>JARDYH010000004.1:204345266-206776516 GCA_029215795.1 Anniella stebbinsi
TTTCAGCTTAAAATGTGCAGTGGAAATGTAAGCCTGATGTACATTAAAATGCAAAAGAATAAATCCACTGGAAAATCTGGAAATAGGCCAAACCACATTTATAGGACATCTAGCATAAAAGCAAAGGAAGGTTTAATTCTCCATTAACTGAATCAGCAGCATCTAGTATTCTCAGAGTCTCTTGCTAAAATGGGACACTAAGGTTGCAATTGTATTCCCACTGGTAGGGGTCAGCCCCAATGAGATCAGGGAGACTTACTTTTGTGTAGGCATGTATAGGATCCCAATGTATAGGGTTCAAAGCAAAGTGAGGACAGGAGACCCATGGCCAGATCTTGAATTATTTCTAAACATTTAATAGCAGCTTCAAAGACCGGGGGGAGTGGGGTTGGAATCCAGCTATGACTGTGGTGCCATCCACCACGCACACCATTGTTAAACTATGTTTACCCTTGAATGCCACATAGCAGCTGGGAGGGGGGGAGGGGGAATTTTCATCAGAAAAATAGAATGTGTGGGAGGGAGACAGTTCACCATCCCACTTCTCCAGTGTCGTCATCCTGATTAGAATCACCTCTCCCCCACCACGAGTGCTACTACATAAAAACAACAACACCAATGACACAATGGGCGAGGGACATTATAAATATCGCAATTTCATGTCTAGTTTAGCTGTCATTTTATAAGGGCAGTATCCAACAGTGTCATTCCACAAACTCAAATGGTGCTAGTGGAGCTCCATTGAATCTTTCCATTGCAGAATTGGTTGGCCGTTACACTTGTACAACCGGTTGTGCAAGGAGCTGCACAACAGGTTGCACAAGTGCAATGCACAATGGGTGGCACAAGAGTTATGCTTGCACAACCGCTTGCACAATCACATCTGCACAAATGTAACTTTAGTTGGATTCTTCTCTTGTTCATAGTTCAGAAGCTACATAGTTTCCACTAATGCAATGTCATTTGTGCTAATGGAATGACACAGTTGGATACTGTCCTATAGATTTAAAATGGTGCCCAAACAAGTCATTGTTTAACTGAGACGTGTTGAATGTCCTGTAGCCTGAGAACCAAATTCCGTTTCCAAGAAGCTCTCAGGGACCACATTTCAGTGGTGGGTGGGGCTGAAGGCAAAAGGGGTGGAGCCAAACATGAAAGAGTAGGGGTGTTATACCCAAAATATTGCTATATTTTAGCATAAAGCCCTTACTGCTAGTAATGAATCCACAGGGAATCATAGAATCATAGAATAGTAGAATTGGAAGGGGCCTATAAGGCCATCAAGTCCAACCCCCTGCTCAGTGCAGGAATCCACCCTAAAGCATACCTGACAGATGGCTGTCCAGCTGCATCTTGAATGCCTCTAGTGTGGGAGAGCCCACAACCACCCGAGGTCATTGGTTCCATTGTCGTATTGCTCTAACAGTCAGGAAGTTTTTCCTGATGTCCAGCCGGAATCTGGCTTCCTGTATCTTGAGCCCATTATTCCATGTCCTGCACTCTGGGTTGATCGAGAAGAGATCCTGGCCCTCCTCTGTGTGACAACCTTTCAAGTATATGAAGAGTGCTATCATGTCTCCCCTCTGTCTTCTCTTCTCCAGGCTAAACATGCCCCGTTCTTTCAGTATTTCCTCATAGGGCTTTGTTTCCAGACCTCTAATCATCCTCGTTGCCCTCCTCTGAACACGCTCCAGCTTGTCTGCATCCTTCTTGATGTGTGGTGCCCAGAACTGGACACAATACTCAAGATGAGTCCTAACCAGTGCCAAATAGAGGGGAAGGCGTTTCATTGTTTTAGAATGGAGGGAAAAACTTCACAAAAGCCAGGAAACTATCAAGTGATGGGCAGCCAGAGGAAAGGGGGTGGTGCCAGCAGAAAGAACCATGGCCTTCTGGAGAACCCCGGAGAGAACCACAAATGGACCCGATTTGGGCATCATCCTTGGCTTAACTGGTGATGTAGCAAGTAGAGGATGCTAGCCATTTATAATTTTGGAAAATATCTTCACACCTGAGCTTTTAAGAGTTGGTTTCCATTACATTCTCAATTGAATTGAACAAGGGGAAATACAGTTTTAAATTCACTGATACAGCAGAGAAGAGGACGCTCTTATTTTCTCCTTTCAGTCCTTCTGTGTCGGCCACCTTCTTTGTGTGGTGCACCTGAAGTTCTGGTCATTACAGCAGGTAGATTGGTCAGATGATGGGATCAGGGGATGAACCAGGGTAAGGGTGGCCAGGTGTCCTCTTTTACAGAAGATGGTTCTCTGTTTGAAAGGCTGTCCTGTCAAATTCCAGTTTAAAGGTAATGAACCAGAAAAACTTTTGCCTATCAATAGTTAGAACCTGGACAGCTGGCTGAACAGGTAAACACACAGTTCACCGGGTCACAGCCTTCCATACTAAGGTAAGATGTATTGTATTTGTATTAAATTGTGGTAACTCTCTCTACATTTGTATCTACATGTATAAATTAGCATATTCAAATTTATGCAAATTTGTGTCCTCTTTTGTTCTCTTTTTTTGGTGATGCTTTTCCTCTTTTTGTGGTGATTCACAAGTGACCACACTAATCTAGGGGGAGAAGTCGTGGCTGCCAAGCGTCCCCACAAAAGGAGATCCATTATGAAAAGGACCAAAGAAGACAGATATTTGCATGACATTTGCATGTCATACAATACTATGAACTACATATTCAGAAAAAGACCATCCTGTAGCCATTCCAAATGCAGAGAGTGGTGGCGATTGCATTCTTCAATGCTGCTTGCATGTAGAAATGATTGCTTTCCAGTGTTGATAGCTAAACATTGGAAAGATTGTAAATGGCTTCATTGTGAAGAAAGCTGGTACCAGAGAATGTGGCAGATCACTCTCCTAGAGAAATTGACACAAAAGTTAAGGATAGCACTAGGACAATTAAAGGAAGACAAGTTTGAAGGGGTATGGAGGAAATTCATTGAATTTGTGAATACAGCAGAACATGGGTGGGTGCCTCCTTGAGCATATAGAGGGCTATAGAGATCATAGATATAAGGAAACGACGCTCCCTTTCCAACATGTCTGAAAGAAAACTTGGTCCGTAAATGGGTGATCTAGGGGTGAAGAGTTGTGAGTAATGATATAAGGTGCATTCAGCAAGTAATCGAATAATTAATACTAAAACCAGACAGAAATTGAAATTGAAATTGAACATCAATGAATGATGATATTATTTGACTTATGTAACCAGAACTAAAGAGATTAGTATTTTTTAAAATTCAAAAAGGAAAAGGAAAAGCCCACGCTGCAGCCATTCGAAATGCAGAAAGTGGTAGTGATTGCATTCTTCAATGCTCCTCGCATGTAGAAATGTAACACATTGGAGAAGGGGCCAGGCTAGATGTGATTGCTTTCCTCAGCTGGGAGAGTTTTGTTTTCGTTTTGTTACTAAATGGTGGTCCTTTGAAAGATGAATTTCTTCCCCACCCCACTGCGTTCTGAAGTGATACTGTCCTATGAGGGACTATGATGATCTCTGAATTGGGGCCAAGAGCTGGAATCTTGCTCTAGGCCCCAAAGAATTCTATATAGATTATTTACACTTAATTTAGGGTGAAATTGTACTCATAGACATTACCAGAAAGGCTGATTCCACAGGGTTTGAAGAAACGTGTGTGTGTGTGTGTGTAAAATATAATGCTGCACATGTTACAAAAATATACTGCTGAGTATGTTACAAGTACCTTAGCATTCCGGCTTCCAATCCAATATAAACTTGACCTGAATGCATTACATCTTTCCTCTTCCTTAGCCTTCATCCAGATGGCTAGTGATGACCTATTAGAATTGTGCCAGTTGCATTCAAGCCTTATAAACATCCCCATGGCTTGGAAAATCATCAAATGCCTGCTATGAAAATAATAATAATACTACACAAAACATCCGAATGATCACTGCTGCTGAACATGCTAAATGAGCTAAATAATGGGAAACATCTTTACAATGCGCTTTAGTAGTAAACCTATCCAATTTGTGATTTAAGAGGTCAATTATTGGGGTACTTTATTTTTATTTATATTTTGCATTCTTGGTAATTTAAGAAGAAGCAGGCTGGGAAATATGTACTCACAGGCCTTATAAAACTGCCTCCCTTATTTTGAATAATAGACATCTATTGTGAAAGCTGTGCGGATGGACCCCCTTCCTCAATCCACCCACCTCCAACATCCCTTCTTTGATTCACACATTCTGGCTGGAGGGTCTGTCACCCGTGGAGCTTACAATGAAGAAGGAACTCTCTCTTTTTCTTTTTTCCATGTTGGCTACAGAAAAATCCAGCCACCCAAGTCTTTGGAAATTTCCAATTGTTCTACGAATCAGGGCCAGAAGAGCCGCTGACACCAGATGGTAACGTTACTGGAGGGAATACTGCCCGTGAACTTGATCTGAGTTATACTCAAGGATTGAGGCAAGACATTTGAGCACCAGGCTGACTGGTGTGAGTGAGTGAGTGAGTGAGTGAGTGAGTGTCTTCACGGTGCTGGGTTGGTGCCACTTCCATCTCAAACCCTGTACTTTCCCTCTCGTAGAGTGTCTTTGAGTAATCCCAATGCCAAGGAGGGAGCACGGGGTTTCTGGGTGGCAGCCACCCCCACCCTCTTCCTGCACTTTCCCCAAAGATGTCAGGGAGGGAAGGGAGTTGAGAGCTGCCACAGAGTGGCACCCCCATCATTACTCACCACCCGCCTGACCCTGGAGAGATGAAGAAGGGGCAATTTATGAAGGCACTGAGCGCCAGGATGCAATCGGCTAACCAGGCGTCAAACAGAATCCATCTAGAGGGGGTCTATGATAAATGTTCAAAAGCATGTGGAGTGGGCAGAAAAGAAATTTGTTTAGGTTAGAATTAGAATGTGGCCAGTGCAAGCCTGATTTTTGCAGCTGGCCTGCAAGAAGGGGTGATGGTATTTGATTTGAGAGGAGGGGTGGCAAAAGCATGCTGTTTGCTTTTGGGAACTGGTGTTGCCCTGCCTCCATGCTCATTGTGAAGGGTGGTCATATGTCCTAATTTACAAAGGAAAGGTTTATATTTGAAGGGGTATCCAACAGCAGTCCTCTATTACAAGGTGTCCTCTTTCTGAAGGGCTTTCCAATCCAAACATGGTTTAAAGATAAAGAACCATCAGACTAATAAGAACACTTTAGCACCTGGACAACAGATTGAGCAGGCACACAGGTCACCTGCTCACTTTCTTTCACACTGTGGGGAGATGTGTTGTATTTCTATATTTAAATCATAGTAATGATTTCCAAATTTGCATCTAGTCATATACATTAGCATATGCATAACTGTGCTCTCTTCAGTCCTTTTTTGAGGTGATGTGTAACTGTCCACCCTATAAGGAGATACAGCAAAGGCATCATGAATCCCCACTGTTGGAAGGAAACAGCCCTATAAAGAGCCCTATCTTGGAACTTCTTATTACTTGACCAAGTGGGCTATGAGCCATTTTTTAAAAATAAATAAATATGTATCAGAATAAGACCCATAAGTCTATGTAAGCATAAATAGGAACCCTATACAGATGCACCATAAAATATATGATTGAGAATTCTGTCAGTCATTACCAAGAAATTTCACTCATTTCCTGTTGTTTTTAGTGGAGCGTGTATATATGCTTACCAGCACATAAAAACCAAAAGACATTCTGGGCATACCAATGATAACCTTTGTTTTATTTCAGATAAATCTGGGGTTCAGTATTTGACGTTTGCCAAATATGCACTCCAGTCACTCACAAATAAGAAAACAGGATGACCATTAACATCATCTATGACAGCATTTTTCATCTTCTTTGCTCCTCCAAACTGAGAAAAGGGTCCTTTGAAGCCACTTGGATGGCATAAATAGGTTTCATTCTTCTAATCCTAACACATAAAAGCTATGATTAATTATGTTAGGATGCAATCCCAGCATGGCTGGTTAGGGGATGCTGGGAGTTATAGAACATGCATAGGATTGTTCCATTCATCGATGTAAATGCATAAGTAGGGTGGCCATATATAGGAAATCAAAAAAGAGGAGACCCAATGGGGGGGAGGGAAAGCAGCCTTTCCCCCTGCCACCTTAAAGACCCTGATTGGAGCAGAGGAGGGGGATGTGTGTCATTCCCACCCACCCCACTGCTCCAATTGGGGCTTTTAAGGCCCCAGTTGGAGCAATGTGGGGGCAGCGGGAAAGCACACTTTCCCCTCCTTCACTCCAATCCCAGCTTTAAAGGACCTGATTGGAGCAGTGCAGAGGTGATGGGAAAGCACACTTTCCGGGGCCTCTGGAAAGTGTGCCATTTCCCACCGACATGCTAATGGCGGCCTTAAAGGGGAAAGCGTGTCATTCCAGGACATTATAGAAAATTACAGTAAATCCCCCGACACCCAGGATAGAACAAAAAACAGGACAAATCTGGGGAAATCCTGACAGCTGGTCACCCTAGATGAGTTAGAGAGTTGCAGCATGATGTTTTGTTCTAGTAGATGTATCAAGGAGCATAATGGAATTTCCACACATCTCTGTGAAAAAGTGTAAAGCAGGAGTGCAGAACCACAGGTTATTTCCCTAGCAAATAAAGCACTTCCTAGATCTTTCTAGGTTGCAGTTTCTCTCTCTCTCTCTCTCTCTCTCTCTCTCTCTCTCTCTCTCTTCAGTAAGCTTCATAGTTGAGAATAAGCTTCATAGCTGAACCAACATCTCCCCAATCTCAGTGCAGTCAGATTAATACTTTACAGTGATCCCAGCAATGAATAAGCAATCCTAAAAAGGGACCCTGCTGCACATAAAATCAATAATAGCAGAGGAAGCTCAATACTGTTGCATGGTGCTCCCAAATCTAAGGCAAATGATTGACCCTTGGAATGTCAGCTAAGAAGTCCATCCCAACCACTCAGCAAAAGCCCTTTGCATGGGCCACCCTGTGGGGTGGAGAGAGATCATTCATGCAGATGTGGCAAGGATGCTGGTGCCCGCACAAAGGGGGGGGCGGCTCTAAAACAGAGGTGGACGACTTCAGAAGGTGTCTGGAGGCCACTTTCCCTAAACCCTCCATGGGCTGCACTCCTGCTACCACCATACTGCTGAATTTGGGTGGCACAGCTGTGACAAATAAATCCAGAAATGATTGTTTTCAAGCGGGATATGTCCCTTTTAAGCTCTTGCAGGGCTTTGCCATTTAAATTCAGTGGCAAACCTCCATTCTTTTGCTGTGGGGGCCACATGAGAGGCCAGGGAGATTGCATGTGTTGATCACCTGAGCTCTAGAACCTCTATCCCTCCAAAGGCTGCTTTAACACAGTATCTCTTTCCATCAATATCGTACTGATGCAGATCTATAGCAGGAGAGATGATGTGCCCATTAACCAGCTCCCCAAAACAACTCAGGACATTGTCATCTCCATCCAACAAATTAAATACTTCTGTCAATGAATTCTTCTAACAGAAATGACTTAGCGCTTTCGGCGTGAGGCTTACCTGTTTCTCTTTTTCTGGTCCAAGTATGATCATGAAAACATATGAGACACCCACAACGAGTAAAGGTGCAAAGAGTCTTCAAATACTCTTACATTTCCATGCCAAAAGGATTGCTAATGGCCTAGAACTAGATTTGAAATGGTGCACATCGATGTCCAAAGGCAGGCAAGATCACTCTTCACCGTTCCTTCTATTGTTGTTGCTGCTTTTCTCTCGGGCTCTCCTATCTAAGAAGGACTCCATACTGCCAAAACAATGTCATCCACCTTGCAAATCATATATATGCGAATAAAGAGTGTAGAACTAAGCCAATGTGTATAGTGGGATAATGGAAAGTGTCATATAATTCAATATAAGATCACATAGCAGAACATATAGCAAGTTTTAATTTCAATTTTCACGGCACATAAAACATTTCCTAGCACTTTCTAGGTTGCAGTTTCTCTCTCTTTCACACACACACACACAAACATACACACCCCTTTTACTATAAGCATAGAAAGCTTTGGAGAGCTCTGTGGATTTGCTGGGCTTCAATTCACAGTTTTTAAACTAAAATTTATTTTGAACTATATTTCATTGTTGTTTATACCTTTCTCTTACAAACCAAGTTCAGCTTGCTGTGGAGTTACCTCAAGACATGGTAAGAATCTGCTCTTAGAAAGAAATGGAAAGCATTTTATATTAAAGGTAATGATGACCTTGACCTTGGTCATATCTACACCAGGGTTTTTTCCTGGGGTCGTCCCTGTGCATCCAAATGATGCACAGGGGAACCTGGAAGCAGGCAGGGAAGACCCCTCCATTTTCAAGGGATAACTGGTTGCTCAGTTATCCCAATTTTCCCCACAATCTTGGGACAATCCCGAGGACCACAGGCAGTGTGGGCGCCCATCCTGGCTTCTTCCCTCCTCCCTGTGAGTCGTGGGGGTCAGCAAGAGGGAAGGAGCAAGTATGGGGGGAGTCCAGGGGCATCAGGGGTGGGGTGGAGAGCAGGGACAGGGCTTTTTTTAAAAAAAAAAAGTTACATTTTCAGAGGAGCACAATTGCGCTCCCGGCTCCATGTCTTTTAAAAAAATGACAGGCGCAATTTCCCTCTTCCTTTCCGGGACATCACACTTTTGTTTAGATGCTGGGAAGGATCATGGAAGCAGGTAAGTCCATGATCCTCCCCCTCCCTTCCTCTACACCCTTTGGTGTAGAAAGGGCCCTTGTCAAGTGCTTAGTAAGTTCTTGGAAGCATCTACAAAATGCCTGGATGTATGCCTTGGGATAAATGTAGAAATGAAAAAAGAATCTCATTTTAGTTGTTATTTCATTTATAAGAAGGTATGAAATGATTACTAGGCTGCAATCCTGAGCATTCTTACTATGAAATAAATCTAACTGAACTCCGTTGAAGTTCCTAGTAAGTAGACATAAGGCATGAATCTCATTTTTAAACCACTTTTCAATCGAAAGATTTTAAGTGCATGTTTAGGGGGGGCTAAGTAGACATATTAATTGCATGAATGCAATGAACATGAACAGATTTTAAAATATGGGAATAGCAGCTATAGTGAAACCTAAGCAGCCTCAGGACTTATGTGCCCAGCCCTGCTTTAACTTTCTTTCCCTGCCATGGTCCCAGCACAAAATGAAAGCTGCTGTTTGCGTTTCATGGAGATTTTCCATTGGTCTCAGTTGAGGCTGTTATTTATTTAACAAAAAACATGCATGTTCATGGTATTCATGTAATGAACATCACATCTAGTTTGGCCCTAATAAGGAGAGCATGCTCCTGGTGATTCCACGTGGACCTTTGGCCCAATTGAGTCCATCAGGAGAAGAGCCTTTAGTGTGGTGGCCCTTCTCCTTGGAACTCCCTGCCTCTGGAGGTCAGGCAGGCGGCAACACTATGCTGCTTCCGGCGCCTCCTGAAAACAACTCTTTTCCAGGAAACATTCCTCAACTGACCAGCCACTGTTTTTATTGGTCCTTTGTTTTAAACTGAACAAATTTAATTTGCTGTTTTTAATCTTCTTTCTTTTTACTGTTTTATTCCTATGCGCACCATTCTGGAATCTATTTTAGACATGGAGCAGGATGTAAATAAATAAAATAATAAACAATAACTCTAGTATTTAAATCAATGGAACTTTAAGGATGAAATCCTATTTGCACTTCCTTGGGTAAACATGTTTAGAATCAGGCCACACAGGATTTATATACATACATATACGGCGGACGTGTTTTCAGAGCAAACCATTTTGGCTATCCATTAACTGATACAGCAGTTATTATTGTTGTTTAAAGAGCACAATGTGACCCATAATCTATTAATCACAGCAAAACTTTGCATAGCTTGAAAGAGGAATGATCTAGTAGTCCCTAAATAGAAGGACTGATTAATGAAGAGATGGGCCATAGCCATCATGTAAAAAGTTATTTAATATATAAAGATAACAGAAGGAAGAACACATACTAATTTTCAGGCAAAATGGAGTTTATGTACAGTATACATTTCTAAAATTGCATACACAGATGTATGGATGTGGAACTGCAGTTGCAGATGTAAATAGAATATTTGGAATGTGATGTTGCTTCAGGAATAAAAATATAATTAATCTTCATTTTTTTTAAAAAGGATTGGAATACACAATGTTACCCAATGCAGGGGGACAGGAATTGCAGAGGAACTATAATTGCCCATCTGGCATGTTTTAGACAGGAATTGCAGGGGAACTAAATTAGCTTTATGTATGGAACACTGGATCCAACCTAAAATCAGGGAGCAAGACATTTGCAAGATATTCTTAATTTTCTTGTTCCAGTGGACATTTTTTTAAAGGAAACATTTAAGTCCCATCAATCGGCTGTTTAGCATCCCTGTTTTTATTATCCCTCTTTTATCTTTCATAAATGCCAAGCATATCAGCAGCTTATTATCCCACAATTGCAATGTATAAAGCATTAAAACAAAAGCATTTCTTACTTGAAACAGGATGAATTCTTTTGATGCTATTATATTAGGCGTAATCAGTGAGATAGACGAAAGACAGAACAAAGGCATGAAGCAAATGACGTTACTTAGAACCAGCTTGGATAGAATGTTTCATGCTCTTGAGAGGACTTCTCATAACAATTGCATGTTAATGTCCACCTTATGTCAGAATGAGACAGGTTAGCCCACATACATAGCTATTCCTATAATGTTTCTCTTAAACAGGACCCCACATTTCTGTTGGTTCTCTGGGAGTGTCATCAGATGAGTGTTTTATTGCATGCTCATTACTGGGCACTCACGAATTTTTGCGGTCTTATTCACGATGTCGTCCACCTCCTGTGCATCTCCCGCCCCTTTTAGTCTTCTTCCTGTGTCAAAACAAGACCCTAATAAGTCTGGGTTTTTTATAGAGATGGAACTTGCTGTTGTCTCCTGCTGTGTGCAGGGGAAGCAGCACAATAAAAATGGGCCACTGAATGGGCCACGTGCACATTGTTTACTTCCTCTTTCCTCTCCCTGAGAAAGAGGAAGTATTGAGCAACAAATGTGGGGGCGGAGAAGCCATGGTAGGGAAGCATGATTTCCCCCCGTCTGGGTTAGATCCAGACTATAAAGCCAGATCTACACCTTGAATTAAATCATTATGATCCCATCATAGCAATGCTATGTCCCTCTTGCACATTTGTGCCTAGTGGGACACACAATGGCATTTGTTGTGATGTTTTGGATAATGTGGAATAAAAGCAGGAAATAACACTATGATAGTGGTATACAGAATTGTACTGTGCCCCAACAGTTATGAGTGCACCTCAATACCGCCATAAAGCAGTAGTGTAGATCTAGCCTAGGTTAATCAAGCTGGTCATCTCACTGAAATCAATGGCACTTGTCATGTAATCTGCCCAGAGAACATTAGTTATTGGGCAGATTAGAAATGTAATAACTAAACAAACTGTTCAATTGATTTCAACAGTCCCAATTCATCCCGCTCTAGGGTTCCCCAGAGTTACACCATCATCTCCTGGCTCCACCTCTTTTCACAACCACTGATCCTTTGGTGGTTTCCTGACTTTTGTGCAGTCTTTTCCCCATTCTAAAAGGTCGAAATGCCTGTCCTAAGACTACGTTACTGGCAGTAATAGCTTTAAGCTCCACACCTTTTGTCTTTACCCCCTCCCCCTGGAATATTTATTTATTTATTTATTAAAACATTTGCATCCCACCCTATATCATTGGGATCTCAGGGCAACACACAGATAAAATAAATTCAACAGTTTAAAACAATAAATTATATATACAGCTATTAAACCATTAATCAAGCTAAAACCAATAGAAAATGTAAAAGCAATAAAAACAATTAAAACTAGCTTTAGGCAAATTTACCCCTCAAAGGCCTTGATAAAAAGCCATGTTTTAACTTGGCGCTGAAACGAAGCCAGCGCTGGTGCCAGTTGGGCCTCCAAGGGGAGGGCATTCCACAACCCGAGTGCTTCAACAGAAAAAGCCCCCGCCCCAAGACCTTCCCTGAAATTGAATTTGGCTCTGAGACGGAAAGCAGTTCCCCTCATCTGGACCACAGTGAGAATAACTTCATCTCCAACCATAGGTTGGATCCAATTGTAGGTGCTCCAGGCATCACTTTTAAAAGTCATCCAGCAAGTGGTCAGGTGTTACGTTGAAATCAGTCCTTGCCATACATGACAGCTGCTTGGAAAAGTAAAATGTGGCCTTCAGTTTATGCTGCTTGTGGAAATGTGCAATGTCACACTTTTCTGTGGGGGGGGGGGCATTATTATGATTATCACGAGACATGTTTGAGAAATCGTGTACCTTGAAATGTAAGAGAAACATTTTCTGGTGACTGTTATGCCCAGCTGAATTTGTAAAGATCTTAGTGTTTTCTAACATGTATATGTGTAGTAGTATGTATGGAGAGATTTGAGGGAGACCTTGGCCCTCTGGTAGGACCTATTCTATTCTGGCAAGCCTCTGCTGTAGATTTACTTGGAGGCAGAAGCAATACCCCCAAAGTAGTGCAACCCTGAAGCTTTGTGAGACACCAGGTGCCTGAATCACTAGGTAGTGATGCTAGGCCTGTATGGATGGATGCAATATGCTAATATGCATATTCCATATATAATATGTTTATTATAAATAGTGTGTGTCTGTCTGTCTGTCTCTCTCTCTCTCTCTCTCTCACTCTCTCTCTCTCTCTGGGCTGTGATTCAGTTATGGCTGAGTCAGGCTAATATGGACAGATTTGGGGGATGTCTGAATCAAAGCAGGACTCCTCCAAAGCAGACCAAACCCAAGTCTGAACACTCTTGAAGATTCAGGCAGACAGCACACCCAGACAGCCTACCTCCAAAAGTTGTTCCACATAAGGAAAACACCAGGTGAGGGGTGGACACAGGGTGAGTAGAGGCGTAGTTTTGTGACTTGTTGCTCCTAGCTTCCAATCACACTGAATGGTTTTACCAGGCTTCTCCATTTGGGAGAGGGATGTTGAAGCAATATGTCACAGATACAGCATACAGTGCTCTTTGCTACTCCTCTCTCCCAAGAGTAGGAAAGTTAAGGAGTTTTTGTAGAGTCTGTAGGACCTGGAAGGGAGCAACATTGGATGCTTTCTTGAAAAATTCTTGATGTTCAAGTCCTTCTGCCTCTGCCACTGTACTCTCCACATCCATTATCCACCCCTGTCCTATTGTACTTTCTATGACTTTGGATCCAATTGGGCAGAAAGCAAAAAGGTCTTAAACTGTTTTTCGTTCATCATAATTCATTGGACCCTGCACTTATCCTTCTGAGTTTTTGCAGAATTATTGGCTAGGGACCCCTCTAGGACATATGCCAATTTCACATAAATTTGCAAAACAAAATCAAACATAGAGGAAGATAAGGGGCATTGAATCACCTACCCCCTCCAACCTGAACACTCCCTCCCTCACACACACACCACTGTACATGCTGTTCTGAAATTTTGCAGTTTCTTAACTAGGGCCACATCTATGCTGAATGTCATTTTCGTAATAAATGCTCCACAAAAATATAGGGAAATAAACTCATCAATAAATGCTGCTCTTGCACAAAGTTCCCTGTATCTATTCACCTGAATCTTGGCAAATTAGACACCTTCAGAAGGAGTGACTATTCTATAAATTTTATCCAATTCTGCTAAGAAATGGTATTGGAGTTCCTTTTTAAAATAAATAAATAAATAAATAAATAAATCATAGTATAAACCTCTGCACCTATTTGTCTGAGATTTGGGAGGCGTAATCCCCTCACAAGGAACTACTATGACTGCAAGTTTCATCCACTTCTATTTTTAAAAGTTATAGCCATTTGTTAATCTTTATTAGTCAGTGAGAGGAATGATATTTGGATTTCCAAACTGAGATTCATATTTGGACCAAGTCAAATCAATCTGGGCCAAATCAGGCTGAATCATCAACTCTAGTTCCAGACCAAATCTTGTGGTTGGTGGACATACCTTTTAAATACACACACACACACACATACACACACACCACACATACATGGTTAAGCTGCTAACCCTTTTGCAGCAAAAGGTTAGTGAGCATGTTTAAACCGTGGTTCTGTAACCACCATGTTTAGCTTGAAATGCTTAACCACTGTGGCTTAGTGTATCATCTGAAGAGGGTCACTGTGTGTTTGTGTTTACAATTTGTGTGTTACTGCTCCTTTATTATAGTTGGATGTGCTTTAATGCCGTGTTTTAATGTTGTGTTTTAATACTGTGTTTTGATATTGTATTTTAATGTTGTGAACCAGATCTATAAACGTTACAAATAATAAATAAATATGTATGTATGTATGTATGTATATCATATCTGCTACATTGTATCAGTATATATATTATGTTGTGTGTACACACACACACATTGAATAATATACAAACGCAACACATAGGCAGACAGACAGGCAGACAGACAGACAGACAGACAGACGACAGACAGATTAACCCTCTCATAGCCATCCTGGTGAATACAATATATACATAAATGCATTGTATTCACTAGGATGGTTAAGAGAGGGTTAATATGTTTGTAATGCATACAGTTCCTGCCTCAACTGTGAGATCACTTATAAGTCTCTAGCCAAAGATAACAGCTAAAATGTAACAGATGCTGGATCCTCCACAGCTGAGGTGAAGTATTTCCTTTCATCCTAACTAGTCACTGATAATGTCCCCGCAATTGGAAATGTAAAGGGCATGAGCAGGTTATTACAAAATTAAATAAATGAACTGCCTAAAATGAGCTAAGATCACCAGATACCATGTTCATCACTCATTTCTGAAATGCAGCCCTTGTACTGGAAACTGATCAAGCTTTTAAAGGAGTTCTTTCTAACCAGAACCAAACACCCTTTGGTTGAAATTCACACCCCACTTACCCCAGAGTGGTCACACTAATGTCCATGTGACAACTCTGGATTAAGCCTCATGCTTAATCCTAGACTGGCTTTAGTGGAGACAGAAGGAAACCTGCATGGATCTTAAAGTGTTTTGGAAGCTTTTATTATGGCTGATCATCCAGGTGCTTTTGCAATTAATTAAAAACCTGGCTTGTCTGTTAAGTCTGTTGATTGGCTGCCGTATGCTTAGGAATGCAAAGCATATGTTCTAACCACTATGCTATGGACCCTCCCCTAAACAGGATATGTGTGTATCTCTAGCTCCATCCACAAATATAATAATCTGATTTGCATATAAAGGTTATTTATTTGTATTTATTACATCTTTCTTTAATAAAAAGCAAGGTAATGTATATAGGGATCCCACCAGGCAGTCTCCCAAAAATGCTCTCAAAGCTGCACCCAGACATCACCCATTTCACTGTAAAAGGGGATCACACCGAAAACACACCGAAGTCGTTTCTTCCTTTCCTCCCTTCCTCCCTTCCATCCATCCATCTGTCCACCCACCTTTCTTCCTTCCACGAATTCTATGTAAAATTGATCAACTTTTTCCAGGTAAGGAGATATAGAATTCTTTAACATTCACTTGGGTGGTGGCTTAGAGTAAGAGCTACGTGGAAGAACAAAATTTTCCTCCCTCACCCCTCTCCCTCACCCCCAAACATATGTTAAAGGTATTATTTCATAAAATATATGTTTATTGTGCAGTTATCTCAGCCTGCAGGCTTATAGATCTCCAGTATGTATAAAACAGTACATAACTGTAATCCACAGAGACTGCAGGTTTATTGAAATCCCACAACGTAAGGAAAATACCAAAATAGCAGAATGTAAATAGAAAGCTGTGTTCTGTGTAATGACCTTAGAACTATTCGTGCAGCAAACAACAGCACTTTTGTCTAATTTTTTTCAGTTCCATTGGTTATTATCTCTATTGAGATTCTAGCGAAGTTATTTACATAGGATTCTCCCACTTTACTATAGCTTCAGCCATACTTTCTGAATAAATCATGCAGCTATATAAAGATGTTTTAATCGCCAGATGTAGCTTGGTTTCTCAGTAGTACAGATGATGTACTAAGGCACATCTGGTAAGGAACCTGTCCAGAGAAGAGCAATTTTTCCCCTGTAACACACATGCAGGCAGAAGATTCTGTAGTCTCAAAAGTCCACCCCTGTTTCCCAAAGCCCAACCCTCACCTGTGGTTGATGACCCTATTTGTCTGGAAATCATATCATGTTTCCTGCTCCCATAAGCAAGTATATCTACTATTCCAGTAACCAAAATATCCTTCAGAATGGGTTCTCCCCACTTCCCTTTATAATCTTTTGCTAGTCTGCTAAATCAACAATCCATTGAGGAACCAAAACAGATGTCAAGCTTCTGAATCTCATGAGGTGTCAGAAAACTTTGTTAAACGCCAAATAGAATTTCACAGTTGAAATACATTGTGACTCTCTTCTCATCCATTGCTCAAGTTGATGCAGACAGAGCACAAGGAGAGCCAGTTATCAATCACATCAGTCTGAAATTTTTCTGCACAAATCATTAACATTTTTGTCTATATTTGGTAGAAGGAAAGTTGCATTACAAATGATATATTTTGGATCCCTATGTTCAAACTACTTCTTCTGGAGAAAATCCCATCGGAACCAACGGAGTGACTCAGGACTGCTTCTGACATTACATTTCCCTTGATGTGTTTTCCAAACACTTGTATAAAATAACCCAAGATGCCATCTTTTTCTAATGCCTTAAAAGTCAGGCACAAGTAAGATACATGTAAACTCCAAAGAAGGTCTTAGGAGCTTTGTGGCTCATGAATTTCATACAAAGCTCTAAGACCTGATTAACACAGGAGCCCAAAGTACAGCCTCTGTGTGGTGAGAAGCCTTTGGGCAACTGTAGCAGTTATCAGTTCCAACAGTGAATATATCCATACACAAAGAGCAACCTTTCAGCTTCTGCTAATGCAGCTGGTTGATAGCCCAGGCAGTTGCTCCACAAGACTAGTTTCTTGTAGCAGCAATAGCAGCAGCCACAAGGGATAAGGAAATTTTAGCAAAGCACAAAAATATTATTGTACCTTTCTGTAGCTGCAAGGAAAAAGCATCCTCTGCTAGAGAAGGAGCACACATGGGCAAGAAAGAGAGCAGACTGGAAGGAGTTTCTTCCCCGCCCCCAGAGGGAGCTATAGTAGTGGAAATCAATAGCTACTTCAGTCATCAGAGGTTTCTCACTATATGAAGGCTCCATGTGGAGTCCCATGTGAACTAGGTCTTCTTCCAGTAATACAAAGATGCACATCATCTGGCTTTTTTTTTTTTTTTTGTCTATCTGCTTTATTTTTAAATAAATCGAAGCAGGAAAATTCACATTTAACGTGTCCCACAATAGCACTCTATTCGATGGTTGCAGAACTGCAAGTCATAAGGCAGCCTGGGATAGTTTTCTAAAAAGGACTCTACAAATTAAACAAATTCATTACATGTTAAGGAACTTGGTCCAGAACCTTCGCTGGTGTACATCAGGATTGCTATGTTGACATCAGTATTAAGGATGCAAATTTCCAACAGCTGAGATGCTAGTCTTCTGCCTTTTTTTTTCCAGGAGGACTCATCACAAGAACTCCCAAGAGCTCTTAAAATTGCGAAGGCAGCTGTGTATTTACCTTTGGAAACAAAGGGGAAATCATTGATATTCATGTAATAACATTCTTGTAGAAATGTAACAGGATAGTGTGAAAGTGTTTATACGGAGGGAGAAAGGCTTAGCTTCTCTTGACATGTTGTGTTGTGTTTTTCCTGTTACAGCAGCAGAACATAATAAAGAGTTGGATGTGCAATGGACATGCGATCTGGGGCTTTTAAACATAACGTTTGCCTAGACGGAGTCAAAGTGTGAGTTCAGTTTCTTTTCTTCCTAAACTATATTGAAATGAATCCCAAGAGTTTTCTGTGTGGATCTGGTATTTCTCTTTGGATGGGATGGTATTTATGATGCTACACTGTCCTCAGACCAAGTTGAACAAATACTGGCCCAAACATATCCGGTGACATAGCCTAGAATGTTTGGTATAACAGGCTCTAAGAGGGTGTATGAAGTGTGATATTTCTAGGATGGCCAGGTGGCCTCTTTTACAGAGGAAAGTCCTTGATATGAAGGTGTCCTCAGTTTGAAGGGTTGTCCTGTCCGATTCCAGTTTAAAGATAATGACAGACAAACACTGTTGCCCATCAACAAGAAGCGGCAGGCTGAACATGCAGGTAGACAGGTCTCCTGGTTACAATCTTCCAAATGATGGTGAGATGTACCATATTTCTATTTAAAGTGTAATTATTATTTCTAAATTTTGTATCTGTGCATATAATGAGGATATGTAGAAGTTAAGCAAATCTGTGTCCTCTGTGCCCTCCTTTTTGGCAATTCATAATTGGCCTGAAAAGGCACATGGAGCAAAGCCAATCTGGGCCTTTCCCATATGACCACCTGAAGTGCCATCATGGAAGAATGGTGGGACATAAATTCTTCTTTCTATATGTACCAATAGTAAACACAATTCTCCAAGTGCTGGTCCTTATGCCACCTAAACAGCACTATCCATGCACAAGAAAGAGGTATTAACAGGCTCAGGGGAACCGGAAGTTTGCAGAAGTACAACAAACCTTTGCCCCTCCAAAAGAGCTTAAGGGGAGAAGGGAAGTCCTTCCCAAAAAGCTCCCAGCCCAGTGAGCAGGCTTAGTGGGCACAGAAAGTTGACTGACTGATGGGGGGAATTGGAAGAGTGGGATAGAAGGGAGTAGGCTGACCAGATAAAATCCAGGTCAGGGCTCCTGTAACTTTAACAGTTGTAGAGAAAAGGGAATTTCAGCCAGAGTCATTTGTATGCAATTAGTTCTTGGTGATATTCCCTCTTCATCACAACAGTTAAAGGTGCAGGCACTATACTAGAGTGACCGTATACAAAGGAAGGCAGGGCCCCTGCAACTTTAACTGTTGTGATGAAGAGGGAATATCACCAGGAACTAATTGCATACAAATGACACTGGCTGAAATTCCCTTTTCTCTACAACTGTTAAAGTTACATGAGCCCTGACCTGGATTTTATCTGGTCACCCTAGAAGGTGTATCCATGAACAGGAACACCACACTGTAACATTATGTTGCAGGTCTCACTACATTATTATGGCTATTCTTGTTATTGCTATTGTTATTTACATCTCTGTTTGGGACAGAGGGACAGGAAAGGAAATACCTTTTAATGAACATAAAAGCAGATACCCTCCATCTTTTCAAATACTTTTCTTCTCGGGAGGTTGGGTAAATGACAGCATTCAAGCAGTTCCAGATTTAAAACTTTTATTTTTCAGACAATAATAAAACACAAATACAAACACTACAACATACAACATTAAACATTAAAATGGACTTCCAAATTTCTCCAACAAACAGAAATTTCTACATAATCAGTGAATTACCCGACTTCCGTCAATCATTTTTCTTCCAATTTAATCACTGAATCCGCTTGCAAATATATCCTTCCCTTCTCTCTCTTTTAAAAAGTCTATCAGAGGTTTCCAATCCTCAATAAATCCACTTGTTGTTTTATCTTTTATTATCGCTGTAAGTTTTGCCATTTCCGCCAATTCTGTAGCTTTCAACAGCCATTCCTCCTCTGTCGGTACTTTCTCATTCTTCCAATTCTGGGCATATATTAATCTTGCTGCCATTGTCATGTATAAGAATAAAGTTCCATAACCTTGTGTCAGCTGTTCATCTATTATCCCCAGCATTCAAGCAGTTCCAATGGATCTCAGGAGGCTTTGGATACATGGCAGTATAAGATGAGGCTAGAGACAGAATTCTCAATGAAGGACTGGGTCATAAGGCTGATTCACACATCATTGATGCACATCACTTATCACTCAATAATAAGTAAAGACTTATCACTCCATGACTCACATACCAGTTAGTGATCTTACTGTTGTGCTTCAGTTTGGGGGATTATGCAGAAAGGAGGAACAGCTGAGCCTGGGAGTGTTTGGGGAGTGGCCCTTCACAGGAACAGGCAAAAGTCAGCTGCAGGCCAACGCAGCTGACAGCAATTGCTAATCACCAACATCCCTATAAGAAGAAAGCCAGAAGAACTGAGGAATTGCTAGGAGCAACTGTTGTTCTTGATACTTTGTTTTTGTCGTTTACATACCAGCTCCTTGACCTTGCCGGAACATAACCTGACTTCGGATCAGACTCTGATGACTCTTTGGTGCTTTCCTGAACCCAGTATTGTTTGACCAGGTTTCTGACAGATACTTTCGGATTTCAACCATGGACTGTTTATTGACATTTCCCTCCTACTTATCTCGTTAATGCCGGTGGTTTATGACACTTACTGCTAATGATTCTCAGCTGATTTTTTCCAGTAAGCTCCACCAAAACTTACGGAACTTGCAACTTGGTAGAGAAGGGCAAAATAAATGGTGTGACCAAAAGGCATAAGATACTTGGCTTCTGCCACACATCTGGTCCAGCTCAGGCACTGATAGAAGACAAAGATGTAATTGGAGCACCTGTTGTCAATAGTTTGCCTTGATCCAGACAGAGAATTGTAGCTGGGTTTCACAAGTCCCTGCTACCAGCAATGGGCATGATACTGTTCATCAGAACAGTTTTCCACTTGTAAAAGGGACATAATACTAACACACATCACAAAGACCAATGCACATTATAGGATGGTGCTAATGCAAGGTCTGATGGCACATCAGACTGCAACTTCTGGGCTGGGGCTAAGCTGATTTGGGGCTGGGCTAGGATTGTTAGTGCCTCGATGGGAGACCTACATGCCACCCTTTTAGTTCTATGGAGAAAGGATGGGATATAAGCATAAGAAATAAATAAATATCATTTCATTTTACTCTGTTTGAATGCATTTTCACACTCACTTATCTATACATTATGGGCATTATACAATACTACTGCTGCACCTCTCCTCATTCAATTGTGCCTGCGGGACCAACCATTAGTGCAACAGGAAGCTAGTGCTTCCTAAAGCGACCCTGGAAATGAGCAGGAGCACTAATTTCTAGAACAGAACAGGTCAGCAGAGCTCCCTTGAGAAATCTGTCTTATACCAAGACAGACCATTGTTTATTTCAGTTTTACCTATGCTGATCGGCAGCACTCTCCAGCAATCTTTACCAGACTTATCTGGTGATACCAAGGATTAAAGCTGGACATTTGTGCATGCAGAGCATGTTCTCTACCTAAAACACCTGCCCTGCCTTGCCCTGCAAAGGACTAATGGCTCACTGCTTCCACGATGTTAGCATTGCCACACACACACATACAAAAAGCATCACTCAAAAAAGAGGAAATGCATTATTCCCCTCTGAAAAGAATACCAATTTGCATAAAAATTGATTATGTTAATGTATATGTATAGATGCATATTTAGAAACAATTTAAATACAAACACAATGCATCTCCCCATAGTATAGAGGTCTGTGAGCAATTGGCCTGTGCACATACTCAGTCTGGTGTCCACATTCTAACTGATGATGGGCAACTTCAAGGCCTCTGCTCTCTCAGCTTCATAGGATTCTTTGTCTTTAAATTGGAATTGGACCGGAGAACCCATCAAATAGAGGGTGCCTTCAAATGAAGGACTCTCCTCTGGCAGCCCCTTAAATAGAGGGTTGTCTTCTGTAAAGCAGGCCCTCTAGGCACCTGAGAGGGTTTTTCCCCCTTTTGTTTTGTGACACCATAAACAGCAAACACCCCTGGGCTGGTGCTATATCTTCTGAGTCCTTCCATGGTCCAGCAGCAGTTGGAAACCCTGAGGACGATCTGAATGTGCATACACTTCCTTACTGCCTAACCACTCTTGTCCATTTTGTTGTATTTTAAATACAATGTATGCCAGGGACAGGCAGACTTCTATACTCCACTAAATGCTGGAGATGAATAACATAAACAGTTCCCTAATGCAGGCTCATGTTCTAATAAAACATGAAATGAAAGAGCAGGGACTGTGTAGTTACAGATATCGGTTTGCACAGGAACAAGCATTCGAGCTCAGTATTGTAGTGAAGTCTTGTGCTGTGCCATAAACAGCTGTGATGACTCCACACAATAAGAGGCTTCCAGCTATAACAAAAGGCCCTCTAACATGGCTGGGGGAAAAATCCACCGAACCAACTCAATTCTCTGTTCTTTGCAGGCCGGCAGAGAACAATGCTACTAGGTCATGAGGCTAAGTTTCTTCAAAGAACAATAAAGACTTAGAAAATAAAATGAATCTTGATTATGGAAATAAAATTGGTGGAAATTATTTTATTTTATTTAGTTGCATTTCTTTGGTTTGCCTTGCAGGGGAAAAACAATATTTAATCAACTGTGCAATCCCATATATGTCTACTTGGAAAGAAGTCCCATCGAGTTCAAGGGCTTACTCTTTTCATTTTGTTTTTTTCTGTTTGGTTTGGTTTTGCTGTAGACCAACACATCTTTTTCTTCATCTCTTTGGGTGGTAAATTCTTACACAATCCATAGAAAACATTAAGGATGCAACAGAATACCGTGATTATGACAGGTTGGAAACATTAGAAGAACACACCTTTCCTACAAATGCGAATGAGGTTTTCAGAGATAATTATCCCTGGTGTTGCACATATTGGTGATTGGCCTGGCATGCAGTCCAGTTGGTGACTTGATCTACGGCATGAGACCCGTTGACATTTGGTGTTTCCTAATTGAACCCAGTCTTGTGGCTGGACATTTTTCCTCCAATGTGTTGGCCACCTGGTGAATGCGGCATGAGAAATCCAAGACATGCTGAAATTCATCCCCCAAACCCAAATTGTTTGTCAGACACCATGCATGTCCGGGGAGAAAATGAGTTTGATGGCACACAGCTAAATTCCATGGTATTCTTTCAGCAGAACATCACAGGGAAATAATACCACAAGAATACATAATGGATAAAACATGAAAAGGGGGCAGAAGGAATAAACATGTCTTAAAATGCACTTAATCAAGGCATCCAGTTACTAAAACCAGTAATTATTCTGGATTCTACAAGGTCTCCCTCAAAGAGAATAAAAGGGATGGGGGGGATGGAAACCTTACAGCAGTTGGAGTATTTAGAACTGTCAAACTCAGGAGACCTTAAAGAACAATTTAGGAAACCTGGAGACATCTTCCCATTATTTATCACATTTTTATTCAACGCTTGCTTCAAGGAGCTGAAGGTGGAATTCATGGGGGTTTGCCTCACAACAACCTTGCAAGGTAGGTAAAACTAATAGGGAGTGCTCCAGGGTCACCCAGTGAGCTTCATGCCTCAATAAGGAACTGAACTCTGCTGTTCCTGGTTAAGGTCCCACACCTTATACCTGGGATCCCCCTTGTGCCCTCAGACACCATACTTGGCATGCACCAGCCTTTCTGCCCTGTCCCTCCTGATTAACAAAAAACAAAAACGTGAAAACAACAGGGAGGTCAGTATGCTGTAAAACGAAGTGCTAGCTTCCGCTATAACATCTTTATTTCCAAGGATTTCTTTATTTTATTTAGAAAATAAAACTGATGAGTGGATGTAGCTCAGTGCTCTGTTTTAAAGCATGCCCAGCTAACCCAGGAAAAAAAAACAGGAATGTAAACCGGAGTGGTAAGGACTGTCCTAGAAGGGGGCACATCTCTCTGTGTGTGGGAGCTAAAATAATGGTAGGGAATGAGGGGGTGTTTTGGCTATACTGTGTGCATGGAGGGTGCCCTTTTAATGTGGTGTGTGTGTGTGTGTGTGTGTGTGTATTGGTTGGTTTTGCTGTGGTGTGTGTTTTGCTTTGCTTTTGCCTCTTTAAAGAAAGTATAGTTGTAAGTGTTAACCTGAGTGCTTTTGTGCGGGTGCATCATCAGTTTGCCTTCTGTGAAATGGGTATTCCCCCACTCCATTTCTCATTTGTGCCTTGCATTTAGGTTCTTGGGGAATTTGCTATTTTTTTTTTAGTTAATCAGTTTGACTTTCGTTCATCAGTTTGCAACTGCCCCTGCTCTCAATGGCAACCATTTTGTGATAGGCAAGCCACCCTCATGGCAGCTATTTTGTAAATGGGCAAGCCACCCTCATGGCAGCCATTTTGTGAAATCACTGAATATATGCTCTCAAAATTTCTAAAGGGCCCAATGACACAAAAAGGATGGGGAGCCTGCTCTATCTGGTATGCACACTGCTTTTCTTCTGAAAAGCTAGCTGAGGAAAATAAATGCATTGAACTTTTGCCAAGGCCACTCTGAATTCCAGCCAAAGTCTGAAAGAAAGCTGAAGGCTATTAGAATTTTCCATAAATAATTTTTCTTAACCAATTATCCACATGATAGCTTAAAACCCTGATAACCCCAAACGATGGCATTGCAGAAGCATAGAGTAAGATAAACAAAGGTATACCAGTCTCACTTCTTGTGGACAAGATACATTGAAGAAATGATAATATAAAGCATGTGTGTATTATGGTCGTGGAACTAAAATAAACACCCCTTCAGTTTTCCTCAACTTTCAAGGGAAACTGGGTGTTCTGGGGGCTGTGCAAAATTTGTACTCAACCTCCCCACCTGCCCCCATCGGTCTGGCTAATTTCTTTCCAGGGATTCTGTAGCCTTTACATATTAAGAAAAAACTGATAATACACACACACAGAGAGAGAGAGAGAGAGAGAGAGAGAGAGGAGAGAGAAGGTTGTTGTGGTCCCTTCATGAGGCACACACACTTACACTGAGAAGAGTCGTGCTGAATCAGAGCAAAGGCCTATCAAGTCCAGCATTTTAATCTCATAGTAGCCAATCAGATGCAGTGGAGGCGGTGGCTCCAATGTCAGTGGGACAGTGAATCTGCTCTGGCTTACAGTCAGAACTAGTCAGAACTCTAAAGGAGCTATCCAAGGTGCTCCACTGACCAGATGCCTTTGGGAAGACCACAAGCAGGACATGAGCACAAGAACACTCTATTGCTTGTGTCCCCCAGCAACTGGTATGTAGGGCAAGCTGCCACTCATATTGGAGCTAATATATAGCCATTAGGGGTGTGCAAAGCGGGTCTACCCCTCTCCAATGAGGTGCTTCTCCACTCTGCTTTTTGGAGCGGCTCCCTTGGTCCACTTTGTTGGATTATCCGTTGAAGAACCACTCTGTTTTCGGATAACTGCTCTATTATAGTCATTTGAAATTAACCCAAATGCTTACAGCTCCATCATTTTTAAAGAGAAAGAGATGAAACTTGGCACTGTGACAGCTCTTAAGTGGGGCTTTAGCCATGCCAAGTTTGAAACAGATGCGTTCATCTCTTGATTTTTAGGATTTTTAAAAAAAGTTTTGACAGCTGTCAAAGTTTGACAGTGTCAGCTGCTTCATTATAGCCTATGGAAGCTGTAAGCATTTTTGTTAATTTCCATAAGCAGTAATGAAGCGTCTGAAACAGTCAAACTTTGACAGCTGTCAAACTTTTTTAAAAAATCTTAAAATCAAGGGATGAACGCCCCTAATAGCCATCATGACAAGGAGTATTTGACAGCCTTATCTTGGAGGGGACTCAGTGGTAGTGCATGCAGAAGGTTCCAGTTTCAAACCCCGCCATCTCTAAGTAGAAATATAAAAGAACCCTGCCTGAAATCCTGGTGAGCTGCTGCCAGTCAGTGTCAATAATACTGGGCTAGATGGTCCATAGGCCTGACTTGGTATAAGGCAGCTTCTTTTACAGAGGACAGTCCTGCATTTGAAAGGCTGCCAGAGGACCATGCTCTATGTGAAGGTATCCTCTATTTGAATGGCTATCCTGTCCAATTCTGGTTTAAAGTTGAACAACCATAGAAACTGTTGCCGATCAATAGTTAGCACCTGGACAGCAGATTGAAAAGGAAGGCACACAGGTCCCCTGGTCACTATCTTCCACACTATGCTGAGTTGTACTATATTTCTATCTTGATTATAAGAATAATTTCTAAATTTGCACCTATACCTATACATGAATATATGCAGATATTACACAAATCACTGTCCTCTTTTGTCCCCTTGTTTTGGTGATGCATTTCCTCTTGTTGAGTAATTCATAGACACTCTCCATAACCTAGGGCAAGGATTAGCATAGATCAATACCTTGTATGGAAGAAGAAATATCTTTAGTCTGCTACCGGAACATTATGAAAATGCCTTTTGACATCTAGATGCTGCTGATGCATGCATGGAATGCGTAAACTGTGCACACACCAAGGGAAACTGTGTCACACCATATAGAGAAAGATGTACAATTTCCAAGGTCATTAGCCAATGTAACTTATGGAAAAATACTTCCTGAATTCTAAATATGGCAGTTCAGTCCTGAGTATGCAAGCAAGATCAGTGAGTTTAGATCCTAATGATAAGCACCAGGGCATGGTCTGAAGGAAAATAGTGCCGCAATCTTGCAGAAACTAACCAAGACTGGGCCTGCTCAGTGCCTGATAGGATGGCCATGTGGTCTATTTTACAGATGACAGTCCTGTTTGAAGGACTGTCCAGTCCAGATGCTGCTGGTAACCTTAAAGTTGCCCATCATCAGCACCTGGACACCAAACTGAGCAAGGCATACACTGGTCACTTAATCACAGACCTCCACAATACGTTGAAATGTACTTGATTTCTATTTACATTGCATTAATTCTTTTGAAATTTGCATCTATTCATATAAATGTGCATATGCAGAAATTGTTTTGCAAAAATTTGTCTCCTTTTTTTGTAATGCTTTTCCTTTTGGGGGGCGATGTGCAGATCAGCCTTTCCCAACTTGGTGCACTCCAAATATTTTGTGCTTCGACTCCCAGCAGCACCAACCAAAATGACCAATGGTCAGGAATGCTGGGGTTCCGATTATTTCTAGAATTTGATGGCATCTCTGTTCTTAGTCTGACATTCTGTTCTCTATAATTTAGTCCATTGAACTAATAATGTATAATTGGATACAGGACTATGGCCTTGGTGAGTATTTAGAATACTGCTAGCTATGCATGAAATATCTAATCCTTAAGGTTTATAAATATTATCAAAACTATTTGCCAAAACATTCATGTAAGAAGTCTTTACTCTTCATTAGTCTCCTGTTTAAAAAAATGCCAATCACCTTTAAAGGAGTAGAAACAATACCGTTTGACAAAACATTATTAACAAGGAGCAAATGTTTGAAGTAAAGATTACCACCCAACCCTCCCCCCCCAAAAAAGTTGTTAAGAAAATTTATTTTGCTTATTATTTGCTTAATAAAAATGAATATTGAACACATTCAAAGAAACAGATGATGGTTTTCATAAATATATAAAAGGAAAAATTCATAATTAATCTGAAGAATGATTGATTGTGTGACTCATTCTATTTTTTATTACGGCATTTTATTCCTACATATAAACTCACAGAAAAAAGGTCAAACCTATAAATAACACATGTAAGTACCATATGAGCCCAGCAATTCATTATCAACATCTCCATCATGAGCAGATTCTAATACATCAGATATGGTATCATTAAGTCACACAAATGAGCGCTGCATCTGCCATTGCATCTGACCACCTTTGATTTTGCGAACCCAATGGATCAGATTGCCATATACAAATAGCTGAATTACAAACCCGCAGCTGAAGCTGTATGAATTCACTTCCCTGCTTATTCCATTCCTCAGACCTAATCCTCAGTGCATCACTAGCCCCTGATTTTCTGCTTTCTTTCTTTCATGACATTAATGTACAGCTGATCCAGCAGTGGAAATCAGGGTGGTCTCCTAATGTGCCCATACCTGTGTGCGAGGCAACAGGGCTTTTGTGCTTCTAAAAGTAACTCAATACGGGCAGAAATACTCATTCCTGGAACAGGACAGGTCAGTGGAGCTTGCAAAGGGGAATTTTGCTGACCTGTCCTGATCCAAAAATGAGTGTTTCCTCATTTTGGGAGGTTATTTTTAGAAGCACAAAATTCCCTTGTGCATGGAGTCATTTCTGCAAGCAGAACAGAACCAGAAGAGGCAGAGCAATCCCATTGGATATTGCTTTCGTGACAGGTAAAAAGAAGTTCTTCTTCACACAATGTATAAACTATGGAATTTGCTACCACAAGATGTAGTGATGGCCACCAATTTGGATGGTTTTAAAAGGATTAGCCACTTCATGTAGGAAAGGCTATCAGTGGTTCCTAATCATGATGACTATATATTACCTCCATTATTGGAGGTCTCTGTATACCAGTTGCTGGGGAACATGGTAGGGAGGGCACTGTTGCACTCATGTCCCATTTGTTGATTTCCCACAAGTAAAATTGGCCACTGTGTGAACAGAATGTTGGACTAGATGGACCCTTGGGATTTTTTTATGTTCTTATGATCTTGCCTCAAGTCTACCCCCAGTGAACTGCCTTCTTCAAGCCAAACATCTATTTCCCCCTCAGCCATGATTGAATGTCAGTACTATGTCATTACTATGTTCAGTTCAACAAAATGTTTGTGAACATTCTATAATTAAAACACACACAACAGATATAGATACAGACATAGGATATCTTTATATTAAGGGGAAATTGTGTTACTTAAATGGGGCATTTGTGCTTCCAACTTTTTCGCATGATTTAGTTACATGGACAGAGAGGGGTGACCACATGGTATGATTGAATACTTCCCCTCCATTCAGTTCTGTGGAGACAACGCCATCTAGTAATGGAAGATCCTGCTTTTTTGAGATGTTACCACTTTAAAAGTGGTTCTTTTCATGATGGAATTTCCAACACATGCCATGGGAGACATCCTGCTCATTCAAGATGTCATTTTAAAGACCCCCAAACTTTCGTGAGTGGCCAATCACAAGCATGCAATAAATCACTCATTCAGAGGAGCCCATAGATATAGATATATAGATACACACACATAACATTCTTCTGCTGAATCTCCCCTCTACCCATATTGTGCTATTTAGTCATCACCGCCCACTCAGAGAAATAAGAGATTAAAATCATGCTGAATTAATTGGAGATAGTGAATCCTTGGTCATTTTTTTCAGAGACAAAACAAGCCAACACATGTTTTCCAAACATTGTGGCTGAAAACATTTGGAAATAGGATAATTTTAATAGGCAAGAGGGGAAGAATGGAGTTTTAGCTAAAAGTGGTAATTTTAAATAAGTGGGGATGGCTTGAATCCATAGATAATTGGATGATCTGAAGCTTCAGTACAGATGCTTTATTCCATGTGCTGAGTGATGCTAAAAGATTTCTTTCCCCACTGCCCCAAAGCTATAAGCCATATGAAGCATAATTTTGACGTCAATAATTTCCCAGCGGCAAAGCGGGAAAATGACAGCCAGGTTTGTGTGGAGCGAGCTTGTTCTCTTATGACGAGAACGGCATTTCACGTTAGAAATGCTGCAGAAATCTTTGAAGAGATTAACAGAACGAGGGCAAGTGGACTTGCCCCCGAGCTCAGAGCCAGCGGACCTGGATAGTTTCATGGGCTCCGTTGTGGTGGAGAGGCTGAGCATCGCACTGACCGCATAATTGTGGCAGGCAATCTGAAGAATGCACGCAGCCAACTGTGAAGGAAACCAACGGAAATATATTGCACTCCTTTCCACCACTTTCCTTGCCAAGTTGTGAGTAAGACGGGCATTGTCATAGCTCCAGGGAAGGGTTCTGCTGGCGCTCTGCTGCAGCTCACTCGTGTCAACAATCAAGAAATGCCAGGAAGGATCCCAGGCCATTAGCACTTAATTTAAGGTTAACAACTCCAGTTTCTGTGAGGTCATCTCAATATTTTGCCTAGCCTGACAAAGGCAGACTGAATCCACAGAAAACATCAGTCTATCTAACCTCCACTACCGAGCCAGGCTTGCTGGTTCTATAGGAACAGGCGTGTGCACGGGGTGTGCCTGGTGTGCACAGGCATGCCCTAATATCTGAGGGGGGGGGCTCCCACTGGCGATGGCACCTACCACTTTCAAGAAAATAAAGCGGGCACAGCAGCAATGGCAGCGCCTTCAGTTCCCTGCCTGCCCTTCCCTACCTGCCTGCTGGCTGTCTTTAAGCAGCTCCACCCTCCCCTCAGCGAGGGTGCGGGGTGCTTTCCAGAAAATAAAGCAGGCGCAGCGGCTGTTTTATTTTCTGAAAAGCACCCCGCACCCTCGTTGTCACAGATGGGAGTGAGGGAGGGGAGCTTCCCTCGAAGATATTAGAAGGGGTGTTTCCTCACCCTTCCCATGATCCTTTCAGATGCATACATGTGGTGCCCATTTTGAGTGGCTGGCACACCTTGCTTGGACCCGTGCATGCGTGGTGAGGGAGAGAGGATCACGGGATGGAGCAGAGCCTTGTCTCCCTGTCCCTGATGCTGCCTGCCTGATGTTGCTGCTTTTGGAGCATGCCTGCCCAGCTCATGTAAGTCAATGATCACTGTATGGTGAGGGAGAGCCTTCTTTCTCCCTCTCTCCTCCTCAATTCCAAATAGTGGAGACATGCAACAGGAGTAATGTGTTACAAGTTTATTAGTTGTAAACCTCCCAGAGGCTATTTATTGCTATTTTTTTAATCCTAAGGGCCAGTCCTGTTGGTCTGTTGCAGCAAAAACAACAGAGTCCCATGGCACCTTTAAGGTGAACAAATTCATCTCAAGTATTCTAATTTTTTATTGTTGGGATTTTTATTATTATATGTCCATGAGTATTTGATGATAACAGTCAAAAAGGTATCATAAAGACTGGAATCCTGTATCCATTTGCCTTGGAGTAAGCAAACACCATTGAATTCAATAGGACTTATTTCTGAGTAGGCATGTCACTCAGGACGTATTGTCTAAAAGATCCTAAAATGGGTTGAGCTATAGATTAAAATGAATAAATTGCTCTGCATCTTAGAATCTATTTTAGGGTCACTCTCGGGTGACCCTAAAATAGGAGGGTTGTGTGTGTGTGTGCATGTGCACACGTGTGTCTGTGATTTGATCAATATTTGATTAATTACTTAAAATATTCAACTGTCTAATTTACTAATGCATTGAATTTATGTTTTAACTGTTCTAGGTATTTTAGAAAGAACAATTAAAGACATATAAAATGAATACAATAGTAAATTAGAACAGAAAAATTAGTAAGAAAGATCAATATAATAATTCATTAGACAAATATTAATCAAACCATTCACGTTTTAGCATAAGCAATCTGAAAAAGTAGTTCTATAATAATGAAGAAAGCAGTGAAAAGGTAAAGGGCTTTGCTTTGCGTTCCAGTCCTATCTGAAACTCTTTGTTCTTTCCCAAACCTACTGAAGAGGATTTCCCCAAATTTAAAATGGATAGACCATGTAATGTTGTTCATATTAGTGAAATTACAATCCTAGTTATGGTACAAGATTTCATAGACAAGACTACATCATCTGATGAAGAGGACTGTAATCCATGAAAGATTATGCCATAATAAATTTGTTAATCTTTGAGATGCTTTGAGACATTTTTTTGTTTTTATTTTTATCCTACCTGTTCCTCAAGGAATTGAGGGCAATGTACATCATTCTCCAAAACATTAGAAACTGTTAAAATACATATATAGAAAGAATATATTTTGGTAAACATTTCCAATTTAAAGTAAACAAAAAGAAAGAAAAGAAAACCCTCCATGTGCACGCAACCTTAATTTAGGAAGGAGCTTTTAAATTGTGCTCCTATTTACCTTACAGTAACAAGATGGGGGATACTTGGCTCAGCAATACTACAAGCGAGAAGGATCTTGGAATTGTTATAGATCACAAGATGAATATAAGCCAGCAGTGTGATGTGGCTGCAAAAAAGGCAAATGCTATTTTGGGCTGTATTAATAGAAGTGTAGCTTCCAAATCACGTGAGGTACTGGTTCCCCTCTATTCAGCACCGGGGGCACACCCTAATGAAATGTGCTGCACACACCTATGTCTATAGGATGAATTTCCCCTGCCTTTCCCTGTCAATCGCACTGGAGGGAACCGTGATGGAAGGAGCTATGGTAGGGTGACCATAGGTCAGGAACAACCAGGATATGTCAGGATTTTTGGCAACAAATCCAGGAATGGTGGGAAATTATGAAATTTGAAGAAAAATCCAGATTTTCCCCATCCTTCCCACACCCAAAGGGCAGCTCTACTTTATAGTCAATGGGAATTAACAAAAATCATTACAGCTCTATCATTTTTAAAGATAAAGAGATAAAACTTGGCACCATGATAGCCCTTAGGCAGGGCTTTAGCCATTGCAAATTTGAAGTAGATCCCTTCATCTGTTGATTTGTAGGATTTTTTTAAAAAAGTTTTAGGATATATATATATATATATATATAATGAAACCATCATTTTTAAAGATGAGATGAAACTTGGCATCATGATAGTTCTTAAGTAGGGCTTTAGCCATGCTAAGTTTCAAGGAGATCTGTTCATCTGTTGATTTTTAGCATTTTTAAAAAAAAGTTTGCAGTTTTAAAATAATTTTTTTAAAAAAACACTGAAACCATACCCTTCAAACTCAGGTTGTCAAACCTCCTCTTTGGGGTTTTGCACTTTGAGAAGTTTCAGTCCTTGGTATCAAGGGGATCTTGAGTTTTTAGCTAAGAAGTGCTGGGTGGGCTCGGCACCTTTCCTGCTGCAGATTTGGTGGGCAGTCGGGCACCTGGAGCTCAGCAGAGGCGAAGGTGTCCACAGATCAAAATGTGGGAAAGGAGAGGTCAGTCAAAGCAGTCACGTGTTTGCGCAGGAAGTAGACAGGAGTTCAAAGTCTGGGTATGAAAAGTGGTGCCAACGCACAAGCCTTGAGATGCTAATGTATATAAGTGAGAAGTGTGAATGGGCGAAGTAGTGTCCGCTGCCCACAACACCCACCCTAATGTTAGAGTAGAGAAACATATGACAATCATATACAAATTTCAAAAACAAATTGAACTTTAAAAATAAAAAAGCCAGCCAGTCGGCAAAAAGCCATGTTAAGCAGCAGCTTGCAGCGGAGTGCACATCCCTAGTGAGGATACAATCAGAAAATATATTTGAGGGAAGGTGAGAATGTATCACATCAAGTATAGCAACAAAGTACAGCAAAAGCTACAAAACTAAGAATGAGTGAAGTTAATTTCAGATACATTGGATGTCTCACTTGTTATTTTGGTGATGTTAACATTAAGATATTATGTAGAACAGATTTGCTTTAATTGTGTGCTGTAAAATAAGACATGTGATCAAGGTTATGTTCAGGTGGCACCCCTCCCCCCCCCTTGGTGCGGACATGCCCCCTGGGGCGGACATGTTGGTGGAGACATCCCCTTGGGAGCCGAACATGTTGTCCTCCTTTTTGGTTTCCAAAATATGGTCACCCTACCATAGGCTATGGGGAAGTGTCATATTCATTTCTGGGCTCAAGGCGAGGCACTAAAGTACTAAATGGCCACAGACCAGAATTACTTTGGAGCCACCTTTTCCCATGTGGACCTGCCTGGTTTTCTAACATTAGGGTGTCCCACCAAGAATCCTACCTTACATATGACAGCCCTCTGTTGGAAGAGCTGTCTGATGCCAGTCCTTTATTGGAAGAGCTATCTGAGGACAGTTCTCTATTTGAAGGTGTCCTGTATTTGAAGGGCTTTTTAGTTCAAGTCTAGCGTAAGAATAAAGAACAGTAAGAAAAGTGAGCAGGAGGTTTGAAGTTGCCCATCAACAGTTAACAACTGGAGAGCAGGCTGAGCAGGTCACTGTCAGCCTATCTACACTACTGCTTTAAAACGGTTTAAAATGGTTTAAAACAGTTTATAACAGTTTTGAGAACTGTTGGGGCCCAGGGCACACTCCATATACAGTTTTCAAAACCTTGTCAAAGTGTTTTATCCTGCGTATATAGATAGGCTCCTGGTCACAGTTTTCCTCACTATAGTGAGATGTTTTGTATTTCTAATTAAATTATAGCTAATATATCTAAATATGCATCTATACATTTATTTATTTATTTAATTACACTTCTATGCTGCCCAATAGCCAAAGCTGTTTGGGTGATGCATAACATTAGCATATGTGAATGTTATGCAAATTGCTGTCCTCTTCTGACCTCTTGGGGGGGGGGGTGATCTGTAAGTGGCCACCCAATCTGAGGACAACATTTGAGGCTCTGCAATCTGTCCAGTATCACCAGAGCTTCAGCAGGTGGGTGTGACAGGCAGGAGCTTTTATGTAGTGGTGCTGTCAAGGCCTGGCCATATGCAGATGCTGAACCTGACCTCTTACAGGGAGCAAATCCCGACCCAACCAGCATCCCCAAGGACTCCACTATTCCTGCAGAGCCTTCAGATCCTCAATGTTCCAGCTGTGGCTCCAGAGAACTCCATGCTAGTTGACTCCTGGGCTCCCCCTTGTTATCCCCAGGTCTGAGGACTCATAGGAGGTGACAACCAAGGCAGGAATTTCAGGACCATCAATGGAACACCTGGCTAGCCATACAAGGCTACCCTTTCCATCTGGATGGGCAACTTGTGGCCCCCTAGATGTTTTGGCCTACAACACTCATCATCCCTCATCGCTGACTACTCTGGCTAGGGCTAATGGGATTTGTAGGTCAAAAACATCTGGAGGGCCACAAATTGTCCACCCTGCTCTAGTCCATGAACTCATATACCATAATAAACCAATTTGTCAGCCTTTAAGGTGCTACAAGACTCTTTGTTATTTCAGTGAAGGTGTAGAAAGTTATGAAGAATTTCTCAACTATTTTGTAACAATTCAGTTTCTGTTAATGACAATAGAGAAGACGTATCCTGATGCTCCCATATTCTTCTGTACAAACTTTATGCTGTACGATAAAAGTATCGTGAAATCAGAAAAGGCTTAGGCATCTTAAATTGGGTTCAGAAATATATACCAATAGTGAAGCTGGGGATATTTGCATGAGCACAGAGATCTATCTGCCTGCTATGTTTCAGTGTCAGTCACCTGGGGATGGCCAGCTGCCAAGAAATTTCTTAGAACTCCCCTGTGAGGATAGAGGTGAACTTTCTCCAGTTCTGCAGAACCTTTCAACCCCTGAGGTTAAGCGTATGATTGCAGCTGCTGCAAAGCACAGTCTGCTTAAGGGGGGTTGCACATGAGCCTCGGGAGATTTTTATTTCATTTCAGTGTGCTTTGTCAAACTCTTAATATTTGTGTCCATCAAAAGGTGTGGGATGGGGAAAAGGACCCTTTAAATCATAGCATTTTAGGCCTGGAAAAGGACCTGAAGATAATCTGGTCTACACTCCTATACTGAAGAGGAATTAACCACATTATTGTGATTTATAGGATGTCACAAGCAGGTAGGAGGGAGAGAGATGCATTAAGCCAGATGTGCACCTTCCAACGATCAGGGCCCAAGCATAAAATGCACACTTCAATCCACCTTCCACTCACCCCAGGAAAGAAGATTGTGCAGAAAAGGACTGTAACTTAGTTGGTAATGCATATTCAGTGCAGGCAAAAGATCCCAGGTCGAATCCCTGGTATCGCCAAACAGAGCTTGGAAAAAGTCCTGCCCAAAAGCTTGGGCAGCCACTGCCAGCCAGTGTAGACATGGGAGGGGGCATGTGGCCCTCCTGATGTTGTTGGACTGCAACTCCCATTGGCTCTAGCTAGCATAGCTAATAGAAAGGCGTGACAGGAGTATTAGAGGCAGTAAATCTATATAAACCAGTTGCTGGGGAACATGGGTGGGAGGATGCTGTTGCACCCATGTCCTGGTTGTGGGCGCCTGGTCGACAACTGGTTGACCACTGTGTGAACAGAGTGATGGACTAGATTGACCCCTGGTCTTTTGTTCTTATGTAACATCTGGAGGGATATGCAATTTCCATCCCTGGTCATATAACTCAATATTGAGTTAGAAGCACCATGCCCTGACCTCCTTTAAAAAAAACACATCAGCACCTTTTTACCCTGTCTGATATCCCATTGTGGAATGAAATAATGTTCTAAAAACTCCTGTGTATCCATATTTTCTAAAGCACTTTGCTTGAAAAGCCACCTGCAGGTCACCTGGAACCACTGAAGAATCTCCAACTAGGCCTCTAAACTACTCCTTCCTTGTTGTAGGCCTTCACAGTAGGGATATATGCAAAATTCATTTCAGTTTTGATCAGGATTTTACCCAGTTTGTACCTTCCACATGGAACACCAACTCAGATGCAATCTGAAGTTGAAGTCCATGCATTTCTGAGCTTGCAATGTGATTTGTAGACCAAAATAAATAAATGCATTTGACAGCATGCATAAATTTCAAAAACGAGAAGAGTACATTTCAAATATGCACTCAACATATACATACATTTCGAAAAGTATGCACAGAAATACATATGGATTTTCATGTGAAAAGAAAGTGACAATGCTCACAATCTGATACAGACTTGAGTCGGAACAAGCTTTGAAATGGAATTTGGAGGACTTTGGTGAGCTCCAGTTTTGTTGATTCGCACATTCCTATGTTACCTTTCCTTGATGCTGATGATGAAACTAGGGATGTGCACTGGATCGGACCCGATCCACGATCCGAGTCCGGTCCAGTGGGAAATCGGATAAATTATCCGATTTCCGATCTGACAGCTGGATCAGCCGATCCAATCCGAACCGGTCCGAAAAGGCTCCGAACCGGTTCGGCGGATCGGCGGATCAGCGGGCGCCCACTGGCGCCCACCGCCGCTTCCATTGGTGGGCGCCAGTGGGCGCCCGCCGATGAAAGTGGACAGCGGGGGGGGAGGAGGGGGGCCCTTACCTTCCCAGCCAGTTCGCTCTCGTCCGGGGCCGGCGGCTACTACCAGCGGGCTCCGCGGCCTACTCCAGGGTGGCACGCCGGGTGATGTCATCACCCGGCGCGCTACACTAGAGCAGGCCGCGGAGCCCGCTGGTAGTAGCCGCCGGCGCCGGACGGGAGCGGACGGGCCGAGAAGGTAAGCAGGGGGTGCGTGGAGGGGAGGAGGGGGCGCGCGGAGGGGGGGAGGGGGCCCTTACCTTCCCGGCCCGGCCGCTCCCGTCCGGCGCCGGCGACTACTACCAGCAGGCTCCGCGGCCTACTCCAGGGTGGCACGCCGGGTGATGTCATCACCCGGCGCGCTACTCGAGAGTAGGCCACGGAGCCCGCTGGTAGTAGCCGCCGGCGCCGGACGGGAGCGGACGGGCCGAGAAGGTAAGCAGTGGCGGGGAAGGGGGCTTACCCCCCCCAGAGCCGTCCGCTTCTATCCGCTGGCGCCCGCGGGCGCCAGCGGATGGAAGCGGACGGCCCCAGGGGGGGTAGGGAGCGCGGGGGAGGGGGCTTACCTGCCGGGGCCGTCCACAGCGGATGGCCCCGGGGGGGGAGGGAGTTAGGCCCCCCCTCACCCACCCGCCGCCATTTTTTCCTCATAGACTTGCATTGCAATGCAAGTCTATGGGGGAAAAAATGGCGGCCGATCCAAAAATTTACGATTTTTGGGTCGGGATCGGACTCGATCCGGTCCGGGGGGCCTCCGATTTTGTCCGAACTGGTCCGTGACAAAATTTGAGGTCCCGATCCGGGTCCCGATCCGATCCGGGGGGTCCGTGCACACCCCTAGATGAAACCCATATTATTCGCACCTAAATCCATATCTAAATTTCCCTGTTGACTCAATCTGCAGGTGGCCCATTTCCCAGTGGAATAGTTTTGACACAGTACAGGACAACCTACAGATAGCTGCTGGGAAGGAAAAGGAAAATATGCTGCCGGGGGAAACAGTGCCAGTAGCCCCCATGAACAGCAGATGCAGAAGACTGACAGATGTTGACCTATGGGATAGCAAGTCCAAAGATGGGTTGGACCACATTATAATTTGTATAAAACAATGTTCTAAAGTGGGGTGGGGAACTGTGCTCCCCAGATACTGTTGGACTACAACTCCCATCATCCCTTATCATTGTCTATGCTGGCTGGGACAGATGGGAACTGGAGTTCAACAACATTGGATGCCCATGGGTTTCCCATCCCTGGATCAGAACAAAGGCCTATCTAGTCCAACGTTCAGTTCTCACAGGGCCAACTAGCTCCCTGGGGAAAGCCCACAAGTAGGACATGAGTGTAACAGTACCCTCCCACCTATGTTCCCAGCAACTGGAATACAGAAGCATTACTGCCCCTGATACAGGAGGTAAACTATAGTCATCATGAGTAGTTACCATTGAAAGCCACATCATCCTTCATGATGATATTCTAAAGTGATAACTTCCAGAAAGGTACGCATTTTAGTCTGTTGCAGCAAAACCAACAAAGAAACACATATGGCACTTTAAAGTCTAACACATTTATTGGGGCATAAGCTTACAAGGTTCAGTGCCTACATTCATCAGAGGATAACAGGCCACGCATCGGAAGAAGTGGACTCTGTCCTGCGAAAGTTCATGCCACAATGAATATGTTAGCCTTTATGGTACCCCATAGAACTCTTTGTTGTTTTTTACTATTGTAAAGTTAATTTTTGTGGCTTAGTGACAATGGGTTAGATCCAGACTTTGTCAAAGTTATATTAGGCTCACTGAAATCCATAGGCCTTAAATTAGTTAAGTCTGATTTCAGTAGGCCTATTCTGAGTAGAGCTATGAGCAAATGGCCACTCAAAATCACTACTATTTTCCTAGGTTCAAGAATATCTACAGTCTAGGCTGACCATATGAAAAGGACAGGACTCATGTAAATTTAACAGTTGTAGAGAAAAGGGAATTTCAGCCAGTGTCATTTGTATGCAATTAGTTCCTGGTGAAATTCTTTCTTCATCACAACAGTTAAAGTTGCAGGCACTATACTAGAGTGACCATAAACAAAAGAAGGTAGGGCCCCTGCAACTTTAACTGTTGTGATGAAGAGGGAATTTCACCAGGAACTAATTGTATACAAATGACATTGGCTGAAATTCCCTTTTCTCTACAATTGTTAAAGTTACATGAGCCCTGACCTGGATTTTATCTGGTCACCCTATACTGTTACTGTATGTTGGGAATGGTCTGTCTTCTTTCTTAATAAGTGGTGGATCTGATTCCCACCCCACCTTTAATGTGAACTTGACTGTTCAATCAACTTTTCTTGTTGATTGAATTTAACCCTCTAAAGCAGCAGTTCTTAAGCTAGTTGTGCATGTGTGTGTGTGTGTATATGTGTGTGTGTGATGGGGAGAGAATAAAAGGAAAATGCTGAAGAATCGGCAATTTCTCAGAAGATTCTACTATGTTGATTTTTCAATGTAAATTTTAAACCTTAAATTGAAAAGCTGTTTGTGTCATCAGCACTATTACAAATGGCTGCAGTGGATATGTGAATGAATGGAAAGATGATGGACGGGACCCAGTGGAAAAGATTGGTTCCACAATGAAAGAATTTGGACAAGGGCCTAGCAAACATCTTGGTGGAGGACATCCACTGGAGAGGTCTTCCTTTCTTGAAGTAGCATGTTGAGACGGAGGAGGAAAGATGTATCATGATGCATGAAATCAAGTGGAGAAAATCAGATTTCAGGTGAGAGATATTGGACAAAGGCCTTTCAACCTCCCTTCCAAGTGATGGACATGAGGTAGGAAAATGTGGGGTTCCACAAAGACAAAGAAAACAGAGTAGTTGGTCTTCAACATAACAAAATTTAAGAATTGTCAATCTAAAATAATAAACAATTGTTGGCATTCGCTATAGGAATTGATTCCAAAGTTCAACAATGGTTCAGCGTTTAGTCAATCAACATCAATTGTGGGACCAATATCCAACTCCTTCAAATCTAACATTTGAAAATATAGCATCCTTTAAATTAATGAATGAATTTAACGTGTTCTAAGCTGATTTTCTAATATCTGGTTTTTGAAGTGGTGACAAATCATTAAGAGATAAATTCTACAGTCAAGATCCTCCAGCTTAAGCGGTGTCAAAAACATCTGAATAGTAGAAAAACAATGGTAAGGCACTGACAATGGTCTCCTCCAAGCAAATTTTTGACTAAGTGCAAATTGTTGGCCCTGAAATCCATATCAACCTTTATCCCTCAGGAAGAAAAGGAGCAAGGATAAGACTCATAACTACAAAGCACAAAACTATAACTAAACTAAAAATTAAGAATGTGTTTAAACATCTTATTGAAGTCAATGGGAATTGAACATTCTTAACTTTGACTAGACTCCAGCTGCATATTTCAGTGGTTGGATTTCCATCTATTGCTGCCAGGATCCATAAATCTATATTTCTACTTTGAAAGACATTTAATGAAATGGCAGAAAGCCATCTCTGCCCAAGAGGTATTTCTTAGGGAAAAAATGAAAAAAAGTGTTTATGAACATAGGACATTGTTTTATACTGATTCAGATCATTGGTCCATCTAGCCAAATATTGTTGATACTGCCTGGCAGTAGCTCCTCAGGGTTTCAGGCAGGATTCCTTTTCTTGTCCTACTTGGAGAAGCCGGGGATCAAACATGGGACCTTCTGCATGCTAAGAACATGCTTTATCACACTGAGCCACAGCTGCTATTTGGGCACAGCAATGCCAGGGTCCAAAGAAAGAACTGTATCCCAGTGCCACAGCACATGCTTTGCATACAAAGGCTCATGGGTCCAATCACCAGTAAGTTCCAGGTACAGCTGCAAAGTCTCCTGCCTGAAACCTTAGAGAGACACTGCCAGTCAGTGCAGACAACAATAACTTGGTATAAGGTAGTGTCCTATGCTCCTACAACATATTTTCTGACCCTAGAAAATAGACAAGACAATAGTGCTGATATAGATCGGTACTATGTTTTTAAAATAACAATTTTAATATGGAGTTCTATTTCTTTTATCTTTTAATCATTTTATCTTTTATTTTTCACCATTTTGGAATCTGTTCAGATGTGGAGCATATATAAATGCTGTAAATAAATAAATATATATTTGATTAATCGTACAGATCCCCCCCCCCCAAGGCCGGGAACTCCCCATTCTACTCCCAATACTGAACTCATACACGACATTTGAGCATGCACACATACATAGTCAAGAAAGCTATTTTATATACAACAATAATGCAAGAAAAAAATTACTAGGTATTTTAGTGGATCTAAAAAGAACATCAACTCCTGTCATTTCATACTATCCATTGTTTGGGGATGGATATGCTACTGCCCAGTCACAGTGACATTAATATTCTGGATTTCTCAATTGTTTTCTATGGGAGTAATTACTATTCTACAAGGGTAGACCAAAGAAGAAGACGAAGAAGACGAAGACGAAGAAGACGAAGACGAAGAAGAAGGTTCAAAACAAAGCAATAAGTATCTTATTCCAAAGTTATCTCAAAGTGTGGAGTGTGACTTCACCCATTGGTGAAAGTGGTAGCAGGCTTATTTCTCACAAAGTGATTAAACAGAATTGTGCCTGAATATTTTGTTTCATGTCTCGTGTTCCACAAGGGCTAGAAGTTTGCTCTTTTTATTATTTTAAAGCTGGGAATCTGGGCTAGCTAGTGCCCCCACCTCAAGATAGTGGGCTGGGGGCTGCAGCCCCCTTAGTTCAATGGTTTATCTGTCCATGGGTATGGTTTGCTAAAAAAAACCACAATATTCCATAATATGTAGAGAAACTTATATTTGTCCATGTAGGTAACATTTTACAAGTTTTCTATCTGCCCGTAACTGACTTTTCCATCTTGTTTCTATCCATTCCTGCATCTGATGAAGTGGGTTTAGCCCACAAAAGCTCATGACTTAATAATAAAACACAGACCCCCCCCCCACCTGCCCTGCTAATTTGACTCAGAGGTAGATTCGGAGCTTCCAAATAGGCCTTGATTCAACTTGGGGTGCCTTGGTCCCAGGCCCCTTTGCTTCAGCTTGTCCAAGAAAGCTGGGCACAAGGCTGACCAGGAGTCTATTGGACTCCCCCCCTTCTCAGCCACTACCCCCACTCACTCCCACCACTGTCTTCTGCTCACCCGCACACTCACCTGTGGGATTTACCTGAGGCCTCCAGCATTCTGGCGAGCCTCCCAGCCTACTCTCTGGACTGCCATAGATTTAGTGTTGTGAACTACAACAGGTCTTAAATGCCTATTTCTGGCTGCCGTAGTTTACAACACTAAATCTACAGCAGTCCAGAGAGGAGGCCGGGTGGCTTGCCAGTACACACAGAGTCCTCAGGTAAGTCCAGTGGGAGACCTAGCAGGCAGGGGGCCAGGAACTGGGCATTGGGCTGAATTGGCCCAAAGCGATTTGGCTTCTTCAAGCTAAGGTAGCCCAATCTGGTCCTGAACTAGATACGGGCCGAGGCAGGCCAAGTCAGCCTGCTACAACTCAGATTCAGGCTTTAGGACCAAAGTGAAGCACAGCCCTAATCTTTTTCTTTTCACTTTACAAAGTGTAGCTTTCAATGTATGCCTTCACATACCTGGATGGAAGATAGCATCACATTCCTGTGGCTTGCCAGTATTGCATCTGTCACACAGGCATTTGTGTGCTGTGCATTTAAGTGCCCACTGTACGATGGCCCAGGAGGATTTTTTTCCCCTTAGGGTGACCATATTTGGGAAACCAAAAAAGAGGACACCCCGTGGGGGCAGCAGGAAAGTGTGCTTTTCGGGGCCTCCAGAATCACTTCAGTCCTCCCGCCATGCTAATGGTGGCCTTAAAAGGGAAAGCGTGTCATTTCCGGACGTTATAGAACAATACAGAAAATCCTCCCTGACACCCAGGATAGAGCAAAAACCAAGACAAATCTGGGGAAATCCTGACAGTTGGTCACCCTGGGGTGCAGAACCTTTTTCAGTCTGAAAGCCGAATTCCATGTCACATAAGCTTTTGGGGGCCGAGTTCCAGTGGTGAGTGGGGCCAAAGGCAAAAGAGTTCAGGGTCAAAACATAACACAGCATGGTATTTTAGCTGAAAGCTCTTACTGCCCAAAACGAGGCCTCATGAGAGGCATTTCAGCCTTTTAGAATGGGAAAAAAACAGTGAAGGTTGGTGGCTCCAATGTCAGGGGGGATTGAATCTGCTCCAAGTTTCACTCAGAACCAGTCAGAACTCTAAAGGAGCTCTCCAAGGTGCAAAGAGTTCTGACTGGTTCTGATTGAAACCCAGAGTGGATTCACCACCCGGCTGACATTGGAGCCACCAGCCTCCACTGGGAAAAACTGCACAAAAAGTGGGAAACCATCAAACTAGCAGTGATTGGAGGGAAGGGGCAAGAGGAATCTGGGGAACCCCTTAGAACTGAATTGGGAACCTAGAAGGTTTGGATTTGGCTCCAAGGCCTGAGGCTCTCCAGTTCTGCTATAACTTTTTGTTGTTAGATGAATATGCAGTGTGGCTTTTCTTGTGGTGGCACCCGAAAAAATAATGCAGAAACGTTTTGAATGAAGTAGTTGTTCTGATAATTGTTCCAGTGACTCTTTGAGTCTAATGTTTTACCATATCCTGTATTCAGTGATCTTCCCTGCCATTATTAGGCATGGTCACTATTTTGTTGAAATGGCCTAGGGCTATATAGAAGTGACTTGACTGGAAAAAGCCTTAGATATTTGATAGTTTATTCATCTCACCATTATCCATGGCTAAGAAAATAAACATAACCTTCTTTTTCATGAGAGAAACATCTTTAACCATAAATAGTTAATCCAAGCCTTTCCTTCTTTTATTTGTCAAAAATGTTCAGTGTGCAATGACCAGCATGAAGCTCCTTTTGGTGGAACAACCTGTTGAACAACTTCCAGAAGGCACTAAAATATCTTCTCCAGTATAAAAGAATGCAATTATCCTTTCATCAGGTGCTCCAGCTCATCCACGAATACTCAAGAGATATTGAAGAATGCAATCACATTTGAATCAAATGATTCCTGACATAAGGCTTAATAACAGAGCTCATTGTCTTTGATTTGCTTCATTGAATTATGGACCTAATCAGTTCGCTCATTTCCGGAGACTAACAGATAGTTGTGAATATTGAAAAATTCCATATTTTGGATTGTATAATAGTTCTGGATCATATATTTGTAATTTGGTACTCAGAACTCAACTACTGTCATGTGCAAGCATGCATAACTAGAAGATGTTTCTCCTCCAGGAACACCATTTTCAATTAAAAAATGGCAGGGGGAATTATGCTTAACTTTTGTCATATCGGTCACTTCTTTCCTCCAAATTGCATCCTCCCCACACACAAAGAACCTCAACTTAACACATCATTCAGAGGGCAAATTCATTTGCAATTCACGGAGGAATAATGTTTGGTGAATGAATAATTTGGGATGGAGAATTGTTGTTGATGTTGTTGTTGTTGTTATCATCATCATAATCATCAACAATAACAGCAACATTCATACACTGCCTTCCCTGCTAAAAAGTCATCAAGGTGGTGTACAACAATTTATAACAATGAAACCTTAAAATAATAAAAGCAAGAACATTAAAAACTGTAAAAACATTGAAATGTTAAAACTACACATTTTGAAGAGACAACAAGAATACTCCTGGTCTAGTTCTGCAGGTAGAAACAGAACACACCTTTCATTTTAGGGGTACAAAAAGAAAAAGGGACTCCACAATCGACTGATTACCACAATGACCTTTACTCACTGGACTGATTAGCACTGTTTGGCAAATTGGAAAGGACTTCTAGGAAGATTTGAAAATGTAGTAGCGCTTTCAGGGGCATTGAGAACACATTGTTACTGTTATTCCCCCATGGTTCCCGTATAATGTCTCACTTTTCTGCACACAGTTAGTCACAGCTAACTGTAGCTAACATCCCCAACCCCCAAAGATGTATTTTGCAGAAATAACATTGTGCATAAGTTATCTATTTGCATAGAGCAGGATGTCTATTGCAGCCCTTAGCCAAACCTGGAACTGACACATCTGACCCTTTATGTAAAATCTATTCAATAATTTGAAGCTCAGGGCATTGCATATTCACTGTACAACATCCTGCAATGGTCACAAAGTTCAGATCCGTCATACGTGGGTATGACTGGTTTGATTATTATTATTTTCCTTTCATGAAAAATGAACTACATTTCCTAGCAAAATGTAAATGTTGAATCTTTGGCCCAGATCTGATCCCATCATGGCCACTGGGCATTTGGGCTGAGTCATTAGTAGCAGAAGGACCCTTCTGCAATCCAAGATGGAAAATATATGAAGTCCTTGATGATTATTGCAGAACGAGTGATTTTATCCAGAGCGGAAGCAATGCTCTAGGAGGCACTTCCAGTTCTTTAATCTGATGTCATGTTGGGTACAGCACGGCTGCCAAAGAAAGGCAAGATACCATATTATCCAGCTTCAGTAAAGACATTAAGTGGCAATTTAAATCCTCCCAGCAGAGATGATTTGTGATTTTGTAGAAATGTAGACGTTAAGGAAATGGAGTAGCTTAGCAGCAGCTGTTTGAACTGCTGGGTCTTTTTTGTTTGGCAAATCAAAAGCAACAAAATAAGAAATGCTTGCTGCTTCTGGTTTGTTTGTTTTCACTCTACAGGTGATACGTCGGGTCTCCTGCAATCTTAATTTTATACAATGCTGTACTGCAGTCACACTGATTTTAAGCATTTGGTTTTGAAATGATATGCAGCACAATTCTAAGAAGTCTGGCTATTTGTTGTAAATTATATGGTAGATGCACGTCATTCCTATTTCTGTAATGCACTCGCATTTTTACTGTGGAGGGGGGCTCTCCCATACTGGGCAATGGTGCAAATAGTATTTCCATGAATGCAAAACTGATAATATGCAAACACAAACAATGTGGATAGGCAAAAAGTCACTATGAACAAGTAGGAAATCCATAAAACATCCCTTGTGAAAGCACCCTATGTGATAAATTAGGACTGGGTTGTGATATTCGGTAATTTTTAAGGGTGGGGTACATATGATCCACTTCATGTGAAATTTCCCATTTAACTGTAATATCATTGCTATCATTTCATACTTCAAAGCTGGCAATAGTGTTATATAACTTCTGATTCCATAACCCGCAAGCTATACTAGCCCAAACTGGGGTGAGGGGTGGGGGTGGATTAGGGAAATACTAAATGGTATATATCAGCAACCAAAAGCAGAACAAACCAAATGAAATATACAATTAGCCCCTGCCCTGAGTGAGCCCCTTCTCCCTACCATTGACAGCATTGACCATTCAGGCAGTGACAGAATGGAGAAAGAAAAACAGGGGCTGAGAACTGGCAGTGGGTCTCCTCCTGGAATAAGGAACTCAGTGGGTCCAACAATACCAACCCCAGCCATGGGCAATGAAACACGTATCAGTTTCAAGTGACTAACTAGACGTTACAGTACTGTGTTCTTATATCTTTCTTAAGCTGTGCATCTTTGTGGCAAGCACAGCTTTACATTTTATGGAGCTGCCACAGGACTGGATAAAGCGACACCATTAGCTCTTACTCCTTCCAAGAAAGGGGATTTCAACTAAACATCAGAAAGAACTTCCAATCCTGACCATATGAGCCATTTGACAGACAGCCTCGCAAGGTGTTAGACTCTTCTTTGTTAGACACTTTGAAGCACAGGCTTGATGGCCAGAGATACTGTAGCAGTGGATTTCCTGTATCAGCAGAGGGTTGGACTAGATGACACTTATCATTCAATCATTCTACAGCATCTAGCTATCCTATCTGTAGGAGGTTTAGAAATGAACACTCAAATGGGGGACATCTTCTGTGGTATCACAAAAGGCAGAGTAATTGAGATCCCACTGCATCCACCTTTCATTTCAAGCATTAAGGTAAGGATTTTTTTTCTTTATTAGGTGCCTGTGGCCAAAGAATTGTTTGGCTAGTGAAAATCAAAACATCAAGTTTAATACCTCACCCCATTCCACTGCCATTTGGCCCTCTATGCTCCCCTTAGGATATGCAGATCACAATGGTGCAGTGATGGTAGAAGCTTCTGCTCAGAATTCATTCATCCTGCTTTAAAAGGTGCAAGAATCTTCTCAGGGTTTCATCCTGGCAATTTTTATGAGCTCTTAGCTCTCCAGTCCTCAAGTATTTTCCCCAGGCTTCAGTATCTCCTCCATCTGCCCTTGGCTCTTGCATCCCTGCTTGTTCTGCCCATTCCTTCAAACACCCTCTTCTCTTGGTTTTCCGCCCCTTAAATTTCCTATTTTATGATATTCGTTTCCAGTCAGTTTTCCAATCTTTAGCCTGCCCTATAAAGTTAATCCTTCCATAGGGTCTATATGTGAAGTAGACAAACTGTCAGCATTCCCTTCTTTCAGAAGCTGAATTGTTAATATTGCATTGCTTGCAGCATTGTTCCTTGAGAAGTTGTAATGTTTGTGAACATTCTGTGGCACTGTCCCAGTGCAGCCAATTGGTGTCCAAGGCTTCACTTTGATAAGTCAAGAAAGGTTTCACACCAATGCACTGATGTAAAACCCACTGTAATTGCATGGAAAATCTAGCATACCATCTTAAATGTCAGGAGGAAACAGGTTTCGACATCAAACTTCCAGAGGCTGATTAGCCACAGCAAGAGAGTTTTTGGATGGGAGAGATTTTAAAACATTGTGAAAACTACCTTGATGGTGCTCTTTTAAGTTTGATGAAGTCCTGCAGCATAGCATGGAAATATTTATGTACTGAGGAGGAATTAGGCAATGCCCTCCTTTTCCTTTCTCCCTTGTCCTTTTGAATTCCTAATTGTTTTTGAACTCCTGACACAGTTAATTAGACGCTAAAAAAATACAAAAAGAAGTCTTACTGGCATTTGGCAAGCTTTACATTGTATGTACATGGGTCATGTTTTGTTAACAATCTACAAAGTCCTGTTCTCAATTTTCTCCATTCTTTCATGCAATAATAGTTTTGGTTAAGCCTCCAGATACGTGGTAAATTGGATGAAGTTTGAAGCTTCGACTCTTAATGGCTTTTCTTGTAAATATGGCCAGAGTGCATGTAATTGGTTGCTTCGTTCTTTTCGATGCTGCGAATCCGAACCAGATTGAACCGGGCAGGACTTCTAGGAGAACAGAGGCGGTTATCTTGACAATCCCTATGTGTGTGTCCTTTCTTGTGGGTTTCGATCATGCGAAACAAGCAAGGTTCCTGAAGGCCCTGGGAGAGGAAGAGGACGAAGGAAAGATGAGGGCTCATTGTGGCTCACAGTATATGAAATGGAGCAGGGGTGCCTTTTCCAACCAGAAGGCTGAATTCCATTTTGGAGAAGTTCTTGGGTTCCTGAAGGCAAAAGGGCAAAGCCAAAAATACCAGCATATTTTAGCTTAAAGCTCTTACAGCCAGTAAGGGACAAACTCAGAATTCTTAAATCCAATCATGCATAGCTCTGCTAAGTATAACCAGTATTAGTATAAGCATTAATGTAAATATTAGTATAAGTGTACATAGTCCTAATTCAGATTGGGACCATGGTGCTCCGGGAAGGAGGGGATTTAAGCTTCTCCCTTCCCATTGTCTTCCTGAAATTCCACATCCCCTAGTGGGAGGGGGGATTAAGAACAAAAAAAATCCATTGGAGTCAATAGCTCTGCTGTGTGTGACTTGGTGAACATTTAGTTTGGCCCTAACTAAGCTTTAGAAGAGACATTTCAACGGGGAGGAAGCACCCAATGATTGTTGGCTAGTGATAGAACAAGTGGGGAGGTGAACATGGCCATTTGGGAAACCCTGGAGGGCTAGATTGGCTCATGGCTCCAATATTGTGGGGCTGTGAATCCATTCCAGATTTCAATCAGAACCAGCCAGAACTCTAGAGGAGCTATCCAATGTGCCCCTACACCTGAAGTTCTGCACCCTTGGAAAAGAGGGTGTAAGATACAGTCTAGTATTGCAATCCTACGCAGGTCTACTCAAAAGGAAGTTCCACTGAGTTCAGGGAACATACTCCCAGGTAAGTATGCATATAGGATTGCAGAGTAAAAGGGAATTCATATGTGCATGCCCATCAGTCTATAATACCATGAAGTGATGGAAAATATATATGGAGCAGGTCTCTAGGGACATCAACACCCTGAGATTTTCCCTACTCTGCATTAAACAGCAATGGAATGAAGCTGAGTTGGAGACATCTGCAGCATTATGAAATCATGGATTATCAAATGATCTCCCCACTGAGACAACACTGGAGCCAACACTGTCATCTTTTCAGTGCCAGGTTAAGACTGTCCTCTACTCCCAGGCATTTGATGGCATCTAATTGGGCTTTATGGCTCCTGTTTGAACAGGTCTAATAGTTTATTGAGATTGTTTTTAGCTCTTTAAATCATTTATAAATTTTGTATGTTTAATTTTTTTATGCTGTATTTTATTTTGTGAATTGTTGCGCACTGCTCAGACAGCTTTGGCTATAGAAACAAAATAGTTATATATTTATTTATTTATTTATTGCATTTATATCCCACCTTTTTTCCTACAAGGAACCCAAGGTGACGTACAAAGTTCCCCATGACATTCTGATTAGCAAACTAGCTAAAAGTGGGCTAGATGGAACAATTATTAGGTGGATCCACAGTTGACTACACAATCGGACTCAAACTGGGGGGAGGTAACGAGCTGGGTACCACAGGGCTCAGTACTGGGCCCAGTACTCTTCAACATTTTTATTAATTACTTGGATGATGAGGTGCAGGGAATGCTGATCGAATTTGCAGATGACACAAAACTGGGTGGGACAGTTAATGCCCTGGAAGACAGAAACAAACTTCAGAGTCATCTTAATAGCCTGGAGCACTGGGCTGAAAACAACAGAATGGAATTTAATAGGTATAAATGCCAAGTTCTACACCTAGGAAAAAGAAAACAAATGCACAGTTACAAGATGGGAGATACTTAGCTCAGCAATACTACAAGCAAGAAGGATCTTGGAATTGTTGTAGATCACAAGCTGAATATGAGCCAACAGTGTGATGTGGCTGCAAAAAAAGCAAATGCTATTTTGGGCTGCATTAATGGAAGTATAGCTTCCAAATCACGCAAGGTACTGGTTTCCCTATATTCGGCACTGGTTAGGCCTCATCTTGAGTATTGTGCACCACACTTCAAGGATGCAGACAAGTTGGAGAGGGTTCAGAAGAGGGCAACGTGGATGATCAGGGGTCTGGAAACAAAGCTCTATGAGGAGAGACTGGAGAACAGAAGCCTTGAGAAGAGAAGACTGAGGGGAGACATGATAGCAGTCTTCAAATACTTGAAAGGTTGTCACACAGAGGAGGGCCAGGATCTCTTCTTGATCATTTAAGAGTGCAGGACATGGAATAATGGGCTCATGTTACAGGAAGCCAGATTCCAGCTGGACATCAGGAAAAACTTCCTGACTGTTAGAGCAGTATGACAATGGAACCAATGACCTAGGGAGGACATGGGTTTTCCCACACTATAGGCTTTTAAGATACAGCTCTGTCCCAGTGATAAGCTATAGACACCTTTCCCAACCTGGCACCCTTCAGATGGACGTTGGGCTACAATTCCCATCATCCCTGCCCATGTTGGGTGAGAGTGATGGGGGTTGTAGACAAACTTATCTAGAAGGAACTGGGTCATGGAAGGCTGAAATATAGAAATACATTGGACTGTTAAATTATTAGATTTCCATCATTTGTTACAATCTTGTACCCAACTCAAAGACTTCACCATCTGAGAATAAAAAACATGATTAATTTTTAGATTGAAATAGTCTGTGATCTGTCAAATCCTTAATTATCTCTGTTCTCTCCTACCTTTCAGTTGCAATGAAGCTAAGGCCCCCTTGCTGATCATCATGGGAAGAATTATCATTCTTGAGCGAATGGTTTGCACATGAGTAATGCTATTGACTTCAAAGCAAGAATGCCTGTGGGTACAACTATGTGGGACCTTTGCTCATCATGCTGGGCCTGCATGATCAAACTTCTTAAGCATCACTACAAAAACAATGGTCTATTTTGTTTTAAGGGATCATTTGACTTTCTCTTTACTTAGATATTAAATAAGGAAGACAACCACCTTTTTAAAAAAATAGTCAAACATAATACAAGCCTTATAACAAGGATAAACTGGGAAAGCACATCAGCTGAAGTCACTTAAAACTGTAATCCTGCTCCATCCAAGTGGATGCCTTCCAGCACTCCACTGATTTCCAATTTCAGTCAGTGAGACACTACACCAACGGTAGTAGAACCAGCAATGCACTGATAATAATGTAGAACCACCAGTACGCTTCCAGCTAGAACAGTGGTGAAGATCTTGTGGCCCTCCCAATTTTGATGTTCTCCAACAACATGCATCAGCTCCAACCAGTATGGCCAATAATCAGGGATGATGGGAATTGTAGACCAACAACATCTGGAGGAACAGGGGTTCCCCATCCCTGATCTAGAATGTTCTTCTTAATATGCTTTTTCTTGACACTGTTGCACTTGTTTCTGAGCATTGCAAGTTGTACTCTGGTTACTCTACCAGTATGTATAAGTATATTATATGTATGAGTGCAACATTTAGAATTTGGCTAAACTTGTAAGGGGGCAAAGTTAGGAGGCTTTTACCTTTAGCAATCCCTCACCTTCCATTAACGACAACTATGTAGCTCTACACCATTAGAAAGGATCAAATCCAAGGAAGGTTGGCTTAGGGCCACATTAGATGAGATTTCATTCACACAATTAGTAATTATGTGAATTGCTTATATAAACTAAATAGAAGGTACAAGATGGAAGGAAACTGGATTGGGACCTTGGTGGGGGTGGGGGTGGGGTGGGGGTGGGGGTAGGGGGCCTTTAAGTCTTTGTCCCTGCTGTGTTCCTGATTCAGATCTGGGCTCCCACATCTGCTCTAATAGAAGTTTTTCTTCCAATGCAAACAGCAAGTGGGAGGGGGGGGGAACCAATCCAGAGTGGGAACACAGTAAGGGGCAAAGACCTAGAAATTTGACCTGATGAGAGATAAGATTTTTCAGGAAGCTCATTGCCAAACCCTGTTCATTTATCTGCCAATTTGCATCAGACACAACTTTGGCTATATTCCTCCTCCTTAGTAAGCCACATCAGCTTAGGCTGACCAGGTGGCTCGGGATTTCCCGGTCCTAACCGGGAATCCAGGGGCCAACCGGGCCAACCGGGGGAGGCGGGGGGGGAAACCGGGGTGGCGGAGGGTCACGCGGCAGTGGTAGCGAGACCCAGTGGTGGTGGAGGAGCCCGGGAAGCAGACGCCCCTGCAGGTAAGCACGAAGGGGGGCACTTACCTGCTGGGGCGGCCGCTTCCTGGGCTCCTCCGCCGCCTTCGCCGCCGCTGCCGGGCTCGTAAGGCCAGAGGCCGCGCGGAAGAGGCGGGAGAGGGCCGGATCCAGAAGTGACGTAACTGGCCCTCTCCCAACTCTTCCGCGCGGCCTCTGGCCTCTTTGGGGCTCAATCGCGCAGGCGTACGGGCTCCTCGAGGCTCGTCGCCATTGCGACGAGCCCCAGAAAGGCCAGAGGCTGCACGGAAGAGACGGGAGAGGGCCGGTTACGTCACTTCCGGATCCGGCCCTCTCCCGCCTCTTCCGCGCGGGCAGCGACGGAGGACCCCGCGCGGGCGGTGGAGGAACCCGGCGGTAGGTCCAGGCTGGGTTTTTTTTTGGGGGGGTGGCTTGGTGGGGGGGTTGTTTTGGGTGGGGGGGCGGGGGGGGGACCGGGATTTTGACTTTTAAAATCTGGTCAGCCTACATCAGCTTCACTGGTCATCACCAACCAATGCTCCATATACACTGCTGAGCGAGATGTTGCCATGCCTGGATTGGAGATGTTGACACCATTCTAGGTATGAGTTACAGAGACAAAGCAATTTCTAAATATCCACAAGAATGACTCAAGTGCATTTTGTTTCTCCTGAAACAAGGAACAAAATAATGTATTGGCTGGGATGAGGACAGGTAGGCTTTTAGGTACCAAGTCACTGGACTTGCTAGGTCTGGACTAGAGAGAAGGATAGTGCTCCCAATGTGAATCATAGATATACAGCCAATTCTACCTAAGGATATATGAGAGTTTTGTGTTTTGCATGCCCCATTCGAAGTCCCAAATGTGATCAAGAGAATATTATGATAATGGTTGCACAAAGGCCTTACTGGAACCTGTTTATCAATTTTTTTGCTACATTTGGACCAGGGAAGCATATAATGTTATTAAGTCCTGACATGTACCAATACATGGGTAGCCACAATTGTAATATGATATGAAGAATGGGATATCTACAAATCCAGGATGCTGACAGGTGGGCCTTTTAGCATTTCAGCTATTCTAATGTGCTGTTGTAGGTATATAGTAAGAAAATACTTGTTGATCAGATACAGATAGAAATATCTTTCAAATAATTTGAATGGTGAGGGGTTGTTTGTCAATCAGGACTTGCACAAACACAGTGGAAACATTAATGATTCCATGGTTATGGTCCATCCCCAGCTGGCAACTTTCTGGCCAGCTTCCAACTCAATTACATCCAGAGAAGGTCTGATGACTGAATTGTACCTCTTTGAACTCTCTGGATGCAACAATTATTTTGTTTTGTGAAGCACTGGCTGCAAGTTCTTAAGAGAAGAGATGAGCCAACTCTGCCGTATTTTGGAATGGTCCAAGAACTCTGATCGGAAGCAAAACAGATCACTTCCCATTTTCCTCCCAAATTGGACTAAATTAGTTGAAATAGCTGTGCTTAATTATTTCTTTAATAAATAGCTGCCCGTACCTGTAGAAGGTTAACATCAGGTTTTCTGAAATCCTGCCCGGAATAGATAATAGGCTCAATAATGATGTTTGCAAGACCATGTGCTCTCTATGGCTTTTTTTGGAGGTGTTTCAATTTATTCTCTAGCAGAATCCAGAGACAATAAACAGTTGTGTGCTCTCTCAGTAGAACAAAGATTAATTTTTGGTTGAGACTAGTAGTACATGCATTCACTACAAGCCAAAATCTATTGAATATCTTGGGATGGATCCAAATATGTACCTCTGCATGTGGAAGGTGTCTTCCATTCAGGGAAGGGCTATTTTACACCTACCACTGGAGCACTGTATGAACAAAATGAAACTAAATGCAACAGTGCAATTAATGCTTATCATAGAAACATAAGAACACAAACTATGCTGAATCAGATCAAAGGCCTATCTAGTGCAACATTCTGTTTATGTGGTGACAAACCAGTAGGAAACCTAAAACCTGATTGAAATGGATTCAAATAATCAGTTTCCACGAACACCACCTGGATTTGAGAAGCCAACACCTTACTCAAAATTGGAAGATTGGACACTGGGTGATTATTTTTCTTGAACATGGGAGGAAAACTGTTGTTGTTTTCAAAATAATCTCACGACTGCCTCCTTAAGTGCTGTAACTCTCAGAGATTTATTGATTACCTCTGAGTACCATAATCTCAACCCAGCTCTCACAGATTTCTGCCATCAGGATAGTCAAGGGTGCAGAGCATATGTGGTAGGCTTCAGTCCCCCAAGTAGCTCATCCTCATCCTCTGGTTGCACAAGATGATAAATATCCATAGCAACAGAACCAGATGATGCCCTAGCAAATATGGACAAATTGGCTTGAGATACGGTACCTTTTAAACCTTTGGCTCTGCTTTATTTTTGTATTGGCTTTTGAGATACCTTTTAAACCTCTTGGGGGCATTTTGAAATACATTCTTATTTAAAAAAAGGAAATGAGAAAAAGCAAAGTAAAACAAATGCAAATGAAAACAAAGGAGTTCTCCTTATAGGTTTACAAATTGGGTTGCACTGAATGGCATACTACTAGGCTGACCATATGAAAAGGAGGACAGGGCTTCTGTATCTTTAACAGTCTCATAGAAAAGGGAATTTCAGCAGTTGTTATTTGTATGCATGCAACACCTGGTGAAATTCCCTCTTCATCACAAAGTTAAAGCTGCAGAAGCCCTGCCTTCTTTTGTACATGGTCAAGAGGACAGGGCTCCTGCAGCTTTAACTGTTGTGATGAAGAGGGAATTTCACCAGGTTATGTATGCGTACAAACAACACCTGCTGAAATTCCCTGTCCTTTGCAACTGTTAAAGATAAAGCAGCCCTGTCCTCCTTTTCGTATGGTCACCCTACACATTATATTTTTACAAAGCCTGCTTCAATCACCACTGTTTCTTTAGAGGAGTAGTTAACGCTACACCTCTCAAATAAACTGAGCTCCTAAAATAATCCGCCCACTCTATAAAAGTGTGCATTTTTGTGTAGATATTCAGCGGCTGTCCATTATAATGGTGGCCCCCACTACTGGCAAAGGAGGGAGAATGTTTTTTTGGGGCAGCAGCCATTTTGAATTTCCCTAAATTCAAAATGCACCCCAGAAAAGGGCTTTGGGGGAAAACAAAATGGTGGCCACTTTGATTCTTTTCTCCTCAAAATAATTTTGCCTCACTCCCAGATGGAACCAAATCAAAATTGCTGATTTTAAGGTGGGTGGAAATGGTACATCTCTAGTTCACATTAGCAACAATGTTTTTAAAAGGCACTCCTAAAAGGCAAAATAAGTACACAACAGGGTGAGTGTTTTACCAAGAAAATACTGGAAAACAGGACATTTCTGTATTAAATAAGGGCATTTGGAGTATATCTCACTTGTGCCCCCCAGATTAATATGGGCCAGAATGATTTGAATCTATCTGACTGTAGTAGGCTGACCATATGAAACAGAGGACAGGGCTCATGTAACTTTAACAGTTACAGAGAAAAGGGAATTTCAGCCAGTGTCATTTGTATGCAATTAGTTCCTGGTGAAATTCCCTCTTCATCACAACAGTTAAAGTTGCAGGGGCCCTGCCTTCTTTTGTATGTGGTCACTCTAGTATAGTGCCTGCAACTTTAACTGTTGCAATGAAGAGGGAATTTCACCGGGTGCGAATTGCATACTAATGACACTGGCTGAAATTCCCTTTTCTCTACAACTGTTAAAGTTACATGAGCCCTGTCCTTCTTTTCATATGGTCAGCCTAGACTATAGATATTCTTGAACCTAGGAAAATAATAGTGATGGTAATTGAATATTAATTTGTGTGGAAATTTGGCCACCCAAGTACAGCAGAATGTCCTCTCTGCATATTTTGCTGAACAAACTAATGGAATGAAACAGAAGGGCAATCCCAGCTGGCCAGAGCTACAGAGAAGAGAAATTGGATAGTGTCTGTGAAAATTACTATGGTGAAATGTAGATGTGTATGTTAATTGAATATTAGGGGAGAAATAGAGAACCCTGGCTGTTAACTAGGCAATCACCCACCAGCATCCAAAAATGTCTGCAGCATCCCAAAGAATGGCTTCCTAGCTCAATCTGTGACACTGTAGATGTTTATTTAGGCAATGCAGAGATACCTCAGGGGGGAAATGCATCCTGCAATTGTTTTTTTAAAAAAATGCTCAGGAGTCATGAAAAAAAACCAGAAAATTGTTCCTGACGTATATAGCATACTAAATAATAAAGGGCATTAAAATTTTATGACACTCCCAGGATAAAGTGAAGTCTGTTTTAATAGCAGATTTAATTCTCTGCAGTTATAAAACACCAAGATTTACACAAAATTAGGGAGTGTAGTGAACTGGTGATGTATGCCAGAAATGTCACATCCTAGTGCTCCATTAATTAATAATATTATGAAAATGTCCAGAGACTCACGCATTGTGGGCAGAAGTATTAATGGCAATAAAAGATCTTCTTGGACAGGATGCCTATGCGACTTCAGAAATGATGTATTTTAAGCTTCAAAATGAGACTACCACATGTAAACAATAAAAATGAAAAATAAGATGTCATTTTCAATTTGCCTGGCTCAGCAAGTGCATACATTGCTGATACCGGGGGGGCGAGGGGGCGGGGGGGTGTTGGACAACTGTATCTCTTATTACACTTGTTACAGGTAATGGAGAAGTGACAGATAGCAGCCCAGGAAAAATATGCTGTTCTTAAACTCTGGTACAAGGTTGTAAAGTTGTTTCAGATATAAAATCAAAGATGGCATTTGCCTCAGGCTTAATGTATCAGACTGGCTGTTCGAGACAAGCTTTTCTTGAACATCAAGCAGTCTTCCCTTGGTTCAGTCTGTCTCCGACAAATAATAGTAACTTTCCAGATTTCAACTGTTCTGGCATTTGTATTGAGGTAATCTATGAAACGCTTTCTAGCAAGAAAGAGAAGCATTTGCTGATGCTGGTTCAAAAGCACTGAATGTCTCAAATAACTATAAAGGACCTTGAAGAAAACAGCTAGACCCTAGACAAAAAAACTGACCATGACAACAGGGAGAGAAAAATAAAGTACCCTAAGAGTTGACAGTGAAGACCAGCAGGGTTGGCCCTACCGTTAGGCAGAGTGGAGCATCTGCCTCAGGCAGCAGATGCTGCAGAGAAGTAGCAAGGCGTTACTGTATGTGCCGTGCAGCCAGCCCTATGCCCTCTAAACTAGCATGCCATGCTCAGATGCCGTGGTCATACTATCCTGTCACCAGTGTTGAAATAACTGCTAGTGCAGTTGGTTTCTGCATGTGGAAAGGGGGATGCCATCTTGCCTCCCTCAGCAGAATGCCTTGGGCCAGCCCTGGAGATCAGCACAAAGCAAAAGCAAAGATAGTACCATAACATCTGCTAAATAATATTATATATTCAACAATTTTAAAAAAACCTGCTGGTTTAAGACCAGAGTTAAATCTCTCTCATGTTGGCTTGAACTCCATAAAGCCAGGAAATTGGAAGCTTAGGCTGATGCCTCAACAGATGTGCCTCATGATCAGTAATGATGTTGTGCAATGTCACAAAATATGCTTTTGCTTACAGTTTATCCTTCGTGCACCCACACTTTACCTGGGTCTTTAAGGCTGAAATCTAGATGGAGAGGATGAAGTGCCTGGGACTAGCAAAGATGTCCCACATTGTCCTGGTCCTGTATTGCTTAATAAAGCATCTGAATCTTGCTGTATTGCTAGAGGAATCCTCCTGTGAGTGGACCCATGCCTGTTCATTGTTTCTCAACAAGCAGAACACACACAAACTGGAAGGTTTTAAAACAAAAAAACAATAACACACATTGAATTTCCCTGGGTTTTAAAAGGGAAATTTATTCTTAGAGTGTTCTGACAAACAACAACACACACAAACTAAAAACCAAAACACAAACAACCCATTAACTGAGTAGATGTTACAAATGTCCCTGTAGGTTGAGAATAGCTTATTTCTAATAGGGATATCGCTAGAACCTGGTTCAGGCTTGAGGCTTGGTGATTTCTCCCCTAGACCCCAGCCCTCAGATTTCCTCCCAACTCTGTAACTCTTGAAGTTACTAGGCATGTTAAAAATAGATTTTAAAACATGAGCAGGAAAACAGTGAATAATACCCCTTTTAACTTGTTAAACCAATGAAAACACACCACTCAAGAAGATATGAATGTTTTATAGAGAAAAGTAAATGCAAAAGAACATCAGATACAGAAATGAAATGTGAAACATGCAATGATTAGGAAGAAAATACATGTGTACACTATGCAAAATACACTACAGTTTAAATGTTGCTGAGGCATATTAGTAAAACAGTGCGAATAGGCTGAAAACAATGTTGTAGGCCCAGAAGCACTTTGAAAAGCTTCAAAGTTGTACTTAAAACTTACAATTGGCCCAAACTAGTTATTAAATGAAGTGTTTGAAGCTTTCAACTTTATAGCAGCATCGTCCAAACTCTTAGAAAAAAGGGAGCAGGGAATTAAAAGGAATGTATAGTTATCTATTCCAAGGAGAAAAAATATTTAAAAACTAAGTAAACTGAATTTAAAAAAGAATGGAATTCCATTCCACCAAGTAGAGTAGAAAGGGAATAAGGAAACGACAATGGTTAACATGTGGTGGCCATCCTGGCCCTACCGGAGCTGGGCACAAACAGTTGCTAATACTTTTTCGGAAACACTTTTGCATGACCTTTCTTCCTGTCATGGATTTCCAAGGCACTGACAAAGGGACTGGTGAAACACTAACAACAGCTTTATTCTTGGCAGCAAAACTGAGTTAGCACACATATGTGGGCTGAACCCCAATAGGACAGGGGAGGCCCAGAGAACAGTTACAGCAGGCTTTTTATACTGTGGACTAAACAATCTCCGTGCACATGTCTCTTTTCCGTGAGAACTAGCTAAATACATTATGGACTCAGCTTTCAAGAGTAGAAGTCTGTGTTCTGTTTCTGAACATGCCTGTCAGTTCTTTTAGAATACACTGTTTCTACACAGAGCTCCATTATGATTTCACATATATAGCTCAACACAACACACTCCATTTTTAAGTTCTTTCAGGTACAACACAACCTCCATTTTGAATTTCTCTCATATGCAATACAGACTCCATTTTTGGATTTTCTTCTACAACCCCTCCTTTGAGTCTTCAAAAAACTCACTTCTAGACTTCAAGTCCCATTCAAGGCCAAAATCCCCTTTTCTCTCTCTCATTTCTCTTTTAACGTTCTTGTTACATGCAATCATTATCCATTTTGAGGATACTTCTTTAGGCATTAAGGTTAGGTAGCCAGGAGGTTAACTATGACCATGGGTCAAACTCAATTAGTGTTCTCAGAAGCCACTAAGCTACTGTATGTAATGATTCGAGCTCTTTTTGTTTAAATCAGTTTCTATTCCATGGTTCTTGGAAAAAGTTGTCCACATCTGCAGTTGGTCACTTCTAACACAGAATCAGGCTGCCTCTGGGCGTGGTCCGCAGTCCGCTGGGTTTTGGGAGGAGAAGTCTACACATGCCGTCGGCTGCTTCTGGGCGAAATCTCCTGCGTCGTCCTTGAGAGTGCCACCTCTGTCGTTGTCCTCTCTTGACTGGCGAAGTCTAGGTCAATGGCCCTCTTGCAGTGTGATGCAGGGATCCAGTAGCACTTGACAGCAGTGTTGGCAATCAGAGAGATCTGGTAGGGACCTTTCCACCTGGGCGCGAGTGCTCTCTTGTCCACGGAAGAACCTTGATGCAGACCCAATCTTTGGCTGGAGTTCCTGGCAGAGCTCAACTGGGTTTCTTTAACCTGTGAATGAGAAACTTGATGTCATGACTCTGTAAGTTCTAACGAAAAGGGTGAGGACAACAAACAGACCTCTTGAAGGGAAAATACAAATCCTTTATTATACACAAAAAACGATCGTTCTCCCTCCTCCAGCAAGACAAAGGAAAACAAGGTTATCAAAAAGGTTCTTTAGCCCCTAGGCATTCAGTTGAGCTAACATAGAGAGAAAAGAGAACAGAGTCATATAATTAAGACAAATTAGCCTGTAGTGCTTTGTTTGCTAGCCTCTCTGAGCGGCGGGCGGTCCTGAGTTTGAAGTCTCTTCTCTTTGCCCTACGCCTCGCCACCGCATTCCTCAACCCCTTTGTCCCAGAAGAGAAAGTACTCTCTCTCTCTCGTTAAGGTCATCCCCTTGGGGATTAACTTCCTCTCCTGCCATGGGAAAGGGCTCTTCTTCCTCCTGTTGCAGCAACTCCCCCGGCTCTTGCATTCCAACCCCAGGATCCGAATCACTATCTGAGATTTCATCCCTTTGAAGCAGGGAGTTGGACGTAGACACAACACCTGAACTATTTAATGCACAAACACAGTCTTAATACTTGATCACCTGTTAGCTGGAGTTTGGTTGCCTGGATTTTAGTAGAGGGTGAACTGGGAAAAGTCATTGGTTTGCCCATGAGGGCTCCACACTTTTTCTCAGAAGGAGGAAAGGGGTGTGTGTGTTTTTCTCCTTGGCAGTAAACAAGTTTCACAGTATAGAAGAAGAATTTGTTATCAGCTGGAAGGTACACAGTGTGAGAAGCACTTCTGTGCCTTGTTCCAGCTTCTGTTGGTAACAAAAAACACCAACCTTCATTGTGTGAATTCAGTTATGAGAATTCATCTTACAAATCATAAAGATTGCCAACTGCTCTGGTAAACTAGTGTAGTGATGCTGTTAATTGTGGCATTATCAATTTAGCTCAGACTACACGGAAGGTATGGGCTTGCCCTTCTCTTGAAACATGGTGTGCCCCGATCTCCTTGATATTCCCTTTTCTTAATAGCAAAAAAGGGACTTCATAAAATTCCAAGACCCCCAGGTGATCAGGCTGGAAGTTTGGATTTCATGAGGAGGGATCAGGAAAACACACACACCAGGCTTTGCAGCAAGGTCACAACACATTTAGGGCATCAAGAAATGCCTCATGTGGTGAATAATACATTTTACATCTTTATTTATAGAGGAGGTTTCTGCTTAAAGAGGAAGGTGAGACAGTTAGTTAAGAAACATGCCTGTAACCGTTATAATTTTTAGCAGACAGTGTAGCGGTAGGAAAATCTTGAAACTTTAGTATAGATCAGCTATCACCAGTAACTACTAGGCTTGAATACCATTTATTTCGCAAAGAACTAAAGGGCTTTTTGAAATGCTGATGTGGAAGGGTGTAGCATTGTGATGCTAACGTCATGAGGTGTCCACATAAGTTGGCCAGGCTTATTAGGACACTCATTTTATTGTGACCAATTTGACCACCATAGTGGCATATTCAAGGCGATTTTGCTTTTTGCTCACATAATGTTCTCGTCCACTGCTTCTGCCCTTGAATCTACAATGGATTCTGCATTGTTGTTGTTGTTTTAAATGAGATTTCTTTCTTAATGGCTTGAACTCTAAATTAGGGATGTGCACTGGATCGGACCCGATCCACGATCCGAGTCCGGTCCAGTGGGAAATCGGATAAATTATCCGATTTCCGATCCCGCAGCTGGATCGGCCGATCCAATCCGAACCGGTCCAAAAAGGCTCCGAACCGGATCGGCGGATCGGCGGGCGCCCACTGGCGCCCACTGCCGCTTCCATTGGCGGGCGCCAGCGGGCACCCAACGATGAAAGTGGACAGCGGGGGGGGGAGGAGGGGGGCGCTTACCTTCTCGGCCCGTCCGCTCCCGTCCGGCACTAGCAGCTACTACCAGCGGGCTCCGCGGCCTGCTCTAGGGTGGCGCGCCGGGTGATGTCATCACCCGGCGCGCTACTCTAGAGCAGGCCGCGGAGCCTGCTGGTAGTAGTAGGCGCCGGCGCCGGACGGGAGCCGCCGGGCCGGGAAGGTAAGCAGGGGGTGCGTGGAGGGGAGGAGGGGGCGCGCGGAGGGGGGAGGGGGGCCCTTACCTTCCCATCCCGGCGGCTCCCGTCCCGGCGCCAGCGCCTACTACTACCAGCAGGCTCCGCGGCCTGCTCTAGGGTGGCGCGCCGGGTGATGTCATCACCCGGCGCGCTACTCTAGAGCAGGCCGCGGAGCCTGCTGGTAGTAGTAGGCGCCGGCGCCGGACGGGAGCCGCCGGGCCGGGAAGGTAAGCAGGGGGTGCGTGGAGGGGAGGAGGGGGCGCGCGGAGGGGGGAGGGGGGCCCTTACCTTCCCGTCCCGGCGGCTCCCGTCCCGGCGCCGGCGCCTACTCGAGAGTAGGCCGCGGAGCCCGCTGGTAGTAGCCGCCGGCGCCGGACGGGAGCGGACGGGCCGAGAAGGTAAGCAGTGGCGGGGAAGGGGGCCAGCGGATGGAAGCGGGCGGCCCCAGGGGGCTAGGGAGCGCGGGGGAGGGGGCTTACCTGCCGGGGCCATCCACAGCGGACGGCCCCGGGGGGGGGAGGGAGTTAGGCCCCCCCTCAGCCACCCGCCGCCATTTTTTCCTCATAGACTTGCATTGCAATGCAAGTCTATGGGGGAAAAAATGGCGGCCGATCCAAAAATTTATGATTTTTGGGTCGGGATCGGACTCGATCCGGTCCGGGGGGCCTCCGATTTTGTCCGAACCGGTCCGGGACAAAATTGGAGGTCCCGATCCGGGTCCCGATCCGATCCGGGGGGTCCGTGCACACCCCTACTCTAAATGCAATTTAACTCTTCAGAGCCTGAAATTTCTATTCTTTCTACAATTCAATGCCAATGATACATTTTAAAAAATGCAGGGAACTTAAATCTACAACAGCCTAAAAATTCTTTCTTTCTTTGGGAGGAGAAATCTCCTTCCCCTTTGTGCGGCCTAGAGACATGTAGCAGATTTTAACTCTTATTCTACCTGTCTCTTTGCAGACTAAGCCACAAATCAGTCAACTTCTTTCTAGCTGTCAGAATTTGAACAGAATTTGAACATTTTAAACCTTTAGCAGAAGGAGTTCTAACATTATAAACATAGCACATTTGGGATTCAGAATACAGGGATTTTCCAGCAGGACTCTAAAATCTAGGTATAACAGCTAAATGAGCAGGCATTTGTATTCTCAATTATTAGTCTGCCCTTTCATTTTAGGACATACATATAAGACACAAAAGGAATTTGAACATTCATTTATGCTCTTAAGGGATTCTTAATCATTTTCCATGCACCATGCATTTTCTGTGTGGTGCTGGGCAACGAGATGCATGAACGGATTCATGTCTGTTCAATTTGGCCAGTAACATGGTTGAGCCACAATGAGTTCTTTCTCTGAGCTTTTTGGAATCTTTTCAAATATTTAGGTCAAAGGCAGTTGCAACACGGAATGGATAAAATCTAACACTGTTTGTTTAGCTGCGTCTCAGAGTTCAATGAGATGCCCTCCCAGGATTTTGTGTGCCTTTTTAGACATCTCCAAAATATATCTGCCCCTTGGGCTTCCAGCATGCCCTGCAAATGGAGGATTTTATCTCAATCAAAGCTTCCAGACAGCAGAAACTGTTTAGAAACAGCTCTATTTTCCCAGCCATTTGCAGGTCCCAGCCCATAACTTCTGTACATACATATACACTGTGGACATTGCTGCTGCCACTAGCAGCTCTGCTCGCTTGCTTCCTCAGGTACCCATTTTACTGACCTGTCTTTTGCGCCGGGCCAGCCCGTGTCAAGTCTCGTCAGCTCCTCCAATAGACCAGCTCCACTTTTCTTAGTCTGTTTTAATGGGTCTCACAAAGGTCTTGGGTTGGGAGTCGAGCGTGATCCAGACCAATGGTTTCACCGGAATTGGGAGGCTAAGCCAATGGGGATTTCAAAAGGTCCTTTACCTTGTGTCCGTGCTGGAATGGTAGTCCCCAAAGAGCTTCTACTGGTGTCAAATCCCAGACAAGGCCCCCAGGTATTGTCGAGGATTTCCAAGGCACTGACAAAGAGACGAGTGAGACACTAGCAAAGCTTTATTTTCGGCAGCAAAAAAGAGTTAACACAGCGATGGGCTGAACCCCAATAGGAGAGGGGAGGCCCAGAGATTAATTAAAGCAGGCTTTTTGTACTGCGGCATAAACATGTGCAAACGTCTCTTTTCCATGAGAACAATTTAAATACATTCTCAACCCAGACTTCAATATTAGGAGCCTGTGTTCCGTTAATTCCAAATAACAAGTTTTTAAACATGCCTGTCAGTTCTTATAGTCGACACCTGGCACAAGCCAATAAAACATGACTAGGTACTTAAACAGTTAGGATGACCTGTGCCAGGAAAGGGGCATGCAAGCCTGCTTGTATCCCTGTACCTTTGCCGGGAGAAGGTCCTGCAACCCTGTGGACTCTCTTGGACCTCTTATGCTATCCTTCTGGAAAGGCTGTCTTGGGTTGGGATATGAAGTCGCATCTTGCAATGGTTCCGCTCCTCCCTAGAATGCCCCTTAGAGAAGGTGGAGGGAAGAGATTATGGATCTGTCCTATGGTGGTCTTGCCCCAGAGTGCCCCATGGCTATATTTGACTCCCATGCTTTTCAACATCTACATGAAACCTCTGGGAGAGATTATCCAGGAGAGCGGGCTGAGACATCGCCAATGACACCTAGCTTCACCTCTCCTTCTCAGCTAATAGAGGTGAGGCAGTTGAAGCTCTGATCCAGCGCATGGGCAGAAGAGAGGGCTGGATGAGGGCCCAATAAACTAAAATTTAATCCAGAGAAGACAGAAATACTGTTTGTGGGTGGTTCATCTATCCAGTTAAGTGACAGTTACCCTATTCTGGAAGGTGAAGTCTGCAGTTTGGGGATGAAGATGGATCCATCCTCATCTGTAGAGGCGCAGGCTCCCTCGGTAGCTCAGAGCACCACCTGTTTTTAGTTTTTTGTAGTTATTTTAATTATTATTAGACACTTAGTGATTTTAATGCTTTTCACTTCTGCTGGTTTTAGTTTAGTATATTTAATTCTATTTGAATCTCGGCTGGTTTTATTCTGTATTAGTTTTATTCTGTTTTAATTTTTCCTTATTATTTTAAATGTTTTGTACACTACCAGAATAACTTTGGGATTGGGCGGATTAAAAGTGCAATAAATAAAAAGGGAAAATAGAACTAAAATAAAATAAACAACTAAAATACAAATAGAAATTTAAAAAAAACCTGTGACCCTATTTGAACCGGTAAGCTAATGGAAAGCCACTCTGAGCCACAGAGGGAGCCTGTGCCTCTATGGACAACGATGGATCCATGACCATCCTCAAATTACAGACATCACCGTATGGGAAGCGTGTAACCCCCCCACCCCCCCCCACCCCCACACACACCAGAACAGGGTGAATGTCACTAAGCCGGAATGATGGACTACCTGCAAACAGTATGTCTGTCTTGTCTGGATTGAATCTCAGCTTATTGGCCCTCATCCAGTCCATTCTCCTGCCCATGCGCTGGTTCAGAGCTTCAACTGCCCCACGTGTACTAGCTGAGGAGAGGCAAAGCTAGGTGACATTCATGATGCCTAATCCCGCACCCCTGGTTAATGTGTCCCGGCGGTTTTATGTAGATGTTGAGAAGCATGGGGGTGAAATACAACCCTGAGGCACTCTGTAGCAAGACCACTGTAGGACAGATCCACAATCCCCTACCACCACCTTCTCTAAGGGGCATTCTAGGCAGGAGTGAAACCGTCGCAAGATGCAACTTCACATCCCAACAAAAGATGGCCTTCCCAGAAGGATGGCATGAGAGGTCCGAGAGAGTCCACAGGGTTCCATGCCCTCTGTCCTTCTCCTAGCACAGGTCTTCTCTCAAACAGGAATTTTCAAACACCTGGACCCAGCCATATATCCTCTCATTAGGTATACGCTTCTTGGCTAGGGATGTGCGTTGCCAGGAAATCCAGCCCTTTAAGGGCTTGTGGGACTTCCAATAGGAATCCAGTAGACGTACACTATGAATTTAGGAATAGGGCATCCCTGAGCAGATCCTCACTAGAGGAATCAAGCATGATCAAGATCACAACTGAGCTCACATGTAGTTTCACACAAGAATACCACTCCTAGTATTCCCCACAGCGACCCATAAAACAGAACGCAATGCACAACAACTAAAACACTCAAAATGCATGAAGGATGAGCCAGCTGTGCTTGCTAGGGGCACCTTCACTAACCTGAGTCACCCCCATTATGCAAATTATGCATTTACCTTGTCACAAGTGATGGGAGCCGGCCTGGTCCTCAAAGTCTTCAACTGATGTTAATGATCCTGATGGGATGCATCATTCCTATGCACACTTACCTTGCAGAAAGCCTGATTGGGAGCTGAACACTGTTAAGATTTATCACAAAGTTGGCACAACCAAGCTCTTTGGGCAACCCAGAACAATTCTCCTCCCAAATGCAGTATCAATAAATTGCAATAATCAACAATTAACACCCCCTCCCAAATGCATTATAAATAAAATGCAATAATCAACAATTAACCTCCCAATGCAGTATAAATAAAATGCAATAATCAACAATTAACCCCCAATGCAGTATAAATAAAATGCAATAAACAATTAAAACCATAAATTGCGTTACAAAATAAATTGCAGATAGCCAAATGCACATAGCCAAATGTTGGGAGGACACAAAGGTTTAAATGTAAGACCACAGTACAATACAGTATGGGAAATAGCACTCACTGCCAAATGCATATTGCCAAATGTTGGAAGGACGCAAAAGGTTTAAACGGTACAGTATGAGAAATAGCACTCAGAGAAACATACTCAACATTTTAGACTATTAAGAGGACAAAAGAAAAAAGACACTTTTGCAACAGAATGCCGATGCTTTATTATATCAGCACAAACAAAATGAAAGCACACAGGTTTCAGATGCCTTTATTAGGTTATGGTTACAAAAGTTTCTCAGGACAGAAAAATTAAAATACATAATACTAAAGAAAGCAGCCTTTCTTTTTATTTGGTATCTATCCTCCCATTAATTTATTATCTTTTAATTCTGCCTAATAATGAACGTTGAATTCGTACTGTGTATTTATAGTTTGGGCTGTATACCACCCCCTTTCTTTTAGTATATATATTTATTACTTATTCCTCACAAGTATAGTTTCTGTATTATGCTGATATTTAAGTTTAATATTTGCAAATAAAAAATTAAAATAAAAAATGCACTACACAACAATTAAAAGCACAACATTCATTAAACAATGAAATCATGCAATTAGGAAGCAAGATAGCAATCTTGGTAAGGTGTATTTAACCCTATCACTGCCAACCATTCTTCCTCTAACACACCTTTCCCCAACCTGGTGCCCCTCCTATTTCACAATTAAATGCACAGGGATTTACTTCTGACTGAACACACATAGGACTTTGTGATAAACCATTAAAGATAGCACAAACCAACTCTTACAACAACGTTCTTTGGGCAAATCACAATTAAAACCTTCAAAATACATTGCAATATGAAATGCAATACACAAGAATTAAAACCACAATATTCATTATCAAATGAAATGAAATATAAAATGTAAAAGCGCAGTTAGGAAGCAAGGAAGCAATCTTGGTAAGGTTTATTTAACCCTATCACTGCCATCCATTATTCCTCTAAACCAACTTTCACCAACCTGGTGCATTCCCATTTTGCAGTTAAACACATTGGGATTTTCTTCTGAGTAAACACACACAGGATTGTGATAAGCCCCAAAAAATAACACAAACCAACTCTTACAACTAAACTCTTTGGGCAGTTCACAACGATTAAAACCACAAAACACGTTGTAAAAGAAAATCCAATACACAGCAATTAAAACCACATAATACTTTGAAAAAAAATCAAACACATAACTAAATTCACAAAATACATAAAATAAAATGCAGATAGCCAAATGCACATAAACAAATGTTGGAAGGATGCAAAACATTTAAACATAAGATGGTACATTATAGCATGAGAAATAGCACTCTCAGAGAAACTTATTCAACTTTTTAGAGTACTAAGAAAAAATACACCTTTGCAATACAACGCCGTTTTTTTATTACATAAACACAGATAAAATAAAAGCACACAGGTTTCAGATGCCTTTATTAGGTTATGATTACAATAATTTCTTAGGAGATAAAAATTAAAATTCATAATAAACAAACAGCCTTCCTTTATATTTGCTATCTATCCTCCCATTAATTTATTATATTTTAAATCTGACTGTCAAATTCATACTGTACAGCTATAGTGTTTGTGTAGCACTTTCTTTCTTCTTTAAAAGAAGTATATGCAATTTATTACTTATTCCTTTCATATAAGGTTTCTGTAGCATGTTGATATTTAAGTTTCATATTTGTGAATAAAAAATAAAAGTAAAACGAAATGCAATATACAACAATTAAAGCCCTTAAAATGCATGAAGGAGGAGCTGGTCATGCTTTCAAGTGACCACTGACACATCCCCATGAAGGAGATGCTGTCTGTGTGTAACACAGTCCAAAGTCAGCCAGCCCCATGAAGAGGAGGCAAGTAAGTCTGCTAAGTCCCTGAACTTCAAGCATAACATTCTCCATGAAGGAGGGGCCGGCCATGCTTTCAAGTGACCACTGACACATCCCCATGAAGGAGATGCTGTCTGTGTGTAACACAGTCCAAAGTCAGCCAGCCCCATGAAGAGGAGGCAAGTAAGTCTGCTAAGTCCCTGAACTTCAAGCATAACATTCTCCATGAAGGAGGGGCCAGCCATGCTTTCAAGTGACCACTGACACATCCCCATGAAGGGGATGCTGCCTGTGTGTAACACACTCCTAAGTCCAGCTCTGGCCCAAGGTATTTTGCTGTCTGAAGCAATCCAAAATATTGCACCACCTGGCACAACCAATAAAACATGACTAGGTAATGAAACAATTACGTGTAAAGAAGCAACAGAACTAACAATGTATCTGAAAAACGATGTACATAGGACTAAGCTGGGTGTTTATGATTCTGCTCTCACACATGCACTTACCTTGTCAGAAGTGATGGGAGCAGGCCTGGTCCTCAAAGTCTTCAACTGATGTTAATGATCCTGATGGGATGCACCATTCCTATGCACACTTACCTTGCAGAAAGCCTGATTGGGGGCTGAACACTGTTAAGTTCTATCACAAAGCTGGCACCTCCAAGCTCTTTGGGCAACCCAGAACCATTAACCCCCCTCCCAAATGCAGTATAAATAAAATGCGGTACTCAACAATTAACCCCCAAAAATGCATAATAAAATTCAATACACAACAATTAACCCCCAAAATGCATACAAAAATAAAGCACAATACACAATTATTAAGACACAACATTAAAACCACAAAATGTGTTATGAACTGCGCTTTTACATATTATATTGCAATTAGGAAGCAAGGAAGGAATCTTGGTTTTACAGTTTATATTGCAATTAGGAAGCAGGGAAGCAATCTTGGTAAGTGGTGTTCATCCTTATCACTGCCAATGAAGCTCTTTGGAGAATTCACAACAAGTAAAACCACAAAATACCTCATTAAAAAAATGCAACACACAACAATTAAAACTACAGAATACCGCAGTTAAGAAATACAACACACAACAATTAAAACCACAAAATGCATAATGAAAAATGCAACACACAACAATTTAACCCACAAAATACATAGTACAATAAAATATGCTTTTACATTTTATATTGCAATTAGGAATCTTGGTAAGGGGTGTTTAACCCTATCATTGCTAACCATACTTCCTCTAAACCATCCTTACCCAACCTGGTGCCCCCCATTTTGCAGTTAAACACATTTACTTCTAAGTAAGCACACATAGGATTGTGTGATTAACCCTAAAAATAACACAAACAACTCTTGCAACTATGCTCTGTGGGCAATTCACAACAATTCAAAACACAAAATGCACTATCAAGTAAAATGCAATATAAAATGTGAAAGCACAATTAGGAAGCCAGGAACGGCTCTTGGTAAGGGGTGTTTAACCCCATCCCTGCCAGCCATTCTTCCTCTAAACCACCCTTCCCCAACCTAGTGCCCTACCATTTCACTGTTAAAGACCTTGGCCCTGCTCAGAAGGTACCTTTAAGGTGCCCTCTGAACAGGGCTATTGGGATTTACTTCTGATTAAACACTCATAGGATTGTGTGATAAAAGCTAAAAAAAATGACACAAATCAACTCTCACAATAAAACTCTCTGGGCAATTCACAACAATTCGAACCACAAAACACACATTAGAAAATAAAATCCCAGGCACTTACCTTTTTTGAAGCAAGTTGATCAAGCAGACAGACAAGCTGACGAAGGGAAGTGAAAACATACAATTACACACAAGAACAAATAAAACACTAAGACTAATACAAAGTAAAACTTACTAATTGCAATATCCAAAGAGAAGCCTTAGTTTTCAGAAAATATCCAAAGAGAAGCTGCATTTCAATAGGATTTGTTTGTTCATTTGCTATTCAGCACACCCAGGAGAAGATGGGGAGCAAAATAAGTGCGCAAATAACTCTTTGACCACCCTGGCCATAACTACAACAGACTAGCCAAGGGAGCAGAGCTCTAATTTATTTATTTATTACATATTTATATTTCCCAACAGCCAAGACGCTCTGGGCAGTTCACAATTCAAATCATAATATACAGAAATCAAGATTTAAAACTTCAAAAATTTAAAAATGTCAGGTATGTTTGCTAATGGTGAAACATAGGATAGTACTTGCCCATAGAGAGACATAGGACAGCAGTTGCCCATACAGAAACCATACTTGCCTAAAGTGACCCTATGGAAAGGAGGACAGGGCTCCAGTATCTTTAACAGTTGTATAGAAAAGGGAATTTCAGCAGGTGGCATTTGTATGCATGCAGCACCTGGTGAAATTCCCTCTTCATCACAACAGTTAAAGCTGCAAGAGCCCTGTCCTCTTGACCAGATACAAAAGAGGGCAGGGCTCCTGCAACTTTAACTGTTGTGAGGAAGAGGGAATTTCACCATGTGCTGCATGCATACAAATGATACCTGCTGAAATTCCTTTTCTATGCAACTATTTAGGATGCAGGAGCCCTATCCTCCTTTCCACAGGGTCACCCTATACTTGCCCTTACAAAAACATAGGACAGTACTTCCCATAGGGAAACAGCAAACAAACCATTAAAGTTTCTATTAAGCCTCATCCTGGCTTCCAGAAACCATTAATATGAAGACTGACACGAGCCAGTAGGGAAAAGCACTATGAAGTCAAAGGTTGTGTAATTCTGATTGTGTAGCCCAGGTTGTGCATTTTCTCTCTGTCTGCATTTTATGTTCTCAGTCTCTGATTTTAAATGTTTTTAACGTTTCAATGGATTTGTATATTTGTTTTTTAATCCTTTGTAATGTTTTAGAGATATATCTTTTAAGATATAGTCAGCAGTCTATAAAATAATAATAGTAATGTAATTATTATTATTATCACTTATTTATAACACACCATAACTGTACAGAGAGCAAGATAATAAAACAATGCTCTGCCCAAATGGCTTACAATCTAAAAATGTCAACATAAAGTTTTAATAAAATTTTAAAAGATTAAAATGGAAATGGAAAAAAAGGGAGGGGGTAAGGAAAGGATAAACACAGAACACAGTTTTCAAGGAGAAATACTAAAATCTTTTAAAAAATGCTACTACTACTACTACTAGAATACAAAACAAGACAACACTAAAGGGCAGTGTTGCATCCAGCTCCAAGTAAAAGGTGGAGGTAAAGCTGTGCCAAAATCCGTCCTCCAATTTCCTGAAAGTTCTCTTCCTCCATGAAAGAGGCTTCCATTTTTCTGCCTCATTCTCAAGGGCATTTTGTCATTTATTTTGAATGTGTGTTGGTGGTGTTTTTGACCTTACTCAATCACTGTGAGGTGGCCAAGGGTACTGTGTGTATGGTTTTTACCCCCTATTGCACATCTCTCCATTGTTTTGCAGACTGCAGTTTCCCAGGCTGTCTGCACTTCCTGATCTGAAAAGGCCCTATGGGAGGAATAAATTCATTATCTCTTCCCCATTGTAGGAAGTGAAGGAAGCCAAGGAGGCTACAGGATGTCAGAGAGATGGTTGTACAATGAAAGACATTATAACCATGCACAGACCCTGGCCATCTCCTAAGTAAGAAAAGCATAAAAACCCTAAACCAAATTCATGAAATCCTTTGAATTTCTTTTCGAAAGCAATTTCCTTTCTATCAAATTGAATGAAAATGGTTGAATTTTCATGGGAGAAATTTTCAGCACAGCACTGGTTAGGGTACAATTGTGTGATGCTTTTAACACACTAAACACAATACCATCCAATCCCAATAAGAGTACCAAGTGTATTTCAAACTATGGCTTATAACTGTGCAATACAGGAATGAAAGTGCTCCTACATCTATGAATGCCATGGTTCCCTATGGTTCCCTATGGGCAATCAAAATTTCACTATAGCGAAGTACTGTCCTATGTTTCCTTATAGGCAAGTATATCTTCCCTATGGGAAAGTATGATTCCCCAATGGGGAGGTATATTTTTCCTATGGGCAAGTATTATCCTATGGTTCTCTATGGGAAAATTCTGCCCTACGTTTCTCTATGAGCAAGTATGGTTTTCCTCTGGGGACGTACTGTCCTATGCTTCCCTATGGACATTTACTACCCAATGTTTCCCTATAGGCAAGTATTCTCCTATATTTTCCTATGGGCAAGTATTGTTTCCCTATGGGCAAGTGCTGTCCTATATTTCTCTATGGGCAAACACTGTCCTATGTTCCCTATGGGCTGGCATGGTTTCCGCATGGGCAAGTATGAGTTTCCTATGGGGAGCTATATTTTCCCTATGGGCAATTACTTACCTGTTTCCCTATGGGCAAACACTGTCCTTTTTTTTTTAAGGGAAAGTATGGTTTTCCTATGGGGAGGTATATTTTCCCTATGGGCAAATATGGTTTCCCTTTGGGCAGGTGCTGTCATTTGTTTTAGTATGTCCTGGTGGGGGGGTACACCAATAGTACCCCCAATCTGTCTCTTTGGCCCAGCACAAGGTACAGGTCCTCACAGCCTATCCAAAGCAGAGATTGAACCATTATGGAACTTTTATGGATCATGGCCACCCTTAAGCTTGGGTTGTTGGGCAAAGCTGGGTCATATCTACACCGCCCAGCTCAACCACCATGGTTTCAATGATGCACACTAGGTCGGATGCCTCACCCATGATCATATCATGGACGAGTGGGTCTTGTTACAAACCCACCTGGCACTCACCAGCACCACAGTCAGGGTGCAGTAGCCAGTCCACCAGGAACCTGTGGGATGGGGAAGGGGTCAGGGAGGGGAAAGGCTTGTAGACATCTAGCTCTCGCATGGGTTTGATAACATTTCCTCCCCACTGTGCCAGACCTTCCCTTACACCCTCTATCTCCATGTTACCCTCCTTTCCACCCTGGAGCATCTTGGTTTGTAACTATTTTGAGAGAGAGAGAAGAATAAGAAAGAAAGAAAGAAAGAAAGGAAAAAGTTAAGAAGCAGTGACAAAAGTTTGGGGAAATAAATAAAGTCGATGTGTGGTTACATTCTACCCCTAGTTGGTTGGAGCTTTTAACCTCTATTCCAGTTATTTCTCCTCCCCTGACTCTCACTTAGGGGAGAGAGGATCCCACATAACACAGCTTCCCCTCTCACCCTAGGTCAGGGTCACAGGCCTGTCTCTCACACAGAAGCCTGGCAGCCTTCCAACAGCCAAACCAATGTGTGTGTGTGGGGGGGGGGGAGGTTATCCCCAAGTGGTTGCAGGGCAAGACAGGTAAGCCACCACTTGGGCACAAGATGAGCAAACCCCTTCCCCATTGGTTTGGATGTCGGAAGGTGGCTTGCCCCATGGCAGCCTGCCCCCAAGGCAGGGCTAGATGTGCTTTTTTGTTTTTTATGAGCCTCCTCCAGATGAGGCTCTGGCCCAATCCAGCCACCACACAGTCCCCAGCGGCAAACCCTTACCAGCAAAGCTGCAGATTGAAACAGTCCAGGTAAGCAGGCAGGCAGTTTGGCAAGCAGAGTTTGGATAAGCAAGAAGGCACTCTTGCTGGCAGGTAAAAGGCAGTTGAAGCAGAAGGTCAGGTGTTTCTTGTGGCCAAGGCAGCCCCAAGGTGCCCAGGAAGGAAGGAAAGCAACAGCAGCACTGTTTTTTTGTTGAGTCTCTCCCTTATGCAAACTCTCCACCTAACAGCTGAACTGAGTCTGGCTTGTTAGTATCCACAACTGGTTCTTCCTTCTCTTGAGTAGACCTCTCCAGGTTCTTTGATGCTTTTCAGCACTGATTGCAGCTATTTAAAAAAAGAAGGGGAAAAGAAACTTTAACAGTTCCTGCAGGACTAGTTCTTTCTCCTCATGAGAGGCTTTTGCTCTTAAGTAGAAATTTGCAGCCTTAAGCCTTTTAGTGTTCTGCAATGCTACAAGGTGGCATTAAAACATATATATCAAAATAAAATTGTGGGAAACTGGTTCTTCCAAAGCTGATTTTCTCATTCAAAGCAGATGCTTTACTCCTGAGCAATGCCCTCAGTCCTTGAACCCGTTTAGCTCTGTGTATGGGAAGTGGGGAATGGACTCCTTCTGTAGCTGAAGGCTCTAGACTGGGGGAAGCCATAGGGTGACCCTATGGAAAGGAGGACAGGGCCATTGTATCTTTAACAGTTGCACAGAAAAGGGAATTTCAGCAGGTCTCATTTGTATGCATGCAGCACCTGGTGATATTCCCTCTTAATCACAACAGTTAAAGCTGCAGAAATCCTGCCCTCTTTTGTATCTGGTTACTCTAGTATAGCTCCTGCAGCTTTAACTGTTGTGGGCTGGGGGATTCTGGGATTTGTAGACCAAACCCTTTGGAAAATTCTTCCAAGTAACTGCACGCGTGACTGCATGGCTGTTTTGAGGCAGCTCTTTTAAAAAATGGAAGGCCAGCAAGGTGGCAATCCTGCACATGCTTTACTAGGAAGTAAACTCCGCTGAATGCTTCTGAGTGAACATGCACAGTAGAATTGCACTGAACTGGAGGCAGAAGGTGCATTTTTGCAACCAATTTAAACAGTCGGAGCAAATTCTCTTCTTACACACACCCCTTCCCCTGCCTACACTGGGCCCTGAGTGCTGATAAAAAGAGGGCTGTCAATTATTAAAATATTGAATATTTTAATATTTATTAATATATTGAAATCTATTTAATTATATTTTTTAACTTTTGTATGTTTCTATTTATAGCTTTTAACTTTATACATTTTAATTTTGTAAAGCCACCTTGAGGCCCAGTATTGGGCAAAAGGTGGGATACAAATAAAGATAATAATAATAATAATGTTTTGAGAGGATGAGCCAGTTACAAGCCAGATTGATCAGGTTGAAATGCAAAAATCTCAGTCACACATGCCATGCTGCAAGGACACTCACAGGTTAACAGCAAAGAGGTGCTGCCAGGCAGTATTAGCAGGGCTATAAAATGCTTTCTTCCCCCTTGCTACACTGAAAAGATAAGAAAATTTACCCTTAAGGCTCAACTAAAGCTCCCCTTGGTTGATATAGGACAGTGGACAGTCTTTCAGAGCTGTGTGGCAGCCAGAAATTAAACAGGGCAAGCCTTTTATACTATGGAAATACATCAGCCCTGTAAGGTAGGTTAGGTAGAGTTAATATATGTCCATAATCAGTAATCCATAAGCAGAGCCAGTGTGGTGTAGTGGCTAGACTGGGAGTCGGGAGATCCGGGTTCTAGTCCCCACTTGGCCATGGAAACCCACTGGGTGACTTTGGGCCAGTCACAGACTCTCAGCCCAACCTACCTCATAGGGTTGTTGTTGTGAAGATAAAATGGAGCGGCGGATGATTATGTATGCCGCCTTGGGTTCCTTGAAGGAAAAAAGATGGGATACAAATACAATAATAATAATAATAATAGGATGCCTAATAGACTTGGCTCTAGCCGTTATCATAACAAAGTGATTGCTCTCAGCAACGCAACTTAAGCTTTCAGAATCCTCCCCAGTCAAACAATATGGTTTTTAAAAAAGTCTCCTACGCACAAACCCTCTCACAATAATTCAGTGTAAGCTTTGAGAATCCCCCCCAGACACACACACATACACAAAATGAAGCTATATATATTGTACCAATCACCCAGGCTTTGCATTCCCTCTCACAATTCAACATGAGCTTCCAGAGAATTTCTCTCTCCCACAATTGGGAAAATATTGTCTGCCCAGGCCAAGAAGAGGAAGGCTGAGGAGACCCTCCATTTCCCTTGCTCAAGAGAAAGGCCTCCGTCTTCTCTCCAAATCCCCTCCAGCCTTAGAAAAAAACCCTCAAGCAAAGCAAGGCCACAAAGGAAGAATTGCTCCCCCGCTTGCAAGCAGGGCACCCCCTTTCTCTCACACGCCACTTTAGAAGGCCAAAGGCCCACCAGAAAACCAAGGGGAAGGTTGGGCTTGCTGCATGCATGAACTGGCTACTTCTCACACACCCACCCCACACACCCACCCACTAAATGTTAAAATAAAAAAGAGAAACAAAAAAGAATGGGTCCCTTTTTACCTCCACAATGAAGGAAAGTTGTGAGTCGCCTCAGTTCCATGTGGTAAAAAAGGGGAATAAAAACACAAATAATAAAATGGGAAGAAGGATAAAAACTCTTTCTCACTCACATATAAAATGAATTAACAGGTTAGGCTGCTGAGTTCTGGAAAGGAGGGAATCTGGGGATGATGTGCACAGGTGCAAAAGTCAAATAGAGGAAGAAGGCTTGGTTTGGCTAAGCTTGCATTTATCCCACTCTTTCAGCCAGGTGATGGAAGGAAGGGCCATGATTGCCTAACAGGCAGCCAGCAATTCCCAGCCTGGCTAGTTGAGAAAAAACAGCAGGCAGGGAGGGGCTCCTGCACAGCATCCTTCAAACTTCCCCCCTCCACCCAGTGCAATAATACCAAGTGCCCTCAAAACCCCTATTCCTGTGCTTAGTCTGAAAATGTCCCACAGGTAATACACTTTTGATTCATTAGACAAGACGTGCCAATTTAATTAGGTCGTTTATCACTAATATTTAAATTGTTATCTTTTCGACACCAGCTCAAGGCTTTTCTTTTCTCCCAGGCATTTAACAACTTCTGTTGAGTGTTTAAACTAAGTTTTTGGCCTGGCTGAGAGTTTAAAATTGTTTTAAAATGTTAGCTGTTTTTTTTTTTTTAAGAAAATGCTTTTATGGTTTTAAATTTTGTCTATTGATTTTTAATGTTCAGTCTTTTAATCTTTGTAAACCGCTCGGAGAGGTTTGGGGGATTCTAGGATTTGTAGTCCAAACCCTTTGAAAATTAGGGGGAGCAGGTGTGACTAGAGGAGAGGGAGAGGGGCTCCCTCTCCTCATTCCTCCTGGTTCTGGTTGGACAAGGAGGTCCACATTTTGTATTTTTTATTTATTTGTAACATGTATTCCGTACCTTTCCAACAAGGAACCCTAAGGCAGTTCACATGGTCCTCTCTCTCTCTCTCCTTTTTTAGCCAACAACAACCCTGCAAGGTAGGCTAAATTGAGAGTCAGTGAGGCTGTTCAGGCAACACACTAAGCCATGATTAGGCAGCTAACCCTTCTGCAGCAAATGGTTAGTGAATGTCCCTATTCAGATGACATGCTACGGCACAGTGGTTAAGCCTTTTGTGCTAAACATTGGGCCTGTTCATATGACACTTCAGGGACTGTGGTTAGCGAAACTGTGGTTCTCTGGGGTTAGTACTAACCACAACCTGTGCTGCCGCACACAACACTTTAAGCCATGGTTGGAGCCACTAACCCTGCTGCAGATGGTCCGAATGGGATTAGAAAGTGACCAGAGTTTAGGAAAATGCATTGCACAAGATGCCTTAAACCCTGCTGCTTAACCAGCAGGGTTTAAGGTGTCTTCTGAACAGGCCCAATACTACTCAGCGTGAGGTGTAAACCATTCCTTACCATGGCTTAGTGTGTTGTCTGAACAGAGTAAGTGTGTTTAAACTGTGGTTATGTAGCCACCATGGTTAGGAATGGTTCCCATGACACACTAAGACATCATTCACAAGACACGCTAAGTCAAAACATTTAGCTCAAAATGCTTAACCACCGTAGTTTAGCATATTGTCTGAACAGGGTCAGTTTTAATGTTTTATTGTTTTCACGTTTCATATACACTTCTTTGTTTTTTGTTTTTTAAGGAAAGTGGTTTATACATTTCCTAAATTAAATTAAACTTAAAAATCGTAACAATCGTAACAATATTTTGGATTTGGATTTCAGGAGATTGGTGCCTAATTAAGTGACAAACTGAAGAAAGGCAAAATCATGATGGTTGTTCAGCTGATGTCTGTCACTTTCCTGCAAGAATGTTCACCCTGAGAGGTTCTCTTTGTCCATGGGTGTGTCCCGCTTGCAGATTGTGGACGGTTTAATATTAATATCCTTAATATCCTATGGTAACTACTTGGGTGACTGGTGTGGGAGTAAGTCTCCGTATTGAATTCTCCTCTAGCTTTTGAGAACTAGAGGAGAAATGTAATTTAGTGTCATTTTTTGTTTAATTGCTTAAACTGTTCTTTGCCTATTATTTATTGGCAGATGCTTAAATACTTTAGGCTGCAATCCTATACATACTTATCTGGGAATAAGTCCTATTTAACTCAATAGGATTTATTTCTGAGTAGACACACGTAGGATTGCTGCTGTTAGACAACTTTCTGTCTTTCACTAGAGACCTTTACATATTGCTCAGTTTTTTAAAAACATCTAGCCAAAAAAAAAAAATTGTCCCGGTTTTGTGGATTCCGAATATGGCAACCCTATGTATAGCTCGGATATAAATGTATTGACGGAGCAGGCCTAAAACATCAATTGCCTTTTCCAACACCATTTGAATCCTTTAAGGCGTTCAACTTTTCACCTGTACACCTGTTAGCACATTTTAAGGAAGTGCTAATGTTACCCAGAATATATCAAACTAGCAAATACATCACCTAAGTGCATCCTGGCAAGAATAAATTAAGTGAGTTAGAACAAAATGAGCTGTTGCAGTTCCTGGAAAGTAACCAAATGATTAATAGTTCACTGAAAGATTATCCTCATCTGATATTTCTACACTTGTGAGGGATCCATCCCAGCTGCAACAGGATGCAGGCATCACACCTGCCCATCTGCATTTGCGGCTAACATTGAATGTACTTGTACATGCTTCTTTTCAGTCATTTTGGGGACAACTAAGCCATTGATACTGTAAAAAGTAAGACAACAATACTAAAGCAACGGAAAAGTTGATTGCATGGATTTTATCTGATTATTTGAATAGCCCAAATCCAGAAACAAAGTTCTTGCAGATTCTCGAAGTTATGTAAACAACAATCATTTCCTAAGCAAAGCACAAGGTCGCTGAATCTGATGGCAATAATAAACTCATCATACAGGGCTGGAGGCTATACAAATATTCACAAAGATTTGAAATTTCAGTGATGTTTCCAATTTCAAAATCTAACATTTAGATAAGAAATGTTGAATGTGAAATGTTTACCTCAGAATTTTATTTCAAATGTTTTCGATTTTTTTTTTTTTGTATATCCTGGTCTCAGCCCGATGCTCACGTTTAAGGTCTAGTGTCCCTGAGACACACTGGCTGCATTCACATACAAAAGTAAGCCGAGAGGATGCCAGAGAATCCTGGCTTCCTGATTACTGTGAATAAGCTACATACTGCTGCATGCAGCTTCTTCGCTCTTACTTGGCTTGTCCCACAGAAGGGAAGTCTAAACTAGTCAGAAACTGGAAGCTTAGGCCCTGCCTTCATAGTGCTTTGATGCTGCCACTTTGCTGCTAAACCCCATGATTTTGCTGCTGCAGGGTGGCAGAAGGCAGCACAGGCTTTCCAGTGGCCATACAGCTCACCAGACCCACCCCCTGCCCAGCTTCCAGAGACCAATCAGTGGTTGCCATCTGTCCTGGAACACCCCCAGCTCAACACTGGAGTGAGGTTACAAGGTGGAAGGGCCATGATGACCTCACATTCAAGAAAAAAAGTCAGTGTCAGTCTCCGACTTTTTTTAATGTGCAGCTTCATGTAAAAGCCTCATGGGGCTTAGAAAACATATAGACAGCCCCTTAGAATGTCATCCAGACCAGGACAGGGCTTTTTGCTCCCTTTACGAGCCAGGATTGTAAACCAGGATTTGTTCTCGGCGTACAAATCTTGGCTTGTTTGAGAGCAACAAGCCAGGATCCCCGATTAGGACAATAAGCATCCAACTTCTGGTTCAGATGCTCCGCCTGATGGGAAGAGCCAAGAGGGAGCAAATGGCTTCACAGTAAGCTTACTTACCATTGTGTGCAAATGCAACCACTCTCTTTCACCCATTTTATTTTACTCTTTACTACATTGTTTCAATCATTGTGTCCTCCAAACATTTGCAAGTCATTGCATGCTCTCTCTGTACCTTCTTCTTTTGGTTCAATTTTTTATTCTTTTACTTTTAGGAAGATGATGACGATGACAATCTAGACAGCTCATCTGCCAAGTGGCATGTTTCCCCCCCTTTAAACACCTCACCCACCCCTGTTATGCCAGAAAATATCATACCTTTCTCTACCACTTCCTTGAGTCCCAAATGTGGACAGCCTGAAATTAAGGAGGGCAGGTGTTTTTAAAACATGAAAACCCTTAGCAGCGCAGCTTGCCATGTTATGTAAACATGAAGTTGCTGTGGGTAATAAGCCATGCAGAAACCATGGACTGTTGTAGGATTCTGGGTGGCTTGTTAGTCATGGCTTATTAATCAGCCTGCCATCGAGCAAACCAAGTCATGAATAACACTCTTCCTGAACTGTAAGAGGCCACTTTTCTGCATGCCCCCAACCACTCTACTTGTCTACTATTTTCTATATGCAGTGAGTTTTCTCTCCTGTGGAGGAACTTTTTAAAATGTGAATCTTGCAGGCTGTAATCCAAGGTGCTACGAATCCACATTTATTGAATGTGAAAACTGTGAAAACGTGATCTCCAAACCTCTGAATTGTATCCTGAGGGGGGTGGGATTCCAAAGAGTCACCGAATTTTACCAGAATGCAGACTATAACCCCCATTATCTCTGACCATTGTCCATGCTGGTGGGGATGATGGGGTTTGTAGTCCACACATCTGGAGGGCATCAGGATGGGGAAAACTGCCTCAGAAAAAAAATCATGGAACCACAATTCTGGCATGAGTTTAATATTTGTTTTGCTATAGTTGGGTGTTATCCACCACATGACAGAGGCCATTTTATGGACCACAAACACAGTGAAAGTTTAAAATAATACAAATTGGAATGTTGCATGTCTTTTTCTTATTATCAAAATCATATGCATCTGAGGCATTCCGAGAACTATTTTCTCTGGAGTAGTCAACTGAAGCTAACACGATTATTCCAATCAACATCTGCAGACCTGTTGAAGAAAAAAAACTGAACAATGTTTCATGAGACATATAATACGAAATATATATGAAATATAATTTCATATTATAAAAAGATACAAGATCTTATGAATGTGTGTGATGGAGATTAACCATTATATGAAGTAAATGTGGGTTTGATTGCTTCAACGTCTGTAGGAAAATAAATGGGTTAAGTCATAACTGCTTCTCGAGTTGAATCCACAACCTAGTTCACCTGCAGTGCTTACATGTGCATTAATTCAAACTCATTCATTCAGATCTAGAGCCACAGACAAGCTCTCATGCACACAGAGAGCTTCTGCATGCATTTCAAGGGTGCAGAATGGCTCTCAGTTCTTCCACTGAAGTGGAGGGCACTAGGCTGGGGAAAGGCTAGTATAGCATGATTTTTCAAAGAGCTCAAAATTGGGTGTTCCATCCACATAGAAAATAAAGGACAGAGTGACCAAATGACAGGAAAAAGCAGGATTTGCCAGGATTTTTGATAACAAATCGAGGAAGGAGGGAAGGGAATTGTGAAATTTTAAAAAAAGTCTGGATTTTTTCTGCCCTCCCCACCCAAAGGGAAGCTCTAAACTTTGCCTATATCTATGGCTGCAAACTACAGTGGCCATAAAGAGGAACGGCCCTGTATGACTGCCGTAGTTTGCAGCCATAGATATAGGAAAAATAGAGGTGCCATGACTTTAACTTCCTAGGCCTGGGGAAACAGGGCTGCCATTGTTTGTCCCTGCATGCACACTCACCTCCCCCTACCTCATCGAAAGGGCTTTCTGTAAGGGCAGAGGGTGAGTGGGTGGGTGCTTCTTGGGGGGGGGGGAGGAGGATGAGGAAATGGAGGCTGACCCCCCGATGCATTTTAAGACTGGGCTGGCTTTGCTTAGCAAAAAGAGGAGGAAGAGTCTAATGAACAAGGAAATGGTAGGAAAGAGACCCGGGTCGAGGGAATAGGGTGGCAGAGAGAGAAATAAAGAAAGCACAAGTTTGGAATTTTGTGAGCTGTGACCAAAGTTCAGTCAAGATTTTGAGTTCTGTATCTTCTAAAGTAAGTAGTCATAACTTCGTTTGGCTCATTGGGGAAGATATAGTTTGGTTTTGTTGCCCAAGTACTGGCTTTAGAAAATTTCTGAGTAAAGGGCACACTTGTTTTGGGTAGGGTTGCAATATTCTGGATCCACAAAACCGGGACAATTTGGTGGTGGTGGTGGTGGTGGTGGTAGGATTTTTTAAAAACTGAGCAATATGTAAAGGTCTAGGGAAAAGAAGAAAGCTATCTAGGCTTTAATTATCTAAAAGCGCAATCCTATGCGTGTCTACTAAGAAATAAATCTTATTGAGTTAAATAGGACATATTCCCAGATAAAGTATGTATAGGATTGCAGTCTAAAGTATTTAAACATCTGCAAATAAATAACAGGCAAAGAACAGTTTAGGCAATCAAACAGAAAAATGACACTAAATTACATTTCTCCACTAGTTCTCAAAAGCTAAACGAGAATTCAATACGGAGACTTACCCTAACCCCAATTGCCCAAGCAGCTACCATAGAATATTAATATTGAAATATATCGTTTAACCCCAAAGTAGCCATCTACTTCGTGTTCAAGTATTGGCTCTAGCAGAATATGGACTGTTCTATGCCACTAGCTGACAAGATCAAAATGAATTGTAAATAACAACAACAATGATAATAATGTTGATTTTCTTAAACATATTTAAAAGGCAACACACACACCCACACACACAGCCCAAATTAAACTTAAGGCATGATCCAACGAAAGTTAAGTACTTTTAAGGTTGCAATTCCATGCATGCCTACTTGGGAGTAAGACTCATTGAACACAGTGGGACTTATGTCTGAGCAAACACGAATAGGGTTCTTCAGTCTCATTGATTTCAATGGGAGAATGTTAAATGCCTACTTTTCCTTGCACATTTACCTAGGAGCAAGCCCCACTGCAGACAATGGGACTTACTGCATGTCTTCTCAGAAGTAAGTTCCAGTGAGTTCTATGGAAATTATTTCTAATTAAACATGCATAAATTTAGGTAGCTAAAAGTGTTTATAGTAACTGGATTGTGCCCTTACGTGTATATTTTTTGTTTTTAAAATCCAAATGAAAATCTCCTTTACTGTATTTTATTCAGTTAAAATGAAAGTTTGCTTTTGTGCTTTGTTGCAAAGTAATGTTTCTGTTGTTTTCCTTCTTTTTAATTGAGATATTTTTCTACACACATAACACAACTGTATACAAGGAAAGCTACTTCACGTTTTTGCAAAGCAGAATTTTAAATTAAAACATCAACAACTCTAACTTCACACATCTTAAATTCACGGCAATTTACTTCCAAATAACAGATTTGAGGCTTGCAACCCAAATCCAAGAAATGGATATTTGAAGGATGATTTTATTGGGATGGGCTTTTCTTTCTCCCCTCCCTCCTTTCCTTCCCCCACACTCCCTCCCTCCCTTCCTCACACTCCCCACAAAACTCCATTTCTTTCCCCATAAACAACCAGCGGCTCCAGCGCTTACCCCAAAGCTCTGACCACAAACTCCTTCGAAGTGCATGGGACTCATGCAGCCTCAGGAGAGCACATGTGCCTTTCCCTGCTATTGTCCTTGTTCTACACAGCTGCAAGCACAATAAGGTGAGTCATGGTGAGTGACTCATCTGAGCCTGTAGAGGAGCAGTGGTGCTCTGGAAAAGGTGGCAGATTGATCTGTTTTTTTATCTGCTGCTGCCGCTCCCTTGAACAGGCACAAGGCATCATTTTGGGGGTCTGAATATCTCGGACTCCAAATCTGGGATTCCTGACCAACCGGCTGGGACATTTTGGAATTGGCTGGAATCCAGGACAACCCTAAAAAGTTTTGAGGAACAGAAGGAAAAGGAAAATACTTGAAAAAAGATGTTTAGTTCCTACTTGGAAGTGTAGAGGAATTTAAAATGTTAACTTCCCATTAAATACTGAGGCCACAATACTGTTGAAATTAACCATTTTTATGTCCTGTTGATTCAAATATTTAATAGTACCATCCTTCGTATGTTGAACACTGGTAGGTCCTGATTATTTCAATGTGTTTTAACTGTATCCCATCTAATTCAAAGAAACTTTAAAATGTTTTACTTCAGTTCAAGGCTGGGTTTTCCTAAACCTTTATTTAAACAATTCTTACTTTATATTATTGTTTTTGTAATGGGTACTAAGTTCTACCTTGAACCAAGTTCTAGGATATGGTATGTGGGTAGGCTGACCAGATAAAATCCAGGTCAGGGCTCATGTAACTTTAACAATTGTAGAGCAAAGGGAATTTCAGCCAGAGTCATTTGTATGTAATTAGTTCCTGGTGAAATTCCCTCTTCATCGTAACAGTTAAAGGTGTATGCAGTATGGCTCGCAAAGGCAATGGCACCATGTTAAAAACAACAACGGAAACTCCCCGTCAAAATTTATTAGAGGCATTGCTAACTGCAACCCACAAAATCACCCAAGCATGGGATACATACTAAAGATACACATATTTGTGTGGGGTGAATACTCTGGGCAAGGGGAAGCTTTTTTGGAAGGCTGAGTATTGCCTAAGCATACCGAAAGCAGGATATCATTTTCAAAGCTCAATGCACTCTACATGGGACCGGAATTGAAAAGTGCTTAGAAGCTTCAGCTGGTCCAGAATGCTGAAGTCAGACTGTTGACAGGGGTTGGTTACAGGGAGCATGAACAATTCACAGTGTGCTTATATCCCATAAAACCCTATGCGGCTTGGGACCAGGCTATTTAAAAGACCACAGGGGTGTCTATACGATGTCACTCTGTAGATGTTTCCTTCAAAACCCTGCAGAATTGCTGCTGCGAGGCAGAAATGATAAATATAGACAGCAGGAGGGAGTGTGGACTGTCCAGCCCAAAATAGCAACGCTAGTGGTCATTTGGTTTGTCAAGCCTGCCCCCCGCCCTATATTCTACGCTACTTGGATTCACCCCCAGAAGCACCCACTGGATCAACCCTAACCAAGGCTACCACTGCAGACAGAGAAACAATATGGTGACCTCAGAGAAACTTTAAAAAATCACAGTAAAACCATACCACAAAACAGTGCGGTTTCAGGGACAAAAGCCCAATGTAGCTGTGAGTTGGCTGCTAAGACATATAAACAACACAACACCACTGCGCAGCCACAATGGGGTAAATAGGCCATATGGGGGGGACACATTCTCCCAGGTTTTAAGCTCCTCAGGAGAAGCCCTTCTCTCCGTCCTGTCACTATCAGAGGCATACTGATTTGATTGATTGATGGATTGGATTGGATTGGATTTCTACTCTGTCTTTCCACCAGGAAAATGGAGCTCAAGGCAGCTAACAATCATAAGAACTTCTTTTTAAAAAAATACAATAAAAACTTGAAAGAATAATAAAATGAATGCATTACAAACTGTTAAAAATGCACACACAACGATAACAGAATAAGAACAGTACCCAATTATGTGGGCAAATTATGATGATTCTATGCTGAAGCTAAGCAGTCCTGAGCCTGGCCAGTGTATGGATGGGAGACCATCCAGGATCCTTGCATATGACACCTTTAGATCCATAATAGAAGAAAGGCAAGATGAATTACAAAAATATGTTACTGCCTGAATGGCATCTTTTGTAGTTGATGAGCGTGTTGCAAACATGTACAGCTTTCCATAAGCATATGAGTTATAGACTGAGGATTATAATTAGTTAATACCTTTGTTTCTTTAGTGATCTTATTATATATGTTCTTCTTTTTGTTGCCTTTATTTTGTTTACTTTGTAAAAAGAAAAATCATGGAGAGGGGGAAGCCCTCTACTGAACAACTGTACGACTATTCTATATGGGTAAAAGTAGGTTAATAGCTTACATTCAATTTTTCTAATTCCAGTTTTATCTTATTGGATTGTATCCAATGTTAGTTTAACTTACATCCAATTCATTTCAATGGGTCTACTTTAAGTAGGACTAACATTGGAAAGAACCCAGTGGGCAGGAAGTAGCACTTTTTTAACCCTTGCCATTTGTTATAGTTAATTGAAATGTTGTAGAATGATCTTCCAGACTTGATTTCCTTGTACTTCGGTGTACTTTCTACCATCATATGTCCAAACTCCCCACCCCCAATATACACCAGCATATCCAATTATTTTATCAGTGGACCTTTGGCGTATTGAGAACAACTGGAGGAAGGAAATCCTATAGACTAATATTTCAGCTAATGCCTTCTTCATGAGGCATTTTGCCAAGACGTTAATCTGAAGTGTTTCCTTCCTGCCGTTTTATTCCGACTTACCCCTGAGTGTTTGCAGTGATGGATATAGCTTTTAATGGACTCACTCTAACTATAGACAGTCTCAAAGGTAGACAACAAAAAACACAATGTTCAGTCTGTACCTGGAACATCTGTACCCCGAAAGCTCATAGATTTCCATCATTGATCTTAGCCAACTGCTTATCTTCCTGAACCAAATCCATGCAGCAGTCACCCACTGATAAATCCTTCTTTTCCATTATTTTAGAAGGCATTAGTAGCAGCTGGAATGACAGGATTTCCATGCAATGGGGATTGTTATAGTGATTGCACAATATTTTACCAGATTCAGGACACCTTTCATCATTTTCTGGTGTTTAGTTTGGGAACCATATCAGCAAGTGTGTTTTAAGTCCATTGACACTCATGAGATACACGCATGGAATAGGCTACTATTAAGGTAATAATAATAATAATAATAATAATAATAATAATAGCAGCAACAACAACCAATACATTTGAAACTCAGTTCTTACTTTCTCAAGCAGACAGAGAGGCGGGTAAGAAATAAATTGTTATTATTATTTAATAACAGCTCCAGCAATGGTCCAACCCTAGTGGGGCCAAAATCCAGGATCCTCCAACCCTGGGGTCCCCCAAATGACCAATCAAAGAGCAAAACTGCACATATATTATTATTATTTCATCTCTTTCTCGCTCGTGGCGGTTTTTCTGGACAGACATGACGAGCTTTGCCAAGTCATGTTGTCTTTTACAGATTCAGGAATTTCCTAACTATTGAGCATGTTTTAAGTATGACTGCTTTCTGGATGTTGGTGTTGGTGTATTTTGGTAGACCCAGTTTCTGAAGGTTTTCTGTATAATGTTTTGATGTGATGCTGGTGACTGAGGTGACTAACGGAATAATTGTGATCTTTTCCTGTTGACATAGTTCTTTGACTTCTATGGCCAGTGGTGTATATTTGTCTCTCTTTTCTTCTTCCTTTTCAACAACATTTTTATCAATCGGTATTGCTATGTCAGTGAGGTATGTGTGCTTTTCTTTTTTGTCTATGACCTTTATGACTGGTCAGTTGCAAGGTATTGTGTTGTCAGTATGAATTGTTCTGTCCCAGTATATTTTATGATCTGCATTTTGCAAGATTGTTTTGGGTGAGTATGTATATTATGGTGTAGATTGTTTGATAAGGTTGAATTTGATGGCCAATTGTTGGTGAATTATTTTTGTAGCTGTATTGTGTCTGTCTGTATAGTCCACTCCAGCCAGAATTTTACATCCTCCTGTTATGTGGTCTATTGTTTCTTGGAACTGATGGCATTTCCTGCATAGGTCTGTTGTTACACTGTTATCTTTTATTATGTATTTTTGGTAGTTCTTGGTGGCTATAACTTGATCCTGTTTAGCTAATAGGAATCCTTCTGTTTCTGGAAATAGCTCACCCTTCCTGAGCCATTATTATTATTATTATTTACATTTCTATGCTGTCCCATAGCCGACGCTGTCTGGGCGATTTACATAGATTAAAACATACTCCGATGACCATGATGATTTTAAAACAGCATTGGCAAAAGATGTTATTGTTCAGGATTGTTAATTCTAAAGCGTGGAATAGTGGTTGTGGGAGCAGAGGGGAAAAGTACATTTAAAAACAGAAGTAGTACACATGGCCATCTTAAGGGAGGAGATAAGATCATGGGGGGAGGGCAATCCTATGCATGTTTAGATGGGAAGAAGTCCTACAACTCCTGACTAAGGAATGCTGGGAGTTGTAGGATCCTGCATGCATAGGATTGTGCCTTAAATTGCAGGAAGCATTTAGAGCACTCCTGTTCCAAACCATACCCACTGTGATAACTGAATGAGATTCATTTACATGAACAGAGAATCTGCATTAGTACTATGCAAGCAATGGAAGACCTAGCCCATTATCTATTGCATTGCCTGCTCCTACCCTATTCTCATCTTAATGCTTATTAGAATGATATAGCCAAATAATAATAATAATAATAATAATGCCCTATTGAACAACTAAGAGAAGATATCACAAAGTGGCTGACTTTGGGGTGGCAGACATTAAAATCAGAGAAGATTTTATAAAGTAGAATGCAGTTGATTGTTACTGAGGGTACTTCCAGATGAGGATTTTATTGCACAACTTGCTTCATTCACAGAATTTTACTAGGGTAGGGGTCGGGGTGAACAGACACGCATAGCTGGCATTTTCAACTCGTAACCCTCCCATCTTTTCCCACCACATTTTTTTCATACTGTACAAAATCTGCCAGTTCAGGAGACAAAGGCAGAATTACTGCCCAGTGCTGTCAGATTGGGAGTGCTAAGGGCCCTCTGATTGAAAATTCAGGGTTGTTGTGAATTTCCACTGTGTATTTGGAAGTTGTATTCTTGACCTATGTTTAATTTTGTTAATTAAGACTGCAATCAGAAATATGCTTACCAGGGAGTAAACCCCATTGAATTCATGAGGCCTTAAATAAATAAATAAATAAATAAATGTTTCAGAATGCACTGTAAGCCTCTTGTATTTTATAACCCCTGGTTTAAAACAAAGACCCTGTTTAGATGACACGCTAAGCCATGGTGGTTAAGCATTTTGAGCTAAACATTATGGCTTATCGTGTTGTGTGAACCGTTCTTAACCATGGTGGCTCCATAACCACAGTTTAAGCACACTCGCTAACCACTTGCTGCAAAAGCAGCCTAACCATGGCTTAGTGTGTTGTCTGAACAGCCCCAATGTTTGCTCTGGCTAAATCCTTCCAATAGAAAACTAGCACAGCAGACAAAGGGATGTTGATGCACACATTTTCTTCTTACAGGATTTTATTTTTGTTAATGAAGGAGATCATTCAAAAGTGACATCTCTGTAGTCTGACCAAGGTACCCTTCATTCCACCACCTTGGCATTCAACCGGGAATGCAAACCACAGAGGGCCACATCTAGAGATATGCTTGCAAAGCAAATGGGCACATATGACAATTGAGTCAAGCCATGTACTACAAGGACGGTGAGCAACTGGAAGCCACTAAGCCAAATCTGCCCCCTGTCTCGTTCCCCAGTTGCTATCTGCTCCCCCCCCCAAAAAAAAATCTGGTTCCCCCTGAGAGGGGATAGAACTTTGTTGCATCCTTCCAATCTCTTCTCAGAGTGGCTCTCCAGAAAAAAAAAACAATTTGCTGATTAGGGCACTAGAGACAAAATGGAGGAGAGAACAGATACATTCCTTCTGTACTTGGGACACAATGCTCATTTTATGAATTTACAAGAATTATTTTAAGAATGCATCTACATAGATTAACTGTGGATTAATCTACACTGGGGTGTTTTTTTAAAAAATAGTACTGCAATATCTGGCTCATGCACACAGCACATGACACACTTCCCAACCGGTTGTTTTGATGTATCCCCCCTCCCATTCTATTTTTGCAATATCATATTTGTGACATCCTGCCCCCTTCCTACTCAGTGATTGTACTTTCCAATCTAGTGGTATTATCATAGAATCAGAATCACAGAATAGTAGAGTTGGAAGGGGCCTATAAAGCCATCAAGTCCAACCCCCTGCTCAATGCAGGAATCCACCTTAAAGCATACCTGACAGATGGCTGTCCAGCTGCATCTTGAATGCCTCTAGTGTGGGAGAGCCCAATTAGTTCCATTGTTGTACTGCTCTAACAGTCAGGAAGTTTTTCCTGATGTCCAGACGGAATCTGGCTTCCTGTAACTTGAGCCCATTATTCCATGTCCTGCACTCTGGGATGATCGTGAAGAGATCCTGCCCCTCCTCTGTGTGACAACCTTTCAAGTATTTGTAGAGCGCTATCATATCTCCTCTCAGTCTTCTCTTCTCAAGGCTAAACATGCCCAGTTCATTCAATCTCTCCTCATAGTGCTTTGTTTCCAGACCCCTGATCACCCTGGTTGCCCTCCTCTGAACCCCCTCCAGCTTGTTTGCATCCTTCTTGAAGTGTGGTGCCCAGAACTGGATGCAGTACTCAAGATGAGGCTTAACCAGGTTTGAATAGAAGGGAACCATTAATGCAACCCAAAGTAGCATTTGCTTTTTTTTCAGCCACATCACACTGTTGGCTCATATTCAGCTTGTGATCTACAACAATTCCAAGATCCTTCTATCTTGTAGTATTGCTGAGCCAAGTATTCCCCATCTTGTAACTGTGCATTTGATTTCTTTTTCCTAGGTGTAGAACTTGGCATTCATCCCTATTAAATTTTATTCTGTTGTTTTCAGCCCAGCATTATCATTTGTACCATTGAGAGTGGCTTCAAAGCTGTAGAGTCTGTTTTGCAACTCTCTCTCTCACACACACATCTTCACCTTTGACCTTGGGTGGAACTGATTTGTTGGCAGGAAATCCTTGGTTGTCCTTCATTTGTCTGCTTTGCCAATAGGGGTGGTTGATCTGTAAACTATTTTTAAAGCTAATTTTCAATATGTACTTACACAACTGTCCAGCTGTGAACAAGAAGCTTTTTATTTTAAAACCTGCATTCCTGCACAGCTGCGCAGTTGTGCATGCATTCACCAGACATTTTTTTAAAAAAGGGGGAACCTCAAATGGCACCATGATGTCCCACATCTCCAAACGTAGCACTACGATACAACTTTCAAACTCTCCCTACTTCTCCCACAATTCCAACTCTCTGAATTGGTGTGTGGTACTTCATTGCATTATATACACAGCAGATACTACACTGTATTTATTAATGCATGACCACAGAGCAGCACTTGCATGTGAAAAAAATGCCAGCACAGCGGTTTCTTTGAAACGAAAGAGGCTCCAGTGTAGACTCTACCCATGTGTATTGCATTAGAAGAGTATTTGAGCATTATGTAACCAGCTTTGGTCATGCAAAGAATCAAAAGTCCTTCGGAGATGGTCCAAATTCATTCAAGATATTAGATTCTCCCACAGGCATGGTGGCCTTTGAATAAACTCCAGGATAACACAACACATGAGGTGAAAAATGAATCCCTTGTTACTCCAGGGCCAAGAAAGCAGGAGTGGTAGTGCATTTTAAAAAGTGTGGGTCTCTTCTTCTGTTCTGTGTAACAGCAAAATTGACTCACCCAGGAAAAAACAGCTAACTACTACAGAGAGCTCAAAAGCAACAACAAATCAGAAATGCATTGAAATGAAAGTGTGAGCCAATTCCAGTTATTGCTTTGTGCTGAATGTAGATGGTTCCCCCTTTCCTTCAGCTAAGACATCACATTCAAGATGTGATTTTCCTTATTGCTTTTTTTGTTTGTTTGCTTTTTGCTCCTTTGCAAATTTGCAATAATGCACATGAAAATTATGAGTGCAGTTTCGGAGACTTATATTTCGTTACTAAACGAATGTTTAGTGACTAAACATTGTAACTGCAACTGTGGTTCCTCTCAGCCCTGAGAAATATGAGTTTCCGAAATGCAAAATGATCAGAGGTAGTTGGAATGAATCTATGCTATTAAAAAAAAAAGAAAAAAGACTACTTCCATCCAAACAATGTGAACCTTGGTATAATGAAACCAAACTCACTCCCTTTATAAGCACAGTTTCCCGGCCTGCAAAGAATGCTCCTGTGACACAAGTATTAGTAGATGAATGAGTGACAGTAGGTGAGCAGAATGGAATTATGGGTGGAATTGGAGTGAGAGACAGGTAGTCAAACTCAGGGGCTTATTCCGTTTATTGCGGAATAATATTGGGGCTACATGTCATTCACCTACTCCCACGGTGATCTCGGGATGACCGCTCAGTTTTTCCGGAGTATCGCTGACTGGTTATGTAGCAGTTTTTCCCCATCTCTTGCTACAATCGCGGTGTGCCCCGCCCCCATCGCGAGTTCCTGGCTCTGCAAACAGCCAACCCCCTGTAAGGGGAGTGTGCCTGGGTATCACTGTGTTTCATTGCCGACTGTCTCTTCTGTTTTATATATATAAACATATTGATGCGCAATAGCACAATTTCAACAAAGTACCTATCCCCGCCCCCCGTGTTGCTATGTGTTTGCGCTTGTGCGCATCTCGGAGAACTTGTTTTTAAAAAATCAGTGCCCCGTACCCATCTATCTAGTCCTGCCAACTTCTGCCAATGCACATCGGAACTGCCATCACGGGGCACGCATCCTCCCGCAACGGTTCTCCTTCACTTGTGGGAAAATTCCCTCGTGTGTGCCCCATGAGCAAGGATCGTAGAAGAGAGAAACCTTGTGATCATCCCTCTCAAAAGGACTGAAGGTGTAGATGAGCCCTCAGTTGAGAAAGTAGGGTTGCCACCCATGCATTGCCACACAAAAAAGACGAAGAAGATGAAGAAGACGAAGAAGAAGAGGAAAGGCATCACCAAAAAAGAGGACACAGATTTGCTTCAAATTTGCATATGTTGATATTGAAATAATTACTATAATTTAAATAGAAATAAAATACATCTCATCATAGTGCAGAAGACTGGGACCATGTGACCTGTGTGCTGCTCAGTCTACTATCCAGCTGTTGTTGAGAAACTTCAACAACCCTACTCACCCTTCTTATGGTTCTTGATCTTCAAACTGGACTTTGACTGGACAGCCCTTTAAATAGAAGACACATACAAATAGAGGACTGTCCTCTGACAGTCCTTCAAATAGAGGACTGTTATCTGTAAAGTATGAGATGGGGCAGTATCCAAATGCGCCATTCTGCTAGCACAAACGATGTTGCAGTAGCAGACTCTATGCACAAGAGGAGAATCCAGTCAAAGTTACATTTGCACATACACGATTATGCAAGCAGTTGTGAACCTGTTGTGTAAGCAGTTATGCATGATGCTTATGCTATCCATTGTCTAACAGGTTGCGCACTACACTTGTGCAACCTATTGTGCAACCAGTCGTGTATTCCATTTGCACAAACAGTTGTGCAAGTGGTTGTGCAAGTGGCTGAGCAAAAGATTGCGTAAGTCTAATGGACAACCACTTGCGCACGTGAAAGATTCAGCAGAGCACCACTGCGCTACTTGAGTTTGTGGAATGATAGTGTTGAATACTACCCACGGCCACACCAAGTCAGAAGAGTTAAGGAGGAGACAGAGCACTTAGAGGTTTCAGAGAGAGATTGAGAGGCATAGTTAAAAGGCTGGATTATAGCTGTTGAAAAGGGGAGTCTATTGGGCTATGATATAGAACCATTATTTCTTATTCTTTATTAAACGGCAATTTGTTTTGGAGGTTATACTTCATAAATAAATATTGATTGAAGTACCCGTCTTCTGGTCTGAGCAAGGTGTATGCTTAGTATATCTCACCCCACAAGCAGGATTTGAATCACACAGCCAAATATACAAAAGGGAGACTCTTCCAGCTTCCTGGGACCCTCCAGATGCGTTGGACTACAGCTCCAAGCATCCCAAGATGAGGAAGGTTGCAGTGGTGGCAGCAGGTTATTTTGGGAGAACTGAGGGGAAATCCAGACAGGCTGAGTGACTTTCCAAGTGATCTATGGGGCCAGAGCCTTAAAGGGGACCCCAGGACATAACAATCCTATTCACTCCAGTGAATGCTCTCTAAGTCTTCATGGAGGATAAGGCAATCAATGGCTACCAGTGCTAATGGCTTTATTCTACCTCCAGTATCAGGGGCAGTATGCCTATGTAAACATTGGCTAGGGAACATGGTGGGAGGGTGCTGTTGGACTCATGTCCTGCTTGTGGGTTTACCCATGGATAGGTGGTTGTCCAAAAGTCAATCTAGTCCAGAGTTCTGTTTCAGAGTGCTGGGCTAGATGGACCTTGGTCTGATCCAGCATGGCCCTTCTTATGTTCTTACATAAGCCTTCCTTTGCACATTCAGATCTCTTTCCTCCATTGATCTGAAATATTTAGCTGCAAACAAAGCTCTGGGCTGGGGATTGGAGATGGGAATTTGGGAATGGGTTCAGTTTCCTTCTGGATGAGTTGGAATAAGAAATAACATTGTGCATTCTGATGGGACCTGGATTTGCAACCTTCCCCCAACCCTCCCTTCAAGTCTTGTACCTTTTAACTACATAAGTAACACAAGCAGAAAGCCGTATGACGCCAAGGCATGGCCAGGATCCAAACATCCCCTTAGGTATGCACAAATGTTTCCACATGTTCACCAAGTTTTCCATGGGAGATTTTGTCCAACCAAGCTCTTTGCTCTGTCTTGGAAGCTGTTCTTGAAGATCTTCTGTGTTTCAGAACTTTCAGGTTTGGGCACATTGTGGTCAGGAGGTCTTAGAAGTCCCATTGCATACATGGGACTCCCCACACAGTCCTTTGGATCCAGGCCCACAAATTATTTCCACCATCTGGCCAGAACTTCAAGAATATTTGCTTTACTCCACTGAAGACGATGGTAAAAGCGCTGCCAACTTTAATGCACCAAGCCTGAAATGTAAGTTTCAAGGAATGCTCAACTGTGAAACAATCTACTTTGTTTTTCCTTTCACCCTTACAAAACAATTTTGTTCTTCATAAATCATCTGCATGTATGTCACTTTTCAGTGGTAGGGGTATTCAAACAGCCAAGATGTTTATAGATGGAGGCAAAGACATACAAATGTTCTTAATTTTATCTAACTCTTGAGAAATTAGTTTTAACACTTGCCAGAAGGTGGCTTGCTCTGCAGCAGGATCTCACCCAAAAAAATGTTTCCTTGCCCCTCTTCTTCTCAAAAGAATGGCTCGCAGAGCAATGGCACCATGTTAAAAACAACAACGGAAACTCCCCGTCAAAATTTATTAGAGGCATTGCTAACTGTGCAACCCACAAAATCACCCAAGCATGGGACACATGCTAAAGATACACATACTCTGGGCAAGGGGAAGCTTTTTTGGAAGGCTGAGTATTGCCTAAGCATATCGAAAGCAGGATACCATTTTCAAAGCTCAATGCACTCTATATGGGACCGAAATTGAAAAGTGCTTAGAAGCTTCAGCTGGTCCAGAATGCTGAAGTCAGACTGTTGACAGGGGTTGGTTACAGGGAGCATGCACAATTCACAGTGTGTTTATATCCCATAAAACCCTATGCGGCTTGGGACCAGGCTATTTAAAAGACCACAGGGGTGTCTATACGATGTCACTTTGTAGATGTTTCCTTCAAAACCCTGCAGAATTGCTGCTGCGAGGCAGAAATGATAAATATAGACAGCAGGAGGGAGTGTGGACTGTCCAGCCTAAAATAGCAACTCTGGTGGTCATTTGGTTTGTCAAGCCTGCCCCCCGCCCTGTATTCCACGCTACTTGGATTCACTCCCAGAAGCACCCACTGGATCAACCCTAACCAAGGCTACCACTGCAGACAGAGAAACAATATGGTGACCTCAGAGAAACTTTAAAAAACCACAGTAAAACCATACCACAAAACAGTGCAGTTTCAGGGGCAAAAGCCCAGTGTAGCTGTGAGTTGGCTGCTAAGACATATAAACAACACAACACCACTGCACAGTAGGCTGACCAGATAAAATCCAGGTCAGGGCTCCTGTATCTTTAACAGTTGTAGAGAAAAGGGAATTTCAGCCAGTGTCATTTGTATGCAATTAGTTCCTGGCGATATTCCCTCTTCATTACAACAGTTAAAGGTGCAGGCACTATACTAGAGTGACCATATACAAAAGAAGGCAGGGCCCCTGCAACTTTAACAGTTGTGATGAAGAGGGAATTTCACCAGGAACTAATTGCATACAAATGACACTGGCTGAAATTCCCTTTTCTCTACAACTGTTAAAATTATAGGAGCCCTGACCTGGATTTTATCTGGTCACCCTAGCGTTTGGGTGACACTAAACTCCCAAACTCTGGACAATCTCCCCCCGCAGTTTCATGTATGTGATAAATAGCATGAGGGATTAGATGGAACACCTCAGGCTAACAGTCGCAGCATTAAAAAAAAGAAAGAATCCCCCAGCACTGCCTGAGCACCTGCATTGAATTATGCACCTTTTTTCTGCATGGAAAATCATACATATATTTGCGCACATTTTTTTCAAATGTATGCCTTTTTGTGTGCATTTATCCATCGACTAAAGTATGTTTTTGCACAGTTTTGAAATGTATACATATTTCTTGTACATGTTTTTGAACACTTTTTGTTTTGTTTTGCAAGACACACTCAAAATTTGGAAATGCGCAGATTTCTAACTGCAAATTGTGTTTAGTTCTGGGAGGTGCAAATTGGGTAATCTTTCATACAAATGTGAACCCAATCATTTTTTCAGCCATCCCTAGGATGAATGCACCCTCCTATTTTCCCCTCATCACTCTGTAACAAGAGCAAGCCCCCACATGTGATGACCAAGAGAAAGTTGGGACAAAGGCTGCAGCTTTTTGAGAGAGATCCCTCTCACCTCTTAAATCCCTATCTAAGCTACATTTGTTACTTTTCAGTCTGCCTGAGTTATGTTCCTAAGGGCTAAGACAAATACAGCATCACAATACAACAGGCAACGTTGCCCCTCCAAGCAGCATTTATCAACTATCTCTCATTGTTTGCTGACAGATGGATTTGTGTGTGGAATCGTAGCTAAATCAATGAAAAGCAAGGCCAATTGAATCCATTTGTGTGCATGAAGCCTATTCCCATTTGGAGACCATCAAAAGCCGTCTTGGTGGCTAGTGATGCTGCAGCTGTGCAGAGAGGGCTGCTTTTGGACAGGTGTATCATATAACAACATTTTTTGGCATTACTTAAACATGGAACACTTGGAGGAAACCAGCCTTGCCTGGATCTGACACTTCCTGTGTAATAGCTTCCAAACTATAAATATATAGAACTCTCCCTTCCCCCTAGCATCATGATTGATAATTGAAGCAGGCTGATAGATCCTAGAGTAAGTTGGACTTCACCAAGATGGAGTTTCAGAGAAAGATCATTCAGGGTGAGTGGCACTCTCTGAATCACCAGAGACCCATACTATGGGACTAACTGCAATGCAATACAAGCTAAGTTGGTTCTCTTTTCTCTCCTCCCTTTTTTGTCTTGTACAAAAAATAAACAAAATAAAAGCAGGTCCTTGCCCCCAAACAGCTTGCAATCAAATTGGAGCAGGTGTGTGTGTGTGTGTGTGTGTGTGTGTGTGTGTGTGTGTGTGTATACCACAAGTCACTGTGCACATCATTATTACTATTATTATATTTATTCCATTTATATACTGCCCCATAGCCGAAGCATAAGATGTAATAGTAATAATAATAAGTATTGCACTGGAATGAATTTATTGCAACAGATAAAACAATAAATTACAACATGCCGGATATAATTCTCGTGAACAGTAACCCCAATAGAAGTTGAAATAGGGGGGTGTATGTGTGTGTAGAGCCACTGTAGGGATGATTCACACAGCAATATGTAACACTAGTTGCCTCACCATTTAATGAATAATCACTTGAGGGAGACTCTGTTCATGCTTAGAGATGGTGCTTCTACCTGTAGAAGTAAAGTTGAATCTTCCACCATCTTCCACCTTTCCTACTATATACCGCCCCATTCAGAAACAACATCCCGGGCCAAAACAGACATTACTTTAAATCTATGTTTTGCAGCTATGTCTTTTTGTCATTTTTACTCTAGGGTAGGTGCAGGTATCCCAATCTGGATCTTTAAAAACAAAAACAAAACCTTACTCAATTCAAATCAGGTGCCCTGGTCCTACTGTAGAGTAAAAATGAAAAAAAAAAGAAAAGAAAAAATTTGTGTAAATGGAACCTTTATGATCACCATTTCTGCAAGTTTGGAAATACGCAAACTGTCTAAACATGCATAGGATTAGACCCTTAGTCTGGCATCAGCTTTCATGGACACTGTCCATTTCATCAAATCCATGGAATGTCAACCTCAAGTTGGCCGGTGTATCTACACATGAGGGGAGGGGGGGAAATGTAAACAGTCATGTCAAAGGGGATTAAAAGGCAAAAAAAAAAAAAAAAAAGTAAAGATAGCGATAATTAGCTTAACTGTTGTCACTAACAAACCTTTCTTGAGCAATAACACAGAGATCAATGCAACGGCGAGACAATCAACATAAGTTGTGTGATTAAAAAGATGCCTTTGTCCTTAGTCAAACCACAGGAAATAGAGACACATTTCTTAATGAAATGTACTGAACGAATTGTAATTCAGCAATTTCAGCAATATTATAAAGTGCTACAAGGCTCTCTATGAGGTCCTGCCACATGCTTAGAGCAGGATGGTGCTGAAGCTAAGAGCCTGTTTGGAGTTTTTCCAGGAACACAGTGTCAATCTGGATTAAATTCTATTTCATGTCAATGCCTCTGACAACATGCTAAGCTCTTTTATCTCCTATGAAGCTCAGTGAGAGCCCAGGCACTCAGCACCTTGCTGTTGAAGTTCAACATCTTGCAGGATCGGGTTCTTTCCAAACCGTTATCACTCCAACACTCCAGTTAACATTTGAACCCAGGCAGCATGGTTCACATGGCACACCTGACAAGACTGCGATGCCATGTTGTCGCTCTCGCATGGCTGTCTCATGGAGCTCTCGTGTGCAATGCGGAGCCAGGCAGCAAAAAAACCCAGCCATTTTAGAACCTTGTAGCGGATGGCATTTACAGAAATTGCAAGCCATAAATCAGTTATTTCAGTGAACAGCATTTTTTAAAAAAATGTTTGTAGCAACATTTATGTTTGTAATCTAGACCAGGAACAGCAGGGGCCAGGGTGGATGGGTGGAATTACGACTCCAACGATCCCGGTTCGTTCTCTCCCCCCCCCCCCATCTTTATTTCACAAATTCAATGATTTATGAGCCTGAATTTAAAGAATGTGAATTAAGACACGGGTTTGGTGACTGAAAGGCGTACTCGACAGCTCTGCGTATATATGTGGAGGGGGGGCAGGGGGTGGGAGAGAAAAGTATTGCAGAGTATAACACAGATGTTAAGAACTACAGCAGGAAATGTCAAGGTAGGGGCTCTCGTCTTAGGTCTGCAACATTTGTCATTGTGAACTCCTGTTCCCAATCCTTCCCAACAGTTTTCTAGCAATGTGCTTAGCATGTGACCTCTACGTGGCTGCATCGTTTCCCCCAACTGTTTTCGTAGGTCATAAAGCATTTAGGAAGTGTTTATAAAAATTGCTCAAGGAACCTGTGCCACAGAGATCTTGAGCTTAGGTCTCCACGGTCCCGGCTTCGATTTAATTCACAGAGAAGGGATGTGTTTAAAATTTTTTTTTAAAAAAAACCAACTGTATTGTAAATGCCCCAGTAACATCTGTACATAAACCCTCCTGGGAGAGCACAGAGACACACTCAGGTTTAATGTGTGTTATTTGGCCAAGTTTCCTGAACATGTGATGCTTGACTTACTTCCCCCATGAAATAACACATGCGAGTGCTTTGCTTTTCCTCTTTATTGATGGTCACTTTCACTTATCTGACTGTGGTGGGAAGAGATATTATGTCATAAACACCACAGCAACATCTGCAAAGAATCCTCTTGGAATGCAGCATATTAACTGTCAAACCCAAAGTTGACTCATGGATCAAACGTCCACAGTGTATGGTACTGGGCCCATTATCCTGCAAGTATTCACATCCCATCTCAATAGATGCTCAGATGCAGCCAGAGATGTGTCACAACCAAACTCTTAGGATACTACTCTTCCCTACAGATGGACCACTTTGAAAGAGTAGCAGAGATATATAGCCCTGTCAACATGAAAAGACATTTTAAAGGACCATGGTTCATCAAATGTAATGAGCAATACTAAATTTATTTATAATGCAGGAGGAGTTGCTCATTTCTCCCAAGAGATGACTTGCTGTTTTTAATGTCACATTTTAAAAAAAATATTTTTAGTTTTTATTTATTACATTTCTATACCACCCAACAATCCATTAATCCTAAATTTATTTTTTATTTATTACATTTCTATACCACCCAATAATCCATTAATCCTGTACACAGAAGAGGAAAAGAAAAAAGTATATAGGACTACTGCTATTCCCTACTGACTTACAGTTTTTTTCGATTTTCATCCTACTAAGTCAAGTGTCCTTAACCAAGGGGCCCTTTTTCTGAAGATGTCATAAGCACACACCTGGGGGGACAGGGGGGAGGGGTAAAGAGTCCATGCAGTTTTAAACTGAATGTGGTGATAGCGGAAGGTAATAGCTGACTCTAACCTAATTCTTTCACTTTCAAAAATAATGCCCCATTTTCCCTGCTCTAAAAAAAACCTCACCCAAAGTGCTGATAGCAAACAGAAGCAAAAACTAGAGGCTCATGATGTAATCTAAAGTAGGGCTGTGAACAGCCCCCCCTGATCCAGTTCCGGATTGGACCCAATCCTATCCGGACCGTATCGGACCTCCCTGATCTGGTCTGGAACCGGATCCAGATCCAGGTCTCCAGATCAAGATCCGGAGACCCTCCTTTTCCCCATAGACTTGCAAGTCTATGGGGAAAAGGACTCACTGCCCTCCCCCCATTGTCCCTGTTTTCCTGCTGCCTCCTCCTCGTCACCGCCATCCACCGCCGCCCACCGCCACTTCTGCTGTACTGAGAATCAGGTCTCATGGCTTGATTCTCAGTAGAGCGGAAGCAACGGCGAGCGGCAGCGGATGGTGGTGACAACAATGAAGCAGCAGGTAAGTAGGGACAGTGGGGGGAGGGCAGTGAGTCCAATGGACTCACTGCCGGCCTGGCATCCCCAGGTGGTGGCTGCGCAGCGGCACCCAGGGACCTGGAAGGCCAATGGGCCCCGGATCTCTGGATTGATCCGGAACGATCCAATCCTGTCTGGAACGATCCGGACCTCCCCAATCTGGTTCGGATCCGGATCATCCCGATCCAGTTGGGATCCGGGATCTGGATGTGTTACCAGTCCTAATCTAAAGACCCTGTAAAGCAACCATGAGTTGGGAATGATGAGTGCACAATAAACACCTTGTGTAGAAAAGCTAGAGCATCCCCAAAGGAAAGCTGCCCAGTCTCTGCTGTAGACTCCAAGTGAGGAAGAAGTCCATCTTGCCCCTAGTAATTGGCTCCATTGTTGAACTGCTCTTACCAAAGACATTTCAGCTGAAATCTGCCCAGTTGTAACATAAGCCCATTAGATCTAGCCCTGTGCAACAGCCCTTCTGTGCAACAGCCCTTCCCGTTTATCCATTTATTTCTTTTGTGTAACAGCCCTTCCCATTTATCTAAAAGCAATGAAGTTTGGGCTTTTATCCTCTCAAAAGGTAAGTATATCACCAGTTTGAATTTATTACATAGTGTCCGATATTCTGTTTGATATTTAAGGCAGCACCTGCCCAAAGATTTAGATCTGCTGAGGGTCCCTTCTCTCCATCCCACTGTTAGGAGCAGTACACTACATGCAGACACAAGAGAGGGCCTTGTCAGCCGTGGTCCCAGTTATGGAATGCCCCCCTCTGCCCGCCGAAACTGACTGCTGCTGACGCTAGCTTAATTTCAGTGCCAAGTCAAGATTCACCCAAGCATTTGGGTCTTACTGACCGTTCGGCTTACCATTGCTGATTTTATACTGGATTGTAGGTTTTTGCTGTGGTTTTATAATTTTATAGTAGATTGTTTTTATTGATTGTACCCCACCCTGAGAGTGTTTGAAATAGGGCAGGTTAAAAATATTTTAAATAAATGATAAATAAAAATGGACCTATTGTTATTTTTGCTCACTTTTGCAAAATCATCATCATCGTCATCCAAAACACAGGGAAATGATCTCATACATGGTTCACAGAGTTCTTTATGCAAAATATTCCAAAAATACACCAAGGAAAACATGTATGAATATGCTCCGGTGGCTAAACTGACTAATTATGTGTGGGTAAAGGAAGGATGACAGAGAACAAATGTATCTAAGACAAAATGGATTCTCTTTATTGAGTTCTTGGATAACAAACACGGTGCAATAGATATATGTAATACATTCCAGATGTTCTGATGTGTTCGATTTAAGATGTCATATTTCTTTTTAATTAAACAAAGAACAGAATATTGGATGGCTTCTTCAGTAGATGGAGAAGAGTTAATATCACAAGTTCCAACTACTTCTCATGAGATAATTTGACTCTGGTATTTATACACATTTGCAGTGTTAATTAGGAAGGGCACATATGTCATTCAAACATCGATTTGTTTTATATTAACAATCTTTGGAGCCTCCTGAGATTACATGCTTGGTAAAATTGTAAGTTTGGTGATCGTGAGCGTCTATGTCTTGCTGGCCTTTGAATTGCAGTATTATTAGTTTTATTTTTTTTTTAAAAAAGAGCACAACACACACACAGACACACAGACACCAACAACAACATCAATGCAAGGCCTCTTCTAGCCCTCACAGATCTATCAATTATGCCTTGCCAACTGGACAGTTTGGGAAATGAAATAAGAATAGGTAGGGGTGTAAATACAAATAGCAGTATCCAAGTCAACACTAACATCAATTACATTGCAGTAGAGTTAGAAATTTACAGTGCTATGCCAATAGGATTAGCTGGTGTAACACCTTTCCCTGTAAAACCTATCAGGCCAGTTAACATCACTGGCATTACACTAGAGTCCCCTTACATTAGCACAATGAATGTAATTAGAGCTACTGGCAACTTGGTTACTCCTGATAGTCATTTTTATAGCAGTCATTCATCCAGATAGAAGTACGCTGCATGTTTGTAGGTGCAACATCAGGGGATAGCCGAGTCTTCCCCAATCAAGTGTCCTTCATATGTTTTGGACTTCAATTCCCATCAGCCCCAGCCAGAATGGCCAATGGTGTGGAATCTTGGGAGTGGTCATCTGAAACATCTGGAGAGCACCAGGTTGGGAATAGCTGGTGAGTTTCTTAAGAATATAAGAACATAAGAAGAGCCATGCTGGATCAGACCAAGGGTCCATCTAATCCAGCATTCTGTTCACACAGTGGACAAACAACTGCCCACAGGAAACCCACAAGCACGACAGAAGTGCAACAGTGCCCGCCCTCCCATGTTCCCCAGCAACTGGTGTGCATAGGCATATTGCCTCTGATACTGGAGGTAGCATATAGCTATCAGGACTAGTAGCCATTGATAGCCTTCTCTTCCATGAATTTGTCCAATCCCCTTTTAAAGCAATCCAAATTGGTGGCCATTTTTACATCTTGTGGTAGGGAATTCCATAGTTTAACTGTGTGCTGTGTGAAAAAGTCCTTCATTTTATCTGTCTTGAATCTGCCACCAAGTAGAGTTTCTTGACCCTCATGTGAGATTTCAGAGACATATGGCTGGCCTGTCTTAGGACGAAACAGAACCAGCCTGGACCAGATTGATTTATGATTTGGCCCACAATAATCATCCTTATGGATTACAGTGTAAATTGAAAACAAAACATAGCCTAAAAGGTAAGGAGACTGAACTCTCAATTGTAATTTCTCTCCTAGTAAATTACAATATAGTGATCGAGCTGAACTAGCAGAGCAATAGTATAATATCCCAGTTAGTTGGCAATTTTCTGAGTGCCCATGAAAAATGTAGACCGTAAAGCTCAAAGATGACTAGAGAGGATTTTATATTTCGATTCAGGCCATTGTATAAAAATAGACAAAGTTTGATTAATATAAATTTTAGCTGGCTTTTTAGTCTAATCCAGATGTAAACATACAGGAAGAAAGACATAAGTAAATAATAAAATCAAACCTGATATTTTTCTTAGCTAGCCTAGTGTAAACCTTAACTCCAATCATTGCAATATGTTCATTCCAGTTGTACTCTGATGTAAATGATCTAGGGCTTTCTAGATTTTGAGTTTATTCTTTTCTTAATAGACCTCATAAATCCAAACTCTAATTGAAGAACTGGTTCACACCACCTGCAAGTAGGGGTGGACAAATCTGTCCATTTTGGTTTCACCCATTTTCTCATTTCTCCAACCTTAAGTTTGTTTTACCCCATTACCCATTTCTATCTTCTCTTCCCTTTTCCTCCAGCCTCCTTCAATTCTTGTTGACTTCAGATGCCATTTTGCAGTCCTAATCTGCACTCACCCTTCCTTCATCTATCTTACCTCTGGACTCTTTTCCTTAGCTTCCCTAAGCTTCTAGGGCCTGTGTGAGATTTTAATAGCAGTCAAGTTAACAACTTTCTTTTCCCTCACCGAAGCAAAATTTCTTGACATCCCCAAGCGATCGAAACGTGTGTGCTTTCACACCAGCTAGCCAGTCTGAATTAAGGGGCTCATTCACCACAAGCACAATCCAATAAAAATATGTCTCTCTATGTGGCAAAACTGCTAACCAGAATTGTCTTGTTACAATATTACCCAAGGAAATATCTTTAAATGTCTTGTCCTGAAAGGTGTCCGGGATGAGATTAGCACAATTCTGGGCCTGATTCTATTTCAAATAGGGATATTGTAACGTTAAAATGTATGATAATGATACGATAAGGTCATTATCATGCATGTGTTTAACGATGATGATAGAAAAACCTACGATAACCATCGGAGAAATTTTCGGGCGATTTTATCATTTTATCGGATTGCCATATAAATATACCTATAACTTCTATATTTTAAAAGTTAGAAGCTTGAAATTTGGTCACAGTGCTTATGGGGTATGCCTAAGTATGTGTGTGAAATTTGAGATCGATCCCTCCAACCTTCAATTTTATATAATTTTTTAAAATATCGTTTCCGTTCTGACAGGTCTGAATGAACGCACGTGGCGAGCTGTCATTCTGATCTGCCAGAACTGAAACGATCTTTAATAAATTCATATAAAATCGAGCGTTGGAGGGATCGATCTCAAATTTCACACACATACTTAGGCATACCCCATAAGCACTGTGACCAAGTTTCAAGCCTCTAACTTTTCAAATACAGAAGTTATAGGCATTTTTTCCTTTAAAAATAGGGCTGCAAAAATATCGTTTTTTCACGATAATTATCGTGAAGACGATATGGTTCACCTACGATATGAATGAAGACGATAATTGTTTTGATCCGAAATGACGATAATGATAAACGACAATATTTTTTGGTGTGCACATCCCTAATTTCAAACAGCTATATATTAGCCCCAAGATAATGGCTGCCGGCACTCTGGCAGTGGTGTATAGTCTCCTTTCACAGGCTTCCATATTATTAGAATAAACAAAACAAGGTGTTTGCCTTAACAAGCAATGAAACAATAAGCCAACAAAGAGTTAAGAAAAGAGAGATTTTAACACATTAATCTCCAATATATACTGTATGTGATATATTAAACTATATACAGAAAATACAGTAGCGTGGCAGGTCAAAGTTCAGTTTTGGTTACTGAAGAAGACACTCAAGGTGTCTTCTTCAGTAACCAAAACTGAAACAGAAAACCCTTTATAGAATCTTTAACAAGCTGCTTTTGGTAGGTTTACCACATTTTCTATTATATCTAATTTGGGAGTATCTCAGTGGTATACCCTACTGTGTACCCTTTCCCCCTTTTAAGATAATCTTTATATAAATAATGTATTTGATATGTATGTTTTTATTTCAGTTTTGGCCACTGAAGAAGACACCTTGAGTGTTGAAACGCGTTTGACCTGCATTTTACTCTTCATTTTTAACAAATATATTGTAATGTATTAAATGTGATTTACAGCACATGTTTGTGCCATGTTACTGTATTTTCTGTATGTAGTTTAATATATCATATACAGTTTATACTGGAGACTAATGTGTTAAAAACTCTCTATCCTTAACTCTTTGTTGGTTTATTGTTCCATATTATTAGAACAAAAATTCGGGAACCAGACTTAGGAAGCCATTCTAGGAACTAGCATAACAGACCTGCTGGCTTTATGCCCATAACGGAAGCCACTCATACCTGTGAATGAGTGACCATTTCTATTTTAATATAATAGGATCTGAGGAGAGCCAAGAGACATTCAGGATAGAATATATTCATGCAATTATCCTCTCCGGTACTTGGAATTTTCCCCAGAATACTGAGGCCATTCCAGTAGATGGGTGCCTACACCCAAATCCTTGCCAGTGGAACTTTGGACTACTGCTACAGACTAACGAGCAACTGAGCGCAGCAGTGTGTGTAGCCAGAAACCAGAAACAAATATATCACTAATTCCAGTGGTTTGAATGATTTTCCATTTGAGCCTTGGCTCGATTTACATACCTTTCCTCAGAGACAAGTCCTTTCCATCCTCTAAAGGGACCAGTAGTGACAGTGACAGCTTCAGGTTTTTGAAGGCCCTTTGAGCAAGATACGCTCAATGGCCCCTTCTCCAAGTGAGTCTACCTTTTCACCACTATCGTCACTAGCTGGTACTGTTCCTCACCTTCTTTCTCATCATTTGCTGCCTCTTGCTTGCTTGGCAGGCAGAGAGGCAGTGAGCAAGCAGGCAGCGGCATTTACTCCTCCTCCTCCTCATTACTACAATTGTCTGGGCCAGACTGACAGGCAGGGGAACAAATAGGTTGCAATAGTGAAGAGGAGGAGCAACTCAAGGGGGGCCTTGTCAGGTGCCTGACCATGCCTACCCTTGTTGCCAACCCTGAGAAGTAAAGAGAGGTATATATGTATTGCTGGTTCTGTTTGATCTTTGCTTTGTTTTTATCACAAACCATTGTCCAGCCTTGTGCCCCAATTCAGCAACTCCTTCTATCAGGTTCTGTGAGGACTCGAAACTTGATTCTTTATTCCCTGTGCCACTCGTTGGAGGAGGGAACTTCAGACAGCTCAAATCAAGTTACTAATCTCACAGAGCAGAATCTTCCTGAGCTTGAAAATCAGTCCTGAGCCACTACTTGCTGGATGTCTCCAAGGCTGGTCTGCTCCACTTCATAGATAAGGGACGCTATCAGGCCCTTCTCTTCTTCCAGACTGCCTGCCTATTGTCTCATTTGCCCTCCATTTGAAGGTGGCTTCTATTTGAAGAGCTGTCCTACCCAAGTCCATTTTAAAGATAAAGAACTATAAGACTTGCACATCAATAGCTTGTACCAGAACAGTAAACAGGCAGGCACACAGGTCACCTGGTCTTCCACAGTATGTTGAGATGTACTATATTTCTATTTAAATTATAATAATTATTTCTAAATTTGCATGCAGATGTTATCCAAATCACTGTCCTCTCTTTCGGTGATGCATTTTATAAATGGCTATACGTTTTAAGTTCCACTGCTGAAATTTCTGCCTCCAAATTCCTGTTGAATTTGTCAGGAAGGTCCATCTGACAACCCCTTCAGTGGAGGCTGGTGGCTCTGATGTCAGTGGGGAGATGAGTCTGCTCTGGGTTTCAGTCAGAACTCTGAAGGAGGTATCCAAGGTGCTGAACCTATTTTGTGGGGCTTGGGTTCAGCACTCTGGATAGCTCATTTAGAGTTCTGACTGGTTCTGACTGAAACCCAGAGCAGATTTACAGACATCAGGGCCTCCAGCCTCCACCGGACCCCTTGGTCGTATGCACTTTGTTTTGCCTCTGTAAATGGTGGAGTTTGCTGACACCACAAGCCTGCAAAAGCTTTGCTGATGCTCTTAGCAATAAACACCTTTTGGGAGAACTTGGGAAATGGGGCACATATAATCAAAAAGACAATAAAATATCAGGGCAATCCTAATTCCACTGATGTAACAAAAACAGATTTCTTACTAATGTAGCAATTAGAATTTGCTGACATATACAAAACAAAGTTGATGTATACTATATTTTTAAAAAATGATAGTGCCATGTCCTGCCCTAGAGCCATCAAAACCAGTGGGCTTCACCCATTATCCTATCAAAAATTCATGGACCCCACAGTTCCACCCTTAACTGCCTCTGAGCTCTGCTCATAAACCAGTATTTTGAGTTCAAGTGCTGACAACCTTATTGTCTTCACACAGCCCATTCCAGTTGTTCAATTAGGAGATAATGAGGGTGCATGGAGTGGGGGGGGGGGTGATACCCCAATGATGGACTCCACCCCAAATCTACACACTTCATTATAACATTTGAAGAGAACCCCTATAGCTACAGAATAGGGCTCTCTTCAGACATTCTAATAAACTTGCATAGATCAGGGCCACACCCTGCTACTTACTTGGGTTCATTATGTCTGAATTAAATGACTGAAAGGGACTATCACAACTGATTCCTTGAAGCACATCTATAGTACCATTGGGCTCTGGGGAGAGAAATAATGTGTATACTGATAAAACTCAACAGAAGAACAGTGTTTTAGGTTATCCCAAAAGATTGAGAAGTTATTAAAGTGCACTAAGACAAAAATGAGATGACGGCAGTGAAGGCCGATGGGTCTGGTTTAGGTGGAGTTGTGAATCCGGGTTTCAGTCAGAACCAGCCAGAAATCTAAAAAGGTATCCAAGGTGCTAAATCCCATCCCCCCAATAGATTCGGCACTTTGGATAGCTCCTTTAGAATTCTGGCTAGCTCTGACTGAAACGCAGAATGGATTCACCTCCTCACTGAAATCAGAGCCACCAGCCTCCACTGGCTTAACAGATAACTTATTCATTACATGGTTTTTTTTTCCAGAAGTGCTAAGACAGCAGCATTTCTGAAGTGACTCCAGTCATAAAATTTCAATGTTCCAGATGAATGACTTTAACCATTTCCTTTGTACAGGAGACTGTAAACGAGCAGAGGCAAATATACCCGTGTCCTCCTCCCCTTCCCAAAAAGTATTAGTTACAAATGCTCTCATGAATATAAAATACTTAATAAAGCCAGGATAAATGTTGGAAATGGAAAATGTTATGCAGCAAAGAATATACATTTAAAACGGCACCTTCATAATCTGTGGTTTTCAGCCTGATGAAAATTAACCTTGGTGGTCTATGCTTTAGACTCATTAGGAAGGTTGTGTAAATCCCCAAACTCAAATGCCTGCTTTTGCAGAATTTGACACTTATCTGCTGCCTTGATGCCAAAGGAAAACAGAACTCGATGCACATGGAAATTAAATCATCTCTTGCCCCTAGAGATGATCATCTTCCCAGGTCAGGGATACATTTAGGCAAAATGAGGAGACTTTTGTTTCATCGCATGCACCACAGCTGTAACTAAACACATTGGAAAAAAATTAAATAGTTTAACAAAGGTTATAGCTACACACACGGGGCATGTTCAGACGACATGCTAAGCCATGGTTAGGCCATTAACCATGGTGCAGCAAATAGTAAGCATGTTTAAACCATAGTTATGTAGCCACCATAGTTAGGAATGGTTCACATGACACGCTAAGCCATTATGTTTACCTCAAAATGCTTACCCACCATGGCTTAGCATGTCATCTGAACAAGGTCATACACACACACACACACACACACACACACACTCAACTGTCCTTTAAAATAATAATAATAATAATAATAATAATAATAATAATAGCAACAACAACATGAAGAAATTATACTGCATTAACCAAGACTGGTTGGTTTTTTTGTCATTGTCGTTGTTGTTATTGTTGTTGTTTTGAGATAAACTTTCTGTTGAGCAGCATTCCGCAAAATATATGGTTTGTTTTAATTGTCATAAACCCAGTGGAGACTGGTGACTCCAGTTTCAATGAGCCCACTCTCTCTCTCCTTTTCACAATTTCCTTAACTACATTTGAAAATTTAAAAGTGATTTTCCTAATGCTTGTCAAACATTTATGCAGTGGAGGCTGGTGGGGCTGATTTCAGTGGGGCTGATTTCAGTGGGGCTGTGTATCTGCTCTGGGTTTCAGTCAGAACAAGACAGAACTCTAAAGGAGCTATTCAAGGTGATGAGCCCTATCCTCAAAATAGGTTTCAGCACCTTGGGTAGCTCCTTTAGAGTTCTTGGTGGTTTGTTTGCAGTCTCTCTGGTTTTCTTTGGTTCTTGTGTGTGTGCTAGTCTTGTTGTCTATTCCAATCCCCAAGTTCCTTGCACTTTAGACCCACCCCAGACTCCCCCTTTGTGTGTTATAATGTGAGTGAGTGAATGTATGTTTTACTGCTACCCCACTAAAAAAAAATTAAAACAAATACAAAACAATCTCTCTGTCTTTCCATTCCAATCCTTCTTTACATTTCACCCCACACCCGCAGTGCCTGCTGTTAGTGTGTGTATGTGTTTAAAGTCTACTACCCCTGCACTAAAAAAAAAAACCTTTAAAAATACCGCCCAAAAATTATCCTCTGTGAGTTCTGTGTTGTTTCTACAGTCTGTCAATGTTTGCCTTCTAAGTTGTGTGTGTGTTTCTTTCTGTGCTGTGTGTGTGTGTTTTTGTTCGTGTTTTTGTTCTGGTTCTTCTGCACAAGCTGCACACTTTTTTTCTCAATTAATAAAGCTTGCCCCATCTAATTCCATTCAATGGATGCTGCTGCTGGTTCTGGCTGTAGTGTGAAAGGGAGAAGAAGAGGGAGAGGTGCTTCCAACTTGGCATGCCTAAAGCCCTACTTCAGAGCTACCATGGTGTCAAGTTTCATATCTTTATCTTTAAAAATGACAGCGCTGTAAGCATTTTGGTTAATTTCCATAGGCTAGAATGGGCTGTTTATTCCAATTTTTAAAACCCCCTAAAAATCAAGGCATGAATACATCTGTTTCCAACTTGGCATTGCTAAAACCCTACTTAAGATCTATCACAGTGCCAAGTTTCACCTCTTTATCTATAGAAATGATGGCACTGTAAACATTATGGTTAATTCCCATTGGCTCTGATGGAGCGGTTATCTGAAAACGGAGTGGTTATCTGAAAACGAAGTGGTTCTTCACTGGATAACCTGACAATGTGGAGCAAGGGAGCCACTCCAAAAATCAGAGTGGAGAACTCTGTTCCAAATGTTGGAGTGGAGCAGACTTGCTCCGAATTTTGGAGCGGAGCACACCCGCTCTGCACAGCCCTAATTACAACCAATCAGCCAGAAAATTTCCAGGCCTAGCACCAGGGACATAGAATCCAAATCCTAACAAAATAGCACAGAATCTGGCACAAGGCAACCATAATTCAACATGATAACCCATGATAATATAAAGTGCAGATGGACAGTGGGATGTAACAAAATACATGTAAGGAAAACAACAGAAGAATTAGGTGATGCCATGAATTTGAATGAAAGGCAACATGTAACCAGCAGAGGACCCTACAGAGAATCCTTGCCATATGCTGACCAGGGCAGAGACATATCAGAGGATAGTCTAGGGAAGATGAATGTAGAAGAAACTGCAGGAAGGACACACTGTGAGTCTACAGGAGAGCAGAATAAAGCATGGGAGCTTCAAGGATGTCATAACTGAACCCAGACACACTTGAAGTTGGTGAGTTATTTAGAGACAGGGAGCTGCCTTGACGGAGCCAGTTTGCCCCCACTTTCAGGGGGGAAACCCACACACTTTTGCTGTTGTGGGGTGGCATCGGGTAATCCCAATGCAGGTGGCAACGCCGGCTTTCTAGCCTGCTCTCGCCCACTTACCTGGCTTCTGGCAACCAATGAGAGACCACCTTCCCCCCAGGAATACCCCTGGCACAGTGCCGGAGTGAGGACAGGTGGAGGAAACGCTGTACTGACCTTGCTTCAGCAGGAAAAGTCAGGGTAACCCCCTGACCTTTCTACTATGTAACTTCGCGGGAAATCCCTGCGGTGGCTGCAAGGTGACTGCCGTGTTGTATAACCGGTGCAGTGCTACTGTGCAACCACCACAGAGCTTTTCGATTTAAAACTTTTTTATTTTTCAGACAAGAATAAAACAAAAATACAAACACTACAACATACAACATTAATCATTAAAATAGACTTCCGAATTTCTCCAACAAACTAAAATTTCTACATAGTGAGTGAATTACCCAACTTCCATCAATTATTTTTCTTCCAATTTAATCACTGAATCCACTTGCAAATATATCCTTCCCTTCTCTCTCTTTTAAAAAATCTATCAGAGGTTTCCATTCCTCAATAAACCCAATTGTTGTTTTATCTTTTATTATCGCTGTAAGTTTTGCCATTTCCACCAATTCTGTAACTTTCAACAGCCATTCCTCCTCTGTTGGTACTTTCTCATTCTTCCAATTCTGGGCGTACATTAATCTTGCTGCCGTTGTCATGTATAAGAATAAGGTTCCATAACCTTGTGCCAACTGTTCATTTATTATCCCCAACAAAAAGTATTCTGGACATAATTGTATTTTGGTCTTCAATACGTTTTGCATCACCTTATGCATTTGTGTCCAATAGGAGTTTGCTTTTTTACATGTCCAACATAAGTGATAAACCACTGCAGAGCTTTTAACCCATATAACCACCGCAGGGCTTTTAAGCCTACATACCTGAATAAAGTTCCAGGTTATTTTGGGATGTAACGATATGAAAAAAAAAAAACCTGCTGGATTCAACCTGAGTGGCTTTTGCTTCCTGGGAGGAAGCAGGAAGTAATTAAGGAAAATACCCACTGCTTCTAACCTCAGGGGAGAGAGGCCACAACCTGAGAGAACTCTGCATTGGAGCCTTTGTTTAAAACTTGGAAATTTCTTTGGAAGAAGAGTCTGAATCTGTGGGATTCATTCCACCAACTTTGAAACAGCACTGGTTCTCTGACTCCAGGAAGCCTCTTAGCCTCACCAAATATGCAATTAAGGGAGCTCATGGGGGTGGGGGGAACCTCATAAAGGTATGCTTTTAAAATAATTTTATTTTTGGAATTTTATACAGAACAGTTATCATGCTGTTGAATTTCATCTGAGAAAAAACAGTCCTTTGCTGATGAGGTTTTCTGACTTGACTTACAGTGTGCAGGGTTCTCACTTACTCCCCCTTTGGCTCCTAACAATGGATATCAACAATAAGGCCATTCTTTATCCATCATAGTTCTGAACAGGGCCAACTCTTAAAATGAAAGGAGAGCATTTAAAATGGCTGGAATCCTAACATTAACCAGAAGAAATTGTATGACTAGGTCTTTATCCTTTCATAGCTAAGAAGAGGAAAGGTAGAAGTGGGAATACCTCACCAGAAAGTAGCTGTGAGGAGGCGGAGTGCGCTGTATTTCTTCAGAATGCAATGTCATCACAGTTATGGCGCCTGAGAACCATCCATCGTAACTGTTTCTAAAACCGTGAAGATGCATGGCAATAAGGAGCCCAAGGCTGATGGGTTGCATCTCCATCAGCTGCTTGGTAAGTGTTTTGGTTCTTTTGCTTGTGGAAGATGAACACTGTGTCTCAAGCCCAAAGTGTATGGGGGGGGGGGGGGGCTGCACAGATTGATTACAGGACAAAAGTGTAATGACATCACCATGAAAACTCATTTCATTTCACTCTATGTGTCCAATTAATAATGTCGGCTCCAGCCAGTAAGCCACCTGACCGTTCGTTCTTACCAAGACATTTGCCAGAAAGAGAGTGAGGCATACAAAAACTCCAGGTTTAAAGGTCAGCCACAGGGCAGAATGTTGGAAACATATTACAAAAAAATGCAGAAAGCCTGCTCCAGTTCCTTGTTCTCTGTTAACGAGCAGGGGAGCCAAACGTTTTCTGTGTTATGGAGCCAAGGACGTGCTCGCAAGCAAGATTAGCGCTTTTATGAACAGGACAGAAGAGTGCAGTAGCCCCATGCCGAGGGGAGCCATATCGAGAGGGGAGCAGGTTGAGCTCTTAATGCTTTTCTTCTGCCTATTTTCTGTCCCACAAAGCAACCTGAAGTAGCCCAGCCTTTAATAAGATGACACAAAAGCATTTTCCAAGGCCTTCAGAGGAGGGGATAGAAATCCGAATTTTGGAAGGACTTGAAAATTTTAGTTTGGAGATATTTTAAATTATAGACTATAGAGATGGTGGTAGGGACACAGGCAGAGATAGAGGCAACACTTTTCAGTTCCATGAGCTTTGCCCTTTCTTTCTTTAAGAACTTTCAGATAAATGCCACTTAGCCCCAGTGAAACCCATTGATTTCTGAGTTGACTTTTCTCATCTTGATCAACATTCCACTGGACGTTTTAGCCCTCTTCTGTTATTCACACACACACACACCCCTCTGCCACACAAGTACCATCACACAATGAGGAAAGCAAAGATAAATCTGTATACCTTGGTGGCCAAGTACAAAAGAGAACAGCGTTCCCGCTGCTTTAATAATTGTGTAGAAGAGAAAATTTCAACAGGTGTAGCTTGTTATTCAAGCTCCACATGCTGAAATTCCCTCTTCTACACAACTATTGAAGCTATAGGAGACTCTGTCCTCTTTTGCACTGGGCCATTTGATTACCTGTGATAGATATTTTATTTGTCTTTCTCCTATTGCATTTAAATCACCCAAAGGCTCCTGGAGGTAAGGCTTTTACCTTCTTCATTGTGGCTTTCAGCTTCCTTTTAAATTAATCCTTTCATTTACGTATGTGTGTATATATATCTATACATCTATATGTGTGTGTGTGTGTATGATTTTTGTTCTCAGTGGGTCCCTCAGTGGCTGGGTTCAGATGACATGATAAGCAATGGGTGATTAATTAGGCAACCATCCATTGCGTTGTTTATTGTGTCATCTGGCGGGAACCGGACAACAGACATTGCACTATTTTTCCTGAATAAGCAATGGAGAAAAACCAACAGGCTTCTCCATTGATTATCCGGAGACCTGTTGCTTAACATGTCATGTGGCAGGCTCTGTTGTCAAGTTTAATGCATTGATTGTGCTATTTCGGGAGCACATAGAGTTCTCTGGCAGAGTGGCCGAAAGCAGCCCGGGCACTCCTCTACAGCCAGCAGAACTAGCAAGGGCTGATGGGATAGCCCTGGGAGGAGGAAGGGCAGAGCACCGGATTGCCGGAATGTCACTCAAGCGCAGCATCAACTATTCACGTGCTCGAGGGCATCCTCAGCCACGTAACTGCGGCGGGGTAACATGTCATGTGGGGAGTACCTCTGCAGTAACACACTGTCAGTTGCCTATTCTCCCCTCCTTTACCTAATATGTCATCCGAACGTGGCCTGTGAGTTTTCCCTCTCACCACTATTGTTACTAGATGCTATTGCCCCTCATTGTCTCTCACAGCATTGCTACTTCTTGCTTGCTTGACAGGCAGAGAGCCAGTGAGCAAGCAGGCAGCGACATCTACTGCTCGTCTTTCTCACCACTACTATGGTCTGGGCCAGATTGAGAGGCAGGTGGAAAAAACAAGTTGCAATGGTGAAGAGGAGGAGCAAGTCCAGGGGCTCTTGTCAGTGGGCCCCTGCTGGGATGAGAGCACTTGGCAGGTGCCCAACCATGCCTACCCTTGATGTGGCCCTTCATCCAATGATCATTGCACCCCATTGATTTCTGAGATGTCTTTTCTCATCTTGCTCAACATTCCACTGGGTATTTTAGCCCTCTTCTGGTATTCTTCCGCTCTACCACACAAGTACTAGGCTGACCAGATAAAATCCAGGTCAGGGCTCATGTAACTTTAACAGCTGTAGAGCAAAGGGAATTTCAGCCAGTGTCATTTGTATGCAATTAGTTCCTGGTGAAATTCCCTCTTCATCACAACAGTTAAAGGTGCAGGCCCTATACTGGAGTGACCATATACAAAAGAAGGCAGGGCCCCTGCAACTTTAACTGTTGTGATGGAGAGGGAATTTCACCAGGAACTAATTGCATACAAATGACACTGGCTGAAATTCCCTTTTCTCTACAACTGTTAAAGTTACATGAGCCCTGACCTGGATTTTATCTGTTCACCCTAACCATAACACAACAGGGAGAGCATGGATAAACCTTTTAGACCACCTCTCTTGCCTCTCACCATCACAAATCCTGCAGCCCTCCACATATTGGGGGCAGACCAGCAAGGAATGCGCTCAACTCCTGTGGTCTTCCCGTATGATGTAGAATCCTGACCTCCCTGGTTTCTAACCTGTGTGGGCAGCCTACCTAAGTAGAGTAGGCTTCTCACTGCAGAAATTCCCTCTCTGACACATAGAGGGTGATGAAGCTCAGTCAGTGTAATAGAGGAAGTGGGGCCAATGGCCTCATCCCCACTCTCCCTAGGGTGTCAGGGTGTCCATCTTTACAGCAGGCAGTCTGCATTTGAAGAACTTTCTGAAGACAGTAATCGATTTGATGCTGTCCTCTATTTGAAGGGCTATAGAGTTCAAGTCCTGCTTAAGGATAAAGAAACATAAGAAAAACAAGAAGGGGCCTTGAAGTTGTCCATCAAGAGTTCATACTTGGGCAGCAGATGGAACAGCCAACACAGGTCTCCATGTCGGAACACAAGATGTATTGTAGTTCAATTTAAATTATACTCATTATTTCTAAATTGCATCTATACATATAAATTTGCATATGGCATGCAACTCTGTGCCCTCTTTGGTCCTTTTTTAATGATGCTTAAGTCTCACAGTCATGCAATTCTAATTGTATTCAGGGGAGGGGAAGAGTGATGGAAAAGGGCTTTTCTTTTAGGACTACCATTCCTCTTCCATTGTCTTGTTTGCATAGGGTGACCATATGAAAAGGAGGACGGGGCTCCTGTATCTTTAACAGTTGTATTGAAAAGTGAATTTCACCAGGTGTCATGTGTATGCATGGAGCACCTGGTGAAATGCCCTCTTCATCTGGTCACTGTACAAAAGAGGGCTGCTTTCACTGTTGTGATGAAGAGGGCATTTCACCAGGTGCTGCATACGTATGAATGATACCTGCTGAAATTCCCTTCTCAATACAACTGTTAAGGGTACAGGAGCCCTGTCCTCCTTATCACACCTGCCATTTGTTTCCGTGAACGTCAATGCGGATGTGAACGGGATGTACAAAGTTAAAAGTTTGCTGGTGAGGTGGGTGGGTGTGTTTTAAGTGTGGAAAATGTTACATCAGATGCAGACCTCAGTCCACTGCCTACGCTTGTTTATAAATGCACTCCCCCAGCATCCAAACCCACAACCCCAAATTCATTTATCTCCCAGCAGTTTGTTTCGGTATGCAGGAGGACTTGTAAGTTACCCTAGGATGGCAGAGCAACTCACGGAGTGTGAAGGTTTGAGATCTACACAAGTCTGTTTGTGAAGTGGGTAATGTTGAGAGCTACACAGGACTGTTTGTCATTAAAGCCTAAAAGCCTGGAAATCCATTTGGGGCGGGGGAGAGCCTGAGTTTCTGTGTGAAAAAGAAAAAGAGTGGGATGTTTAAAATTAGAAAAAGAGCGGGAAATCTCTGAAGGGGAAAAAGAGCAGGAAATCTAACCTATAAAAGAGCAGAAAAAAAACAGAGAAAGAGTTGACCAAGAGGGCCAAAGACAGAGGAGGTCTGCTACAGAGGCTCTGGGAGGAACAAATACAGAGTCTGGAGAAGGAATAGATCCGAGCTCTAGGCAAAGGCTACTGGAAAACAAGTGTAGACCAGCTGGAGGAGGCTGCTTTTCTGTGAGACCTGTTTTGTGTATATTGTAACAGCTTCACCAAGGAACAGCTCTATAAGTTTGTATATACCCTAAAAGACAGTTGCCTTACTATCTGCAATAGTAAAGAGTTTTGTTTTAAACCTTATCTGTGGGAGAGTCAGTTTTACCACGCTTAAAGCCAACCCTCCATGTTACCATAGAGAGGAGGGAATAAGAAGAGCAAAAGAGCGAAAACACTAGAAGAAAACAGGCTCTTAAGGAGGCAAGAGATCCTTAAGGAGCAAGTTGCGGAGTCCAGGGATCGTGGAGCCATGACACAGAGACATTACTAGGCCTTATACTTCCTGCCTGAGCCAATTTTTAATTGGCATTTCAGACTTAAAGCTAGGCAGCCGTCCAAGCAGCTTCATTCATATGTTAGCTTGGTTTCTGAAACAATCCATCTATGGGCCTGGAAATTGCTCGTTAGGCTCAAGCAACCGCATGGACATCTTTGGCCAATTTGCTCTTTAATAAGATTTTTTATAGATATAAACCAGCTAGTCCAGGGAATGTCAGTACTGCAATGAAATGGCATGATTAATTTGGGAGGATTCGGATATTTAATTGGGATTTGAAAATTAAAACCAACCCCCAAATCGGAATTTTACTGAGGCTGCAATCCTGTGCAGATTTATCCTGGGTATAGGCCCCTTTGATCATAGTGGAACTTACTTCTGAGTAAAAATGCATCGCATTTTGCTGTAAGAGATATTTCTATCAGATTCCTTAAAAATTGGTGCTCTTTCACTCTTGGTTTTCACATAGCTTAGGAAAATCATACAAGTCGGGTATTTTTCTGAGTTGATATTTGACGTGAAACTGAAATAGCTTGTGATATCTAGGTTTATTGTTTTTAAACTGCTTGTCATTTTAATCTTGAATTAAAGGCATTATTTATTCCAATTGGAACATATGAAGCTGCCTTATAATGAGTCACACAGTAGGTCCATCTAGCCCAGTATTATTGACACTGACTGGCAGCAGCTCCCCAGGGTTTCAGGCAAGAGTCTTTCCTAAATCTACCTGGAGATGCCGGAGATTGAACCTGGGGCCTTCTGCATGCAAAGCATGTGCTCTACCACTGAGCCAGAACCCTTACCAAATTGCTTGGGTCTTGCCTTTCTGCATGCAAGTTCTTCCAAGATGGCTTTCAAGTAATATTAAAATACATTAATAAGATCACAATAAACAATAGAAAAATAAAACTAATAATTAGGAACCTTTATTCCTAATTATTCCACTCTCCCCATAGAGGAGCTGGTGGTTGATGGCCCTATGGGGTGTGGGGAGGTGACAGTCTAATTGGTTCAGGAGCAGGTGCCTGGTGTTCTACTCACCTGCGGTGGTGCATCAAGGGCTAGACCTTAGGACCAACATCCAGGGCTCCCAGCCCAGGGTGTCACAAATAAAGCATTTCATTTTGTTTCTGCAGTCATGATGGTGCTGTGATTTAAGTCAGTTTAAAATGCAAATCTGCACATGCTGCGATGATTGTGTTTTATTTATTTATCAGGGCTAGCAAAGAGTTTTGTTGTTGCTCTAACAGAAGCAGTTGTAAAGCACGGAATGGTAGTTGAATGGGGGAGGGGGGATCAATGTTGTGTGCTTCACAACTGAGGTAATGTAGGTGGCCACCGAATGGAGTGTCTCCATAAGACTATTAGGTCCAGGGTCAAAAATTACTTAGCTGCCTGCCTCACTCTCCTGAATTCCTTCTCATAGTGCAATTGGTAGTAAAAGGCTCTCTGAGGAAGTGGGAAGGGAGAGTCCAGCTAAAGAGGGTCTTCTTCACTTGCCTGCCTCATGCTCTTGGAATCTTTCTCACAGGACAGTTGGTGACAGTTGACCCAACCTTGGTATAGATCTTCCTCCCACCCCTGGCTGAAATGTCTATATCCCGGAGAGGCCATTTATGCATTTCCAAATAGAAGAAGAGGAAATACATAACCAAACCAGAGGACAAAAGAAGACATGAATTTGCATAATATTTGCATATGCTAATTTATAATGGACATGTACATTTAGAAATAATTAGTACAATTTAAATAGAAACACAATTTATTTATTTATTTTTATTTATTTATTGCGTTTGTATACCGCCCCATAGCCGCAACTCTCTGGGCAGTTTACATAAGATTAAAACATTTAAAAGCAATATACAAAAATTTAAACTGCAAAATGTACAATATACAAATACATTTAAAACCATTATGATAACTTAAAAAGCTATAAGCCTAAAAAAAACTGTCTTGGGGAAGATGGTGATCAGGTGACCTCAGTAGGTCCACTTCCTCCTCCCGTTGCTGTCATCGCTGGGCATTCATGTGGGTCTAAAGAATGCGTCAATCATCTTACAATGCCAACTTATGCGTCACCAAAAAAGAGGGCACAGATTTGCATGAAATCTGCATACACGCATATATATATATATATATATATATATAGTGAGTGAGCATATAGATGCACATTTAGAAATAATTACTATAATATAAATAGAAATGGAGGACATGTCACCATAGTGTAGAAGGTGATCTATGTGCTTTTGCTCCATCTGCTATCCAGGTGCTATTGATGGACAACTTCAAAGCCCATCTCTTCCTTCTGAGGGCTCATTTCTGTGTTTTGCAGGCTGCTTGAGTTAAGGAGACAGAAGTGGGCGGGTCAAGCAGCCTGCAAAACAAAAATGAAAGTAGAAGAGACCCAGAATTAACCCTGTGTAACACCAGTGAACATGGAGGAAGTAATCACTATGAAACGTAAGTACTGCTCAGTGTGTCCTATCACGTAATGAAATGACTTAAAAACCATGTTTTTAAACAGAATATAAGTCGTTGTAAGGGCAATGTGGATAGGCACATAGACCTCATTACTGAGGAGCATAAGTTCATATCATTATGGGTGTACACACACACACACATACAAGCATGCATTTCTGTAAAAATAGGCTCCTTGGTTCGTGCAACTATCCTTTTTTTATCTTTTTAATTTTAAAATTTCAACAGAAGGAAAGAAAGAAAAAGAACAAACGTGTCTACATAGATTTGAATATAACAATAGAACTATACATAAATGTCAACAAAATATCCAATTTTTGTACCCATTCACAGGTGGCGTCTACACACCAGCCATTCAGATGTTGAAAGTGTTAAGGTGCTCAGTTCATTGCATTATAAGAGATGTTTATCCTTCCAATGCTGTAATATCAGTCTTTTAACTTTCAGAAAGGCTTGGAGAATTCGTTTGTGCTGTCGGAAGGGCAACTATTCCTTACTGGAAATTATCTGTTCTTCTTTTACTTTGTATAATGTAGTTGTGACACTGAACTTTGGAGTTGGGGCAGGAGCTTGGAATGTGAATTTACATACTCTCACACTCAAGCCCTAGCCAAATTGGGACCAAGTATCCCTAAACTATGGGCCTGTTTCATAACAGGCATATCAAGTACTGTCATCACTATTGCTACCACGGCTTCCCTTTCACATCCAAACTCACCAGGTGATGAGTATAGCAGTGACAGAGAGCCTCATGGTGTGTCCCCATTAAGTCTAGATTGCTGTTTCAACAGAACCCCAGCACTGGGATCTATGTGAGATGTATTTTCCAGGGTCCCCTCTACAAGGATTCGCTTTTGCGCCTGGTTAGCCGATTATGCGCATAATCGCAGAAGCACATTTACGCCTAATACCTCTGCGCGAGAGGCGGCGAGAGGCGGCGAAGCACATTAAGGGATGACCAAAATGCACTTTACAAGTAGTTAATGCGCATAATCGCTTGTTCACATAGTCAAAATGCGCTTTAACGGCCGGAGCAAAATAAAACTCGCTGTTTAATGTGCATTCGATAATGCGCATAATCGGAGAGATAACGCGCCTCTACGCCCGATTTGCGCTCCGTTCTTGTAGAGGTAAATTTTTTAAAGTGCCTTGAAAGAGCTTTAAACCTCTCTTGTAGAGGCAGCCCAGATCTCTCGACTCCTCACTGGGTATGTTAAGAAACAGTTTCTGGTGCTTGAGACACTGTTGCAAGCATATGCAGTAGAACCCAGGATGCCGGTATCCTGGGAAATGCTTCCAGGGCTCCTGATATTCCTAGTAAGGTTTACTTTTCCCAGGGATTCTGGTACCCAGGCTGCCGTTGAAGCAACATCCGTGGGCATTATGAAAGCCTGTTGTGATATCTCTCTGTCACACAGCTCTTCTGCTTCTTCCAGTTATGTTTTAAGGAAAGCAAAGGGAGTTAAAAAAGATTGTGATTTCACTGTGTGTTGACAAGCTCATGGGAGGGGAAAACTCAGGCACTGTCATGTTCTGAGTAGAATTTTGGAATGGCCTCAGAAATAAAATTTTGTTTTCCAACCTTTGGGGAAAATAATTGGTTTTCACTAACCACATTCCAAGTTAAAATGGGAGGGGGGAATCATCCATCATATATGTGTGTGTGTGTGTGTGTGTGTGTGTGTGTGTGTGTGTGTGTATACTATGAGAGCTTTTAAAAAAATCAATTAAATTTACTGGTTATCCTTCCAGGCTCAAAATAAATGTATTTCACCAAATATTTGTCCAAGTTAGACTGACAACTTTGGAAACTAAAACAAAACACCTTTAACCAGCAACATTAGAATGATCCCAAGCCCAGATATGAGGCTAGATATTGGTTTTCACACTGTCATTAAGCCAAAACATCTCCAGTGTGCACACATGAGTCATTCCATTGAACTCAATAAGGCTACTTAAATGAGGCATTTCAAGCAAGATTTGGCACCATGCGTTTGAGCTCTGCAGATGTGAAAGCCCTATCATAGCCAAAGACAAATAATGAGTTCAGCATTACAAGCGAGAAATGACTGGAATTTATTTCCGATCATGCATTGTGACCCACATAGAATTCCCACAGATAGATAGATAGATAGATAGACAGACAGACAGACAGACAGACGATAGATAGATAGATAGATAGATAGATAGATAGATAGATAGATAGATGATAGATAGATATGCTCGTGTGTAATTTATAGTTTCAATAACTTTTTCACAAAAACGACCATCTTGCCAAGTCAACAAAGGACGCTCACAGGTAAATGTAGAAAAATTGTCGTTGCTCTGAACGCTATGAGAACCATTCATTCATTTTGTTCTCTCCATGACTGAAAAGTGAGTACAATGTGCTCCTCTTATCCTGGATTTGTTCTTCAATAGAAATGTAAGCATCCTAATGATGATAGCACAAGGGCTAAGCCTTAATCAACTTTGGCTTGAATCCCTTTCCCACCCCAAAATCTACGAATCTACATAATACAACTGAGAACCTACATAATACAATGGTCTTGGAAAGCCAAACTTCACACTTGCAGTGCACCTAGATCCAGTCTTCATATCTTTTTTAAAAAATTGTTGTCTTTTTAAAATTGTTCTTAAGTTTTAGGTTGATTTCACCTCAGGGTGTGTAGTTGAAACACAATTCTTACATTAATACCATTATAGTCTAGTTACTTATTCCCAGATAAGATAAATAGGGGGAAAGAGATAAAAAAATAAGTATGTATCTAAAGATTATTTCCCACCTTTCTGGTGTGCTGACCACATCACTTATCAAATGACTATCTTATACACTCATGACCTATACTCATGGTTAAACCCCAAAGTACTAAGTGTCCATGTCAGTGACTTACAACAGTAGGAGTTTCTATCCATGTTTTGTTGTTGTTGTTATTATTATTATTATTATTATTATTATTATTATTATTATTGGAGTCTGGCTATTAGGCTAGTGCTGGGTACTAATGTTGTCCCTAAACGGGTGGGAGTTTATGGCCTCTGAGATCCTTCGTCCAATAAAGACTCTTAGGGACAACACTAAGAGCCAGTGTGGCATTAGGATGGGGAGATTTAGGTTCAAATCTCCACACAAGGATGAGGCCTACTGGGAGGCCTTGGTTCAGTCACTCTCTTGTTAACTTAACCTAGTTTTGAACTCCCATCATTCTTGACTATTAGTCATGCAAGCTGGGGCTGATGGGAGTTGAAATCCAAAAGATCTGGAAAATACGAGGTTGGGAAAGATCTGATTACCCCATCATTCCTGATGAGCAACCATCTGTCACAAATCTAGATTGAGCAAATAGCAGTTCAAATGACTAAGGCAGAAAAGTTAAAATTTAGATTGGTTATTGTGTTGTCTCTTGAAGCTTAGAACATAAGAAGAGTCATGCTGGATCAGACCAAGAGTCCATCTAGTCCAGCATTTTGTTCATACAGTGGCCAACCAGATGCCTGTGGGAAGCCCACAGGACAGACATGAGTGCAAAAACAGCCTTCCTTTTATCTGTCCTGAATCTCCCACCAATCAGCTGTATGGGATTATGTTCTAGTATTATGAGAGAGGGAGAAAAATGTCCCCCTATCCACTTTCTCCACACAATGCATAATTTGTAACACCTCTATGATATCTACTTACCATTTTTTCCAAGCTTAACAGTCCCAGATGTTGTAACCTTTCCTCATAGGGGAGTTGCTCCCCTAAGAGGAAGGGTTACAGCATCTTTTGGAAGTCCAAGTAAACTATTGAATTACCCCTGTCCACATGTTTATTGACACTCTCAAAGAGCTCTAAAATTGAACCAGGACTTACCTTTGTGAAGCCATGTCGATTCTTGCCCTTCTATATGCTTACTAATTTTATCTTTAATAATGTTTTCTACCAGTTTACTCAGAATAAACACTAAGCTAACTGGCTGTAATTTTCCAGAATCCTCCCTGAACCCCTTTTTAAAAATTGGTGTTATCATGGTCATTCTTCAGCCCTCTCCTACAAAAGCTTATCTTAGGGACATGTTACATATTTTTGTCAGAAGATCAGCTTTAAGACGTATAGGGTGGACACCATCCAGAGCCATTGATTTGTTAGCTTTCAATTTGTCAATAAGGTCAAGAACTTCATCTCTTGTTCTGACTACTTGCCTCAGTTCCTCAGACTCCCTTCCTAAAATATCAGTTCAGGCACAGGTATGTGCCCTACATCTTCTTCAGTGAAGACAACAGAGAATAACACATCCATCTTGACTATTGAATTCAGCTTCCACACAGATGTTGGGCCAAAGTAAACGTTTTGCTAATGACACAAAAATGGGAGGGGAGGAGCTTAGGTCCAGATCTACACCAAGCAGGATATTGCGGTATGAAAGTGGTATATAAAAAGGAGCCACACTACTGCTTTATAGCAGTATTGAAGTGCACTGACAACTGTCGGGGCCCATTGACACATACCATATACCACTATATCCTGCTTGGTGTGGCTTCTGTCTTTTATATACCACTTTCATACTGCTACATCTTGCTTGGTGTAGATCTGGCCTAAATCTCCCATCCCGAATCATCATGGTCCTGATCCAAATTGAGACCACATGCACTTACACTCAGGTACATAAGGCAATCACACATAGCTCTGCTATGATTAGTAGAATGTTTAGTTTGGCCCTTAGTTTATTATTTACAAGGTTAGACTGCTCTCTCTGGCAGAGTTCTTAATCCTGGCATGGGTTTCTCCTTGTCAAATGGATAAAAGGGAAAAAGGAGTTTGGAAGCTGGGATAGACTTAAGGGACAGTGCATAGTTAGTTCACTGTGCCTGGATACAACACAGTTACCACATGCTTTCTGAATGAACAGGACTCCAACTCCCTCAAAGACTTTAATAACAGCACGCTGTTTCCCTTGTATCTTTTCCAAGAATCATCCAATTGTAATCAGACATTGGGTATTCAAGCACACCTAGGAAGCCAATTCTCCTCATCCAAAATCAGAAACAGCCTCATTGTGGTTGCAAGCCTATTATAAGCTGAGAGAACAATTCAAAAAGATGGATCAACTGGGCTTAAGACAATAAAATGAAATCCGGCAGTATCGACAGCATTGTTTTATGCACCAAATGGAAAATCTGACTGCGCAAACATATAATATGGGTAACAAACCATGCAGCAGGATTGCTGAAGGGGATTGGGTAGTTTTAGCGGATGTGCACCTAAGTAGGTTTCCTCAGAAATGCGTAGGGTTAAAAATGGGGCATGGCTGAACAAGGTAAGGCTATTTTAGTAAAAAGGAGACAGCATTGCATTTGAAACATAGGGCCCAATAATGTCTACCTTCTTCTGCACACATCTATTTATAGGCACAGCCGGTGGGGGGTGGAGTGGGAAAATATTTTTAACAGAGATTTGAAAAACAACAATGCAGATGGGTGGTTCAGAAGGAAAAGCTTAAGAATAGACATGGAAAGCATATGAGGAAGAAATGTTGATCTCAGAGAAAACAACGTTAAGTTACGGAGGATGTGGTAACTGTAAAAGGATTTAAAAGGCTACCACAGGCCATTTGGGGCGGTTGGAGGTAGTAATTAGACCTTGCACCTCAGGATGTCACAAGCCAAGCCAATCTGCTTAATATAACAAAAAAGTTGGTACTATGTTCATTTATACTCAATCTCCTTCTCTGATCCTTCTGGACAAGGATAAGGCTGATATCCTTGCCCCCTCCTCCCCATGACAGACCCCCCATCCTACCCCTGTCCCCAATGCTTGAAGGATGCCACTGGACTGGGTAAGCTGAGCTATGGGGAAATGTGGGGGGAGTCCCTGAAAATTCGGTGGAGGTACCTTCCATGAGTGGAGCCCTTCTGTCTTCAGAAGACTGATGTTTGTTTATTCATTTATATTTATCTCCTGTCCTTTCTTGCAAAGGGCCCAGGGCGGCTAGCAACCCATATAAAAGCAAGACAATATATGGCCACCATTAAAATCTTAATTCTAAATTACATATAACCGCCCAGAGAGCTTCAGCTACGGGGCGGCATATAAATGGAATAAATAAATGTACACAATACAACAAAATACAACAAAACCATCACTACAACACCAGAAAACAAATAAAACTTTAGGTTATACCCCAAAGGTTTGTGCAAAGAAATACAAATTTAACCTTCAGCTAAGTGACAACTGTATGATGGATAGCTAAACCTCTACTGGGAATTCCACAGTTGGGATGCCACCTCCAAGAAGGCTCTGCCACAAGTGGCAGCCCCACAGGCCATGTTCCTCAAAGGAGTCACAAGCAAAGCCTCCCTGGCAGAACTTAAATCCAGGATTGGTTGGTATTGGAGAAAACGGTTCTGCAAATACCTGGGTCCAGAGCTGTTTAGAGTTTTGTATACTACTACTAATGCTTTGAATTGGGCCAGTAGCTCACTGTCAGCCATGGCAGAGATATACTCACTGCCCCATTCGGCATGCAAGCAGTGGCAATATGCACCAGCTTCAGCTTTCGGACCATCTTCAAGGGAAGCTCCACCTAGAGAGCACTGCAGTAGTCCAGAGGTTATCTGATCATGGGCTACTGTTGCCAGGTTATCTCAGTAAACCAGCCATAGCTGGCCACAAGAACTCCTTGCCACTGAGGCAATTAGGCCTCCTGTGACAATTTTGAACCAATGAGTACTCCCAGACTGCAGCCCTGCTCCATCAGGAGGAGTGCTACCCCATTTAGAAAAGGCCATCTATCTAGAGATGTCACAGGGGCCCTGGAAGAGAGTGGATTCCAGCAGACATCTCCTGCAGCTCGCCACATGCAGCAAGCAGGGTTGGGGGTCCAGCTAGTGGCGCATGACCCAGACTAGGCTGAGTTTGCCCATGCCTACTACCTAATTCTTGAACATCTGAAAATATGTATTTTCCTATGATTTTCTCAAAAAGTACGCATTTCAAAAGTATGAAATCTGAAGGATAACTACATTCCAACCTGCCCATTAGTTTGGGAGGAACAGATTGGGCTGGTTGACTCCAAAATGCGAACCAGACAAAATCCTTGAGCATCAGTATAATGTTCAGTACAAAGATGAACTATTTACACAGTTATGAACAGTTTCCAGAGAGGTAGCCATGTTACTCTGTTGCAGCAAAAACACCTGAAAGGTTAACAAGTTTATTATGGCATCAGCTCTCATGGACTACAGCCCACTTCATCAGATGTGTTTCCTTGTGCAGACAAATAAGACAGATAAGGTACCTAACTTGTTACCTATAGAAAAGAGTAACGTTGATTGCATGAAGGTTGATTCAATGAATGTGCATCACTAACTGGAACCTCTGTCCTTACAATTAGGGCGAGGGATATTTTGGCTCTTAGTTGCAGTCTACTGCTTGTACATGGATGTCCAAATACCCAGAAGCAAATGCAAAGAGTACAAGGAATGGAGACCCAACTACAGTATACAAGGCCCTGCACAAGCCTTCCTTTGCACACTGTTAATGGAAAGAATTGCAGCAACACTGAGTCAGGGCAAAAAACGAACACATTGCAGTCAGCAATCCCAACTAGTCAAGAAAATTCAAAACACCAGGTCCTTTGCCTAGAGGCTGAAAGGATATGTTCTCTGTCAGAACAATTCTTCCATTGGCATAACCTGCATTGATTTTGTGCTGGTGGAACTGTGTGATGAGCCAATGCCAGCTCATTTAATTGATCTGATCCGCTTTAATCTGGGTGAACACTAAATTTACATCCGTAGCTTTGTTTGATGCATGTGTGTGCTCACATTTAAGCCTCCTTTGCTTTTCGACTGCAGCTCTTAAGAATTTCTTGTCTTCTTCCTCCTGTTAACTGGAAAACAAGCAATAATGAAGCTAGGTAATTTTAGACCTTGGACTTAATGGTCTTACAGGGAGGAGCTTTAGATGGGTTTGTGTATTGCTTCAGTAATAATAATAATAATAATAATAATAATAATAATAATAATAATTAGGGATGTGCACTGACCCCCCGGATCGGATCGGATAGCGGATCGGAATCGGACCTGGGGGGTCAGATCGGATCGGATCGGATCGGAGGATGGTCGGATCGGATCGGACCGGATGTCCGATCCGGATCGGACGCCATTTTGAATGCTTTTTCCCATAGCCAAGTATTGTTTTACAAAAACGCCTATAACTTTTTCATTTTTAAAGATAGAAGGATGAAACTTGGGCACGTTATACACTGGTTAGGGATAGTTATCTGTGAGAAATTTCAGAAAGATTGGTGCATGCGTTTTGTGGCAATTAATTGTTTAATAAATACCCAGAAATGCCTATAACTTTGTCATTTTTAAAATTACAAACATGAAACTTTGCCACATTGTAGGTGGTACCTTGGGACCTATCTGTGAGAAATTTCAGAAACTTAGGTGCTTGCCTTGTGTGGCAATTAATTTTAGAAAAATGGGTAGTAGTGGGGTAAATATATTTACGCCTCCCATTTTTTTATTTTTGAAGATACAAACAGGAAACTTGGGCACATTACAGGTACCACTTGCCTTGATATGTGTGTGAAATTTCAGAAACATTGGAGCTTGCCTTGTGTGGCAATTAATTTTTGAAACAATGAGGAAAGAAACACCTATAACTTTGTCATTTTTAAAGTTACACACATGAAACTTTGCCACATTGTAGGTGGTATCTTGGGACCTATGTGTGTGAAATTTCAGAAACATAGGTGCTTGCCTTGTGTGGCAATTAATTTTTTAATAAATACCCAGGAATGCCTATAACTTTGTCATTTGTAAAGTTACACACATGAAACTTTGCCACATTGTAGGCGGTACCTTGGGACCTATGTGTGTAAAATTTCAGAAACGTAGGTGCTTGTATTGTGTGGCAATTAATTTTTGAAACAATGAGGGATTCATTGGACAGCACTTGCCCATAGGGATTCATTGGACAGTACTTGCCCATAGGGATTCATTGGACAGTACTTTCCTATAGGAAATCATTGGAAAGCACTTGCCCATAGAAAATCATTGGAAAGCACTTGCCCATTGAGAAATACAGTTATGCCTCCCACTTTTTTATTTTTGAAGATACAAACAGGAAACTTGGGCACATTGTAGACTGGTTAGGGATAGTTATCTGTGAGAAATTTCAGAAAGATTGGTGCATGCGTTTTGTGGCAATTAATTTTTTAATAAATACCCAGGAATGCCTATAACTTTGTCATTTTTAAAGTTACATACATGAAACTTTGCCACATTGTAGGTGGTACCTTGGGACCTATGTGTGTAAAATTTCAAAAACGTAGGTGCTTGCCTTGTATGGCAATTAATTTTAGAAAAATGGGTAGTAGTGGGGTAAATACATTTACGCCTCCCATTTTTTTATTTTTAAAGATACAAACAGGAAACATGGGCACATTACAGGGAACACTTCACTTGATATGTGTGTAAAATTTCAGAATGATAGGTCCAGGCATGTGGTGGCAAGGTGTCTGCACACACCACTTTGAAGACTGTAGAAAATTTCTCCTGTAACGATCCCAGCGAGAGAGAGTGATCCTAGGCTCAGCCGTTCTGCTTGAGTGAAAGTATCAAAGCAGACACGAGCCAAGTGCTACTTTGTTTCGCCTTTTGTAATGGATACTACCTCAGTTGCAGCCAAGCGTGCAAGGATCAAAGAGATGAGAGAAAGTGTTTCCTTCTTCTTCCCGGGAGGCGGGAGGGTGCAATTGACAGCCCCAGCCTCTGTGTAAAAAAGGTTAATAACTTTTAATCTAAAAAATTCGTAGCCACCAAATGCCTGGACCTATCATTCTGAAATTTTACACACATATCAAGTGAAGTGTTCCCTGTAATGTGCCCATGTTTCCTGTTTGTATCTTTAAAAATAAAAAAATGGGAGGCGTAAATGTATTTACCCCACTACTACCCATTTTTCTAAAATTAATTGCCATACAAGGCAAGCACCTACGTTTTTGAAATTTTACACACATAGGTCCCAAGGTACCACCTACAATGTGGCAAAGTTTCATGTATGTAACTTTAAAAATGACAAAGTTATAGGCATTCCTGGGTATTTATTAAAAAATTAATTGCCACAAAACGCATGCACCAATCTTTCTGAAATTTCTCACAGATAACTATCCCTAACCAGTCTACAATGTGCCCAAGTTTCCTGTTTGTATCTTCAAAAATAAAAAAGTGGGAGGCATAACTGTATTTCTCAATGGGCAAGTGCTTTCCAATGATTTTCTATGGGCAAGTGCTTTCCAATGATTTCCTATAGGAAAGTACTGTCCAATGAATCCCTATGGGCAAGTACTGTCCAATGAATCCCTATGGGCAAGTGCTGTCCAATGAATCCCTCATTGTTTCAAAAATTAATTGCCACACAATACAAGCACCTACGTTTCTGAAATTTTACACACATAGGTCCCAAGGTACCGCCTACAATGTGGCAAAGTTTCATGTGTGTAACTTTACAAATGACAAAGTTATAGGCATTCCTGGGTATTTATTAAAAAATTAATTGCCACACAAGGCAAGCACCTATGTTTCTGAAATTTCACACACATAGGTCCCAAGGTACCACCTACAATGTGGCAAAGTTTCATGTGTGTAACTTTAAAAATGACAAAGTTATAGGTGTTTCTTTCCTCATTGTTTCAAAAATTAATTGCCACACAAGGCAAGCTCCAATGTTTCTGAAATTTCACACACATATCAAGGCAAGTGGTACCTGTAATGTGCCCAAGTTTCCTGTTTGTATCTTCAAAAATAAAAAATGGGAGGCGTAAATGTATTTACCCCACTACTACCCATTTTTCTAAAATTAATTGCCACACAAGGCAAGCACCTAAGTTTCTGAAATTTCTCACAGATAGGTCCCAAGGTACCACCTACAATGTGGCAAAGTTTCATGTTTGTAACTTTAAAAATGACAAAGTTATAGGCATTTCTGGGTATTTATTAAACAATTAATTGCCACAAAACGCATGCACCAATCTTTCTGAAATTTCTCACAGATAACTATCCCTAACCAGTGTATAATGTGCCCAAGTTTCATCCTTCTATCTTTAAAAATGAAAAAGTTATAGGCGTTTTTGTAAAACAATACTTGGCTATGGGAAAAAGCATTCAAAATGGCGTCCGATCCGGATCGGACCTCGTCGGATCGGATCGGATCGGAGGTTGATCGGATCGGATCGGATCGGATCGGATTTTCCCGATTTTGGGGCGGATCGGATTCGGATCGTGGATCGGATCCGATCCGATGCACACCCCTAATAATAATATATTTATTTATTACCCGCCTCTCCCTCCGGATTGAGGCAGGGAACAACATCAAACACAAAATACATAAAACTGATTAAAAGCACATAAAACTAATACATCATTAAAATACCAATAAAACACTAATAAAAACACTTAAAACTCATCTGGATAGGCCTGCCGGAAGAGATCAGTGTTTATAGCTCTTTTAAATTCTTGAAGACTGATGAGTTGGCAGATCTCTCCTGGCAGATCATTCCACAATCTGGGAGTAGCAGAAGAAAAGGTCTTCTGGGTAATGGTTGTCAGCCTAGTTTTTGTTGACTGTAGTAAATTCTTCCTAGAGGACCTAAGCATGTGGGGTGGGTTGTATGGGAGAAGGCAATCCCGGGTAACCTGGACCCAAACCATGTAGGGCTTTAAAGGTAATAACCAACACTTTGTACTTCGCCCGGAAACTAATTGGCAGCCAGTGGAGAGATTTTAAAGCTGGTGTGATATGGTCACCCCTGGGTGTACCAGTGACCAATCTGGCTGCCATATTTTGAACTAGTTGAAGTTTCCGGACTAGGCACAGTGGTAGCCCTATGTACAGTGCATTGCAGAAGTCAAGCCTCGAAGTTACCAGCGCATGCACTACTGACTTAAGGTCTTCCAACTCTAGGAAGGGGCACCGCTGGCATATCAGCCGATTAATGGATCTGTCAGCTTTAATTTCTCTCTGTTTATCGTTTTTTCAACATAAAATTCGGTTCATCATGAACTTTGAGAATTTCTCCAGTCTTAAGTTTGGTTTGTCCTAAACTTTTTAATTCACATGAAAATTCAACAATGATGGTGCCAGGGAATTCTTTCCTGGCACCACTATTGTCATTTAGGCAACAAGTGAAGACCATCTTATTTTCCTGAGGTTGTGGTCAACAAGTCCAATGCCTTATGTCTTTTTGTGGGTTGCTGTTATTAACCTTTTATAGAAAGACTGTTAAAATGTATGCTGATACAAACAGTCCTCGCTTGACTTTTACTTCTTCCTCCATCTAACCAGTAGGCTTTCTTCCCGACATCACATTTGCCACTGTCACTAGAGAAAAGAAAAAAGAAGGGGGGGGGGGGAGGAAAGAAAACAAAAACCCAGATATATATGACATGTTGGATACATTTAATATATTTTGCTCCTGACTTAAAACTGAAAAACCGCTCCAATGGTTGGCCCAAATGGCATCCAGACCATTGTTTCATTCTTGTCTTTATTCTTGCATTTGTTTTCATAAATTTCTGTCTGCTGCCTTGTTGATTTTATTTAAATTTATTAATGGAGAGACATGGTTTACATTTATGAAATAAATAATTAACAGAACAATCCTAATGGAGATGTGGCAGATCCACCGCCAACCACAAATCCATGCCGGCTTGCTACAGTCAAGACGGGAAAGTTTCAGGGCTGTTTTTCCTCTCTTCTCCATTTCCTCCCTGTTCTTTTATTTTTCTTCATTCCCTCTCACTGCAGTCAATTAACAGTTGTTTAGGCTTTGGGGGAAGATGTTCATGGAGCAAGGGGGATAGGATCCTGCAAATCCACAGTCTCTTCTAACATATCCCCTGCTTTCAGGTTACATCCAGAAACCACATCATTTGGCCAAGATTTCTGTCCCCACTGAATGTATTTAGCAAGAACGGGCAACTTGTGCTCCTCCAGATGTTTTGGCCTACAACTTCCAGAGTCCCTGATCATTGGCTGTGCTGGTTAGGGCTGGTGGGAATTGTAGGCCAAAGCATCTGGAGGTCCACATTGCCCACCCTTGGTGGATTGGACTGCAGCCTCCATTGGGATGTCTATATGCCGCCACTTTGCAGATGGTTCCTCAAAACCCCACAACATTACTGCTATGGGGCGAGGTTTTGAGGAACCATCTGCAAAGTGGTGGCATATAGATATTTAGATAACAGAAGTGAGCGCAGACCAAATTAAGCCCGCCCCTGACTTGTCTTCCCATGCTTACCCTGGACTTACCCTGGTCTTGCATCAACTCCCAGCAGCGCTCACTGACTTAACCTGAACCAAGACTACCACTGACAAGTGGTGACCTTGGAGCAGCAAAAGAATCACAGTAAAACCACATTGCAAAAAAGCACAGCTTCGAGGGTAGAAGCCCGATGTAGCTACAAGTTGACGGCTGCATCATATAAAAAATGCAGCACCACTGCGCAGCCACGATGGGGTAAACAAACCTATAGACACCACCATGTCTTTCCACTCCACTGTGCTTCTTCCCCATCAGCCTTGTTGGGATAGTCTTGTTGAAAACAAAGTTAGCAGGTTGTTACCATCATTGTGTGCCTATCCAATCAAAACTTACTTTGAAAACAACCTATGTGAAAGCATGAACACAAGTATGACTGCCTTCTAAACCCACAAGTCATTGGAAAAATAGGGGGGAAATGCTACACTACAGGCTGAGAGCTTGTAATAGCTCTGCAGATAAGACATGTGTTATATGCTGTAGTGAAATTCAGAGAGACTCTCATAAAAGATTTCCAAAAATAAACACTCCACCAACCTTTTGGAAAACATCTGCCATTCTCCATTTCATTACAGCAGTTTGTCATGGAGGTTTACACAGAATTCCTCAGATTTCTTCTGTCAATTATTGTTGCTTTCTATTTATATGTAGCTGTGTTTCGTGTCAGAAAACAATGCTTTGTTATTTGATGCTAAGTGGGGAGGAAAGGCGGTTGCCAGACAATGGGCCTCTTTTTGCTATCACAGAGGGTGAAATAAGCCACGGTGGCTTATTTCCACCGCTGCCTGTGCCAGTCACGTGTCGGGGAGAGTTGCATAATTATCTTCACTGGTGCAGCTTGCCATGTCATGTGAGCCTGGTGAGGGTGGCTTGTTGCCATGGTTTATAAGCCATGGATTGTTAACCAGAGAGCTTCGGCTACTGGGTGGTATAGAAATGAAATAAATAAATATGCAAATCCCCCCAGCCCTGCGCACATGATCAATGTGATCATGCAAACCCAATCAACGATAGCACTCTTCAAATACTTGAAAGGTTGTCACACAGAAGAGGGCCAGGATCTCTTCTCGATCATCACAAAGTGCAGGATGCAGAATAATGGGCTCAAGTTCCAGGAAGCCAGTTTCCAGCTGGACATCAGAAAAAACTTCCTGACTATTAGAGCAGTACAACAATGGAACCAATTACGTAGGGAGGTCAAGGACTCTCCCACACTAAAGGCATTCAAGAGGCAGCTGGACAGCCATCTGTCAGGTATGCTTTAAGGTGGATTCCTACATTGAGCAGGGGGATGGACTTGATGGCCTTATAGGACCCTTCCAACTCTGCTATTTTGATTCTATGTAGAGGAGCACTGGGAATTACATTTTTCCCTACTGAAGAGAACAATCTACATCTGTTGAACAAGATATATACAATCTTTCCTGTTTGTCAATTTTTTAAAAAAAGAAAAAGGTAAGGGCATGGGAAAAGAGTAAATGAAATCCAAGAAGGGCTACATTGTTCATAAATGTAGCCCTCTCATGATTCCAAATTCAGATGAAAGGATTTCTTCATTCCAAATTACTTGGTCTTATTCCTGAAGCAGAACTGATGCATGAGAAATCCTCTATCATTCTGTTTTTATTTATAAATTTTGTAGTGAGCTGTGCATAGGGTGACCACATTTGGGAAACCAAAAAAGAGGACACCCAGTGGGATGGGGGTGGGAAAGCAGCTTTCAGGGGCCTCTGGGATGCATGTCATTCACCCCCACCACCTTAAAGGCCCCAAATGGCGTGGAGGAGGGGAAAGTGTGTCATTCCCACCCTCCACTGCTCCAATCAGGGCCTTTTCTATAATGTCTGGGAATGACACGCTTTCCCCTTTCAGGCCCTGATTGGAGCAGTGCGAGGGAAATGACCCACCTCCAGAAGGTGTGTCATTCCCTCCCACCATGCTAATGCAGCCTTCAAAGGGAAAGCGTGTCTTTCCAGGACATTATAGAAAATTACAGAAAATCCCCCCTGACACCCAGAATAGAACAAAAACCAGGACAAATCCGGGGAAATCCTGACGGTTGGTCACCCTAGCTGTGCAGGCAAAGTCTATCCACAGCTTTATGTTCCTTCAGTTAGGCCGTCTCTTGCTGCCTCCACATATTATTTGTTACAGTTATAGTAGCCCTGCCTATCTGTAAAAGAAAAAAAAAATGCCCAAGGTGGCTAACAACATTAAAATTCACAGTAAATAAAACCAAAGGCCTGTCTATACATTTTAAAAGCCCCGCATTGGCTGTGTTGTGGTGCTGTGTCGGCTACGCAATGCAGCAATCACTGCGCGGCATTCCCATAAAGCTGAGCATTGGAAAAGTCTGGAATTTAACCCAACTTTTCCCTCCAGAGTGAGGTCACTATGGTTCTTCCACCATCTGACCTCTCTCCGGTGTCACCCTGAGGGTAGATGGCAACCTCCGATTGGTTAGCAGAAGCTGGGCAAGGGGCAGTGGGTGGACCTGGCGAGCCACTGGCCTCCAGAAGGCCTGCACTACACCTTCCATTAAGATTACTCACACCACCTCGCAACAGCAATACCGCAGGGTTTGGCAGCAAAGTGACACCAATGCAGCACCATAAGAACAGGGTCCAAATCACAAGCAAGTAAGCAAGATGAGAGCCAGTGTGGTGTTGTGGTTTTAGTGTTGGACAGAGATTTGGGAGATCTGGATTCTAGTTCCCAGTCAGCCATGAAGATCACTGGGTAACTTTGGGCCAGTCACTGACTCTCAGACCAACCTACCTTACAGAGTTATTGTCAGGATAAAGCAGAGCAGAGGAGGAGGAGGAGGAGGAGGAGGAGGAGGAGAAGTACTGTGTAAGCTACCTTCGGTTCCTTACAACAGGAAAAAAGGTGGAATATAAATGTAAAAATAAATCAATGCATAAACATCAGTCATGAGCAGATAAAAAATGTCATCCTTGGAAAACCCTCCCTCATGCAGTTTGGGAGGCAGAAAATGTGGCATCATTTAAACACCTCCTGAAAATACATTTGTTCACCCAGGCTTTCCCTGGTCTGTAATTAAATTAATCACGCCGCTCCATGTTACTGCTCCTCAAATTGTTTTTATTGATGTTGTGTTTTTATTGTAATTTAAATGTGATTTTAATATTTATTGTGAACCGCTGAGGGATTTTATTAGATTCAGTGGTATATAAATGTCACAAATAAATAAATAAATAAATAAATAAAAATTAGAAATACAGATGAAAAACACAGAGGACCAAAGCAAAACAAAACTATTACACAAAAGGCCAAACACCTGTTTAAATAAAAAGGGTTTCCCCTGTTGACTATCAACGAGAGGGCCAAACTAATCTACCAATGCACACATATGCAATGCTAAAACACTGTAAAAAGAAAAGAAGAAGAAGAAAGCCTGATGTGGCATGTGTATGATTGAATGATATATGTATATGTGGGGTTTTTTTTTACTGATGCATATGAACAGTTGAGTGTATTGATCAAACAAGAATCCTGGGGCAATTGTACATACAATCGCACTGAAATGATGATGCAGTGCTTTATCAATGGGCAGGTGCAAATCAGTAACACAGAGAGAGGGAAAGATGCAAATGAATGAAGGAGCTGAAAGCTGTGACAACCTACAAACGCTCAAATTCCAGAATTAATGGTAGAACTTCTCCTACGTAAGCGGATTGCCAGAGAAGAAAAATACAGGGCAGAGCATGGAACAATGAATGAATGGAATGGGGAAAACATGCTCGTCCCTAAGGAAATAATGACCGGTTATCAACATCAAGTTAAACACCATCCTAAATCCATTTTATGTGACATTTTGACAACTCTCTGAAAGTGTGCAAATGCTGGCTTAAATTATATGGTACATGTGCTGCAAAAATGTCCAGCCTGCTTATAATACTAGAAATGACTTCCCCCTTTCAAACTATGAGCCATCCCCAGGCAGTCCCAGTCTATGTCTTCAAAACATAAACAACTGCAACTGGGAAACATAATTGGATGGTAGAGAGAAGAGCAAAATGTAAGCAAAATATCCTTTAATATTTCTTTTCTTCTCTCATTTTGGCAGCTTCTTCTGAGCCACCACAATATTGCCATATCAGTCGCACTCACTATGGGATTTATTCATCTAGCTTTACATCTCTATGGTGGCTCCATAGGCTTTCCTAACTTATGAAGAGAGATGAAAGGACGGAAATGCACATAGCATGGCTAAATAATGACAAATTGTCTACGCGTATTTGAAGTGTTTAAGAAACACAGAGGAAGAAGAATAGTTTCTGGTGGTCCAAAGGATGTAATTAGAACAGATAGGGATTGAACTTAGCAAAGAATTTCGGCTGACTGCCATACAATATAAATCCCCCCACCCTCCACAAGAATGAAATCTATTTTACTGTGGAATATGCTCCCGATGGGAACAATGACAAGCCCGTCGTTTGAGCAAACCATTTATGAAATGTGTTCCAATGAACAGAAACTTCAGTCTAGTGGACTCATTGTGCGACTCTGGACAAGTTGCTATCTCTCACTTCCCATCTGTTAAGGGAATAATGGGGACATACTAGGGTGGGTTGCTCTGAGGGCCTGCTCAGTATGAGACTGAGAGACCCTATACAACTCAAAATAATAGTATCTAAATTCAGGGGAACACATTTTTTTATTTCCTCCCCTTAAATGAAATGGCATCTGGAACTACTATAAGTGCCCAAAGGATCAAGATTAGCTTGTTTGCAAAGTAATGTTGACCCTTTTGTGACTCCATAGAAGCTAAGGAGCTAATTTTGATGCTTTGGGTATTCCATAGAGCTCCAGATGCCATTTTGTTTTTAAAATTCTTGCTTTTTTTAAAAAAAAAAACTGTCTGGAGCACTCCCGGAATGTGTGTGGCCCACAGAGGGTCTGGGGAGTGAAAATGGGCCTTGGACCTCCCAAAGTTGGTCACCCCTGCTCTGAATGATACAACAGTAACAAAGGTAGACTGACATATTTTGAGAGCAATTAGTGCCCAACAAGAAATGTGTAATGAGTGACATTCTTTTTTTGCAAAGTATGCTGAATAAAAGTGTGGCCTCTGGAGAGCATAATCATTTCTAGTAACAAAGGACAGCATCCAGTACAACCACTTTACTAGTGGGGAACAACAGCTAGCACAGTGAGAAAGTAGTGCTGGCTAGCATACCCACTACCAGAAATTACTACTCCTGGAATGCAATGAGACAGCAGAGGCCACGAAAGGGAGCCCTGCTAACTTGCCCTATTCCAGAAGCAATTGTTACTGTAGTTTCTTGGGTTGTGCTAGCAAGCACGGCTTTCCCATTGTGCTAGTAGTCGATCCTGCTAGTGCATTGTGTTCAGAGCTGGTGAACTGCCAGCATTGGATACTGCGCCATGATATCCTTAAAAAGGCCCAATTATGCCCATAATAAGGATGAGGTAATAGATGCATGAATAGTACTGGGAAAGTCAGATTGTCTAATAATATCATATTGTAACACAAGACTTCTAAATGTAGTTGGAATGATGGTGGAGAACCTAACAAGGCCACAACCAATGAGATGTCATCAACTTCCATGTACCATTTAAATTATATACTGTGCCTTTCTTACATTTAAAACAAGACCGTTTAATCAAGAATAACATGCACGCAGCTTAGCAATTAGTCAGATATGACATTGTCCTCAGCTGCCAGAAAAAGGGAAAGGGAGAGAGAGAGCTTATCATCATTTTCTTCTTCAGGCACCGATATGGTCCAATTAACGCTGACTGTAGTCTTCTTTGAAGAACAACTGAGCCATAATCTGCAGATAATTTCCTGATGTTCAGATTCAAATGAAGGAGAGGGTATGTGCGTGCTTTTTAAAGCAGAGTGCAAATGTTTCCATACCATCTTTCCATATAAGAAGATGTGTTCACAGGGCTTGCCAATCGCAGCCCATGAAAGTTGGATATCAATCTCTGACTACGTTGAGCTAATTTTTGATGACAACAAAGAAGTCAATTTTCTTTAAAACTTGAGCGGGTGTGCTCTGTCAGAAGGAGTCACCAAGATGCAGGGTGGGGGGGCGGGGGGGCGGACATCGGACTCAGCATGAGGTCCCTGCTGGTAGAGATTGTCCATAATGAATCAACTCTTTAGGGATATTATTCAAACCAATACTTATGGTGTTAATTAAATTGCAATCTGGATTTGAGCTGCCAATTGTCTCACATCCTTAATCTTGCTGGCTAACCGCTGTACATGTTTCTTCTCTTTCCTGCTCATCCCAGGTGGATGGACTCTGTGGACGAGGAACAAAACGGAATTGGATATACGGCCCGGTTGCTTTTCCAACAGCTTTATTACATGGTAAGGGATGCATGGGATGGCATTAATTTGGGCCAGATGTTTGATACTTCCTTTTCTTTATTTTATTTTATCTGAAAAGCACATTATATTTATTGTTTCTTTAAACTATAAAGAATTTTTTTTCTTTTTTAAAGATTTAAAGATATATGTCAAGAAGTACAGTTAACATAAGGGGGTGGAGGAAAGCAAGGGACCAAAGAAACAAAGAAATGAAAAACAAAACACAATCCCGGGTGGATATCCCAGATTATAGGTATGTTGCTGTAAGAAAATAGAGGTCAGTGTAGACAATTTTCCAATAAACAAGATACAATAGCTCAATAAAGCATTTATTTTTCACTATCAGAAACCTCCAGTCTCCTCAACATATGAATTTATAGTGCAATCCTATACATGTGTTGGCAGAAAAAGAATCCTACAACCCCAGCATTCCCCAGCCAGCATGGGAGTTCTAAGACTTTTTTTTTCTGTCTGCACCCATCAATGAAGATACACATTTTTATTGACTCAGTGTATTATGCTAACAGGTCAGGTTAGGGAGGCCAGGATTCAAAAGAGTCAACAACTCTTTTCTACTACATGGTTCCTCTTCTTTTCCCATGTGGAGTTTCCTGGGGTGTGGGGGAAAGATGTTTGTTTCTTCCTGGTCATTTGGAATTATGTGGCGTGGCAGGGGATAGAGGATTATTTGCATAGCGCAAATTGTTCTCAGAAACAGCAGAAAGTCATTCACTATGTAATGGAATCTCTGGGGAAAGAGTAGCAGCACCTGGTGTTCATGACTCTGCATTTCCTGTGAATCTGAAATGCAGTTCTTGGGGCTTTTGGAACCAATACAAATGATATTTCATTTGCTATGGAACTAGCATATCTCACAGTCTATGTAACAGTTGCCATACCAAGTAGGCCCTCTGGGTAAATTTAAGCCACATTTACATTCTGTTCAGTTGAGATATGTTGACTGCTTCAGCCTTGCAATGATATTGTGAGGGCTGGGTGCTTATTTTGAAGTATTATAGAATTCTATTTTTATTTTTGGTAACCAGTTTATGGAGCACAGTTGTTGGGAAATTATACCCAATTTGCAATTCTTATACCCACCATGCTAAGAGGGGATAGGCTGGCATAAGGACGAAAGGTATACACCAATGACAAAAGTTGACTTGGACCCAATTCGGTACTTCAGAAAATGGCCCAATTCTGCTTGGACTGACTCAGACCACTTTGAGGCCTGTTGACTACCATGGGACATTAGAAAATAACATCTATAACTTTTTTCCCCTGTTCGTCAGGATTGGATGGGCATAGTAGCCCCCTATGAGTAGCCCCAAATTTCAGAAAACTAAGTGCCGTGCTTTTGTGCTATGTGCCTTTCTATTTTGCTTGTTTAAAGGAAACTGCCAATTTTTATGTTTTGTTTATTTATTTCTTGGTAAAACTGGATGAAATGTGCAGGGATGGCTGCTCCTTCTGAGAGGATTAAGCCTGCCATATTTCAGTTAAATAGGAGGATAGATGTTTGTGTAAGAGCTGCCTTTATATTTTGAGGGTATCCAAAAAAAAGAAAAGCAATGTGATTATCCCCCTATGTTTTCTTGTGGCTCATTCTCTGAAAATGACTGATGGTGTAAAGATGGCCCTAAGCAAAGAGAACTGAACAGTTTCAGAAGGATGAGTGCAGCAGTGAATGTGGAAGGAAAGTCATCAAATTTGGGGAGGGGGAGTAATTTGATTCCCCTTCCCTTCCCATGTAGTTCTTTGGGCAGTTTGTACAAAAATGGCATATATTATAGAGGTGTCTATAGGTGAGAAACCTGAAAAGTTTCACAAGGATAGGTTCAGGAGCTAGGGAGTTATGATGATTGAAAACAGAATTAGGTTTTTCTTTCTTTCTTAATGAAGCCTGATAACATTAGAAAAACTCATGGTCCCATCCTTCACTACCCCAAAATACAGTAATTGGAAAGCACCTGATAAAACATGTCCTGTTATTAGAAAGTGGACCTGTCAGTTACTCAACCCAACTTCCTCCTTCCCCCTCTGTGTTTCCAAAGTCAAAACATGAACAAGTCTCATGCAGGGTTCAGCAGCTTCCAAGTTCACCATGGGAACTACCAGAAATGATCTGAAGGAGCCTGTTTCCTCAGCCAAATCTAATGTACATCCCTAAGAAGGACATTTATACAGTTCATAGTGAGATGAAATGTGAACCATAGTTCACATTTGTGCAGCATGACCCCAGTGCATGTTTACTAAGATTCAACAGTATTAAATGGGATTTGAATACCCACTTTAATCAATAGCTTTTACTCACAGGTAAGTGTGTTTAAGAGTACAGCCTTAGTTGTTTGTTAGACAAGTTTGCAGGTGTGGGTCTAGCTGCTGAAGTAGAGCCTGCCTTGTGTATGCCAAACTGTGCTACATTGAAAAAGAGCAAGATTCAAACTGATCAACTATCTAACATTAATGCATAAATTTGAAAAGAAAAGAAAAAAACCTTAAGATATGGTAGAAAATAAGTATTGCCTTGCTGAACGAGATCAAAGGCCTATCTAAGTTAGCTTTCTTTTTCCATCAGATTCCTCTAGAAACGGGGTAAGCAATCTTTGGGGACATCAGCATATTTGACAATTTGAGAAACTGTCTTGGGCTACTATAGGAGGCATGGCAAAGGTCAAGTAACCTGCCCAAAAGACTGAGTACAAGGCAGAGGTGGGGATGTGAGCCCCAACACACCAAACAGCTCCTTTGAACCCAAAGTTTTCTGCACCAACAGAAACCTATTTCATAGCAATTCCAACTACAGGTAAGAAAATGGGGTTGTTCACCCAACACGCTAACCTACACTCAATGGTTGAGTGTGGCTTGTTTCTTGAACTGTGGGTTAGCTTGTCTGAACCTAGGACATTTTCCTAGGGCACTTTGGATGGCACCAAGAAAATGTTGGAGCACATTGGTACTAGTGGTCACCATGTTGCCTACCCCTGTTCTAGAACAGCCTTCCTCAGCTTCCCCGCAGTCCAACTCAGCCCACATGGCCAGTGGTCAGGAACACTGAGAGTTGTAGTCCAAAACATCTGGAGGAGGCTGCTTTAACAAGCATGATTATTAACGTGACCGGCATCTGCTGCTGTTTCTCCCTTGCATCTGTTAACATTGGTTCTAGTCACAAAAGTCAAGATACATTTGTGGGGAAGCTCTTCAGGCTTCGGTAAGGATGAAGATGGACTGTGGCTGGAATCCAGAGAGCCACTTCAGGCGTGCCCAGTGGGCTTTTTGGCTTACTTTCTTCAAAATGTAGATCTCCATGAAGAATGCTTTCGAAACTCTTCACAGTTTCAACACCAACTTGCCATGCAGAATGAAGAACTCTAGTTCAGGACACACATGTTGAAAGGAGCCTTAAGAATAGGGATGGATGAACCTCACATTCAAATTCTTTGAAATCTCATGTTCTTTCTGTCCCGTACATGAAAACATTTGTGAATGCTGGCAAATTCTCCTTAAAAATGAACCCAAACAAAATTCTCATCCATCTGTACTGGTCAAATTCAATAGGTAGAGGTATTCCCTGCATGAAGGGGACCAAGCTATAACACAGAAAGCTGCCATATCCTGAGTCAGACCATTGGTCCATCTAGTCCAGTATTGTTGACACTGACTGGCAGTGGCTCTCCTGGGTTTCAGGCAAGACTTTCCAGTCCTACCTGGAGATGCTCAGGATTGAACCTGGGACCTTCTGTATGCAAACCAAGTGCTCTACCATTGAGCTACAGCCCTTCCCCTACCTTCCTGTGAAACAGCTATTAAAGATGAAAACCCTGAAAAAGTGGTGGCAGCCCTAATTCAATATCACAAACATGGCTGAATACACAGGGATTCAAAGCCAGACCCTTAAGAGCTAAGTGTAGGCCTGGATGGTCAAAGTAGTAAGGTTTGGTTTCTCTTACATTCACATTTTTAAAATCATAAGTTCTTTCCATATTGTTCATGAAGAAATTTGTGATGTTTGGTAAGTTATTATCAAAAAATGGACTGAACAAAATGCTCACCCATTCCTGCTATTGACTTGATATGATGCAGGGCAAATGGGGACCAGAACAGACAGGTCAGGTATAGGCAAGTTCTTACTAGGCGCTGCTTCAGAAGGAGAGATGCTGTACCATCCAGGGTGAGCTATTCTACCTGCTCCCCTACCCCGCATCCCCACCCCCAAGGCTTTAAAAGCAAGGCTGGAGCTGCAGTTTGGAAGGCCCTGCTTCGCCCTTCCAACCAAGTTATTTGTTCTTATCGTCTCTGTTCTGCTGCAAACTTGTATTTATTACATTGTTGAATATCGTTGAATATTGTTGAATATTGTTGTTTAGTACATTGTTGAATATTGTTGTGATATTTCTGCTGTAAACTTGTATTTGGTAGAGTTGAATATTGTACGTTTGTGGTGCTCACTATATATTTTGTATGGGGTTTTATTTTGAGTTTTTATTGTATTCTTTGATACAGTTAAGGTCTTCTGTTGGGATTATTGTATTTATTGTATTTATTTGTAAACTGCTGATCTACTTTACTTTATGTACAGTGCTTCATAATTAATCTCTATATAAATTAATTTTATTAATATCTCTTTTCTCACTCATGGCGGTTTTTCTAGATGGCTATGAAGGGTTTTGCCTAGTCATGCTGTCTTTTACAGATTCAGGAATTTCCTGACTATTGAGCATGTTTTAAGTGTGGCTGCTTTCTGGATGCATTTTGATAGGCCCAGTTTCTGAAGGTTTTCTGTATAGTTTTTTGATGTGATGCCAGTGACTGAGGTGACTAATGGATTATTATTATTATTATTGTTGTTGTTGTTGTTGTTGTTATTATATACTGGTAGAGTGAGGAGCACAAAGCCAGGCACCTAGAACAGATAGAATCTGTGGCTTGGACTATGCTGGCTGGGGCTAATAGTTTTAGCCCAAAGCAACTGGAGGGCAGTAGTTTGGGGAGGGCTATCCTATCACCATCCCCCACACCCTTCATCAATCACCAATGCCTTTGAAAAGAAAATTATGTGTTATTATTCTGAATTCAGTTTCATTTTTTTGTCAGCCGCCTTGGAGGTCCCTTATCAGGCAAAGAGGCGGCATCTCAGTACTTTAAAGTAAATTAATAAATTCAACGCTCTGAAAGAACAATCTGTCTCCAGTGTAAGACTGTTTCTGGTGAAAGTAGTTTATGGAATGCATTAAAGTTGTCATAGTTTTATAGCATAAGCTCTGCTTTTGTTCTTCCACCTCGTCTTTCTTAAACAAAATCACTGTTGGCTTGCACAGATTGGAGAAATGGACAGATGTTATTAACCATATAAATTATCTGCCAAAACTCAGCAAAAGGTCACCTGAATCAATTATTCATCAAAAGATTTTCTCCCCCACCCCCCACCCCCGCCCCTCATCTTTTAGTCATAATACCATTTGTTTGGCAACACATTTTTTTCCCTCTGTTTCTCCTCACTGTTCATTATGTCTTGGTGGGACCGGACCCAAATGGCTGTGCTCCATAAATATGTTCAGAACTAGCATAAAAGCTCAATTGTCTAAATGGGAACTTTGCAAAGATTCATTTTCAAATAATATTCTCTCTTTTTCTTTTTCTTAAAAAGTTGGCCACCATTTCCCCAACCCTTTTATTCCTGAGAGAAATGCATCCTTTCCTTGGCACAGTGGGAAACAAGAACAGGTAAGTCGGTTGGATTAATGGGTAGAATCTAATTAAAGTCCAATTTGTTTCAATGGTCCTATTTGTTCTAAGAAGGACTTTGGTTGGATTCTACCCAAAATTCAGAGAATTAAACAGAACCATCATCAGGGATGGTAGGAAATTGCCTTATAATAGGTCAGGCTATTTGTTTAGCTATCCCAGTATTGTCTAGTCCAGCCAGATACTCTGAGCAGCTTCCATCAGCTTCTATCAGCCACAGACAGCATGCCCAATGGTCAGGAATCCTGGGAGTCATTATCTACTTGACTGGCGATGCCCCTCCAGATTCTCAGGCAGGGCCTTTTCCCATCATCTGCTGCCTAATCTTTCTAACTGGAGATGCCAAGGAATGAACCTGGGACATTCTTTTGGCAACATATGTCCTCTACCATTGAGCTATAGCCTCTCCATATGCAGCTATATTAACCAGTCCAGTCACTGAGGTGATCAGAGGGCAAGTTCCTGGTGATTCCACATGGACTTGGAATCCACCTGGAGAAGAGCCTTCAGTGTGGTGACCCCCTTTCTATGGAATTCCCCACCTCTGGTCATCAGGAAGGCAGGAACACAGTGTTGTTTCCGACACTCTTTAAAACATCTATATTACAGAAAGTCTTCATTTACTGACCAACCACAGTTTTATTGGTACTCTTTTTTTTAAAGTAACCATTTTTACTGCAGGGGCTATACTAGAGTGACCACGTACAAAAGAGGGCAGGGCTTCTACAGTTTTAATTATTGTGATGAAGAGGGAATTTCACCAGGCGCTGCATGCATACAAATGACACCTGCTGAATCAGTGCCTGGCTGCGACAATGGACTGGATGAGGGCTAACAAACTGAAACTCAATCCAGACAAGACTGAGATGATGTTAGTGGGTGGTTCTGCTGACCGGATGGAGGGTGTTCAACCTGTTCTGGATGGGGTTGCACTCCCCATGAAGGAGCGGGTTCGTAGCTTGGGGGTTCTCCTAGAACCATCTCTGCCACTTGGCATGGAGTGCCTTCTACCAACTTCGGTTGGTGGCCCAGCTACGCCCCTATCTGGACAGGGATAATCTGGCTTCAGTCGTCTATGCTCTGGTAATCTCTAAATTGGATTACTGCAATGCACTCTACGTGGGGCTGCCTTTGAAGACGGTTCAGAAGCTGCAGCTTGTGCAAAATGCAGCGGCCAGAGTGATAACAGCATATAAGACCTACTCTGGCCTGCCTTCATTGGCTGTCTATATGTTTCCGAGCCCAATTCAAGGTGCTGGTTATAACCTATAAAGCCTTACATGGCTTGGGACCACAATACCTGATGGAACGCCTCTCCCAACATGAACTTACCCTTACACTACAATCTACATCTAAGGTCCTCCTCTGGTTGCCTACTACGAGGGAAGCACAGAGGGTGGCAACAAGGGAGAGGACCTTTTCAGTGGTGGCCCCCCAATTATGGAATGATCTCCCCGACGAGACTCGCCTGGTGCCAACACTGTTATCTTTTCAGTGCCTGGTCAAGACTTTCCTCTTCTCCCAGGCATTTAACAGCATATGATGAGTGTTTTGTGTTGTTGTTGTTGTGCTTTGACCCAGAAGGACATTGTAATTTTAACTTGTTTTTATGCTTTATGGTTTTAAATTTTGTATATCGGTGTTTTTAATGTTCAGTGTTTTTAATTTTTGTAAACCACCCAGACAGCTTTGGCTATGGGGCAGTATATAAATGGAATTAAATAAATAAATTCCCTTTTCTATACAACTGTTAAAGCTGCAGGAGCCCTGTCCGCCTTTTCATATGGTCACTCTAATTATGATAGGACCCACCAGATTCTGGAATGTCCCCAGACTCACCATTGAGTCACCTTTGTTGCCCAGGACACAGTGTGCCACAGTAAAAAGCAGGAAGGAATGCTACATGATGTTATTTAACAGGGTGAATAGTCCAAGATGGAACGTCCCAGAAGCCATGATGTGTACAGGAGAACAATTTCTATATGATATGTAACGTACTCACAGAGCCAAATACAACCGAACAGAAGTTCACAAAAACTTCTGGTTTTTGATGCCTCTCTCAGACTGCAAGAACAGGGAGCATCAAAAGACCTGGCACCCCACAATTCATGAGTAATGGCTACATTTGGCTTAGTGGGTCACAAGGGTGGCCACTGACACTGTCAAAAAAAAGATGAAACGCATCACCCTGATGAAACACTTCACCAGGATGAAAGAGGACACAGATTAGCATAAAATTTGCATATGCTAAAATTTCTAATATCTGTGTATAAATGCACATTTATCTGTAATGACTATAACTTAAATAGGTATACACTACATTTCACCATAGTGGTAGAAGGCTGACCAGCAATCAGGTGACCTGCTCAGTCTGCTAACTGTTGATGGGCAACTTCAAATCCTCTGTTCTCCCTTCATACCCTTAAAATGGACTTGGACTAAACAGCAGGCTCAGTTCTAGCTGCAAATATACGGTTGTTCCTACCACTGAAGCAAATGGGGAAGGCTAATGACACCTTCAAATAGAGGACTGTCCGCTGTAAAGTAGGATACACAGCCACCTTGTCAGGGTCATATGTTGTGAATGTCTGTCATGGAGTATGGGAGGCAACCAATTTCAGTATTTAGACAGAACTATGTCCTACAAGTCCCAGCATTCCCCAGGCAGGAAAGCCTATTTCCACAAGCCCCCTTGCCCACATCTAAAGTGGGATCCAAGTCATTAGGTGTAACAGGTACCAATGCTACACCTCCATCCATAGACTCAAGTATGAATAGGCAGCAGGTCCCAAACCAGGCAAGTTGGAACCACTGATCACATCTTTTCAGACCTATGTACATGGGACCCTACTTGCAATGAACACTACATTCTATGTCCAACATGTGTAGGCTAGGGTGAGCAGATAAAATCCAGGTCAAGGCTCATGTAACTTTAACAGTTGTAGAGAAAAGGGGATTTCAGCCAGTGTCATTTGTATGCAATCAGTTCCTGGTGAAATTCCCTCTTCATCACAACAGTTAAAGTTGCAAGGGCCCTGCCTTCTTTTGTATATGGTCACTCTAGTATAGTGCCTGCACCTTTAACTGTTGTGATGAAGAGGGAATATCACCAGGAACTAATTGCATACAAATGACACTGGCTGAAATCCCCTTTTCTCTACAACTGTTAAAGTTATATGAGCCCTGACCTGGATTTTATCTGGTCACCCTAGTGTAGGCAAACTGGGCAGATGTTAGCTATACCCAGGTTGCAGTATCTGCTATCCCATTACTCCATTAAGTGTGGAGTATTTGCATTGCAAAGTACCCTTGAAAAAGGTATAGCCAATAAATAAGTAGTCAATAATAAGACAATGTTCTAAACTAGCCTTCTCAAACATGGTGCCCTTGAGATGTTTTGGACTACAACTCCCAGCATTCATTATCATTGGCCATTCTGGTGGAAACTGATGTCCAAAAGATCTGAAGAGCTCCAGATTGAAGAAGGCTGTTCTAGATAGTAAAAAAAAATCACATTTTGAAGGGCATCTTTCCCAGTATAACTAAGGTTTAATGTAAGATAGAGGACAACTGCCCTCCGATTTTGCTACACATAAGCTGTAATTTACACTACCTCGATCCTCACTTACTTCTAGTGAATCCTGCCAAGCTACTGTCCAGAGGCAAGCTCAGTTCTAGCTGCAAATATAGGGTTGTCCCTAGCACTGAAGCAAATGGGGAAGGTTTTGCCAATGCCATGCAAGGCCTCCTGCAGAGCACACACGAAGTTTGTGAAGGATACAGTCCAAGGAAATGTCAACATCCTAATATTTTCTTGGATGGACCTAAATACAGAACATTCTGAAAAATGTGATCTACTTAAGAGAATTGGGAACTAATTTGGCAGCAGCTGTCAAACAAACATAGCCATTTAGATGATAAGATTATGAACATATGATACTGCCTAATGCTGGGTCAGATGGACCAATACTTAGTCCATCTAGCCCAGTTCTGTCAACGCAGACAAGCAGCCTTTTCTAAAGGCTCCAGCAGATGTATTGACTCTTTCTCAGCATGCAGCTTGAGATGAATGGGCATCGCTTGCATGCACAGACCTACAGGGCCCTCTGGAGAGCACAGAGATATCTCAGAGATTATTCCGTAATACATTCAATACTGAGAATTGTGCTCATGATAAAGTAAAGCTCTCCAGGCCCTCACAATACGTCACTTGCAAGTAATTACAGAAGCTTAATTTATCCAAATTGATCATTATGGCTTATGTTTTTAATAAAGTCCAAACCTTCCAGCCCTTCATTTTTATTAAGGGCAATCTCCTCTTGAAGTCACGACCACCACCATATTCACCGCAGCTGAAGCTAGGAAATAGTCCTAAATCTTACATCTCTGAGCGAAATATCAAAAGCTAGGGATGTTGTTTGAACCTGGCAATGTCACTTTGAATTAAAATCCTTTTTATGCTCTGATAACCATCTTACTTTCTAGAAAGATAGAAAGTAAGAAAACATTAAATAATCTATTCAATCAAAAATCGCATTTGCTCATATTTACCTTATTGGAAGATATTTTTAAGACCATATGGGAAACAGCTGATTAATTTCATAAGTTATTTTTTAATATGGATCATATTAAGGTCTTAGAGTTCCCTTCTGAAAATGTGTATGAACCCTTTAAGCCTAAAATAAGGTATTTCCTGTCTATTTCACTTTAAATTAGAGGCAAGACCAATTTTCTTCTATTTCGTGGCCTGAAATATTCCTGCAATTACTGTATGCAAGCAGCAGCGAATTGAAATTGTAAAATATATTCTCCATGTGAATTGAAAAGAGGCCAGTCTGGGGATAGATGAATCAGTACTGTATGTGGTTCTTATTTAGCCAGAGAAGGGGACCATTTTTATGTGGGACCAGACTAGCACCTCACTTTGGCCAGTGGGAAGCAACAAAACATGCACAAAACATGGGTTTGTATGTGCTCTCTCTCTCTCTCTCTCTCTCTCTCTCACACACACACACACACACACACACACACATGGCCTCATCTACACCAAGCAGGATATAGTGGTATGAAAGCGGTATATGGTATGTGTCAATGGGCCCCAACAGTTGTCAGTGCACTTCAGTACTGCTATAAAGCAGTAGTGTGGCTCCTGCCTTCTATATACTGCTTTCATAGTGCAATATCCTGCTTGGTGTAGATGAGGCCATAGAGGCAGAATAAATCCTTTCACACAAAGGCTCAGCGCTATCATTAGGCAGGGAGTGGCGACGACTGCATCAGGTGGTAAATACTGGGGGATGGGGAGTAGCAGGAAGGTGATAGAGGAAAGAGTGGGGGGGTGCCACATGGTCGGCCCTATTGCTCAGGTGTGGCGGAGAATGCTGTCCCACACCCAGTGTTGAAATAAGATTCAACTGCCAGCCCAGTTGACCTCTGTAGACATTTTTTTTCCTGTTTGGGTCCCCCTCCACCACCCAAAGTTAAAAAGCAAACAAACGCTTTATGCACTTCTGCAAATCAGGAGGTCACCCCGAGCCTGCGTGGGCGATGCCATTTTGCCTAGGTAAGTATCAGCACTCACTCGTGGACTTGAGAAGCAAAGGAAATGATACACTGGGCATCATCCTGAAGCCAAATCAAAGTGAGTAACAGAGATTCCTTCTGGGTAAGAAGGAACTTAAAAACAACAACAGTTCCCAGTAGCGGAAGGGAGGAGCATAAATAATGCTGCAATTAAGAGGGTTGAACCATTCATCTCTGTTCATATCCACCCCTGCAAATCAATGAAATGCGCCTGTCGATTTCATAGCCAGCAAACTGGATTGTGCAGCTGTGTCAGGGAAGTTCAGCTCAGCCTTACTTTTGATATTGCCAATTTCTATTTTCTTATTGAATCTCTTGCCACTTAGGGGCTGTGTTCTCGCTCTGTTTCATATGTATCTTGATGCACATTCTTCCTGTCCTTTGCCCTTTTTTTTTCTTTTCAATTGGGGCCCTCCTAAGATTTGGTTCTGCCTCTTCTTTCATTTTGTATTTATATTTCTTGGTTATTATATTTAGTCTTTTGGTTTAAGTAAGGAAAATATTTTAATGGTATCCATTTTGTACCTTTCAAGTCCATTAATTTAAATGGAGGATTTAAGCATGTACTTAAATCTTCCCTGCTGAAAATCAATAGAACTTTAAGGTTGGGTAATGCTGGGAGTTTTAGGACATTTTTTCTGCCTAAAAATGTATAGTATCGTGCCCTTAAAGGGCTTAACTTGGGTTCCATTGCTTCCAATCTGCCTACGAGTCATTCTATTTACATCAAAGTTTCCTTCTTCTTTTAGGGGATTGTCTCCTTTTCCTTCTGCGTTTGGCCTTGGTGTTATTTTCAATACATCTTTCTCTGTTCAGATTAATTCTATTCCTCAAGCTTGTAATTTCTTTCTCTCTCGATAATGTTTCTAAGATTTATTCGGGGTTTGTTTTCCTGAGAATACTGCCAAAATGTTGCTTCAGCCTTTGATTTACACATTGATTAGTGTCATTTTCTTTTCACAGGGCTTCCACTTTCTCTCCTTCAAACTTTGATTCCTCGTCTTAATTTGCTTCATATTTCATTTTATTCCCCATTTTTTGTTAAGACCATCTTCTCCTATGTATTGCTCTTGGCACTGGCTGCTTGTTTAAGAATGATGCATGGTACTCCTGTAGTTTATGTTCTTAATACCTTCATTTCTTCCATTTTAATTGCATGATGAATTTCACCCATTTTCATCATCCTAGTTCATTTTTGTCTGCTGCTGTTATAAATGGGAAACCGAGGTACTACTCTCCTGCTGCCTGTAATTTTACGTCCAATGTCCATCACATTTTCAGGTATTTTACTACCCCCAAAATAGTAAGATCCAAAGGATCAAACCTACCAGTTTCAGACAGATAGGGAAAATATTACATGTTTTATAAGCAATGTTAAAAGGGACACAGCTTGACTGCTCTTTAAAATGTCGTGTATTTTAGTCTAACTCCTGGATGCTAACAGATGCACAAAAAGAGTCAAAGAAAAATTCTTCTCCCGAGGAGATTTTAAACAAGGAAGGAGCAGCTACACCAAGCTTTAGAAGAAAGAAGCCATAGAACCACAGGAAGTACCTAGCCAAGCTTTGGGCAAGGTTCTGAACCCAGCCTAAGGTAGAAATAAGCACAGTCATTATTTGGTTAAAGGGTTATTCACCACTTCCAAAGCCAGATCAGCTCATGACAGTCAAGGCAGGAGGTAGGAGTAACTTTACCCCCCCCCCTCCCGTTCCCTTGAAACCAATGGGGATGAATTAGCTATGATAGCTCCTAGCTGGTACAACCAGGTCTCTTGTGGGAATGGAGTGACTTTGGATCCTGACATGTTCTGTCCTAGTTGTAGAAGGTTTCAGCATCACACTGGGCTTCAATGTGCATGCTGTGGTGCAATGAACACATCATGATACATCTCTGGGCATGCATGGCAAAGTTGTATCACTGAAATTTCTACTGTTGGGTTTCTGAAGCCTCCAAAGCTTCTAGAACGCATCTGACTGGTGTAACTTCACTGCTGAAAATGTGGATTTCAGAATTGAAAACAGGTTAAAAGTCTCTGGCAGATACTTGGTTTTTGTTTTGAATTTGTACAGCACCAAGTGCAACATGAGATGATTTATTAACAATTTATCCATTGTCATCTTCCTGCATATGCTTTCTGATCATCGCTACGTTGAGAATTTTAGCTAGCAAGATGAGTCAAACAGAATTATCCAAAGTCAGCCATCGCTCTGGCCAAAGCCACAGTTCTAAATAAAAAAAGGCATACAAATTTCCAGTGCTTTTTTAAAAAGAAAGTTTGAAATGTCAGCCAGCTCCATTGAAATGAAAACATGCTAGGCTTCTGAATTAGAATTCATAGAGTTTCAGTTTAAATAGTTTTATATACAAGGATAGCTTGGTCACCGTGGTACAGGCATTAGTAACCTCAAGGCTGGATTACTGCAATCCGCTCTATGTGGGGCTGCCCTTAAAGCTGCTCCGGAAACTGGAGCTAGTGCAGAAGGCAACAGCTCTGTTATCCGGAGCTGCCCATTTCCAGCATGCAACTCCTTTACTAAGGGAACTGCACTGGCTGCCTATTCGCTACCAGGCCAGGTTTAAGGTTCTAGTCCTAGTGTACAAAGCCCTAAACAACTTGGGACCAAGATACCTGAGAGAGTGCCTTCTCCCCTATCAACCTGCCCGGTCACTGAGGGCATCTGAGGGCATGCTCCTGGTGGTTCCACGTGGCCCTATGGTCCGATTGGAGTCCACCAGGAGAAGAAACTTCAGTGTGGTGGCCCCCTTCCTATGAAATTATCTGCCTCTGGAGGTCAGGCAGGCACCAACTTTGGATTCCTTCCGGTGCCTCCTGAAAACGTTGTTTCAGGAAGCCTTCCCTTAATAAACAGCTTCAGTTTTATTTGCACTTTCTTTCTTTCAAAAATGTATTTTAACGTGTTTTAATTCCATTTTTACTCTTTTATTCTAATTGTTTGCCGCTCCAAAATTCTTGAAAGGGGAGCGGTATATAAATATTAGGGTGACCCTATGAAAAGGAGGGCTTCTGTATCTTTAACAGTTGTATAGAAAAGAGAATTTCAGCAGGTGTCATTTGTATGCATGCAGCACCTGGTAAAATTCCCTCTTCATCGCAAAAGTTAAAGATGCAGGAGCCCTGCCTTCTTTTGTGTCTGGCCACTCCAGCCACAACTGACAAAATTGCAACTCTTAAAGGAATAGTATCCTTGTCTGTAGAACTACAAGTCTACGAGCTCCAACAGACAGGGGGAAATCATGGTTCCCTACCGTCGCTTCTCTGCCCCCTCTCTTGTCCCACAATACTTCCTTTTTCTTCCCTGAAAGAAAGAGGAAGTAAACAAAGACCATTCAGCAGGAAATGGCGGCACATTCCATGTCCAAAAAAAGTTGGATTTTGGAGTAAGGTGACCAGATAAAATCCAGGTCAGGGCTCATGTAACTTTAACAGTTGTAGAGAAAAGGGAATTTTAGCCAGAGTCATTTGTATGCAATTCGTTCCTGGTGAAATTCCCTCTTCATCACAACAGTTAAAGGTGCAGGGGCCCTGCCTTCTTTTGTATATGGTCACTCTAGTATAGTGCCTGCAACTTTAACTGTTGTGATGAAGAGGGAATTTCACCAGGAACTAATTGCATACAAAGGACACTGGCTGAAATTCCCTTTTCTCTACAACTGTTAAAGTTACATGAGCCCTGACCTGGATTTTATCTGGTCACCCTATTTTGGAGGGGTCTATTTTGTTACGGCAAGAAGGAGCGGGAGGTGCATGGCATCGTCTAAAGGATGCGCGAGAAACCTTTAGTGAGCGTATGATGAAACACTCGTCTGAGGAACCTACATATCACAATGTTGCAATGACAGTGGAAGCCACAACTGACAAAACTGCTCCTCTATTAAAGGAATAGTATCCCTTTTTGTAGAAGCACAAGTCTATGCTCCCTGGACTTCTGGACATCAACCTGGTAACTCTCCTTGGCCTGTTCACTTCCCTCCCGACAATATCACACTGTCCCTCCTCTTCCTAAGTCCCCCAACTGAACTTTTGCCTCAGGTCTACCTTCACTCCCTCTTTCTTTATCTTTGCACTACCTGTGGTTTCTTCAGGTCCCTGTTTTTCAACCCACTATTTAGCTCACCTCACTGTCTTCAGTCAACTTGTCTTTGATCCAACATAATCCTTAGAACTTCCCTCTTCCTCTCTCATGGTTTACAACCCCTATTGACCTTATTCTGAGCTTTTCTCAAAGGCTCTGTTCCCTGCCCCTTGTTTCCCGAGCTATTGGGAATTTTCAGGAGATTGGAATATTTCCACCACCTCAGCTAGGGTGACTACGTCACTTATGCACTGCTTAAAAAGAGGAGATGCTTCATCAAAAACCAGGACTGAAGATAACACGGACTTGAATAACATTTGCATATTCTAATTTATATGTATAGATGCAAATTTAGAAATAATAACTATGAATTAAATAGAAATGCAATAGATCTCACCATGGTGGGGAAGGCTGTGACCAGGAGACCCATGAGCCTGCTCAGCCTTCTGTGGATGGGCAACTTCAAGGCCCATGCTGTCCTCCCTCCTTATGGTTTGTTATCTGTAACTAGACTAGTTAGCCCTTCAAATAGATGACATCTTCAAGCAGAGGGCTCTGCTCTATAAAGTAGGACATATAGAAACCCTAAATGCATGTGGTTGACCTTTCCTTGCCTTTCTTATGGATCTTTAACTATAAACAGCATTTGGACTGAAGAGCCCTTCATAGTCATTCTACAACCAGTAGAATGTCACCATGTGACATCTAGGAAACAGGACTTCTCTGTAGTGGCACCCATCCCCTGGAACTTCCTCCCTTGTGTGATTTGGGAGTCAGAAAATGTGATGAGTTTTAAATGCCTCCTGAAAAACTACCTGTTTCCCTGGCTTGTAATTGATGCCATGATGCTGCTCCATTTGATTGTTTTTCTGTTGTTTTTCTGGTTTTTTTTTCCATTTTCATTTATTTTTGTTATACCTGTAATTGTTCATTAATTGAGTGTTTTAATATTGATTTTTTAAAACTTTGGCATGCAACCTGCTTAGAGATTTTGTTACATCATACAATCATAGAATAGTAGAGTTGGAAGGGGCCTATAAGGCCATGGAATCCAACCCCCTGCTCAGTGCAGGAATCAAGCGGTATACAATAAATACATAAAACTTGATGGCACCTTGAGGACTGAGGACTGTCCTCAGACAGCTCCAAATAGAGGGCTGTCCTCTGTAAAGTAGGATACCTGGCCACTCTAAGCTCAGCAAACCAGTGTCAAGGCTTCGCTGGTACAAGTGCAATGCAAAACAAGTGACATTTCAAGTACAAATGAATTTAAGCAGGCGTGTTATGGCTTTTCTAACAGAAGGCTCGGATGTAGGATGAGATCTACAAGATGAGAACAATGATGTGCAAAAGGAAAGTCATCCATTATAATTCAATATTTCAACTCACCTGTACTATAAGCCTTTGGCAAAGTGTTGTGACACATAGCAAAATGTGTTTCCTATTTCAGTTTACAATGTCAACCTTTTAGAGTAATTTTTCTTGACATTTTCCACTTCGTATCATTGCTATTTTTTCCATCAAAAGAGAAAAATGCAATAATACAATAGATCCCCATGAGATACATTTTTCCACTGTGAAGAATTTATATTGAGAACCTTGTCTAATACAAAACAGCAAAAAAAAAAAAGGGGGGGGGCAAAGTAATATGTATTGTACCTCTTCCTTTCCCTCCCACCCTAACTCTTTCTGCCTCTTTTCAAAGTACTATGCCATCTATCCAGGAGTATCATGAGTGCAACCTTACCTACAACTATCTCTCATCTTGAAATATTTTCATTTCTCCAATCCAGCATTGTTCCCCCCCCCCAAGATTACAGTATTACAAAATGACAAAGATCATTATCTATAACCTACACCTTCTTGTTAAAAATTTATTGGGGAAAATATCAATGACTATTTGATAGTTCTTTGCACTTCTGCATCTTATTTTTTAAAACCTGTAGCCGTCTAGTGATTTCTGGACTCCAAGTCCCATCAGCCCCATCCAACTTGGCCAATGAACAAGGGTGATGGGAGCTATAGTCCAACAACATCAGGAAAGCCACAGGTTCCTCAATTCATGATCTTAACAAATGAAAGATTTGAAAGAAATAACTAAGGAGTTGGCAAACTCTCTACCATTCTATGTGGACAGTATTGGTTGCCAGTTGGATACATGTAACATGGAATGGTACCTTCAATTGCATGATAGATTCAATTGCATAGATTCCATGTAGGGTTGTCATGAGTTCCCGACTGGGTCCGGGTGCCCGGCGGACCCCCCATGTCTCCCCTGGACCCAGTCGGGCACTCCTCTTGTGAGTGCAAGTGCCCCTGGAGCCCACAACCCAAAATTGTGCACTTCTTCCTTCTTGTGTCAGTGTAGCTGCCATTGATGCAACCAGAGGAAGTGTGCATTTTTGGGAACCTCCATATATTGTGCATTCCCTCCCCCGCTTAAAGGCCCAACTGATGCAAGAGAAAAGACGCGATTTCAGCATGCAGGTGGGCCTCTGCCGAGTACTCACCAGGCCAAGCCGAGCCTCAGAAAAGGCTTGTGCAGTACAGCAAACAGAGGTGAACAGCAGCGGCATGGGTGAGTTCGCCCACCCCTACATGTTTATTTCAGCACATAACTTAGATCCACCACTCTGCCACTGACAGCCATCCAGCTCCAAGGTAGTGAAGAAGCTGGAATAAGCACAGCGTAGGATACCATACCTTATGCATATTGCCTAAATAACAAATCTGTTAAGGACATGTAATTTCCCAGCATTTTGGAGCTTGATTGAACATGGAAAGCCCTTAACACAACATCTTAAACCAAACGGATTGTTTGTTAATTGAATTGGATAGAAGGCCATGAAGACAATGCTAGATGCCTCGACCGTTTAGGATAGTAGACATCAATCATATTCAGGAACTCTGTACTATTTGGAAGACAGCATTTTCATATGACAAAATGATTTGGATTCTGATGAGACCATGGGGAAAGAAAAGGAGAACGAGATCAGAAAGAGAGGAAGCAGGCACGGTAGGCAGCAGAGTACGAGAAAAGCAGCACTCTTCCCCTTTTCTTGGCATGTGCTCACCTCACTGGTGCACGTCCCGTGATGTATTTCCACTTCAGAAGCCATGCGGTGCCTACGGGAGCTTGGGAAAGTATTGTGAGAAGTCCTGGAAGTGCCAGAATCTCTCACGCGACTTTGCTGGAAGCGCAGGCATCACGCAACTCCTGAAGGGCATTGCATTGGCAAGGCATACGTGCATATCTTTGAACCAGGAAAAGTAAGCCCACAGACCAGCAGCCAGATGACTTAACAGGAGGAATGGGGCAGTGGTGGGACCCCGCTTCAGGTGATGACCTGCCTTAGGCCAGGGAATAACACTTGAGACTTTCTGTATGCAAAGCACATGCTCTATTATTGGATTATGGCCCCACTCCAACTAGTTCCATGATCTTGGTTAAAGTCCAACTTCACTTGTACTGGATTCTTATAGAAGCAAACTTTCCTAGGCCAACTTCTGGAAAAATACATGACTCTGTTTGCACAGGCCATAAGGAACTGATTCTGAGCATACCCTTGCAACTTCTGCTAAGCAGTAGGCACGTTCATGGAACAGAATTCCTACTACCACCACCATCTTCCTTAGTTCCAGCTTCCATTGCTCTTGTGCATATAGCATTCGATTTTGCACAAATTTAGGAGTAACAAGAAGATGGAAAATCTGGTTTAGATCAATATTTTATCTAAATATTTTTAGATATATATTTTTGTGAACCGCCCAAAGAGCTTTGGCTATTGGGCAGTATAGAAATGCAATAAATGGACAGTGTCAAGTGATACCACTAGCATTCCAGGGCCATTAGTGCTCCATTGTGCTGACATTATTGTCATCAGATAACATAACCCTAGGATTATGTTGTCCCAGCCATCCAAAGTGAGTTGAAGCTCCTGCACCACTTGGATCAGATAAAGTTTTGACACATAATGAGGGAAGAGAAGCTTCTCCTATGCATGCTTGGGAGTAGATGCACATTTAGAAACCAGTTAGAATGAAGGTAGAATAATGGCTGGGATCCACAGAACTGCTAATGGACATTTTGACTTTGACCTCTCCATAAGCAATATCATGAACTGCTTTTGAAAGTCTCCTTACCTTCAAAAGCAGTTTGCCATATGAAACGGCATGTCTGGGAAATGTCTTCAGGATTGCTACTTGAGAAAAGCAAACCTAGAGTCTCCTTGGGCTTCCAGAATGAGCTTCACTGTTCTTTGGAAGCTGGCCATTGTTTAGAATCACCGATGTCATAATCAACAGTTAATTGAATTGAACTGTTCCTTTTTTTCTCTCCAAACTTGTTTTATTTAAACAACCTCATTCCCAACCTCTAAGGGGAAAAACGGAAAGAACAAAAACAATAGCAACAACCTGGAAGCCAACATCACCCGGCGCGCCACTCTAGAGCAGGCCGCAAAGCCCGCTGGCAGTAGCAGCCGGCGCCGGACGGGAGCGGACGTCCCTGTAAGGTAAGCAGTGGCAGGGGGAGGGGGCTTACCCCCCCTGGGGCTGTCTGCTTTTATCCGCTGGCGCCCGCGGGTGCCAGCGGATGGAAACAGACGGCCCCGGGGGGGTAGGGAGCGCGGGGGAGGGGTCTTACCTGCCAGGGCCGTCCACAGTGGACGGCCCCGGGGGGGAGGGAGTTAGGCCCCCCCTCACCCACCCGCTGCCATTTTTTCCTCATAGACTTGCATTGCAATGCAAGTCTATGGGGGAAAAAATGGCGGCCGATCCAAAAATTTCCAATTTTTGGATCAGGATCAGACTCAATCCGGTCCAGGGGGCCTCCAATTTTGTCCGATCCGATCCGTGACAAAATTGGAGGTCCCAATCCGGGTCCCGATCCGATCCGGGGGGTCCGTGCATACCCCTACTTCTAACCAAATATCAGGTGTTGTTCTCGAAAGAAGATCCACTGAAATATCAGGACTTTATGGGCCTGTTCAGACAACACGCTGAGCCATGGTTACACTGCTAACCCTTTTGCAGCAAATGATTAGTGAGCGTGTTTAAACTGTGGTTATGAAGCCACCATAGTTAGGAATGGTTCACATAGCATTCTAAGCCATAATAGTTAGTTCAAAATGCTTAACCGTTGTGGCTTAGCGTGTCATCAAAAGCATGTGATGAAGCATCTGGTATAATTTGGAGCCATTGCGATAGCCCACACCCTACAGAAATTTTTGACTGAAAGAGATTAGTTCTAAGTTATTAAAAATGTCACTTTCCTAAGAAATATCCCTCACAAACAAAGGCTGTTTTTCCAAACAGCAAATGAAGTGGTAACCTGTTCTTCACACAGCAAGCGGAGCGGGGGTGTACATGATTGAACGCTTCCCCATATATTTATTTTTTAAAAAAACCAATCTCCTTGCACATAGTGGACTAGATGTCAAGATGAAGAATTCAAGTCTGACTTGCTAGTTTTCAGTGATTTTTCATAGGGGACTGTTTGGACAAGTGACCTACCCATTATTGTCTCCAGCCTGGAAATGCTACAGTCCAGAAACAGTGTTACTTTTTCAACTGCTGTCGGTGCCAACTGGGTCCTCATTCGGATTTCAGAAGAGTAGCTGTTTGTTGTACTACAAAACAACAGCAACAAAACAATAACCGAGTCCTGTGGCATCTTACAGACAGTCAAATCCATTGTGGTATGAACTTCCTTAGGCTGTAGCTTACGAAGGCTCGCACCACAATAAAAATGTTAGACTTGAAGGTGCCATAGCCTTTGTAACGTCTTAATGCCATTAAGGCATTTATGAAGAGTGTGGCAATCGTTTCATAGCCTTAGCGCCCTTCTAAGCCTGCATTTCATCACAATCATCAGGGCTTTCATCACGTTAAAACTGCTAACTTCATTTGGATCAAATCATTACTGAAAGAAATAAAAATGCCCATAATGGAATCCAGAGGCTCATGATGAAAGTTTGTGCATTACCTTTCGGAACTGATGGGGAAATTGCTCTCCCTTGAGTACCCCAATTGAGAGGTAATGTGGAGGACACGGTCTTGCCGTTTCACAAAAGAAAACAAACCAAACAAATAGCCTTCTATTAATGCTCTTCCTTCTGGCTGTGGAAACGAAGCCATTTGTCAGCCTGCTGAATATGATCTGTTTCTTCTTTGTAAACCTTTCAACGCAAGACACATTTGGCCAGGCTCCTCCCTGTCCCCTGGGAAAGTCATCTGGAGTATAACCGCATTTCCAACAGGATTAAACCACTACTTGTAAAGAAATGGATCTTTTTTAAAAATTTGGTTCCTTAAAGCTTTTAAAACAACCTTAAGTTGTCCTCATAAATGTGTGTGTGAGAGAGAGAGAGTGTGTAAATGAAGCATTTTTGTGTGTTTCTCAGGCCCCAAACTCAGCTTTACAAGTCCCTTTGAAAAGAAAAGAAAAATGACCGGTTTGGCTGTCATAATTTCAAAAATGCTGAAGGCCAAAACGTTGATTAGCGCTATGCAGCAAAACTGCCATTGAAGTCTAGATCTAACCTTCATAAAAGAATGGACAGTAGGTTCTTTGGCTTCCATTCCACTATGTATAAAGATGCTTGAGGTGTCCAGTTGGTCTATACTTCAAAGCGAACCAACTTGATTCACACTTCACTGACTTACACAATGTAGATCGTGTACACAGTTATCCCTTGGATTACCCACTTTTCTGAATTTTGCAGCAGAGTCCTCTGTTCAAAAAGCCATAACAAAATACATACACAAATTCTTATTTAAGAATAAAATGCATCCAAGGATGCTTACTTCACAGAGTGCAATATTTTTTGTGCAGTTTCACACACAGCTGCGGGCAAAACACTCACCTGTGTAAGTGTTCCAAGAAGCTAGCACTGCATTTTATTTATTTTTTAAAAAAAAAACCTGAGGTACTGGCACAAACCTGAGTAAGTAGCCACACTTTTGTGCATCATCTTGCAAGGCCACAGATTCATAAAATAAGGATAAGGATTAGTTTTCTAAAATAAGATAGATCAGGTAAGGCTAATTAACCCCGTCTGTGGTAATTTCACCGCATAAGTGCAGTCATGCAGAATCCTAAAGCCACAGGCAGAAATTGCTCCCGATCTTTGCTATTGAGAACAGCACTTCATTGCCTGTAAGAAGTTGTATACGGTAGTGTCGTTTATGAATTAGTGGTTTCCAGGCCCAAGTCAAATTGCAGGTTTTCACCTTCATGACTTGGAATCAGGGTACCAGGAGGACTACCTCTCTCCACACATATCTATCCAGATCCTGAGATCATCAATGGAGGACCTTCTTTGGGTGCTCCCACAAGGTGAAGTGCAACAGGTTGCTAGGAGTGAAAGGATCTTTTCAGTAGTAGCACTGCAGGTATGGAATGGCCACTTTATCATGTCCTGCCTGGCAGTTACTTTAATGTCATTTTGGCACCAGGCAAAGACCTTCTATTTTCCCAGGCTTTTAAAATCTTGCCGTAGCTTTCACAATCTGCTTCATTCTCTTGCTTGTTTTGAGTCTTGTTTTGACCTTAATTTGGAGCTTGTTTTCATGTTGCATCATATCATATGCACCAAAAACAAACTCAGTTCTCCAAATGCCAGTCCTTATGTAGCCAAAATAGCATGATCCGAACAGAAGAGGGAGGTTTCAGGGGATCACCACACTTTGCAGAAATACCAAAAAAAAGTTAAACCTCTAAAAAGCTCAATGAGAATTAAGCATACTCACTGGGCACAGAATTTTGACTGACTCTTACACCTGAAAAAAGCAATAAAAGCTTAAATTTAGGGTGCAATCCTATGGGTTGTACTCTGGCTACTCATAAGCCTCTGAACTTGGCTACTCTGAAGCTTCCTGCTCTGCATTTTAGCTATATGGACAATTTTGCCCATCTAGCGGTAGCTTTGGGAAGGAGGGAAGGACCCCCGGGGACAGCTGGAGATACCTTGTAACCCCACATCCCCAGGCCAGATCTGTTTATGTGTCCCGGGCCTAAACAGTTGTCACTACTATTATAAACTGTTTTAAAGCAGTAGTGTAGATCCTGCCTATGGGTGCCTCTACAAGAGTGATTGAAAGCTCTTTCAAGGTGCATTAAAAATTTGACCTCTACAAGAGCGGAGCGCAAACTGGGGGTCGAGACGCTTTTTCTGTCCGATTATGCGCATTATCGAATGCATGTTAAATAGCGAGTTTTAATTTGCCGCGGGAGTTGAAGCTCATTTTGGCCATGTAAACAAGCGATTCTCCGCATTAAACACCTTTAAAGCATGTTTCATACAAGCAGCAATGCGCTTCACCCCCTCCCGTGTATGGGGATTAGGCGTAAAAGCGATTGTGAGAAGATGCACATAATCGGACAACCGGGCATCAAACCAAATTCTTGTAGAGGGGATCCAAGTCTCCTCCCTTTCCCACCATCCCTGCATTCTGTTTTGTGATGCAGAGAGGTAGCCAGCATGATTCTCTCCATGTCAGCTACAAGACAGAAGTGGAGGGGGAGGGCAGCTCCTTTAAGGAAACTAAGAAAGAGCTGCCAACATTTACATTATGGGAGAAATAAACATTGAGGGGAAAATTGTTTCAGATTAATAGAAATAAAATTGTTAAGATTGCCCTTTTAAAAGGAACTCTACAGCCAAGCCCAGACCGGGGGGTGGGGGTTGCCAACCTTACACCCATACACGCTCAGACATTCCCTGTTAACATTCACCAGTCCCAATAAAGGAAATAATTCACCACTGCAATAGGTGTTACCAATATTTCTCTTGCAACCTCCAGGCATATGGAGCTGACTCAGTTACTTATAAAAGATTTGTTGGCATGCACTACAAAATCAAAAAAATCCACTTACCAGTAACTTGTCAGAGAAATAGGTGTGCATCATTAGGTGTGGAACAGTTGAGAATACATAGCTAAAAGAAGCTTTCAATTAGAATTAGTTCACACTGTTACAAAAATAAATGAAGAATACATATCTTCAAATAGTCTTCCCCAACCTGGTGCCATTCAGTTATGGTGGGACAGCAACTCTCAGAATTCCCAGTCAGAATAGCTGACTTAAAAGCATTCTGGTCCATAGGGAGAGGGTCACACATTTGTTACAGGTTTCTAAAAGTTAACTTCCCAAGCTGGTCTAAGGAACTGGCAGAATAGATGCTGCCCCCAGGGTGAAGCCACACATGAAGGAAAATGCAACTTTGCAACTAACTTTTTAAAATTCAATTTTTGCATCAGTTATTAATTTTCCTCAGGGCTGCTGTGGGGAGGATGGTTAAATTTTCCCTCCAACCCTCTCATTAATTATCAGCCCCTCCCTCCGCTGATGCAGCTTGCATTTTTTAAAACCTGCACATTAGCTGGATGTAGTTTGAACCTCAGTCTTAGTTGTCCCTAAGCACATGTTGTCAATCAGAGAACATAAGAAACCGCAAAAAAGAGTTTACCCCAGAGTGGAAAAGGCTCTCCAAGCCAAACAAATCCCCTGTGAAGCCCCATTGCTAAATGAGGAAATATCTTCATCGTAGGGAATATTGTCATCATAGAGAAAGGGTGAACTCCCACCAGGGATGGAGAAATCTGTCTATTTCCTGTCATGCCCATTTCACGAGTCCATTCTGTCCGTGATTTAAAAACAAAACAATACATGAAAAACCACATTTATTTTTGAATACAATGTCCCTTAATATGTGCATTTTTGTACACTACTTTCCCTAATATATGCATTTTTGTATGCAAATATACTGCACATATTCCCAGACATATGCAATTTGATGCCATTTTTCAGCTGAGAAATGAATGACAAAATATAGACAAGAATGCAATCTGAAGGACAACTGTATCCCAATCCTCATATTAGTCCAGAAATTGCAAATTAGGTCAGTTCACTTAAAAATCCAAACCGGATGAAATTCTCCTCCATTCCTACTACCCACCCCTGTTGACTTGCACAAATCAGGGTCTTACCATTCATACAGACTATAAGAGGCAGGTTATCATACTCTCAAATGAGATTTTCATTCTCCCTTATCATTCTAATTCAGTAATCTAGAGCTGCAACCCTGTGAACACCTGACAGTAGGCGAGCCCCAAGGGCAGGCCATCTGTTGAGGGTCCACACCTCAGCAGGGACACACCGTCAAGAGCCTTCACCCACCCCCTGAATTGCTCCTCCTCTTCACCATTGCAACCTGCTTGTTCAACCGCCTATTGCTCTAACCCAGACAATGGTAGAGGTGGTGAGAAGGAGGAGGAGCAGATGCCACTGCCTACATGCTCACTGGCTTTCTGCCAGTCAATCAAGCAAATGGTAGCAATGAGGAGGAGCAATTGCAGCTGGTGACAATGGCCGTGAGAAGGGAAGGAGTCGGTCCACTGAGGATATTTTGGCCAAGGGCTCTCAGAAACCCAGACTTGGCATTGGTAAGCACCACTGGACTAAGTAGGATTTACATAAGAACATAAGGAGAGCCATGTTGGATCCGACCAACTAGTCTAGCACTCTGTTCACACAGTGGCCAGCCAGCTGTTGACCAAGGACCCACAAGAAGAGCACCCTCCCACCTATGCGCCCCAGCAACTGGTGTATATAGGCTTACTACCTCTGACAATGGTGGTCGTAAACATGCATAGGGTTGTGTTTTAAGCATTTGAACTATTTGGTTAGTCTTACAGTAGGCTGACCAGATAAAATCCAGGTCAGGGCTCATGTAACTTTAACAGCTGTAGAGAAAAGGGAATTTCAGCCAGTGTCATTTGTATGCAATTAGTTCCTGGTGAAATTCCCTCTTCATCACAACAGTTAAAGTTGCAGGGGCCCTGCCTTCTTTTGTATATGGTCACTCTAGTGTAGTGCATGCACCTTTAACTGTTGTGATGATGAGGGAATATCACCAGGAACTAATTGCATACAAATAACACTGGCTGAAATTCCCTTTTCTCTACAACTGTTAAAGTGACATGAGCCCTGACCTGGATTTTATCTGGTCAGCCTATCTTACAGCCTATCTATACTACTGCTTTAAAACTGTTTATAACAGTTTTAAACCAGTCAATAACCATTATTAACCAGTTTAAAACTGTTATAAACCAGTTTAAAGCAGTAATATAGATAGGCTCTAGGAAACACTAAATATAATCTATAGCTTTCCGAAGGAAGCTGTCAAAAGAACTGGGGAAGTTCCTCTGGAACATTAATGAATACCTCTGGATGCTTGCACAACAGTTGACCATTTGATGTAGAAAAGATGGAAAGGTAGAAGTGTTACCCTTTGTTTTCTAGGTAACAGAGTATATCTCTATCTATGAATCTAATAGAACTGTCTGACTTTGCAACTTCTTTGTTCTCAAAAAGATCAAATCTGATCATTTTAAAATAGCAGATATATCAGATATAACTCATCAGATATTACTAAATCTTACAAATACACACACAGAATCAGCAAAGCCTAAACATGATTACATTTTCATTACATTAAAGGAGTGATACAAGCAAATTGATCTTATTGATCAATGGTCCATCTCCTTGATGAAACTATTTGTACTATACACTTTGAATTGTACTGGAAAATGAAAAAAAGACTGTATATCTGAAAATTCCATCATAAAAACAATAACATTTTCCATGCTAACAAGTGTTCTGCTTTTCTGAAGATGAACAGTCCATTAATGGAGCATTCATGGTCTCCACAACACTCCAAAGCTAGTAAACTGAACATGGTGTAATTCAAAGCATACAGAAAATGCAGGCTAGCACACTAAAAATCTTTTATTAGAATCTATGGTGAATGCATTTGGATAACTAATCTTCAGTATGATAAACAAAGACCAGCAACTTTTAATTTAGAGATGTCTAGGTGCCAAGAGCACTGGAAAGAGGGGGGAAATAATTTCCGAGCATGCACAACCACCCAGAAACAAGTAATGGATCCTGCAATTATGTGAGCGTTTGTCTTTCGTTTTACAGTTTTACCATCCCATTATCATCTGGTTGTTTATATTCTTTGCCACATTTTAACTAAGCCTCTGCTGTGTGGAGAAGCTGTATGTTTGTTGACGAAGGTTGCAGGAACACCAGATGTCTCTCATTTTAAAATATGTCCTTTTAAGTTGTCCTTGACTGTAGAATCACACAGAAATATGTACCTCCTGTTCCAGAACACCTCTACATACATCATACATGCACTCATGTATGTGGCTTCCTTTGCAATAAAGGCTTTCAGCCTTGGGGGGGGGGAAGTATCTGGAATCCATCCCAGTTAACTGCTGTGAAGATTCTGAGCTTTGAGGACAGAAACTCTTGCTGGTGTATACTTCCTCCATTTTTAATTTTTAAAATTGTTTTAGAACACTTTCAGTCTTCATTCTGAGTTTTGTTTTAGCAAAGGCCCAAAGCAAAATTTCATCCTATGTTAACTTCTGCGCAGAATTTTAAATGTGATTTACATTGTTCTCTTTGTTTATTTATTTATTTATTTATTACATTTGTATACCGCCCCATAGCCGAAGCTCTCTGGGCGGTATACAAATGTAGATTCTATTCAAATACATACATTATCAGAAAGTTGTACCTCATTTCCCAGCATTCTCTCTGATGGTGTACCCCTAATGCCACCTGGCACAACAAGATGTCTGGTGAGGAGGGGGGTGAAGATGGGGGGTAAATGTGGGGTGGGTGGGAGAGGGAGGGGGGTATGTGTATCACAGAGGGAGACCAATATAGAGATGTGGGTGAAAGAGAGAGATGGAAAATAAATTAAGGGTTGCAACTTTAAATGTTAAAGGGCTAGGAACTGTTATAAAAAGGAAGAGAATAGAAACGTTATTAAAAAAAGAGAAAGCTGATGTAATTTTTTTGCAGGAAACTCATCAAACAAAGGAGGGCGTAAATGAGCTTCGGATGAGGGAAGTGGGTGTTTATGAAAAGTCTTTTGGCACTTCTAAAGTGAGAGGTGTAGCGATTATAATTTCAAAAAAATGTGGTATTACTATACAAAGGGTGAAGAAGGATGAAGCGGGAAGGTTTCTGATAATTTCTTGCATGGTAGGGGAGGAGGAATATGTATTGATTAATGTATATGCTCCAAATGGAAAACAAATGGAATTTTTTGATGAAGTTTTTAACGCGGTGGGAGAAGTGGGTAAAAAGAATATTGTGATGGCAGGTGACTTCAATATGGTATTAGACAAAGGGAAAGATAGAGATAATATACTAAGAGCTCTTAAGAGTGGTGGGAGGACGGGGTTAAGCAAATTAATGGAGAGAAAAGAACTAATGGATGTTTGGAGAGTATTAAAAGGGGAAGAAAGGAAATATACTTTCTACTCACCAAGGTTTAAGAGTTATTCCAGGATTGATTATATTTTTGTGTCAAAGAATATGATGTCTAAACTTATAGACTGTGCTATAGGGGTAATTAAAGTCACCGACCATGCATTATTGACGATGGATATTAAAATGAAGAAGGATTATAAACAAGTTAAGAGATGGAGAATGGATATAAGGCTATTAAATAATAAAAATATAGTGGGGAAAATAAAAAAAGAAATGCAGGAAATATGGGAAATTAACAAAAAGGACTCAAACACGCAGGGGTTAATATGGGACACTATGAAGGCTGTAGTAAGAGGGATTTGTATTAGGGAAATGTGTACCCTAAGAAAACAACAAGAAGCACAAAATAAAAAGATTGAAAAGGAGGTAAGGGACTTAGAGGAGAAGCTAAGAGAGACAAAAGATAAATGCCTATTTGCCCAAATCCAAGCTAAGAAAAAGGAATTAGAGAGAGAAGACTTAGAACAAGTCCAAAGGGATTTGCTATATTTAAGGAGGGATTTTTTTTTAATATAGTAATAAAAACTTGAAGATGCTGGCTAGGTCCACTCAGTCAAAAAAGGCTAAGAATATGATAGGGACAATTAGAGATAAGACAGGGAAAAGTTGTAATTTAATGAAGGATAAATTAAATATATTTCAGGAATTTTATAGAGAATTATATACATCAGATATGGGATCACAGGTTAAGGTATTGGAATATGTAGAGAGGAATTGGAAAATAAGATTACAGGGGCAAGATAGGGATTATATGGAAGGATTCGTTACTGAGAAAGAAATAGAAGGAATTATTGCTAAATTAAAAGGAGGAAAATCTCCGGGATTGGATGGTTTGGGGCCGGAATATTATAAGTTTTTTAGAGGAATTTTAATACCAAGATTGAAAAAATTATTTAATAGTATAATAGAAGGAGGAAAGACCCCTCCCCCCATCGTGGGATCATTCCTTGATTATATTAATCCCGAAACCAGGAAAGGATCTGACGGATCCAGCATCTTATAGACCAATATCCTTAATAAATCAAGATTCAAAAATATTTACAGCAATAATGGCAAAAAGGATGGGTACGTTTATACATAAATATATTAGAAAATATCAATGTGGATTTATCTCAGGAAGGCAAATGCCTAATTTAATTGGAAGAGTTTTAAATATAATCAATATTATTTTTAAAAGGAATTTAAAAGCAGGTTTGTTAGCATTGGATATATTCAAAGCCTTTGATTGCGTGGAATGGCCAGCACATAAAACAATTTTGAAAACATTTGGGCTTGGAGTAAAATTTATGGGTGTGATGGATCAACTGTACAAAAATAATAAAGCAGAAATAATGGTTAATGATGGGTTAACGCAACAGATCACACTAGCTCGAGGAACAAGACAAGGTTGCCCACTTTCACCGATCTTATTTGCGATAGTGATAGAAATTTTGGCAAATGTTATAAGGGAGGATTTAAGACTGAAGGGGATAGGAGGGAAAGAAAAGATTAAAATGAATATGTTTGTGGATGACACATTACTGACATTAGATCCTCTGAAGACTGGGGAGCTGATTAAAGAGCATTTGAGAGAATTTGGGGAGATTACTGGTTTACAAGTTAATTGCGGGAAGTCAGAAATGATGTTATTTAATTATAACAAAGAGGAGATGGAGGAAGGTAAAGTTAAGTTAGGTTTTAGGCTTAAAAATGTAGTACGTTATTTAGGAGTTAATATTGCAAAAGATTTAGATAGGTTAGAGGAAATTAATTTTGCAAGTTTGAAAAAACAGGTAGGGGAAAAGTTAGAGGTATATAGAAAATTAAAACATTCTTGGTTTGGTAGAATAGCGGTTATTAAAATGAAGATATTACCTAAGATTATTTTTTTGTTTAGAATGCTGCCGATTAAAATATCGAATGCAGAGTTAAAGAGCTGGCAAAATATGATTAATGCTTATTGCAATGGAGATAAGAGAGCTAGGATTAACAAAGGGTTATGGTATAAGACACAAAAGAAAGGTGGTGTGGGACTTCCAAATATAAAGAATTATTATATTGCTAATCAGTTAAGATATGTTATAAAAAGTATATTAGGGGAGGAAGACTTAGAATGGCTAGAATCGCAAACAGGGGAACTAGATTTTGAATTGCAAAATATTTTTTTAAATAAAATTCAAAAGAAAGATCTGAGGGGTTTGGACAACCCGTTGCTGAAAAATATTCTAGAGATCTGGGAGAAAGTTAAAGGAAAGTTAATACCAGGAGACTCTCCACTCGCCCCAGTGGTAGTAGTGGGAAACTTCCCAAAGAATTTAAAAGTAGAGTTGGAAGGAAGTTTGAAGGGTCAGGAAATTATTAAGTTAAGGAATTGGATGGAAAGAATGATAGATAAGGTGCAAATTAGAGAGTTATTAAAAGGACAAAAGATAGCTTGGTTCAAATGCTTGCAATTGGAAAAATGGACACAGGAATGGAAAAAGATAAATAAGAAATGTAGAAATAATACAAGATTTGAAGATTTAATTGAATCAAGACGAAAGAAGGAAGTAATTAAAACTAGAAAAGGTCTGATTAGCGAAATATATAGAATCCTGACAGAGGAGGATGAATATCGAGACTCTCTTAAAATGATTTGGGAAGATGATTTAAAGGAACAAATTAATGAACATGACTGGGGGAGGATGTGGGATGCAAGAATGTTAAAGCTTTTGTCGATTAGAATTAAGGAGAATTATTATAAGACAGTATGGAGATGGTATTTAACGCCGGTAAGATTTCATCAGATAGATAAAAAAGTGTCCAAGAATTGTTGGAGGGGATGTCAGGAGGTTGGAACTTATTTCCATATGTGGTGGAGCTGTGAACATGTACAAAAATTTTGGGAAAGGGTGTTCAAAGAAATAAGTGAAATAATTGGAAGTAAATTGGAATTAAGCCCAAAGCTGGCTCTACTAGCAATATGGGATAAAGGAAATGAGAATATAAATAAGAGAGAATTAATAAACAACCTCCTGGCTCCCGTCAGAATAATGATTGCTAAAAACTGGAAAGGGCAAGAGATATATACTATAGAAGAATGGTATAAAGAAATATGGGATATGGCACTTAATGACAAGCTAACGTGTAAAATGAAAATAAAGAGGGGAATGTCCAGTAAGAATGATTTTGGAGATGTATGGAGCCTATTTTTGGAATATGTATTAAGAACGGGGAAGGGGCAAATACCTTCAAAAGAGTCTTTACACTTTTGGAAAGAATAATAATGTATAATTGAAGGTCTCCTGGGGGGAGGGGAGCACGGGGGTATGTGGTTATGTAGTGTATTTTATGTTGTTTTATGTTGTATTATGTTGAAAAAAATAAAAAATATTTTTAAAAAAGATGCTTGGGCTAATGCTGGATATCTCAAGCCATTAAGGAGACCATTCTCTGCAAGGAAATACTTTGTTTTCACATACACACTTGACTGTGTTGTTTATACTACCACTGCTGGTGGAACACATATATAGGACAAAGTTTGTTCAATGTTATAGTATGTCAAAACGTAAGCCTCCAAACCATTTACGTACATTGCTTGCAGACAAAGCCATGCATGTTTCCTTAAAACTGTAGTGTTAAAATAAAGTTGGCTTCTCAATCCACATTTAACCACTGCAATAAGTGGCTTGTTTTTCAGGAGTTTGAGGAACTCAACTATCCACACTGAGGATCTTTTCCAAGGAATCTTGAAGCCAAATTTATTGTGGTTAATAGAAATTGGAAATAGTCTTCTGTGATGGGGGAGGCGCAAATGCCTTTGTGTTCCAAGGGAAATGGCTTTCAGTTTAAATGTGTTCTGCCAATTTATCCTTGGCTCAGGCATCTGATCTATTGTATGGATTTCTCACCAAGATAGTACAGTACACAGATCAGAATAGCTACACAAAATGTATGTGTGATTAAATTGTCTTAATGAAAAATGATGGAGGTGTGCGAGGGCAGAATACTGGCACAATGTCCACGTGTAGAGATGTCAAAAATGCCAGTTCTCACAACGACAGTGCCCCAAATGCATCCCTGGATAGTGATGTATATGGTTTGGTAAAAAGCACAAGGCAACCATAAGTAATAGCCTAAACCTATGAGCTGCTGTGCTGGCAAAGAAAGCATTTTAGATGGGGTCCAACAATTGTCAAGCTAGTGCTGGGTCATGACCAATACCATGATGTCACAAGCTAACAACCAACAATCATCATCAGTTTATTTGCATGCTGCTTTTCCATGTTAAAACCATGCTCAAAGCAGCTCATGGCAACATTAGAAAAATAAATTACATCAAATATAGCAACATTTCCAGATAATTCTCTAACAGTTACAAGTCCTAACAAGAAGTAAACGGTAGAGCTGAGCACCACTTCAGACCCAAACCCCAAATTTGAACTGAAGCAGGTCAATTTAGCCCACTTCAGGTTGAGGCGGTGTGGAGCAGAGCAATGGTGATCCAGTACAATGGTGAGCCACTGCCCCCACCCACCCACGGGACTTACCTGACCTGTCCGGCAACCACCCATCTTCAATGAGAGCTGCTATTTTAAGCAAAGATGGAGGTTCTGTCTTTTCCTAGATTTAAGATTGTCCTTTCTTCAAAAAAATTATGGGATTTTTTTTTTTAAAACTGACCTGAGATAGAAAGCACTAAGAAGTGACGAAGGAGAATGGTGTGGCACTAATAAGATCACAAAGAGCAGCAGGAGCTTTCACCACTCTTGACAGGAAACTTTCTTACCTGATCAGATTCAGACATCATGACAAGACATCCTGAGAACAAGCCACCCTAAACTACCCTACTATGAGCCATGGGTTCTTTGTGAAAACTACCCACAATGGAAAAACCACTCTGAGTTCGGATGTCACGCTAAGCCACCCTGTAACCATCCACAATGACAACCCATTGTGGCTTAACATGATGTGCCAACCAGGTCATTGTCTCCATTGATGCTGACATAGGCCCCATTCAGAAGACACCTTAAACCACAGCTTTAACCATGGTGGTTAAGCCAGGCCATGTTCAGAAGTCACCTTAACTCATGGGAGTTGCTCCAGCCCCTTGATAATTTTACTTGCCCTTTTCTGCACTTTTTCCAAATCTACAATATCCTTTTTTAGGTGTAGTGACCAGAAATGAACGAAATATTCTAAGTATGGTCGCACCATAGATTTGTAAGGGCAGTATGATATTGGCAGTTTTATTCTTAATTGCTTTCTTAATTATGCCTAACATGGAACTGCGTTGAGCTGTTCACCACAACCACAAGATATGTTTCTTGGTCAACCACTAGCTCTGATCCCATCAGTTTATACTTGAAGTTGGGATCTTTTGCCCCACATTTGCCATTTTGATGCCCACTCTCCCTTTTGGAGCTCCATTTTGATTGAACAACCCTAAATAATTTGATGTTGTCAACAAACATGGCCACTTCATTGCTCATTCCTAATTCCAATCCATATCATTTATGAATAAGTTGAAAAGCATCAGTCCAAATACAGATCCCTATGAGACCTCACTGTTTACATCCCTACATTGGCAGAATTTACAATTCATTCTGCTTTGTGTTCTTTAGCCTGATCCATAAGAGGACCCCTCCTTTTGATCTATGACAGCTATGTTTGCTCAGGTGTCTTTCGCGAGGGGCCTTGTCAAAAGCCTTTGGAAATCCAAGTAAACAATAGAAGGATTCCTATATGACTTAAGGGGCTGCCTTGATGGTGCCGCATTGGTGCTGCATTCCCCCTAAACCTTGTGGTTTCACTTCTGCGGGGTTGCTCTGGGTTATCCCCGTGCCAAGTAGGAAGCGCAGGATTTCCGACAATCATTCAGGTACTGGAACCACCCACCCCATCCTCTTCCTGGCTTTTGGTGACCAATTGCCAGGTGCTATCCACCCAGACCACCCCTCGGATCAACCATGGAGTGAGGCCAGACAGTGGAAGAGCCAGGGTAAGTCCCTAAATTTTTAACTGCGCAACTTCGTGGAAAAGTCTCACAGTAGCTGCTAATCTGTGGCTGTGTCATATAACTGACACAGCACTGATTTGCAGCAATCATGGGGTTTAGAAGATGTACAGACAGCCCCTTAATGGTGCCATGCTTTCTTCTCTTCCCCCGTCCATCCCTGGATATTTGTGCTCAGCTATTACATGGAATTTGAGGTCAGTATGTTCCTCCTTAATTCTGATCCAGGGCTCTCTATCAAAATCAGTGTACACTACTTGAGCTCCACACCTTTATAACATGTATCCAATGAGGGGTAGGGCTGGGTAAGAATAAGGAAAATGCACATACACTTCTCAGAGTGGCCCTTTGAGTACAACAGCAGGCTGGCAGGAGGGGTGGGGTCAGCTTTTCCACTGAGTCCAAAAGCAATCCTTCTGCATGTGAGCATGGTTACCAATCCATGTACAACTAAATTGTCCCCACAAAGAAAACTCAGGCTTGGAAATATAGCCCCATGTTTCTGGAACACCATTCCAACACTGCAAGCATTCAAACAAGTGTGAAAGATCTGTTTATTTGGAGCTGTTTTTTCTTGATAAACATATTGTACTGTCATTGATTGATCTGGTGCAGAATTATTTTATTAAAAGATATTTAGCTGAGTCAGGTGTTGTTTATTTTTGCTTATTATTATTTTTCTTGTTTTCTTTATTCTGATTTTATTCTTTATGTTTTGTCTTGTTCTCTATATTGCAGCTCTAGAGGCATGATGGGAGCCATCTTACAAGGGCTCCCATATAAAAAGGCAGCCTAAAAAAAACATATTAAATGAATAGAGAAACAATTTCAATCATCTTTGTGCATAGAGAGATAACCCTGTAGTTTCAGACCATTCTCCGAACTCCCGTTTCGATGCAAAGATGTTATATCCCTAAGTGCATTCACACAAAAAAGACCATTAGAAGAAAACATTGCAGGAATGTCGTTCACAGACAAATCTCATCCTCAGACAATTTGGCTGGTTAGAAGCTCTAGCAACTGGAGCAAACAACTTTTTTTCAAAATAAAAACCTCACAAGGTAGCATATGTGTTTCGCACACTCTGGTTCTAAACATGTAATAATTCCCATTCCGTTCAGTACAACTTACATCCTAGAAGGAATGGTTCAAATTCTAGCAGAAAGGTACAACAAAGAGAAGGTCCCATGAGTTAATATGGATTATCAGGGTGTATGCAACCAAGTAAATTTGAAATATTATAATGCACATATTATTAGACCCAAGTTGGCCATCTGATCTTTGGCATTTCCTGATATCTGAGTGCTTCACCATTCTCCTTTAACCTGCTTTTAATGCAGCTGGTTTTTGTTTTGCTTTTGTTTTGTTTTTTGGTTTAGTTTTGACCTGGAGTAATAATAAGTATGGATGTTATCTCGTTTATTTTGTTTTTGTCCCTTTGGCAGCAGTCCTTGATCTCTTGCCTTTTCTCACTCATGAGTGCTTTCAACAATAGATACTTGGCCGGAACCACTGGATAGAAGTCTGAAGTGTTGGCTTTTTGAACACTAGAGCCCAAAGGGCGGAAACAAAGTTGTAAGCTCTGCTGGAAGAGGTAACAGACGATATCTTAATCTTTCACTAGAGGCAGATTAGAAACTCTTTATGCGGCAACTGTAGAAATGGATCTATGACATCATGTCTAAGGCTTCAGGTTGATCACTGTATGTGCTTTGCTCTCAGCATGTCACTCTTTGAACAAAACTGATTGATAACACTGTTGATGTTGACAGGCTAATGCCAGAAAAGAAGCTGGGCTTTCATCTTTGAAAACTGTCTATTTGTCAAAAGAGGACTCCTATGTTATTTTTACCTTAAATGTCTATGTCTGAGAAGCAGCTCGATTTTTACACGTTTTGTATCTTTTGGAATCAAGAGGTCTTTCCGAATTCTTTCCTGCTCAAGTATGAGTAAGAAAGATTCATCAGAGCAAATCCACTCCTTTTGCTGGCAGCATGATTTTTAATTGAAGACAGAACGTGGCACCATAATTAATTAGTTAAGTATTCATCCAGTGACGAATTATCCGGAATTCACTCTGTTTCATTAGTCACATTGGCAGCTCAACTCCAGACATTCCTGGATGAAATGGATTATCTAGACTGATTTCAACCTGGCTTCTGATACAGTTTGGAACTCTATTGGTCTCCCTGGTGAGAGAGACTGAGGATATAGATCTCTTGATTCTTCTGGTCCTCTCAACTGTTTTCAAACCATTGACCATGATATTCTTCTGGACCAGCTGACTGAGAATTGGAAGCATCATATTCAGTTGGTTATATTCCTACCTGAGAGTTCAGTTCCAGAAGATGGTACTAGGAGATTACTGATCAGCTCCATAGTATTTCTTCTGTAGAAGCCACAGCATTCCATTTAACATTTAACAGCTATATGAAATCACTAAGGTTGGTTGCCCAGGTCCTTTGTTGTAAGGTGTCTATTTCTCGTTTGTATTTGAGGTGGACGAAACTGTCAATTTCACTTTCTCCTGAATTCACTTTTTTAAATCTCAAGTTCCTTCTGTCCCAGCTATGAAGAAATTTGCAAATCTTGGTAAGTTCTTATCCAAAATCAACTGAAACGAAATTCTGATCCATCCTCATTTTGCATTTAATTCAGGAGAAGCTAATGGCATCCTGGAAAGGTGTCTGAGTAAGGACTGGGATGAATGGGTGCTAATCCATTCCATTGGTGGCACAGTTGATCAGGAAGTTGATATTTTATCTGCTCTAGATAAGGTTGCCCTCCCCCCCCCCCAAAAAAAAACCAAGTATGCAGCTTTTGGGTGCTATTAGATCTGGCCTTGGAAATGACACCCAGGTGGTTTCTGTAGCTCAAAGCACTTTTCACCAGCTTCCCTCATCAAGATTATCTCAGAGCTTTGGCTATTGGATGGAATAGAAATGTAATAAATAAATAAATAAATAATCAAAATTGAAAAGTGATATTCTAAACAAAATCAGCAAGACAATGAATTATGTGGGATATCCATACTGCCATATTATAACACATTCGAGCATAGATGTTATGCCAATCTGCATATTATGTATGGCAAACTGAACTCCTTACCATGAATGATAAGCTGCCCCAGGGAGGAAAGAGCTACCCTATGATAACTTGGTCATTTGTACAAGTTCAATATCAGGATTAATTCGAACCTGTTGAAAAACTGGCCATGTGCAGTCTATATTTGGAAGTAAAATCTTAAGGTACCAGTCATACATGACACAAAAAAATAGAAGAAGAAGAAGAAGAAAAAGAAGAAGAAGAAGGAGGAGGAGGAGGAGGAGGAGAAGAAGAAGAAGAAGAAGAAGAAGAAGAAGAAGAAGAAGAAGAAGAAGAAGAAGAAGAAGAAGAAGAAGAGAGCTCAAACTTGTACTGGAACACTGGAAGCTTACTTATCCTGACTCAGTCCATCTAGCCTAGTATTGTTGACACTTGCCAGCAGCAGCTTTCCGGGAATTCAAGCAGGATTTATTCCTAGCCCTACCAGGAGATGCTGGGGAATGAACCTGGGACCTTCTGCATGTAAAGCATGTGCTCAATGTATTCAGTTGCATGAATTCAGAGATATTGGAGACCACTGACAATTTTAAGTGGCTCTTAGGGAGAAGCCATCACTTGATTCAACAAGATTTCATGAAATAATTTTTGCATGAAAGGGTATAAAAAGGCAGCATTTCCTGAATGCTTTAATGAAAGCAGCATGGCTTTTAGTATGTCTGCCTGCAATTTTGGAACACCATTTCATTTTTGTAACCACAAATTTTGCTTTTTGTGGAATTCAGCAACAGCCTGATTAATAACACCAACAAAATTAAATAATTATTCAGACCATATTTATCCCCCTTAAAAGAAGTTCTAACTTTTTCTGGATTGAATATACATTTCTGAAATTCACCTCTGTTGTGATAATACAGTTAACCACACATCTCCTGTTAAGACTAGGAAGCACGGACTTTATAATGTCCCAGCTCAATTCCTAGCTTGTTAAGCCATATTGGGAATGAGTCACAGAAGTGCATGTCCCTCCCTCCAGTTGTCAGGACTTACATCATGGTTTAATTAAACCACAAATAGCCATTCCATCAAAATGGAGAACTGCAGTTCAATGTCAGTTTATTGACCAGGCTCTTAAACCAGAGATTGAAATTGGCTTAAGATCCTGGTTAGTAAACTAACATTAAACCATAGTTCCCCATTTCAGACACAAGGGGTGCTTCAAAGGAGTTTGAAACTTATTCCAAGGATGCTGGTGACCCTTCCTTTCTCCTTAGGGTTCCCTGATATTAGGGGGCTTTTCTAGGCTTAACTGCACACCCCAAGGGTGGGGCTTGAGTCGAAGGAGACGGGCACCTGTGGATCTGCTCTTCTGGACTGAAGCTCCGCTTGGAGGATTTGGGCAGCAAAGCCACCCCTGGCCCCTCCTGGGCTACTGCCTCCTCTCTCAGACTTCTAGCATTAACAGATTTTTCTTCTAGCAAGAAAAAAGATGAAAGAAGCATTGGGAAAACACAAGAGGGTTAAAAATGGAAGAATTACATCCAAACCTCCACCCTAAAATTCTATGTTTGGGGCTGGGCAATTGCAGAATAAAAGGCTCATTTGAAAGTATGCAATGGCTAAATATGGTTTAATTACACTAGGATACAAGTGTCATGGAAATGAGGAGGTTAAGTGATGGAAATCGAGGACGTATGCAGTCCCATTGCTTGTTCCCATTTGGTAACATATGCATTCAGCAAGTAAGGAACTGAGCATCCAAAGTTGGCTAATGTGTCCTTTGAAGTTACTGAATCATAAGGACACCCTATCTTCTGGCCCCAAATTTCAGGTGCCATTTTTAGAAATAGTGGTGAAAATTCAGAATATTACAAGGAACATGCTACATAAATACATACAAATAAATGGCTTGTACATCAGCGGTAGGTAACCAAGAATAACCAAGCAAATATTTACTCTCTGAAATGTCTTAAATACCTTGTTGAAATTGTTATGAGGGGGTAATGTAAGAATGTGTAAAATACCAACCTTCTTGTTGTTATTTGCATCGTTCTTTGTTATTCAGATTAATTAAAAGATAATTTCAAAGACTGTGTTTCATTTGGAACATTGTACACAATCCTGACATGGGTTGCAATCCTATACAGACTTACTTAGGAGCTAGCTGTCCCACTGAACACAGTGTAAGTTACTACTTAGAAGCCATCCCACTGAATGTCCAAACAACGGTGGTAGTGAGGAGGAGGAGCAGTAGATGCCACCACCTACTTGCTCACTGGCTCTCTTGCCTGTCCAGCAAGCAAGTGGTGATGAGAAAGTGGTGATGGGAACCAATGATGAGAAAGAGGATGAGGAGCAATAGCACCTTGTGGCAATGATGGTGAGAAGGTAGACTATGGGACAGGATCCACGGAAGGTGTCTCACCCAACGGCCCTCAAAAACCGGGAGCCAGCTCTTAATGCAGTAAACGTAAATATGCATAGGATAGAGATGACAAACACTCTTTTTGCACTGACAAACGCTGACAGCTATAGCATCATCCATTGCTTCAACTTACAAATAAGTGCCTGCCAGTCTTGCCACATTGCCAATCTTTTCTCTGGCTTCCTTGATGGCCAGCATGTGCATCAATGCCTGTCTCATGTAAATCATTGGGGGGTTTCTTTCCCCATCCCATGGAGTTATTCTAGCTAACAGCATACAGATCTTCCTTTTTGTTTTCATTATGCTCATTAGTACCCTGTCATTTGATAGGTACAATTTGTTCCACCAACTGAGTACACTTGTTTAAAAAACAAGAATACTGACTGTGTAATGCTGTGACAATCTCTCCCTGCTGGATGGTCTTTGGTCTAAGTCAACCTTCACCTATCTGGTGCTCTCTGGATTTGTTGTACTACAATTCCTGTTATCTCTAGGTTCCATGGGCATGGTGGTTGGAATTGATGGAGATTGTAGTCTAACTAGAGGGCACCAGATTGGGGAAGGCAGGTCTAGGTAACCTCAGAAATGTCAAATGCCTTCAATATAGAAATGTTCCTATATAACTAAATGTAATCTAAAAATATAAATAAGTAAAAATATCCATAATTCATTAGCAGCTATCCTTTAACCAGTACACCCACATACCATATTCAGGTAGCTCTATATATTCCAGAATAGCAGATGGCTCACTGCCAAGAGCCCACTGGAGTTGATCTTCTCTTTCACCATTGCAACCTGCCTTGTTCCCATGCCCCAACAACACTGGTGGTGGTAAGAGTAGATGATCCTACCTGCTTGCTCACTGGCTCGCTGCCCAGCAAGTAAGCAAGCAGGTAATAGCAAAATTAACGAAAAGGGGTAGCAGCTGGTAACCATGGTGGTGAAGGGGTAAACTCACTAAGGGAGGGGGGCATTAAGAGTATCTTGCCCAAGGGCCCCAAAAAAACTGCAACCGGCATTGCTGCAATCCAACCAAATTGCATAACTGGCACTTGTGGATGTTACTGGTGCTGCAAAATAGAGTTCAACCAATTCACATAATTGGCACTTGTGTGGGTTATTATTGGCACTGCCACATAGAGTTCAACCATGAAGAAAGTTTCCAACAGCTAGTTAGTTGCCAAGATAACACACAGATTGGCCAATACTTCATCACATATAGGGGCTGTTTGTATGACATGATAGCCCACAGTGGGTTATTAACCCATGGTGAGGCTGTGGTGCTTGCTGGATGCATGCGGTTGCCATTTTGAATATGCAGCCCCCATTCAAGGCTTGTCGTGAGCATAGTTATGCATCTGTTTTAGGGTTATGTAAGGGTTGTTTAACCCTCATATAAGTCACACTCGTTGGGTTCACACAACATGACAATCCCCAAGTGGATGTTGGATACTGAACCTGGTGCCCATGGATACCATGGTTCATTGTGGGTTAAGTAACCCACAATGAGCTGTGTGGCATGTCATCTGAACCCAGTCAGATATCCTTGTGCATATCAAGTTCCTTTAAAACAATTATCCCATTGCAATAACCCACTCTCCCTGGTCAACCATTGGCTATACATATTCAACAAGCCTGTAAAGGTATTGTACTTACGTTTGCTTAATCAAGATTTCCATAATAGTTTGATTCCATGTGAATAATTTGCAGCATGTTATTTGGTGCATAGTGAAAGCTACAATGTTTCTAGCCTGCTTGCTTATAGAGCATCATCCTATTTTGGCATTAAGGTTTAAGGGGAATCAAATAGCAAGGGGAAATCAGGATGATCCTCTAGAACAGAACTTCTTACAGATTGAGGGCCGAATTCTATTTCAGAAAAGCTCAGGCCACAGTCCAGTGGTGGATGGTGCCAAAGGCAAACGAGACAGGCCAAAGGCAAAAGCGGGCAGGCCCACTATAAAAATTACCACCATACTTAGCTTCAAGCTCTTACTATCAGTAACTAAGCTTTAGAAGAGGCATTTTAACTTTTAGAAAAAAAGGGGGGGGGGAGACAAAAGCCAGGAAACCACCAAGTGATTGGTTATTGAGGAAATGGGGATGGGGCCATGAGAGGGAAACCCCAAAGGGCTGGATTTGGGACCCAGGAGGCCTGGAGGATGAAATATTTGATGGTATGATGTTTGGTTTTCACCCAAGCTGCTCCTTAATCAGCTAAATTTACTGTAAAATCAGGTTTCTCTTTTTCTGCCCCCAGAGGAAAAAGGAATAAGATATTCAAAGACAATATATTACCTTATCTACAAGGCCCAGCATGTCGACAAGTCTGTGCTCCCTTTCTGGGTTATCCCACTGACCGTTTTTTTTCTCTTTCTGAAGCAGGCCTCACACCACGTCTTGTTATTTCCCTATCTCTGCTTTGGGACCCATGCGGCCTCCCGCACCTCTCTGTTTCCTAGCAGTGTCTGATCAGCATTCCCCTGCAGGGCTGGCAACCAAAACAAATGTTTCATGTGTCTGTTGGATGGGCCATCCCCGCTCATCCTTTTATAGGAGATTTCCAACATATCTTAACGCAATTTGACCATATCAATCCCAGCCTTTGCCAAATTTCCATTTGTGAATTCATCCTGTTTTAATTAAACTATGCAAACAAACACCACATCACTCAAGGCTTGAAATGTCTTGTGGTATTGACATGTCTATCTGTACAAAGTCCAAATGGATTCACTTGAAAGACAATTTATAAAATCTGTTCCTAAATGTGCTTGCGCATATATGTTTTTTTTTAATGGTAATCAAAGCAGCCACAACATACCAATGACACCTGATTCAGAGGTTCGGAAAGTCTCAACCATTTTCTATCTGCATTTGTTTTTTACTTGACAGAAACATAATTTTTTTTAGGACAAAACATTCCACAGCATTAATGCTGTACAGGTGTATAAACTATAGGTTCCATAGCATCACATACCACCAGTGCATACCGTGATCTTCCATTTGCTGGGATTGCAAAATAAATATATACTAGTTCTCCAAGAAATCCAATTTAGTAATTGTATAATTACATTCTAATAATGAACGTCTGGGTTTTGGTATTGTTTAAAGTTGCCAATTGTCAAGAAAAGAACTTCATAGGGAGACTTCAGCATGAACGTGCTGAATTAGAACTTACCAAGAAGTTTGATCTTATTTATTTCGGTTTGAAGTGAAACAATAGCCTTGTTCGAGTATAAAACATGGTTTATCATTGTGAGAATGAGCCTGGTTAGCACACTCCACCCAACCCACTTTTCCCCTCCTCCAACATGCCCAGGAGGAGATGTTTGGAAGCGATCACTTCCACTTTTACACTAACTGCAGCTCTGAAATGCAGACAAACTTAGAAAGCTGGCTTGTTTCAACTAAGCATAGTTAAGATAAACCACAGTTTAGCCTTATGTTCAAATCCTAAACTGTGGTTAACAGAAACAAGAAGGAAAAGCTTCCAGACTCTTCCTCGTAGCCACACCAGAAGAGGACGGGATACACATGCCTGAGGCTCATGCACTGAATGATGAACTATTATTGTTTGTCACTGCACATCAAGCAGGGTGTGTCTGTCCAAGTGCAGATGCGAATTAGCACAGCACAGCTAGGTTAGTTCTATCATCACTGATCACTGTTGTTGCGAATGGGCACTTGCTTATATTTAAACTTACATGTTTAAACTTTACACAGAATTAGTACAACGTATACTTTTTGCATTTCTTAGCCACCTGGCCTCTGTTTTCTACATTTTCTCTCTCTACACCCATATGAACATAAAGAAGCCAACTGAGGATAATGCTTCATGCATCTGATAATGCTTTGTGCTATAATTAATATGTTTTGCTGCTGTCTGTGTGGATGCACAAGGTGCCAATTGGTCTTAAATAAGGCTAGGGAACATGTATATTTGCCCCACAACAGGAGCTGAGCCAAAACATGCTCCACCCAGGAAGGATGGCAGGAAGGAAGGAAGGAAGGAAGGAAGGGGCATACAATGCAATGAAATTAGCATCAAGTGTATGTCTAAATACGTACGCATTTTGTTCATGAATGCTGGTCGGTGGTGCCCATAAGCAGAACTATCTCAGGGCCAAAATATACATTACTTTAAATCCATATCTGGCTGCTTCATTCCCCTGCCCCCATTTTTACTGTAGAGAAGGGCAAGGGGGCCAATCAAGATCTGGACCCTAATATGAGCAATAGGGGGACATTTAAGATCTAGATTGGTGCCCTTTAGGGTGGCCAGTTACAGATAATCAAAAGAGAAGCAGAAATTCTTAGCCACAAAAGAGGACAATAGAGGGCACAGGTTTGCATAAATTTTCCATATGCTCATTTATTTGTACAGATGCTACCTTAGAAATTACAATAATTTAATTGATCCTTTGTGCCTGCTCAGTCTGCTCTCCAGGTACTCACTGTTGATGGGTAGCTTCTAGGTCCCTGCTAGGGTGGCTGCTTACACATCTCCAAAAAAGGAGGAAATGCATCACCAAAGAAAGAACAACAGGGGACATCAGTTTTTGTAACATCTGCATATACAAATTTACATGAATAGGTGCAAATTTAGAAATTTCTATTTAAATAGAAATACAAGACAACTTACCATAGTGGAGAAGACTGTGATGCAGTGACCTGCATGTTGGTTCAGTCTGCTGTCCAGGTGCTGCTGATGGGAAACTTCAAGGCCCTAGCTGCTCTTCCTCCTTAACTTTAAACTAGACTGGGACTGGGCAGCCCATCAAATAGAGGATGCCTTCAAATAGAGCACTGTCCTCTGCAGACCTCAAAAATGGAGGACTGTCCTATATGATGTAGGACCCCTGGCCATCGTAGCCCCTGCTCTCCCATCTTATGGTTATTTATGTTTAAGTCATACTTGGACTGGACAGCCCTTCAAGTAGAGGACTTGCAATCCTTTAAATAGAGGACTGTCCTCTGTAAAGTGGAACGTCTGGCCATCCTAGCCCCTGCACCTACTCCAGAGTAAAAAGGAGAAAGAAAAGATGTAGCTGGTAGATACAGATTTAAAGTAATGTCTGTTTTGGCCCACAGTGTGCAAGAATAGCACAGTCAGGAAGCTCTTAATTCCAGCACACAGAAAACCGTTCATTTGCCATCCTTGAATCCTGCCTGTGTAGGCTGACCAGATAAAATCCAGGTCAGGGCTCATGTAACTTTAACAATTGTAGAGGAAAGGGAATTTCAGCCAGTGTCATTTGTAGGCAATTAGTTCCTAGTGAAATTCCCTCTTCATCACAACAGTTAAAGTTGCAGGCACTATACTAGAGTGACCATATACAAAAGAAGGCAGGGCCCCTGCAACTTTAACTGTTGTGATGAAGAGGGAATAACACCAGGAACTAATTGCATACAAATAACACTGGCTGAAATTCCCTTTTCTCTACAACTGTTAAAGTTGCAGGAGCCCTGACCTGGATTTTATCTGGTCACCCTATGCCTGCTGAACAGGGCCTTCACCTTGCTTTATGATAAACTCTCCACCGCCTCTAGAACTTGCTCTTAGAGATAAGATAAGAGTGTATTCTTCACGTGGGTCTATGTTTAACTCTGGGCATATCCCATTATTTCCTGCAGTTCCTCAATTTATTTTATTTCCTAAACAGTGCAAACAGCTCCTGAAGCTAACTCTGTTCTTTCACAAGCTCGCAAGGGCCATCTCATTCAGGGCATAAGAAGAATGCTGCTGGATCAGCCCAAAGGCTAATGTAGTCCAGCACTCTGTTCACACAGTGGCCAACCAGAGGCCTATGGGAAGCCCAGAAGTAGGACAGGGCTAATACCCTCCCACTCATTTTCCCCAACAACTGGTTTTATTTATTTATTTAGGGCAGAATCCTATGCGTTGCACCTTCGATAATTGTGAAAGCCCCCAACATGGAGGCTTACGAGCATCCTATGCAGGGTGGGTGGAGTGGTGGTATCTCTTTGCCTCCCTGTCCTCCCACCCTGCATTTGTTGCAAGACAGGGTGTTTTTGTTTGTTTGTTTGTCCATCTAGCTGGGTCACTTCAGAGGAGGAGGGAAGGAGGCTGGAGAGTGCTCAGGATAATGTGTATCCTGGCCTCTCTAGTTTCCTCCCCTCCCTGTCCGCTAAAACACCCCCTTCTCTGAGGTTGAGTTCCTGACCTCAGAGAGCAGCTGGCATGGTTCGTTCTGCACCAGCAGTGAGAGGGAAGGAGGGGGAGGGGTGGAACTCTGATTCCCCCCTCCGAGGTCAGAGCACTGTCTCCAGCCTCGGATCAGAGAAGCCAAAATATCCTATGGCCTCTCAGATGCTGTGTAGGGGCCATTTATTTTAAGAAATTTCTTACCCACTTTTAATTATTAAAAAAATCCCAAAGCAAAGTAGAAGCAATAAAACGTAGTTAAATAATATAAAACTATACAAAAATACATTGAGAGGCACACTGGAGGTAATAAATAGCCATCATTACTAGAAGTCTTGATAGCTTTATCCATCAATAATTTGTCTAATTAAATGCCATCCAAGTGCGCAACCATCGCTTCATCTTGTGGAGGCAAATTCCGTTGTTTAAGTTTACCCTGTGTAAAGAAGTATTTCCTTTTGTTTTATCTTGAATTTCTCACCATTCAGCTTCATTGGATGAGCCCAGTAGTGGTGTACTAGAACGAGGACTTGCAAGGGTGCAGTGCTGGCACCATATCATTAGCAAGCATGCTGACTTCATCTGCATTCCCTGTTCTCTCTAAACTTAGTTGTAATCTTCACCATCGTGGGGAGGGCAGGGGGTGGGGTGATTTTTCCCAGCTACAATATATCATTCCTTGCTGCAATGTAAAGTATTTTGGAGTGTCTGGCTCTTGAATGGGCAGTGAAGATCTATTAACATTGCAAAAGATCTGCTCCTAGCAGATGAAAACTCCTAGAATTGGTTTATTGATATGGATCAATACAGCGGCCTGCAATTTTGGACTTTCTTTGGGACCATGGCTATGGAGACCGTCATGCTGAGCACCTGCACTACAAAATTTGCCACTATACTGCTGGCTCCGAGGTTCTAGTATTGTGAGAGGGGGAGAAAAATGTCTCCTTATACACTATATATAATTTTATACACCTCAATCAGGCCCCCTTACATGCCTTTTTTCCAAGCTAGAAAGCCCCAAACATTGTAACCTTTCCTCACAGGAGACATGCTCCAGCCCCTTGATCATTTTGACTGCTGTTTTCTATGCCCATTCCTACTCTACAATGCTTTGTTGAGATGCAAATATTCTACAAATATAGGCTATTTCCTACACATATCCTACAAATATAGAAACTATAGCAAATTAACATTCTGTGGAGGATACAACACATTTGCAAGGGGTTGGATGTATATTCCATACCCTTCTAACTCTGCAATATTTATGCACTGAGGTGAGGGTTTATGAGGAGGATGAGCTTATGAAAGAACCAATTCCGTGTGTGGTGCAGCTTTGATAAAATACTGTCAAATAAGCCATGGAGAAGCAGGAAATTACAGGATTGTGATTTTATGATACCTCTGTTTTTCCTAAAGCCATGAAAGCAGGCAATTGAATACAGCCTTTTATCTTTTCTTTTAGATCTGTCCCTGAGGCATTTGGTATTATAGACAACTGTTCATGTCATAGGTACCACTGCATTTGGAAATTTCTTGAGAAAAGGTTAAAAATAATCTAATTGTAAACACACAAAAATGCCTTGTCACACCAGCAGAGGATCAAATTCTTAAAGAGTTCATAGAATCGAGAGAAGAAGGAAATGGCTGACAGAGAAAAATGTGTTTTGGCATCCAGAATATTTGTGTCTCATTTCAAAGATCAATTAAACCCATTCCGCAATTAACTCATCCACTCACTATTTCAATAGAAGGAGATCCTTGTCAATCACTTTCCTCCAACCTAGTGTCCTCCAAGTGGGTTGGACTACAACTCTCATTATTCCCATACAATTTTGCTGAAGGCTGTTTTAAATGAACAGGGACCATTTTCTCCTTCTCTCCCAATCTTGTTAGTGTTAAGAAATGGCTGTATATAACTATTGTTGTTCTGTAATGTTAACTTTGTATGGATTCTGTGAGGCAACAATTTATCTGAGTAGGTCTAAGACCTTTGTTTTGTTTCTGTTGAAGGCTGTGTAGGAATTGCTGAGTGACATTCTGAAGGGGGAGCAAGAGACAATTATGAATATTGTTAGATGGGGCCTGGATCAGGTAAATTCAGTTCTGAATGGCTGGGAATTCTACCAAGGGAGAAAAGGGCAGTTCAGAAATGATAGTTAATGTATGACAGTTAGGAGTTAGTCAGATTTAGACTGTGGCGAAAGACAGAAAAGGTCTGCTGGTGTTGTGTGGTGTTGCAAAAAGGACTAAGGGCTCATCTACACCTAACTGCTGTCCGGGAGTGGGGAGGGGGAGGATCCCAGGCTTTCCCGCTTCTGGGATTGTCCCCCAGCGTGCAGTGCAACGTCCCGGAAGTCAGGAGGGACACTCCGGCACGGTGTGGTTTTGTTTTGTTTTACTTTTTGATGCAGGAGCAACTGCATGGCCCTGATACTGCTCAAACGTATGTGAAAAAACAAACCCCCCCCCCACCAAAACTCAACACCAAAAAGCACCAGCAGCCATCCTGGGGATGTCAAAACTGCTGCCCCCCTCCCTGCACAGCTCCATACCTCTTGCCTCCAAAGAGAACCGACCCTGTAAAAGGCTGCTTCTGCAACCTCCGATCGCTCAGGGAAATGGGGAGAGAAAAATAATAGTTTATACATCCACTGATACACCAGAGAAGTCCCAATTCCCCTGTGCTTATTCCTCAATTGTCCAAGCATGCATAACAAGTGCAATCAGCCAAAGAAGCAGACTTTATATAATTTGCACCCATTGACAGTGCTACCTGATCTTTGTTCCATTAAATATAGTCCTGCTTGGGGATTTATCGCTGTGAAACCATGTGGAAAGCGAACTAGGTGCATTATCAAAATCATTCTGTCCTTGCTTTCCAGATAAGGAGAAAAATGAAACAGCTGCAAATCTTGGCGTTGGCTACAATGTTCACATCAATATTCAAAGCGACCCCAGCAGATGAAGGAAGCACTGCTTGAAATACATTTTTTAAAATGTACATTAAAAAAGGAAGGAACATTTGTTTTGATTCGGGTCAAGACTCTTCAAGGATTTGGTGGTTTGTTGATTGGCTCAGATGGCAGTTTCCCATTCCCTAGATTTTTCCCTTTCAACTAATATTGTTGGGTTTATTATTGTTATCCATTCCTTGGCAGGATCTACACTACTGCTTTAAAATGGTTTATAGCAGTTTTGACAACTGTTGGGGCCCAGGACACACTCCATATACAGTTCTCAAAGCATTTTCAAAGTGTTTTATCCTTCTTGGTATAGATCTGGCCCTTGTAAAAGAGAAAAGAACGAGCTAAAATTAAAGAGGGATCTCCCCTGCCCCTTCCTCGACATGTTCCAGGAAGTCATTAAGCTCCACGTTCTGCCAAACTAATAGCTCTGCATAATTAACTTATTAAAGAATTCTTAGAGTTAATCGGAGTAATACAAGTAGAAGTTTTCCCCTGAAAAATATCTCTGGTGTGGAGTAGAGGAAAATGATGAGGACCATTACAACTTTTAACAGATTGGAAATGTTCTGTAACCTTTATTCTTTCTCTATGGCCGGACCTATACATCGTATGTCTGTAGAAAAGGAGTGGGGGGACATGCAGCCTTCCAAGTGTCATTGGACTACAATTCCCATCAACCCTCACTATTGGCTATGTCGGCTGTAGCTGATATGAGTTGCAGTGAGTCCAAAAACTTTCCCCTTCTGTCAAATGTCTACAAAATTCATTCATCTCTTCTCAGGGGATTTGTAAGGGAGAACAGGTGGGTGGGAGGAGAAATGTTTAGCCCATTCATCTCTGCACCATATTCACCATGAAATGCCCCCTATACTGCACACTGTAGAAACCCAGAGCTTCTTCCTCCCTGCAAACCACCATTCCAGTCCACACAATTAGTGATCTACATTTGGCTTAATGGTTCCCAAATTAACTTAACACATTAATTCCTTGCAACAAATGAAATGAAATACGTGTATTAGGTAAAATTGCATGCAAACATGCACAGTGTATATTAGGAGATGTGTACTCAAAAAGAATTTTCAGACAAATGTTTTTTCTTTGTTCTTTTTCATTCTCAAGCTGCTGATGAAATGGACAAACTAAACATAAGATCTGAAAAATGAGAAACCAAAAATGCCAGAGTCATTTATCCCTACTTGGGAACTGCCATTAGTGATTTTATTTTCTATTTATGTATTTATTTATTTTGTGCCTCATTATGAGCAGGTCTTTTATTGGGTCAGAGGGAGCAATCTTGTGCCCCCTAGAGAGTGTTCAGGAGGGTGGGGGAATAGGATACTTTCAAATCCTGGATCCGAGGTCAGAGATAACACTCTGACCTCGATCCGGGAATCCCTTTCCCTCCCCTTCAAAGCCAATGCAGAAAGAACCATGCTGGCTGCCTCCCCAACCTTGGGAACTCAACCTCGGAGAATGAGTAAAGGGGGTATTCCAATGGATGGGGAGGGGAGGGGACTGGAGAGATCGGGGTATGAGCTATCCTATGGCCTCTCCAGCTTCATCCCTGCCTCCTCCAGAGTGCCCCAACTATATGAGCAAAATAAAGCTCATCTACCGAATATGCAGAGCATGAGGTGTGGCAGAGGTGAGGCTCGCCTCCACTGCGCCTCCCACTCTGCACTAGATGCATTTAAGCCTCTGGCATAAATCATAGGGTTGCACCCTGAACTGCATGTTCAAGAGCAAGCCATCCCAACATACTTTGCATTACAATAAGGAATAAAAATTGTTACTGAGACAATTCATCTCCCACACCACCAGCTATTATGAGGATTGCAGCTAAGCTCAGAAGGAACAGAGATGTCTAGGGGTGGGGGTGGCAGATGACATCAGCAACCCTGCTAATTAAAAAAGCATTGGCACAGAGAGAGAGAGAGAGAGAGAGAGAGAGAGAGATGCAGTGGCACAAAGAGAAAGGAACAGATGGGGTGGAACAGAAAAAGAGGAAGGAGGAGTAATGCGGGAGGGAGGAATGAGGGGGCCATGGCATGCATACACACATGGGAGGAAAGGGGGGAGGGACAGACAGACAGACAGAGACCCCTTCTACAAGAATTCAGTTTGACGCCTGGTTCTCCGATTATGCGCATCTTCTCAGAAGCGCTTTATGGCAAAAGACTGTACGCAGGAGGTAATTGAGCGCACAATTGGTGGCCTTACCAGTTGTTTGAAATGCGCTTTAGAAGTAGTTAATGCAGAGAATCGCTTGTTCACATAGTCAAAATGTGCTTTAACGGCCCGCAGCAAAATAAAACTCGCTATTTAACGCGCATTCGATAATACGCATAATCGGATAGATAATGCGCCTCAACTCCAGATTTGCGCTCCGCTCATGTAGAGGTAAAAATTTTAATGAGACTTGAAAGAGCTTTAAACCTCTGGTGTAGAGGCAGCCAGAGTTAGGGAGACAGAGAGCTATATAAATCAGCAATGCAGCAAACTCCTTCCACTTTTGGCTCTCTGACTTCACCTCCTATCCGTCTCCTGCTCGATATTTCCTGTAGCTCAATAGCCCTTCATGGGAAAATGGTTCCCCATCCCTACTTTATCACTCTCGTTATGAAGATTTAGCTGCAACAGTTGCATATGTCAGCTGCCTGTCGTCAGGTATGATAGGATCCTAAAACAATAACAGAATCTGTCAGGGGCTGTCAAATTCATCTACACAACAAACTCAAGACTGGCATACCTAAGCAACTGGAAATATGACTAGTTAATTTCAAAACATTGCTGTGATATTTTTCCTGGAAAATTGTTACATATCACAGTTCTTTGGTGTTATTCCTGGAATAAGCTTATAACATGTTCCTTTTTGTATATGTTCATGCTTTGGTCTTTGTAATTACCTCTAAAAAATTCTTGGTCTTTTGCATAAAGACTGCATAACACTGGTACTTAATAAAATATAATAGATATATTGATTTAGATACTACTGTCTTTAAAACTCTGAATGTAGTCAAATTAGCTAAATTATGGCTACAAGAAAAAGTGTTAGCTTCTATGCCTTCAAAATCACAACTTTAATCAACACTATAAATTAGGGTTAGGCTGCCAAGGAGCTCAGGTAGACACATAAAGCGACTTTCCCTCATTTTATACACACAGTGACCTGAGGTTGTCCAGTGAGCATCATGGCTGACTGGGGATTTCAACCTGCATCTTCCTGGACCTGGTCCTGAGATTTGGTATGCTTGAGTGGCCAGATGTCCCCTTTTCAGAGGACCATCTTTATGTGAAGTTGTCCTCTATTTGTAGACTTGTCTGTTCAATTCCAGTTTAAAGGTATAGAACCATAAGAGAGTGTTGTTCATCCACAGTAAGCACCTGGACAGCTGGCTGAACATGCAGTCACGCTGGTCACTGGCAGGCTGTCTAAACATGTTCAAAACCCCACGGTGGATGCTGCATCAGTTATATGATACAGCCACAGATTAGCAGCCACCACAGGACTTTTCCTCAAAGCTGCACAGTTATTAAGTCAGGGACTTACCCCAACCTCTTTCATTGGGAGCATGGTCACCCCAGCTCGCTCCATGGCTGATCCAGGGGGTGGTCTTGGCAGATGGCAACTGGTGATTGGTTTCCAGAAGCCAGGAAGAGGGGAAGGCTTCAGTACCCAGATGACCACCGGAAACCCCACACTCCCTCCTTGGCATGGGGATTAGCAAGCACAACCCTGCAGGAGTGAAACCACGGGGTTTGGGGGAATATAGTGCCAATGCAGCACCATCAAAGCAATACCCTGATCACAGCCTTCAACACCATTGTGAGATGTACCAAATTTCTCTTTTAATTATAACAATTAAGTCTAAATTTGCATCTATAAATTTCAACATATGGAAATGTTATGCAAATCAGTGTTCATGTTTTTTTTTTGTCTCTTTTCTTGGATGATGCATTTCCTGTATTTTGGTAATCCCTATGTGGCTCCCCTAGTGTTGCTATATCCTTTGGTTGCTTTTTGGTCCAGACATTTGTCTTGCTCCTTGGTCCAACCTCCTGGTTTGTCCTTCTGTCCTGACTTGCTCGTTGGTCCTGACTTCTGGCTTTGTCCCTTGATTTTGACATCCCGATAAAAATTCTGTCTCCTGGTTCCCAGATCCTGGTTCATCTCAGACCGCTGCCTACAGATCATCCCTTCCGCTAGGCCCAATCTACATGCAAATAACTGAGGTCAGAAACAGGGGAGTGAGATGCTAGACACCCCTGACTTTGCAGAAAATAATGTAGGTCATCCTCTGCCATCCTCTTCTCTAATCTTCCTCTGAAGCAATTATCAGTTGCAGCTAATGCTGGCTAGCCAAAGTTTGATCACTGATCTGCTAGAGTTTGGGACTGTAGCACCTATACAAGGGAAGCATACCGTTCTCCAGAATATGTTGAAGATGACCTGGGTTGTAGAAAGCAAAACTTAAGCCACACAATAGTTGTTTGGATTGACCAGTTAGCAATGCAGGTTGAATCACTCCATGCATAAGGAATCAGATCTGTGTCTAGAGAGGGCTTTTGCCTTCATCTCCTAATTTTGACATGCCCCAACACAACAGGATGAAAGCAAAACCAAGGCAACTTCTATCATATTTTGCTCTTTTCCTAGGAGCATTCAACTCAGTTTACATTCCTAAATATAGGTTGAAAGGAGCTGCTTCATATTGCCATGCTTTCAAGATTGCCAAGAAGATTTTACTCTATTTCTGAAATATGTCTGCAAATCCTGTTCAAGTAGACAATCTTGCAAGGCTTTAGATTAGGAGTAGGCAACCTTTTCTCAGCCATAGGCACATTTGGCAATTTAAGAAGCTGTCCTGGGCACCACAAAATAGCCGCCATGGGAGGCATACCGAAGAACAAGTATCCTGCCCAAAAGATTGAGTCCAAGACAGAGGTGAAGACTGAGCCCCAACAATTCCTTTGAAGCCATAGTTTGCAGCACCAACAGAACTGCTGGTAAGAAAATGTATGTTGTTGGGGGTGGGGTTAAGTGGAAGAAGTAGGGCACCTTGGTGAGCATCAAGAAAGGTGTCTGGAGGTGCATTGGTGCATCATAGGCACCATGTTGCTTCCCCTTGCCTTAGTTCAGTTTTGTGCTAGCCAGCAAATCAGTTTTAGCACCATTTCATCAAACTGGAAGGAAGAGCTCAGCTCCTCCTGTATTATGCTTTGATCTAGCCCCTCAGATGCTTCAAGGATTATTCAAACTAGCTTTCAAGAGAAAGTTGTCCTCCCAGAAAGCTATGTGCTTATTGCCATTGCCATTGTATCAGAGGCCTTCATTCACAACCAAACATTTGTTCGCTATTTAGCTAAAACTGATCAGACCAAAGTTGCTCAACCAGAGTGCTAGAGTCAATGGAAAGATCCATTCTTAAGGAGCCAACTGTGCATTAATCTGTTACACAGAAATCAAAGAAAAATGACAACAACTCTAAGATAGCACAAGATTAATATTACTTAAATCATAATCTCCTGGAATTGCTTATTTATGGAATGAGAACCTGGATAGGACTGCATGGAAAATACCTTTGCAATTTACACTTACCTCAAGAAAAATCTTTGTTTCATCTCCAGTCCTGCCAACATACCTCTGAGCTGAGCCGGGCGTCTTCAACCCTGTCTGTCTTTCGTTACAGCGCAGGTGTGTGGCAGACAGCAAGCCAGCTGGAGGCAGAGATTTTGACTACTAACTGTTACCAGCTGATCCCCTGCCTCCCAAAGTTAATGTGACCCACTGGTTCAAAGACCTCACCATTCATTTTTTGAAAAATCCATATCAGGATGCTTTAATCAAGATCGTCCCAAGAGTCGCACTAAAAAGATCCACCAACAGCATTTCCCTGCAGATTGGGATTATGCCTAGGGAGATTAGACATATTGGAGCCAAGTGAGGTGGCATAAAAATTACCTAGGAGTGTAGCCATTCTTGCACATGGTGATGTGCAGGGAGAAGGTTTTCATCTCACTCATCTATTTGTTTTTGTAGTAAAACTCTTCGATCATGCCATTGCTGATCTACTTCACTAGCATTCTTTTCCATGATTATTATTCATTCATGTTAATGGGTGATCCAGGTGGCCTTGAACTACTTGTAACTTTGGCATTTTTCAGATTTTATTTATTTTTGATTATGTTTATATCCTGCCTTTTTTCTTTTCTTTTATGGTCCTCCTCTCCATTGTATCCTCACAACTACTTTGTGAGGTAGCTTAGGCTGAGAGTCCGTGACTAATCCAAAGCCATCCAGTGAGCTTCTTGGCTGAGTGGGGGACTAGAAACCAGAACTCCCAAATCCTAATCCAACACCCTAACCACTACACTACACTGGCTCTCCATCCTATTGGCATGTCATTTTCAGGCATTATACTCCCCTTTGAGAATATCATTCCTGCCAAAGGATGACCATTTTACAACTACTTTTAAAGGTCTCTCTCTCACACACATACAAATATTAGTTTTTGAAAGCTTTTGTCAGTCTGTCCTGACCTTGAGGTGCTCACAGAATATGAATTCCAGAGAACTGAGAAATTCATGGCATGACACTTGGGTAAGCTAAATCTCTCTCTCTCTCCCTTCCTTCCTCCCTCAACACCCAGCAATCTGCCAGGTGAGAACAGACTGCTCTTGCCAGAGGTCTCAACTGATCATTTGCAAATGGCTTTTGAAATTAGGTTGCCCAGCCCTGCTCTAGATTGATCCTGAAATAAATATCTGCCCTTCTCTGGACAACAGAGGAATTACCTGCTACTCAATGCAGACTCCATCTTCTTGCTGCTTATTGCTTACCAGGGGTGTCTAGCTTTTCCACAACTTCTTGCAAGCCCTAGAATGGTTAGTCAGTGTTGTATAACTGCATTGTGTGCTTGAAGGTTTGACCATCAACTGAAAGTATCATGCTAATCTTGATTGACCGGGGGGGGGGGCAGAATCCAACACTCATGTGGCAGGACTTTCTTACTCTTTACTACTGCCTGCCATCAACTGTACCCCCACAAATATGCCCCAGAGAATCACCAACTTTCTAGGGCAGCGATCTTCAACTTGTGGGTTGCAACCCAAAAGTGGGTAACCAGATCACTCTACCATGTTGCCACCATGTTGGACAATTGTGAAATTGTGGAAGTGGGTTCCATGTTGCAGGTTGGGAGTCCGAGGTGGGTCTTGGGTCTGGACCAATTGAAGAACACTGCTCTAGGGCACATCTGGGGCTACCAGGGTGTGTGTGTGTGATATCCTGGCTTTGTAGAACAAGCATTTCCGCCAACAGAACTACTTCATTGAATTTTACCCTATATACAGTTAAGTACATGGTCAAGCTATATGAATCCTATTATATTCGGTTCAGGCATGTTAAATTTTATGACTATTCTATTTACATTCTGGATTCCAATGTATTTTTCAGATTCATGGCTCTATATTCTACAGTTAAGCCATTTCACTATGAACTGATGGCTTTGCATGACTGTGGGAAAACTGAGCTTTAAAGAATAAAGGTTTAAACTTTAATCTTGTGGCTTCATAAGAAATTGATTTAGGAAGCTTCATAGTTGTACATATGGGTAAGATCTATATAACATTTGGACAAAGAATTATATTATAAAGCATGTCATATAAACAAAAAAAAGTAAGTAATAGATGAAAATATTCAGGGAAATTATTCTTTCCCAAAATACATTAAAAACATAACTTAAGTTTTATAAAGCAAATACGATTTTCCTAGCTAAGTTCAATCTTGCTAACTACTTGAATTTCAATTGCACCAGAATTCATTAATGTATAATTTGATCATCTATAAAGGAATACTGTTCAGAAAAATATGTTACCATAATATAACAAATGTATACAGCTTTGCAGCTCCTGATCAACTCATTGGCAATAATATAAAACAATACACTGTTTTTGCTAGTCATTTATATAGCACTTGTACGTGGACACACCATTTTACAATTGTTATTTCCTTTGTCTTCATGACGACATTATACCAGCTTTCCACAAACTGGTGTCCACCTGATGTATTGGACTACAACTCCCAGCATGGCCAGGGCATGTTGGGAGTGGTAGTCCAACACATCTGGAAGGGAAGGCCACATTATGCAGTAGGTAATTATTATTAGTCTACTTGCTCATGGCAAACTGATTCTAAGAGGGGTTCAGTTCAGTTCAATTTGTTGGTCAACCACAAAGGTTTCAACCCCTTGCAACTAAAGCTCTAAAAAGTTCAAACAACGAAACAGAAAATACAGTGTCAAATGACAAAAACGGCAAAATAATATGAAGTGTATGTCATTTACTAGGAAACCAGCCACTGAAATCTCTTCAGAGGGCAACAATCCTATGGCCTCAACGTTCCTCTGTGAGGATACAGAAAAGTCCCCGGATAGTGTTTCTTCAACAGAGCTCTGACATCAGAGAGCATAAAAAGATGTTCTGTTGAAGTTCCAAGGTCCTCCTGTGCTCCCGACAAGTCCCCAGTATGAGGGAAGAACTAAACCAGCATCAGAGCTGTCAACTGGAATCAAAGGGAAGGAAAAGAAAATAAGGAAACAGGAAATTAAAAAGGGGAGGAAATGCTCCCCCCCCAACTTCTGTCCTACCTGAATTAGCCAACAGGACATGGGAAAGACAGTTCCTTCCTCTTCCACCCCTATATGATTGCTCTGTAAATTTTCAGTCTTGGATGGCTAATCATGTCAATCTAAGCCTAATAAATGTCTTACAGTCAGAAAGTTAACAAGTTGGTTTCATCAGTATTGTTATTTACCCTCCCTCCCTAAATTAAGAGCTCTCCTTACAAATTTATTTTTGAGCCAGGTCTGCACCTTGTATTGAATCATTACAAATGTGGAATAAAAGCAGGATCTATAACACTATGAAAGTGGTATATGGAATGTGGGTTGTGCCGCAACAGTTATCATGCACTTCAATACAACTGTAAAGCAGTAGTGTAGATCTAGAACAATTAATAATGACCAATATTATCAATTTCAGTCCTGTGCTGCTCTAGTGACATTGTTTTGTGTCCTCCTCCATGAAACTAAAGGTTTGAAACTACAGGGACATAAATGCCCTACAGAAAAATAACTGCATGACTTCTTTAACTTCAGTAAATATTACTATGGACTTCGCTACTAATGCTGCTTTTAATTCAACTAGGGCTGTGCATCGCTTCGGATCCGAATCCCAAATTCGAAGCGAATTGGGGTGATTCGGACCTCTCTAAAACAGATCCGAAGCGGATCGGGGGAGGTCTGAATCGATCCAAACCGAATCGGTTTGATCTGAATCAATTCAGATTTATTCGCCCATGCGGTAGCCGTTTCTGTGTTTTTCCCCATAGGTTTGCATTGGGGGAAAGAAATGGCTACAACCTTTTTATTTTTAAAGATAGAAACATGAAACTTAGGCACATTGCAGATGGCCTGGTGCTACTCATGTGTGCCAAATTTCAGACACAGAGGTGCAGGCAGTAGCCATTTCTGTGCTTTTCCCCATAGGGTTGCATTGGGGGAAGCTTAGAACACACAAAAGAAAACTGTAGGGGAGATTTGCACTTGAATGGATAATGCGATCTTCTGAATACACATCTTCTTCTCAAATGTTTCAGCTTTGAGTGGCTGCTTTAACTGTTCTCTTCAAAATTCCTTGCGAGTAAATGCCTGCACCTCTGTCTCTGAAATTTACCACACATGAGTACCTACAGCCCATCTGTGAGGTCCCCAACTTTCATGTGTGTATCTTGAAAAATGAGAAAGTTATAGTACTTTGCATGGACTGGATTGCCTGGAAAATTGCATTTTTAAAAATTCCTTGCGAGTAAACGCCTGCACCTATGTTTCTGAAATTTGTCACACATGTGTAGCTCCAGTCCATCTGCAAGGTCCTCAACTTTCATGTTTCTATCTTTAAAAATGAAAATTTTATAGGCGTTTATTTCTCCCAATGCAAGTCTATGGGGAAAATGAGTCGTCCGAATCTCGCTTCGGAGGTCCGAATCTCACTTCAGATTCAGATCTGAAGCAAATCGTGGGAGGTCCGAATTGACCCAAAGCGAATCGGTCCCAATTCAGAAGTGACAAATCAGGAGGTGGTCCATGCACTGCCCTAAATTTAACCTTCGTTAACTGATTCTCCCAGGCAATTTTGAGGGAAGATTGGAGATGAAACACTGAATTTGTTCAAGCTGTGAACCAACCAAAATGATGTTTCACCAAAAGCTACCACCTGTTCTCTACTATGGATTCTTCCAAAGTCACTTTGGGAGATCCAGCCCTATATCTTTGATCCAAAGCCTTGTTACCCCCAGAGGTAAATGTAGAGTAATCTTAATCTGAAGATTAAAGTCAGCATCAGAAACCAAGAAATAGCCAAAGTTAGTTTTTTAAAATTTTGTTTCAATAATTGGGAGATACCATAAAATACTTTTTAAATATTATATTCAGAATTCTGTATATACCCATTCCAGAAATCAGTGGCATCGATGCATTCTCAGAATTAGTACTCTGTGTGTGTATTCTGATGCACTTTAAAACAATAATGAATTACAGGCAGATCTTGCAGCTGTCATTCTAGCTGCATCCCAAAGACCCCTGACAAATGCTCAGTTGTGAGATAAATTTCTCTCAAGTACCCGAAACAAAATCAGTACAAGGTCTTTAAGTAACTTAACACCAATTATTCTCTTACTGACAATTCTCCAAACCTTTTAAACCTTTGGACAACTCCACCACATGTGGGGGGGGGGGGGGGGGGAAAGTCTACCAGATTTTCTTGACAGAAGAATACGCCAAACCTGTAAGATAAAATCGAACTAAATTAAGAATTCAGTACTTGTGGGCCATGAGCTCATAAGGTAAAATCATGCATTTACATATTTTCTGGGATATAAATCGCCTTCAGTCTATCATAGTAATTGTGTATCTTTATGCAGACCATGTGTGGTAAAGGAACTGACTACGTAGAGGTATTCACTTGATTATTACACTTTATTTTCTATTTTGACAGCTTTCTGATCATCTCAAAAGACTCCAGTAAGGGAAACTACAGTTGTCCAGAGATTATCCAGAAACGCTTATAAAAGAGATTGGAGTTCAGTACTTCAGTTCCAGTCCACCGAAAGCAGCAGCCCCCATATTAAGAGTATCTCAAGATGTGTGTTATAAAACTGATATGGCCTTTATACAAAGCAGTTAGAATCTGACACTTAAAAGGGGAGGTTTTATACACAGTCATAAAGTCACACTCTAATAAAAATTATCTGCAGATGAATCTTGGGGGCTTGAGGGCTTTAATCTTGGGCTAACCTTGCTCATGTGGTACTCAGAGAGATAGCATCCAGAAAGATGAAGGGTGTGTGTGAACGCAGGGAACTCATATGAAAGAGCAATTAGATTTGCCAACAGGAAAGCATTAAGTGCAATTGAAAATGATGGTTGACTGTATTGTTCACAAATCCAAACAAATGCCATTCTTCAATTTGTGCTGCATTCTATTCCATCCCATCCAAGGCCCCTCGGGTCTTCTCCACCACAGCACATGAGCACCTTCCAAAAGGGCCTTGAGTGATGTGACTAACATCTGTCATGTGTGACTCATTCTTTCTCCAAGAGAGAATTGTGTGCACAGCAGGAGGGAGGGCTTTGTTTAGTAGGTGTGGGTTTGTTTGTTTTGGTTGGCTTTTGATAGGAATGTACATGCTGTTAAGAGCGCACGCAAGCCATGGGAGACCAGACATTTCACCTTGCGCTTGGAGTGAAAGGTGAGGATGAAGGCTCCTCAGTTTGGCATGGGAGCTGTCTTTCAAGGAAATTTTGACAGAATGAAAACACAGGTGTCCTCTTTTATGGAGAGAGCAACGGACCTTTTTTCCCTTGAAGGCCCCTGTCCCTGCTGAATGTTTTCCCCACTTCGTCTCACTGGCTTCCCCATCAGATTCAACTTTAACAACTAGTTGCCATAGCAGCGCCATAGCATCCTCTGAGGAGCAGCATGCTGCTATAAGCCAACATCACTGCAAATACTATTCAACATTGACATTGGTAACAATTATCATGCATGTAGATTAATTAAGGGCCTCCCTCGCTCTCCCATACACAAATATATGAGAATTCAAGGTTGCTCTAAGAAGTACTAACCTGGCTAGCACTCTAGTAGCTAAAAGTGTGGCCAACAGATCTCAAGCAGGAGCACGAATGAGATGAGGTGCAGCAGGAGGATTTTCCTTCCTGTCTTCCTCCTGTTCTCTCCCCCTTTCCACACTCACACAATTACAGGGCAACAGAAAAAATTACTCATATACTCCCCCCTCCCTGGAAGCAAAAGCTACAGCAGCCTTCTCCAACCTTGTGCCTTCCAGATGTGTTGGATTGCAAGTCCCATCATTCCCAGGCAGGTGAGAATCTTGTAGTGACCCGCCTGCCTGCCCAGTCTGCTTCCCAGCTGCTAACTCGTGATTGGCAACTCCAAGGTCTCTGCTCTCCTGGCGTTAAAGTGTTTTATCTTTAAAATGGACTTGGACTGGACAGCCCTTTATTTAACCTCACTAAATAAAGTAGGACATAATTATTTTTAATCATTTCATAATTATCGTGCTACTACTAAGAATAATTCTCTATATGCCTAAGGCAATAATAGAAGATGGTGTTGTGAAAGAAATTTTCTCAGGAATGACTTGAACAGAATTTACAAATGAGACTTGCAGAAAGGGGGCACCCTATATGAAATCTAGGGCCCAGGCAGTTTAAAAGTTTCAAAATCGAAACAAAATTTTGAATTGTGCATGGAAAGCTATAGGAAACCAGTGCCCTATAAGTAAATTCCCTTGCAGGGGGGGGGGGGGAAGTATCTGTATTCATACATTTGTATTTGCAAATTATATATATTGTAGAATGATAACTGATATATTTCATATATACTAATATTGTACAACACACAACTTATAATGCTGAGGTGTGATTCAAAGCATGCTTAATTATGGAATGATCTCCCCAAAGAGACCCACTTGGCACCAATATTGTTATCTTTTCGGCACCAGGTCAAGACTTTTCTCTTCTCCCAGGCATTTAACAGCATATGTTGAGTCAAAGTTGTTTTTAAATGGATTTTTTTTGTATTTTGTCTGGTTTTATGGTTTTAAATTTTGTATATTGATTTTTAATGTTTAATGTTTTAATATTAACCACCCCATAGAGCTTCAGCTATGGGGTGGTATAGAAATGTAAATAACAACAACAACAACAACCCCACCAGATGACTTCTGGACAATGCCACAACCTGAAACACACAACGACACAACAAATATGAATACAGAGCAGCAACTGATGGAAGAAATTGAGACAAATCTAACAAAATGGAGAGAAACTGACCCAGTGAAAAGAAACCCACTACCTAGACTGAAGTTTAACAAGGATACGCAGAAACTCATAAACATAATGAATAGTAAACTCATGACATACATTAACAATGATAGCAACCTAGAAGAAATACACACAGTCATCTATGCAGCAGCCACAGCAATCCTCACCTATAACAAACAAGAACTCCCCAGAAACAACAACATACGCAGAAGATTAGAAACCAAACCAAAATGGCAAATCAAAATTGAAAACAAAATTGAAAAGTTACGAAAGGATATAGGAAGAATGATGCAATACATAAATAGAAATCGCTCAAAAAAATCCTCAAAAATACCCAAGACACCATAGCAAACAATAAAGAAACAGCAATAGTAGCTCTCGACACACTGAAACAAAAAATGGCAGTCCAGACCGCTAGGCTAAGAAGATACAAAGAATCAAATGAAAGAAAAGCCCAAACCACTCTCTTTAAAAGAAATGAGAAATTATTATACCAAAGAATAAGCAAGAAAAAAAACAACAACATTACACCCCCAACTAAAGAAACAACTACATTCTGGAAAAATATCTGGTCAGAACTGGTACAACACAAAGAAAGCACAAACTGGATAAGACAACAAGAAGAAAGACAGAGACAACTACCACAGCAAACAGAGTATACAATAAAACTGGAGGAAATGAAGGAAACAATACAAAGGACACACAACTGGAAAGCACATGGCCTGGACCAAATACAAAACTTCTGGTACAAACAGCTTACATCAACACACAAATACGTCACTCAACAGATCAACACAGTCATAGAACACCCACACGTATTCCCTCTATTCCTTACCAAAGGCAAAACCTACATTAAACCAAAAACTCCAGATACCCCAAACCCAGCTAACTACAGACCCATAACATGCCTTCCATCATTCTACAAAATTATAACCGCCACAATCACAAAGAAAATTGAAGCACATCTCACCCAATATAATATACTCACAGAAGAACAAAAAGGATGTAAAAAGAACAGCAGAGGATGCAAAGAACAGTTAATAATAGACAGTGTCACCATGAAGCAAACAGAAAAACAGAAAAGAAACCTCCACACCTGCTACATAGACTATAAAAAGGCTTTCAACTCCGTCCCACACAGCTGGCTGAAAAAAGTACTCAAAATATACAAAATACATCCCTCAATCCAAAACTTTCTGACAAGAATCATGGAGACACGGAGAACAATACACCTAACAACAGACAAGGATCATATACAACGAGAAAAAAATAAATATCAAACATGGCATATTCTAAGGTGACACATTCAGCGCTCTATGGTTTTGCCTGTGTCTCAATTCACTATCCAACACCCTTAACAACACCACATACGGCATCGACATAAAACAACAAAAACAAGCAAAGCACAGAATCAATCACCTCCTGTACATGGATGACAACAAAATCTATGCTTCAACCTTGACACAGATAAAAGGCCTCCTGCGGAACTGACAACAGACATGAAAATGAAATTCGGGATAGGAAAATGCAAGATGCTACACATAGAAAGAGGGAAATGGAAAGAAGAAACATCAGACACACTAAATAACAAAGTATTAAATAACATGGAAGAAAATGAAATGCACAAATACTTAGGATTCCAACAAAACACAAAAATCAATCACCTCACATTAAAAACTCAACTACAAATGCAATATAAAACTCACCTACCACAAATCCTAAAATCTAAACTCAACTCTAGAAACTTTTCAAAGCCATCAACACCTACGCAATACCCATCCTCACATACTCATTCTGAATCATACACTGGTCACACACTGAACTCGAAGAAATAAACAGACTCAATTGCACTGAACTCACAAAACACCACATGCGCCATCCCAACTCATGCCTTGAAAGAACAACAATCAGCAAGAAAGAAGGAGGAAGAGGTCTGCTCGACATTAACACAATGCATGCTAAACAGATAAAATCACTCAGAGAATTCTTCCACACTAAAAACATCCCCATTCATAAAGCCATAGTAACAGCAGATAAAAATTACACCCCACTCAACCTAGCACTACAAAACAAAGACCAAACACAACCACTCACACTTGCAGAGAAAAAAGAAAAATGGGCACAAAAAGCACTCCATGGGAAGCACTACAACATAATACAGAACCCACAAATAAACAAAGAACAATCGTACGAATGGTTCAGGAAGGGTGAGCTATTTCCAGAAACTGAAGGATTCCCAAAAACTATACAAGATCAAGTTATAGACACCAAGAACTACCAAAAATACATCATAAAAGATAACAGTTTAACAACAGACCTATGCAGGAAATGCCATCAGTTCCAAGAAACAATAGACCACATAACAGGAGGATGTAAAATTCTGGCAGGAATGGACTATACAGACAGACACAATACAGCTGCAAAAATAATTCACCAACAACTGGCCATCAAATTCAACCTTATCAAACAACCTACACCATACTATACATATTCACCTGAAAAAAATCTTGGAAAATGCAGATTATAAAATATATTGGGACAGAACAATTCATACGGACAAGACAATACCTTGCAACCCACCAGACATAACGGTCATAGACAAAAAAGAAAAACACACATACCTCATCAACATAGCAATACCGAATGACAAAAATGTTGTTGAAAAGGAAGAAGAAAAGACAGACAAATATACACCACTGGCCATGGAAGTCAAAGAACTATGGCAACAGGAAAACGTCACAATTATTCTGTTAGTCACATCAGTCACCGACATCACATAAAAAAACTATACAGAAAACCTTCAGAAACTGGGCCTACTAAAATACATCCACACCAACATCTAGAAAGCAGTCATACTTAAAACATGCTCAATTGTCAGGAAATTCCTGAATCTGTAAAGACAGCATGACTTGGCAAAGCCTGTCATGTCCGTCTAGAAAAACCGCCACAAGCGAGAGATACAATAATAATAACAACAACAACAACAACAACAACAACAACAACAATAATAATATATAAATTCCATAGAACCCAGTAAGACTTTCTTCCAAGTAAAAATATTTAGGATCAGGGATTATTTATTTATTTAAAACATTTATACCCAGCCTTTATAAGGTGGGTCACAAAAAATAAATAAAACAATCAATACAAATTGTGTCAACCGGTTCTGGATGGGGTTACACTCCCCCTGAAAGACTGTGTTCGCAGCTTGGGGGTGCTCCTGGATCCGTCGCTCCAAATGACAGCCCAGATAGATGCGATGGCCAGGAGTGCCTACTATCAGCTTCGGCTGATACGCCAGCTGCGCCCCTTCCTAGAGTTGGAAGACCTAAAGATGGTAGTGCACGCGCTGGTAACTTCGAAGCTCGACTTCTGCAATGCGCTGTACATAGGGCTACCTCTATGCCTAGTCCGGAAACTTCAACTAGTTCAAAATATGGCAGCCAGGTTGGTCACCGGTACATCTAGGGGTGACCATATTACGCCAGCTTTAAAATCGCTCCACTGGCTGCCAATTAGTTTCCGGGCGAAGTATAAAGTGTTGGTTATTACCTTTAAAGCCCTACATGGTTTGGGTCCAGGTTACCTGCGGGATCGCCTTCTTCCATACAATCCGTCCCGCACGCTCAGGTCCTCTGGGAAGAACTTACTGCCGTCGGCCAAGACTTGGCTGACAACCGTTACCCAGAGGACTTTCTCTTCTGCCGCTCCCAGACTGTGGAATGACCTGCCGGAGGAGACTCGTCAACTTAACAGTCTTTTAGAATTTAAGAAAGCCATAAAGACTGTTCTCTTCCGGCAGGCATATCCAGTGGAATTTTAGAATGTTTTAAGGATGTTTTTAGGATGTTTTAGGATTTTTATGCAGTTTTAATAATATGTGTCATGTTTTAATCAGTTTTATGTATTTTATCATGTTGTTGTTCCCCGCCTCGATCCAGATGGAGAGGCGGGTAAGAAATAAATTGTTATTATTATTATTATTATTATTATAAACCAACGAAGAACATAAGAAGAGCCATGCTGGATCAGACCAAGAGTCCATCTAGTCCAGTATTTTGTTCACACAGTGGACAACCAGCTGTCAACCAAGGACTCACAAGCAAGACTTGAGTGCAACAGCACCCTCCCTCCCATGTTCCCCAGCAAATGGTGTACATAGGCATACTGCCTCTGAATATGGAAGATAGCATATAGCTATCACGAGTAATAGCCATTGACAAAACTAAAATACAAATTACAAATAGTTGTAAACTAATAAGGAAGTCTTCATGCTAGTTCAATGCAGTCAAAAGAAGTAAAAAAATTTGAACGGTCAAATAACAGTGCTAAATAAACATCTCTAAGGAGAGTGTCCCATAGTCATGATCCCCCTATCCCAGTCACAGCTCATGATCAAAGCATGTTTAAGAAACCGTTAGTTGCTGTTGCACTAGCAGCAGATCCTGCTGGAATACTGGCAGCTTTTACTACCCTTTACCTCCAGACTTTCGAGCAAATTATCTTTCCAAACAGTCTTCATGTACACATTGGAATAATCCAGTCTGAACATTACCTGAGCATGGATATCTGGTACAATGAGCCTTACCCAGGATGTAAGGGTCGATTTAGTGCAGCAGTTAGAGCACAACCTCTTAGGCCTCAAGGGATTTATGTGATACTGGCTCAGGGTTGGGAGACACCTGGGGTACACACACACATCCTGCTAGAGGTTAGACATAGAGGCCTAAATTCAAATACTTGACTAGCCAGGAAGCTCACCAGTGTGGAAGGCCTTGGGCAAGTTACAGTTAAATCTGTAAGCTTAACTGATCTCACAGCGTTGTTTGGAAGAAAACTATATGAATAATCTGTTGTGAGTCCTGGGAATAAAGCAGGAAAAAAACTACAAAAATAAATATCAGCATCTTGGAATTACATTATTGTAGATAAAGTCAGGGCAACTCCTCTTCTCCCCCACCAATACAAAGGGAACCGTAGAATTCCATTTTTTAAAACAAACATGTACACTTATTTTAACAATCCTGTGGCTGCTTCCACAGCAGTCGTGCTTAATTTCCACACAGCAGATACTTGTAGAACATTTTTTCCCAAAGAGAATAATATCTAAACTATATACTTCAACTGTATCGGGGCTTTTCTTCTTGGAATTTTTTTTAAGCCTTTACTGCAGAACCCTGCAGAGTTTCACAATATTGTGGATTCTAAGAGCTGGGTTGAAACACCGGTTAATTAATAAGGAGGCAACAACATTACTTTGGTCTTGCGGTAACCACCAATGCCCTATAGAGTGTATGAATCTGAAGTTATTTTTGTTTATGCTGGTACTGGATGTCCTCTGATAATACTGGACTTCTACATTTCATATCCAATATGACATTTTTTCTGAACGCATGCAATTTCCTTTGGTCTCAGGGATATAAAAACTGAAGTTGTTCTGACAACATCCATCACTGCTATTAGTTTTAATGGGAACTGGGGGGGGGAGGTGGCGAATAAAAAGGTGTTATGATAATAGCAAACTTTCAAAGGAGAGAAACAGCTTGATACGTAGCCAGAAAAGTGCCAACATTCATCATTTTTGATACAGAGGACTCCCACTACGAATGGAAAGTTTTGTTTTTCTTAATTTCCATTGAGACTCCAAAATAAAAAGAGAGGATGCATAACATGGGGAGTATCCAGTTCTGATGCCCAATTTACTTGGACTCATGGAAAGCAATCTAATCATTATAAAACAAGTACCATGTTTCATCGACATTCCTAAGGTGGCTGGGCACCCAAGTCCAAGCTTGGGTTGGATCCAGATTCAGGGAAGTCCAGTTGGGTTGGCGGAAGCAGACTTCATCACCTGCGCCTTCCTATAGCAGCACCTCCAGCCTATGGAAACTGTTACATAGAGGATAAGGGGGACCTGCTCAGCCCTCAGCCTACTCCATTCAGCAGGATCCCCAGATCCTCCATCTAGTAATTTTGGTAGGATGGAGGTGTTGCTTTGGGGATGAGGGGGGGAGGAAGTCTGCTTCCTCCAGTCCAGTTGCACATGCCAAGATCTACATCAATCCACTTTGAATTCATTTAAATCTATATGTATCCTGCCTCTTCCCCCACCTCAACAATGCATGAAACAGCTAATGAAAGGCATACAGTCCAAAATTCACAGTTAAAAGTAGTCAACAGATCCACTTTAGCAGCAGCACTTCAAACTCTATTAGAAGTTAAAGGAGGTGGGAGGAATAATTTTTTGTCATTTCCTATAAATCATCAGAGAGACACTGCTGGATAGGCAAAGAGACTAGCGCAGGTGTTCCCAAGATGATGTATGACAACTGAAAAGACCCTTTCAAATCACCTCGAAAGAAAGTCTACTTACACATCGGCAAAAAAGAGGAGAAACTTTGCATATGCATAATGGGCCTGAGCCATTTTACAGCTTTTAAATTATGTGGGGTCTTAATGGGTTTATAAAACCTAATTTTATTGCAGTGTATATGTACTTTTTGTACCTTAATCTTAGACTCTTTTATGATCGTTTTCTGTTTTAAGTCTTATGTTTTAAGACTTAGGTATTTTATTGCTTGTTTTTAATCTGTGCTTATTCTGTTTGAAAACGTCTGAAGATTTATTCAATAAATTTGACTCAGAGAAAGCAAGTTTAGAAATAATTACTATAATTTAAATGGAAGTACATTGCGTTGTATCATAATGGAGAACAATTCAACCAGGTGGCCTGCATACTTGCTCGATCTGCTGTCCAGGTGCTAACTATAGATGGACAACTTCAAGGTCCCTTTGGCTCTCACTTCTTATAATTCTTCATCTTTAAAGGACTTCAGCTGGATAGCCATTCAAACTGAGGACATCTTCATATAGAGGATTAACCCCTGTAAATTAGTACAGGTGGCCATCCCAGAAAGAAGGGATACTTTGAACACAGTCTAGGAAGACCTCGGTATTGGTCCTTGTTCATATTTCTTCTCTGTCGTTTGGCTTATTGTATATGATCAATCACCAAAAGTGCTCCAGACCTGAATCAGGCAACAGCACCAGTTTTCTTCTGAAAATTGCTCACTAAAGACTGCATTTTGCCCCCAAAGAGCAGTTTACTGTGAACACAATGTTCAGAGATGAATAGCACCCAGGTAGAGCTGATTTTAATAGAAGTCCAGTGTGAGGCCCCAATCTGGATGAAGAGCACATTCTAGATTGGGGCATCATGGCTGCTTTCTCCCCTGCCCCACAATAAAATGGACAGGTTAAGCAAGCTATGTTACCTGTAGCTTGACCCTGAGTGTCTTGTGACTAGGGTGTCAAGGTATCCTACTTTATAGAAGACCGTTCTCTGTTTCAAAAGCTGTCTGAGGTCAGCCCTCTATTTGAAGCACTCTGCAGTTCAAGTCTGGTTTAAGGATAAAGAACCATAAGATAGACAATCAGGGTCCTTGAAGTTGCCTATCAACAGTTGACACCTGAACAACAGACTGAGCAGTAGCTGAGGTCACTGGGTCAGTCATCCCCACTATAGGGAGATATATTGTCTTTCAATTTAAATTATAGATATGGTTTCTAATTTTTCATGTAGCCTCCTCCATGATGTGCTACTTTTCGAATTTCAGCATGCTAACTCTGTGGGAAAGCAACAGCCAAACTCCCAACAGTCTCTCTCTCTCCCAATTTCTACCTCGCTACGCTAATGTATGGTTCTTAAAAATATAGGGCAGGGCTATTGCTTTATGCTGGCTTAATTGTGGAGACTGGTTGCCTATGTATTTAACTTTAATGGCTGGAAACTGTTCTTCCATACTGTACTCTTAGAACTCTTGCACAACTGGACATATCCTATTCCTTCAACAAGCCATCTTCTCAATTGCCTCTTTTGGGTTGTATGGAGTTGTCGACATGAGATGGGAACCTAAAGTAAGCAGGTAGTCTAAAATTCCAGTGTGCTTACATTTTCTCAAAGAATTGCTGGTTTGGTCTCATCCATTGCTAAAATGTTGTCACTTATTATAGTGCTTTTATTAAATATATCAATGTTAGGGCCATTGCTGAAAAATCAATGGACATAGGTTGAAAAACGAATAATAATTACCCTGTTCAGACAACATGCTAAGTCACAGTGGTCAAACATTTGAGCAAAACATTATGGCTTAGCATGTCATGTGAACCATAACTTAGCATGTCATGTGAATCATGCCTAACCATGGTTGTTTTATAAACACGGTTTAAACACACTCACTATTTGCTACAAAAGGGTTAGAAAACTAACCATGGCTTAGTGTGTTGTCTGAACAGGCCCAATGGTTGTAATTTATTGCACCTTCATGAACTCTGTTAAATTAACTATCCCCTGACAAATATTTCTGCATTAAACTGTGTATCTTTCAACAATTAAAAAAAATGTTTTGTTTTCTTAAAGGAAAAAAACAGTTCAGTTCTATCAATAATTATTTTCTCCTTAATTTGATCTATTAAAAATATATGTGATAGTTTATACCTCACATTCTTTACGTCAGCTGCTTTTGTTTCACTTTAAATTAGCGGAGGCATTGCACCAAGTCTTTAGAGCTGACTGTCCTGAGCACCATTAGCCCTGACCACATGTTTTCTATTTGGTGTATCTGAGGTAAAATCCCCTCATGAGAGTGGGAGAAATGAAAACGTGACTTGCAGGAAATATAAAAATCTGTATGTCTCTCTCGGTGGACTTAAAAGAGAGGCACACATTTCTGAGGATATAAAGCAAAAGAAGCCTAGAATTCAAAAAGCAAAATGTTGTAGAGTGAGTTTTAAAGAGTTTACGAAGTCACGAACAATTGGTTAGTCAGTATTGTTTAAGACAACACTACCTGCATTCTCTAGAGAACATCATAAAAAAACCTCTGATGAAATCCATGGCTGAAAGACTATTTACCTTCCACGAAGACAAGTTCAATAAGATTTTATCCTGACATTATTCCTATTGGTACAAAAGGTCACTGACTGATACTGATACACACACACACACACGGCCCTTCCAGAAAAAAAGTCCTTTCCCATGAGGGCAAAGCTGCTTAGCATTTTACTAACCCTAGCCATATCCAGCAATATCTCTTTACAATGAAAAAGAACAGGAAAAGTTTTGCTGTTGGAGAATTATCTTGCTGAGGGTGGGAGAGCTGGTTTGCTTTTATTGTAGGAGATATGCACTTGAATGCTGGGTGAGCGCTACATCTCCAGAGAAAGAAAGAAAAAGCTGTGCGTGTAGAAATAAATTTAAAATTGGTGCATCATGCAAATTGCTGCAAAATTAAGCAAAATAGGATGAGTAAGTGGAAGACGGTCTTGGTGACACACCTCACAATGTTACCAAGAAAGAGAAGAAACAAACAGCTAGGGATAATCAAAAGTCATGTTTTTCGTATGACATCTGTAATGTGCTCATATGAAATAAACACAAAATAATAATGAATGACATAGAATCCAACGCACAGGTATCCCTATGCTTTGGATTTTGTGCCATTCGTTATTATTTTGTGTTTATTTCAAATGGGCATGTTCCAGATGGCATATGAAAAACCTGCATTTCATGAAAGTGTTGGGTCTAAATTAACCAATTGTAGGAGTTTCTTGGCCTGTTGCAAGATAACTTCATCAAGCCTAAATTTGGATGCAAAGCTACAGCAAACAATGTAAGATAGTGCAATAAAAAAAAACACCTCTGATTCCCACTGGAACAGCTTCTCAGAGATTCAAGCCAAAGAAAGCCCTAACAGAGAGCTGCCTCTGTTCAGCTGGAAAGTTAGTTCCTTGAAGAAGCCAAATACTGTGTACAGACTGATGTGGATGAAGAATATCCCTTGAGGAAGTCCTCCATCATGGCTCTCAGGGATATCAATAATAATAATAATAATAATAATAATAATAATATATTTATTTATTACCCGCCTCTCCCTCTGGATCGAGGCGGGGAACAACATCATCATAAAACTTTGAATCTTTGAGAAGAATTTCAGTTTAGCCAACGCTGGGAAGCTTGAGGACTTTATTTCCTTGTAATGAATATGGATCGCAGAAACTTTCCTTTACTGTCCTGTGAGTGATTGGCTTTCTTCATCCTTCTACCATGACTGTTCAGAAGATGTCCCATAGCATTTTGGATGGCAAAAAGGGACTCAAGGAACCTACTGAATTTTGTAAAGCATCAGGTGAGAAAAATTGCCATGCTATTCGGTCCCATCCAGTAAATCATCCAAAATCAATCTACCTCACTGTTTCCATGAACTGGTGCCAAAAGCAAACTGGATGATGATTTTGTTTCCAAAACCTGTCTATCAGGTTTACTTGATTTGGATTCCACATGTCAGAACCAGGTCAAAAATCTTAGTGTAAAAGAAAGGGGGGAAACCTCTGGTGTCTGGAGGTCTGCACTGTACCCATGCAATCACTTTGCACTAGATATAATCTTTATTGTTTGCTAGTTCTATTCATGTATTTTAAGATTAGCCACACAAATATATTGGGATAGATGGTGCTTTGAGGAAGAAGGCTACTAACACTATTAATCATAGTGTTGGAAGGGACATTTAAGCCATTGTGTCCAAACCCACCCTCCCCCACTCAGTGGAGGAGTCTAGTTTAAAGCATCTCTGAGAAAAGCCTGTCCAGTATCTGCTTGAATACCTCCAGTGATGGAAAGCCCACCACCTCCCTAGGCAGTTGGTTCCATTGCCTGACTGGTCTGACTATTAGGACATATTTCCTGATGTTCAACTGAAATTTGCCTTCTTGTAATTTAAGCCCATTATTTTGTGTCCTACAGTCTTGGATGATAGAGACATTGTGAACCTATTCTGTCTTTTCTTCCTAAATAAATCAGTGAGACTTGTAGTCCAACCCAACTGGACAACACCAGTTGAAAAAGGCTGTTCCACATGATTTAAACAACTTATTCCCTATGCAAAACTGAATGGCGTCACCAATCCTTGATGACCATACCATGTCACACTTGAAACCGGCTTCAGGCTTCCACTGGTTCTGAAAAGGATCTAACAAAATGGAGTACAAAGAGCATCTTGAGATTTCATCATTACCATATAGGTTCTATTTGTTTTGATTTTATAGTTCGTGAACAGAGGGTAAACTGCAGTACATTCTTATATCTTGCCTAAAACCATCCCTTGAGCTTCATGGCGGAGTATGGATTAGATCGTGGCCAATACCCTGTCAATGGCACCATACTACACTGGAATTGGCTTTCAACCAAGATGCGCTAAGGTTGCAGCCTTGACGTGTCATCTGGCCACAGTGACGTGCAGCTAAATCCAAGAATAAAACTTGTTACGCCTTCAGGGAAACAGCTATCTCAACAAATAACTTACCGCTCAATTTATCAGCCTACTCAAACACAGGAGACTAGATTGAACATGCTAGGATTTAGACATATGCTTGCAAGGGAGTCTTGAACTCCAGGCCTTGTGCTTGGACCTCTAATCCACCCTCTCCAATTTACATGCATTGTGTGGGATTTTTACATTCCATTTAGAGCAATTTCATACCTTCAAAACAATGACATTGCCAAGGAAATCCACATTGGTTTGGAAAGTAATTTCCATATTGTATTTTTTTTAACATTACTTTTGCAATGGCTTGGAACTGTATAATGTATTGGGAAAATATCCTTGTACTTGGGTCATTAGAAAGCTTTAAATGTAAAAATATTTTTAAATATCTGGGTCAAACATTATGTTCTGAATCTCCAGTGAGTATTCAAATATAGAGAAGTCAAGAATTTATAGCGGATATTAGTTTGTTTGCTCTACATTCAATTTAAATTATTTTGGGTGAATGTTCACCCAGTTGGTTCACAGAATAATTTAATATGAACTCAAAAGGTGAGGCTAGAACTTTAATCTTTGTAAAATATTTGAAATACAGTATTTCAAAAGCAAACAAGGCTGAACCCACAATGTAAGGTGGTCTCATACATCAATACAGGATTGACAATGGAAAAAAGGAGGATAAATCTGAAGACGGAAAGGGCACTGAGATTAGGTTGAATGACCTGATACAAAGATTTCAGCCATATATATGGGTTTGGGTGAGGACAGAGATTGGTGATTTGAGTCAGGCCAAAGGGATTGCTAGAACTTGAGGGCATTGCCTAGTGCAACCATTTTGTTTGCTTGACTATTCATTTAGATTCATTGAATTCCTTTGCTAGGACAAAGAATAAAGAAAAGAAAGAGAAAAGCATCACCAGCCATAATTTTCTAAGAGACCTAGTACAACACTAAAGCAGAAGCATGTTGGACCAGATACAACAAAGATCATAGAAACCTGACATTGAAGAATGTAAAATACAAACACCTGATAAGGAAGAGTATTTTGACCTCTTTGCTACAACAAAATACATTGAGCACAAAGTAGCACTGGGAGCTCCTAAAGTTTTGTATTTCATATATTTTTGTGGTTGGCTATGACCTTAAATTTGTAAGAGTGCTAAGAGGAAGAAAACTAAGACCCCCTTTCAATCAGTGTTTGGACAATGGTCTTACATACATATTCAGCAATACAATATGATGCTTCAAATCCATTATATCACTAACCGGGCCAACTAAAACAAACCCCAGATTGGTTTCAATGGGCACAACTTGTACATAACCACTGTGCTCCTTTATGTGTGCTTAAGGGCTTAGGCATGCCTAGAAGGACATGTTGTTTGATTCCCCCCTCCCCTATAAATGAATGACAACAATGCCCAATTAGAGACTTCTTTGGAATCTCTCCTTGGATTCAAAAGAGGTTTGCCATGGGGAGCTGTTGTTAGGGTGACCACTGATCAATCGCCAAAAAGATGAAATGCATCGCCAAAAAAGAGGAAAAAGGAGGACACAGATTAACATATGCTAATTTATCAGAATAGATGCAATTTTGATGATGATGATTATATAGAAATGCAGTACATCTTAGCTTAGTGTGGAAGATGGTGATCAAGTGACCTGTGTGCCTGCTTGTTTATATGCTAACTCTTGATGGACAAAGTTCTTATGGTGCACTATCTTCAGCAACAGCCCTTCAAATTGAGAACACCACACTTCAAGAAGGATGCAGACAAACTGGAGGGGGTTCAGAGGAGGGCAGCGAGAATGACCAGGGGTCTGGAAACAAAGCCCTATGAGGAAAGATTGAAAGAACTGGGTATGTTTAGCTTTGAGAAGAGAAGACTGAGGGGAGACATGGTAGCACTCTTTGAGTACTTGAAAGGTTGTCACACAGACAAGGACCAGGATCTCTTCTCGATCATCCCAGAGTGCAGGACAAGGAATAATGGGCTCAAGTTACAGGAATCCAGATTCTGTCTGGACATCAGGAAAAACAGCCTGACTGTTAGAGCGGTATGACAATGGAATCAATTACCTAGGGAGGTAGTGGGCTCTCCCACAATGGAGACATTCAAGATGCAGCTGGACAGCCACCTGTCAGGTATGTCTTAAGATGGATTCCTGCATTGAGCAGGGGGTTGGACTCGATGGCCTTAGAGGCCCCTTCCAACTCTACTAGTCTATGATTCTGTGAAATAGAGAACGGTCCTCCGGTAGCCCTTCAAATAGAGCCCTTCAAACAGAGGACACCTGGCCACCCTAGACTGTTTGAGGAACACATGGGTGTGGGGAACTAGTTGCAAAGAATTCTGGATCCAAGCCAATGTGTTTAGAGTATTGGATTTCTGCTCCCTTCCTCTGAGCAAACTTCGAGTGACATACATTTTCTTTTATGTAACAGAAGTGGCACTTTGATTTCAAAAGAAGTGGATGCACAGCCGGCATTCTGTTTCTAATATTGGATGCTATCAAAGTTTCCCATGATTTTAGGAAACAATGGGGGTAAGCATCTGCAAGTGCAGCACATCAATTGATGTCACCCGGTTTCCCATCAGAGAGTGTGAAGCTCACAAAAGCACATCTTAAATTGTTTATTGTGGCATTATCTCTGGCTAAATCAGAGTGCCTGTGTGCAATGAAGTTCTGAGGAGCTGGAATGCATGGGAACTGAGAATCAAAAAGAGGGAAGATATGGGTGGTAAGGCAACATGGCTTACCTAGAAGATGGATCCCATTGTTGAAACAGTTCTGGTCTTCTAGACACATCCCATTTCCCAATAAAGCAGTAAATGCAACAACCAGAATGCAATGTAATTTAATACTAAGGACATGTAGAAAAACACTTTCCAGATTTTAACTGGGCGTTACTATATTAACATAGAATGAAATCAACAATGACATATAAGGGATTTAGGGAGCCATAGTGGTTTGAATGAAAAGTGAATTGGATTCTTAACTTCCTTAAGCTGTTTTTAAAATACCCAGTCTTACAAGTGTGTGTGTGTGTGTGTGTGTGTGTGTGCGCGTGTATTGGAGGGGTATTTTGTTTTATAATACATATGAAAGAGTATGCATTAAATGGAAGCAATTGCAGTGTACAACTACCATCAATAAGGCAATTCCACTTAATAAAGTATTGAAACTTTCAAACCAAAAATATTCAGCTCTGTGGAGCAGGTCAAGAAATGTATTCATTGTCACAGGTTCCCTCTAGAAGAATTCGGTTTGGCGCCTTGTTGTCCGAACATGCGCATCTTCTCACCATCGCTTTTACGCCTAATTCCTATAAATGACAGGCCGTGAAGCGCATAACGGCAGTATGAAACGCGCTTTAAAGTGGTTGAAATGTGGGAAATCGCATGTTTACATGGTCATAATGCGCTTTAACATCCGTGGTAAATTAAAACTCGCTATTTAATGCGAAGGCGAAGATGCGCATAATCGGAGAGAAAACGCGCCTCAACCCCCGATTTGCACTCCGTTCATGTGGAGATAAAAAATTTAATGTGCCTTGAAAGAGCTTTAAATCGCTCTTGTAGAGGCACCCACAACCATGAATAAGCAGACTCTGCTTTCTAAACTACTCTCCTATTTTTTCTTAGGCCAAATCTACACCAAGCAGGATATAACACTTTGAAAACAGTTTAAAAACAGTATATGGAATGTGTCAGGGGACCCAACAGTTGTCAATACAGTTATAAACTGTTATAAAGCAGTGTTGTAGATCCTGCTTTAATCATTCAAAATGATCACTATATGTATTTATGCAAACATATGCAAACACACACACACACACACACAAATTGTTGGTTAGATTAAATTACTTCCCCAATATTTGATTGTCAGTTTTCTTAGAAGGCCCTTTCCCCCAATAATCAGCCTGTATGTTAAGACGGAACTCTTAATAGATAATAACTTACTAAAACTGAAACAAAATAAATTTCCAGCTAGTTGCAGTGGTACCTGTGAAATAGGCATATGCTGCCACCTTGGGGAAGATTCCTTCCTTAAAGCTGAAGGAGTCTTGAGCATTGTAACATAAATCAATTTCATGTTTTGCCTGTCATATCCCCACAGGAAGAAAAGTTTCTTAAATCCTTCTACTCATGCGGTCATAAAATCTTCCAGATGTCTCCTAGCATCATTCACATTATGATCCTCATGGTGCAGAACTGCCATTGTTCTGAGCCGGAGAAGTATAGCTGAATGTGTAATTGCACAATGCCTGCTTTAACTTAATGTCACCTGGCATAGCATAGCAAGCCAGTAAGATGTAGGGTTCCGCTGTCAATGTTGCATTCTACAAAAGAGATAGATTAGCAATTACACCCAAAGCTTCTCTGGTCACCCAAATATAAAACTGAAGCCTAATCTTTTCTATCTGAACTCCAGTATTCATATGGATTTCAGATCAAGTTCTCTAGGAGGCCTCATTCTCTCAATGTTTAAGACGATTACACCATCCACCTGTTCTGGTTAGCTTGCACAACACCTCAGTTTCACATTATCGTTCAATTAGTATTGCCACAAAAATGCAGAGATCAATATCATAAGAACATAAGAAGTGCCCTGCTGGATCAGACAGAGAGTCCATCTAGTCCAGCACTCTGTTCACACAGTGGCCAACCAGCTGTCGGCCAGGGACCAACAAAGCAGGACACGGTGCAACAGCACCCTCCCACTCATGTTCCTCAGCAACTGGTGCATATAGGCTGACTGCCTGGGATATTGGAGGTAGCATAATTACTCATTCACTAGCAAATGCTCACCCCTATGATGGGAGGGCTGTTTGATTAGAGGGCTTCAATACTGCAGGGATTGCTGCACAAAGGGGAGGGTCCTTGCCACTGTGGCATCCTTGAGGGCATAAGAAACCCACTGTTAGAGATGGGGAGCGGATTTTGGGTTTACTCCAACATTGACACCAAGAGCAACCCTTATAGAAATTAATGGCAGCCATTCAATTATCCTTTCCCATATTGGGGGAGAAGGGCACTCAGAGACACAGTTGGGGTGGACACTCTTCCCTGTCCTTGGCAATCCCAGCCATCAAGACAGCCCGATCCTAAATTTTGCTTCTTGGTTAAAAAGAAGAAAAAAAGGAGTGTGACAGAAGGCTAGGAAAGGAGGGTGGAATCTTGTCGACTTTTTAAAATATACAGACAAAGAACAACCTGCAAAAGAAGTGTTGTGGTGTGGAGTGTTTCTGTTCAGAGTTCCAGCCAGCCATACCCTTTTCCAAGACACTCCACTTTTCCAAGACATGCATTCTGAGCAAGTTCAGTCTTTATTAAGCTGTTTGGGTGGTAGTGGAGGATAACCCCACTCCATATAGTTGTTTTGTTTGTTTGTTTGTTTGTTTGCCCCTAAATAATTTTGCACTGTTGATACCTCCTTCTTGCATGTGGATGGTGACATTTTGGCTACATAAAGACCAAGATTCGGAGAATGAGTTCGCTATTAACGTATAGCAAATGTATAGCAAGCCCTGGTCTGGAGACTATTGGGGGTCTTGGAAAGGGGGTGATGAGAAGAATCTCCTTGATATCTCGGATCTATGATCAGACATAACAAGAGGAGTATTCTGTGCACCACTCCCCTGCCCAATTGGAGGAAGAGTGGTGTGAAAGGGAATCTGCTTGTTATTTCCAATCACAGATTGGAGATTCCCCAACTGGGATGGGGAAAGCATGCTAATTGCTATTCCCACCCCACATCATCCCCAATGGCAGAAGGCAAGGGATAAGCAAAGCTGGCAGCACACTCAGCCAGTGCTTTCAGGACACCCTGGGAATAGCGGTCAAGTGCGTTCCACTTGTCCTTCACTTTCCCTTTGTGCTCCACTCATTCCTCACCATTCACATGGGGGAAAGTGAGGGACGAGTGAAGCCAGCTTCAGCCAGGGACCCAAGGACATTAGGAGAGGGGAGCCCCAACCCTGGTATCACAGTTGGTGCCTCCCTGCCTTGATGTCAATCCAGCTCATGGGGTGGTGCAATGGGGATGGGCCAGGGGAGCAATCTACCCCTTGGAGCCATTTTAGCTCTATACCTGATATCTAGGACAAGGGTTGGCCATTGCAGGTTCCTGAAGCTTAGGAATTTAAATTTCATAGGCCTACTAATAGAAAAGGGCCAGGGAGGCTGTCTGTATGCTCAGAAAGCCCCGTGTGGTTGCACGGTGGTGCTGTGTCAGTTATATGACACAGCAGCCACCTTGAAGCCACTGCAGGGCTTTCCTGCGAAGCTCCGCATTTAAAATGTCAGGGACTTACCCTGACTTTTTAGGCTGAAGTGAGGTGAAGACGTCTCTTCTGTGGTCTAAACTTGCTCCAGCATCGATGCGGAGGCATTCCTGGGGGGAAGATGATCCCTGGTTGTTCGCTGGAAGCCTGGGCAGGGGTCAGGACAGCAATCTGCATGGCTGCTGGAAACCCCACACCCTCCCTCTGCCTCAGGAATAGTAGCCGCCACCATACAGAGAAAGTGCAAGGTTTTGTTTAATGCGGCGCAACCCAGCAATATATAGGCAGCCCCCAAGAGAAAGAAGGACTGTAAAAAGAGCACCAACTCCCTTCTCAGTGTTATTCAGGATAACAGATTTTCCAGAGAATGAGGCATTTCAATTCCCCCCCCCCCCGATAATTTTTAAAGCAGCATAAGGTGAGAGCAAACTGAAAACTGCAATCCCATTGAACAACTCAGAGGAAGTCAAGAGCCAAGACAGATTATTGGGGCATTCTTATCAGCTATAAATGAGGATCACTCTGTAACCGATTAACCTGAGCAAAGAGCCCGTGTCAGTCGCACTGTGGTACATGAGCAATATCCGCTTCAAAGTACAAACTGGAACCCATCACAGGCAAGATTTTGAAAGATAGAAACGGAACAGAGAGAAGAATACGGTAAGCCAACTTTGGAGCACTGTCTTAGGCTCAGAATGTTGTTTGATGCTATTCTAAATCAGGGTTAAAATATTTAATTCTTTGTGTAAACTGTAATGTACATCCATAGGTTGCAGCAGCAAACTCGGCTAACTGACAGATTGTGCATGATGCTATATTTTTGCTTTAAAATGTATACTTTCTTAATGTATTTGAAAGAACATGGCCACCAGTAAAGAAATTTGTCCGAAAACAAGACTTCCCATATCTCCCTTAGTAAATGGCTGCTTTCTGGGGATTTTCCTCCTCAAAATCAGTGTGATGGGTTCCTAATGGGAAGTAAACCTCCAAATACCAGTTACTAAATAGGCCTTTGTTCTGAACCAGCAGGGCTCTCCTTATGTTCTTACGACATGATAGCAAGCTACTCTATGCCAAATGTATCAATCTTGCTCTCTTGAAACCATAATGTGAGCTATTGATGCAGAAAATGACTAGCTGCATTTTGTCATTTACAGATTAAGGAAGTACATGTCTTAAGGAAGTACATGTTTCCAACCTAATTTTACTGGAGCCTAGGGAAAGAAATTGAAGTCTTATTCGCCATGGGTTCAAATAAAATGGCTGGAAGTGCAGAATCGGTTGCTCTTAACAACAGGGTGTTCATTTAATACTGTCACGTCTGCTCTGGTCTTCACTGAAATATAAGGCTCATATGAGTAGTTTGAAGGATGAGTGAGAATCACTGAACAAGACATAACGCAGAGTATGAATAAATTATGTCAAGTGGAGCACGAGCAGTCTGATACGTTACAAATGCACACTGTGAATATTAACTACTACAATCTTTAAACTTCCCCGTTGGATCCTTTGGTATCTTTGAAACTTGATACCATTTCTCTGGATTTGAACGATAGTCATCTTTTTAGCACAAAATGTCAGTCTTCCTTTGTTGCCACCACAGCAATTGTGCAGTATTTGTGACCAACTGTCAGGATTCCCCCGGATTTGTAAAGATTGTTGTTCTATCCTGGGTGTAATTTTATATAATGTCTGTGAATGGCATGTTTTCCCCTTTAAGGCCACCATTAGCATGGCAGCAGGGGGGAGGGGGATGATGCACTTTGAGGAGGCCCCAGAAAGTGTGCTTTCCTGCCCACCCTCCACTGGGTGTCCTCTTTTTTGGTTTCTCAAATATGGACACCCTAATCAGCAAATGCAATTATTGGTGGCTTGTGATCCTGCTTCATTTCAACAAACAACAATTTAGAGTCTAGACTAACCATAATATCCAGTTCTCTTCCTCCTCCTCCTCCTCCTCCTCCTCCACCACCACCACCACCACATGTATATAAATATGAAACTCTTCATAATATTCCATGCATCACGATCTATGAAATCCATGAAAGCTTATACCAAAATAAATTTGTTAGTCTTTAAGGTGCCACAAAATTCTACGCTGTTTTTGCTATGATTAACATGACAATCTTACTAGTCTGCAGGAATTTAAAAGATCTATAAAGGCTGATCTCTTCCGGCAGGCCTACCTAGATGAATTTTAAAGTGTTTTATTGGTTTTATTGGTATTTTAATGATGTACTGGTTTTATCTGCTTTTAATCAGTTTTTGTATTTTGTGTTTGGTGTTGTTCCCCGCCTTGATCCGTTGGGAGAGGCAGGTGATAAATAAATATATTATTATTATTATTATTATTATTATTATTATTTATATTACTTTTATTACTTTTATTCCACCCTTTAGCCAAAAAAGGCTCTCAAGGTGGCTTACAAAAATAATTCTTAAGACAGTCCCTGATCCCAGGCTTACAATCTAAAAAAATGTGACACAAAAGGAAAGGGGACTGGGAAGGAAAAGGGGGGAAAAGCAAATTAAGGCACTAGATTCTTTGTTCCAGTTGCCTTCTGGAAAAGGAAACTTGTTATTTTAAACCAGGAAGGAGATGGACAATGTATACTAAGGCTTGCTGACGATCACTTCCATAGTGCTAAACATATGGCTTAGGTTTATGTCCAAACCAGACCTTTGCCTCTCACCTCTAATACAGTTTTTTTAAGCTTTGACCTCTTCTATCCCAGAAAGGCAGAACCTCAATCCTGGACCAAATTCAGCCCTACTGGGTTCTCCATAAGGCCACACACCCTCCTCCAGGCACTCCATGAGGCCACACACCCTTTCCCCTAACCCCTTGTTTTTCTGTTTCTCACTGTTTGTAGTTTCCCCCCTCCATTTTAAAAGGTTGAAATGCCTCTCCTTACTGGCAGTCGGAGCTTTGAGCTAAAATACGCTGGCATTTTGGGCCCGCCCTTTTTGCTTCTGCCCCATCCCTTTTGGGTTTGGCCACACCCACCACTGGAATGCCAGCCCGACAGCTTCCCTGAAATGGAATTTGGCCCTTGGGCTGAAAGAAGTTTTGCATCCCTTCAGGAAAGGAACCTTCTTCAAGATAGCTCAGAGCCAAACTAGTATAATACTGGGAGATCTGTTTTTGGATCTCCCATAGTTTATTCAAAAGGTAAAAGTAGCTGTGAGAGAGTGGAGGAAGAGTCAGAATTGGTACTCTTTCTCCATGCCATTTTCTCAATTCAAATCATGTTCGCCAGTGTATCTTATAGCAAAATTCTGCATAGATCTCTTCAAGCAGATGAACATTGTGAGACTGAGTTCTGTACTGCTGATTTTATTCCTAGAAAATAATTGTGGCTAAGTCAGATATACCTCCTCTACAAGTAATTTAGCACAAGTGATGTAGTAGTGAAATTTAAAAATTCAAGGCTTCATCATAGCCACTCCCTCAGAGAGAGACCAAAAGCACAGGCAGCTGTGTTGATCCATATCAACAAACCAATTCTGGCAGTTTTCATCTCTAACGGGAGCAGGTCTTTTATGAAACTTCTAGGTCTTAATTGCTCACTCAAGATTTAGGGATGGGCAAACTCACCCATGCCTGCCATATGCCGTGCTTGCTGATCCCCCGCTAGTCACCTACCCCAATTTGGTGTTCTGCACATGGTGCAAACTGCAGTACAGTCCACAGGCACCAGATGAGCAGCAACTGGCTGCCTGTCCCCTCAGCAAGCTGCCATTTCTCGGGGGGGGGGGGGGAACCAATCCGCCATTTCTCTGCAAAATGGCAGCTCAGTGAGGATGCTCGCAGACCTCACTGCGCTCGCCCAGCAGGGGTTTGGTAAGCAAGGTGGCTCAGTGAGCAAGGTCTGTGAGGCTGAGTGGAGTGGAGTGGGGGGGGGTCCCCCAAACTCCACCCCCTACTCAGACTCCTGTGACATCCCTATTTAAGAAAAGTCCACCCAAAATATTTCACTTTACAACAGGAATACCTCACAACTGTATATTGTTTCTCAGAAAATTCATTCCCCACCCCACAGCTAGTGAGGACTGAAGCAAAGCTCAGAGGGAGCAGGGGGAGATGACATCAGCATCCCTGCTAATCAAAAGATGTCAGCACTGTATCCATGTGACTCCTGCTTCTGCTACACCACTGCTTCACACCTTGCTATGCCCAACCACCTATTTCTAGCCCATATCTAGTTGTTATTGTAGTATGCTCACCTTCCCCAACCTGGTGTCCTTCAGATGTGTTGGACCACAACTCCCTGTATGCCCAGCATGCTGGGAGTTATAGTCAAACAAGCTGGAAAGCACCAGGTTGGGGAAGGCTGCGATATGATATTGTTGTTTTGGTCAGATGTTCATGTTAATCTTTCTTCATTTTTCAAGGATTGCAAGAGGAGGGCGCTATGTCCACTGATAGCAAGATGACCATCAATCTTCTCTTGCTTGGAAGAACACAGAGTGGCAAAAGTGCTGCAGGAAACACCCTTCTAGGCAGCTTGGACTTTGACAGTTGTCTTTCCCCATGCTCTGTGACCACATCCTGCAGTCTAGGCCGCAGTTGTCAGTTGTCAGGTTTTGCCCGGCGGCAGGGTGGCGAGCTCACTGTGCAGATCCGTGTGCTGGACACTCCTGGATATCCTCACAGCAGCCTGAGCAAAGAGCAGGTACAGCAAGAAGTGAAAACTGCTTTAGTTCAGCACTTTGGAGAGACGGGCCTGCACTTGGCATTTTTGGTCCTGAGAGCTGACATCCCACTCTGCAAAGAGGAAGAGGATCCTATGATCCAGTTAGTCCAGGTAAAATATCAGCAAGCATATCTGTAACACGCTGTCTAAAGCCTCTCCATCACCCATCCCCACCCAATGGGTTGGGTAGCTAGATGGACCAAGTCAAACAGGAGGCTGTAAAAGTTTCTCCTCCTCCCACCCTGCCTGTCTCTTGCTGGCAGGGTTTTGTCTATCCAAAGAGCTCCAATCTTGGAGATCCCTGTCTACCAACAGAGCAATCCATCTGATTGCTCAGATACTGGAACTTTTTTTCTTTTTAAAAGTAACTACTGCTTTTCAAGACATCAAACATCAGTCAAGTACTTCTGAAAGCACACCTAACACCTGCCAAAATCACAGAGGTGTAATAGAGGTGGTGAGCTGCACACCACAAACATCTACAGTAAAATTTGTTATCTGTATCTAATCATGCACTGTGTTCTCTGAAGACACAGTATGAGATGGGAGAATTCTATATGGGGCCAATCATACGATCGTGATTCGGTTGTGACTAAGGATGCAGGCCAACTCTTCAAATGGAGGGATTTTAAGAAAAAAGCAAATAAGGAAGTAATTCTAGAGTAGGGAAGGGGGAAGATTAATATTTACTGCCACCATTCCAGAATTGTAATTATGATTCACAGTTGATACAATTTTGGCTAATTATTTATTTTCCTAAAATTCCATATGCTATGATTTCATCACTCATAAAATAAATGGGGCCAGAGAACCAATGATGTCCAAGGGAAACAAATGTTTCCTTAAGGACGGTGTCTATACTTCACAGTGGCTGTCCCTTAAGAACACTGCAGCCACAAATACTCATTAACAATAGTAACAAATTCCTGATGAATTGCATAGCATACAGAAACAAAGATAACCACAAATTCCTCTCATTATTTATACTACTTTTGCTAATGTGAAGATTTCAAGCTCCCTCCCACCTTGGTAGTCACAAAAAGGCAACAAAGTGAGGTTACATCACCCAACCCACTTTGCAGCCACATCTCAAAAAGCCTTTAATTGGAGCTCTATCACATTCTCAGTCAAGTCTAGAGGGAACCTTTATATCCAGTGGCACAACCTCATCCTACTCGCAGTATTTAAGTTCTTTTCACAACCCATTGCAAATTCATCTTTTATACTGACATAATTTAGGGCTGGTTCCAACTTTGAATGGAAGGCTGCTCACACAATGGCATTTTCCTGAGAATTTTTCCTACAGCCTCTTGTGCTCCCAAGAACCATTCAAGAGGGTCAGGAGACTGTCTAAAATAATGTGGTATGAAGTGGGGAGGGGGACAAAAAATCTCCACTGCTGATCCAAATCAATATTTTGCTTATTTGTTGGAAACACTGAAACAGAAAACATATAGTAAACAAAAAAATGTATTAAGGCTATATTCCTATCTTTTGTTGTTACAGGAACTCCTGGGTCCTAACTGGAAGAGTTATACTGCCATTTTATTTACCCACGCAGATCAGGTTGAAAAGGCAAGGTTCAGTTCAGAACAATATCTGCATATTGCCACAGACACACTACATAAAGTCTTGCAGTCAGTTCAGCAAAAATACATTTTTGTAGACAATCATGCAAGGATGCTAAAACAGGAAAACTTAAAAGCTTTAAGAAAAATTATGGAGTTGATAAGACAGAACCATTACCAGACCCTTCTATTCAAATAAACAATGGTGCAAATTAAGTTAGTTTACTATCAACTTCTTAGATACATGATCCGTACTTTTCCTTTACATTGTTTCCTTCTGTGTCTTTGTTTAGATGGCAAGTTCTTTAGGAAGAGACTCATCTATTTTTATAATTGGAAAATACCTAGTACATCTTTATAATAAAAATAAGTTTATTAACTCTCAAGGATTATTTAAGCACTATCTGGGTACAGCAATACGATATTTAGTTTGTCTTTGCAGTGCATTAATATCTTCAATTTTAGATTATATCAACTATACAATGCAAGGAATGAAAGACACAGAAGAAACAGTCATTGTCTAGGCTTGTTGTTACTATGGGTCAGCTTTTCTCAACTCCATTGCTGGATAAACCTTCTAATTTGTGCTGGGACAAGTCCTGCAAGATGATGCTTGTCAGACAATGTGGTCATTACTTGTTAACCTGTCAGTGTTAAATAGATATTGCAGTATAAATTAATTAATAATAGCATATATAAACTTAATGAGATTCCATCTAATCTGTAGAAACCATTGTACTCAGCATAAATTCAGAAAGAAGATGCAATGCTGAGAAAGCAAGCTATGCCTAAACCAGCATATTTGGAATGGTTAAATGATTAAATCCTATTCATTCAAAGGAATTTTGGGGTTAACCCATCTCTAGATTTTGACCAGTGGCTTTAATACCAGACTGCAGTGAATTCTATCAGAATGGAACTTCTTTCAATACCAGATGTCCGTGATCGAATGTAAACATTCAAACCTGGGTTTAAAAATCACTACATTTGATGCTGTAACACAGTATCGCAAAATGTATTAAACAAGGGGTAGATAATATTGGTTATAGAGTCCTGGCTTTAAGTTACAGTGATTTTTTTTCACTTTCATCCCTCCCCTAGCCAGTCTTATTTTGTTTAGTTACATAGAAATGGCAGTGCTGAGAATGCAAAATGTCACTCTCCATATATGCGTTCTTGCAATATCAATATGGTAGAAGACTGCAGTTGATGAGGCTGTAAGAATGCTGGGTTCTGTCTCATGTTCATGAATGCATTTTAATACTGTTCTTAAAGAAAACATAACTGCTGTATTCAATACCCCCATAAATTAATTCCACAGGAAAAATTGAGTTTACTTCTTGATAAAGCAGATAACACTGTTCATAATTTTTAAATATTTTTAAACTGCTTTTATGGGTCATTTTTGTATTTTGGAATCTTTGTGTACTTCTGTTCAGAGCTACAAATTAAATCATACAGAAAAATATATTTACATTTAAGAGATAAACACATTTGAAAACTAAACGTTTTGTAACACATGGTACGTTATATGAAAGTCAATTTTATTATGTGAGATTTGGCATTACATTTCATGACACTCGCTAAATCAAAAAGTTAATGTTTATTTTTGCACGCATCAGGCTATGATCAAACTGGGATGGGGTCAATTCATTGTTCTTGATTTCTTAGCAATGCTCTCATACAGACAGCTGCTATTTTAGACTCCATCTTAACCCAGTTCTCAAATTCAAAGTTATGCAGGACCTTATATACAGCAGCTCAAGGGTAACATCACATGCCATATGCGGTTGTTCACTGAAATTGAGGATATCACAAGAGACTTACATTCCTTTTCACCTCCTAGAGCCCAGGATACTAATTCTTTTCCTGTAGAACTGTTCTCCTGAAAACTGTCATTGTGGAATGTATCTGTTATTTCCACTGTGTCCCTCTTTCTCCAAGCCTGTATATTTTGGAACATTAGTCACCATTGGAATTAGGATACAATTTAAATAAATTGTCAAATTCAATTCAACCGGTAATTTCTGTTTAGAAGTGACTGACATCAACAGTAGAAGTAGTAGTATTCCAATATTATTTAAACTGCAATCCTATCTATACTTACCTGGTAGTATAAGGATCCACTGAACTCAATGGGACTTACTTCTTTTTTTGCAGTATAGGTTGTTTTAATGGTGGATGCATATTAATTCAGACCTTTCAAAAAACTTAAGAGTTAAGTATAAAAAATTAGGACTTGCCCTGAATAGCAATTAAAATGTAGCTATAACTGCTGGATATATTTTGAGAAAGAAGACTGACAATTCCAGATCTTTCAGCGATATCAAATAATAAAAAATGAACAATTCAGTCTATACTTTGCTTAGAAGCCCACTCTTGAAAATGCTGATCAAGATTTGAATGAGGCTTACTTCTGAAGAGACATGTATACAATTGCATTGTAATGTGCCACATAAGCCTTATTTTGTGCGTTCTGAAAAGCTGGAGCCAGGCAGATGGCCCCACCGCCAACAACGTGCACCAGACTCTGCCCTGTATTCCCCGTCCTTGCTGCATGGAACAGTAAGGCCTGAAGCCTTTTAAGGCCTGAAGCCTTTTAAGTCTATGTGCATGGCTTTCTTGAAGTTAAAATGTTGAATCATAAGGCTGTGTACCATAGATCATACAAAGAGCCAGCATATATATTCTGAACAGAAAGGGCTCATCACTACACCAGTTCTAACACAGGCCACGGATATGTACCAGTTGGCCAGAAATGCTGGTTATGAGTTCTGTATATATTCTTCAAACTACTTACAGACCATTGTAATGATCTCTAATCCACCTAATTAATGCCTATACTCAGATTAAAGAAAGCAGGAAATGATGGAAGAAATTGGAAGTTGTTAGCCATGAATATGCATACTTTTGGTAGCAGATGTAACAAAAATGAATAAACTATGGTTTTGGGTGAGGCAATATTTGTTTTTAATTGTGTTCACATTGTTTTCCATTCAACATGACCTCAAGCTTTTCCACAACTGATTATGTTTATTTGATTCCACTGTTGGCCATGGTAGTAGCCCTGCACATGCCTTTTCCTTTCACTTCAAACGGTACTCCCTTGTATGTAGCAACACACTGGTCATTGGTATGAAGATCAGGCTGGATCTGCTCCCACATTTTCTTCTTTGGATTAAGCTCTTTCTCAGGTTCACCTATAAAAACCAAGAAAAGTGGGAGAATTTGAGAGATTATTTTCATTCAAAATGTAACGGAAATGTCACAAGCTGTAAAAGTAAACACATTTTCTCTCATACCAAAATTTAAAATGCTGGGTTTTATTTGAATTGTGGGAGGCAAGTAATTTGTATGGTCCGTATATGATAGTATACACACAGATAGGATGTAACTACAACAGAAGTATCTGAAGAATGACCAACCCTGGGCTGGTACAGATGTAACACCTGTTTTTTAAAACTCAGGTTAAATGATAGGAGCAGGTTATGGGATCGTGCACAACTTCCCCTCATCTTCTTCCCTCTCACATACAAATTCCCTCACCCTTCACAAGGCTTAGGTATTATGTCTGCACCAGGGTTTGTTTCTAAATAGAATTTAAAATCATGGTTTAAAATTGCTTTCAAATTTTGCTATGAGCAAACGCTGGTTAGAATTAACAATGTTTCATGTTTGAGGAAACAGCATAGTTAAGTTTGGCCAATTAGTTCTGAACCACTCTGATAGCATCTGGGATACAAAACAAAAAGATTTAATGCTGTATGTATGTGTGTGTGTATATATCACTAAACATGTTCTAAATGGTCAGGGTGGAAAACACATGGATACAAATGGTGGCCTTTTCCACGTAACCCAAAGCTTGGGGAACATAAGAATAATGCTTTTTTTCTACTCCTTCGTGAAACTGCTGTGAATAGTTAAGGGGCTCGCAACAGTGGAATAATACAAAGCCCATAGGGTAAGATTATCAAAACCATTTAAGTGAGATAGGTGTTCTGTTTTCCATCACAAATGTGAGAGACCATGAAGAGGAGCAGTAATGCTTTATTCCTTATTCCCTTAGTACAGGATTCTTACAGCAATTAGTGTCTTTAATGCACTTGCTATGAGTGCATTCTTTCTGAAATCAAGGATTCTTTCAGCAAGCTCATGGAGCTCCTGTACTGCAGTATTAGATATACAATATGAGGGATTAACTCCAAACGACAGAAGAAGTGGTCTTTATGTTCTCTATAGCCCATTTTGAAAAGGAACAATTCAGTAATCTTCTCTTCTGTCACTTTAAAGATTGCAGGTACTGAATTAAGTTCATGTCAACTATCTTAAAAAAAGCATGTCAGCAAATAAATCATACTATTAATTTCTTTTTGCAATGACCAGTAAATTTCAGTTCATAATTCTCATAATTCAACACAGATAGAACAAGGCTTTCAATTTATGGAGCCACGATGCCCTGGGATACCTTATAATCTTTTGTGCAATTCCTTTTAACAAGTACAACAGACTGCAGTGACAAGATGTGTCAGCTACAACCCTTTCACTATCAACATTTCTAGTGATTCTACATGCCTTTTGACAGTACAAACATTTTGGTACTGGGCTTTAGAATGTAAGCACATACGTAATCTATATGGGAGAAAACATCCCCAGTTTTTTCAAAAGACAGCAAAATCAACTAGCTTAATAGGAATTGGAACACTGCAGCAACCAATTTTCAATTGTGAGCACAGTGATGTACCTACTTTCCTTCCACGTGAACCAATCCAAACAAAAATAGAACACAAAATGGCTACAATGCAAACCCTGCTAGGAAGATGCCTTAAACCAAAGTCCATGTACTTTGATTTTTGACTTTTGTCAATATGTAAGAAGGGTTTGAGAATGCCAAGTAGGATTTCCCACCCCCACCCCTCAAACTTTTGAAATTTAACCTCTCCCATTTTCAAATATGGTTTTCCATGTGGCATGGGGAGTGCTATTCAAGAAATACAAGCCTAACAGAGCCGCTTGATCAGTTCTTTGGATCCCTGTCCATGAGATTTTTGTTTCCTTTTAGAGAAAACTCTGCTTTCATTTTATAGAACTTGAATTAAAGGATAAAAGCTTATATTAAATGTAACAGGCTGGAATCTGAGGCAAGCCTTAAAGTTTCACTATTTTTGGACATTTGGCGCTAGAGGCATCTATCCTTAACATCAGCTGGAAACAGCTTTGGGTATATATTGACCCTATTCCTTTGCTATGATGGGGAGAAAATAAAGACTATTTCTGAAGTTTGTCCACCCATTATCAGTGAACAGAAAAAGAGAAGCTATGTCATCAATTCAACTTGACTATATACCAGATTGTTACTCATACAACTTTCTTTTGATGTGTTTTTGATGACCAGTTTCAACCATAAACGGCACATCGGCTTTTATAAGTCAGAGAAGTTAGACACAGAAATTGTCACAGAGTTTCCTCATAGAGCTTCCTGGACTTTGTTGTCAATCCAACTATATTACCAGATGGCTAGAGATCCATTTTCCACCTCAGCAACACCCACAGAGTTAATTGCTATTAACCCTTCACACCTCCCTGTAGAATAGGTTAGCCTGTGAAGCTTCAGTGCATCAACTATAAACAATTAGTACTTTCTACAGAAACAATAAGGCAGCTAGAGGATGATTAAGATGATCTGCCCCTATAGTAAACAAATTAATAGCACCCCAATTTCTGGGGGAAGCTGAATACTTACTTCCACACACACACACACACACACACACACACACAAATACACATATGAAGAAAGGGAACCTAAGCAAAACAAGAATTATAACACCTCAAGGGTGATGGCAATTCTTTTAAAATGCAAACATTATAAAAGCAAATTTAGTTTTCAAGAATAAATTAAAATCTGGTTTTTATTATATAAACATCTTCTGGATCTTATTAAAATTTGCTTTGGAATACCCAGGCAAGCTCTCCTGGGATCTGTGGTGGGCTTGTATTAGATTAGCACAGGCACCACTTTTAAACATTACCAGAGCAGCATGTTGTACATTCCACAGAAACCTCCTCTTCTCATCCCTTTCAAGAGAAACAACCATGCTGAAGGACATCTATAAATGAAATTGCATAAAACTCAGGGTTCTTACTCTTTTAGATGTTATACTTTTGGAATATGTAGAGAAAACAAATTGACATGCATCAAACTAAACTGCTGCTCAAGCTAGCCCATGTACTGAAAACATACTAGAATTCAGCAAAGAACCAGCAACGTATCCTCAAGAGAAGGGATCAAAGTCAGACAAGGAATATGTATGTATGCAACGAACTTAGCCAGAAAAGGCTTTTTTCAGCATTGCTAAATTACTTTAGACAAAGATACTATCTGTCCCTGTAACTAAATAGAATATTTCTGGATATTTAAATGTGGCCATAATAGGGTCTTATTTAACTCTAAAATTTTCATTTGCACGCTAAGTAAACTATCCTGTTTATATTACTATTAAAGAAGACTAAAGGAGCTTATGCCACAGTGTACATTTTCCGGAATAGCCAATGTGCCCATGGAAGTAAGGACAAAGCTGAACATCTCACTATGCCTACAAGAGGCATTGCATTCAATACTCAAGGAAAAATAATAATGACATGACAAGCTGCACCGGGGGTGGAGGCCAGTTAGGCATGCACCATGGCTTGGTAAAGCCATAGTGGTTGTGCAAACTAGGTCTATGTGCCATGGCAACCTTGGATATATGATCAATTCAATAGGAAGCTCTTTAAGACTATTTATTTTAAAATGTTTATGCTGCTTTTTGATTAAAACCCTCCAATGCAGAATGCAATTCTCATTTTTTTAAAAAAAATTAAACACAACGTCATAAAAAGAAACAGCACAGCCCACCTCCTGAACACAAACACCACTACCAGCCACCCCCAAATACAGCCAGATATACAAGGGTGCAATAAATCAACCCAAACTGAAGGTCCACCTAAACAGGACAGTGTTCACCAATACTTGAAATATTGAGAGGAAGGAGGAGGCAGGAAGTTCAAAAGTCAGAGAAGGCCCTGAGACAGAGGAGGGAAATAGAGCAGGGCCTAACCAGCTGATCTTAAATAGGCATTCAAGAGGCAGCTGGACAACCATCTATCAGGGATGCTTTAAGGAAGATTCCTGCACTGAGCAGGGGGTTGGACTCAATGGCCTTATAGGCCCTTTCCAACTCTATTAATCTATGATTGTATGATTCTATGAAGGGTAAACAAGATCATGCAGGGAGGAGATGCAGTTAGATCACAATTACAATATATTATTAATGCATCTCTCAGGGAGGGGAGTTTTCCATCACGTTTAAAAGAAGCGGTGGTACAGCCACTTCTAAAAAAGCCGTCCCTGGACCCCCTGGACTTTAATAACTACAGACCAGTATCAAATCTTCCATTTCTGGGCAAGGTGATTGAGAGGGCAGTTGCCTTCCAACTCCAAGCAGTTTTGGATGACACTGATTTTCTAGACCCATTTCAAACTGGTTTCAGAGCGGGATACGGAGTTGAGACTGCTATGGTTGCCTTAGTGGATGATCAGGGGGAGTGTGTCCCTGTTGGTACTTCTGGACCTCTCAGCGGCTTTCAATACCATCGACCATGGCATCCTTCTGGAACGCAAGAGGGGATTGGGAATCAGGGGCACTGTGCTTCAGTGGTTCCAATCCTACCTCTCGGGCAGGTTCCAGATGGTGATGCTTGGGGATAGCTGCTCCGCAAAGGAGCTGCTGTGTGGCGTACCACAAGGTGCCATCCTTTCCCCAATGCTGTTTAACATGTATATGAAACCACTGGGAGAGATCATCCAGAGGTATGGGGCGGGGTGCTATCAGTATGCTGATGACACCCAAATATATTTCTCTATGCCTTCAATAACAGCATCAGCTAAGGATAGCGTGTCTCCTCTGAATTAATGCATGGAGGCGGTAATGGGCTGGATGAGGAAAAACAAACTGAAGCTGAATCCAGACAAGACGGAGGTGCTCGCTGTCAAAGGCCGCAACCTGGGTTTGGAGTTGTGTCAACCGGTTCTGGATGGGGTTACACTCCCCCTGAAAGACTGTGTTCACAGCTTGGGGGTGCTCCTGGACCCGTCGCTCCAAATGACAGCCCAGATAGATGTGACGACCAGGAGTGCCTACTATCAGCTTCGGCTGATACGCCAGCTGCATCCCTGGTGTACATGCTGGTATCTTTCTGCAATGTGCTGTACATAGGGCTACCTCTGTGCCTAATCCAGAAACTTCAACTAGTTCAAAATATGGCAGCCAGGTTGGTAACCATATCACACCAGCCTTAAAATCGCTGCACTGGCTGTAAATTAGTTTCCGGGCTAAGTACAAAGTCTTGGTTGTTACCTTTAAAGCCCTACATGGTTTGGGCCCAGGTTACCTGCGAGATTGCCTTCTCCCATACAATCCGCCCCGCACACTCAGGTCCTCTGAGAGGAACTTACTACAGTCGGCCAAGACTAGGCTGACAACCGTTAACCGAGGACCTTCTCTTCAGTCGCTCTCACAATGTGGAAAGGTCTGCCGGAGGAGACTTGTCAACTTAACAGTCTTTTAGAATTGAAGAAAGCTATAAAGACTAGTCTCTCCCGGTGGGCATATCCAGTGGAATTTTAGAATGTTTTAAGGATGTTTTTAAACATAATGTGTACTATGTTTTTAATCGGTTTTATGTATTTTATCATTTTATATGTACTGCTGTTCCTCATCTCGATCCAAACGGAGAGGCGGGTAAGAAATAAATTTATTATTATTATTATTATTAGGCATCACTGTAAATGCAACTCTAATACTACAACTTAAAAGCACATAAGCTATTGCCAGGAAGTGCACAGTACCAGGAGTTTAAAGCAGCTCTTGCTCAAAATCACTTAATGTGAACATAACAACTCCCATAGATTACAACCTTTCTCCTCCAATTTCTTGCTTACATGTTCAAAAATTGCCAAATAATAAGGTAGATGATCGAGGACAATTGAAACCTCAGATTTAAACGTTGTGCATGAATATGTCCGAAGACTTGAACCAGTGGCAGGGCAGCAGCCATTTTATGCACTATGCCACATCATGCCAGAACTTTGTTTGGCTGCTGCATGGCATAGCTGTGCTACACGCACCAGACTTTCCGTTTCTCAATTAAAAACTGATTCCTCCTCCCCATTGTGCATCCATCACAAGGAATGGCTGGTCCCAAAGTAAATGGAAATGTAATTGGGAATTAGCTGCAAGGCTTCCTAGGGCACGTTGCTAATGGTTAAACGAGCAGACTGGGTTTTAGAAAGCATTTTACAGTATGCATTGTGTCCCTACCCAAACTTTCCAGATCCAGCAGGCTATCATGTAAAGAAAATTATGCTTTAATTACCAGGTATATCGCAGAATACACCAATGGGTGAAAATGTTCCTGGTTTTTTATATCAAAGTTGCCCCTCTTTCATTCAGGGACATTGTCTTATGGGAAGGAACAGAAGAGGGAGGCAGGCAAAGACAACACCAGGAACTGCTCCTGCTGGACTGGTTTTGTCTTATTTGAAGTGTCTGGCTTTTAATGTTTTTCTTGCATTTTATCAATGTTGAGAGCTGCTTTGAGGACTTCAGCTGAAAATCAAATATACCTCTACCAAATAAATGGAGCTGGATATCATCTTTATATTACTTGATTCCATAAATAGTTTGCCTTATCAATTTTACATCATTCATCCAAAGTGTTCAGCTTTTCCTATTTTGTGAATTAGTGTAGTCTTCCTACATGCTCTCTACATTTCTTTCATTAATATAACCACAATATCAGGAGAAATTAACAAAATTTCAATTTGGTTGTGATGCCAGAGTGAACCTCTTGCACTATTAAGCATATTCTCAGAGACAAATTTTACTGCCTTTATTTCACAGCTACTAGATTTGTGAGCAGTTATTTCCCTCTAGTGCTTTAGGGAGCATTGTCTTTTTTTGCAGCTAAGATATAGTCTCAGAAGACCAAACTTGTTTTAAATAGGTTATAAATCCTCCATTTGGAACTATTTAAATTCCAGAGTTATCTCTGGTATCCTATCAGAAAGGAAGCAGTGGTAAAGCCTCTTCTCTCTCACAACACTGCTTAGTTCCTCAACGCAACCTTTGAGTCATGTATGTAACATAGTTATCAGGGCAGGGGAGAGAAGAGTGCCTCTCTCCCTCATATTTATATAAATGGACATATGAGACTTGCTTTTAAAACAACCCACACACAAAAACATTCCACTTCTCCTTTGCTCGAGGTGGCTTATAAAATCAATAAAACGCAACAATAATATCTAATTAAAAAATAAACTACAATCTGTCACGCTACAAACCACAATAAAAAAACATATCTAATTACACCAGGGCCATAATGATCCCCAAAAGGAAACTCGTCAAACAACAGCAGCTTTCAGTGCCTTCCTTAAAGGGGTGGGTTTAATAAGAAAAGCTTATTAAAATAAAACCAAACTTAGAAATGCTTTTATAACAACTGCGGGCACTGATGATTATTTTTACTAAAAACTTTTTGGAAGTGTGATGACAGTAACTGAAAGCTATTAAAATTTGCATGACTAATAAAAGGACCTAACAGGAAGTGAATGAAGAAGATTTTAAAAGAATTAGTTGTGAGCATTTAGGCAACGGTGACAAAAGAAGATGAATAACGGATTAACTTGCAAATCAGCCTACCCCTCATGGTTGGGTGCAGTGTTGTTCCCTGGGGTTATGAGGTAGTACTATAGTATTACTATAGTTAATACTATAGTTTGCCATGCATCAAAGTAAATGACCATCAACATTTGCAATAAAACCTAAACGAACACATATTTATGGATCACTGCACTGACATTTGGAAATGACAGATGATGCTGAGGTTGTCTGCACCAAGAGGTAACCTAGCTAGAATCAAGACATTATACCAGGACAGATATAATCTCTCTCCTAAAAAAAGAAAGAAGAAAAAAAGAAATATTATTCTGTGAACTTTAACAAAGGAAGAAAAGTGCAAAGGAACAATTCCTTCACTAACCCTTAACTGGTAGGAACACTAACCCTTTGAAAGATAAATATTAAAGCTTGAACTGAAAGGATGAAGACCCTAGAAATTACAGCATGATGGATCATAATCATGTTACATCCACATATAAATCTAATGTAACGTATGCAAACCAAAAAGGTCAATTTAGCCTCAAGGAACTAAAGCATTTGTCTGGTTTAACTCTAGGCATAATAGATACTGAAGAAAAGAATCATATTAACTGCAGTTTTGCTTCCCCCAGACATTTTTTATTTTCAAACATGTAATTTGGTATAATCTATCAGTCTTTAAATTTGAAAATGAAATGGGTAGTGCATGCTTTGTAATTATGCATAAGTCAGTGGAATTGTTCATTAGTAATTTTTATAGTCCTTGCCACTATGTTGGACCAAACTTTTTTTAAAAAAATATTGCAATCCTATGGTCCCTGGGACCCTCTCAGAGGTCACAGGATAGGATATTGGATTTCCAAAGGCTGAGAGGCCCATTCTTGTAGGAAGGGATTCCAGCCTAGGAACCACCCTTCCCAACTGCTCTGAAAACTTCCATGGCTGGTGCTTCTCCAACTTCAGAACTTCAATATCAGATAGTGGCAAGAGGGAGGCATGTCGAGGATATTCCAGGAGAAGCAAGATCCACAGCCCTCCTAGGTCTCTCATGCCCCCAGGCCAGCAGCACATCCACGCCAGCTCTGGAGCTGCTGTAGACTGAAACGAACTAGAGGGAGTTCGTTAAAAAAAAAAAAAAGTAGCAAAAATGCTGCTCGTTCCTTCCGCCCTGCTGGCATGAGCCTGGCAGGGCATTGGATGAGTCGTTGGATCTCTCTGCAGGTAGTGGTAGAATTGCTCTGCGAATCTGCATCTTAAGTAGTTTGCTAACATTGAATGGACTGGACGGACCACTGGTCTGATCCAGCATAGCTCTTCTTATGTTCTAATGGTATGGTATCTGAATGCCTCAGCAAAGGGATAAATAGAACTTCCACGTTCAACAGCAATGCAGAAATCAGAAGACGTACGATGGACAATCAGTGGATGCCTATCTCCATCATGCCCTGCCTGCTAATATCCCATAGGCAAGTGGTTGGCAGCTGTAGGAAGAAACAATGCTAGACAAAATGTACGGTGGGCTAATTCAGCAAAACAATTCCAGCTTCATCTGAAAAGCTAGCGAGGGGAATCCAATGTCATGCTATCAGCTGATGTGACTGGAGTTTCTTCTTTTTTCAGCCCATCCCCACAAATATCTGCTCTGGAGGGTCCCTTGAACTCTCTGGAGCAGCTTTTGAGGACATGCTAGACGAGGTGGAAAAGTCCATCTCCTGGTTCCGCTGATGGAAGCAGTTCATCAGTAACTGGATTCCACCCAATGTGTTTCTTATTTACTGGGGTGCTTTTGGCATAATGCTTGCTTTAGCAATTGTATGATGTTAAGTCTATTATATTATATAGGCAAATCAGTGAAAGAAAGGCTAATTTAATAACATTAAGACTGCATTTCCACTCCTCACTCCACATTTTTTCCACGACAAAGAAAATGCTTCCCTGCCTATACTGCCACTGCACTTCTGCTCATTCTGTTGTGTCAGTGGGTCCCGCTGCAAGTGCAACGGGGAGTTGGTGGCTTCCTAAAAACAACCCTGGAAACACTAGTTTCTGAATTGAGATAGATCAGCAAAGTTCCCTTCTGCGAACTCCACTGACCTGCCCCGTTCTGGAAATGAGCATCTCAACTAGTTTCCAGATGCTTTAAGAACCGCCAACTCTCTGTTGAACTAGCAGTGGCTCCCAAATGCTCCATTCAATTTAATCAAACTAAAAACAGAGTTTGGTAGAAAAATGAATAAATTAGAGAACGCGCCAACTGACTGTACATTAACTGATGTGGAAATTTAATAGAAATCAATGTTTTAATTTTAGTGACGATCTTATCTGAACAAGGACAGATCATTTAATTTTTTTTCTGTGCATCAGTTAATCTGTGTGATCTTCTCACTAAAAGTATCACGTATCATTGGTGCACTCTTTGCCCTGCCACTAATAGTTGGTGCTGCCCTTCACATTTTCTTCACATTATAGTTTGTACTTCATTAAAGGGAGTATCTGGGCAACTATCTGAAATATTATCTCAAGAGTTCCCACCAGCTTCTTTATTATCAAGTATGATCTCAGTGGCGCCAGCTACTTTATTACAGAAGTGACATGTGCGAATCCACCCATTTGTTATATAACTTCCACCAAGTTCTTCCACCGGTCTCTTAGTGCTGACAAGAAACAGGCCAAGCATTTCACACACAATCCACAAATGCATCTCAAAAGGCACTCATTCACTCCATTTGTTTCGCTCATCCACCAATTATTTGGTGTCTAAGGGCAAATGGGCAATTATACAAACGCAATACTTATATCAATAAAAGAAAAGCATGAGCAAAAGAAGAATGCAAATCCTAAGACCAAGTACACAAAAGACACAAATGAAATGAACTGTGACAGGGAGGTGGATGCATACAACAGATATAAAACCTGAACAAAAATATATATATTCTGCAAATTTTCCATATACTGGACAACACCAAGGCCAAAAGGAAAGCTGCTATTACTCTCTCTAAATAGTTTAAGCATTGGATATTTTCATTCCTGTATATGTTGTATACGTGTTGCTGAAATTAAAACTTTTATTAGGCAGATATGTATTTGCTTAAAATGACATTTAACCCATTTTCTAATTCTAGTTGAAGACAACCATAAGAACAACTTTCTAGTCAATTTCTCCTTTCCCTCATCTTTAGGATACTTTTGCTTACCTGAAAAACCTTCAAATGTGATTCTCTCTCCAGGAACAACCCCACTAGGAGGGATGAGAATTTCCACCTTCTCTGGTGTATTGGCACACATCACCATGGCCTGGGATACCACTCCTCTCATTTTTACTGGCTTCAGGTTACAGAGAAATATTGCCATCCGGTTCTGCATCTGTACACAAGCACAAAGTTAAAAAAAGAAAGAAAAAGAGTTGGAATGTTGGTCTTTCCATGTTTCTTCCATAATGCGGAAGCAAGAAAAGTTAGTGCATCCAACACACGGAATACAAAACACAAGTATGCAGATATCAATATGTTAGCAACAATTAACATTCTTTCAAAAGTAATTCAGCAGTGAAATCCAGGAAACTGCCAATTAAGGATAACTGTCTTCTAATATAACAGACATAACGGGGTGCAATGAAGACATTAACATTATGTCCTGATGTGCTGGGATAATGGCTGAAGCAATGTTTTACTGGCTTTCCATTCTTTGTGGTCCTGAGTTTCAACTTCTAACTAACAGTTACATTAGGGATTTTGCTAAAAACATCCTTCTGAACTAATCAGGGAAAGTATAACAAATATGCCCAGGTGGCTTACCATTCAGGATGCAATTACGTACATACACATACTCTTCCCAAATGCCAAAGACAGGATGAATGTTTTGGAGCGAAGTCAATTAAAATAGTTGCACACAATGTGCTCTGTAACCCATTTGTTTAAAACTATAGATGCTTCTGTTTGTTTCTTCAGGAAAGAATGCCACAAATACATAGAGCAATGAGACTCCATTAGGGAGCATTGCAATCCACAGTTTTATCCAGAAAAACGAATTATTTTTGATTAATAGGAATTCACAAACAATACATCTAACAAAACTGAACATCCCAATCCATACTACTGATTCCATCCTAGAGACATTTGCATATAAATTATATTTTAAGGGACAGCTTTTGATTAATACCTTTGTCATGTAAAACTGAAAGAAAGGTTGGAAGCTGCAGCCTATTTCTAACTACCTTCATGAAAAATTATAGAACATTAGTAAGATATTGAAAGCAAATAACTTCAGTGATTTAATGAACAGTGGAATACATTTAAGGGAGCCCCATTCTGTGACCAACTGACCATTTCTCCTCCTTTTGAACACAAAAGGACTGTCAGAACAAGTGTCCTCCTTCTGCCTCCCTGAATAATATTTTGGATAAGTTCTTTTTAACACCCAGGATCTGACTTATTGCAATATGTTCAGACAGGAAGGAATTTTCCCTCAATGCATTTCCGGATAGCGTGGGTGTCCTCCAAGCTGTCTGGATTGCGAAGGTTCCACTATATTTTATGTAAGAGGAAAAACACAATACAGAGCATGCTTTAAACCATATTGGGAGACAAAAGAAGCCAACAACAAAAGGCCTCGCATGTTTTTATGCAGTAATAAAACTGGAATAATAAAACTGCCAAAACACACATGGACACAGAGCTCGCTATACAAAATGTATCTTTTTTTTGGTGTTTCTTAGGAGAAAAAAGATGAACAACAGGACCTAATGTGGGTTTACCATAATATCCCAAACACAAGCGTCTGGATCCAAAAATGGCAGGATTAATTATGCATGTCCAGGGTAGATTTGTCCTTCTGTTTACTAAGCAGCAACCCTGCCTCATAGTTGCTTTTGAAACTAAAGTGAATTTCAGAAGTTTGTGAATGGGGTGGTAGGGGAGAAAGAAGGGGTCTGCCACTTCAAGGGGAAAAGAGTTAAAAATACCACTGAGCACATCCCAAGCCTTTGGGCATGCCGCTATTTAAGAGCTACTTGAGCCAGTGTGGTGTAGGGGTTAGTCTAGGACTAGAGAGACCTAGGTTCAAATCCCCAGTCCGTCACGAAACTCACTGGGTAACCTTGGGCCAGTCATGCTCTCTCAGCCTAATCTGTCTCACAGGATTGTTGTGAGGATAAAATCATAGAAGGGAAGGCTCGTGTATGCTGCCTTATGCTCGTTGGAGAAAAGGGAAGAAATAAATTAATAAATATCTGGATCTCAGCCAATGAAAATTTAGAAGAGGGTAAGTTTTGACTTAGTTAGTAAAATGCCCCCACTCTGCTGAGTTAAACGGGAAGAGCCGAAAATTTCATTCTTGCATAGACTGAAGTCATAATGTGCTCAATATTCTTCAGATTATACCTTCATCAACATGTTGGAAAAATATATTACAACAGTAAGCTAAGCAAGGGAAACCAAGAGGACCTTATTTCAAAATACTTCTTTCTGATCTACAGATATTAGCAGAAATAATCTGAAGTTATGTATATGTGCAACATTACTCACAATATTGTAGAACATGTGTTCAGACTAATGCAAAATTAGAATATGATAAGAGTGTGAATAATAAAGGTCAAGATCAAAGTTGCATTTCTTTTCTGCTAGTAGCCTCTTCAATTCTCCAGAAACACAAACACATTTCTGTCTGTAATTGGCAAACATGGCTTTGCCTTGCACAAGTATGAAAGTGAATAGGGACATATTAACTGGTTGACTGATGGGCTGTGATAGCTAAAATGGCATTATTGCTTGGTTAATTAAAAAACAAAAACAAATCTGCCCCAATTGCCGTAACTTCTAATGTATTGTATGAACAGCAGAGCAAGCTGCACCAATAAATGCGTAGAAGATTCAGAGCAAGGAGTTAATACTGACCATTCCAAGTGGGCTGCATACAGCAGTGTTATTGGGATGGAGACAGGTTCTAGTGCTGGCATACATAGAAGTTAGATTTGCTTTGGTATTTGTGTTTAATTTGTTTTTAGGTAATAAATTCAGCTTCTTGAGATTACTTTGGTATTCATCTAGTACATACTGTAAATGCCAGAAATAAATGTTGAACTATGATAATATCTAATAAAAATGTTAAAAAATAAACCTTATTTAGCAAAGAATGTACCAAAGGAATTTCATCTGTACCTCTTCTAAAGGAACATGTTTCACTAGACCACTGACAACCGTTCTAGGATTGGCTTCTCCAACATCAACCTCCTCAACATACAGAGTATCAGCATCTGGGTGTTTCTTTGCTGTTGTGATGCAACCAATACGAAAATCAAGCCGGGAAACATCTAAAGGCCTTGAGTCATCATTTGCAGCTGATTGCTTTTTCTCCTTTTTTTCTCCTGCTAAAAGAAATCAGAAGCTGCTTAATTATACACATATACTTTGTAATGCAATTCAAGCAAGTTAATATAAATATACATTTCCCTTTTTTCTCTGGATAAAAAACCTTATGTATTCACTCTGTGATTTCAAATGAGACCAAGTATTGCAATTCTGCTTCAACAAGTTTCCTTAAACATTGCTAACTAGAATAATTCTGCAGTATATCACAGTATATCACAGTATAATTTCCTCAAATAGGGAAGTTTTGATTGGAAGCAAGTAGGGACTATCCAAAAATAAGGTGATGCATACTAGTGGAAATCAGTAGAACCACCAAAATGTATTAGTTAGTAAATTAAAAATATAGGAAAATCCATCAAGTATCTATTCTCAACTATAGAACACTGAGGACAGCTGAGCAGATTGTTGAGGGTGTTAGCTAGGGAGAAAGGAAAGAGGATGGAGATGAAAGGGAATTGGCTATCCAGAGCTCCATAACGGCTTAAAGTATCCCAGGACAGGGGATTAAGGCTAGAGAGACTTTACAACTCTTATGAGAACCCAGAATAGTTTTCCAGAAACACTCCACTACTAATGAGAGATGTAGCCTATATTTCCTTGCTTTACCAAATTCCTCTCCCATTCTCCCATTCTCTCCTCATACCACCTTACCTGTAAGCAAAAAAAACCACACTTAGATTCAGGGCTGTCAGATGGCAATGGAAGGTTATAGGGGGGTGAGGAAAAAGGTAGTCCTTTCCTTTCTCCCAATTCCCCACTCGAAAATAGCACTAAAGGGCTCCTGCTCCTATTCAAGGCTCTAACTAGCCTGAGAGTACACCTGTTAAGGTTAGGGATACATTGTAACTTTTTGTTGTGAGCTCCCTCTCGTCTTCACTAATTCTAACAAGATTAATTCTTAACAATTTCTAAAGAAATTGTATTGAATTAAACACAGCAAGTTTAGACTGAAAATGTTCAGTTTATTTTTTATTCCACACAAAGCTACCTAGTCATTTTTTTATTAACCACCTTTCTCACCCTACCCCTTATGGTTACTTATATATAAAATTATGTTTAATTATACTTTTATTATGAACAGCTAAAATATCCCTGATGCTGAAAATCTGTTTAAATAAAATGTTACATCCCCATAGTTTTCATTTAATTTCTTTTCCTGATATTCTTTTAAAAACAAAGAAAATGGCACATGTTTTGATTGCAATCCTATAGGGGAGATTCGGATCTGACCTCAATGGAAGTCAGCTGATGTCGGATTCCTCTCTCTCTGTCCCCACAGATCTTTTTATGGCCGCTCCCTTTCCAGTGTTGGTGGAGGGAATGGTGAGGGGGTGGTTCTGGACATGGAGTATCCTAAGCCCCCCAGCACGGAGGAAAATTTAGAACAGCCCAAGAGCTGGCCTAAATGCTTCCCTCCCATGTGCAAATTGGGAAGGCAATTAAAAACTGGGAAGAAAGGAGTGGTGGATGCTTCTGGCACAGGTTAGGAAATGGTGAGCAACCTCAGACCTCTCCAAATGAATAGGGTTGCCCTGGTCATCTGGGTTTGGGAGTATTTCTTATCTTGAAAAATGTAACAACAATTTCATATGTACAACAATTTCGCAAAAAAATGAGGAAAGCCTGCCTGCCCATTCTTCAATTGCCATCCACTTGTTTCATCCCTCAATGCATAAACGTTGCAGCCATATCCCATCTGTGACTCCTCTTGGTCCATGAAAGCAGAGACACAACTAGGATATCCCTTTAATGCTCCTTCCAGCTGGGAATTAAAACTAACAGTGGTTCTTCCATTTTAGAAATTAATGGCTCCAGACAAACTATCTTCTCTCACACTGGCTACACCTGTGCCCTTTTTGTCACGTTCCTTTATACACCATTGATTTGCTAAGGTATCTGTTTAGCTCACATGATATTCCCATTAGAAGTAATGTCCAAGAATAGGATTCAGAGCTGTGCTTGAATCAGCATGTTCTAACAAACTACAAAACAGAATTTCATTAGCATTAACACAGCTTTGGCAAACTGTTAAATTTTAATCCTAATTTAATAGTTGTGCATTTTAAGTAACCAACAAAATAGTAATTCATATGACAGCCAACTCTAACAACTCTGGAGTAGTCCTACAAACAACTTGGGTATATGCTATTTGCATATTAATCTTTCCTATATACTTTATGGTATCTCAAATCATTTTTCTGAAACACTTCTGTACTAATGAGAAAATTAGTTCATATATCCTTCCTTTACCAAATTCCTTCCCAAGTGTATCAATGAAATTGTACATTGAATGTTTCCAACTTCTGTAGAATTACCTTTCTTTTCTGCTTTGTCTTTTTTCTTCTTTTCTTCACTTGTTCCTTTAGGTTGTTCCTTGTGACCAGATGGGGTGATTGCCACAGGTGCTGGATGAGACACAACTTCTAAAAATGAAGCTGTAGAAGATGTTTCGCTGGGTGGTACAGAGATTTGTTTCACTAAATTTAAACACAAAATAAACATCAATTTTACAAAACAAATTACCATGATTTATTTAATGCAGAGATATTTCAGATTTAAGCAAATCAAACACATAGCACTGCTGCTAAAATCCAATCCCTCAATCTAAAATCTTGGTTCTGCTACTTAGAAGTATTTTGTAAAATGTAAACTGGAGTAAAATGTAGTATTAAATGGAAACTTGGGAGGTTGCCTCCAGTTTTGTGCTCACTTACATAAATTACGTGTGTGCTTCTAGCTTTTATTGGTGAGCATCATAAGAATTAATAAGCAATTATGAAGTAGAAAACAGCAACAAAATTACTGTTATTGCAGCCTAATCTTAACCGTGATTAATCATAAGCAGGTAAAACCAATTTAAATGAGACTTGCTTCCAAATATCTGTGTTTGGGATTAGCTAGATGTAATATTTTAGTCAGTGTGATTAAAACTTGATGGCCTCATGGGCCCGTTCCAACTCTACTATTCTATGAAATGGATTAATAGTATAACTGAAATACACTCATATATAACACATCCACACACAAAATCAACATAAGCACGTTAAAGTTATCATCCCTCATGAGCAGTACGAAGCAACACAGTACACTACTGGATTCTGGATTCTACCACCTCATTTGGCTGCATGTATAAATAAGGCCAAAGTGCTTTTATATGGAGATACAAGCATAACTGAAAATTTAGGCCGTTACTAACTGCTTTTTAAAATACATTTAGATCCCATCTTTCTTCGATCATGGAACTCAAGGCAGCATACATGGGATTTCCAGGTGGTCTTCCATCCAAGCACTGACCAGACATAGACCTGCCCAGTCTCAGCAAGGTGGGCCACACTTCATGCACTCTCAGACTGTGTCCTGAAACTTAAAGCCTATACAGGCATTCTTTCTAACACAATTCCAATCGCACGAAACAGGAGTAGGGCCACACGGATTAGCCCTGCCACATTTCTGTCATCCATGTTCACATGTTGGAGGGGAAACTTTTGAAGTCGGAAGCCAGGTCTATGCATGCAGGCTCTCCCCGTGATTTAGAACTTTGAACAATAATGAGGGCTCTAAATCACACAGGGAGCCAACCTGTGGAAAGCAGGTTTCTACTTCAGAATTTCCCTCTCCAATGACATGGCAATGCAACAGAGAAGTAGGGTCAATGCATGCAGCCCAGCTCTCCTGTTTTCACGTGACTGGGATTAGAGGAGGCAGAAAACCCAAATGGGTCTATACTCTGCACATGATTGTCACAAAAACATTTCTGTATGAAGAACTTTGGAGAAAGCGAAATATAGAGATTACAAGCTGCGCATGTTTACGAACGCATATTATAGCAGAGGAATAAAATGCAAGTGACCAGAAAAGACAGAAAGTACGATGGAACTTACGTTCAAATGGTTGAGACTCAATTAATGAAATATTTTTCAAGTCAAAGATCTAGTTAGAGAACATGAAAATAATATCTATACATTTCGGATGCTTTCAAATACTGAATATTTCAGACTTATTGACATATATAAAGGCTTACAAAAGTACATTCCACTTTACAATTCAGTCTACATAGCTGGACCAAACTTACATTTGCAGAGGGAGAATGTATCTCAAGATCAATGTCCTTCTAGCTCTCAATCCAGCTAAAGCTGTTCATGACTAAGACCTGCTGAAATGCATTAATCATAACTAATTTAAATCCCATAGCTTTCAGCAGGACCTTGGATGACTAACTTTAATGGGGCTGCAGAATGTTTCAAAGTAGATTTAGAATTAAGACAAAAAATGTAATTAGATCCCATAGAGTTATGCCTAGTTTGCATACACACACACACAAAATGCCTACTGACATAAAATCCCTTACCCCCCCCCCCCCACATTTTCAATCCAAAATTTGAAATCAAAGTGGCTAAAAATTAAGCCATTTTAAAATGATGTGCTTGCATGTGGCAACATTTGCTCCCTCAACTCAAATTCAGTTACGGTACCTCCATTCCGAATTTCAGCTTGGATCAATTCCTGTTTCAGCACTTCAATTTCTTTCTTCAGTTTAGCATTTTCTACACGAAGTTTCTTTTCTTCCCTCAGAGATGCCTGCAAGACTACAGGAAACAGAATTTCCATTAGGAACTACTAAAATCATATTGTCATAAACGGTAAGCTGAATTTTGCCTTTTTGTACATGCTTGAGCTCTATTATTGGACATCAGTTGGACATAAGAACCACTTGCTCCTAAAACTTCAAAAAGCAGGAAAGTCACAATTCATATATGTTAGCTGTTCCATTTATTTATTTATTTTTATTTATTATATTTTTAATCAGCCCAATAACTAATGTGCAGACTAGAAAGTTAAAAGACTAGGGCTGCATTCGGACAACACAATAATCAATGGTGGGTTAATAGTCAACTTCATGGTTTATTATCGAGGGGGTACTCCCCACACAACATGATTATAATCAACCATGGTGTGGATTAAGGCTAGTGTCGAGTTGACTATTAGTCAACAGTGTGTTTGATTGACACATCTCCCGCCCTCTCTTCCTGCCTCAGTGCTCCCGCTGGTATCCCATCAGCCACTGTGAGTTCTGCAGGCTGGTTTAGAGCAGCAGCAGCTGTAGTCGCCAAAAATAACCAACTGTGTGCAATGACACGATAACCAATGGTTATTCAAATAATCAACTCTGCACAGTGGTGGTTATTTGCATTGGTTATTTCGGGCAGATAACCAACTGTGTTGTGGAAAAGTCCTGACAGATGACACAATAACCAACTGTTGACTATTTAACCCACCATTGGTTATCATGTTGTCCGAACCCAGTCTAAGATACCATACACTTAAAATTATAAAATATAATACAAATATTTAAAAGAATATAATACAATACAAAGCCTAAGCCGTTTCTGTAAAAGCAATGCAGGGGAATAATGGTCAAATAAACACAGAAACAATAATATGGGATTTCACAAAATCATTTTTGTAACCTGAGGAGTTTCTTGCAATGCTCAAATTCCAGATTTATTCTGTTTAAAAAAATGTGGAAGTATCAGTTTTAAAAAAGAAATGAGAGGAACAGTCATGACAACGGACAAAGACTCAACATAGCAACCAAAAGGAAAGATGTTCTTTCCATTAAGGTTCTGGAATAGGGAGCAGGAGATTTGAATTCTATCCCATGCTCTTCTACAGAATGTCTATATAAGCACTTGGCACCTCAGTTTTTCCTAAATATTAAAAGGAATTTTTAGCACCCTACACTACTCCTAAATATTAAAAGTTATTTTTAGCACCCTACACTACTGTCAACAAACACTACAGTAATATTTGCTGTGGTATATTTTGGAATTAATTCCATAGCATAAACAGAAATAGACTTCTTAATCATATTCACTCCCCCCCCACCTCCAATCCCTGTTACTTGGCACCTGTTGCAAGAAATGAACTGTTGCTCTAAGGTTCATGAGGGAATATAATTTGGAACTGCATTATATGCCTATTACAGTGGAATGTATAGCCAAACGGTTTATTCTTTTAAAAAAATCTTTCTAATTACATCAGGAAAGCAGTAGTGGAAGAAAGATGACAGAGCATTGCACTGTGAACTGTAGTGAGATGAGCTCTAGAGGCACTTCCTTAGGGCTATTCAAAAATGGATGAAAAGTTTGATCTCTTATATTTATAAGCAGAACATTTATCTGTCAATTCTAGGCAAAAATGCCTCCTTGGGAATTGAAAAAAAAGGAAAGGCTTTAGTTAAGGCACATTAAATATGCTAAAGCTCTTCAGCCTATAATAAATATGATTTTTTAAAAAGTAGGAAGTGCATATTTTTTGCTTTCTGATATACAGTCCCTAAATCTTAGCTAGTGGTACCTACAATTACCATCCTGTATATAGGCAGTTAAGTGCAATTGACAAAGGACAAATGGTAAAAATATATTCAAACAGCTTCTATAAGGGGGCTTCATATGTTGGGCTTTAACCATCCCAGAGAGAAACTGTTTGTTATGTAGAGACAGGTGGCTGACATTTGCAAAGTTCAGACACTATTTCTTCTTCACAAGGGAGATGGAATTCAGTAAAGTCAGTTAAAGTTATAGCAGACTTTTCTCTAAATTGTGGGAAGAAGTGGAGTAGGCCCTCTTCTGGTAACATTTTTATGAACTAGAAGTTTAGTAGTAGTTTGGTATCTCTCTCTTTAAAGATGAGTTTATACTCTTTATCCCTGTGCATCCTAACTCTCCTCTCACTGAAAACAGGAGTTACATGTATTAATTTAATAGGTCTGTTCCAGATCCTCAAAGCATCAAACAAGCTAAAATAGTATCCAAATGCAAAATGCAAATAGTACCAAAATGCAAAAGCTATATAAAAAAAAAAAGTTAGAAACCAGCAGCAAGATAACTATCCAAATGCTTCTAGAAACACGTTGGATTGCCCATCTGTCTTAAACAATATTATTAAATGGAAGAAACTGTGTGTGAAAATAGCCAAGCAATGAGTGTTTGCGAGGTACACACAAATTTTGGAAAGTATAAAGCTATTCATGCTATACCTAGAATTAACTTTTGATGCTAGCTGCTAAAAAAGCACACACTATCTCTTAAACTTCCATATGGAGTGATTGACTCAGTTTGTAGGACACAGTCTGGCTCATCGTGGATTATTTAATCCATGATGAGTCACGGTGGCTGTGAGGACCACTCTAAATATCCAGCCCGCTTCGTGGTTGATGTGTCATGCAGATGCAGTGAACTTGGGTTACACGAGGGTTAAATAAACCTCACATAAACCATGGTCTGTTCTAGGGTTATGTGACACAATAACCCACAAGCAGGGGTTGGATATGTAAAACAACAGCCACATGCATCCTGTATGCACCACAGGCTCACCGTGGATGACGCAACCCATGGTGGGCTGTCTTGTTGTACGAACTGGCCCATTGTCTACCATTTAGATCAATGAACGATGTAAATTGTTCAGGATTGGAAAATTATTTTAAGGCAGTTTGGAAGAAGTAATAAAATTACAAGTCCTTTAAAAATACTCAATTTTTAATCATCAGGATTGCTAAACATGTTGACATAATTTTTTGAAACTTAAGCATGTTTCTGGTTCCTGCATTCTACCTGGATGTCCAGATAGCAACTGTGACCAGGAGTGTGTTTTATTAACTGTATCCAATATACCATACCATCCTTCCCTAATCATAAGGGAACTTGGTCACTGTGACTCATGCGCTGGTCTAACCTTCATGTTAGACTACTGCATTTAGTCTACATGGAATGCACTGGAAGACAGCTTGGACATTTGCACTGCTTGGCAATTCCTTCTTAGACACAATTCAAGGTGCTGGTTATTGTCTATAAAATCCTAAATTGCAAAGCTTAATTCAGGAATTGGTCATGGTAGAGTCTTAGCAATAATTATGATATATTCTCCACAGGGTTGATTACCAAGTAACAACTGTATTCTCCTTTTGACACTAGGTCAATTACCTTGTGATTTTTAAAATGTGTAAAAAATGTGTAAAACCCTATAGGAGTGATATGTCCTAAAATTGAGGTTTTAGCTAGGGTTTGGTTCACAATCGGAAGATATAGACTCTATTTCACTGCTTTTCCATGGACATTTCACAATATGGTTAAAGATTTATGCCTTACTAGCTTTTTCCTTTAGAAGAGCAACTTGCTGCTTAAGGTATTCAATAACTTGATCAGCTTCTGCACCCTTCTGCTCCAGTCTGCTCAAAACTGCATTGTTGGCTGCCATTTTCATCAAGGAACGGACTAAAAACCTAAACAAAAGGAAACAGGATAATGTGAACATTTTATTAATGCAATTATCTGCAGTTCTGTTTTGAATAAGTAGACTGAAAACCAACCACTGCTGGCAGAGCAGAGTATCTAAGAAAGAACACACTGGGCTAACCCTAACTTAAAATTCCCATTAAAAGGGAATTGTCAAGCTGATTTTGATGTGCACCTGTATTTTCCAGTATTCTGGAAAGACAAGTGACTTCAGCTTCCATCTGTAACAAACATGTTTCTTCTGGGCAATTTAAAATCCATTTCATTTTTCTAGACTGCAAGGCAGAGTGCAAGTCACACAAAGTTTATGTTTTTCTCACACTAGTTGACCAATTTTAAGATTCGTTTCTATTAGAGTTCTAAAGTATGGGGGTTTGTGGCACAGTGCCAGACAAGATGAAAAAATTGCATCATCCCAAATATTGCAAAGTCTATTGAAAAATAAGGTGTTTACTAAAAGACAGTTAATAAAACACAGTTAATAAATATCAGGTCTACAGAGTAAACAAACTTTTAAAAAACAAGCAGCAGTAACAAAATTCTTAGCTCATGATCAAATTTCATAGTCCTAAAGATACTCTGGAAGAGCGATGCCTTCACTATAAAGTAGAAGGTAAGCAGCGATGTAGCCAGACAGGTTTCCCTAAGGAGGTCATACCACCATGATAGTTCAGTAAAAAATAAGACTGAACTTCAAAATAAGTTCAAAAGAAATTATTTTTGTAGAAATCAGAATAGCATAATAATATATTAAAAATGGCAATGTCCAGCTTGATGCAAAATGGAGGTTTTTCATCACTGAATATTGCTGAAAAGTACCAGTCACATCCCACTGTAACATTTCTGCTTCAATGAATCCTTTAAAAAAAGCTTTCTAGCATTTAAATATTCAAAGACTTAATGATTGTTGTGCTGATTTATCATCAGCACAACAATCTGGAAAAGTAAGAAAATTGAATGGTTTCAAAGCAAATTTTATACATTTCCTTTGCTATTTCATCATTGACACCTGTTATTGATACCTGTTATAATCCTCTGACATTGAATTAGATCTGCTTCAATGCTTTCTTTGGAAACAAAACACTGTAAAGCATTCCCCCATGCTAACAGCAGCCAATGTGGGTAGAAATGAATATGGAAATGGGGTGCACCCCACAATAAGATTCCCAAATGCTTGGCAGTATCTGACTGCCCTAAATACACTGGCCAGATGTGATTGTATGCCATCTCATAAATGACACTGTCCTGGGCAGAGATATAAATGTCCAGGAAAAAAATGGGGGACAGAACCCTCAAAAAATAATAGGGAAAAAAATCCAAAAAATCCTGGGGGTGATTGTTTTGTTTTCACACACACCTCCCATTTTCCCAGTTTTTTCCTGGGTCTTTACATCTCTAGTCCTGGCTGCGTGGGTGCTTTGGGATGGTCCAATGTTTAGTTTAGGGTGCATTTCTAAATGCATAGGCAATCGTGGGCACTACGAAGAGAAAAGAAAAACAAAGAAATCTGACTGAGAATGTTCAAGACTTGGGACTTCCTCGAGTATTCCCACCTTCAGATTTAGGAGTATTTTTGGATGAATGAAGCACTAAGCCTATGCTGGGGGATTGCTTGACACCCACTGCATATTGAACACTCCCATTTGCTGTTGCAGCAATGGAAACAAGAAACAAAATGATCAGTGAAACATAGTTCGACAATTTGTCTGACTTGTCCAAGACCTCTGGAGACCCACCCGATTAATTCAAAATCAAAAATATCTGCCTCCTAAATTCTATTCTTTGCTGCGGTCCTACTCATGAGAGCTCTCCAATCATACTTTGCAAAGTAACTAATAATAACTGATATTTTATATATATATATATATATATATATATATATATTTCTATGAATACTGTTCATTATAATTATGGGATAACCAAGCTACAAAATATATTACTGTATCACATAATTTTGAAAGCAAGAAACAGTTACACATATTTCAGTATTTTCTCCTAAATCATCAATTTTACTGGGATACTTGTTTTCAAATTTCTGATAATTTAGGAAAGATAAGATTGTTATGTGTTAGAATAATCTTTATTGTATACTTCTGTAATTCCTAGATGGATCAATACATGAAATTAATAATTAATGCAGATTGGGGGGAAATAAATTTAGTTACCAAAATTGGCTGGGTTCACACAACACGGAACTCACATTCAAGGTTGAATATGGCTTGAGTATAAGTTGGTACTGAATCATGGTTTGTTGTGCTGTGTGAAGTCAGCTGTACTAACAAACCATTGAAACCAATGGGATTTAAGTTAATCATGGCTAAATTCACAAATTTCAATGGATCTACTTGCAGTGAGACTATGTTTGGGTCCAACTCAAAGTATTTGTAATCTAAGATGTCTCATACCAAAAATAGACATTGTGTTATTCATAAACCGTATCTTCTAAAATATTGTTTTCATTTATATTTGAAGTATCTGTTTTCAATATACATTTTCTAACAATTAAGGAATAGAGGCTTCTTACAAGTCAACTATGTTATGCTTAACATTCCAAAAATATACCCTGACAATTTAGGAAAGCATGCAACCAACAAGCGTTCAGTTATCCACCTAAAATAAATTACAAACATAATCTTTTTCATAGACCAAAATAATGTAATATTGCAACAAAAGTAAATATCCAAAATTACACCAGTAATCAGGCCAATCTGTAGAAATCACAACTGCTTTACCCAATGCTATACTTACAACTGCAGTTCACTAAATTACATACTTCAAATCAACTAGAAATATATAAGAACTCCATCTTCTCAAGCCTTTAATTGCCAGAGGAAAGCTCTTAATATCCAGCAAGCATCTACATCTGAATTAATATTAATTATAGGTTCAGTTTTGAGATCACAAGCATATACTAGTTTCTAAGTCATGCTGCTTGGCAGCAACTGGTCCTTGTCAGTTATTTATAGTTACACATTACTTCAACAGGATATTAGACTGGTATTTCCATTGTATCTATTTGAAATAGTACTTAAGTTTTAGAAGATATTCTGTAGGTGATCCGCATGATTAAAATGTACTAGTTTCAAAGATTTTTAAGCACCAGACTTTCTGTTTTTAACATCTGTACAGAAAAACTTCCCCACATTTTTCACTTTGGGATCCCCTTTGGGAATTTACCAGTTTATTAAAAAAGCAATTTAAAAGTCCCCCTAAAAGACAATTAATATTCCAAAGTTTCAGTGATAGACAAGTGACCCATCCATACTTTACAAATATTGTGCATCAATTATCTAAAACATGTTAAGAAATGAAAGCGAGAGCTTATCAGTACAACATTGTAGATTAGTATTTTAAACCTAAGAATGAAAATAGTACGAAAACAGTGGGATGGTGTGAAAATTATTAACTATAGGTTAGAAATCAAGCGGGATCCCACAGCTTGCTCCCTAAGCCATGGTTAACTGTTACATCTACACTACACTGGAAGAAATAACAAAATGACAGAAAACTGAACATGAAAAAATATAACCTTAGACGTTGTTTTCCAGTCACATTGACAAACGACAGATGCAGTTTTTTCCCCTGGTCCGATTAAGCAAGGAAACTAATGGACATATTTATATGAGCATGCAAAAATATACTTTGCTCTATAAATTGTTATTAAAAGCCAAGCACAGCTGTTTTGAGAGGGACATGAGAACTTCCACACGTTTGTTAAAATCACTCTACCTTACTCAAGTTAGTTGAGAGGCCATTAGAATTATTTAACATATTTTAGTTCAATCGTTCAATGGACATTTTACATGTGCAGCCATATAAGAAGAAAACACACTTACACAGGCATTAGTATATATGGTAGAAAACACATAACTAATTCCTATGGATTAAAAAAAACAAAGTGCACTTTGCAGGCTACTTGACAGTGTACTGCTGCTTAAACTTGCTTAAATTGGGCCTATACTCACTTCAGTGGGAGTAACCCCACTGAACACCTTAGAACATGCTTTTGAGTAGCCATGTATAGGATGACATTGTTAATAATTCTGCATGCTTCCTTGGTAGCCTCATATGTAAGATAATACAGATAACAGCTGAAAAAAGACCACCAGGGAAAGTTCTGAAAGACTTTGTTACACTGGTTCCAGGAAGACTTCTACATTGTTTTGAACTGCCAAGATTTCAAGCTTTAAGTAGCTCAACCAGTGCAAGAAGCAACATTTCTACTATGCCCCTACAACTTTTTAAAAAAAGGCATAGCATGGGTGGGTGAAAAAAGTACAAGACAGAGGCACAGTTCTGTTAAACAGGAAAGACTCTTTTCTATTTAAAATTAGCTTGTCTACTGAGCTGAAGTAAATGTCCAAACCTTGCAGGATGCATTCTTCTCCCCTGTCCATGCTAGGCAGTTGTGGCCTTGATTTCTAACTCTCAATTTATTAGTATACCTTTTGTCATTGCAGGATATTTTAGCAAGGAGCAACTGAACTAAGTAGACCACCTTAAGTACAATGTGAAGTTCCTTATATCATTCTCAAAAGGAGTGCAAACATATTCAGGCCCTGAACAGCTGTTCCTAAATATGGAAAAGGAACCAACTATGTTCAGTTATGAGTGAATGATCACACTTGCTGATCTAACAAACCCTTCTGGGCCATCCTTTAGAAACTAAAGGAACAATCCAGCTACTTATCGCCCAAGACTGTAATAAGATGCCATGACAAAGCTGTATGCAATTATTTCTCCCTCACACAATCCACCACAGTGCATTTGCCAGCTAGTTAACCATATAATCCAGAATTACAAGAATAGACATGACAAAGTTTTATATTATTTGCATTTCTAACCTGTTTTACACCATGTTGTGAACCTTTTAAATATTCTATTTAAATAACGGTTTAACAAAAATCGAATGATAGCAGTATTATATTCCTCAACATTAGGCAAAACAAAAACTGAATATAAATTTCTACATTTGTAAGTAGAGGGGAAATGCTCTTTGCATCAATATTAAAAAAAATGATTGATCGATTAATACAACAATTTTATAACCACTGTGGAGTTACCATCACTTAATCATTTAGTTAATTCTACAGTCCTGAATGGGCAAACTTCTACAGCTGGCCTATTTTATTTATATAACCTTTTAGTGGGGGTTAGACTTCTATCCAACCAGTTGCTTTTTTAAAATTGAAGTTGGACATGAAAACAATTTAAGCTGCAAATTGGCTCTGCTTGGCAAGCAGCACTTTCCTCCTTCCAGGTGCTGAATGCATATGATCCAACAGCAGTCTTGGCCTAAAGAAAGCTCGAAATAACAATTCTTCCCTCCCTACCTCCTGCCTCCCAAAGCTCAGTACAAACATTCTTAGTGTAGCTTGGGCTCAAAATAATGCTTATTCCCTCCCAGTCAACCCTGAACAAATATTAAACGGTGGTGGGGCAAAATTCCTACCTGAATCTAGATCACAAAATAATTACTGCACTGATGAGGCAAGTTTTTTTACTAATAGATAGCTTGACCCTAAACATGTTTATTCATAAGTCCCACAAATTTCAGCAGAACTTAGTACCCTTAAAAGGGTGCCCAAGACGGCACACTAAATGACTTCAGTAGGTCAGTGGGAGAAGCAAAGTCCTCTGAGAACAATTTGCAGCTTTAGCTGGAATCATTTGCCAGCTTAGGTGTTAAATCAGTTCACTTTCATACAGACAAGCCAAACTTCTTAGCCAAAAGCAGTGAGGATGGGAAAGTATTTTGCAAATTTTCAATTAACTATAGTATGTATAGAAAAATAGGTGCTTGACATATATATTGGCTTGGATCCTATATTAGGAGAGTTCTGCTCATGGTAGGGGTTGTCCCATGAGTAGAACTCACCTTCCATGAATGGAAACTTCTCCTGAAGCAAAAACTTAGAATCCAAGCCACTAGGATTTTATGCTTTTAAAAGTTCTTTGTCCTTTTTGCGAATGGAAAGGCTTGTTCCATTCACTGAAGGGACTGAGATTCAGGAAGGCTCTGGCTGGACGATCAGCAGAGCTGAATTTTGCCAATTCCCCCTACAGTCTCCATGCCTCACACTGTTTGAGAGGGTCTCCTAAATCTCTGAAACAGCTTTTCAGGGAGGACAGGGGAGAGGAAGAATTGGCAAAGATTGTCTCTCTCTCTCTCTCTTACTCCAGTAAGGAGTTCTGCTCATGGGGACTCTGGATTCAATCCCTTATTCCTGAAGGGTTTGAATCTCTTTATACAATTAATAGTAGCCATCCTGCTCCATAAGGACTAGTTTCAGATTCCATACACATTACTGCTGGATATATACGAAACAGTCTGTTGATTCCACCCAGAAGCAACATTTATACTATACTATATATATATATATATATATATCTCCTCCAGATGGCTCTAGTACAAATATGGATTTCTGATCCATTACCTGGATTTTGCTTCTGGCCTTTTAAATTTCAGAACCGTGCTGCAACTGGCAAATTATCAACCACTGACCAGAGGATTGGCTGTGTGTATAGGAGAGCCAGTTTAAATCCCGACTTGGCCAAAGCTCACTGGAGGGTCATGGGAGGTCACTCTCTCAGGCCAAGATTGCTTTGAGATCATCTGCATTCAGCACCTGGAGGGATCAGAGACCCCCTCACCAAGCAGAGTCAATTTGCAGTTTAAATTGTTTTCATGTGTGATTTCAATTTTAAGTGAGCATTCTATCCAAGCAGTTGCTAAGCCCCACTAAAAAGTTTATACAAATAAATATCTTAAGTGTAGAGCACTGGGACACTTTTAGAAACAATGCTAAAGTATTGTTAAATACTGGGTAGCTAAGCCACTGTAGGAATCTTTAGATGTAGAACTCTAAGGAAAACTCTCTATGCACTCAAAACGAGGAAAAGAGTATGGGAACAGAACACGAGATGGGACAACTTCCTAATTAAAGAGAAAGGGGGTGGGAAGTGATATAGCCACCTTCGTCCACAGCAACCAAGCACATCTTCAAATTGACTGCTGCTGGGGTGTTGTCACTAAACTGTGCCAGTATGAGCTGGCTAACAGCAAACCTACTAAAATTAAATCCTGAAAGGACATTGTAATGATTAAGAAGCTAGGTTTGGGAATGTGCCCTGATCTAGAGTCACCTGCAAAAACAAATTTGCAGTTTGAGTGTGCTCCGTCACCGTTCTTTGCTGCTTGACTCCCAAATGACACCAGTGGCTAGGATATTTTGCCAGATATAGATGGTCAGACTGCTGCAATTTTTCCTCTCTAGCCACGTTCTTGCAATGGTCATTTATCCATTTTACTTAGACTAACACAATGTGTTCTACACTAGGATGCCCTTGAAAACAGTTTGAAAGCTTAAGCTGATCTAAAATGCAGAGAGCCATTTATTGTGGACAGAAAATCAATCCAATCCAGACCCATTTACAATGGCTGCCATCCAGTGAAACTCTCTTCCTAGAGAGCTGCAGCTGTGTATCTTCTATCACCAGCTCAAGATACTTCTCCCTATCTGCCTGTTTTTGTTTTGTTTTTTAAAGTTGGATGGATTTGCTGCTGGTCTGATATTATTTCGGGGGGTTTGCAGTAGTTTTCTGATATTTTTATGTTGCTTTAAAACTGTATCAGTTTTTAAACAGTTTTGATGTTGTGTGAGCACCCACCTGGCTGGGAACATTAGGTAGTAGTAGCAATAATAAACTTACACCAAACGTTATATTATACTTCTTCCATCCATGTCACCCAGCTGCAATTAAGTAGACCTTTATCCACACTCTGAATTTTCCTAAATGCCCAGTCCACACAGTAATTTTGATGGGGCTCTTGCACCGGTACTTGAGCTTCGTACTGCTACATATGAAAAGTTCCAACTGCAGAACAACTAAGAATGCATTCCCAAACAAGCTTACTAAGAAATACGCTCCCACTGAATATAGTGAGACTTACTTCCAAGTCAACTTACAGGATTGAGCTCTATGTGGTATATCAAATGAGCAAAATATTTTTGAAGTAGTATATTTAGCAATACTACAAAATCCGTTTTGAAATTCAAGTTTCCTTACACATTATTTCCAATCCAAAATATCTAAGTGGGGAGCAAATATTAACAGAGGTTTTCAATGGAAATCTTAATGCTCATATTTTCTCTTTCCCATGCAACAGCCATTTTAATCAAATTATATGGAAACATTCATGGTTTATATATATCTGAAATCATAATGTCATGCTAATCATTATGTTATGTTCAAAATGAGTTTTCATGAAAACTGTGCTATATATACAAAGGGCGGGTAAATACATTATTAGCAGTGTGAAGAAGTGAAGAAGCTACTGGGGTTGAAAACAGAAAGTCATCTCTAATATATATTATTGGAAGACTAAGATAAACAATGTTGAAACAGATGTTCCAGATTACTTAAAAAAGTTACATCCCACCTTTTGCATAATCCTCAAGGCAGCTAACAAAACCATGTAAAACAACAACAAAATATCAAAAACAGGTTAAAATAGCAGATAAAAAACAATAACCAATTTAAAAGATCTTTTAAAAAAAAAGTCAATTCAACTTAATTGGTTCAGCCAGTCTAATGATAAATTATAGGTAATCATTTGATCAAATGTATTTGGTCCACTGACTATTCAAATTGTCAAGCAAGGTTTAGACCAGCACTTAAAAAAGGTCTGTAGACAGAACCTTCTCAGTTCATTGCAGAGACATATCACTTTTGCAACTCAACGGCAGATTGTCTCTTTAGAAGTGAGAAAAGCTACAACAAAGAGAAAGAAAAACTGCACAAGTGATTCTGTCCTGTAACCTTTTGGATACTATCTTAAAAAAAATAACAAATAAGATGGAACAAATGAAGTTAAATTACATTTCACAACTATTAACAGGTTTGGGTAGTTACGAATGTGAATGGCACTCAAAATGGAACAATGTGCTTTTTACAGAAAAGTATTTTATTCCTAATCAAGAAAAACAGCCATTCCAAATTCTCTCACCCCAATGACACAAAAGTAGAGGAAAATGAAACAAGGATGCATTCAAACAAATGCAGATTCCACCATCTTTATCAGGTTTTCCCTTCCAACATACCTAAAGATAAAGGGTGCATTCGAACAAGACAGGGGGTAATGGCGAACAGGGAGGATTAGGAAAATAACAACCTCCCCCACACAACCATGCCACACAGCATAATTTACCTACCCTCCCTGAGGCACGCCCCCTCTGGAGCCCTCCCAGCACAGCAGCTCCGCATTCCTTGGTCATAGAGATCTGGCAAGTGGAGCAGAGCGTTTTCAGCCACTCTAGGCACCCTTCAGTGATAGGTCCCCGTTAGCCAGCATAGGCCCCGACTGCAGAGTGTGGATTATGAGGGTTGGTAATTAACCTCTTGGGGTGGAGAGAACATCCCCCCCTGACACATGTTAGCAACTTTTGTTTCGCTCCCAGAACTTACCCACCACGGCTTAGTGTGTGAACACAGCCATAGGGTATATCATCCACAAACATGGCAACTAAGCAAACAGAACAGCCTAGTCTTCACTGAGTGTAGAGTAATAACATAATTTTAAAATGAAAAAAATATATAATAAGCTAGCCACTTTACAGAAATATGGCATTTGGCAGCATACAGTGTGCAGAAGTGTTTGTTGTTTTCTGGGGAAGGGCATCACGTTTCAAAAGCAACTGTGAATATAGCCAATCACTCCTATGATTTTGAGGAACCCTCTAAACCATCTCTGCCTGCAGCTACAGTATGAAATGTGGCAAGTCAGCACAAATAATGTGCCGAGAATGCCTTTTTATAATAATAATAATAATAATAATAATAATAATAATAATAATATATTATTTATTATTATAAATTATTATCCTTGTTAGCGCAGCCACCCTCATCCACACACACTCAAACTAGAGCATTTAGACTGCTTATTGACTAGGGAAATCAACCACTCATAACGAATCTGAAATTAGAGTAAGTGCTTCAATACACAGAGATCCACAGGGAGAAGAAGTTAAGAAGGAAAGGGCTATGGAGGACAGAAGTGATTGAAAAATGTGGGGAGGGGGGGGAGTGAGTGAACAAAAGGAGAACCTAAGAATGAAAAGGGGTGTGGGTGGATTGCAGCAGTGTGAACTAAAAGAAAATATGATTTCTGGTGGATTTTGTCTTAGTTTAGTAACTTGTCTGAAGATGAGGCAAGAAGGAAGTAGACAGAAAGAAAATGGTGTAGGTAACTCTCAATTGTTTAATTAAGGCTAGTCAACCTGCATAGTCCAAAACATTTGGAGGAAAATTCACATAATCTCTGGCTACTTGCATGATGGCTCTGGCTGAACATCTAGAGGGCACCAGGTTACCTGCTCCTGGTGGGATGATGGCTGGGGAATGCTAGGAGTTGTATGACTTATTTCTGTCTAAACATGCATAGGAATGCACCCTGAATTTCTAAACAGAAGAAATCCCTTGTATCTTAATCCTATGGGTGACAGAAGAAGCTGCAGATGTTGAATAGAAAATAGAAGACAATGCATGAAATCAGTGGGTACAAGGAAGATTAATCATTATGAGGTAAAACACACATTTAAGAACCCAATTTTTGCTCCTTAACATGTTGTTTCAGCCACAGCAATGCCTACATTCTGCTTTTTCTTGATTCAAAGGAATGCATTACATCAGCAGATGTTAAGACAACTCACATTTAACAGGTACTGCCACAGAAAAGATCCTCACTGCAAGATTCAGTGGAAGACAGGACCCCAACTCTACTTCCTCTTCCCCGCCAAATCTGTCTTTTATGAGCATCTGCAGTGTTAAGCATACAAATATCTCTAGACACAGTTGAGAAATTTAAGAATGTACACTATCTAAAAATTGTAAATTTAAGAAAGTACACTATTAGGCATTGCATGAATAACCTCAACAGCCATTAAGAGTTAAATAGGCTGCATAAGAGATCAGTAATTTTGAAGTGTGTTTAGTCACCATGATGAAGTAAGTGCCATATGGAGGGAGGAGTTAATGTATGTATTCCAAAACAATGGGAAAAAGCACAAAAAAATAAAATTTGGGGGGAAATTGAAAAATATGCAATACATTAGATTTTTTAGTGCTCTTTATAGATCTAAAGACACTTTGTTACTTTAAGAATGTAAAATATATTATGTATAAATTGTTTTATTCATAAAATCAACATTAAAATTACAAACACTGAAAAGCAAACTCAGGAAACTTGAAATTATTGTCTGAATAAACTAAACTTTTATATTTAATAAATCTAGAATGATAATTTTATGGTATAAATATATGAACACCTTGTCTTAATTTTTTTATTCATCATTCTAAAAGAAAATATTTCATAATCCAAAAGTGTTGGAAGGAAAAAATCATTTTTTCCCCAGACCTTCATGACTCTACAGTCCAAATCAAGTAAAAGCTTCCCCAAACCAAGGATTAGGAAGAACAGTTTACTGGACAAAGTAAAGAAATGGTTTCCTAGACCCAGCATTCTCATTTTTGAAGCTAAACAGATTGCAAATCTACTTCTAAACTTTCAGGGACGTAATTGTGCAAACCTGACGCAACAAAAAATAATAGCGTATTGTGGCATTTTAAAGATTAACAGGGTTATTCTGTCACAAGCTTTCACAAACTCAATTTACATACATGGTGTATTATCCTCTGTTGGCAGCAATGTAAGTATTTGCCTTATCCCAGATCCATCATTTGGCCATCTAGCAAATTATCATCTATTCTGACTAGAGCAGCACTCCAGGGTCTCAAGCAAAAGTCTTTCCTATCACCTGCTATCCTTTTACCTAGAGTTGCTGGGCTGGGATTGAACTGAGAATCTTTTGTATGAAAAGCACATGCTCTTATCACTGGGCTACAATCCATCCCACAGACAAGTGTGTGTCTACACACACAGTACAGAGAAAAAGAAATGAATTAAAGAGTCAATGGCACCTTAAAGACTAATACTTTATGTAAACCGCCCAGAGAGCTTCGGCTATGGGGCGGTATACAAATGTAATAAATAAATAAATAAATAATATTAAGGCATAAACTTTTATGGTCTAAACCCACACTGTTAGTCTTTAAGATGCCACAGACTCACTCTTGTTTTCATACCACAGCCTAACACAGCTGCCCCTTTTGATAATAGTAAAAGAAATGGTGCCAAATGGCTATGAAACACCAACTGCAGCAACTCATTTAAGGGAATGACAGCTAGCAACAACTCTGGAATAAAAACTATTCATCCACCAGTAAGAACAACGAGGGCCCAAGCCCATCAAAGCTCACAGTTTATGGCTGCCTCTACAAGAGAGGTTTAATGCTCTTTGAAGTCTCATTAAAAAATTTACCTCCACACCAGCGAAGCGCAAATGGGGTGTAGAGGCGCGTTATCTCTCCGATTATGCGCATTATCGAATGCGCGTTAAATTGCAAGTTTTATTTTGCTCCGTCCGTTAAAGCGCATTTTGACTGTGTGAGTATGCGCTTATGCGCATTAACTATTTGTAAAGCGCATTTTGGACATCCTTTAATGTGCTTCGCCGCCTCTTGCCGCCTCTCGTGCAGAGGGATTAGGCGTAAATGCGATTATGCGCATAATCGGCTAACCAGGCGCAAAAGCGAATCCTTGTAGAGGGGACCATAGCCTCCCTCCACCCCCAACTCCCACCCCACTCGCCCCCGCATACATATCCCCACAACCGCAGCCACTTGGTTCTTGCAACGTCTCCTCCTAACGATCCTTCAATCCCCACCTTCTCACGTGTAAATAAGTAACCAGATGAGAGGATAACAACATATAGGGAGGTATAACAATAAATAGATAAATAAATAAATTCATGCACATGGGGCTCTTCCAGCTCCTCCCCCCTCCCATGTTCTTCCATTCAACAAAGGATCTGTTCCCTCGCTGTTGTCAGGGCAACAACTGCCTTTATGGGTTCCTTTTAAAGCCCAGGCAGTTTAGAGGCCTTGCCCTAAGAGTGATCCTCCACAGGCCCCCTCAGCAAAAGGACGGGCTGGCCACTCTCTCTCTCCAGCCGCCGCCATTGCTTAGCAGCGGCTCTCGATCGCCCAAAACCAAACCAACCCACTTCAACGTCTTGCTCCCTCCCTCCCGCTCGCCGCAACCGTTAACTACCCCCCCCACCACCACCAAACTTACCCACCTCACCTTACCCCACAGGCAGCGGAAACGCGAACCGGCCCCTACGCGCATGCGTGTGGCTCGATGCGTGGGAGGGAGGCGAGCGAGAGACCAAACGTACGTGCGCGCGTGCGCGCGCAACGAACGCGCGTTGTGTCAAGGCCGGCCCTGGCCAGTCAGGTGAGGAGGAAAGCTGGGTGGGCGGAGTTATGAAAGGAAGGACTGGCAGAGGCAGGTGTGTATGTTTTGGAGTTGGTGTTCATGAGGGCTAGGGGCTTGTGGGGTGGGAAGTATATTTAGCAACTACGGGAATGCGGGTTGGGGAGTGATGGTGATATTTGTGTTCGCGTTGGGTTGTGCCTTAAAACGGAAGAAAAATGTACTTTGCACTTTGCATAAGGCCTGGTTATAATCACGGCTCGTGTGTAAGTGTGTGATTTCAAAAGGGGAATAGGGTATGCTATCGTTTTTAATGTTTTCCAATTATTTAGAAAATTCCCTGTTAAGGCTACAGTCTTATGCGGTTCTACTTCGGGAGTACGGATTAGTTTGTGTGTGTGTGTGAGAGTGTGTGTGTTACGGGTAGAGGCGCCTCCGATGTTCTAGATCTTGAATACGTGTTCTACCAACCACGAGTCTAAAAGTTTATTCCCCCGGTAAGTTCTTTAATTTCAAGCCAACCAGCCCCAAGTAATTCAGAAAGGGAGCCTGGTGCAAGAAGGGTGTTAAGGGAAGTGTAGGAGAGGAAAGGGACCAAGGAAGAGGGAGAAATGACACAGAGGCTGCAATGCTGTTTGCACTTACTGAGGAGTCATTGCCTTTGAACCCAGTGGGGCTTTCTTCCAAGCAGACATATTTAAGATCTGACTTAGGACACAATCCTATGTGTGTGTTGACAGAAAGAATGCTGGCTGGAGGGATGCTGGAAGTTGTAAGGCTTTTTTTCTGGCTAAACATGCGTAGTAGGATTGCATCGTTAATAAATATAAAAGACTGAAGCAAATGTTGAAGGGAAGAAATGAGAAATGGAATGGAGAAAAAAGAGGCTCAGTAAAGATTTGATGGAATAGAAAGCCGGGAAAAGATGGCATTATTTATTATAGTGTTCATTCTGGTATAAGCATTCTTGGGCCAGATTTGACACCTTCAGGTATGGGCACAGTTGGTGCTCTAGTCTTAGCTGTGCAAATGCCCATTGGCAAACCCTGGGCATCCAAGTTTAGAACTGAATACAGAAGGGATAAAAAGCATAAGATCCAATGAAAAGAGCAGATGAAACAATACAGAGCAGACAGAATCAGTAAAGTAACAAAAGGCCTCAACTATAAACATGGCCAGTATCAGTGGTTGGCACGGCCCTAGGGCAGTCAAGGCTCTGATGTGATTTTTGCAGCTCCCGCCAGTGCCTCTGCCTGGGCATGGCATTTTAAGAAACCTGAAGATGATGCCCAGCCACCATAGATCAACTCCCATTCAAAAGAACTTCTGTCTGTCAAGAAAACACATCTGTGCTTCAACACTGGTTGGGAACTCCTAATGGCAGCAGCATCTGACTAACAGTCTGGTGCCAGCCCTGACTGCAGATGGCCTGTTGAAACATGTTAGGGCGCAATCCTGTGCACATTTAGACAGAAAATTGCATGACTGGCTGGGGAATGCTGCGTGTTGTAGGATGTCTTTCTGTCTAAACATGATTAGGATTGTGCCCTTAAGTATCTATTTAAAATGGACAAAAATGGGGGTAAACACACCTCTCTGTAGAGCTTCATAATCTGGGGGCCACAATATAAGAGGCTCTCTCTTGTTTACCAACTGAACATCTGCTACAGGTTAGTGGTCTTCCTGGATCAGGTTTACATTGGAGGAGGTGCTTTCTGAGATACCTCAATCCCAGACCATTTAGAGCCGTGGTTCTTAATCTTGAATGTACCGCAGTCCACCAGGTATGTAGCATTATCATCAAATGCACCCCAAGTCAAAGATTTCTTTAAAAAATAGGGTATAAAAGCAACACTCCAGAAAAGGCAATTTTATTCTAGTATGTATATATACTTAATGATACATGCAAGTGATATGTGCTGTCATGCATGTATTCAATGAGAGCCTTGTACCTGATGGCCATCAGCCAACTCCTTAATGGGTTAGGGTTCTTTGATCCCAATTGGCAGGTTTTTTTTAGAACTCTTTCTACCTTTTTTCTGTTGCTTTTGCAGTACCCACTCTGTGGTTTTCTTTCTGGAAGCTCATCACACACCCTTAGTCTCATTGTAATTGTGTGGATTGTTTTTGTTGATTTCTTTCCCAAGTGGGGAGGGGGGGAATGAAACATGTTGATCCTATTACAGTAGATCCATTGACATGAATGGAATTTAAATCAGATTAACATTTGATACAATCCATTGGATACAACCAGAATTGCCAAAACAAAGAAGGCATAGATTTGCCTAAAATTTGTTTCTGATCGTTTATATATAATCTATATGCATACAAATTCTGACACATTACTATAATTTAAATAGAAATGCAATGCATCTCACCATAGCGCGGTAGATGATTTGTGTTGTGTTGGCTGTCCAGGTGCGCACTGTTGATGGACAACTTCTAGGCCCCTATTAGTGGACTTGGACGTGACAGACCTTCTGACAGAGGACATCTTCAAATGGAGAACTGGCATCTGCAAAGCAGGACACATGGCCACACAAATATTGGATAGTCTGTTGCCCTGTAATAGATCCATTGCCCCCTTACACACTCAAATCAGTACAAACTCCAAGCTGCATTTACTAATGTACTGTTTTAGATCTGCTCCTCCATTAGACATCACATCTCTTTGTTAAGCCCTTGGTATGCCCAACGGGAGGGAAAGTGGAACAATTACAGCACAGTCTAATGCATGTCCACGGAGGAGAAAATCCCATTTTAGTGGGACTTACTCCCACTTAAATGTGTTTAGAATTACAGCCATAACCTGCCTTTTGTTTTTTAAAAAAGAAAGAAAGCAGGAAAGTCACGGGAAGACAGAAATGACATTAGGAATGTCCACACCCACCTGCCTGGATTAGAGCTAATAAAAGCCAGTCCAGACTTTGATCTAAGGAAAAGTGTGTGTGCCAAGCGAAGGAGAAGAACAGTTTGAATTTGACCAAAGAAAGCAGTCCTAAACATTTGGACTTGTCTGGCAGAAATCATGAAGCTGATTGGTGGGAGATTCAGGACAAATAAAAGGAAGTACTTCTTCACACAGCACATCGTTAAATTGTGGAATTCACTACCAGAAGATGTAGTAATGGCTGCCAATTTGGATGGCTCTAAAAGGGGATTGGATGGATTCCTGGAGGAGAAGGCTATCAGTGGCTACTAGCCCTGATGGTTATGTGCTACCTCCAGTATCCAAGGCAGTAAGCCTGTGTGCACCAGTTGCTGGGGGACATGACAGCTGGTTGGCCCTGTGTGAACAGACTGCTGGACTAGATGCTCTCCCGGTCTGATCCAGCATGGCACTTCTTATGTTCTTAACTCAAGTGTGTTATCGTTGATTTGAGACTGAAGGTGCTAGTACTCTCAGCCTGAACTCTGTTTTGTTTTGAGGCTGTACAGCTGGTCTAGTGTTCTCTGTTACTTAGCCTGAAGTGAGAGGTTTCTGCCAGTTTCCTCCTTAACAGCCATCTGCATCGTGCTTAATTGATCACTGTCGCAAAAAGTGTTTGCAATTTGGTATAAAGTGCTGCTGCTTCAACATCGTCACATGAGCCAGGCTTCATGGGCTCCTGGGATTGTAACCTTACTCACCAAAAGTAAAGAAATAGGCTGGTTTCTTTGCAGTGTTACTTAAATATTCTGTTACGTGTGGTGCATTGCTGTGCATATTTTCTTATAACAGAGCATGCATTGCTCTGTTATAAATCAGTGTTAATATTAACACTGTTTAGTGATTTGGGTTTTTCAGAAGAATCTGAATTGGGAATCTTCCTTATACAAATTATGTTAATTTGCTTAGGGAAATTTTGTCACATAGTGGCAACCTCTGCAAGTTACCATGTAGAAATTAGGTTAGTTTGCATAGTGTGATTGGCATTTGGGAAAAATTCAGAAAACGAAGTTTATTTTACTTGTATTTAGTACACAACAAAGCTTCAAAAAATACCCCATGTTATTTTTTTGTCCCAATATACCACAAATATTTGATAGGGTGGTAGTGGGATTAAAGCACACTTAATGTGATTTATATCTTATATCATGTTGATTTTTTAAATTGAAATATTTAAAGATAATAACATGTACTTCCCTTTCATTATTTAAATTTAAGTTGAGAAAGCAAAAGGTACCGAAAACTGTTGGCGCACTAATAAATTTTAGCAGCCCAAACCCAAAACTATAACCACTCAGCTACAATTTTGAAGCTACGAAGCATGTCTAATACTGTGCTTGCAGTTGGCATCCATTCATTGTTGTTAATGTCCTTATGAATTGAAAAAAAATCCATGTTTGCCACCCTACATCTCTACTGTTTACTTGTGTAACCTTACAATTAAAGTTGTGAGCCTTAAACCACTTGTTCTGCAGGCAAACTATTCTACTGGTTTGGAAGCTACAGCCTGTGTTAAGTCTATTTCTCTTTCAGGGCCACATTACTTAGGGTGCAATCTCACATTGGATTCCAAGATGTTTCCTATAAAGGATGCGGAGTTAGGAGCTTTCACCTTCTTCGCTTCGGCTCTTCCAAATGACGTTTGTGGGAGCAACGGCCTGCCTTTGACACCAAACTCCATAAAGATCCTGGGGCACTTTCAAATTCTTAAGACAATTACACATCCTAGGCTTTGTCAATACGTGGACATTTCTCGTGGAAAACATGGTGAGTACATTCTTCTCTCCCCACCCCCTTCCCCAAAAGAACTGTAGGGTGTACATGTAGGAGTGTTACAGTAATTATTTTGTACATGTGTTTTGGAGCATTATAGACTTCAAAGACTAGCATTTCCCCCCGAAGGCAGCAGTTTGCTTTTCTCCAGACTGACTCTGTAGCAACATTTTTCAGTCTTTTTCCCTATTGTTACACATAACAGACACAGATGGAGGGTGCTGCTGGGTTCGCTGGCCTTTGTTATCCTGTAGTTCAGATCACACTGATAATTTTTAGGTATTTCCTTTTTCGCACTCTGCCTATCTCTCTTTGCTCCCCCTCCTCCCCAATTGCTTCTTTTTCTTTTTTCTTTTTTCTTTTGCTTTAAATCTACAGGCTTCTTTCAGTCCATTTGTTTCATAAGTTCCTGTAATTCATCAATCTGTCTTGCTTTTGCTTTAATTTCTCAAAACTCTCTTTTGATGTTCGAAGTTTAAAAGAAATGTGCTCCACAGAAGGCACCCTCCACAATTCTCTTCCAGTCCTTACATTTTTGAAGCTATCAGTGAGGCATATATCTTGGTGAAGATGAAGTATAAAACTGTAATTCACACCTCTTGATATATATATCTTGTAGACCACTGAATGCTGTAAAATCACTGAATGTCTTAAGTTTCGGGTGTAGTTTTTTCACTGATCATATGAATGTCGTAACTTTTTATAGTAAATTAAATACCATTATTCACTATTTATATGTATTCTTTAATGAAAGATTTGATGACTTGGAAAGGATAAGAAAATATTCTTTGTTTTAAAATGTCATCAACACATACTGCTTTTTACAGTGTAAACTAACAAGTCCAAGCTCCTGTTTTCTGACTGTAGGACAGGTTGAGATTATAACTGGATAGATTTCATTCTTTCCCTGTCCATGTCTGTGGCGCAGCTTGTCTTTTTGTTAATATTAACATTGTTTAGTGATGTGGATTTTCCAGAACAATCTGAACTGGAAATTTTCCGTGTACAAGTTATGTTAATTTGTGTAGAGAAATTTTGGGCGGACAATCTCTCTAAAATATAGATATGTACATCACATGGCTACACATGATCCATACATCATACCATTTTGTTGTGGAGAAGTCCAGGAGTGAAGCCTTTTCTAAGACTCCAAATCCAGACATGGTTAGTGGTGCTTAATCCATAAGACCATGCTATACTGACATCAGTAGGACCAGGTTAGTTATGACTAATGTTACAGTCCCTTCATTTCAATGGCTCTTGGGTGTGACAAGCAGCCAAAGTAGATGGGATGCCATTCATGCAATACAAATTGTGTGAATGGGCTTTAAAAGTAAATTTCAGACTGGGACCTAGGTTTGGGATGCATTTAATTATTTGCCTCTGCTGTGGTCCCAATGCACTGCGCCTACTATTTGCCTGGTGTTGCAGTGAATGGGTGTTTCCCCCTCAATGCACATAGTATCCACTGGTGATGCAATCTGGATTGGGATTACAGTGTCAAAACTCCCCAACCGCCCACCCCCAAGGATTCCAGCCCTGATCAAGCCTCATATGCCTATAATTCCCTTTTTAAAAGCCATTCACACAATTATTACAATTTGTGTGAATGGCATCTCATCTGTCTCAACCCTCGTTTGTACTTGAGTCAATGAATGCAGGGTCACTTTTAAAAAACAAACAAACAAATTCTAAGAATTAGTTGTTGTGGCTGTGGGAGGGAAGCAAAGAGAGTCTTGTTTTGGGTTGGGCTTGAGTATACTTGCTTCAAGTGGGAGCCATTGACTTGTATGGGACAAAGCATAAAAGCTTGCAGTTGGAAAGATAGTTGAGGCAGTGCCAAAACATGCCCCTAATGATTAAGGATACCAGCATCAGACAGGTTTGGCTGTCCATTTCCCTAATCCTTTTACTTTATTTCACTTGCTCTATTTTACTTGTTTACTTATGCGGTGATAGTGTCAGGTTGGACTGCAATGTGTGAACAAGTATATGACAGTCAACTCTCGGCCACTTCCATCTGAACTTTACTTTGGGTTTGAATATTTGTACCAGACATTAGACTGAAGGTGGCTAATAGGAGAGGCCATGAATATCCACAACAGCATGTCTTTTCTATTGTCATGACACCATCTATGTAGTACGCCATTTTAGAGTTGCAGTGGGAAATATTCCAGCTAGTATATTGATAAAAGTTCTTATTTCGTTGTTGCAAGCAAGTCCTCCCACCTCTGGATTATAGAATCATAGAATAGTAGAGTTGGAAGGGGCCTATAAGGCCATGGAGTCCAACCCGCTGCTCAGTGCAGGACTCCATCTTAAAGCATAGCTGACAGATGCCTGTCCAGCTGCGTCTTGAAGGCCTTTAGTGTGGGAGAGCCCACAACTTCCCTAGGTCATTGGTTCCATTGTCGTCTTGCTCTAACAGTCAGGAGGTTTTTCCTGATGTCCAACAGGAATCTGGCTTCCTGTAACTTGAGCCCATTATTCTGTGTCCTGCACTCTGGGATGATCAAGAAGAGATCCTGGCCCTCCTCTGTGTGACAACCTTTCAAGTATTTGAAGAGTGCTATCATGTCTCCCCTCAATCTTCTCTTCTCACGGGTTAACATGCCCAGTTCTTTCAGTCTCTCCTCATAGAGCTTTGTTTCCAGAACCCTGATCATTATCATTGCCCTCCTATGAATCCCCTCCAGCTTGTCTGCATCCTTCTTGAAGTGTGGTGCCCTGAACTGGACGCAATTCTCAAGATGAGGCCTAACCAGTGCCGAATAGAGGGGAACCAGTACTGATTTGGAAGATATACTTTTGTTAATGCAGCCCAAAATAACATTTGCTTTTTTTGCAGCCACATCACACTGTTGGCTCATATTCAGCTTGTGATCTATAACAATTCCAAGATCTTTCTCGCTTGTAGTATTGCTGAGCCAAGTATCCCCCATCTTGTAACTGTGCATTTGGTTTCTTTTTCCTAGGTGCAGAACTTGGCATTTATCCCTATTAAATTTCATTCTGTTGTTTTCAACCCAGTGCTCCAGCACATATAAACCCCATAGATCTCAAAGTCGTAGAATGCCTCTATTTTTCAACTTCATCTCTCTCATATATATAAGCCAGTTTCCCTCACTCAAGTGAGACCCCTGAATGCAGTTACTTAATCTTGAGTATAGGCAAATAGTTTGGCATACATTCCTGTGGGGTAAAATAAAGTGCTGCACTTGGATACTGTTGTGGTGAGGAGGTCCTGCAGGGGTATGTGTGCATTGTGTCCTTGTATGCACACTGAAATATACAAAGTCTCAAAATATATACAACTGTCAATCATGATGACTAGCCTGTTGCTAGATGTGTGTATCATAATCTGCAACTGTTCAGGTTTCACTGGACTTTATTTTACTAGTTTTATTTTCATTGTTGTATGCCTCTCCCCGTCCCCCCCTCGCCAGTTCTGATGTTGGATATTGCATGTGGTCTGTCTCTTAGGAGCATTGTGTTTTTATGTATCTGGTTAGATCAGAAGTCAGTTTTTCCTGTTTTCTATACACTGCTTGAAACCGATTCAAGATGATCGTGCTTCCTTGGTATCTTGGCATAGGCTGCTGAAAGGAAAAAATGACCATTACACCTGGGATCAGTTTGTTACTTTAAAAGGAGTGTGTGTGTATATATATTTAACATGGTGAGTTTTGTTAAACTGGCTTTATCCGTATAGCTAAACATTATGTCTGGCAAAACCAGAATGCAGCAAATAGATTTCACATTGCAATTTTTTTTTTTAAAGGAGTGAGAGTTGTATGAAGAATGGCAATATTCTTGTAACTATACAGGGATAACAGATTGGAATGTAGCAGAAGGAAGGAAATGTTTTTGTTTTAAAATGGACAAATAAAAAGGAATTGCATTTGTTATGAAATGAGTCACAAGCAAAGACTGTGCTATGATATACTTGCATCAATGTTTCCAGTTATGGGAATATTTGGTCGCTGACTAGTTAGATGAGCAGAATAACTGTTCCCGAAAGTGATCCAAATGGTGATGCTTTTGTTTGAGGGAGATAACCAAGTTAGAGAAACCAAAATAGGACTCAACGTGGTGTCCTGCTGTTTTTCAATCCGTCACTGAATTGCTATTCCTTTATGGCCCGTATCCTCTGATAATAAATAATACTGTTTTCATTATTAAACCAACTTAAATATAGTTTAAATATTTTCTTACATTTTAAAATGCTTCATTTGTAAGACTGCAATCCTGTGGCCCTTGGGAGGTTGTCCCAGGGTATATAGGATTTAGGGGTCTCGTCAGCATAGCCAATGGTAAAGGGACCGTGGGAGTTGTAGGCCAAAACATCTGGAGGGCCACCATTTCTGCAACCCAGATTTAGTGGAACTCACCTCCCACCCTATCTAGTGGAAATGAACATGCTCTCTGACCACATAAAGGGAGGTCTGTGAGCAGAGAAGGAGACCTGCCCTCAGAAGCCTCCACTGTGTAACATTGGGAAGGTCTTCCACAGTTATTTCTCTGCCATCAGAACTCCAGGGAAGAGTTGAAGAAAGAGAAGGCATTTCCAGGATAGAATGGGACATTTTCCCAACACACACCTGAAATGGGGGTCAACTGTGCTAAACCTGGAGTTGATATAGTTTATTTCTCTCCCATTGTTCCCAATGTGGGAAAGAAGTTCAAACAGGGAATAAAAAGACCAGAAATAAAGGGGAAATGCGCTATATCCATACACATTTTCTGTTCTGTGAGCATAAGGTTTATGCCATATATATATATATATATATATATATTCTCCCTTCTCCACTACCATTGGCTTGTACTGGAAACTAACCTCCTTCCTGGAAACAAAAATGTGAGACATATGGTTTCTAAATGAATTAATGGATGTGGAAGGGTATGAACCGGTTTGCCCAATCAAATAAGCCCCGTGGTTTGTTTAAATTGGCAGCACATGCCAGGCGCCATTAGGAACAGGCCATGGGTTCTTTGAGAGTTGCTTTCCCCTCAAACAAACCATGCTGCCTGAGCTGGATGACACAAAAAACTATGCCTGGGAGGTTAATTAACCTGATGACACTCAGCATGTGCCATCACTCTATTTCACTTGTTTCAAAAATGGTGCCTGTTTCATTTTGGTCTAATTTCTTGCATTCCTTCACTCACACAAATATAACTTGTTAATTTGATATTGAGGACTTTGCTAACGCTAAATATAATGCCAAATCATTTTCGAAAACATATTGAAAAGCATTTAGAACATTGACTGTAAAACTGACAACAGGAGCCTGCGTCTGTATGTGTGTTCAAGGTTGTCTTAATGTTTCCCTGCTCCTGCACCACCAAAGTTGAAGTAACATGAGAGAAATTGGTCATATGTTCAAACTACTTCAAACTGTGTTGGTTGGAAATAATTTCCATCTTTGTGTTAATTCAATTATATTCTGTATAATATATGCTCTGCATGATTTTATATTTTTACTAAAATAAGTAGACATCCTCTGTGTCTTTTGAGATGCAGTGCGGTAATAATATGGATTTAATTTCAGTGGGATGTGAGAGTGAAAGTGCTTTGGCGCCTGTGTCTATTGAGTTGCTAAATCTGTCTCTGTACGTGTGTGTGTATTTTTCGTCAGAGAGGCTGGTGGTGGTTGCGGAACACTGTGGAAGGAGCCTAGAAGATTTGCTTCGGGACAGGAAACCAGTGAGGTATGGTATCAAGAAAAACATTGTAGGAAACATGCTAACTGAAAGGTTTATCTACTTAAAGTGACAAAGTCCAGATCCACTTTTTCTTTTAAAACGTTAACTACCTTCACAGGTCTATACAGATTTAAAACTGACATCTTCCAGTACTACTTTATCCTTCTGGCAGCCAGATAAACACATGCTTAGGACGAAGTATATATTTACTTTTGCACAAAAGTTTAAGGTTTTATGATCAAGGTATGGAAAGCTGCCAACTGTTTCTCCCAATATATCTTGTTTGTGTTTTTCAGTTATGTTTCAGATAAAGTTTTGTGTCTTTAAACCCCCACCCCAAATATATTGAAAACTTATTGGGATTCCACTGCTATTGTGTTAGTTATGCAGGACTTTAACCGTGTAAATGATGGATGGCGACTTTTGCTGCAAAGAAGAAAGTGTGTGTGTGTGTGTGTGTGTGTGTGTTTTACTGTTGTTTTTTTGTATTAATGTGTTTGGGATAAAAATGTTAATACACTGCAGATATTAGGATATATTTTGCTTAAATCTGCCAGAGATGCACATTCTGGTCAGTGCAGAATATGGCACAACTTTGCCTGTTCCTGGCTTTGGCTGCAACTAGCTTAACACAACTGTGTTAATGTAATATCCCTGTTGATTTGAGCTATCTGCCCAAACAAATGCATGGATATAGAAGGGATCGTGCCATTCAAACATTCAGCTGTGAATAGAGCCCATGTGTGTTTGTCTCTTAAATGTGTAGAAATGCTATGCATAGTCTGAATTCTGTCTAGGATACTGATGATGCAGACAGTGCCTGTGTGCATAGATCTTGGATCTTTGCGGGGTGGCGGGGCCAATGGGGATGACTTTGCATTCTCCCTTCCCACCCCTCAATGCGTGCCTTTATGGCTTAGATATGTCACACAAACAGGACGAATGTAGCCATATTTTGGCACCAAATGGAGATTCTTTTCTGTCTGCACCTACCTGGGTGCTGGAGATGGGATCAGATCTCAGCACTGGAATAGCAGTACATAGGGCTTCCTTTGTGCTTGTGCTGATTCTCCAGCCTTGGCTTTGTCTTAGTGTTGTTAATCTTTTCATTTCACAAGCACTGAATTCAGAATCCTTCCTTCTCCTTTTATTTAGCTTTGTGCGTTGTCCTACCCTGAAGGCTTAGAAAAATCTAAGTTGTATTTTTAAACATTCAGAAATCATTTTTAACACCAGGTCATCAAATGCCAGCTTCTATATTGTAGAATCTTGGGTATGATATGTTTGGTAAATCAACATAAGAGGATGGTACTTGAAGCCAAATAACATATTGTTTTAAACATAAAATTTGACCTTGTATGCTTTTAAAAAACAAACTTTAAATAGCAGCCATAGGGAAGCTAGGATTACGATCAGAATCGGGACTGTGGTTCAGGTGGACTTCTCTTTTTAAACCTTTCCTCCCAAGCTGCAATTCCCAGTTAATATCCTTTGATCCACCAAGCCAATGTTTAGGTTGGAAGGGATTTTGCTTTAGGCATCCCTGGTGCTCTTGGTTAGCTAAAGAGCAAAGCCTGAGAGTGTCCCTACTTGAGATCATACCATTTAGAGATGAGACATGGGTGCATGGTTGTCTTGATTGATTTTACTATACCCAATGAGACAGTCCAGTGTGCAGAGTATACTGGCTGTTGTGAAATGAAGTGCATAATAGAAATAAAGTGCATGGCCAAATACAGATTTTCTCAACTGTTTTGCGGCCCTTTCCACAGACCACATGAATGGAGCTTGCAGGCCACCAATGGTCTGCGAGCTTGAGACCCCTCCTCTAAATCTTTTGGTTGTGTCTGACCGACAAGCCAACTAGACTCAGCCATTTTTCATCCTACTTCTCAGTTCATGCTCAGCTTTATTCCCAGCCTTTCCTCTCCTGTATCCCTACCTTTTCTCTAGCCTAAGCAAACTTTGAAAGTTACATATTTAGCTAGTCCAGATGCATTTGGTACATTAAAAGTATGTAACCTTTTAAAATACTATTCATTCTAATCCTAACAACAACCTTGTAAGACAAGTCAGTATTTTTATATCCCTTTGTTGCAGGTGGGGGATGTGTGAAATTGAGAGTTAGTTTTGTGGCAGAGGTGAGATTTGAACTGTGGCTTTCCTGATTTGTAACCCAGTCTTTTTTTCCCTTTTTTCTTTTATTGCATTTTTATACCGCCCAATAGCCGAAGCTGTCTGGGCGGTACAGCCATTAAGCAGCTCAAGCTTTCAAAGATGCTACTAGATCCAAGAAAAATATTTTTCAGATGTAATGTATCTGTATGATATATAGATTTTACTTTTATAGCATCCAAAAGTTGTACTACTTATCTAAAGCATCTTTCCTCACCCTGTTGTCCTCGAGATGTGTTGTGCAGCTCCCATGATCTCCAGCCACTATGGCTGGTTGGGGATAATGGGAGTTGTAGCTCAACACACCTGGAGAGCACCGAGTTGATGAAGTCTGATCTAAAAACACTTAGCTCCAATATCTCCGAAGTAGATTTTATCTCAGCAGTTTGCCTATATATATATTACTGCTTAATACTAGCTTTAGCATTATTTGCATTTTCAGGCCTTTAATTGTCTCCTTGTTCAGAAAAGTGAAAGATTTATTTTTTTTTGTCCCCCAGGGACACTAAGAAAAATGCTTGGCCAAGGGCATTTTATATGGAAACATACTTTCTGACTTTTATAAAAAATCAATGGCAATTGAGGACATTTTGGGGATCGGGGCATGGTAACGGGAGAGTGTTTTTATGTGCCATCCTCAGGCTGGCATAGGTGGCACCGTTTCTGCTTCAAAGTTATTACAAGAGAAGCTGCCTCACCTCAAAGGGACTTCCTGAGAGACTAACTAAAATATTTCCCATTGCTTTTCAGTTAATTATAATTGATATTTTTTAGTTTCTTTCATAAGACCTTTCAATAGCCAGAAATAATTTAAGAAGGGGCAATTCCCAGTTATGCTATTCAATCCATCTTTGTCAATTAGCTTTGTAGGGAACGATTCCCCCCACCCCCACTCCCTGCATACTTTGATTGCATTAGTTCATGATAGCAATACTGGTCTTATACCCCAAAGTTGATGTGCATGCTATTGTAATTAATTTTGCAAACTGTTATGGAATGGGAGAAGCTGTCCTTATGGTTTATAGATTAATTCTTCTTATACTTGCCAGGAAATAAGTCCCTTGCACCTGTACCACAAGCTGATGTCAAGTCAGCAGGAAATCTTCTATTAGGCTGTTGCTGAAATTGAAGATATGCCATAGTGGACGGTCCATCTTTCCATGCATATTGCAAAACAGCAGGCTGTCCAGCTGTCTGATAGTTGTTTGCAGTTAATCTTATGAAGTCATGCATCATTATATGCATTACATATGAGCTAACGTTTACATAGGTGTTTCTGTGCAGTTCTGTTTTAAGTCCACCAGAAGATCCTTGTTTTCTAAAGAGGTGATACTACCCTTCAAATAGGGTACTATTGGAAGACCTTATTAAAATTTGACCTCTGAAGTTCTTGCAGTCTGGTTTGACTGAATTGTTCTGGTTTATTGTAACACATCAGAAAGCTAAACGTTCTACTGAAATATTACAGTGCATTTTTTCTGTTATGATCTATATGTATTTCCAGATGATTCAAGTTTGGATAATGGAAAACCCTTTGTTAAACACAATGGTCTTCAAAGCCTCTTGAGAGCATATTATTATCTCTACCATCCTTTTTAAAAACGCTTATTAAAATAACTTGAGTAACAGTATAGGTGCAGTATAGAAAGTTAAATTTAGCAAACTTTGTAATCCACCGCTTTTAACCCCATCAATATTAGGGAAAATATAACCATTTTTAATAGGTCTCGGTATCTATAATGTTTGGTATGGAATGAAGGACTTAAACGATTTATTTCCACTTACCTGGGAATAAGTCCCTTAGAACTAGGGATGTGCACTGACCCCCCGGATTGGATCGGATAGTGGATCGGAATCAGACCTGGGGGATTGGATCGGAGGTTGGGCGGATCCGATCCGATCCCGATCCGCGGATCAGATGTCCGATCTGCGGATCGGATGTCTGATCTGCGGATCGGACGCCATTTTGAATGCTTTTCCCCATAGTCTAGTATTGTGTTACAAAAACGCCTATAACATTTTAATTTTTAAAGATAGAAGGATGAAACTTGGTCACTTTATAGATGGGTTAGGGGTAGTTATCTGTGAGAAATTTCAGAAAGATTGGTGCAGGCATTTTGTGGCAATTAATTTTTTAATAAATAACCAGAAATGCCTGTAACTATTTCATTTTTAAAGTTCCACAAATGAAACTTTGCCACACTGTAGGTGGTACATTGGGACCTATGTGTGTGAAATTCCAGAAACGTAGGTGCTTGCCTTGTGTGGCAATTGATTTTAGAAAAATGCGTAGTAGTGGGGTAAAGACAGTTACACCTCCAACTTTTTTATTTTTAAAGATACAAACAGGAAACTTGGGCACATTACAGGTAACACTTTGCTTGATATGTGTGTGAAATTTCAGAAAGCTAGGTCCAGGAATGTGGTTGCAAGGTATTTTTGAAGCAATGAGGAAAGAAACACCTATAACTTTTTTATTTTAAAAGTTAGAAGTCTGAAATTTGCTCACTTTGTAGATGGGTTAGGGGTAATTGTCTGTCAGAAATTTCAGAACGATAGGTCCAGGCATTTGGTGGCTATGATTTTTTTAGATTAAAAGTTACAACATGGAGTTTTGACAGATAAAAAAGGGAGGGGGAGGCGGGGGAGGGGGGTGCAATTGTCAGCCCAAGCCTCTGTGGAAAAACTTTTGTAACTTTTAATCTAAAAAATTCGTAGCCACCAAATGCCTGGACCTATCGTTCTGAAATTTCTGACAGACAACTACCCCTAATCCATCTACAAAGTGACCAACTTTCAGACTTCTAACTTTTAAAATAAAAACGTTATAGGCGTTTCTTTCCTCATTGTTTCAAAAATACCTTGTCACTACACGCTTGAAGCTATGTTTCTGAAATTTCTCCACATTAGACATACCACTTTGGTTCACATGTGTGATGAATTTTAGAAGCATAGCTTGAAGCGTGTAGTGGCAAGGTCTTTTTGAAACAATAAGGAAAGAAACACCTATAACTTTTTATTTTAAAAGTTAGAAGTCTGAAAGTTGGTCACTTTGTAGATGGATTAGGGGTAGTTGTCTGTCAGAAATTTCAGAACGATAGGTCCAGGCATTTGGTGGCTATGATATTTTTAGATTAAAAGTTACAACAACATGGAGTTTTGACAGATAAAAAAGGGAGGGGGAGGCGGGGGAGGCGGGGGAGGGGGGTGCAATTGTCAGCCCAAGCCTCTGTGGAAAAACTTTTGTAACTTTTAATCTAAAAAATTCGTAGCCACCAAATGCCTGGACCTAACTTTCTGAAATTTCTGACAGACAACTACCTCTAACCCATCTACAAAGTGAGCAACTTTCAGATTTCTGACTTTTAAAATAAAAAAGTTATAGGCGTTTCTTTCCTCATTGTTTCAAAAATACCTTGCCACCACATGCCTGGACCTAGCTTTCTGAAATTTCACACACATATCAAGCAAAGTGTTACCTGTAATGTGCCCAAGTTTCCTGTTTGTATCTTTAAAAATAAAAAAGTTGGAGGTGTAACTGTATTTACCCCACTACTACCCATTTTCCTAAAATTAATTGCCACACAAGGCAAGCACCTACGTTTCTGAAATTTCACACACATAGGTCTCAATGTACCACCTACAATGTGGCAAAGTTTCATTTGTGGAACTTTAAAAATGAAAAAGTTATAGGCATTCCTGGTTATTTATTAAAAAATTAATTGCTACAAAATGCCTGCACCAATCTTTCTGAAATTTCTCACAGATAACTACCCCTAACCCATCTACAAAGTGCCCAAGTTTCATCCTTCTATCTTTAAAAATGAAAAAGTTATAGGCGTATTTGTAACACAATACTTGGCTATGGGAAAAAGCATTCAAAATGGCGTCTGATCCGCCGATTTTTTCCGATCCGGATCGGACCTCATCGGATTGGATCGGAGGGTTGATCGGATCGGATTGAATTTTTCCAATTTTGGGGTGGATCGGATTCGGATCGTGGATCGGATCCGATCCGATGCACACCCCTACTTAGAACTTACTTCTGAGTAGATAAGTGTAGGATTGCACTGAAAAACAATGTGCTTACTTACTTGAGAGTAAGCCCCACTTAACATTATGGAACTTACTTCTGAGTAAATATGCATGGATTGCACTGTCCATTTTTGATAATTTGGTTTCTACTGTGTCTCAAACATAAACCAATTGAACTAAACTTAATCATTGGTAGTAAAGCTGAAATTGCATTTTGCAAAAATTTGAAATTGGACAAAATTTTCAGCCTGGATTTTAATTTCTGAATTTGACTTCAGAATTTGCCTTGCAAATGTTGGGGTGATAGTTTGATTTCAATAGAATTGCAATAGACAATCACAACAAAGTCATCTGCTTGGGTGAGTAGGCTTGTAGCCTGGCAATAGAACTCTAATTCTATCTCCTTGATGACAGTCACTTAAAAGGTATTTTAATTGCTTGTATGGCCCTCCCTGCAAAGGCTGTTAACATTGTCTGTTTAGAGTACAAGCAAATATACCTATTGGATTGCTCATTCTGTTTATAAGATAGACTTTAATTAAAATTATTAAACTCTACCTAGTCTCATGCAGCATAATCATGTTATTAACTTAGAAGTATGTCTGACTGCATTCAATGGGGCTAATATCCCAGTGACTGTGTAGGATTGTAGCCTTAGGGTAGAAACCCAGGCATGTTTTGACAATAAAAAGTCCTACAATTCCCAGCTTTCCCCAGCCAGCATGACTGACTGGAGGGATGCACAGGAGTATATCCTTAGTTGTTTCTGAAATTTCTTAATGGCCTGACTTTTGACTGGAGCTATTTCATCTGGAGATGCTAGCTTTTAAGGCTGTTAGTTGGGAAGTGTTTTCCTGTAAGACTTTAAAAGAAAGGACTTCACTATTTTATTCTTTTTTCTAAACTATACTTTAAAATGCCCTTCAAAAAGATTGAAGCCTTTTGAAATCTTATAATAAAAAATCTAGCAAATGCAATATGCAGACATTTTGATGACTCTTGGCACCTGCATTATGCATTCTGGATGGTTCTGAATTTGTGAGCGGGAGTGGTCATAGTATGTCTTCAATAAAATATAGCTGTCATATGCTTCAGAGGTTATGGTTTTGAAAAATTACCAGTGAACCATCAGAGAGATACAGAGGTATAATATGTTATACACGGAGCCTTTGATCAGAAGCAGACTATGTCTGCAGCTGTTTACTAGCTTGGTAGAAAGCATGATCGGACTCGGATGAGTAGATTTTATTTGCTCTTATTAAAGTATTGTCTACTCTCTGGAGTAGATGTGTTTGTTCCATCCTCCGCTAAATACATTACCCTTGTATTGCATTGCAAAAATCAAACGGGAGGTAGGTTTATAAGAAAAAGGTTCTCTCAAGGGGTAAAGATAGCATGCATATGTGTATGTGTGTGTGTGTATATATATATATATATATATATATATATATATAATGCTTTCCAGCAGCTGAACTTCTCATATGATTCCAATTCAGAAGTATCCATTGATATGGCTTCAAGAGTTGTAAGTGTGGTGCTTTCTTTGAAACACTCAACACTTAAGGGATCTTCGTATGTGAGATAAGTACTCGGAGGCTGGATTTGGAGATTGAATCCGTGGAAAGTGAATCACATTTTTTTAAATTAAAAGCATGGAAGGTGAAAAATATTCATTTTAAAATACAATTAGAGGAGTAGCTATTTCTAAAATACCTCTGTTCAAAAGACTGGGTGTGTTTTTTGGTAAAAGAGAGATGAAGATTTTGTTTGGAAATAATTGAAAGAAGAAGGAAAATAACCCCACAGATGCCCGTTATAGCTTGAAATGCAGTCTTTCAAGACGAAAAGTACTTCCTTCAATACCTTTTTGGCGCTAATTCTTTTGTTTTCATTCTTACTAATGGAACCTTTTTGTCGATTGGTCACATTTAAATTGTCAAAGCGCTCCAGGCAGTTCTCGAAATAAAACTTAAAACTATACAATATAAAAACATAATAAAGCCTAGTGTAAAAACCTAAAAAGGTTTAAAACGATATGATAAAATCAAAGTAAAAAAAAATCAGCAGTACAAAATTTAAAACACACTAACACAGTTTTAAAAACAAAACTAAAAAGAATTTTTAAGTAGCATAAAGAAGTTTTCGGCTGGCATTGAAAAGATCACAGCGTAGGCACCAAGCGAATCTCTCTGAAGAGGGTATTCCACAATGGGGGTACCATCAATGAAAAGGCCCTCTACTTAGTAGCCACCTGCCTCATATCATTTGGCAGGTACACCTGGAGGAGAATCTCTGAAGATGGTCATAGTCTGGGTAGGTATTTATGGGAGAAGACAATCCTGGATCCAAGCTATTTATGGCTTAGAGCGTTAATACCAGCACTTTGAGTTGGGGCCAGAAATGGACTGGCAGCCAGTGCAGATCATGAAGTGCTGGCATAATATGATTGTATAGGCCAGTTCCATGTAATTTGTCAAAGTGCTGAACATGGATGTGGGATCAAAGACTGAGCAAATATGCTAAAGAACACGGCTACATTCAATAATGGAAAAGTAAAAGAGCTTACCTGCTCTCTTGGAGATTGTGTGATTGGAGAACAATAAAACAATTCTTAAAAATTGCTTTCTAACCAAGTATGAAAAAAACTTACTTTTTAAGCAATTACATGCCCATAGTTCTTTTTAATCCTTTTCCAGAAATTCATTTCCAAAACAATATTTACTTTAGTGAAGTCATGATCCAAGGAAATCCATTAGTCATGTCTTGTTTATGCAGGATCCAATACTGCTTTTCTTAATTATTTTGATTTTTAGTAAATATAAAATTGGAACTGAAGCTGGATTGCAAAATGACTTAAAACTAAAGCAGAAGATACCCTTATATCAATAAACTTTACCACGTGCTCTGAGCCATCAGAAATGTGGTATGAATCACAGTAGCTGGGTTCAGAGGTAATGTGAAATCATGGTTTAATAGCTAAACCAGGGTTTGTTTTAATGCCTGGATCTAAGCCTGTCCACAATTCATGGCTTATGAAACTTGTTTGGGGCTGACAAATCAGGATCTGAAAGTTTGAAGCTGGTTTACAAAATCATGTTTTGTGCGAACTGTGGTCTAAACAAGTATGATCTCCAACACACATTGAAAACAACTTTGAAAACAGTTTGGAAACTTCAGCTGGTTCAAAATAGGGGAGCAAGGTTCTTAACAGGGATTGACCAAGTTTATCATATTATGCCAGCGCTTTATGATCAGCAACACCTCATCAGTAGTTCTGGGCCAATTCAAAATGCTCATGTTAACCTACAAGAAATGGCTTGGGGGCCGGTTACTTGAAGGATCATCCCCTTCTATCTGTACTTTGCCTCTTTGGTCTTTTCAGAGCCAGGTGAAGACCTTTTCATTTCCCAATGTTTTTAGTCCTTCAGTTTTAATGCATTTTTAGATATTTGCCCTGCTGCTGGCTTTTATTTTGTGTTCTGCTTGGGTTTTAATGAAATGAAGCATCCTCAAAGAAGGCATGAGAGTAGGTGGAACACAGAACAGATGAACTCCACACAGTTGCTGTGTGGAATTCATCTATTCTGTGTTCCACCTACTCTCATGCCTTCTTTGAGGATGCTTCATTTCACTTCCTACGCCAGCAGACACTCAGCTTTATGTTGCCACTGGGCATGCTCAGTTCTCACGGAGCTCATTTTGGTTCTTCCCCTCTTTAGTTTGCTTTTTTCCTTCTAAGGATTCCCCAAACCTTCTGATATGTCCCTTTTCTATGTGGGTAGTGCCATTACGGCTGCATGAGTATTTATACTTAGATAATGAGTTTGCTATTCTATGAGGAGGGTTTCTAACTGTTTACGGACCACAGTTAGAGCCATTATTCTGCTTCAAGAGCCTACACACCATGGAGGCCGAGTGTTGAGCAGATGGTGAATGAGAGACACCACTCACGACCATGGTTGTCCTGTTGTCGATTTGAAAGCAAAAACCGCAACATGGCTTATTCACTATGGTTAGCACAATCCACGATTTCGCATTATGATCCTGTTCAGGCGACACACTAATAGGCTGACCATATGAAAAGGAGGACAGGGCTCATGTAACTTTAACAGTTGCAGAGAAAAGGGAATTTCAGCTGGTGTTATTTGTATGCAATTAGTACCTGGTGAAATCCCCTCTTCATCACAACAGTTAAAGTTGCAGGCACTGTAATAGAGTGACCAGATACAAAAGAGGGCAGGACCCCTGCAGCTTTAACTGTTGTAATGAAGAGGGAATTTCACCAGGGACTAATTGCATACTAATGACACTGGCTGAAATTCCCTTTGCTCTACAGCGTTAAAGTTACATAAGCCCTGTCCTCCTTTTCATATGGTCAGCCTGTTGTCCTAATCCATGGTGGTTAAGGATGTTGAGCTAAACATTATGTCTTAGCGTGTCGTGTGAACCATTCCTAACTAAGGTGGCTATGTAACCATGGTTTAAACACACACTAACCATTTGCTGCAAAAAGGGTTAGCAGCCTAACTATCCACTCCCAGACTGTGGAATGGCCTGTTGGGAGAGATTCGCCGGAATTTAAGAAAGCCATAAAGACTGATCTCTTCTGGCAGGCCTGCCCAGGTGAATTTTAAGATGCCTTTTAATAATGCATTAGTTTAAAATGTTTTTAATAATTCATTAGTTTTATATGGTTTTAATTAGTTTTATGTATTTTATGCTGTTTTGTATTTAATGTTGTTCCCCGCCCCGATCCAGAGGGAGAGGCGGGTAAGAAATAAATAGATTATTATATATTATTATGGCTTAGCATGTTATCTGAACAGGCCCTTTGTCTGAATCCAGCAGAAACACTCTTGTGATAATGAATATTGTTAATGTCTTCATAATGGAGAGGAAATATAGTAATTTACAGCTTGCTTAACTGCACATGGATCCATGTGATTTTTATGCACATCAGTTCCATTCAGGCGTTGTTATAAGTGGGGTGGAGAGACTCGCTACATGAGCAGGAACGGGGCTATGCCAAGTTTCTCTGCCTCCTGATGTCATGTCGCAATGTAGTTCCTTCTGCATGTGGACCCTGTATGTGAATATGAATACAGTGTGACCCCCTGTAACGAGGAAGCCTTTGTGCATATACCTATATGCATGTTGGCTTCCACACAATTCAGAACCCTGCACAATAGGGGGGCATGTGTGTGGATCTCTTAGATCTGTTGTGTGTTATGAGAACTCATAACTTACACTTTCTATCTTCAGGTGAGCTGCTAGGACCTTTTTAATAAAAATTGTCATGCTTTTAGTGTGAGTTAAGGTTCTGTCTCTGGCTTTATGCTGAATTGTTTTATCCTGCTAATCCTTTTTAGTGTATTTTTACCATGCCAGATGAACAGTTTGATATTGATTTTAGTATTTTGCATTGGTTTTACTGTGTGTTCTGTATTTTGTGAGCTTTTATTTGTGTGCCCCTTTGAATCCATCTCTCTTACCGTCTGCCTCTTAAACTAGATTTGTGTTCAATGCTTTCCTTAGGACTGTTTAGTCTTGTGACATATAATCAACTCTTGGATGGAATTCATTTTTATTAATCCACTTTCCCCTTCTCCATCAGCACTAACGTGGCTGGGAGCTGATCAGAGCAACTCGGGAGCTGAGTGTGCATGTATGTGCGTGTATGTGTGCTGGGGGGAGGGGAAGGAAGCTCTCTGTTTGCCACACGGCTTTCATCTCTCCCACGTAGCAGGGAAGAAGCTTCTACAATTGCCCTTCTTACCTTCTGAAATTATCCAATCACAGTCAGTCTCAAAGGGCTGCTCCCTAGCTCCATGGGCAGTGCCCACAAGGAACTACAGGTAGATTTCCGATCCATTTCTTCTTTGGATCCCGCTCCCTAACCTCTCCAGAAATATATTTCTAGGCTTTTGACTGATGGGGCCTGTGGAGAAAAGGGCTTTAGATGGACCAAAAAGAGGGGAGAGCTGCAGGCTTACTGGGTAATTGTGATGTTGTAAAACAGCAGGTAAGAGAAGGGTGGGGTGCTTTGCCCAAAAGGCCGGTACTAAGTTTTTGAACTAAACTCGATAGTAGTGAGAAAATCCATGATCTCCTCTTTGAACTCATTTTATTTTTTCCCTCTACTTAGGTCCTATCCTAGATATTCCTATTCCACTTCTGATTTTACTATGCATATCAAATTGAACTTGACTGATTAAAAAAGTGAGGCAGCAGGGACTTGAAAGAGAATATTTTAATAAGTTCCTACTCAATTATTTTCATCTGTTAAAATGGTGTTGTGTTGAAACAAAGAGCATTATCCTGGCAGCCCTGCTATGTCAGCACTTTTTCATGTATTCATGGCTTTACGTTTTATTAAACCAATGTAATCCTTTTGGCCTCGCTATAAAGGAGGAAGCTGTGGTAGGCCGTCCACGACACCGTAAGACAGATTTTGTGAGTTGCACAATCTTAAGCTGGAAAACAGTACACAGGGTCACTCGATGCAATATATATATGTATATTTCTAAGGAAAGAAAAATAATGATGAAATTAATTAGTAATTTCCTGTCAGGAACTCTTTGGAGGGGGAATACATTGAGAGGATGATGCTAATAATATGAATGGCTTGCTATTTTAAAATAATTGCAGCTGAAAAAGCACAAGGAAACCCAAGGACTCTCTTCCAAATTTTTAAAATATCTGAAAGTGGCTCTAGAGAGCATTTTTTTTTATTCTCAGGAGGTCTTTAATCTCCTGCTTGAAAAAGGTGTGGGTTGTTTTTTTTAAAAAAGTTCCTGATAAATATCTCTGTTATTTTAATGGAAATATTATATTACTTCTGTGGTTGTTGGTTTTGTGCAGACTACGATCAGAATCTAAAGGGTTGTGAACAGAAGAGAAATGACTCATTGAAGTATCCCATGTCTGATCCATCTAGTATGTTTGACAGCAGGTCTGTAAGGTTCCAGGCATGAATCTTTCCCAGCAAGCCCTAGCTGAAGATGCCAGGGAATGAAAATCCCATGTCTGAAACCCTGGAGAGTTAATGACTAGGTTCTCACAACATGCTAACTCACACTCAGTGACTTAGGGCCATCACCAGTGAGAAAGAAGCCGTTGTGGCTTTTTCTGCCCCCATGTGCGCAACCACCAATTGCATAATCTCCCACAATGCAGCATAGGTTGCCATGTTGTCCAAACCCAGCACGCAGTGCAGTGGGGCTAGCTTCATACCTACCCTACAACCCACGACTAGCAGCATGGTTTTTCTAAGAAACTTTTTTTTAACAAAAGAGAACAAAAACTCTATTGGCTAGTGACCATCACTGCACCCTGAAGTTAGAAATCGTATATGCGCATAAATTTATGTGCTGTGAAGAAATAGGTTAAGTCATTCTTGCTTTTTGTCAGATAACATCGTTTATGTGCCATTGCCTCAACAAATATATGTTAATTAATCTCTAAACCATAAGGAGTGCCATGCTGGATCAGACCAAAGGTCCATCAAGTCTAGCATTCTGTTCGCACAGTTGCAACCAGCTGCCCACGGGAAACCCACAAGCAGGACATGAGTGCAACACCACTCTCCCGCTCAAGCTCCCTATCAGCTGGTGTAGACAGACATACTGCCTCTGACACTGGGGGTAATACATAGCCATCCATTGATAGCCTTTTCCTTTATGGAATTGTCTAATCCCCTTTTGAAGTCAATCAATTAGGCGGCCATCACTGCATTCTGTGGTAGCAAATTCCATAATTTAACTATGCTCTGTGTGAAGAACTGTGTCAGGATGGGGCTTGGCCTCCCTAGTTGGGTTTCAGATGCTGAGTAAGACTTAGAGCCTGAACTTGAAGAAGCCCAGCCAATTCAGGGAGTGGGGGAGAAAATTCCCCAAAACTCCTCAGGAGTCAGGGAGGAATCTTCCCAGGAGCTTATCAAACAGGACAGGAGGCCCAGGTTCAGAGATTGTCTCTCCCCCCCCCCCCCCCCGGAACTCAGACATTGCCAGAGGGGAAGGGAGCATCAGAACTGACAGATCCCAGCATCCGCCACAGGGTCAAGCAGACAGAGTTGAGAGGCGGTGGGAGAGGAGGTGGGACCCTCCCTGAAGGAGGAGACGGTAAAAGCCTGTCAGACATGGCAGGAAACCATCTATTTAATTGATAGTCAACTGCCTTGCTTTGTTTGACTAATTCCGCTTAGAGGATAGCTCCTAGATTTCACAGTCCCTTCAAGTGTGAAGGGGTGTTTGTTTTGTTTTTTTACTGAATAAAGACTTTGTGTATTGACAGCAAAGCTCTTTGTTATTTCACATTTCAGTTAGAATCGCGACAAAGTATTTCCGTTTATTGTCTTGAATTTCTAACCAATCAGCTTCATCAGATGATACTGTCCCATGTTCCAGTATTATGAGACAGAGAGAAAAAATGTCTTCCTATCCAATTTTTCCACACCATAAATAATTTGTGCACCTCTCATGTCTCCCCGTACTTGCCTTTTCTCTTAGCTAAACAGTCCCAGATGTTATAACATTTCCTTATAAAGGAGCTGCTCCAATTCCTGATCATTTTTCTGCACTTTGTTTTCAGCTCTACAATATCCTTTTTTAGGTGCAGTGACCAGAACTGTACACAATGGTCCCAGTATGGTCACACCATAGATTTATGATCCATACTATAGTGTCAGTTTTATTTTCAATTCCTTTCTCAATTATGCCTAACATAGATTTCGCCTTTTGTACAGCAGCCAAACACTGGGTCAACGGTTTCCTTGTGGTGTCCACTACAACCCCAAGATCTCTTTCTTGGTCAACTAGCATAAACATGAAGTTGGGATTTTTTTGCCTCAACATGCATCACTTTGCACTTGCTTACATTGAACTGCATTTGCCATTTTGATGCCCATTCTCCCAGTTTGGAGAGATCCTCTTGGAGTTCTTTGCAATCCCTTTTTGTTTTGACCACCCTAAATAGTTTGGTACCATCAGCAAACTTGGCCACCTCATTCGTCACGCGTCATTTCAGAACTCACATTTTATTTATTTCTTTGTTATAGGGGTCCATTCTCACCCTTGGGGTTGGAGTCTAGCTAAGTCGCAAAGTACATGTTTGGTCTAGAAAATGTCCCTGGTTCAATTCCTGAATTCTTCGGTTAAGCCTAGAAAGTCTCCCTCTTAAAATCTCGAAGAGCTACTGTCATTCAGCATGGACAGTGCTAAACTACACCAACCAATGCCCTATCTTGGTATAGTGCCATTGTTACAATCAGCTTACAAAAGGAGGACTTACAAAATTTCAAAGCACAAAAATCCAAATCTGAAAAATGTATCAAATGGAATTGAAAATCATGCAGAAAATAAAAGAAAGTTCTTTGCGTGACACTGAAATAGCACTCAAATTTTGAAGCTAAAATTTGCTATTTTAAAAGCTGAGTTAGTATGGGTTATTGCTATTGTGAAAATGAATAGGACAGTCAGTCAGTTGCGTCAGTGTGTATATTAAATGAAACTCTGATGTCTGGGAGTGTTTTATTTCAGAGAAAGAGTGAAGTGTGTGTATTTTAACCACAGTCTCCTTGATAAAGTACTCAATTTATGATAGCTAATAAAAAAATATTGAGGACAACTCTGCTGTGTTTGCTTGTGGTATGTAATCAAATCGGGATGGGGACCAAACGGCCCTAAAGAATGTGGACCTAATAGAAATACGCATGTTTTTATTATCACTGTGTTCTTCAGTGGCAGAAGCTGCTGGATTCTTAAGGTCAGGCAGAGCATCTCTGCTGAAATGTGATAATTCTAATAATTTTGTATCAACCTGCAGCCTAAAGAAGAGAGGATAGCTAGCGTGCAAGGAACATTATGGTCAATTTTGTCAGATATCCTTTTAATGCCCAGTATGACATTTTAAAGTTGAACCTTTTGTTTTTAATTGAAAAGTTGTTGATGCCTCTTCTCCTTTTGGGGAAAAAATGTTTGGGACAAAGAGTCCACAATTTATCTACAGCCAATCAAGATGCGACATTAAATATATCTGTATTTAATATGCATGTTTTTAAAACTGCATATAGCAGTCCTGGGGATTAGTGTGTGTGTGTGTGTGTGTGTGTGTGTGTGAGATAATTTTCAGAATTGCAGCACATGGGGAGGAGAATTTTAACTCTTCCCTCCCTGGTCTGTTGCAATCCTAAGGAAATTGCTTCTTTTGAACTACTTATCTGCATTGAGAGGAACACCTCCATCAGCACCAATTCATTAAAAAAGTGTATGTTGAATGCAAAGATTAATTTAGCGATGCGTCAGTTAGACCCTTACTGCAGGATTGTAAAAGTGTTGGCATTCTGTTGAAATAACAGAGAAGCTCTGCAAACATCATCCCGAGAAGAGCTTCCTATGAAACATGACTATATTGAAAATTTTCTGTTGGCCAATGGGCATCTGAAGTGAGAAAGAGAAGCAAAATAGAAAATGGAGTGATGACTATCGTGGAAAAGTACCAAGCTAGGATGAAAGAAAACAATTAGGGTGGCTCCTTACACATTGCCCAAAAACACAAGAGATGTGTTACCAGAAAAGGGAGGCGAAAGAGAACTCAGATTTGCATAAAATTTGCACCTGCTCTATTGGGGGGGGGGGCGTTCGACAGGCAGGATACCACCCACCGAAAAGGCTCTCTGTCTTCTAGCTTCTCACCTCAGAACATTTAGTGGGGGTACATGGAAGAGAACCATAGATAATGACCTTAGGGACCAGGTAGGTAAATATGGGAGACCCCATTCCTTCAGGTGCACTTATTCCCACACTTATTTGTGAATAAGACCTATTGAACTTGGGGTTTACTTCCTAGTAAACATACTTAGGAATGGTTACATAGACATTAATTCTCACACACAGGAGTTTTCAGTGCAGACTTGGTGACACTGTCCTATGTGGTAGTATTCTGCAACCAGCTTTATTTTGTAAAAAAAATCTTTTCCCCACTTGTAGACTAAATTGTGGTGTTTTCTGTAACGTAATGTAGGTAAAATGAATAGACTGCCATACCATTTAGAATAGCATGGTAATCCCCATGCCAATGTAGAGATGGAACCGTGGCAAGTAAACCCAAATAATAAAGTGGTGTCATTGTCGTTGTCCTCAAAAAAAATCTTGATGTTTGCTAGGAACAACACCTCCTATATTTACCTATCTGGGCATTAAGAACATTGTCTGTTTGTGCTGTATGAGCAAGAAAGAAGCATACAAGCTGCCAGAGCTATTTATTCACTTCTCCATTTCCTTTTTAAAATGTTTGTCAGTTTGGCTGTGGAAATGGCTGTAGAGACAAATCCATCTTTCTCCCTAGTTCTTTGGATTTTGCTCACTTGATTCCAGTTTTATGTCTAACATGTGACCAAGCCCAAGTATATCCAAGTTTAACTTTTCAATCTGAAATACGCAAGGTCAGACCTCCTAAGTCAGGAGTGAACTGTTCAACACATAGTCGGCCAGCAATATGTCCATTCTCTGGCACTTTTGTGCGGACTACAGATTCCTGATGGATTTGGGATGATCACAGATTTCATTTTAAAAGCATTTCTCTATATTTTTATAGGCAAGTTTTAAAATGCAACCAGGCAGGTTTAAAGGGACGTATACAAGTGTATTATTTTAATTTGTATCTGTCTATCAAGTTTATCAAGACATGCGGAAACGTTTGCATTGAGAATATTGTGAACATAAGTTCAACAGGAGGTATGCCAAAGGCTCAGAAAGGTAACTATTCCACATGAGAGTTGAACAATATGCCTGAAATTGTCACAACCAAGCCCTGGCATTACCAAAGAAAGGGAAAACAGCTAAGGCTGTGTTCCTAATTACATTTACCTGGAACTAGGTCCCATTAATTTAAATTGGACTTAATTCCAAGGAAACACTTTTAGGATGACAGTGAAAAATTAGGACTTTCATGTGTACAGCCCATTCCACATTCAATTTGTATTAAGTCCCACTGAGCACAATAGTGAGGGTGGATAAGATTACAGTATGGATAAATTAATGTATTTGATTTGAAAGTGACCCCAATTAATTAGGTAGCAGATTTCATATAAAAATAGAGTACTTACACACACAAAAAAAAGATGGTCAGAGGCATTAGGAGACATACTTCTTTCTCTCTCTCTCTCTCCTGGGAGGAAATGCCTCTATGGAAACAGTGTCAGCTAAGACACAGGCATGAATCCCTTGATGACAAAGAAGATATGTGCTTGGTTCCCTACAATGGTGACTTTTATTCAGATGCAAACGCAATCAATAAATCGTTCAATTCAAACTTGTATTAGAGTGCAGTCCCTCCTGGCAGCTATGAGACTACTTCATTCCAGCGGGGACTACATTTTGTATTAGCCTTATAGGAACGTAGGGCACTAGTTTTTACTGAGTCAGGCCATTGGCCATCTATTCCAGTATTCCTGACACTGACTGGCAATGGCTCTCCAGGGTTTCAGGCAGGAGTTTACCCTGTCTACCTGGAGATGCCCAGGGATTGAACCTGGAACTTTCTGCATGCAAAGCATGTGCTCTACCACTGAGCTACAGCCTTTCCCCTACCACTGAGCTACAGCCCTTCTCAATTATGGCTGAGTGCTGAGAGAATTTGCTACTGTGTTACTCCTTTATCCCTTGTTTCTCATTTTCCCACCCTATACAGTGTTCATGGTCTCTGCAGTCTTAAGACACTGAATCTGGCCTTAGTGTAACTCTTCCACCTGTTCTAGGGATTGGGGAGGACTTCATTCATTTTGGAGAGAATGAACCTTGTTTGCAACTTCCAGTGTATCACAGTACATCAATATACGAAGGAGTCTGGACATCTATGTGCATTTCCCGTGGTCCGAGGGCTTCCTTTAATATATAAATCTTTCCCCCACAGCTAACAGCCACTCCGGCCGGCTAGAGAGCCCAGCTCTCGGCATGTGGGCGATCAATATACGGCCTCAAAAGCTCCGAGGGCTGGGAGTGATGACATGTCTTCCTTTCAGGGACTTGTCTTGTATGGAAAAAGCAATAGCTGTCCCCATAGGCCTATTTTGAATGCCTGCATGCCGATTGCAGCGGGAGCCGGGCTTTATAGCTGCTTGGAGCTGCTCTTAGCTGTGGACGTGGGGGAGGAAATGATTTACACTTTACAGCGAGTTAGGGAAACTGTGGTCCTACAGGTGTTCTTGAACTCCAACTCCCATCAGCCCCAGCCAGCATGGCCTGTGAGCAGGGGCAATGGGAGCTATGCCTAAGTCTGTGGAAGGAAGGAAGGAAGGAAATGATTTACACTTCAAAGCAATGTTGGGGAAACTGGCCCTATAGATGTTCTTGAACTTCAACTCCCATCATTCCCAGCCAGCATGATCAAGGATGATGGGAGCTGTGGTCTAACATCTGGAGGACCACAGTTTCCCCAGCCCTGCTTTAAAGACCACTATCGGTCCACCTCATAAACTGTAAGTAATATAATAATAATAATAATAACGATTTATTTCTTACCCGCCTCTCCGTCTAGCTCGAGGCGGGGAACAACAACATGATAAAATACATAAAACTAATTAAAACATGACAAATATTATTAAAACTGCATTAAAACATCCTAAAACATCCTAAAAACAGTCTAAAAATTACACTGGATATGCCTGCCGGAAGAGAACAGTCTTTATAGCTTTCTTAAATTCTAAAAGACTGTTAAGTTGACGAGTCTCCTCCGGCAGGTCATTCCACAGTCTGGGAGCGGCAGAAGAGAAGGTCCTCTGGGTAACAGTTGTCAGCCTGGTCTTGGCCGACCGCAGTAAGTTCTTCCCAGAGGACCTGAGCGTGCGGGGCGGATTGTACGGGAGAAGGCGATCCCGCAGGTAACCTGGACCCAAACCATGTAAGGCTTTAAAGGTAATGACCAACACTTTATACTTCGCCCGGAAACTAATTGGCAGCCAGTGGAGAGATTTCAAAGCTGGCGTAATATGGTCACTCCTAGATGTACCGGTGACCAACCTGGCTGCCATATTTTGAACTAGTAGTGCTGATTTTATATTGTGTTTCTTTTTTAAAAAACAAAACCACACATCTAGCAAAATGGGAGGTATGTGGGATGGGACAGAACTAAGTGCAAAGGTGCATATTTACTCAGTTGCATATTGATATGACATCTTCAGCTCTGGTGGAAGGATGCAGTAACAGGGTGCCCATAGTGTAGCGGTTGTGTCCAAAATGCCAGGTTCAATCCCTGGCATCTCCAGCTTGTCCGTGATGAGAAAGATGCTTGATTGAGACCCTGGGGAGCCACTTCCAGTAAGAGAAGACCATTTTGGAAATGATGGACACATAATCCCACCTCATAAAAGGCAGCTTCCTATGTTCCAGTCCTGCCTTGTCTCCTAGCTCCTCCCACCGCTAATAGGAATGCGCTTGCTTGCATGCGTGCCCTTACAGGAAAAATGTGGGTTAACCTTTGACATGACTTCCAAACGGTCAGAAGCATTATGGATTCATTTAGCACTTTAGACTAAAAATGTCTTTCATTAGGTAATCCGGTATTTTCCGAATGGTTGAAGTTCTCATCAAGGGAGTTGAAAACAAATTATCTTCCCGTTATTTCATTATGTAGATTTTTTTTCTAAGTGTTGTTCCATCTCCTTTCATATTCTGTCTTCTGACCACCAGCTGGATCTTACATACAGCTTTTTGCTTCTTATAAGCACAATCTATGGAAGTTTTTTCTTTGGGGGACAGGAGTGGGATCCCTTTCTTTAATTCATACAGACAATGGGTGTAATTATGAACTCTGAGGAGGACAATTAAAATGTCAGTTTTTTAAGCACTCACATCCAGTACTCGCGTCCATTGACGTATATGGGGCAGTTCATTCCACGAGTAGTACAATTTTTCGGCTTACTTACAAACTGCAGGCATTTCTGCATTCAATTAGAGTTATTTCATGTTTTGGAGTCTTGTGCAAACAAAACAGCTAGACACATTTTTAAAAAAGGAAACTTCAGAGTCGTCTTGTCTGCTTATGTCATCCCTTATTTTCCTCCCACTAATTACTGATAGAGTTCTCAACTCAAGTACTCACATGGAGCAGAATAGTATAAAAACAGTGATTTCTCTCCCATAACCTGCAGGAATACTAGTAAAAGGTAGGGTCACCTGCTCCAGGGATGTCATCTTCTGCAGGCTTGAGGGAAATGGTACGGTTGTCTTCCGCACAACACAAGGAAATTCTCACTTAAGGGATCTGTTTCATGGTTTGCTCGAGCAGTTAATGTAATGGTTGTAATTTAAACTGTGGGGAGTTTAGAGTTGGCTGTGTTTAGCAGTCTATTTACTCCCCAGAGTGTTCTGGTTTTGGACACTGCCTTTTGTGGCGATTAGATATGTGGAGGAGGCCCTCTAGTGTCTCAGTAAAATACATCTTCTCACATGCACATTTTATTATTTATTTATTTATTATTTTATTCCATTTATATACCGCCCCATAGCCGAAGCTCTCTGGGCGGTTTCTAATTCTCAATTCTGGAGATCAACATGAAAGATATAATATGCGTAATAATACCTTCCCCACTGAGCTGGAATGGGCCTCACATGTCATCTAGCCCATCCCCTGCTGATGAAAGAACTCTGTTGTTACAGCATCCCCAATACGTGCCCATCAAGCCCTTGTTTATAAGCCTCTAATGAAGGCAAGACAGATTTTTCCACTGTCCAACAGCTAGACCTGTCAGAATGTTCTTCCTAATGATTAGCAAAATAGTTGTTCTTGTAACTGAAATCCATTGGCTCAGGTCCTAATCTCTTGAGAAACAGAAAACAAACGATCCTCCTCCTGTCCATTTATCCTCACAACACTGTGAGGTACGTTAGGCTGAAAAGCAGTGACTGGCCCAGAGTCACCTAGTAAGCTTTATGGGTAAATGGGTACTAGAACCCATGTCTCCCTAGTCCTAATCCAACACTCTAACCACCACACCACACTGGCTTTATTGGTTTTTTCTTCTGTTCTGTCTGCTTAATTTGGATAGCAACTTAGGTGTTGCATCAGATATACCAAATGAATACCAGTTCATATCGATTTGTATTTGCTAAATTGTTTGCTGTGCATCTTTAGCCTTCACTTGGCTGCTGTAAGATTAGGAGGGAATGAGAAGCTGGTCAGCATCAGTAAAATAAAATTATTATTATTATTATTATTATTATTATTATTATCATAATCATCATCATATTTATTTATTTAGCACCATAACTGTACATGGCAGTGGACAAAGCAAAACAATAAAACAATGCCCTGCCCAAATGACTTACAATCTAGAAAATGTATTATTACAATAGTTCAGGGAGTAAAAGGTTTTAAAATTTTGATTGTATAAAGAAGATGATATATGGCTATGAATTGAAGATATGGTTTTATTCAAAAAATACATAATCAGGTTGTTTTCTTAATCTTTCATTGCAGCTCTTTTAGGATTTTATGCATCGCCTTTGAAGTATTGCAAGGCTTGAAGTACATGAACAACCATGGAATTGTCCACCGGGCTCTTTCACCTCACAACATCCTCCTGGATCAAGAAGTAAGTCTACATGCTTTTACTTTTAGATTGTCACTCCACACACAACCTTTGACTATATTATAGCTCCCTTTGAAATAATTTTGCAGGAAATCTCTCTTACTAATGCAACATTTTACTAATACAAAACTGATCAAATTGGAAACTTATTTTCATATTTTGCATTAAACTTTGCAGATGCTTGTGTGCATGGGGCCCTTTCCCCTTGCGTACAGAAGAAGCATGTCAGCCTTTGCCTATATTGGAGAACACCAACAATATATATTTTTAAAAAACTACCAATACATTGGGACATGAAGGTAGTGGCTATCTTTGATCATCACGGGGAACCAGAATGTGCTTTTCACAACCAGAATGTGCTTCTCACAACCAGAAAGTGCTTCGTTCATATGTTGGCCATAGGAACCGGGGCCTCAAAAGCTAATGTTAATGTGTGATTTTTCATATACAATTCTGTAGCTAATGGATACATTTCCCCCCCTCTTTTTAAATAGGGGCATGTTAAATTGGCTAAATTTGGCCTTTATCACATGACAGCTTATGGTGCTGATGTTGATTTTCCTATTGGGTAAGTTATGCATTGTGAAATTCTAAATATTGTACATCATTTGTAAACGTTTTGAAAATACCTCCTAGTAGCTGGCAGAAACTAATACTCAACATTTTTTTCAATATTCCAGAAATCTCAGTTGCAGAGTAATACCCAGTTGCCAGGTTACCGTGGGAAACTTAAAGCTTGAGATTTGATAAATAATGATGCAAACAATGAGGGGTTAGATCCAGTATTGTCATTCTGTCAATGGAACAGGTATAGGACTTCCCCATCCCCTCTCCTCCCTGCGCACCATCTCCTTGAACAGTGCACTGGGAGCTGCAGAGGGCAACAAGGACCTGGGGCACCTGCAGTATCCGTTCCACTAGCGAAGCAATAATGTTGGCATCTGGATCCATCACAGGGTCTGGTTCCTGTGTCTGCCCCTCTGTTGTGAGGTCTGTTGTTGCTGATGAGTTACCTGTTTAGGTTGATTGTCGGTCTGTAAGCAAGTACCACTCAAGGCCTGTGAGATGGAATGTTGCATGGGTCCAGGTTGGGTTGTAGATCACTGATGATATGTTTGAGTGGTCTTAGCTGGGAACAAGTGATGTTCTGATTCCCCTCCTGGGTCTGTCCTGCAGTAGATAATTTCTAGGTAACAGCCGGATCCTTTTGATCTACTTTTTTCACTTTGTTGGGTTGTTATTGTATTGTTGAAGTTGCTTGGAACAAGTAGTTTTTGATGGATAATGTCGAGTGGATCTGTCTACCACACAGCTTTAGCATATGTACTGAGGAATCCCTGCGCATTGCAATGGATTCAAGGATGCATTATAAGGCATGCTCTGATTTAGTGGACTTGGGCTTACTCTCAGTTTGCATGGCATGCTGGTAAGCCTGTTGGACCTACCAATCACCCATGATGGAGATAAAAAAAACAAAGCTGCACTGATCCATGGGGCGGGGTGGGGGATCCAAAGTGCACAGATAGGCAATAATTTTATTAGGACCAACCAAACCGACACAAAAGGGAGGGAGCAAGCTTTTGAATCCTGTCCTTAAGGGGAGAGTACATCTTGTAAAACAACCAATACTCCTCTATGGCTGTGCACTGCAGGGAAAGAATGACATTTACTGATAAGCTGTCTTTTGGGCAGTTTTATTGTCATTGCCTATGTTCAAATCCTAAAAGAACTGGGGAATTTCTGCAGAACACCAGGGTTTGACATACCCATAATACTGAACAAGAAAATGAAAAAGCAATCTCCACAATAAAAAGTTAATAAAAAGTAATGCTTTTTTGATCCTTTCTATGCGTGAGGCAATGTATCTTCAAGGTAACATTGACTTTTTGTGTGTGAAAGTACTACTACTATTTCATTTCAGCAGCACCTCTCAAAGTTCCTTTTAGCTTTAAAATATGATATATGGTTTAAATGAGATTGGTTTTCAACATGCCTCGCAGGCCTCTTGAAATATGCCTTTGCTTTAATTGTTCTTGTTATAGGTACCCATCATATCTGGCACCGGAAGTAATTGCACAGGGAATTATCAAATGTAATGATCAAATGCAGAGTGAAAAGCCTCTCCCTTCAGGCCCGAAATCAGATGTGTGGTCCCTTGGTGTTATATTATTCGAGCTTTGTGTGGTATGTAACATACATGATTTTATGTATTTGGGTTATTGGGCTGCTTCTGAGTGGAACAGCTTTATAAAAATATTTTCACTCCATATGTGTCACATTTTCTTCATGTCATTTTATTTATGAGACTATGGCTGCATTTGGACAGCACAATAGTGGGTTAATAGTTAACTCCACGGTTGATTATCAAGTGGGTACTCCCCACACAACATGATTATAATTAACCGTGAAGTAGATTAAGGTCAGCGTCGAGTTGACTGTTAGTCAATGTTATGTTTGATTGACACATCCCCCACCCTCTCTTCCCCCCTCAGTTCTCCTGCTGGTGTCCCATCAGCCATTGCAAGTTCTGCTGGTTGAACTAGAGCGGCAGCTGCCGCTTTGGTCGCTCTTGCCGAAAATAGCCAACTGTGTGCAGCAAAATAGTCAATGGTGCCTGACACATGACACAATAACCAATGGTTGTTCAAATAATCAACCCTGCACAGCATTGGTTATTTCAGCCGAATAACCAAGTGTGGTGTGAAAAAGTCCCGCCAGATGACACATTAACCATCCATGTTAAAAGGGTCTTCACCTCTGGAGCGGTAGAATTATGTCCATGTTTGCCTCTACAGAAAGGAACAATTACCTTCACTGTTTGTAAGATTTACCTTTTACCTTAGGACAGTGCTCCTGGTGAAGCCAGAGTTTATTTTCTTTTTCACTGTTCCGAAAGCAACAATTATAGGAGTTAACTTGGCCACTATAAGGGGGGGAGGGAAACAACGTCGAGAATTACACATTAACTTACTATTTACCATTTTTTTCCTATCACTGCATTTTGTTGATACTTTAACCACACATATAGTCATGACTTTCAAGTTGGCACAGCAGTTTTAAATTGGCATGCATGTGTTACTTAGGTCAGCAAAAAATGATTATGTAAAACGAAACTATTATTGTCATGGATTTCTCTCTTAATATAAGAGCACACAATGGTCATGCACTTCATAAAGATTCTTCATTAATCACATACCTTACTGTTCCTTTAGGGCAGAAAACTGTTCCAGAGTTTGGATGTAGCTGAAAGATTAAAATTTATACTTAATCTTGGTGAGTAATGTAAATATAACTGCAGGGCACAAAGACTTTATAAAATCCCAGATGAATCCAAGGTCATGATACTGACTGGGGGGGGGGGGGGAGTTAAAACACTATACACAACTGCAGAGGAGCAAAGGTAATAATACTGTTAAAAAAATACTAAAGATATAAAAGGATTTTAAGAATGCGAAAAGTAAGAATTATTATTATTATATTTCTATACCGCCCCAGAGCCGAAGTTCTCTGGGCAGTTTACAAAAGATGTAAAAATTAAAATTGATATACAAAATTAAAAAAAATAAAAACAGACAACATACAAGAATAATATAAATTTAAAAACAACTTTGAGCTCTCAGACAAAGATAGATCTGCGATCAATTAAAACTCAACATATGCTGTTAAATGCCTGGGAGAAAAGTTTTGACCTGGTGCTGAAAAGATAACAATGTTGGTGCTAGGCAGGCCTCATCAGGGAGATCATTCCATAATTGGGGGGCCACTACTGAGAAGGCCCTCTCCCTTGTTGTTGTCCTCCAAGGTTCCCTCGAAGTACGCACCCGGAGGAGGTGTATGGGTAGGTTCATGTTGGGATAGGCATTCCTTCAGGTATTGTGGTCCCAAGCCATGCAAGGCTTCATAGATTGAAACCAGCACCTTGAATCTGGCTCAGAAACATACAGGCAGCCAATGCAAGCGGGCCAGAGTCGGCCTTATATGTTCAAACCTCCTGGTTCTCGTTATTATTCTGGCTGTCACAGTTTGCACAAGCTGCAGCTTCCGAACCACCTTCAAAGGCAGCCCCACGTAGAGCACATTGCAATGATCTAACTTGGAGGTTACCAGACCATAGACAACTGAAGCCAGTTATCCCTGTCCAGATAGGGGTGTAGCTGGGCCACCAACCAAAGTTGGTAGAAGGCATTCCGTGCCACCGAGGCCATCTGAGCCTCAAGTGACAGGGATGGTTCTACGAGAACCCCCAAGCTACGGACTTGCTCCTTCAGTGGGAGTGCAACCCCATCCAGAACAGGTTGAACACCCTTTATCTGGTCAAAAGAACCATCCACTAACATCATCTCAGTCATGTCTGGATTGACATGGTGACATATATATATATATATAATTTGATATTGATATTGATATCCATAATGCAGCAAATAGTTTTCAAATATAAAGGAATACCTTTTGGCTCAAATCCAGCTCACCTTGGGTCCCAGTTGGACCCTCCGGAGGTCCCCATATAGCCATGCCTTCTCTTCCTTCTCCTGGCTGTATCCCCTTTCTCCTGCCTGCTAATCTTTTTGTGGTTTCCTGGCTTTTACTCTTTTTGTTCCCCTTTCTAAAAGATTGAAATGTCTCTGCTAAGGCAGAGTTATTGGCAGCTAGAGCTTTAAGCTAAAATATGCAGGTATTTTCAGCTTTGACCCTTTTGTCTTGACCCCACTTGCCACTGGAATGTGCCTTCTGAAACCTTCTCCAGAATTGAGTTTGGCCCTCAGGCTGAACAACGTTCAACATCTGTGTTTTAAAGGCGCCAAATAAAGCGTAGGTCCCAACATGATACTTGCCTCCACTGGGATGTTGTAGAGCTGGAAAAAGCTGCAGAAAAGGGCAACTAAAATAATCAAGGGGCTGGAGCATCTCCCCTATGAGGGAAGTTTACAACAAGAGGGATTGTTTAGCTTGGGGGAGGGGGAAGAGGCTAAGGGGAGACACGATAGAAGTGCACAAAATTATGCATGGTGTGGAGAATATCATAATACTAGAACCCGGGGTCATCCCATGAAACTGATTGGTGGGAGATTCGGGACAGATAAAAGGCAGTACTTCACACAGTGCATAGTTAAACTACGGAATACACTATGACAAGATGTAGCGATGGCCATGAATTTAGATGGCTTTAAAAGGGGGTTGGATAAATTCCTGGAGGAGAAGTCTATCAATGGCTACTAGCCCTGGTGGCTATGTGCTACCTCCAGTATTCAAGGCAAAAAGCCTATATACAGCAGTTGCTGGGGAATATGGACAGGAGGGTGCTATTGCACTTGTGTCCTGCTTGTGGTCCCTGGTCGGTAGCTGGTTGGCCGCTGTGTGAACAGAGTGGTGGACTAGATGGGCCTGGTCTAATCCAGCATGGTTTTTCTTATGATGCTGCTGTGATGAGCTAGTGAGAGAGGCAGAGGCTGGTTCATATCTGGAGCGGCGCTGCTTGTGCCTGTTATTCTGCTGCAGGGCACAGAGAAAGAGAATAATACAAAATCACCTTCCTTCCCCTTCCACCCACAGGATCATCCAGCTCATGGAGATCCATTCCATGCAACTCTGGATCTAACTCACTGTTCTTGATCATAGGGGAGTGTGACACTCTTTTCTGTGTATATGGTGTAGTGATGAGTTTCCCTAAGGAGTTGTCAGATTTCTGGTTTCTCTTTGAGCAATGTCACATTGATAACATTTGTTCCTCCTACCGTTCTCATTTACAGGATGTGTGGATGATATCATAACAGTATTGGCTGAGGAACATGGGTGTCTGGATATTATTAAGGTCGGAACGTATCTATTTCTCTGTATTGCTTAATTTTCCAATATAATATGCAAATTTTGACTATGGTATTTATACTTTGATGTACCAGGAAGTTCCTGAAAATACTTTAGCTCTGCTGCAGAAGTGTCTTACATTCCAGCCTTCCAGGCGGTGAGTGCACACTTAAAATACATTGGCTTAGTATGCTTAAGGTAAGGGAAATATAACTTATGCTGTGACGCTATGTTCTTACTTACCTTTAAAAAATGACAGCCATATGCGGCAATCTGATTTGATCTCTGTTAGCTGTACAAACATCTATTAATAATAATAATAATAATAATAATAATAATAATAATAATTATTTATAACCCGCCTCTCCCTCCGGATCGAGGCGGGGAACAACAATAAATATAAAATACAAAGACCACAAAATAGATGAGATATTAAAAACAAATAAAAACCAATACATCATTAAAAACATCTTAAAATTCAACTGGATAGGCCTGCCAGAAGAGAGCAGTCTTCATGGCTCTCTTAAATTCATGAAGACTGCTAATTTGTCTAATCTCCTCTGGCAGACCATTCCACAGACTGGGAGCGGTAGAAGAGAACGTCCTCTGGGTAACACTCATCAGCCTAGTTCTGGCTGATTGGAGTAAATTCTTCCCAGAGGTCCTGAGTGTGTGGGGCGGATTATACGGAAGAAGGCAATCCCACAGGTAACCTGGACCCAAACCATGTAGGGCTTTAAAAGGTAATAACCAACACTTTATACTTCGCCCGGAAACTGATTGGCTTATATCTAATAGATATATACCCAGTATATAACAATACAAACATCTATTAGCTTATATATACATCTAATAGATGTATACACAGTATAGATCTATTAACAGAGATCCCAGATCATACATCTGGGTGTACAGATGTATGATCTTATTTTGGGAAATAACATATCTAGTTGTTATACATTTAGTCCCTACCTGGGCCATTTTGCAAATTATGCAGAGGGCACCAGGTGCATGTTACACTGGGAGCTGCAACCAATTACAGATTCCTAACAAGCATACCTGTATGATTCTTCTTGCAAACAAGTAAGTTTTTTTGCAGTCACACTTTATATTTGTAGGTGTACTACTGGAAATATAGTGTGTGGTCCAAGGACTATCAGTGATGGCTGATCTTTTGAGATGGTCAGGGGAAGTTGGGATAGGATTCAGTCATGTTCTCTTCTCTATTTGCCTGAACAAATGTTCAGTGCTATCACCAACAATAGAACTAGAGGTATGTGTCCAGCAGCCATTTAAGAGCATGGTTCTCAAGTAGCTAAAAACAACAAGCAAAAGTCTGTTTATGTGCTGGATTGGGAATTAAGCCAGTGTAGAAGTTGAAATACATGTTTTGTTATTGCGACTTAAATAGCATATTGTATTGATCTTCGACCAAGATTGAGATCTAAGGGCCAGTTCATACTTTATGATCAGGCTCATTTAACAGCTCACACAAGTGAACTCCTTGCTTGAGCAATTAACATATATCTCGGGAGCAGTGAATAGGAGGCACTCAAGAAAACGTCCTGTTCACGAACATTGCTGCTGCAGCAATAACTTCCTACTGTTATTCTTTTGTACGTAAGCAAACCACCTGCATGAGCAATTAACTGCACCAAGCAGCAACTGTTTTTGATGATTGGTTGTAAGTTAAGAAGGGAACACAATTGCAAAACATAATACTGGGTAATAAGAATAATAAGAATAAATGTATTTCTTACCCACCTCTCCATATGGATTGAGGCAGGGAACAACAGTAAATATAAAATATGATAAAATACATAAAACTGATTAAAAACATGGCACACATTATTAAAATAGCAATAAAACCCAGTAATAAGGCATAGCTTAAAGATACACAGTGTGCACAGAAGCTGCTAAATGCAAGCAAGAATAGGATCAACTCTATGCTATCTTGCATGGGCAATGGAATAAGAACCATTGAACACAGCAGGACTTACTTTAAAGTAAAGATGTATGAGGAAGAACTGTAAGTGGGAGTTTACATAGGAAAAGTATACAGTGCATGTACATTTTATATTTGGCTTTTCATGAAATATAGTTTAAGCAGTTTGTTTCCAGAAGAGATTTGATATTTTTTCCTCCTCTTCCTCTTTTACCCAAGGCCTACACCTGACATGTTACTGAGTGACTCAGTATTCAGTGAAATCTCGACTTTATACCCCACCTTCCACAAACCTGCCAGCCTCTTCTCTCCCACTCTAAGATGTGCTAACTTAACTCTTCCTGAAGATATCAGTCAGCTGTTTAAAGGTAAGTCTAGGATACATAGATTGATAGATAAGAAAGATAGAAATACTAACAAGAGTATTTTAAAATTGAATTGAGCTAAACATTTCAGCTTCTGTCCTCATCAGTAGCTGTGCTATTAAATGATACCAGGACTGGCAGTTCAGAATACCTGGAGGTGAGGATTTCTTAGGAGAAAGAAATTTCTTAAGTATGACTGGGATAATGCTTACCAATTGTCCTCCAAATTACAGCTTTCTATCTTTCTTATATATTTACCTTAAGATTGACTGCATCCATAGTGGATCCTTGTTACTTTCTGTTAGGGTGACCATATGAAAAGGAGGACAGGGCTCCTGTATCTTTTAACAGTTGCATAGAAAAGGGAATTTCAGCAGGTGTCATTTGTATATATGAAGAACCTGGTGAAATTCCCTCTTCATCACAATATTGAAAGCTGCAGGAGCCCTGTCCTCTTTTCTATCTGGTCAAGAGGGCAAGGCTCCTGCAGCTTTCACTGTTGTGACGAAGAGGGAATTTCATTAGGTGCTGCATGCGTACAAATGACACCTGCTAAAATTCCCTTTTCTATACAACTGTTAAAGATACAGGAGCCCTGTCCTCCTTTCCAGATGGTCACCGTACTTTCTGGGCAGCTATTTTCTTACTGTTGAGAAGGATCATAGTGTTTATAAACATAGTTGTGGGTTCAGGATTTAACTTGTTTCACAGAGTTGGGGGGAAGTTATGAGGTTTTTATAATGGGTTGGATCCAACGCTGCAGATGGAAGAGACTTCCTTTCCTTCCTGAGAATTGGGAGACGCTCTGGAGTAGATTCGGAGGGCATGCAGTGGGGAGGAAAGCAAGGGAAAGTCCCATTACACAAGCTGAAATCTGCTCACACATCATTGGATTAACTCCGTATTCAGCAACCTCAATGCAACATATGTGACGTTATCCTGTTTTAATCTTATAGCAGCCCTGTGAGGTAGTTCAGAAAAAGAATTTCTCAGGTTCATAGCACAGTGTTACCTGAGTGCTCTTAAAATTAGGAAGTGTGCCATGATATTCATTCTAAGTTGATTTTGTCTAAAACTACTTTCCTTTTTAAATCCTGGTAAGAGTTGTTCACAGTGTCGTATGCATATGAGCATTCCACCCACTGATATGCTGATAGAGAGCTTGTAATAGAAAGGCTGAACTCTTTACCATGCGATTATTTCAGAGAGAGACAAAGAATTCAGCTGATTATTTGAAAGTCTTTACTTTATTGGAAAGTCCATTAGAGTTTATATATCGAAGCATTTAGAAGGATCGTTACTGCACTTCAATGACTAAAAATGTTGTGAGACTTTTTAGCTATCATGGAAAGAGAAGGGGAGCCTTAGACCCATAGAGCCATAGGTTCAGTTCCTAACACCTCCAGTTAAAAGGATTTCAGGTATTGAGTTGCTGCCCATTGACAAGACAGCATTGAGCTAAGTGGAAATAGTCTGACTCGATCACAGCAGCTCTTCATATGTACAGTATATTCAAAAAGAAAGCTCACTTGGAACTCTGGGGTGTGTTGAATGCCCTTGCTGTTGATTTCCAAGGGGCAACAGGTATTGGCCACAAATCTGATAGAGCTCAAGCTAGCTGTCCCCAGCCTGGTGCCCAACAGATTTGTTTCAGGCGCAATGCTGTTAGGATTCCTATCAGTCTCCGGTTCGGCATTGCACCTGAAACAAAGGCAGAGTAGAAGAAGCATGGAAGTGCTCTTTGCCTCTCTGCTTCTCCTGCTCTGATTTTAGCTAGATGGCCGATTTTGCCCGTCTAGCTGGGGCTCCGCGGAGCGGGAGGGAAGGAGGCTGGGGTGGCCAGAAGATACACCATAAGCCAGCCGCCCCTTTGTGGAATGGGAGGGGGCAGGGAGCTTGGACTCCTGGTTCTGAGGTTGGAGCAGTGTCTCTGACCTCAGATCCAGGAATCCAAAGCATCCTGTGGCCCCCCAGATTTTGTCATGGGACCATAGGATTGCTCTCTTAGGCTGTTTATTTATTTATAATTTATTACATTGCTATACCACCCAATAGCCGAAGCTCTCTGAGTGGTTCACAATAATTGAAAGCATAAAATCCAATATACAAGTTTAAAAGTTTAAAACTACAGTCAGTAATAATGATAATAATAGTAATAGCCAAATAGAACCTAGCAGCAGTGCAAAGATTTAAAATACATTATCAGATTTAATTCGGAGAGTGATAAAACTAAAATGCAAGGGAAAAAATAAAAGGTATTCACGTGGTATCAAAAAGAGCACAGTGTAGGTGCCAGGCAAGCCTCTCTAGGAAGCCTCTCATGCCACAACCGAAAAGACCCTCTTCCTAGAGCCAACTACCTCCTTTCCCTTGGCAGGGACTCCCAGAGAATGACCACTAAAAACAATTCTGGGGTCGGGCAGGTGTATATGGGAGGAGACAATCCTTCAGGCAACCTGGCCCCAACTCCCATCATTCATGAGCATTGGTCATCCTGGCTGGGGCTGATGGGAGTTGCAGTCCAAAACATTTGGAGGGCACCACATTGGGGCTGTCTGTCTTAAGCTATATATTGGTAGGGTATAAAAAATGGAGACACTTTGTGCACACGGTACATTTCGTTCTGTACTGCCGCTGCATCCCGTTAAACTAAAGATGGGAAGTATCTTTTAAATAAAGCATTTAATAGATGTTGCCCTTGTGTATTTATTGCATTTTCTCTTTTCTGCTATCAAATCAAGATGGAGCCATATTCTGTTACTGTTTTCCCTCCCTCGTTACAGAGCATCCCCATAGTTTGTCCAGGTGCCTTGGTTTTCCCAGGGATTTTCCTTCTAGTGCTTCCAAAGGGAAGATCGTTTATCTTTAATAACATAGTGGGAGGAATTGCTCCTATTCTGTTTCTAGCATTAAAATATATATATATATTTTGAATGTTGGGGAAAAATCTTAAGGATTGCTGGGCCGTTCATAATACTGTCTTTGTTGGTTTCTGTTAATAGAAGAAAACTCTGATTACCTAGCAGAAAGGTCGATTGAAGAAGTTTATTATCTCTGGTGCTTGGCCGGAGGAGACTTGGAGAAAGAGCTTGTCAACAAGGAAATCATTCATTCAAAACCACCCATCTGCACTCTTCCTATGTAAGAAATGGGGGGGGGGGACCTGCTTTGGGGAATTGAGCATGAATAAAATAGTCACATGCTAAAGTAAAGTGAAACTTGTTTTTAAAGGGGAAAATGGAAGTCTACAGCCTGAAAAACAGTTGCATTGTTGAGCCTGTGCAGTCAGTATTGTGCTAATTTTTAGATCTTCGTTTCAAAAACTGAAATCTCTGTTTGCTAAAGTGTGCATAATGTCCATCAACAAATATATGTGCCCTAAAACATATGCTTCGGAGGGAGCAATCCTATGCCCCCTAGACAGTGTCTGGTGGGGGGACATAGGATTGTTGAGTGTCCTGGCTCCAAGCTCATAGATGGTGCTTCGAGCTGGGAGCAAAAAATTGTGCTCCCTACACCCTTCCCGTCGTAGCTGGCGTGGAAAGAACTACGCCCTCTACCTCTGCATGCTCATAAAATGGAGCATGGAGATGTGGAAAAGGAGGCATTCCCAAGAAGGGGAAGAGACTAGAGTGGCTGTCATATGACAAATCCTGTGGGTGCCCCAGCCTCCTCCTCTCTCCCTCCCTGAAGTCTCTGCTAAATGGGCAAAAGCGCCCGTCTAGCTTAAATGCAGAGCAGGAGGTACAAAACGCCTCCCACTCTGCATAGGATACTCGTAACCCTGCGAGTTTGGAGGCTTACAAATAGCCAGAGTACAAGCCCCTAGGATTGTGCCTTAACACACTATTTAAATTTATTCTTGTTAGTCTACAATTCCTTCTTGTCAGGCTTCCCAGACCCGATGCCCTCCAGATGTTTTTAACTCTCATCAGCTAACATGGCCAACATGGTCAAAGGTCAGGAATGATGGGAGTTGTAGTCTGAGTACCAAATTGATGGAGGCTGCTCTACAAGGAAGGAAGCAAAAGATGATATGACACATTCTTGTTGTATGCAAGGAATTGGTAGATTTGCAGATGAGAGAGAAATCAGGGCACTTGAGATTACTCATTAGGACAAGATGGGCTAGTCCGTACTCTATGCATATAATTACTGAGTCAGGATAAACTGTTGGATTTGGGGGAAGAGGTTTCTGCTTTTTCAACCCAATGCTTGCAGCACTAAACTCAGCCTAACCAAACACATTGACCCTGTTCAGACGACATGCTAAGCAATGGTGGTTAAGCACTTTGAGTTAAACATTATGATTTAGCACTTCAGTTCAGACAACACATTTCTCAACGGTGGTTTTAGAACTCCACAGTGAAGTTTTTACACCACCGTTGAGAAATGTGTTGCCTGGCAGGAAAGTTCCATGCAATGGTGGAGTTTATTTGGAAAACACTATATGCAGAATATCCACACTTTGCAGAGGAGAGTTCCTGCACCACCGTTGTGTTGCATGTTGTGTGGCGGGCTCTGTGGAGTTTTCTCTTGCGTTAAATTGTCTTTTCCCACTGGCTACAGAGTTCCCTGGCAAGAGCGGTGAAAGGAATGAGTGCCGCTCTAGGAGAGCCACCGAGATTGGTGTTTTTTTTGCAGCAATGGCTGATGAGACACCATCACGAGGACCAGGGGTGGAGAGAGAGTGGAGGAATTTGCAGTCAAACATCACAATGAATTTTACTGAACTCCATGGTAGCCCACAGTCACACAACATTGACGTTAGAACATGTTGTGTGGGGCGTACCTCCTAAAAACCCAACCTTGAGTAGAGTTTTCACACTGCGTTGACTAACGTTTTGTCTGAACTGAGTCGGCTTGTCGTGTGAACTATGACTTAGAGTGTCATGTAAACTATTCCTAACCATAGTGGCTACATAACCATGATTTAAACAAGCCCACTAACCATTTGCTGCAAAAGGGTTAATGCCCTAACCATGGCTTAGCATGTTGTCTGAACAGGCCCATTAAGAATTAGGTCAATATAGCATTATTTCAGAAAAGGGCAGATCTACACATTGTGCTTCCATTTAAATTTATTTTTATTTGCAGTTTTTCTATTCTGCTTTCTTCACCCAATAGCTTTCAGAGCAGCTTACAAGTAAACCTTTTTTAAAGTATGGGGTTGGGTGGGGGAATTAAAAACAAAACTGCTGCATCATTAAAATCAATCAAAAGTCTAGAGATTAAAATACATCTGAAAGATAGTACTAAAAGGCCTGGGCAAATAAAGAGATCTCCACCTGTTGCTGAAAAGACAACTGACATGGCACCAGGTGATCTCCTTGGGGAGAGCGTTCCACCACCAAATTGCTACAGTGGAAAATGGCTTGTTCCTCAGCTCAAAAGATGAAAGAAATTCAAAGATGCCTTCAACATGCAGTCAGGTTCAATTAAAAAGTTAACGCTTACAAGCTCAGTAGGCATCTCTTAAAGTTCACGTAGAAGTTTAATTTGCCTATCAATCTGAGTTGGCACGAGCCAATATGGAAATGAAAAGACAACACCTGCTTCCCTATCGGATGGCTATTGCCTCCAAAACATCACATTCTGAATTTAAGAAATCTCTTATTTTAATCAAATGCTTGCTCATCAGAGTTGCTTTGCTGCCTCTTCAATGCCCGACATCATCTACAGTTTGTAAAGAAAGTTGTGTTTCTTTTTTAAATGTTGCTTTGCATTTCCAACTCAGCTCAAATGGGCTTTATACATGTGTAAACTGCACTGGCTGCTGAGCAGCTCTATAGAGACAGAAATAGATAAGACCACTTCCCAAGATGTGTAGCCCAGCAAAGCCCAATCAAGCGTCATTGGAAATAAAACAGGAGTATCAGTAACTGATTGAGGTGGGAAAAATTGCACTGCCCCATAAAACAGTAAGAGTTCCCATAAGCCAATTAGATACAGCAGTTTTTGGTTTTGTTTCCTTTATTCTGTATTGCTCAGCCCATCCATTGCCCATATGAAGAGAAAGTGTTGAATTCTGTACATTGAGCCTTGAAAACTATCTTCTGCATTTTTAATTTCATTTTTATTTTTAGTTTTGTGTTTGAGGATGGAGAGAGCTTTGGACAAGGGCGAGACAGAAGTTTCCTTTTGGATGACACCACTGTGATGCTTTCGCTATGCCAGCTCAGAAATGTAAGGAAAAAAAGTGTTTCCTTATGCTGGAGTATTTATAATGTATATATTTTCAGACAGAATGTAAACGTTTGCCAACAAAGCTTGCCTTTTTACTATGCAGGAGTACATCCTATCTCTTTTTCCACCCCACCCTCTCCCATTAGCTTTTATTTTATATCTAATTAAGAAAATAGCAGTGGTACTTTTGTTTGAATGCAGTTACTAAAATATATCATGTCATAGCGGTTTAAGATAATAGCTTAGAAGTTTCCTTTATTTGGTCATTCTTATTCTATAAAACATATATTGGCCATGTTTGGGAGGTGGGGGACAGAGAGCTGCATACATAGTCATAAAAGTTTGACATTTGTGGCATTTCTAATCTGTACAAGCTGGAAAAAACTGGAAACAACTTGAAAGTTGCTTTAAACAAAAGCTGTGTGCTATTTTTTCGTTCGACGGTGTTTTTATTTGTCTCCATTAAGAACACTTTGGGCACGATCCAGCAATTTTTTTGTCATAACTAAGTCGCCTAGAAAGCAGTGGAAAGCACAACCATCCAACTAAAAATCAGGGTTCTAAATCATATGGGAAGCTTAAGATGGAAAAGACCCACTGCTGCAGATGTTCTATGTGTGTGTGTGGGGGGGGGGGGATGACAGGGATGGAGTGAGACAAGGCTAACATGCTCCCTGCCCCCCAGTTGCATGTTCATTGTACTCGGAAGCCGAATGCTTGAATACAGCTTTAGCTTTTTGGGAAAAACATATTTGCTTTTTTTGTTGCATTGCAAATTCAATGTAACCTCTCTTGGGCATTTCCCCCCGCCATACATTCTTACGTTTCCATTCCACCCAACAGTCAAAGCTCTCTGGGCAGATCACAAAAATTAAAAGCCTAATAATCAACATAATAGCATGTTGAGATAAAACTGTTTTAATAAATTACAGCTGCCCATATGTAATTTGAACAACAGCCAAAAGAAATACCCCTAATTACAACTATTTATTTGTTAATATTTGTGCACTGCTTCATATAGTACATCTAAGCAATTTACAAATGAACATCTTAAAAACCACAGTTTAAAATACACTACTAATCAACCATTACAAAATTAATGTAATTATCGTAATAAATTACAGCTACCCATATGTAATTTGAACAGCAAAAAAGAGATTACAACTAAACATATTTATTTGTAATATTTGTGCACTGCTTCATATAGTACATCTAAGCAATTTATAAATGAACATATTAAAAACCACTGTTTAAAATACACTATTAAGGAACAATGATAAAGCTAAATAAATAAAGGAAAAAGTAAGAACAGTAAAATGGAATAACAGTGGGATAATCAGTTGTAAGGTAGAGAAAGCCTACCGCTATGTAGTTTGAACAACAGGAAAAAGACTTGAGGCATCGTATTTAGTGTATGAATACCCTTAGCAGACATTTTGTCCGAGTGTTTCATTGGTACATAAATCCCTGAACAAATAAAAGTCTTACCCTGGTTATGCTGCTGGGTTTTTGAACAATAAAATTGAAATACGCTAAACACAGAGATCTTTCGTTTTTGAGAAAATCTGGTCTGAATCTCACTAATTTCCTTACCAAACTTTGCAGTATTAGCTGAAAGATTTTCCTTCACAATCGGGACCCTCCAAGCGCCACTCCTGGAACAGACTGTAATCAAAAGAGGATCAGGGCTGCATGATGTAAAGGTCTTTAAACTTCACTGCAAATCCCCAGGGAAGATAGTCCTGTACCTTCAGAGTAGGATTTGAATTGTCTAAGCTCATTGCCAGAAAGGTGGTATTAAATTTAATCATGCTGTGCACTCTAGTCTATAGTTAACTTAACAGCTCGCCTTTGGAACTGTAGCCAGCAGAGCATTAAAAGAGACATCTTCACATCAGTTGTGTCTGCCATCATCTTTTTTAAAAAAATATATATTCTTATTGATTCCAAAATACAGTAATCTAAGTGTATAAACTTCTAATATTGTAAAACAAATAAGGCATTCATTTCCTATAATAATGTATTTGTATTTACATCCTCTGTTCAGTGAAAAACTACCATTGGAGGAAGAGGCCCTAGATTGCAAAATGAATATTCCAAAATGGAACTCAGATCTCAGAGTGATTGCTTTTGCCCATATTGGGTCTACAATCACATGTTGATATATTCAAGGTGCATTCTCTATGCTGTTCTCTCTCACTCACTGGGGGCCAGGGGCTGGGGGTTCAATTTAGAGAGCTATGAGCCTGTCTTAAATTACAGTGATCAGACATAGGCATTACTGCTGCTTCAGGAAAAATTCTTCATGAACAGGTCTGGTTTTTTTATTTCAAGAGATTCTTGGCAGTGGGAGCAGATGCCACACACTATATGATTGGTACGATAGAAAATGTTACTTTTTTCCTCAAAGAAATACAAATGAAGTGTTCAGCTCTACCAATCCAAACTTAATATTATTATTACTTTATTTTGTTTATTTATTCAATACATGTGTATACCGCTGACAATATTTAAAAATATCTCTAAGCGGTTGACCAGAAAATTAAATACATTAAATTCATGATAGTCATTAAAATGCAATTAAAATACATAATGATTACTAAAGCATTTATATAATGTTAATAAAAACAAAACTAATACCACTCCGTAATTACAAACAAACAGGCTGTTGGAGCACACTCACTCAGGGAAGATCTGGGCAATGGAATGGGGTCTTTAGTTGGCGCCTAAAGAATGCTACAGTTGGTGCTTTCCGCACACCCAGGGTGTGGTGGTGCTGGGGATTAATTTTTTTTCTGGAACAAAAATGCTTCTACATACCTGCAATGCAAAGAGATTTGCAAAATGCAATTTTATTTTATTTTATTTATTAAAACATTTGTATCCCATCCTGTTATCACTGGGATCTCAGGGTGGCGTACTTAAAAAATCGGAACACTATAAACATAAATAATGTACATAGCTAAAAATGTATTAAACCGTTAACACATTGAAACCGATAGAATTTTTTTTAAAGCAATAAAACAATTAAAAACAATTAAACTATGTATAACCATGGAGAATTTAGCCCTCAAAAGCTTCGATAAAAAGCCAATGCACTGTCAGAGTTAAATGTGAAGTTCCATTAACTTGGACCTGGTGCAGATCTTAAAGCATTTGTTTGTTAAGGGATGTAAAGAAAGGTTTAGGGTCGCCTGCTCCTTCTTGTGTGCAAATCGCCTCCCGCCCAAACATGTCTTCCTAACACAACATGTGAAACACAGCAAGTGCCTCGTTTCAGACACTGCGGCCAGATCTACACCAAGCAGGCTATAGCGGTATATGGTATCATATATGGTTGGGGTGTCAGTGGACCCCAACAGTTGTCAGTGCACTTCAATATTGCTATAAAGCAGTAGTGTGGCTCCTGCCTTTTATATACCACTTTCATACCGCTATAGCCTGCTTGGTGTAGATCTGACCTGCGTTAGAAACGTAACGTCAGTAAGAGTTATCCACGATCAAAAAATCTGTACAGACACAACAGTTAATTCACAAGCACAAGGGGAGGGAACATAAGAAGAGCCTGCTGGATGTGACCAAAGGCCTATCCAGGCTAGCATCCTGTCTCCCACGCTCTCTGCCCAGATGCCTCTTGGACAGGCAGGACATGAGAGCAGTAGGCCTTAGCAACTATTCCTTAGCAACTATTATTCAGAAGCATGCTGCCTCTGATCCTTGAAGTAGCATATAGAGATCATAAGTAGTAGTCATTGATACCCTTCGGCTATTGGGCGGTATAGAAATGTAATAAATAAATGAACAAACTGTCCACCATGAGTTTATCTAATTTCCATTTAAAGCCCATTCTCAAAACCGTGCCTGTGACTGATGGGTAGTTACTGTTATGATTGCACCCATTTAACAGTTTTTAGAAGTCTACAAGAAGTCTAAAAGTTTGATTTCTTTTGACTTTTTGAAGGGCTGAAGGAGTAAGTATCAGTTTTGAAGGTTCAAACAAGGAAGAGATTCTTTTGGAGCCATGTTCAAGATAATCATGGAGCAGTAGATGACTATTTTGTCATGTTAGCGATTTCCTGACGAGTCATTTTAAAAGTAAAACATCTTTTTAATCCTGAAAAATTTTATGACCCCTCCCAGAGGCTGAGAGATGTTGGTGGGGAAGCATTTTATCCATTGCTTGAAGATGAGTAAGTATATGGGGATAAACCATTTACTCTTTGGAGAAGTTGTGTATCCATGCTAACCCTCCCTGTTTCTCAGTAAATTGCATGGCTCACCCACATGAAGCAAGGTATTACTTTAGAGCAAGTATCAATTCTTTAAATGCTTATGGCTTGGATTCAGGTTTAGTCACACTTAAGAGTAGATCCATTGTATTTAATGGGAAATTAGTCAAGGACAGCTTACATCCCATTGATTTCAGCGGGTCTGCTCAAAGTATGACTAAGTCTGGATTCAACCCTGCGTCACTTCCCATAGGTCAGTCTTATGAAGCAGTAAAGGGGGGTTTGGTAAAGGTCATTGTACTTTTTAAAATTTATTTCTGTATTTATTTAAAACATTTCTTAGCCGCCTTTCAGGGCAGAAGCCCTCCCAAGGTGGCTTACAGTTCTGGGTGAGATGAACTTGATTGGGAACAGAGAGCAGCTAAGTGAGCAGGTATAATGTTCAGATTTAGTAATAATTACATTATATTTATGCCAGAAGGTTCTATCTTTCTTTCTTTCTTTCTTTCTTTCTTTCTTTCTTTCTTCCTTTAATTAATTATATTTATTATATATTTAATCTGTCCAATAGCAAGCATTTTCTGAGCAGATACAACTTTATTGATTCTTATACAGCATTATTATATTCTACCTTCTGAATTAGGAGATTAGGATGAATTGAGGTTCTGTTCTGCTTTGTCTGTATGAGTATGATGAGTATGATGATTATCTTAATTGCTTTAGCATTTTCAAGTTTCCTTTTGCAGTTAATTCCATTTATAGCATTTTCCATGCCCTTTTGCACAGCTATTGTCTCCATTTCGTTTCAGCCAGTCAAATATACCCCATTCAAACAGTAACAATGAGTTATCTGCGGCTGCTAATCTTCCTCTTATTATCCGAGAGCGGGATACAGAGTACCAGCTAAACAGAATCGTCCTGTTTGACAGGCTGCTAAAGGTGTGTGATATTAATATAGCTAAATTGTGTGTGATATTAATAAAGCTAGAACTCCTCGGTATACAACTTCTTGGTTTGTGCCTATTAATTTTGCACTTGAAGAATTCTACAGTGTAGTATGGTAAAGCCATTATTCACTCTTCCTTAGATATAAACAAATGAGCATTAAAAAAAAAGTCCAGCTAGATATACATTTATATTTATAAAAATAATATTATAAAATACAAAAATTCAAACTACATCAGAAAATTAGATTGCATTGAAAGTATTTCCAATACTGTAAATGTTGTCTCCAGGCATATCCATATAAAAAAAATCAAGTTTGGAAAGAAGCCAGAGTCGACATTCCTCCACTAATGAGAGGTTTGACATGGGCAGCCTTGCTTGGAGTAGAGGTAAGAATAAGAGAGAGAATTGCTTCTTGTAAATGCCAGGGAGTATTGATGGAATCTGATTGCAGGTTTGTCTTATTAAATCCTGTTTTGAACGAGAGGGGAAAATGAAGTTGGGTGTACAGTTCATCGATAGCAGGATTGCTGGGAAATGGAGATGCTCCCTTCTGCCCTGCCCTCAAGCCTTCCAGAAACTAAAAATTGGCTTCAGGGTTATAAGACTCTTATTAGTTACTCTGCTGTGCCATGGGCGTTCTATAGTTCTTAAATCGAATAAGAAAAACAGTTAAACTAAGCATAGCAAACTGGGTAAATCGCTGTGAAATTTGCACTGGGGATGACAAACTCCAGCCCTACTGCCTACTGTTACCCTACTGCTCTTAATCCCTGCTTTGCTTCAGCCCCTGCCCTCTCCCCTATTCAGCACCCGCTAGTCCGAAGTACCCCTTCCATGCACTCTTCACCACGTCTTCTCCAACCCAGCAGATAGGGTAGAGCTGGGTCTGGTGAAGCAGACTTCGCCCTGACCATTGCAGTGCCCAGGGCAATGGCTAGATCAGAGGGCCAAGAGGAGAGGGTCTCCTTTGTGATGTGCAGAGTCACGAGATTTGTCCCAAAATTTGCAGTAACTGCACACACAGCATGGAGCCAAGGGGGTTCAGCGTGGAACAAGAGGACACTTTCCACTCCATTCTCTCCAACACCCAGATATTCTCACCCTCCTTCATGCTGTTTCCCAGCATCCAGTGGGCCAGTTCACTGTTGTTGGGTTATTTGAGGGTTGTTTCCCCCTCCAATAAGCCATGGCACCCAGGTTTGGATGACACGACAAGCTACAACATACGACAAGCCTGCAACGAGCCATGTCAACTGGGTTTGAATGACATGACAAGCTGGGCAATTAGGCAAACGACACCCAACACGCACCTGGGCTTAAACAAGCCACTGTGGCTTGTTTAACTTGCGGTGATCATGTGAACCAGGTCTGTCTCTTAACAGGTTCAAAGTGTGGCTAAGATCAAAAGATAGGTTAAATGAAGGGAGAAGCAGGTTCTCAAGATGCTGACTTTTTTATTATTTTACCAAAGTTCAACATTGAGAACCTGCTTCTCCCTTCATTTCACCTGATTTGGACGCTTTTCTCCCCCCATTTTTTGCTTAAGTTCAAAAGAAAACCTTTTCCCGATTATAGTGCATCCACCAGGAGGAGCAGAAAAGTACCCTTGCCCTTTGCCCACCTAGTGTGCCAGTCCCACCTTGGACATTCACGCTGGATCATCACATTTGAATACATAAATTCACAGAGTTGATGACCAGATTTAATTGAGACAAGCGGCTGTTTAATTTTGGCCAACATGCTCTGGATTTGATCTTTGACATTGTGGTTTGCATGGAAAGCCAGGGATGTTGCAAGGACAGGTGCTTTCTCACACCTCACCTGTGGATGCAGCTGGATCGCAGTGAAGTGTTGACCAAAAGAGGTAGAACATCAGGAACTGGTTTGAGTGTGGTTGGGGTATGCCATTTGTCTGGTGCGCCCTATGTCCTTCCAGCCCCAAGGAGGGGAAGGAAAAGACTCCCCCTGTGGCTAGAGCATTACCAGCCCAACCTGTAAGTGGCATTGAAGGGGAGGGGGAGAGGCTTATTGGTAAGTTATCTTCAGATTCTTTTCTAGCCCAGACCTTCGTTTGCGCCAGAGAAGAATATGGCGTTCCCAATGCTGCCTGTTCTTTGTGGTCCCCTATCTGGCCCCTGGATGAATGGGTTGTACTCGCATCTCTAGTAGGAATTCCTCAGTTCATACTTCAGTAGTGCTTGCAGATTCTCATTTAATACTTCTGTGTTGTCTTATGCATTTTAGGGTGCCATTCAAGCAAAATATGATGCTATTGACAAGGACACGCCAATTCCTACAGATAGACAAGTAAGATTCTTTTTATTTTAAGTGAAGTGATCACCTATGAAATTATTACTTTTCAGCACTACATAATGAAACAGCACTTCTGACGCAGAAAACCATGTACAATGTTTGTGTGTCGAACCATAATCTTTTGTGAGAAAGCCATTATTAGCACCATTCTAGAAATGTAGAACTGAGATATTGAGAGTAACATAAACAAAGCTGAATCAGGATGTGAACGCAACCTTTTTTGGTGGGACCATACTACCTCAAATTGGCTTCACATGGGCACCCGTGCCTATATTCCAGTGTGTATGGAAACAAGGGGAAAGAGTTCAGATCAAAATTGCTTCCCTCTCTCTGCCATCATGACTTCAATCTTCCTGAAATTGAGCATTATGCGTGAATGGCAAAAGAACTCCCACACTCTACCTCATATGTAGTACTGCTAGCTCTGTGCTGGCTTGCCCCCTTCTGTTATGAAGCAAATCACACATCCTTGGTTTTAACTACTTCAAATGTCCCAGCTTCAGATTAAACTAGTAATCCAAGTTCTTAGCCATGTAACACATTTCAAATTCCTAACAGGTGTGGCACTATTTAACCATTTTGGGGTACAGTGTGAGTCCCTTATTTTGAGGAATACCTATATGAATGTCCCCCTTCCAGACTCTTCAAATAATCAGAATACAGGACTATGTACATATCAAAGTCCAGCTGTCTAGCAAGTATGAGAATCATTTCATTTTGTGTAGACATCTTATTTTCATACTTTTTAGGGGCAAAGGTGTTTTGCACTAATACTTTCCAATTTCAGGACTCCGGGTCATGGGAAAGCTCTTCCATGTTTTCTACCTCTGGAATGCCCCTGGAATGGTACTACATCAAGATTATTTGATGAGTATGCTAAATAGAAAAATGGTGGCTGTTCTCTGTTGCGCTATGTAAGCAGTGCCAAGTGCAATGCCTATAGCATTAACCGGCACAACCGGTTTCCCAAGAAAACTCATTGTGCCATCTAATACTATTGGCATTGCACTAGAGGTCACTTACACTAGTGTAACATAATTTACATTAGCGCTAGTACCGGATAGGAGACTGTCCGTGGTAAGCATGCCTCTCCCTCATGTAAACTTCAAAAAATTCTGCCCCTGAAAAGTCAACTACATAGCTTCTCCAAAGTCACCATCTGCAAGCATAGTGACTAATTTCGGGGAAGGAGGGACTTCTAACAAAATGGTGTCATGACTAGGCTTGTTCCCCTTAGGCTGGGAGAAAGAGTTTCATACGATCAATGAGAATCAGATTCTGAAGCAGAAGAAACGTCGCCAGAAACATACCAACCTATACAGGGAGTGGAAAAAGTGACTCTCATGGGCTGGTCACCAGCTGGGAATGAACTTTCGGCAGACCTTATCTCTGAAAGTGTAAACAACACACAGGCTCTGGGAAATCAGTATTCTTCCGAGGGGGAGGGCACTGAAAGGCTAGCTGATCCTAGAGTACGCCGCAGACTAAAATGGGCAGAGCTAAAAGAAAGTGAGAGAAAGTCGACCTGCCTAGCTTCTCACCAAAGGCTTCTTCAGAACCAGTTTCCCTAAAGTTAAAGTGTACTGGGAAAGGACTTTCCCTTTTTCTTGAAAGGACAATTGTCTCGCTTTCTTTGCATAATTTTGCCTAGAGAGAAGTTCCTAGAGGTTAGAGTTCCTTCAGGTGGGAAAAGATGTTTATTGCCTGAATAAAGCTTTGTGGATTACATGGCAGACCTCTTTATTGTCTCCCAATAAAGCGAGAGGTTTTGGGAAACACGACAAATGGGTAAGAGAATATGAAATCAAGTCACATTCTCTTGGCATCAAAATGTCCATTGTTTTCATTGTTTCTGTATTTATACCTCTTTCCTTGCTGGAGGTTTTTTTTGTTGGCGGGAGGTTTGGGGGGAGGAGGCAACATTTTTTCATGCTCAGCCATGTCTTTGGAATAATCCCTGTAAAGTCACTGTGACCCCTTCTGACTTGTTCCTGTCGTGAGAAAATTATATTGTACAGTTCAGATTTAAACTCTCATTGCCTGGTTTGTATGAATTCTGCATACTCATCAGGACCTAAATCACCGTTCACTGTTGTGTCTTTATGGTGCTTATCTTTACCTCCCCTTCTGCGCTTGGCTGTACTGCAGATTGAAGTCGACATTCCTCGCTGTCATCAGTACGATGAGTTGCTGTCATCACCAGAGGGTCATGCAAAATTCAGGCGGGTACTGAAAGCATGGGTAGTTTCACATCCTGATCTTGTATATTGGCAAGGTTAGTTCAGCTGTTTACCAGGGCTAGCAATTTTGTTTCTGAAGTCATAAATTTATTATTCCTTAAGCAATCAGGGGGGGGAAATTCTGACGTTTTCTTTCCACGTCGTAAACATCGTAAAGAAACTAAAGAAATAACAATTTACATTAAATACAATTAATGCAGTGATATCTCCTTCATTCTGCTGGCTTCTTTAAATAAAATAGTGTGCATATACTTTTAATTGTAAATTTGTTCATTCATCTGTTGTTTTCATACTCTGTTTTAATACTCCGACTTGGATAAGTTAGCATAATGGTATGTTTTAACAGATAAACAGAATAACAATTAACAGCACAATCCAATGTATGTCTACTCAGAAATAAGGTCTACCCAACTCAGTAAGCCTTCTGAGAAGTGTGTATAAGATTGCAGCTTAAGTTCTGATTTTTAGAAAGCAATATACCAAAAGCTTTTACTGAGGTGGTGGACATTACAGAAGTGGAAAAAACTTGAATTTCTCTAAAATCTTACATCAGGTAACATCTCATGTCACGTGAGAAAAATATCTATTGTAAGTAATGTGGAAGGAATACCTCTGAGTGTAGTGGATGGGAAGGAATATGTAAAGTAATCTTCTTTACATATTTATCTTCTGAATACTGTTTGGTTTTAATACTTGATCTATCTCTTTAATGCCATTGGTGCATTCATTTATTTCCTTCCCTGCAGGTCTTGATTCCCTCTGTGCACCATTCTTATACTTAAATTTCAACAATGAAGGTAAGCAGTTTTGCGCTCCATGAATAATGTTTTGAATGGATGGATAAACTGCATTAAAAGCCTGCTTAGATCTGTGTAACTGCACAGGATTTGTGTTTATTATTTAATAGTTCATATGTGCACACAGATCAGATAAATCAAACATGTTGCTAATAGCTACTTTGCTTTTTGTATTCATTTGATGCAAAATTTGTTGTGGAACATAAGTGTGTGTGTGTTAATCTTTTGTAAACTGCCCAGAGCGCTTTGGCTGTGGGGTGGTGTAGAAATGTCATCACCATCATCATAGCAGCAGCCATACAGAATCAAGTTATAGCAACCAAAAACTACCAAAAATACATCATAAAAGATAACAGCATAACAACCGATTTATGTAGAAAATGTTATCAATTCCAAGAAACAATAGACCTTGTAGCAGGATGATGTAAAATTCTAGCAGGAATGGACTATACGGACAGACACAATACAGCTGCAAAAATAATTCACCAACAACTGCAAAACAATACCCTGCAACTGACCAGACATCAGTTATAGACAAAAATAGAAATCTCACTTACCTTTTCGACATAACAATACCTAATGACAAAAATGTTGTAGAAAAGGGAGAGAAAAAGAGAGAAAAATATACACCACTGGCTATCGAAGTTAAGGAACTATGGCAACAGGATAATGTCACAATTATTTCCATTAGTCACATCAGTTACTGGCATCACATCAAGAAACTATACAGAAAACCTTCAGAAACTGGGCCTACCAAAATACAGCCATACCATCATCCAGAAAGCAGCCATACTTAAAACATGCTCAGTAGGCAGGAAATTCCTGAATCAGTAAAAAAACCAGCATGACTTGGCAAAGCCTGTTATGTCTGTCTAGAAAAACTGCCACAAGTGAGAAAAGAGAGATGATAATGATAATAATAGATGATGATGATGATGATGGTGGTGTGTGTGTGTGTGTGTGTGTGTGTATAAAAAGGTTATTGAAGAAGGTGGTTGCATTAATATAGGCTTCAATTTGTTTTATCCCTGATAAGTTTCCTGATGTGTTGTCTTTGAATGAATGGTGGTTAATTTTTGCAACTATTTTAAACTTTATAGGAGTCTTTGCTATAAACAGTGTAACTTATGAAATAAAATATATGTGTTCTAACAGTAATAATTCGTTGGGTATAGCTCAAGTTTCTCTTCTCAATTCCCTTTTAGCCCTGGCCTACGCCTGTATGTCTGCTTTTATTCCTAAATACCTCTATAACTTCTTTCTAAAAGATAATTCTCATGTGATTCAAGGTAAGTTCTCTATTTAATCTTGTTCTCATAAGCATTAAAAAGCCTCTATAGAAGTATTTGTCTTTCTATTTATCTATATAGTTTTAAATTTATACGCTCCTTCACAACCAAATGGACACAAACTCCAGAAGGCATGCTACTATTACACTGAAATAGCAGCATAAAAACAGTTCCTTTAAAAGCCAGTAACACAGGAGTGGGGTAAGGACAACAGCAGAGTTTAGGTGAACTTAGGTTGGACATTGATTTATTCAAAGTATTTGTTTATATTTGATAGTTGATTGATGGCTTCCTATTAGTGAAGCTAGTTATAACTATGGTGTAATTTATCTTCATGACTGTGGGTCATATCACAGAAGTATGATTAAAAGTAGAGGGCTATGGGTTGTATTCATAGAATCATAGAATAATAGAGTTGGAAGGGCCTATAAAGCCATCAAGCCTAACCCCCTGCTCAATGTAGGAATCCACCTTAAAGCATACCTGACAGATGGTTGTCCAGTGTTAGTCTAACTTATATCCCATTCATTTAATACGTTTACTCTAAGTAGAACTAATATTAGATGCAATCCTATGTAGGCAGAAAGAAACTTTGAACTTCATCCGTGTTCCATATGTTTGAAAATCTTGTTTAATCACAAAACTTTGCACACATTGTTTTTCAAGACCTTTTTATAGCGCAGACCGTACCTGCAGACTGTGTCTGCCTTATTCCGAACGGTGTAAATCCTAAATTGCTTGTTCCTCCACATAAAGGAGCAGAAGGCACTTTCCACCAGCTCCCCCTCCATCTGTAGCTCCCCGCATCGTATCCCATGCAGTTCCCAAGTGTCGTCTAGATTTTCATGGGGCTGCAGAAGAAAGGAGTTATGGTGTGTACACAAAAGGGAAAAAAAATGTGGTGTGTACCCATAGGATCCAAGCCTGTGTTTCTCATACTGTAACACAACCCCTAATACATTGTGGTAGTGCACTATAAGAAGACTTCTGCTAGTTTGTTCAGCGTTCCACTGAACAGCATTAATGTATGTTCTTCCTCCTGCTACAATTCTTGGATCCAAGGCATGGAGCTGCCTTATACTGACTTTGGAATACTGGCTCATTAGTATCATCACTCTAGCCTTCCCCAACTGCCATCAGCCCCAGCCACCATGGCCAATGGTCAGGGATGATGGAGATTGTAGTCCAAAACATCGGGAGGGCACCAGATTGGGGAAGACTAGCAGTAGATTTTTCAAAGTCTCAGACAGGGACTTTTTCCCAGCCTAGGTACTGGATTCTTTGAATTGGAAATGGAGCGTGAAGTCTTGTGTTATACTGCTGGTTTATGGGTCCTCCTCAAAGGTACAGCCTTCTCCTCCCTTAGCTATATGTGCTTCTTTCCTCCTTATGAACCGTGTTAGAGAGCGATAGAAATGGCAGATGTAGAGCATGGGTGCACAACCACCTGCTGGGCTGGTAGGGGCTGTGCATTCACATACAACTTGCATAATACACACACCTGTGTCTCATTCTCACACTCACACCCCTAAGCACACATACAATAAACCGTCTGATAAATTACCAGAGCAATTAATACCATACCATATCAGGTTTTTATAAGAAGACCCAAGCTAACATATATTACCACTGGTTAATTGCGGAGTATTGCTACCCCTTTTGTAGTGCCCGTGTAATAGGTTTGGGAATAGGTAGAATAGGTAGCTCCCTCAACTCAATCACCACAAAATAGAGGGAAACACTCTGGGAATGGGCTCTGTGGTTCCTGTCATGGAAACATTATTCCCAGAACTACCTGAAATGTCTTAGGAAGCAGGCAGGACCCTTCAACCATTGCTTCCTATGATACATTGGGGACAGTCTAGTAACAAGGCTTCTATGGTAAGAATCATAGAGTTTGTTCCTAGAGCATTTTTCTTTTTTCAATGACATCAGATGCTGGGATTATAAGGGGACACCAAACAGTGCTTGGGGGAGGGAGTGGGGTTCACCTGCAGCCCATGAGCTTCACTTTTTGCAACCCTGGTGTAGAAGATCCATCCAGCTTCTTTTAAAGTATCTTTCGAAAGTCTCTATGGTCTCTTTTGAAAGACCCTTGACAGTAATTCTCACAGCTCAGTTCAGAAAAAAGAAACCCATTCTCCATTCCTGGCACTTACTTACAAGTTGCTGAAAGTATAATGCAAATGACAGTACTGACAGGGAGTGTGGCCTGCACAGGGTACCGTGTAAAAACTTTCAGTGTGTAAATAATCCATGTCACACTTCTACAAGGAAAACATGGCAATGAGGTTGCTTAACTGAAGGACTCTTCAAAGGAATGAAGTTGATCAGATTGTGGGGTTTTTTTTAATGTAAGAGCAAACGATAAAAGATAAAGACTGTTTAGTTTGGAAATGTCATGTTTTAAGGTTCGATAATAAAACTATAATTTAATTGTACAGAGTAAACATAGTAAGAACCTGTTTTACACTCTTAATAGCTTAGAGATGTTTAAAGGATTAAAGAAACTACCTTTTGTAGTTGAATAACTATATATTTGTGATGGCTTCTTCCCCCCCACCCCCCTGAATATATTTAGTTTATTAATTGCAGTTGCACTACGTGAAATAAAAATGCAGTACTTCTATTTTACTAGGCCACTGTCCTGCTTTTTTAGAATCTGTGTAGGTGGCTGTTTGTCAACCAAGACTTGGAACAAAGGCAGCTATCTTATTCAGAGTCAGACTATTACACCATTGGTCTTGCAAAACGTGTGCTCTATCACTGAACTATGGCCCTTCTCTAAGGGATGGTTTATAAAGTCCCACACAGTGGCTTCTAGTACTGTATTCACAGGCTCACAATACAGCCAGCATCACACAGGGCAGTCCTGAGGCGCATGAACCACCACTACCTCTTGGGGCCAAAGACATGGTTATTCCCATTTTCATGATTGCAGCAATTCAGAAAAGAGCCACTGTGATCGCAGGAAGTTGCAGTTACATGGACCCTGTTTAGATGACACACCAAGCTACGGTGGTTAAGCATTTTGAGCTAAACATTATGGCTTAGTGTGTCATGTGACCCATTCCTAACCATAGTGGCTGCATAACCGCAGTTTAAACACACTAACCATTTGCTGCAAAATGGTGAGCGACCTAACCATGGCTTAGCATGTTGTTTGAACAGGTCCATTATGGATAGATCTCACATGGAAAGAGGACTTTATGAATCTGTCTCTTCATACTATTCTGGCTGGAAGCATTTAGTGGCTGTTCTGGAGGCGATTATACTGGTGGTGCTAGACTTGCAAGATGAGTAAGCAGAGCATCTCCAATTACAGAATGATATCCTATGGAGCCACAGTAGAGGTTTTTAAGATCCATGTCTGGGTATGAAATGCAAGACCAATTAGAGGTTTATAGATACAGGAATAATTTGTTTCATCTGAACCAATGCTGTTTGGCTGAACCCAACCGATACATTGTCATGGAAAGATGTGTGCCTTCAATAGACACTTAATTAACCATGTAATCCCACACAGAAATTATATTTTATGAGCCTTGCTATTCAAATAAAGGTGACATTTAAAAGAGTATAGCATATCCATGTAGAACCACTGTCGGCACGAATCCCTTGTTTAAAAAATAATGTGCTTTCAGGAAGCTAATTGTAAATTTGTTTTCATCAGCACATAGCTGAGTTTATGTGATTAGTGGTTTAAATACTTTACCTGTGGTTGGTGCATTTATTAGGAACATACATATGTTAACACTAGAGGTGGAGAAAGCTAAATAAAGTAAGGATCATTTCAGGGGCTTAAAGATAATGCAGTACTGAAGGATCACATGGCTTTTCATACTAGGATAAAAGTTCTGTGTGAAGCTCTGGGGCAAAATTAAAATAAGAAAAGGGAGTTCTGTGAAAACCTGCTAGTCCTACTTTATCACTTAGGTAGCCAGTGCTAAAGGCTTGCAAGTCAAAAACCTTGTGAATTTTGACTCAAAAAGCAATTTTTATTTGGAAATGAAAGAAGAGTGGAGAAGTGTTAGGTTGAGATTATGTTAAAGACATATTATGCAGCTCCCCCTCAGGTCCTTAATTACTTACAACTAGGCACTTGGGGTTCCCACTGCCCTCCTGATTAAACAAAAACAAAACAAAACCATTGCCAGTGGATCAAATATCAGGAGGGGAGAAGTGGGGAAGGTTTAAACCTCCTCGGCTCATGTATGGTGGTCCCAAACGAGATCACACGCTTGTTTGTGAATAACTAAAAATTAGAGGGCCAACTGCAACATGTAATGTGTAGCTCAGCTCTTAGGGCTAGAGTTGGGAAAGCCTTATTAGCAATATGTCATTAGCCATCTCTTTATAGCTAATTTGATAGTAGTTACTGTAATTTTGACAATCTCGCCATGCAGGGTCTCCCCACAACTCACTGAAGCTGAAGAGGTTGACCATCTCTGATTTTAATCATGAATGCTAAGAATCATGATTCAGAAATATTTGAGCAGGTCCATATGGGCCCCAGCTGATGGGTTGCCCATCTTTTGACTTTAGTAACAAACACAAAATCTGGTATGTTGGGAAAAGAACAGTGCTCTTGTGAGAGTATATAAAAATATGTTATCGAGGATGCTTCATAGTAACAAGGGAAATAAAAATATTAAGCATTGTAAATATGTTCAGTGATACTTTACATATTATGGTTGGTATAACTCAAGCAGATGGCAGGGTACTGCTATTAATACAATTCACAGATACTGTCATAAACTAACAACTGGCAAACCACCATAAAAGTGAATTATTTTTAAGCAACTGCAATAAACTTACTTTCTAATGTCGTGTCAAAGTATTTAACGTTCTGCACTATTACAGTGGAGTATACAAAATGTACGTCTCCTGCAATATTTGTGTACTATTTATTGGGAGGTTTTTTAAGTAAAGGAATGAAACAAAGAAACGTAACATTTGTGTGATTCCAGATTAGTTGTAATAAATACTTTTTTTCTATTCTGTTTGTAATGGAGATTCCACCAAACAAACTTTGTTTCTGATCCCTAAGGCCAAATTCCTAGTGGAAGGTTTTCAAAAATGTCTTTCCCTTTCTATCGCTCTTCCAGAATACCTGACGGTGTTCTCCCAGATGATTGCATTCCATGACCCTGAGCTGAGTAACCATCTCAATGAAATTGGCTTCATTCCAGATGTAAGTGGAAATGCTTCTAATACATTTTTAATAAAGGTAGTAGCGGAAGAGGAAGGCAAGGTTGGTCTTAAAGGTTTGTTTTCGCAAATCACACTCCAGAGCAAGCAGCCTTCACAACCTGATAGCAGCTGCCAGTGCAATCCATTACGTGTTGTACCAAAGCAGCAGTACCACTGTATGTGCTGAAAATTTCAAATGTATGGCATTAATCTCTGGAACTTTCCCACATCACTTCTAGTCACTTAATTGGCTATCTTAAACTAGTCCTATAACCTCTCTTAGAGAACAAGCCTAGGAGTGTTTACTTAGAAGTAAGTCCCGTTGAGTTCAATGAGGCTTACTTCCGAGTAAGTGGGCATACAGTGGTGGACTTTGAAGATATCTATGCTGCAAGCACCTATTTCTGGGTTTTTTTTTATCACTTTAACTTTCATGTCTTTCTCCAAAGAATGGTGCTGATAACTCTTTTTTTAGAGCTCTCTAGCTTGTATGCACACACACACACACACACACACACACACAGGGCCTGTTCAGAAGACACCTTAAACTCTGCTGGTTAAGGCTTTTGGTTAAGCAGCAGGATGTAAGGTGTCTTATGTGATGCATTTTGCTAAACCCTGCTCACTCACTAACCATAGTCAGACCATCTACAGCAGGGTTAGCGGCTCTAACCGTGGCTTAAAGTGTTGTGTGCGACAGCATGGCTTGTGATTCATGCTAACCCCAGAGAATCACAGTTTTGGTAACCACAGAGCCTGGAGTGCCATCTGAACAGGCCCACTGTATTGATCTCGAGTGCTGATTCTGTTAGGTCCCAGTCAGATTAGATTCATTTGATGGCCATGATGAAACAGAGTGCAAAAATGTGCAAAAAATGACAGTTAATTGATAGAAAGATGGATGCAAAAAATACCTGTTATGAAAGTTCACACCTCTATTCAAGTGACAAGAGCAGTCCTCTGTCACACTGTTTTGTACTCTGCCCCCCCCCACACACATGGAGTACGAAAGGCCACTCCTCAGGACCACAGAAAATTCTCCAAGCTGACAGCACGTATTGCCCCTTGGAGCAAGACCTAAGCACAGAACCTGCGGGCTAGATTCTATACGCTTGCATGCTAGATGGATCTCCCTCCTCTCAGGAGCTGACAGATCAGATTCAGAAAAGGGGAGGGGGAGAGCTTCCAAGCCTGAGAAATAGAACAAAAGAGCTTCATCCTTATCTTCACCAGCTTCAAGGTGAAAGCTATCGATTGCTGGCCTATATGAAAGGCCTGTCTAATTAACTATGAAGCTGCCAGTTAAGCCAAATTACATAGATCTACTACCACCATATAGGAACTCTGTGAAGTCCACATTTTCACTTACTAACCAACTCACTACAGGAGCTGACAGATCAGATTCAGATAGATACATGCACCCACTCTGGACACAAAATGCAATTCACAGGTTTCCCTGAGCAGAATATTAAGACAGCTGGCATGTCATATAGATATGTCCTTTGATGCTACTGGTAGCATTGAATGTACCTGTGACTCTCCAGGATCCATCATGGTGAAGGACGTACTTCTGCAGTGATACGAACCAGATTTTCATGCTTGAGTTCTAATCCTATCAAATCGAATACCGATTAATCTTTCAAGTTCCCACTGTGAGAGAGATTATTTCTTAGCACTCTTCCATTTGCTTTTACGCTATGGAGCTTTTAGAATATTAAACATCACTAAACAGCAATTGCTGTCAACTATTGCAACACCTACATTAAGTATTATGTGAAATCGGTAGGGGAAATTGAGGAGGAGCTCTAAAAGTTGCTCCCCTTGATATTTTATAAAATATTAAAATGTCTTACAAAAAAATGCCATGCTCGCCAACTAGTTCTGACATAAAAACAAGGGACTCTTAAATTAAGAAACATTTGCCACCAGAAGGGCAAATTGTATCATTAGATTATACCGGTTTGTTTTCAGTGTCCAATCATGAAAACAAGCCACAGTTTTTGGCTTGCCCATTAATTATAGGGGTCTGGTTATGTGGACTCAGTAACCACAGTAACTGCCATAACCCCAGTTTTTATTCTGTTGCAAGAAACTTTGCACTTAGCTAATTATAGGTGTTAACAAATCAGACGTATTATTGCAGAGTTTGTGTAATAAGGCTGCAGCTAATTGGTATTTAAGAGGATACTGAATTCCATCCTTTATTCAGGGTTTTTTTTAATTACAAATGTGGGAGGTTTTTCATATGACAATGATGTTTGCAATACTGTTATTTATATAGCAGTAGCAAGAGAAGGAAGGCTGATTGGCCTTTGCACCCAGGTCTGGGAATCGACCTGTGTATATCGCACACGCACACACAGAACTGCATGTTATTGTTTATATTCCAAGTTGTTTTGGATTTTCTGCTCATGCTTTGAGGAAGGGGGAAGCATTTTCCACTGATTCCCCCTTGCATCACATCCTGCACTATTTCCAAGGCTTGCCCAACTCTCAAGGCCAAATGTGCAAGGATCTACAGAGGAAAGGGGGAGACGGGAACAGATAGAATCCAAGTCAAATCATATCAGGTAATCTGCATCTACTCCTTTTCCATAAAACCCCAAAGTAGAAGGAGAGGATGCTTAGCCAGCCACACGTGTTCTCTCCTGCCACTTAGAGGAAACATTGAAATGGGGCAACTAAGCTAAGTGGGATGGGCTGCATAATATCTGAATTTGTATTAGGCAGCTATGGAATAGGACTCAAATGTAATTTGGAAAATCAGCTGTTGTTTTTCAGCATAGCGGGAGTGGAGCAGCTTGGCCTCTGTTCAGTCTTCTAATCATAAACTGTTTTCTGTCGGAGAATATTAAAAGATTTACTTCACAGGATGTAATAGTTTGAACACTGAAGGTTCTGTGTAACTATCTGCGTTAAGCTTTAAGCATACTTCATTAGTGGCAAACACTGGCATTCAGTGAAAAATAATTGCACACCCTTGCACAGACTAGTAGCTTAAAAGCAAAATTTTGGGGGAAATTTTGCAGTAAGAATGGATCTGACATTTGGTTATACTTGAATGAGGTTGGTAGGGGGCAGTGTGTACTAAGAATACATTTCAGCAAATAGCAATTCTTTTGGGAAACAATTGAACCAGATTCTTGGGTGTCCTATTTTTTCATTCTTTTTTAAAGTTACCTGTAAAATAAGATGCAAAAATTATTGTTTTGATAATTTTATTTTTTGTTCTTTCCTGTTCCTAGAATGTTACATTTCTGGAAAAATATGCATTGCATATTGATAGTAAAATCGCGTCTGAATTTTATTTTATTTCAAATTATGCAATTGCAGGTATAGCTGCAATCTAAGGTAGCTAAATATTGAGAAATTGGTTGTAAAGAGACAAACTGCCATTTAAACAGAAGTGTGGATGTCTCTTTGGCGTTGACAACAACCAACCTGGGTCTGCCGTATACCCAAGTTCCCCAACAGGGCACATATAGCTTCCTTTGAATTGCTGTTTACTGGTGATATTGGCTTTGGCGAGCATGTGTGCAAGTTTAGCATTTTATTTTGTTATGTGATTTTCTGATGAAGTATGAATAGCTTATCAAGTATATACACATGCCAATCTCAGTTTACAGTTAATGAACTGATATCCTTTAGGCCATAGTTCTTTATGCAATTAGAAACTTTTTTTAACCTTCCTCTTATTTATTTTTTCATTTATTTATTACGTTTCTATACCACCCAGTATAGTTCACAATGATATATATTATTAATAGATTTGTTATAGGTTATGTAAATAACTTGCTCATGTGATAGAATTCCTTGACTAGAATCTATTACTATCCTAACTGTGACTGTTGCATCTTTCCTTTACTCCCATTCAGAGCAACATCTGCAACTGTGATTCTACTTTCCCCCTAGGCTGCATTTAGCCATACTGTGTAGTTCATCATCATAGGCCTTGTCATTGTGAATTTAAAGTTACTTAGAGTTGCATTCAGACAACATGATAGTCAATGGTGGAGTAATAATCAACTCAACAGTTATTTCTCCCCACATGCCATGATAGTAATCAACCATGGTGTGGATTAGGATCAGTGTTGATATGACTCACTCATCCCCTGCGCTTTCTCCCCCACCCCTCAGTCCTCCCACTAGTATCTCATCAGCCATTGTTGCTGAAAATCTATCCAGCTGGCTAACTAGAGTGGCAGCCACTGCTTTGACTGCTCTTGTCTTGCAACTCTGTGGCTGACAAAATAACCAACTGTAGCTGAGGAAATAACCAACGGTGCCCTCCACATGACACTATACTAATGGTGGTTCAAATAGCCAACTCTGCGCAGCATTGGTTATTTCGGCCAAATAACCAACCATTGGTTAAAAATCTCCCAGCACTCAACACGATAACCCACAATGGGTTAAATAACCAACCGTTGACTAAAACACCGTTGGTTATTGTGTTGTCTGAACCCAGTCATCAGAATCTGGGATAGACATGACTTTACTTTCCCAACAGACAATAAGTACAGCCTGACAGATATTATATAAAGGTGGGATCCCCTGTATGCAGCTCAAATGGTTAATCTAACCTACTATAGTTTGTTTGTTTATTTGTTTGTTTATGACTCACCTTTCAGCCCAAATAGTGCACCCAAGTCGAACAGAATTAAAACAATTGTAAAACTTTAGAAACAACTTTAAAAAATTAAAACATTACCTACATCAGAATTAAGAGCGGGAGAGAATCTTAAAAACAGAGTTTGGAGCTAATACATCTAAGATACTAAAAAGCCAAGTGGAAGAAAAAAGTTTCAACCACCACCTAAAACTGAGCAAAGAAGGGGCTAATGTAATTTCCTTAGGCAGAGAGTTCCACAGATGAGATGCTGCCACGGAGAAAGCCCTATCTCGTGTTCCCACCAACCTAACATTTCTTGATGGTGGGACACACAGAAGAGCATCCAAAGAGAATATTAAACTACAGGCACATTCATATAGGAGGAGGCAGCCTTTCAGATATTCTGGCTTTATTGGTGAGCATCAAAACCTTAAATTGTGCCCAGAAACAGATTGGCAGATTTAGTCTGTAAGAATTTTAATGACCATACATATAATCTTCAAGGAAGGAATTTTTAAATCTTACTGAATGTATTTTATATTTCTAACAGCATACCATATTTTTATACATTCTCTATCCCTAAAGGCAGTGATTCTCAAACATTAAGGACCTCCCCACAGGACACTTGGTGACTTGGTGAATGTCTTTAATTCTTGAAATTTAGAGAATTAAATTTAACGTATTACAGAAGCTGAACTTGTTACTCTGCAATGTGTGTGCAACCACACATACTATATATATGCTTTATTTTAGGTGTGCCACGGTAGTCACACTGCAATTTTAGGTCTGTACAGTTTAACTGAGTAGAACGTTGGGGAAGGATGCAGTCCTAGAACAAAAATCTTCTAGGGTTGACCAGAAGAACAGAAAGAGAGCTTACCCTCTCCATAGTTGTTAATTTGATAATAAAGGTCATATCAAAAATTCTGCTAATCTGTTCATCAGTAGACAGGGTGGGGGGCATTATCTTTTTTCCAATTATATTCAATTGTCATTCTGGCTGCTGTTAAGAAATGCACTTATCATTTCAACATCCTCTTTGAAAACAACTCCTTTGATATAGCAAAACAAGACCACAAGGGGATCCAGTGCTATACCATATCCAGTTGTATTTCTAATTTCTTCTAAGATCAGGGTCCCATAGGCTTTTTTTTTAACATTGTCAAAAGATATGATGTTTGTCTGCTCTAGAAAATCCGCAATACGAACATTGGTTGCTTAGTCCTAGATGCATTTTGTTTAACATTGATAGTTCTATACCACCTATATAAAGTAAATGCATATTGTTGGTGTATTCCAGATCCATTTCTAATCTGCCAAGGATATTTCTCGTGAAACATCTAACTCCAGTTTATTCTGATATGGGTTTGCTATTAATTCCTGTTTAGCAATACTTGAATAAATCAATGTTTCAAATCTGAACAATTTCTTGGAGAGCCATATTTTAATAAAAAATGGTTTACTGTAAGATTTTCAGCTTTGAAGTGAGAAAGAGCGGGGAGAGAAAAGATCCAATTTTCAGTCTGTTGTGGAAATTTCAGGCTTAGAAAGTCGTGTGCAAATTTTGTAACGAGAGAGTAAAATGATAAGAGTACATATTAAGGTCCCTACACGAAACCTAGATAATGGGTTATTGTACAGTGCTAAGAAATATAGTCAAGTTCAGCTTCTAGTGGTTTAAATTGAGGTGTTGGTAGTATGTTACACTATTAGAGATTTTAAACCATAACACTGATGCAAATTTCTCACACGTGTTAAAACCAGAAGCTACAGAATTACAGTACTAACATATTTTTTAAATGTGCAAGGATCTGTTTTAACAATATATTCCTTTCTCCCCCTTTCCCATTTTGTTTTATAGCTATATGCTATTCCTTGGTTTCTCACAATGTTTACACGTGAGTATGATCTTTTCTCATTTTTCTGTACTAAGCATATTTTTATTTAAGTTCTCAGCCTGCAAAGCATGGCTAGGGTTTCATGCCAAGAGTCTGGCACACTTAAGAGTCTGTAATGTCAAACACCTAACAGTGCCATCTTAGAATATACTTACAGTGCAATCCTGTATGTGTCTACTTAGAAGTCAGTCCCGTTGGGTATAGGATTGCAGCCTAAATTGGCCACACACAAAAATTAGTCATCTGGAAAATAATCGGCAACACTGCTTTTCAAGATATAATACCTTTAAAATATATATTTCAGAGAGTTCAGCCATATGTACATGTTTCTTTGGTATATTTACATCTTTTGCTGCTTTATCTGCCCATTAGATTCTGCTCTGACTTTGTTCTTCTACATCCCAAGCCCTGTGCTCATTCCCTTATAATTTCACTTTGTCCTTCAGAATAGTTGTATCAGTCCTGCTTTAATCAGGGCAGGAGCCTCATGCGAATCCACATGGATAAATATGGTTTTGTTTACACACGCAGCATCACCACATTTTTAAAATGGAACTCATTCTGATTTGACAATAGAAAGTGTGTCTGCAGTATATCGAAAAGTTACTCTACAGTGTCATGTTCGTTTTGCATAAAGACTTGTGCATAATTCATGGAGGATTATCCTACGAGCATCCACAAGTGTGTGGAGTAATCCATATACTTAACAGGAGATTTGCAGTATATCTAAGAATCACACTGTAAGCATTTTTCTGAAGAATTGATTTTATTAGTTAGTATATCAAAACAGTTGTATAGCTGGGGAAGGAATGCCACAATTGTGTGATTTAAAAGATCAGTTTTGGTTATGGGGTATTGATGTGGTTTAAAAATTGTTGTCTAAAATTTAACTATCACTCAAGTGCTTGTTACTGCATAGTGTTAGCCTGATAAACTAAATCCGCAAACTTCTATGTACTTACCTGGACTCAACGGAACTTAATTCAGAGTAGACATGTATAGGATTGTTCTGCAGTCATGATACTCTTCCCAGGCGAGTAGTTAATGTGTACAAAGGTCCGTGAAGATGCTTCCATTCTTCAGATAATATGCCTCATAGACAATGATTGTGTATTGTGTGTTTGTGATGTTTAGTAAGCGTAAAAGAAGGAATGAATGGATTCATGCATGGATTTTGCTCCTTGAAATACTCTCTTATGTGTAATGCCTCAGGGTTTAATTGCAACAGTTGCATGGTGTGGCATAGTGGTTAAGAGACTGAGTTATGAATCAGGTTGTCCCCAGTTCCAATCTGCTGTCTGCCACAAACTCACTAGGCGGCCTTAGTCCAGCCACTTTCACTCAGCCTCAGTCCCCTCGTCTGCAGTATGGGATAATAACACTGACTTGCCTTTTGGGGTTGTAGTAAGGATTACAAAATCTGAAAGTACTATACAGATTTTAAGTATAAATATTAATATTACTAATAGGCATGGCTTCCCAAATCATCAGAACTGGTGATCACAGTTACCACTAACAACCCAACTTCCTAATCCATGGCTTGACATTGGCTTGTTATTAAGTGTCAGCATAAAATAAGATATAGGCTGATTTTTTAAATAAAAAAACACAGGATACCTTGGCCACATAGCGGTGTCCCATGTTCCAAGATTGACTGTAGCCCCATTCCTTCCACACTTCTCCTGGATATTGGCACAATGCCCCAGGTCCCTTGCCCACCCCTCTCCTTCCACCTGTCTAGAGGTTGCATGCTAGTCTTCATACTGGGAATTACCAGGAAGTGGATGAATCTGAATGGCATGCCTTGATCTACTTCACAAGTCATAAAATGAGCAGCCTCTATCTGGCCTCTGTTAGAACAGTACTGAAACTCAAACATGGTGCATCAATCAGTGATCAATCCTTTGGTCTTCCTTTCATAGACACACCTTTCTTTGGTTAGCTTCCTGTTTGTATCATTTGGGGGGGGGGTGCCTTGACCCCTGGCTGTTCGTTGCCTTTATGATATCTTTTGGCCCTTGGTTTAGTCCAGTCATATTTGGGCCACCAATATCACGAATGTCCCTTGCATGCTATTTAATCATTCGTGCCACGGCCTTGCGTCTACAGACCATTGTTCCTACAGTCATCTGGAACTTTAGGTGCAACACAAGCCCTCTCATGCTAACTTCCTGTTATGAGTTTTACACATGCCACAAGGCTTGTTCCTCTCCCCAACTCCTTGTCCACCTTGCGTGAGAGAAATTCCTAAGAGGCAGAAAAGTCTCCAAATCATTTTTTCACCCTTTGACTCTGTTGCACTTGCTTCCTAATGCATCTTACTCTGCAGCAACACCCTAGATCAACAGTTCCAGTTGGGTGGAAGCCTTTTTAAATACATGATCAATAAGTTTGTTTGGTTCATCTAATAATAGACCAAGGAAGGGTTTTAGCCGTGTGAGATCATTTGGCAAACACAATCCTGTTTGAATCAATATTTCTTTGCCACTTTGCAGATGTCTTTCCTTTGCACAAAATCTTTCATCTGTGGGATACATTACTTCTTGGGAATTCTTCCTTCCCATTCTGCATTGGAGTGGCTATTCTACAGCAGCTGAGAGACCGGCTTCTCTCCAATGGATTCAACGAATGCATTTTGCTCTTTTCTGATTTGCCAGGTATTAAAATTACCTTTTTTAGACTTGTTTCAATGTTAGATGTCTTCTCTTCCGGTTTGTGAAGTTTTATCTTTATATTTTTCAGGATTACAATATAAGATAAGGGTTCCACCCTTAAAGGCAGCCTAGAAATAATTTTAAATAACTCAGTAAAGATATTGCTATGGGAAATGGAAAGAGTTGGCATGCTGAACAGAATTTGAATTGGTAGTATTTCTTGAATTTTAGAGGAGAAAGGCAAAATAATAATAGAAGATTGCATTAATTGTGGGTGTGAAACCACAGTTCCCACAAATGTGAAACCACAATTCTTCTAATAGAGTTCAGAGTAATTTATGCTGGCACAGGACTGCAGTTCCACTGTCCGTGGCAAATGCCCAACACTTTCTGGTGGGTGTGATGGCTTCCAGACTTCCTGCCGGTCAAGAAGTTGGTGTGGATTCTTGTTCTGCAGTTGTATTGCACTTCTAACTTCCGTGAAGCACAATGTGATGAGACCAGGCCACAGCCTTCGTCTTGAGTTTGGAGCTGCAGGAAGGGGGATCATCCCAGACATTTGCACTATCCTTTAGAGGTGCTCGTTACACTTCAGAGGTGTAGCATGACTACAGGCATGCATCCACTGCCCAGCCCCCAGCTTGGAAAGCTGGCTGGGGCTTGTCTGCGTCAGGCTCTGCTTCTAACCCACTCCAAGCACCTCAGGCGTGTGGTGCATCCCAAGCACCTTAGGCAGGTGGCGCAACTTTGAGGGATGTTCTTCTGCCCCCTTCCTGACCTAGACAATGTGCTAAATGTAATACACATGTAACCCGTAAGTAAAGAATCTAGGTGAGGTACCAGAACTTAGTCAAACACGAAAAGCCCTTTGTTTTGCAAAACTTACGAATTTATTCTTAACAACTTAACAGTTAACCCTCAGTGAGTCCCTCCCTGTGTTGTCTCAACTCCTAAATAGATGCCCAACCATTCCATTCCGCTCCTAAAATGCTGTTCAACGTTGCAGGCTGCCCAGTTCCCTGCTCCTTACAGACATTCTGCCCAACATTGCCTCCTCTTTCTAATCTTCTCAAAATCCCTCCAACGCTCTCCTCTTTTCCTTTTTCCTCCTCCTCTTCCTTTTCCCTTTCTTTCTCCTCCTCCTCTCCTAACCGCTCTCAACTGTCGCTCCCTTCTTTCGCCTCCTTCCGTTACCATGACAACCCATCCCACACGCACATCTACTGATATTTAATTATACAGAACATTATAGAATAAGTGTTTTAGGCTTTGTGCTATTACTTCTGGCAAAAGCCAAGAACTTAGCAAAGGAGAGCTGGGCCAGATCTACACCAAGCAGGATCTCACACTTTGAAAACTGTTTGAAAACTTTATATGGAGTGTGTCCTAGGCCCCAACAGTTGTCATTACTGTTATAAACCATTTTAAAGCAATAGTGTAGATCCTGCCCGGGTATTCGCCAGTACAATGCCACACAAACACTTTTCCCGAGACAGCCATTCTTCCCAGAATTCTTTAATCAGTAAGCAATATCTCAGTGTCTTTCGGTGCCTCTAGGCTGTCCCTCTCCCCTCCACAGTGTTTCCCTACTAATATCTCTCTGCAGTATTTGAAAGTTCTGTTTACTTTTAGTTCAAAGTGGCATTTTTAAAAAACTGTCAGTCATTTTGTAATTAAATGAGAGTGGTAGCGTAGGGGCATCTAGATGCAATGGTTGCACTTGCTAAGCATTTAATACTTTCACCTCAGGACACACACACATACACAATAACTAGTCACAAAGTGACAAGCTCTTAATATGCTTCGACCTCAGCTTTATTGACAAGCCCATAAATCAAAGCCTGAACAGCTTAAAGTGCGGGGAAAAGGAAAAGGTTCTCTTATTGTCAATGTAACTCGGAAAGCGGATTCCCAAAGTTCCAACCATACAAGTGTAATAAAGTCTTAAACAAATATTTCTTAACAAAGCCATACTTCGTGTATGACATAGCCACCTGAGCTTCCCTTGAGCAGCTGGTGTGTGTCTAGAGATTAGAAATTAGCACTAATTTATAACATTGCGTACCTAAACATCTCCCTCACCCTCTTTTGCTTTGGGTTGCGAACATTCAGGTATGTGTGTGGGGGCATTTTTTTCAACACTTTGGCTCTCCAATATATTGACTTAAATTATGTATTGCTTTTATGTTCTACACTTATTCCATAATGAATCTCAAGAAGGGGGGTATACATTCCCACCCAGTCTCCCTTGCACACACTGATCAAGGCTGGACCTGCTTAGCTTCACCAAGGTGATGGATCACATGCCTTTATGCCATAGCTTAAGAACCACTCTCTCTTGGCGTCAGGAGTACAGCAAATCTCTCATCTTTATAGAACATTTGCTATCTTAAGAAGATCTTCAAGAAAAAAATCAGTAGTAATCCAGAAATGTTTTCTAAAATTGAACATCAGCTTGGTATGGTCATCCATGTCTTTTAGATATTTCCAGTGGATATAGCACCAGCTTTCAGACACCATAAGCATCTAGTGGCTTCTGCCTTACCCACACTTGAAAAATAGCCAGCAAATCAGGTCTCTTAACATATGGAATAGATATGAACTGAGTTTTCAGGGTGTAAGGCAAAGATGGGGAACCAGTAGCCCTCCAGATGTTGTTGGACTCCAGTTCCCATCAGCTCCAGCCAGCATGACCAGTGGTTAAAGATTATGAGAGTTGCAGTCTAACAATATCCAGAGGGCCACAAAATATTAGCTCTGGTATAAGTAAGGCAACCTACAGGCATCCTGTCAGCTAGCAAGAAAACAATACTCTCCTCCTGCCAGCTATTACAGAGAAGTTATCAAAGTTTCCAAATACAATATCAATTTTTTGGCTAGTTGACTTCCAGGATGATACCACACATTTTCAGAGTTGCATCCGGTTACAGGAAACTCTGTTTTGGCTCCTACAACACTGAACTGTACATAAGTTCTGGAAGATATTAAGTATCGTTTTTGAATGTTAGCAACCAGATTTGTTTTGATTTGGTTTTTACAAATAGTTTATTACATAGTGTTGTTTGGGGTTCTTCCCCTCCCCCCCTTATTTTGAGCAGAACATCAACATCTCCTTAGATGCAATCTAACTGCCCTTAAAGTCAACAGCAAACAAGTCTTTGGTTCTAAAGGATCTGAATTACAACAATTGCATTAGAAAATATCAAAATGTGCATGCACATTGAGAGCGGTTCTGAAATCCGAAGCAACTTTTACTAGAAAGCAGGAGCTGAGCCACACATTATGCTGATCACATGGCATGCAGCTCAGCTCTGTGTGTGTGCAATATTGAACGATGAAGGCTTCTCCAGGAACTGTCCCTACAGGCAACAAAAGACTTGGAGAAGTGTCAGGTACTTTGTTTGCTCCTCACCACCCCTCTTGGGAAGGTACATTATTTGCCATTCCTGTTCCAAGAAAAAGACACAAGAGCTGCTTGTTTATGGAAGGCTTGTTTTTGTCCCTACATCTTCTTGAATCACTTGCATTCAATGGCTTTGTCAAGGAGAAGGAGGCAGATGTGCTTAAAAAACAGCTCTCAAAAAGTCATCAAAGGTGAATAATGATATTTGTGAAACAGCAGTTACACAAGCTGCCAATACTTAATAGCTCACAGCCAAGTATGGGGTAGAGAAGCTGGCTTTGGTACAGCAGGAAGGTGATTTGTTAGCACACACCTGCTTACCAAAGATGTTCTGTAATGTCAAGGCCTGTAAGATTGATGCCATATTCCCTAAAGCTATGAATCCTTTAATACATCTTTTTCCACTTCTATATAAAAGATGACCACAAATCCAAACTTATTGATTCTGTTTTTTCAGAACTAAGAATGAGGGAACCCCAGATAATCTCTCACTTGCTCTTTCTTCTTGATCTTTGGTTATTATATAGTTATTTAGATGTTGTTGTGTCCAGTGGTGCCCCTCTACCAGTGGTAGGCTTTATGTTCCAGGATAGGCTTCCATCTGCAGAATGGGTAAGAAAATGATTTTCACCAATTCATCTCCCCACTGCATCCCTACCCCCACTTTTTCCAGAGAATATACACCAATTTTCTCTCCTCTTACAGACCTTGCACAACCTCCCATACTGTTCCGGAGGGTCCCCCAGCCCTCTGGAGAAGATGAGTGGAGAAAGGGAAATCTGTGAAAATCACTACCCTACCCATTCCAGTGACAAAATCCTCCACTGGAACAAAAAGCCCAAAACATATGACTGGACTCTGCAAGAATCCTAACTGAGCCTGCAATATTGAGTCTTTTACCTATCTAAACGATAGGGCCCAGAGCAACTAATTTGTAAAAAAAGTTGCAATGTAATCAGATGCACTATTCTTCTGCTTTGTTCAATTGAGAGAAAGTATAAAGGATTTTGAGCAAAAGAGTATTTCACTAATTGACAACATTTTTGATGTCAGGTGAAGAGTGGAATGGTATCTAATCTTTTAATAACCAGTAGGTCACAACAAAAACTAATCTATAAGACATACATTCATAGGCAAGACAATGTAAAAAGCAAGGGCTTCTTCAGGCCCTTTTTTCCCTTGCTGGTGAGGTGGGTTCTTTGTGTGCCTGGGGCTAGTTGTGTAGGATAATAAACAGAATGCTTTGGACAAAGAGGTCAGGCCAACACTATGAACATTAATTCTTTCTGAGAGTGACAAGCCATTCATCTTCTCTAAATTTCCTCTTGGCATGCAGGTTTGTTTGAAAAGAGCAGGTTTCTGGAACGGATGACATGATACACAGAAGACAAATTTATGAGCATATGCACTGTCATATTTATATATCTTTTTACTGTGCTTTTCATGAAACAGTTTCTGTCACTAATCACTTGTTTAGTGCTCTCTGTGAGTTTTTTCCCCCCTGTGAGCCGTCTTTGCAGACAGGTTCTCAAGTATTTTGCTGTAAAATTCTCCCTTGTTGTCACCTGTGTGTTGTCTTAAACGTGGTGCTTTGTGTACTCTGCCATCACAGAAAAATATATGCCGAAGGTTTAAAATGGCTGCCGGAGATTATGGAATCTCTCTGAAGTCAGCGTGGCTTTGGTGTTTATCAGTTATCTTTTGACAAAGCTTTTAAGAACATAATACATGACTGAGTTGTAGCATGGAGTTTTAGGTTGCTCCTTCCCCTAAAGGTTCTCCATCCATGTGTGACAATTTTATCAAATCAAGAAGATTAATGATTGGCTTAATGTTGAAAAATACAAGCCAACCAATTGCTAGTGTTTGGCTAACAGTTTCCTTTCCCCACTTCATTAAACTTACAGGAAATAAGTTTATTAACCAGACTTGCTTAATTTTGGTGAGCAATCTTTAGAATCATTTTCAGGCTACATGGAAGTGATTTGAGAAATGGAGGGAGACTTGAATACAGTTTATTTTTTAATCTTTCCCCGTAATTTTATATATTGCAATTTATTGATCCTTGCCTGGTTCTATGGAGTTGAGGAGGTCCATACATGGTGAGGCTGTTCAGGCAACACACTAAGCCGTGATTAGACTGCTAACCCTTTTGCAGGAAGTGGTTAGTGAGCGTTTTTAAATCGTGCTTATATAGCCACCATGGTTATGAATGGTTCACATGACACACAAAGGGCATGTCTACACTTAAGAGTGTAGATGGAGGGACATGGCCTAAGTTTTGAGCTAAAAATGCTTAACCATCATGGTTTAGCGTGTTGTTGTCTGAACGGGACCTTTGTTTCTTTCCACACATATGCAACCTTCATACTGACAGCAAGTCTATGGGGTAGTTTAGGCTGAGAGAGTGACTTGCCCAAGGTCACCCAGTGAACGTCAAACAGTGATTTGAATCCTGGTATCCCTGGTCATAGTCTAATTCTGTAGCTCAGGGGTGGGCAACTTCAGGAGGTCAAGGGGAAACTTCTCCCCTTGTCCAGGATTCCTCCACGGGCTGCACTCTTGTTGCCTTCATGGCAAAAAAAGGGGGAAACACAATTACTCTCAAACAACTACAGAGGCTGTAAGGACAATTTTAGTTTGAAAAGAAGCTAAGCTCCTTAGCAAGCCTCTGTAGCGGTTTGCTGCCAACTCTTTTCTGCCTATTTTTCAGGGGGACAGCTGGGCTGTCTGTTGCCCGCCCTTGCTACAGCTACTAAATAATAGTGGAAGATTAGCCTGAGAGCAAAATCCTATTCAGACATTATGCTGACTGTCTTGAATGGGTGCCTCTCTGTTCAGGGTGTATGTTCAAGATACCTACCCTAAATCTACACTTATCCTTTATAGTTTTAAATATTGCTAGATGTGAGTGGCACACAAATTTAGCTAGAAAGGAAACTAAATTTGTCTTTAGTAATCTTCCTGCAGATTTTTTTTAAAAAAAATGCTCGTTTTAGGGGTTAATAGGGAGCAGCAGGCACTTCATTCTAATATAACCCTAAAGCTGCAATCTGAGAATAGATCTTATTGAACTCCATGGGACATACTTTTCAGTAGACGTGCATAGTTTAGTGTTGTAAGCCTGTTAAAACTACACAAAGCATATGGATCCAGACATTGTTGAATACAGATTTTGGGGGGGTTATAGGCTTGTCCAGTAGTTGTCGGCCATTTAGAACTGGGTTCCAGCTAAGACGAGTAAAAACTTCGAGTCTTTGATATCAATTGCATCATAATGTTGTGGATTCTTTTTTGTTTTCTGGAAGTGATTGTGCTGCTTTCTCAAATGTGGCAGGCCACATAAAGTTCAAATTCGTGAACATTTTTTTCCACTCGTGCTTTTGGTTTGCTTCGCAAGCTCCTTTAGCAACTGTAACCATGACAAAATGCACAAAGCTTGAGCTTCACATCACATTACTGGATGCCTTACATTCAAGTGTTATCACACCAACACCATTTGGCCTGATTTTGCCTTGTTTTACTGTGATTACATTTGCAGACTGCCTACACACTGTAATTATGGTTTGCTATTTAAAATATACCCTTCATTTGCAATTGTGGTATAATTCTAATGGGACTTGTTCTGCTTAGTCATAGTCATTTGGAATTTCAACTTGGTTGCATGCTAGCAGAGGAAAGGAATATTTCTTGTTGTCTAACGAGATTTTATCACAATTTACCTACAAATCTTCAATTGTGTGTGCTAAAACCTAAAAGGGTTTTGTTGCACAATTGTATGTTTACCAAAAAGTATGTACTGTATCTTTGGTTCTAATGGCACATTCCCCCCCTTTGATTTGCGCCTTGGTGTCCTGTCTTCAGAAATTGACATAGAACGATGTGTCCGTGAATCAATCAACCTTTTCTGTTGGACTCCCAAGAGTGCTACATACAGACAATATGCACAACATCCTAAGCAAGCCAGTGAGGGAAACTGCACAAGAAGTTTAACATCATGTTTCTCATCAGACTATCAGGATGCGCCCAGAAGTGACCTCGTGAGTTTTTTTTTAGCTTGATGTTTTAATAAGGGGAGTATGGGATAAAAGTTTACGTGTATTCTTGTGATATTAATTGGAGGGTGGGTTGTTTTTTTACAGTGTGTGTGTGTGTGTGTGTGTGTGTGTGTGTGACATTACAGTATGAAAGTGAGATTATATATATATATATATATATATATATATATATACACACACACCAAGTGGCCCAAAAGTAGGTATACAGTATACTCTTCCCAACTGTCATTCTGACTCCACCCACACATCTTCTACTCACACATTCTCTCCCCCTCCCATCAACATCCTAAACAACTGTATACCTAGTTTTGGGCCACCCACTCTGTGTGTGTGTGTGTGTGTGTGTGTGTGTGTATCAAAAAAGGTAAACTTCAGAAGCTTATCTTTAGTGTTCCAGTAATGTCATAATTATTCAAATTAAGCATTACTGTACTGCACAAATATACCTGTGACATGTATAAAACAGTTCTTGACAATAATGGGGATTAGAGTGTTTGCCTGGATATTGACTGTACTGTGTCACTGTGATTTTATAGACAGATGAGTTCTTAAGGGGAGTAATACGTTGGCTTTCTGGAAATTTGCAAGAAAATGTATATCGAAATTATAAACTGTGAAAGGACATTTTAACGTTTTATCAGAAAAAAAGCTATGACAACTTAACACACAGTTGGAGCAAAGTGCTTTAACCTTACAAATGCTTTCTCAGTAGAGTATGTTTTGCTGTTTTTTGGAGTGACTGAAGGCCTGTTCAGGGATGACATTTTGTGGAGAGTTCTCAATCTATCAGTGTCCACATCTCACAAGCTCCTTCCCCGTCACCACAAGGCACAGAGAAAGTAACAAATCAACTCAGCTATGCCATGTTTGTTTGAATAAAGTTTCTTCCTCCCCACTTGCTCTGTCAGAAAAAAAGTGGAAGGTAGACAGAGAGGTGGTGAGTTTACATACTCATGGCACAGCCCAGTCCATTACTTATTTTATCTCAGTGGTGAATTGCCCGCTCAGAACTCTTCTTGGCATCTACCACCTGAACAGCACTTAAGAAACATAACATTGAATAAATTCCATGTTCCTGTAGCACAGGAATAAGTGGATATAAATTGTATTGAGAGATTTTATTTAAGCATTAAGAAACCCTATATAATAGATTTAATGTTTGTTACCATTCATGTCTTTACACTCAACAGCTGAGCATGGATGTTTATATCTTATGATTACTTTTTACATTCCATTACCACCTGTTCGGATATTTATTGTTTGGAAGTTGAAGTGTATATCTGTTCTTAATGAATAGTATATTTTAGTTAGCTAGCTGCTCTAGGCAATACTACTTTTTTCTATCTTCCCTGACTCCAAACATTTTGAACTCTGTGCTGTTCTGTGGTTTGATACCCATGTGACCTTTATTTATGTTCCAGTACCATTTTAATCCTAAAATTGCTCTGAAGAATGTGCCAATGGAAGTATTTCATCTTGTGCCAGGGCTTCTCCCAGCTCCTATTCTCCTACTGTTTCTGTTGAGTGTAGCCTTTTATTTCTTTAACCGAGATTATTGAGGCCTAGACACAAGAGCTTCTGAGTAAGCCTTCCCTCCACTGAGAATAATAACAAAAAAGAAACCATTTCCCCCCTCTCGTGGAGTTTGTGAAATGTGCTATTCAAAATGCCTATACTTTACTTTACATAGCTTATTATATTTAACGCGCTGGTTGCCAATTCCTTAAGAAGATAGCTTCTGTGTTAGCAATATGAAAATGTATCCCTGTTATCTGCATTTACCTCTGGAAACGTATTTTGGTGGAAATGATCTTTTGGGTAGGTGGTGGGATGATACCAGATAACATTTTGGAACTTTGTCTATACCAGCCAGTGATATGTTGATTTTGTCAGTTCTTTGGGGAAGTATTTTAAATCTTTTGACAAGATTAACAGTTTTTTCTAGCTTTCACCATTTTAATCTATTTATTTAAACTTTTTTTTCCAGTGGCAAGGAAGAAATAACAAAAACATAATTATTTTGGGCAGTATCCAATGATGAATATCCACAAGCGGCCAGCTCTGCCAATTCCGCTGCACAAGCAAAACCCACCACTTGTGCAACGGAAATTTAGCGCCTCCAGGAGCAACCTGAAATGAGCGGAAACACTTGTTTCTGGAACAGGACAGATCGGCGAAGTCAGCATAAGGGGCGGGTCGGCAGAGTTCGAAACCAACAGGGCTGGCTATTTTGCAAAATGAAAATGGTGGTGGGCCCCAATTGAAGAGGGTCGCTATTGGATATTGCCCATAGTCTTCAGCGTGGTGTTTTTATATCTGCTATAGTTTGTTTTATTTTCAAATTTATATGGGGTTTAACATAAACAAGCAGCGTACAGCAGAAATAATCCGTATAAGAGTTTAGTATAAACTGTATATTGATCAAAAAGGTTATAGCTAGAGTCATATTCAGGGAAGCCTGTCTAAACAAATAGGACTTAAGCATCTAAAAATCAACACTGTAGATGCTTCCCTGATGTTAATAGGGAGGGAATTCCACAAAGCAGGTGCTGCCACACCATAAATGCCCTATTCCTTATAAACCATAACAATGATAAAGGAAGCATAAGCCATTACTAAATGTGCCTCCCCAGAGGACCACAGTGACTAGGCAGCAACATACGAAGCACGATGATCTCTGTGGTGGTTGTTCAATACTGAGGGAGAAGAACTTTAAGATATATTTAATGTCAACAATATTTTTAACTTGCCTAAAGAACACACATTGTGATATTGGTGAAAACTGCATAGGTAGCAATACAGTTCTTTAACAGATTTGCCCGTATGTTTTCATGTATAGAAATCATCTCAACTGATACTTTGAGGCTCTCATTGAAATTTGTTTTATTATTGACATAACCCCTGCCCTGTATATTCCCATTAAGGCCTACCTCAGTCATTTTGAGAATAGGGTCCGTGTCCTGGGAAGACGCAATATTCTCTTTAAAAAACAAATATATATATATATATTGTTTCTAGAAAAAAATAACTGAACCACTTCCATTGAATAATACTTTTGCCTTAGGAGCAATTACTGCTTCCTCCTTGAGGAGTTCCAATAGCAGCAGAAATGCAAAGAATTGATAAACAAGGCAACAGACGTTGCCTAGATGAGGTATTTGCACTTTCTGAGCCAAGTATCAGCCTTATCAGCAGAACTCCTTTGGTACTCCTCGATTCTCTTCACACCCCAACGGACTCTGACTTTTATCGGCTTGACACTGGATGTCTTATTTATAAATTGTAATTCCTTTCATGCCATGAACAGTATTTCCCCTCAGTGTGTTGATCACTTCCTAAAGTAAACTCCTGAAGCCCATTATCACAGAGCTATGCAAGTGTTGATGGTATGTTATACAAAGGAAAAATAAATGCTTTTTCAGCAATGGGACTCTCTTCTGTTGTGCTCTTTTGTGTGTGTCTTTCTCCATCCTAGCACATGCCGTACCTCAAGAAGAGTGCTTGAAGTGGCTTCATTTCTTCTGAAGTGGGAAATAATTGAGGATTCTGAGGCACCACCACAGCTTATCAGTTTATGATTGCAAAACATACATGTCAAGAAAAATAAACCGCCATTTCATTGTTTTTCAACTATGGGTTTCTGAGTTATGTGAATAACTTGCCTTCAGAAGAAAGCTATTCAAAGTTCTGCCCTGTGTCCACTTCTGTATTCTTTACTGCAGTCAGGGCCAGCCCTACCATTAGGCAAAGGGAGGCAGATGACTTAGGTAGCAAATTGTAGGTGTATTGAAAGGGAACAAGATAATGATTTGGGGAAGGTTAGGGTGACCATATGGACAGGAGGACGGGGCATGCAACACCTGCTGAAATTCCCTCTTCATCACAACAATTAAAGTTGCAGGAGCTATACTACAGTGACCAGATAAAAAAAGGGGGCAGGGCTCCTGCAGCTTTAACTGTTTTGATGAAGAGGGGATTTCAGCAGGTGCTGCATGCATACAGATGACACCTGCTGAATTCCCTTTTCTATACAACTGTTGAAGTTACAAGAGCCCCATCCTCCTTTCCATATGGTCACCCTAGCTTCTAACACCCTAGTGTTAAATGTGATGTAGTCCTAGCAGTGTTTTAGTTTCACCTAAATATTTGAGTGATTTTAGGTAAATAAGATGTGGTGAAAACATATTTTGGCAGCTAAATGCCGCAAAATATAGTGCTGTTTCCAGACTGTTACTGTTTTATTTCCTACTTCAGTAAGGATGCTATATATTTTATCTCATAAACAGCATACTTCGTCTTTAAAAAGAGTGAAAATAGCCCTACAGTGAGTATTAAATTTCATATAAAGTAGAGAAATAACCCTGAAGAGCTAGTCCATTGGGCAGATATATTAGACCTCAATATTGTCAGCATTATAGACCAAGTAAATCTCTAAAATAGATGCCTCTCTCATTTCCTCCTATGATCTGGTTAGTTGTCGTTCCCCAAGGAAACAATATAATCAAACTAAGAGGTATAAACTTATAAAAACTACATAGACTAATGAGGCTATTTACATTTTTTAAATCTCCTTGGTTGCCACATTTCTCTTTCCACTCTTTTTATTAACCTGTGTGGGCTATGTGCGTTTGTAAGAGCAGTCAGATTGCTGTGGAGTTTTGCAACAGATTTATTTCCTGTGTGGTGGGAAGAAGTGGCTAACCTTTCTAATGAGAGGAGGAGGAAGCAGCAAATGAGTTTTTAGAACATACCTCCCACCTCCACCACCACTATGAGAATGAAGGGTCAGAGTTTCTCAGCATGGTTTTCAATCGCATACAGTTACCTTTTTTCAGGTAAAAAAGATAGACATTGATCACACCAAACTTCTCAGGCAACCAGAAGCACTTGTTCTGCCTAGTCCAGAATCCACTTATTCACTGAAAGTTAGTGGATGATGGAAAGATGGTTCTTTGAGGCATATCTCAGAAGTAGAAAAGTGCCTGTAGTCATGATGGGTGGCGTGCAGAACGAGGACTTGTATTTTACAAGGCCCAATCGAATACAGAGCAGAAACACTATGTAAGTGTGCATACATGCACACACAATCCCCTTCTGCAATCCTTGACATTGAAAGCAAGTCCACCCCTTGTCTGGATGGAGGAGATTTTTGGCCTTCACCAGAACATCCCCTAAGTACAGTGCTTTGTCTACTTGCCCCTGGTTGCCCCCATAGCCTACTCCTATCTGTAGCTTCACTTTTGAACTTACACAGCCCCATCCTGGGTTCTGTTTCTTGGTCACGCTGAAGTGTGGCAGAACCTGGAAGACTGGATTGTTGTTCTTTAAATACACACACACACATACACACACACTGTGATCACTTTCATCAACCTACATCTTTATTTCATAATTCTTCTTGATTTAGAGAGCATACCAGGGGCCACAGAGTCTTTTGAATTCCCCCTCCCAAGGCTGTGAACATGTCTACCAATATGGGAGCTTTCTGCCTTGCAACAGCCACAGAAAGAACCACAGTGGCTGCTTTACAAGGTCACAAGACTGACTCAAAGAGGTCATGGGCGCATTCCAGTTGGTGAGAGGATTGGCCAGGATACAGAGGATCCTATAGCCTCTCCATCTCTCATCCCTGCCCACTGTGAGTAAGTAGACAGGCTTGGAGGCTTGAGGGGGTTTTTTTGTGAGAAGGAATGACAGGCAAAATTGTCTCTACCCTCCTCCTGCCCTGCCTGGCTCTTGCAGGAGGGCATAGGAAGGAATGAAATGCTCCAGTCTTGGAGCACTCCTTCATAAGGATAAGATTGTTCCTTTATTATAGTAGTAATTCCAGAATGGTGTAGCATGTAGAACATTTATTTCAATATTGGCTAGAAAGGGCTACGACGCTTTTACACATGGCCAAATTAGCAGGTACATTGCATTGTGCCTCATAATGTGAACTAATGGTACCACTCATCTCTGCATTGGAACTGTAGACAAAAAGGAGGTTTCGAGCACATAATTTGAATAACCAATTAAAAGTTGTGCTTCAGTAAGAAAACAGTCATGCGTGACCTTTGTTTAAAATGTAAGTTGGCTGAAACAGGCTAGAAGATGTCAGTACAGAATGCGTAAGCTGACATCTCAGCCTCTCAATAATAATAATAATAATAATAATAATAATGCAGAATTGTTAAGTAGGATATAAAATAGTTGCAAAAGACATGTTTCATTACTGAATTTCCACATCTTAATCTTCATAGAAATTGGCAATTGCAAATTAATGCCAGCTGTCTACCTGTTTCAAGGACATTCTTTTATTGAGTTTTTTTTTTCATTTTCATTAAAAAGTCTAGGGATTCTATTACATTGAATGATCTGAAATCAGAAGTGTCACCACGGATCTCAGCTGAAGATTTGATTGACCTGTGCGACTTGACGGGACCTAGCCATTTCAAGACCCCAACAAAGAAAACCAAATCCAGCAAGCCGAAGTTGCTTATTGTTGACATCCGTAACAGTGAGGAGTATCCTTCTAAACTGAAAAAGTCACAGCTTAATCCTTTTTTCTCTCTATCTGCTCTGCCAGCTTTAAGTATAAACATTTTGACTAGTCTAACGTCGGCCTAGTTTTCTCTGAAGCGAACAACCTTTATCTGGATTATACCATTTCAGATCCCCATTGGGGGCTCATATGATGGAATGCTTCTCCATCCATTTTTTAAATTCTCTGCATATAGAAAACCAGATGTCAAGGAGACGATTCCTAGCCTAACCTTCCTTGTGACACCTAGTTTATTGTGTATAGGGGTTTTTTTTTAACATGGCATAAAATTCAGTCACATGAGACCTTACCTGCAGTCTGAAGTGGTATAGCCCTGACACTGGTTGACCATCTCAGAATTAGGCCATAGAAATACAACAGAGAAAAGCATACTTGCTTAAAGAGGAGCAGATCCGAATTACTACTGCACTGCCAAAAGCCATGGGCCACTCTCATATGTGTAAAGGCTTGTAACATTGAAACTCATCCTTTTTGAATTTGGAGTATCATTTGAGAGAGAATAAAGCCCACCATTACTCAGTTGGTCAAGAATGTATATTGCAATACAAAGCAAACTGGGCCATTCATCGTTACTTGAATTGGCTCAGCTTATTCTGAAGATGAGAGATAGCAGCTCAGGAAGCAACTGACATATATTAAGATGAGTTCCTAAACTGTTCTGGGATTTTGAACTACAGCAAATTTCTGGAGGAAGGGAAGGGTTTCATGTCTCTGTACACAATGCAATAGGAAGAAAGATGTAAGAAATGTAGTAGGTGTAGTGGGAAGGAGCTATCATTGGTCAAGTATCAATCACCAGGATGGCTCAGGATTTCAGTTTCCCTATCTTGTATAGACAATAGAGTTCGATAACCATTCTGACCATCTGATGAGGTGACCTTTCTCCTTGGGAAGTTAGGAGTATTGGTTAACATTCCCAGGCCTGTTTTTGGTTGCCAGTGAACTTTAGTTTAATATTAGTGATAACTCAAGAGCAGACTCCCACCACCTGGTGCCCTCTAGATGTGTTGGGCTACAACTTCCATCATCCTCCGTTAGCATGAGTATGATAGGAATTGTATTCCAATGCATCTGAAGGATGCTAAGTTCGGGAAGTCTGCTCTAGTGTGTGTGTGTCACTTTTCCTGACAAATCTTATCAGCAGGTCAAAAAATTGCTTTAAAAAGATATATATTTAGGCCTTATACCTAAGCGATGTAGTTTCTCCTTCTGGAAGCTCCTGTCCTGCTACAATAGGAAGCCCGGGGGTCCACAAAGCCACATGCTTAGTAATGCCATAGTGCCATTTGGTCTCCCAATTGCATATGTTATTTGCAAGGGACCTGCTTCAGGCAGCACAGTGAAGGGGCAGTCAGATAAATGAATTGGGTGTCATCAAGGCTTTTAAAAGTGTTTTCCCTAGCCCAGGGGGAAATTTGGCCTGCACTTCAGGCAGCAAAATGGCATGGGCCAGCTCTGATTACAATAGTAATTTGGATTACTGGAGTAATCACTTCCACAAGATGTAGTGACAGCCACTAATTTGGATGCCTTCAAAAAGGGATTAGAGAAATTCATGGAGGATAAGTCCATCAGTAGTCCTGATGGCTATAAGCAGTATGCCTCTATATGCCAGTTGTTGGGGAACACAAACAGGAGGGTGCTGTGTGTTCATGTCCAGCGGGGTCTGAGCACTGTGGGAACAGAATGCTGGACTAGACAGGCCATTGATCTGGTCCAGCATGGCTGTTGTACAGGAAGCAGCATGTAGAAGGGGCACCCATGAAATTAAGGCAATGTAGCGTGGGGAGTTACATAGACTGGGAAACTGTGTAAATGAATGGCTGGCCGACCCTGGCCTTGTTAGGAGGTAAGCTGCATTGTGACATACCACGTGTAAAACTGTTCCAGGACATAAGGACCCTGTTGAGATGACGTGCTAAGCCATGGTTAGGCCACTAAAACTTTTGCAGCAAATAGTTAGTGAGTGTGTTTAAATCATAGTTATGTAGCCACCACGGTTAGGAATGTTTCACACAACATGCTACGTTATGGTTCACACAACATGCTAAGCCATAATGTTTAACTCAAAATGCTTAACCATCGTGGCTTAGCGTGTCATCTGAACAGGATCAAACTGTTTTATCAGTGCATGGTAAGCCAATATTTGCAGTACTTTAAAATGCATTGTGTATTATATCTATCTCAAATGGTACAGAAATGTTTCATGTTATTACAGTGGATAGTTCTTAAATCTGTGAGTGATATTGCTAGAAAAAAAGTCAAGGCTTCAGAGGGTTTGTACTTAAAAATATATCTTCTTGCACTGATATTTACTTATTTTTTTATTATTTTTATTAAAAAACATACTGCTTTTCTGAAATGTCCAAAGCTGTTTACAATTTAAAACCAGCCACGTAGTGTATCAACAACACCATAGCATTGGCTGAAGAAAATACTATTGTCAACCAAAGAAGTGTGCCTTGCAGCCTTCCAAAAAAAAAAACCAATCAGAGACCCCTTCAGGAAGGAGGTTCCATAAATATGGGCCAATTGCTGTAAAACCCTAATTTCTGGTTTGCCACCATCTGAATGTGTACCAAAGCTGGCATGAACAGTAAGGCCTCTGACTAAACCTCAAATGGCAAATAGGCTCATATAGGGAGAGATGGTCCTTAACATGTAAGGTCCCAAGCCATGCAAAGCTTTAAAGGTTGAAAACAATACCTTGAATTTGGACTCAGAAGCAAACTGGCAACCACTGAAACTGGAGCAAAATGGACCTTCTGAGTCCTATCATGCAGAAAGGCAATTCTTAATGTTAAGCCAGAGAGTATTTTGACAAAACTGTGTATCAGTCTCTCCACCTCCTCCATCATCATCATCATCATCATCATCATCATCTCTTAAATTTTCTTCCAGTGTAGTGGGTAGAACTGGAAGACTGCTCTAAATCAGCAACTATATAAGCAAAACAGATTTGTCAGGGCTTGAACATATGCCAAAACTCAACCTTCAACATGTTATGCTGTCTAACTAAAACAAAAGTGATCAAAGAAGCATGAAAGTATAATTATTTCTTCTGTATGTTTATTAATTTCATGCACTGGTTGAGGTTTACAGTCAATCACAGGCTTCAGTGTCTAAATCATTCAGCTCCTCATTTGTTTAGTCTTCTGAGGCTTTCCCTCCTGAAATAGCTCAACTTTTTAAGCTAGATTCATTCATAGCAAAGGCTTTTAATTTGCCCTCCCTTATTCCTGAAATGCTCTTCATTTCAAAGCAAAGAGGGTTTGTAAAGCTGCTAAGCACATCATCTGAACTAAAGTTAGGTTTTAATTGACCCATGGAAAAAAAAACAGACCCGAAAAATATGCAAAAAGAAACATTGGGCAGAAGAGGCAAGGTACTGCATTGCATGCTCAGATTCTTTGGATCTGTAGCCCACCCGATCCTAAATATTAGGAGTGGACAACTGCATCATTCATCCTGCACTTTTTGGTCCATGCAATTCATAGTCAGTTGCTGTCTGTGTTTCACTTAAGCCTAGAGGCATATCTGAGAAACGGTGGGGCTGTATGTTTTTTAAAAATGGGGTTCCGCCACTGTCTCTTTGTCCAGAATCCTAACTGTAATTTGATACTAGCAGCGCACTTAGTAGAGACTAATCCAATCAGTCTGCAATCTCCATGTTGAGACGAATCTAAATGTGAACCTTAATCTAGCCTATTTTTAGTAGTTTTTTTTTCCTTCTCAGTCCCTGCTTTGTGTAACACTCGATGAAGAGTTCTGGAGAACTTGAAAGCGTGCTCGCTATTTTGTGACATTTTGGTTGGTCCAGATGTTGCCCAATTCTGGGGTGCATAGTTCGCTGTGAGGCTCAAATTGGGCAAGCAGGTTACAGCTAGCCATCCTTTGTCTCCAAACCAAACTGGAAATCACAGTTTGAATGTATGAGCATAGAGCACATTTCTGATGGCCAAACAATGCCACTAGATTTGATGGCCCTGCCAGTATCACTGAATTGTTGCTCACCTCTGTATGTTCATGTTAATTCCTGATCATAGGGTAAAATACAATGTATGTCCTACTTAATTAAAGTAGACCCATTAAAATGAAGGGGACTTAAATTAATCCACACTAATTTAAGTCCCATTCATTTCAATGACTCTAAGTAGGACTTACGGTATGTTGGATTTTAGCCATAGTTTTCAGTTTTGTTGCCCATGACCCCACCAAAAGGTGGTTGATGATTTAGTTTATTGCGTTAACACAATTTGATGTTAAACACACATTTCATAGTCCCTAGCAAAAGGTATTCTATTTATTTTATTTGGTGTCACATTCAATGTAAAATTGCACTTAGACGCTAAGGAGTTACTGAAATATAGCCTGGTGCATGTTGTAATGCTTCCACCATGAGCATAAGCTCTAGTGGCCAATACAGTTTTATAAGGTGAAACTTCCTGGTAAAAAGATAATGTAGTCTGGGCCTTGCTGGTAAAAAAGAAAAGGGAAAAAAGGAACATCTAAGTGAAGTTAGTGTTTGCAATACAATGGCAGCAGTTTTGTCTAAGATTTGGTTTAAATATATTACAAAAAGACTGGCGGCAGTCTATTCCTTTCATGAAGATCTCAGTGAAATTCTTTACGGTTCTTTAACTCCCTTGCATAAATGTCTAACTCTTATAATCATCTCAGCACTGGAATGGTTAAGATGGCCATTTAAGATTAGAAAGAATACAAAAGAGTTCTGAAAGTATGCATAGTGGTATACTAATGCAATGACCGTAACCAAAAGTAAATGTGTTTGTCCTTATTAAGGTTAAATCATTAGTACTGTTGTCATGAAGGGCTCTCCTTTAACAATTATCATGCCATTTTGTAATATTTATTACGAAGCCATAGATTTATTGGTCTGTAATGTTTGCGAGAGATAATCATTCCTTCAAGTTAGAAGAAATTAATGAACTATTCTAACTAGAGGGCTAGGTCAGCTGTTTGGTGATCTGTAAGAAACTTTGCTCTTGTATTTCCCACAGTGTAATTTTGACAGTCATCCAAATGAAACTTTTCATGTGAGTTATTTTGAAAGGAATCTATGCAAGTATTAATCTTGGATTAACTCTAAGGTTTTCCAAGTCGATTCATGCAAGATCTTAGAACCTGTCAAGGTTTTGCAGCAACTTCAGTGAAAAGTAACTTACCTTAATTCTGGGCTCTGCAGCTCTCTTAAGTTGCTGTTTGTGAGCATCAGATGAAAAAAACACAACTTGTTTAGCCCCACTAACCATACTTTGAAATTTGTCTTTTATTTTATGTATTTTAATAATATTTACCGGTATATACTTCTACACAGAGGCTCAACCCAATCACCAGAGGTTTCCCATTTTGCATCCCAGCATATTCCCAGATGCTTATTATTATTATTATTATTATTATTATTATTATTATCTATACCACCCCATATCTGAAGGTCTCTGGGCAGTTTACATAAGATTAAAACAATTAAAAACGATATACAAAATTTTAAACCATAAAAACATGCAGCATACACAAAAACATACATCTAAAAGCAACAATAAACAACTTTAAGCTGTCAGCCGAACCTAAAAACAGTTCCGGGATCAGTGGGGCTCATCACATATTGCTAAATGCCTGGGAAAAGAGAAAAAGTCTTGACCTGGTGCCGAAAAGATAGCAAAGGGAATCTCTTCCCTTATGATGGCATTGATATTTCTCATTGTGGGCAGGATCCAATTCCATCACCATATGCAGAACTGGTTTTTCCTCTCGCCCTCATTAATTTCCTTAGCATGTCCTCTTGCCCAGTTTTAATCGAGGGCATATATCAGGCAGCATCAATATCCCATATGGGTCAGCATTCACTGCCGAAAGAGAGCTCATCCAGTGTGCCGCTACTTCTACACTGCAGAGCTTCAAAGGAAGAGTTGTGGTGGTTGTAGGACACGTAGCAAAGAATGCAGTTTCGGTAAGTTTCTGGTGTGTCATGTATATTATTCAGAACAACAACAGCTGGTAAGTAGTGCCCTGCGTAACTTTCTGGTGAAATTCTATATACCCCAAGCACGGCTTAATATATCCAAAATCCAACTTTAACTAGCTGGATGGGTTGGATGAAAAATTATATTTCAAGTGTTTTTATAATATTTCTAGGTAATGAAAAAATAGAGTGATAATTCCTCATCATGATGTATATCATGCTGATACTTTGTGCTTAAATGCTAGACTGTCTGCCCCCTAGCCAAGCCCCAAGCGTTGGATTAAACGTTGGTTCACCGTTCTGAAGAGGGAAGAGGAGGTTTCAAGACTAACTATTCAGCACTGTGCACAGCCCCTTCGGATGCCAATAGTAAGCACAGGCTTCTAAGAGCAGAATCAGGAGAAGGTGATTATGGGCGCATTCGCACGACACGCCAACCCACAATGGGCTACAAGTACACTGGGTTGTTTTGCGAACAACCTACAGTGGGTGTGTGGTTGGCTCGCTCTGCCCAACGTCCCAAGGGACTTGGTGGCGAAACACATCTTGTCTGCTGCCAAGTGCCCCTTCCCTGTTCCAATCACAATCCCAATCATGGTCAGAGCCCACGTTATTATTATTTCCCCTTTTTTGCACAATAACGGGGCCAGGATTTTTTTTTTCACATTTCCTCAATCCTGTGGAATGCCCCCTTTTATTTTCTTTTAAAAAATCAGTTATTCACACATTTGCACAACTGTGGCTATCCTTGGCTGAACCCTTGTATGTTTGACAGCTCAAACATACAGGGGTGTAGAGAAAGCTAGACTATATAGAGGCTGATTTGGCAGCCTTTGACAGTTGTATTTCTTTTGTGGTTGTTTTTAGCGCTGACTGTTATTAACTGTTTTGTTGATAATTGATGTTTTTATTATGCAATGTTGTGAGTGTTTAGTGTTTTATGAGCCATTGTAAACTGCCCTGGACATTTTTAATTGAAGGATGGTATTGAAACATTTTAAATAAGTGTATGTTAATAGATCAGCAGCAATAACTCACAACATTATGAAAAGGGCTAAACGTGTTCGGGTGGTGGTGAAGATTTTATTTATTTCCTAGAGGATTTTCAGCACTAGAATTAAACTTCTGGATATTTTTACTTGAGTTGTACGTTGAAGTCTCTGCACACATTCGCTAAAAAAAATAGGGTAGGTCTGGACTAATGACAGGATTGTCTTTTTGCAAAACAGAAACAATCCTCTTAACAGGAAGGAGAAGATCCGTTTTAACTTTATTAATCTGTTGACAGTAATAATTAGCTATTCTTTTCTCTGTTACTTTGGGAACAACATTTTCTTGGAGTCAACTTTGGAAGCTCAGGCCAGAAAGGGCGATTATTATGATAAATGGACTTTTTATCCTCCTGTGTTTTTATAGCTGTCCGTGGTTATGGTGAGTGAACTTTTGATCACCACACCAATTTATTTTGGCCTGTAAAAGTTAGTGTAACGTTACCCTCTCATTATCTGGAACAATATTTAAATACTTTACATACATCACTCCACCATAATATCACAATTCATGTTAGTTTATGGAAGTTTTAGCCATAGGAGAGATGGGCAGTTATCTCCAAACAAAAAAGTCTGTCATGATTTTTCATGAGGTTTTGTTGGCCTCTCACAATGCAATAAGGCAGCATGACACATTCTTGGCTTCTGCAAGTGTCTCTTTCCTTTATGAAACTGACATATTTCCAAATGTACATGGTGACTCTTCCATGTGGGAACTGTTCCTTTGGCTGACAGCGAAAGAGAATTACTTGGTTCACAGTACAGGGTGACTAGCATCGTAGCACATTTTCAGTGCAAAGCCACTTCAAATGTTGCTGACTGGATGTTACACAGTGGCCCTGTTCAGAAGACACCTTAAACCACAAATTTAACCACAGTGAATAAGGCAAAAAGCTGTGGTTTAAGGTGTCTTCTGATTAACTTCTTCTGATTAACTTCCCAACAGCCATTTTAAAATTATTTTTTTCTCAATGAGAAGCAGCCACAAAAGACTTGAGTTCCGAAAGAGAGACATAGCAGACACCATGGACTGTTCAACTTTCCCTCACTGAGCCATTGTTTTCAGTTCAAAATTCTTCCCCAAATTGTTTTTTTCCTCCACTCCTGAAGCTGTGTGTAGGGGGAAGGGGGTGCAATTGGAAAGGATTAAGCATCTCTCCCCAACAATTCTTTAATTCCCAACTGCAGCCTCCTACATATGACTTTCATTTTAAAACAGCATCCAGGAAGCTGTCTGCCATATAATGTCCAGTGAGGCAAAAATGATCTCCCTCCCCCCACACCATCAACATAAAAAAAACCCATGAAAAATCTTGAAATATAAGCACCTGAAAATCTAGTTGTTTTCAGTGGGCTTTTAGGAGTTTACTGTTGGATTCCCTTTCGTGTATTTCCATTCCCTTTTTCCTTTTATAATTGTGTTTAAATTTCATGTGTGATTATATTGATGTAAACTTTACAGATACATACATGCTTGCTTGTAAAGTGCCAGGTTGTAAGAAGGAAGGTGATACTATAGAAACTAAATTTCTCCTCTTCTTCTGATAATGATTATTATTTTATGTACTTAAAAAAAAGCCCTATAAATGTCTTCCTTCCTCACTAGCTGATTATAGCACTTTATATTGAATTTTACAAACATAAATACATTGTTATAGCAAGATATTAAAAAGCCTTTGGTAATGGGATTTTTTTTCATTTGAAAGGTTAGAGAAATTGTTTAATAAGTACTTCTACTTTTTAAGTAAACACTTCAATACAGAATTAGTATGGTTAAAGTTGAAGTTGTTAACCTAGAAATATTCTCTCTTGACAGTATACTGACCATGGTAGCCTTATCTGTTATCACATTTTCCATCTATGTAGATTAATGGGATCTTTAAACTCCTTGTGTGTTGAACTCTTATACCTGTCGTTTATACTTGAAATTATGGAGTGGAAAGTGTACATTCCTTACCAGTTGAGTATGTAAGGAATTTTTCCTTGATCTTGAGTGAACAAAAAGTGCATTTTTGCCATACTGTGTTCCTTACTACTTATCTCACTCATTGCCTTGATAGTTCAGGGCTGGTCTGCTTCAAGCTTCAGACCACATCTAAGAAACATTTTGAATGCTTTCAGTGTCATTGATTAGAGGACCTTCACTATTCAGCATTGTTGAATAAATAGTCGACTAGCCTATGGCAAGAGTTGGGAAATTGTGGCCCTCAAGATGTTGTTGGATTACATCTCCAATCTTCCCTGACCATTGACCATGATGGCTGGGACTGATGGGAATTGAAGTCCAACCACATCTAGAAGGCCACATTACATACCTTAAGAGTATGCCATGTGTGGAATCGATGCAGAACAACCAGTAACTATATGTTTGAAGTTGTCTAATTACACATAAGTATTTTACTTTTTATTAAATTTAAATATAAAATCCAATAAGTGCCTAGTACTTGTTGCTTTCCTCGGTGAATTCTAAACATGGGGTTGTATGGTGATAGGACAATAGAGGATTGGTTGACCTCATTCTGGATTTCCTACATCAAGAATTTAGGTGACCATAATTCCTTACACATTATTACTGAATTAACTCATTTAAGACTATGATCTCAAGAAGCCCCAAGGCCAAATACTTGGAAGTATAAAACTACTGTCACTTTTCTGTCAGTGGAGTTTTACCAGCCTTTCCCAAACCTTCAATTATTCCTTTGCTATACACTTGTCTATGAGTATGAGATATTAAGTAAAAGGATTTGGCTTTAATCCATTTACTGCTGAACAGTTTTCCCCTCTCATAATGGAATCTCTATTGTATACACTTTGAGAACATGATGTGTCTAATGTACCAACATACTTGAAAGATGTGAGGTTTTACTGCTTGCAGCGAGCGGTCTGGCATAAACATAATTCGACAAATCATCTATCGAGGAACGTGAGGGTTGACAGTTGAATTGTAAACAAAGGATTTTAGCTTCTGATACATGAGTATAACATAAATAGAACTGCACTATACATTCAAAAGCAGAAGAGTGTATTCAGGAGAAAAAGGGTTTAAAATTAATTTGTATAGCTATACTCTTTATAAGCTTTTAGCATTTGCTTGAATTTTACCACAGTTCTCAGTTTAGATTAAGGGAGTCTTAATAAAGTGGGAGTCGCAAAAATCATGGATTGGCTTTAGTTTTAACTCTATGTCCTTATTTTCCTTCTCGTTCTTCTTTTCTTCCCTCTCTTCCTCTCTCTCTGTTATACTCAAGAAGACACACACATTCATAACGCTAGTACTGCTCTTTGCCCTAATTCCATTCCCATAATACATGGTAAAATTAAAGCATTGACTGGAAAATAATGTGTAACTCTTTTTTAAGTCTTTCCATAATGACTATTTCTGCTCAAGGCCTCTAAAGTAGGACTCTATGTAATTGTTTCCGATCATATTTCATTTATTCTGATATAGTTATTCCACCCCCCCCCATCTTCCTCTCAGTACTTTTTTTCTTTTCTAAGTTAACTTCATGAAAGTTATATAGACCTACTACATTGTGAAAGAAAGTTTTAGAGGTCCTTGTAAATATTTGGAATGATTGTCCCTCTTTCCCTCTAGCAATATACATACCAGAAATAACCTTTTAACCTTTTTTGTGGTTGTTGTTACGAATAACATCTTGTGACTTTGGAGATGTTGAAATCAAACAGTACTGAAAACTGTCTTAGCTCAATTCTGATTTTAACCTCTACAGTTGCGTACATAATTTTATTGATTTTTAACTTGCCAAAAGTTGCAGTGCTAGTCAATGATGATGGCCATAATTTAACATCTTTGGTAAGAACAGAAAATATAGCCTTTGGCCCAACCCCCTGCCTTCCATGCCCGACTGTAACTGTCCCAAACCCAGTGTCATCCAGATGTGTTGGACAACAACTGCCATCTTCCCAGCCAATATGGCTAATACTGGCTCAGCACAATGAGAGTTCTAGTCATCTGGAGAGCACCAGGTTGGGGAAGACTGCCCTACTGTAACTAATCCTGTAACTAAGCCTAAGTATGTGCAACTGAAATAATTGCACATTCTTTCCTGGTTTGCCACTGTCTCCGCTTCTCTCCACATATGCTGACGTTTAGACTGCAAATCTCTTGGAGTAGGGACCCCATACTCTATAAATCACCTTGCATATCAATGATCCCATAAAATAAATTAATTGGTAATAGTTACAGATGCCATTTGAGGAGTATTTTTACTTTGAAGAATGTATCAGATGGAAAGTGATACTATGTCCAGGTAGTAGCTTGCATGAACGTCATTACCTGTGACAAATGTACGTTTGTTTGTTCACTATGTGCACATATTGCCACATGCAGGGTGCAAGTGATTTCCTACCAAGAAGGAAGATCTGTGTAGGGTGTGTGTGTGTGTGTGTGTGTCAGAGAGAGAGAGAGAGAGAGAGAAAGAGAATGAACCTGTTCAGACGACACACTAAGCCATGGTGGTTAAGCATTTTGAGCTAAATATTAAGGCTTAGCATATCATGTGAGCCATTCCTAAACATGGTGGCTACATAACCACGGTTTAAACATGCTCACTAACCATTTGCTGCAAAGGGGTTAGAGGCCTAACCGTGCCTTAGTGTGTTGTCTGAATAGGCCTAGAGAGAGAGAAAGAATGAACCTGTTCAGACGACACACTAAGCCACGGTGGTTAAGCATTTTGAGCTAAACATTAAGGCTTAGCATATCATGTGAGCCATTCCTAAACATGGTGGCTATATAACGACGGTTTAAACATGCTCACTAACCATTTGCTGCAAAGGGGTTAGAGGTAGGGTGACCAGATCGCCCGGGATTTCCTGGTCCTAACCGGGAAAACTGGGGCGAACCGGGCCTACTGGGCCCCGGGGGGCAATCTCCGGGGAAACGGTTGGCTTGCCAGCTCCGCCCACGCTACATCTGGTCTCCTCGGGGCTCGTCACTATTGTAACAAACCATGAGGAGGCTGGAGGCTGTGCGGGAGAGATGGTGGGGGCCGATTCCGGAAGTGACGAAATTGGTCCTCTCCCACCTTTTCCGCGCGGCCTCCAGCCTCCTCAGGGCTTGTCGCCATTGCGACAAGCCCTGAGGAGGTCGCACAGAAGAGGCGGGATATGGCTGATTTTGTCATTTCCGGAATCAGTCCTCTGCCGCCTCTTCTGCACATGCTCCAGGCTCCTCAGGGTTTGGCGCTACTACGACAAGCCCCGAGGAGTCCAGAGCGCGTGCGGAAGAGGCGGCAGAGGTCGAACACCGCTGCTGCCCCAGGTGTGCCACAACCACAAGGAGCGCTGCCGCTGTTGCCCAGTCGGCAGGCAGCAGCAGCAAACCCCCCGGTGGTGGTGGTGGTGGTAGTGGGAGCAGCGGCATACCAGGTCCCGGACCAGGCCCGAGTGGGATCCCGGCTGCAGGAGGAGGAAGGCAGAACCCGGGCAGGTGGGTGAAGGCGCCGCCGCCACTGGCCCAGATAAGGGATTGGGGCTCGGGGAGGTTTTCTTCTTCGCCTCCTTCTCCGAGGGAGAACAGTAAGGGCCGCTGCTGACACTTAGCCAGGCCGGCGGCTTGTTTCTCCCCCTCGCACCTAGGCCAGTTTTGCTGAGGGGAAATGGGTGCCTAGGCCTTGCTGGAGAGAGGGAGGAAAGGGGGGCAGGATGCCTCAGGTGGGCCTTGGGATGGGGGGTGGGGGGAGACGGATTGTTTAGCATTGCTGTGGGGCAGGTGTGGGCAGGGGAGAGAGAGAAGAGGTCTCATAGGACCCCACCCGAATTGTGTATTCGGGTGGGGTCTTCATAGGCCTCTTCTCAGCCCCAGCTGTACCTCACCCCACAGCAGTGCTAAGCAAGTAGTCTCCCTACCATACACACACTCACGCGTCCCCAAAGGCCCACCTGAGGCCTCTTCGCCACCGTTTCCCCCTCCCCAACCAGGCCTGAGCATCATCTCCCCTCCCCTCCCCCCCAGCAAATCTTTGTAAACCGCCCAGAGAGCTTTGGCTATGGGGCAGTATATAAATGTAATAATAATTAATAATTAATAAGTATAATTAATAACAACAATAATAACAACCTGGTGCCCTCCATATGTTTTGAAGTACAATCCCATAATTTCTGGCCATTGGCCATGTTGGCTGGGGCTGATGGGAACTGCAATCCAAAACCAGTCCATCAAATGTTAATTTCAGATACAATGAATGTCTCACTTGTTCCTTATTTCAGTGATTTTAACATTAAGATATTATGGAGAACAGGTTTGTCTTAATTGTGAGCTGTGGAATCAGACATGTGACCAAGGCTATGTTCGGGTGGGCACGCCCCTTGGGGGACTGGACATGTTGGTGGGCACGCCCCCTTTAGGCGGCCATTTTGGACCTGGATTTTGGTTTCCAAAATCTGGTCACCCTAGTTAGAGGCCTAACTATGCCTTAGTGTGTCGTCTGAACAGGCCCAGAGAGAGAGAGAGAGAGAGAGAGAGCGTCTGTAGGGGTTTCAACTATCTATTTTGATGCTGTTGGATAATAACCTCGATGGAGTCTAGATCTGATCTAGTATGGGGTTTGGGGGCGGGGAGTAATTGCTTTCTTATTTATTTATAGTGATTCTTCCCCATTCTGAATTACATCTATTTTGCTCTCTGGTAAGAAGAATGAGCATGCACACACACACACACACACACACAGAATTTACTTCATCTTGTTCCTTTCCCATCATTTTTTCTGAATTTTATTTCAAGACCTCCTACTTCCAAGTCACCTTTCATATTCTGCCCATTTCTATTCAGGCCTGTAGTATCTATTTCCTCTGCATTGCTCCATGCTGCTCCAGACCACCCAGCTAGCAAATGAACTGCTTTTCCTCTGCATTTCTCTTCTTCCCTCCCTGTAATATTTTACCAGTTGTCACAGATCCTTTCCAGCCTGGTTGCTATGGGTCTCCCAGCACGATGGCTGTAATAGCCCCTCATCCCATCAGGAGGCTTAAAAGAGTCATTTGTCAAAGCCGCAGTGAAAGTCTACATCATGATTAGTTCAGCATTACAAAAGAACAACCCGGGACAAAATTTATCAGCTGGAACGACAAGCAGCAAATCCTGCAGTACACACAGTTGCCTTTTGGATAAATGGAAGCCAAAGACATAGTCATGAAATACTTAGTAAATTATGGAGGAGAATTCTTTTGCTATTTCACATGAAGATGGTCAACAGGTCTCAAAGGCTGCAGGTCTATACACCCACATGCTCCCTTCATCCAGTTTAAAGGAAAATAGCCATTTATTTCTATTAGGGATGTGCACTGGATCGGACCCGATCCACGATCCGAGTCCGGTCCAGTGGGAAATCGGATAAATTATCCGATTTCCGATCCCGCAGCTGGATCGGCCGATCCAATCCGAACCGGTCCGAAAAAGCTCCGAACCGGTTCGGCGGATCGGCGGATCGGCGGGCGCCCACTGGCGCCCACCGCCGCTTCCATTGGCGGGCGCCAGCGGGCGCCCGCCGATGAAAGTGGACAGCGGGGGGGGGGAGGAGGGGGGCACTTACCTTCTCGGCCCGGTGGCTCCCGTCCGGCGCCGGCGCCTACTACTACTAGCAGGCTCCGCGGCCTGCTCTAGGGTGGCGCGCCGGGTGATGTCATCACCCGGCGCGCTACTCTAGAGCAGGCCGCGGAGCCTGCTGGTAGTAGTAGGCGCCGGCGCCGGACGGGAGCCACCGGGCCGGGAAGGTAAGGAGGGGGTGCGTGGAGGGGAGGAGGGGGCGCGCGGAGGGGGGAGGGGGGCCCTTACCTTTCCGGCCCGGCGGCTCCCGTCCGGCGCCGGCGCCTACTATTCCCAGCAGGCTCCGCGGCCTGCTCTAGGATGGCGCGCCGGGTGATGTCATCACCCGGCGCGCTACTCTAGAGCAGGCCGCGGAGCCTGCTGGAAGTAGTAGGCGCCGGCGCCGGACGGGAGCCGCCGGGCCGGAAAGGTAAGGAGGGGGTGCGTGGAGGGGAGGAGGGGGCGCGCGGAGGGGGGAGGGGGGCCCTTACCTTTCCGGCCCGGCGGCTCCCGTCCGGCGCCGGCGCCTACTATTCCCAGCAGGCTCCGCGGCCTGCTCTAGGATGGCGCGCCGGGTGATGTCATCACCCGGCGCGCTACTCTAGAGCAGGCCGCGGAGCCTGCTGGAAGTAGTAGGCGCCGGCGCCGGACGGGAGCCGCCGGGCCGGAAAGGTAAGGAGGGGGTGCGTGGAGGGGAGGAGGGGGCGCGCGGAGGGGGGAGGGGGGCCCTTACCTTTCCGGCCCGGCGGCTCCCGTCCGGCGCCGGCGCCTACTACTCCCAGCAGGCTCCGCGGCCTGCTCTAGGATGGCGCGCCGGGTGATGTCATCACCCGGCGCGCTACTCTAGAGCAGGCCGCGGAGCCTGCTGGAAGTAGTAGGCGCCGGCGCCGGACGGGAGCCGCCGGGCCGGAAAGGTAAGGAGGGGGTGCGTGGAGGGGAGGAGGGGGCGCGCGGAGGGGGGAGGGGGGCCCTTACCTGCCCGGCCCGGCGGCTCCCGTCCGGCGCCGGCGCCTACTACTACCAGCAGGCTCCGCGGCCTGCTCCAGGGTGGCGCGCCGGGTGATGTCATCACCCGGCGCGCTACTCGAGAGTAGGCCGCGGAGCCCGCTGGTAGTAGCCGCCGGCGCCGGACGTGCCGAGAAGGTAAGTGGCGGGGAAGGGGGCTTACCCCCCCCCGGAGCCGTCCGCTTCTATCCGCTGGCGCCCGCGGGCGCCAGCGGATGGAAGCAGGCGGCCCCAGGGGGGGTAGGGAGCGCGGGGGAGGGGGTTTACCTGCCGGGGCCGTCCACAGCGGACGGCCCCGGGGGGGGGGAGGGAGTTAGGCCCCCCCTTACCCACCCGCCGCCATTTTTTCCTCATAGACTTGCATTGCAATGCAAGTCTATGGGGAAAAAAATGGCGGCCGATCCAAAAATGTACGATTTTTGGGTCGGGATCGGACTCGATCCGGTCCGGGGGGCCTCCGATTTTGTCCGAACCGGTCCGGGACAAAATTGGAGGTCCCGATCCGGGTCCCGATCCGATCCGGGGGGTCCGTGCACACCCCTAATTTCTATCACAGCACCACAGTTTGGTGGAAAGTGGCTAGTTTTTTTGCCGCTGCCACCCCACCGATTTTTGGCAGTGAGTGCACGTGAATGTGGTGTTTTGACCACCCCTGCCGTAACCACAAGGGTGGACAGCTGACTGCGTAGAATTTTCTAACCCAAGCATCACCTCCCTTCCTGCCACACTAGCAATTGGATAGAAAAGAACCACATGATTGGCTCAGTTGTTGTCATAGATTGACGCCAGAGGAGAAGTTGGCAGGTGAAATATTCTGGATTTATTTGAACTACAAATAGCTACCAGTTGGGATATTAGGATTATTCTTGCACCAGATGCTTCATGGAATAGGTGATTTTTGAGAGATGTGAAGGAAATGAGAGGTTCATCTTTCAAGCTGGTACTCTTGAAGGCAATTTGAGGGAGAAGGTGAGCTTCAGATGCCTGAGAATGATGGAACTGGAAGAGTGAAGGTCACAGAAAGGATATATTAGGACATGAGAGTGAAGAGATGGCAGGGGCATGTAGGCTGTTGAAGGAGTGCTCTACCACTGGGCAATAGGTCCCTTCCCCGTGTAAAAAGGAGTATTTCGTACATACAAACCTAATGATTTAATAAGGGAAATTTGTCGTTTGATTAACAAGACCGTACACATATCTTAAGCCATCTTCCTATTGTTTACTGAAGTGGATCTGCATATATATTTTTTAATCAGTGTTTTATTGGTTTTCTATTGTTAGAACTATTTCAACGAAAAACAAATATGCCACTACAGTACAACTGGGTTGTCAGTCTTTTACCCTCTTCATGTTCCATCTTTTGGCCAGTCACTTGGGAACGGCATTCCAGTAGTGCGCAGGCCCCAAAGTAATGGGGTGGGGCCAAAGGAATGGAGCCAAAAATAACCAGCATATTGTACCAGCATAAAATACAAAAAAAAAAAAACCCCCAGCAAAAATACAAAAAAAAAACCACCCAGCATCATTGTCAGTAACTAAGCTTTAGGAGAGGGATTTCAAAAGCTAGGAAAACACAAAATAATCAGTGGTTGGTGGAAAGCAGTGGCACCAGAGGAAGGGTTTGGAACCCCGGACCTGAGGTTCCATATCTCTGGTGTAAAGTGGATATGTATGCAGCATTCTTATACGGAGTCTTTCTGCTTCAGTTCACAGCTCATCTGGTGAAAATCAAATATCCAAGGGTTTGCATTCTGGATGGAGGCATAAACAAAATCAAGCCAACTGGTCTGCTGACTGTTTCTTCTCCACAAATATGAGCCAGAAACCTGAAGTGACTTATCAACTATGAGAACACTTACAATATAAGGACATTACAGCCCCTGTATTATAATAGTGACACAGATTATCACTGTCTTTCCACAGTAGTTTTGCAGGGAAGGATTTTTCTTTAACCATTTGGCGTAGAGTTTAATTTTTTCTGGATGAAAATGTGAAGCTTTAAAATGCATGGGGTCATCGAGACTTTTGTCATCTCATTGAGCATCATCCATGTAACAATACAGAAATATAGTTCAGTTGGGTTTATAAAGTCTGTACATATTCTGACAAAGTCTTAATGTGAAATTGCATCAATTATTTCAGTAGTAAAGTTTCCGAAAGCAAACAATAAGATGTAATCCACTCATACGGGCATTAGAATTGTTTAACATTCACACATTTCACCTTCAATGAATCAGTTTGCCTTATTGATCTTCTGGAGGCATGTTCTTTTAAAATAAAATAAAAAACATAAGCAGAAAAACAACAACAAAAATAAACTGGAAATTGACTCTAAAAGAACGTTGTTCAATCTTTTCAAAGGTGCCCTTTCATAGAAATCTGTTCATACATCCCATATTAAATTTGTGGTGTTTACTGTGTAGCTGTTATCAAAATTGTCTTAATTCTGTCCATGTAATTTATTCTATCACTTTCAGAACTTTATTTGTGGAACAATAGACGTCTACTCTTCAGAAGTTCTAAAGATACGGATAATTTGCATTTGAAACATTGTTACTATAAACAGATATTGCTAATCTGTGGATAGAGGAGATGAGAGGTGCGAAAAGATTAGGCTAGCAAAAAGTTGTCTGAACTCTTGGCAATAGAAAGAATCGATACCTGCCTGATTATGTGGTAAGATATTTCATTTAAGCCAGGTTTAACAATCATACTTTGATTTAGAGTATGATACAAAAATTAACCTTTTGTTGTCTTATAAAGCACAGGTTGTAATATCTTTATAACGTAGAAGGGCCTCTGGATAAAAAGTATAGCCTTGTGCACTAACCTGACAGATACAAGCCTTGGATTTTGTATTGTAATTTGTAATGTAATTAAAATGTGCTTCTTACAAGCTAAACCTCCTGCAGAAATATCCCTGGTCAGTCAATTTATAAACAACATCAAAATGAACACAGTCACATGTGGGGAAGCATCCCAACGCTGTTAACCTCTATATTTTCCGGTATTATGAAACACCTAACTGAAACACTTTCATCAAAAACTAAGTTGAAATAAAGTGCTTACTGTTTTGTTGCCACAATTGGAGTGTGCTTTCATACATGTTTCCCTTTCTTACAGAGGGTCTCTTCAAACGTTCAGGTTAACAAGATTTCAAGGGCTGTAAAGTGTTGAAAATGCACAAGAGGTTTTGCCTATTTAGGGTTTCGGATCATGGTGTGCTTTTTGACTTGGCAAACAGAAATCTGCAGTAGCTCAGCATGCTTACAATTTCCCTTACACCACATTGGATCTCTGCTTTCAAATGAAGATGTTAGATAACAGGCAAATTCAACCCATATACTCCCTTTCTATATCTCAAATGCCTTTCACCCACTCAGTCTCCCCTTCCAACCTCTCAGGGCAGAGGGTGAAATAGGAGCTAGCTGTTAGGAAGTGCAGCAGGGGACACAATTCCTCTGAGACCCAGCTGAATCCCTAGTTAGTTTGGGGCTAGAGGAGTGCTGACCTGTTCAAGGGCCAAGGTTGGTTGAACATGAGTGGGGTGGGGGTGGGGTGGTTTTGTTAGACTGAGGAGAAGTGAGAAGCAAACTATTTAATCCCCTCTGGCTAACAGAAGTCCATCTCTCCCCTGCTGGAGTCCAGGGTGAGTATTAGGGTTGCCAGCAAAGTTCTCCCAAGACAGGTTTGGAGAAGCTTACTTCAAAGAAAAAGTGAGCTTTACAAGGGCTGAATTCTCCAGCTGAGGTTAAAATCAAGACTGGAGAGGAATCCCCAATTTCCCGTCCTGCCAGTCATCTACATCCTCAAAATACCCCATCCCTCTTCTTACCTGGCCTGTGGTGGGAGCAGTGATGGGAAGGGTTGGAGGGAGTTCTCTTTCTCCCCACCACCATTGGCCCTGACACTCCCATCACCCAGGGGGCTATTTTGGAGACTGGCGGCCGGTTATTATCCAAGCCTTTGATTGGCTCAGAAAGTCATCAGAGCACTTTCCTAGCTGGGGTGAGTTCAGCAATCTCAAGTTAGCACCTGGACACTATTGACTGCTGCAATAGTGAAGAAATCATGCCTGTGCGACCCTGTAGCATCAACAGTTTTCGAGGTTTGAGGGAAAGGGTCATCTTTACCGTCATTAATGTTTTACTAAGGATAGGGCAAAGACTTGCTCCTGCACTGCCTAGTATAGATCCTTTCCCCTTCCTCATTGGTGTGTGACGAATTAATGCCCCAAAAGTATGGCACTGGGTTCAGACTTTGAGTAGACTCACTGAAATCAATGTGACTTAAAAAAGTAACAAACTTAAGTCCCATTAATAAATGGGACTCTTTGCCTTCATTTGCAGTGGACAAAACACTAAAAAAGGTAAACAGGACTGGTCCTAGCAATGTAGTTAAGAGCTTGTAATGCATGCTGTAGGTATTGCCAGTATCTTTCCTATTTTTCTTCGTTCCATAATAGAATAAGTATACAGATAAATAAGCATTCTGAGTAAAAACAGAGGTGAGGAGTCCCTTTCACCCTCAAGGTATTCCAAAGCATGTTTCATCAGCTGTCAAAGGACAAGTTTTTGTACCGAATATGTATTTACCTGGCATTAGCACGGTAAGCTGATTCCAGTGTGAGTCATGGCTCCACCTTTTCTTAGGCACTTCTGTAGGCAGAAATTTTATCTTGTTTCTGGATTTAGAACATAACTCTGGCGCCACTGAGCACAAAAGTAGCACAATAAATCTTTCTTCTGCTGGATAATTGTTAATATTAGCTACAATAACAAACCTGTCACTATCTGGGGATTCAGAGGCACTGGTTATTGTAGAACTCAAGGAATTAGACAAGGTTTAGCTTTCTTGCCGTCATATTACTAGATTTGTTTTGCCTAGTTCCCACCCTCCAACATACCTTTAGTTAATCTTTTGGAGACTTTAATTAGCCCACTCATTTTCTAGCACTTTCGGGAACATCAGTAGTTTTACCAAAATCCAGCTGCTGAGTGATAGTAGAGTGCTGATGTTAAAAGCTGAACTTTGGTAAGGACAGTAGGATGTTAAGGTAAGGCAGATCCATTTCTTAGAAGAATCAAGGCCTGGTTTAGAAAGTCTTCATTTGTTTGTAGAGTTTATATCCCCTGCAAGGAGCCCAAGATGATGTAGATGATCGTCCTCCACCTCTCAATTTTATCTTCACAACAATTCTGTGAAGTAGGTTAGGCTGAGAGTCAGTGACTGGCCCAAAGTCACCCAGTGAGCTTCATTGAACCTGATCTCCCCAGTCCAACACTGTAACCACTACATCACACAAGCTCCCCAGTTATTGTAGGTAGTCAGTTTGGTTCTTCTTCAGCTTTAAGACTGCAGCTCACATCATATCGAAGCCAGTGGCAACTTCCATGTAAAGGGATTGCACACTTAGGCAATCGAGGACCTTGTTACAATTATACTTTGTTTACTGCATTTTAATCCCACCTTTCAGACAATTACGGTCTCCCAAAGCAGCTCACATCAAACTTGCAAACTTAAAAGACAAAACTTGCAAGGGAACGGGAGTGGAAGGAACGGAAAATGGGGAGATCGGTTTTTCAAAGTGATTGCCTATTAGTGGGCATTGAAATGCATTTCAATGCCATGCAGATCTTCCCTTGCTGATATTCTTGAATGAGGATCTTGTTATTTAGGCCAGTGAGAGGGTCAGAGCATTATTTCCCCTTACTTCCCAGGACAACTGTCAGTTGGAGCCTAGTATTCTTAGTGACATGAGATGAGCTCCCAGCTACTGCTCATTCTCTGGCCAGGTTGGTCTCCCCCTTGGCTTGATGTTAGAAACATAGGAAGCTGCCTTATACTGAGTCAGACCATTGGTCCATCTAGCCCAATATTGTCAATACTGACTGGCAGTAGCTCTCCAGGGTTTCAGGCAGAATTCTTTCCTTGCCCTACCTAGAGAAGCCAGGGACCTTCTGTATGCCAATTAGGTGCTCTATTACACTGAGCTATGGACCCTCCGAAGCTGGATTCCCTGCAGTGAGCAGGGGATCAGACTGGGGGTGCAACCTTGCAGTGATCTTAGGTCTCCTGGCTGATGGCAGAAGCCGGAGTGTGTTTCCCTTCTGCTCTCCAGTCCCAAGGCAACTGTCGGTCGGAGCCGGAAGGAGGAACTGTTACTGCTCCTGATCTGCCATGCCCCATAAACCTTGTCTCTTGTGTGAGGACATTGCCTAAACTCCTGCTCTGTTTTCTTGACTCTTGTCTTGGAACTTCACTCGTGCCAGGATTTTGGTTATGCACCTGCTGCTGTGTCTTGGTACTCAAAACTCTTGATACTTGGCACCTGTCTAGGGACTCTGTCTTGGTACGTCTAGACTTTGCACCTGCTTCTGTACCACTTAGACTTACAACCGGCTTCTCCTATGTCATGGAACCCAACTGCCTGAAGATCCTGGCATCTCGTCGAGACCTGACAACAACCTAGCTCTGTTTCTTGTCCAGAGAACTGGGGCTATCCCAAAGGAGAGTGAATGCTGCCCTGGAGAATGAGAATTTATTGTATGGAAATTCCCTTTCATTTTCGTTTACAGAGCAGTGTGTTTGATATATTTGGCAGTGGCAACAGCAGGTCTAGCATATGACAAAATCATACATCATTCCCTAGTTATACTTCCTTTCAAGCTGTTTTCTTCTTTCTAGATTTTTTGGAACTCAACTCCCATCAGCCCCAGCCAGCACGGCCCATGGTCAGGAATGCTGGGAGTTGTAGTACAAAATATCTGAAGTGTGCCAAGTTGGCGAATGCTGCTGTAGACAAATCCCACAGAACTCTAAATGTAAATTGTTTATTGGTATTTATAGATTAAGATGTGGCTTTCCCATATAACTGATCGGTTCACACATCAGAGTCATCTGAACTGCTGTCAAAATTAGCATCTCATCCTAGACTGGTTCAGCCATTGTTTCATCACAACCAAAGCATATATTTTGGGGTGTAGCTACTTGTCGAGCCAGTCACTAAAAACACCCTGTAGTTGACAGCTTAGCTTGATTTGGGGCTCCTGTATAGGGCTTCAATCTCCCATTTCCTTGGTCCTATTTTCTTGGATGAGTTTCAGTTGGCACTGTTCGATGACATGGACAAGGTGCTTGGACAGGTTCGTGCAGCCACCTCTGTATTGGATCCTTGCCCCTCTTGGCTTATAAAAGCTAGCAGGGATGGAACATCCGGCTGGGCCGGGGAAGTGATTGATGCCCCTCTGTGAGAGGGAGTGGTCCCAGACCGTCTGAAAGAGGCAATAGTGAAACCACTCCTGAAGAAAGCTTCCCTGGACCCAGAAAATCTTATTAACTATAGGCCGATGGCAAATGTTCCATTCCTGGGCAAGGTCCTTGAGCAGGTGGTTGCTGGCCAGCTCCAGACACTCTTGGATGAGACTGATTATCTGGATCCATTTCAGTCAGGTTTCAGGCCTGGTTTTGGCACAGAAACAGCCTTGGTTGCCCTGTATTATGACCTATGTCGGGAGAAGGAAGGGGAGTGTGACTCTGTTGATTCTCCTTGATCTCTCAGTGGCTTTCGATACCATCGACCATGGTATCCTTCTGGCACGACTGGCTGAGTTAGGAGTGGGAGGCACTGCATTGCAGTGGTTCCGCTCCTACTTGATGGGTCGGCTCCAGAAGGTGGTGCTTCGGGGACTTTACTCAGTCCCGTGGATTCTCCAGTATGGGGTTCCGCAGGGGTCAGTCTTGTCCCCCATGCTATCCAACATCTACATGAAACCATTGGTGCGATCATCTGGAGTTTTGGAGTGCGTTGTCATCAGTATGCTGATGACACACAGCTCTACTTCTCCTTTTCATCTTCATCAGATGAGACTGTGGATGTCCTGAACCAGTGCTTGGCTGCGACAATGGACTGGATGAGAGCTAATAAATTGAAATGCAATCCAGACAAGACTGAGATGCTGTTAGTGGGTGGTTCTTCTGACCGGATGGAGGGTGTTCAACCTGTTCTGGATGGGGTTGCACTCCCTCTGAAGGAGCAAGTCCGTAGCTTGGGGGTTCTTGTAGAACCATCTCTGTCACTTGAGGTTCAGGTGGCCTTGGTGGCACGGAGTTCCTTCTACCAGCTTCAGTTGGTGGCCCAGCTACGCCCCTATCTGGACAGGGATAACCTGGCTTTAGTTGTCTCTGCTCTGGTAACCTCCAAGTTAGAGTACTACAATGTGCTCTACGTGGGGCTGCCTTTGAAGACAGTTCAGAAGCTGCAGCTTGTGCAAAATGTAGCGGCCAGATTGATAACAGGAACCAGAAGGTTTGGATATATAAGACCTATTCTGGCCCACTTGCATTGGCTGCCTGTATGTTTCCGAGCCCAATTCAAAGTTCTGGTTTTAACCTATAAAGCTTTACACAGCTTGGGACCACAATACTTGATGGAACACCTCTCCCAACATGAACCTACCCGTACACTGCGCTCAACATCAAAGGTCCTCCTCCGGGTGCCTACTCCGAGGGAAGCTCAGAGGACGGAAACAAGGGAGAGGGCCTTCTCTGTGGTGGCTCCCCAATTATGGAATGAGCTCCCCAATGAGGCCCACCTGGTGCCAACATGGTTATCTTTTCAGCACCAGGTCAAAACTTTTCTTTTCCCCCAGGCATTTTAACAGCTTAAGTTGAGGTTTTTAACTGACTTTTTGGCCAGGCTAAAAGTTTAAAATGTTTTAAATATCAGCTGTTTTATGCTTTATGGTTTTAAATTTTGTACATTGACTTTTTAATGTCCAAAGTTTTAAATTTTTGTAAACCGCCCAGAGAGCTTCGGCTATGGGGCGGTACATAAATGTAAATAATAATAATTATTAATAATAATAATAATAATATAATAATAATAATAATAATAATATTCCTGACCAGTAAGCATATTTCATGTGTTCTGTGCATTTAGAACAAGAGTGGGCACTTCCAGGGTCTTGGGGCCAATTTCCTCTCCCTCAACTCACTAGGGACCATGCATCTGCAGTCCCCACTGCAGAATTGCCACTGAACTTCACAAGTGGGACGCAAGCACCTTGTGTTGAAGGAAAATTCCCTCCTTTGCCACCACACCAACACCACCAGGCTTTTGCCACCACCACAGCAAATTTGGCGATGGGGAGGCACATGCAGCTTATGAGCCATGTGTTGCCCATCCTAGTTAGAAATTGTTCCTTTTTCTCTGAGTTTAATTGCTTTGTTTAGAGAGGCATGCTTGGAGCAAGTGTCACCAGATTTTTAGCCTTGGAATGAAAAAGCAAATTATAAGTGGAGGAATGGGGAGGTGAAACATGAAGAAATGTTGCTCTCTTCCTCCCCTGTGAAGGAGTTACTCTTCTAATGAATTTTCAAAAGGACCCTCCTTACAATGGCTAGGGAAGATAAAGAGTGTGGCCATCAAAGACATCCCAGAATTAGTCACTAATTACAACTTCCCATGGAGGCAGAGTAATTAACACTTGTGTCCCCAGCTTAATATTTGTCTCACAGAGGAACTAAGGGCACATCGATATGAGATACTTTTAAAATGAGTTAAGTCATCCCTTCTGCACAGAGAAGGACTAAGAATCCCTAATAATGTGCTTAATAGCCTTGCCAGACTACAATTCCCAGAATTCCTTGCAGGAAACCCATGTCTAACTAAAACCACTATAGACTGGATGAAAACTGATATATATTTGTAATGTAGATATGACCACTGTCACATGGGTTTGAATGATTCAAGGAAAATTTCTGTCTTGTTGTTTCCCTTTTGTTTCAAACTTGTCCTAAAACATGGCAGAATGAATGGAAAACAAGGAGTCACAACAGGCCTGAATATTCTCAAGTTCGTAGCGATCCTTTTTGACATGCAATAATTAAAAACAGATGGTGTGTTTCAACTGAACACTAATCAGGACAGACTAGCACTGTTGTCTTACAAACAATAATCCCTTTGATTTTGACCATTGTTTAGACAGATTTCAATTAATGCAATTAACTCTAATACTAAACTGTTACATCAGGTGCACAACAGAAAGGAATTTGTTACGATAAATGTTACTTGGAAAGTTGAATGATTATTCTGGAGGGCACAGATTAAAACTGGAGTGCTCTTGAAAGGAATTTAATTTGTATATTTTAAGAGCTTTCTTTCAGCAGTAATGTATTCTATTTATATCTTTAGCTCCCTTAACATAATTCTTACTTTAGTAATTAGTAAAGTGCAACGACAGCCTTTCTGGAACCAGCCACAGTGAACTCGCAGTTGCTCGGAGGATGGCAACAAGGGAGAGGGCCTTCTCTGTGGTGGCCCCCCAATTATGGAATGATCTTCCCGATGAGGCCCACCTGGCACCAACACTGTTATCTTTTCGGCACCAATTCAAAACTTTTCTTTTCTCCCAGGCATTGTAACAGCTCAAGTTGAGGTTTTGATTGACATTGCGGCCAGGCTTAACAGTTTAAAATGTTTTAAATGTCAGCTGTTTTATGTTTAAGGTTTTAAATTTTGTATATTGTCTTTTTAGTGTTCAATCTTTTAATTTTTGTAAACTGCCCAGAGAGCTTCGGCTATGGGGCAGTATATAAGGCAATAAAAATGTAAATAATAATAATAATTGTCGGCCGCAATAAAGTTGATTGATTGATTGATTGATTAATAATAACAATAACACATTTTCTAGAGTCAAACTGAGACAGCAATCCCATACACACATTTTTGGAAATAAGAATTCTCAGTGAATGGAACTGCATAGAACTGCATTGCAATTGTCAGCGGTAGACTCCTCCCTCTTGCAATAACCCCAGATCAATCCAGTACCTGGGAGTTTCCATAATACAACCTTCTCCAACCTGATACCCTCAGATGGTTGGAACTACATCTCCCATCATCCCTGACCATTGGCCTTTCTGGATGGGGTGGATAGAAGTTGTAGTCCAAACCCATCTGGAAGGCACCAGAATGGGGAGGGGGGGGAGAGTTTGCCATGGTAACTAACACTCCCCGTACTTTTAGGATGTTTTTATGTTTTATTGCTATTTTAATAATGTTCGCCATGTTTTTAAGCAGTTTAATGTATTTTATCGTGTTTTATAATTACTGTTGTTCCCCGCCTCGATCCAAACGGAGAGGTGGGTAAGAAATATATTTTTTAAAAAATATATTATTATTATTATTATTATTATTATTATTATTATTTCTCAAAGGATAAAAAAAAATCTTTCATGAACATTGTGAATGACTTGGAACCAGTGTCATGGATGTTGTTTAACAATAAAGTGGTCTATATGTGCAATGTGAGATTGTTATCGCTCAGCACTCCTTGGCATCTCACTATCAAATCATCAATTCCATTCCCCCCCCCCACACACACACACACACTTTTCTGCAGTTGATCTTTGCTTTCTGCAGTTGAACTTTGCAAAAAGAAGGAGCTCCATGGTGGATGAACTCTGGTCTACGTTTATGTGACAGCACAAGGCGATCTGTGGAAGATGCTGTTCTTCACTGAAGGTGTGTCTGCTTTCGGATCAAGTAGTGGCACAAACCCCAGTTGAAAAAAAAGGGGTATGTCTCATTACTATTTGACAGGAGAATACATGTGCAGCCAAAACTTTCCTTGTAAACTCTTCACTGCGTGACAAAACTTGAAAGTGTTTCATGTTGAACAGCAGTCAGTCGTCCTATGAAATTTTGAACAATAACCTTTTATTCAATTGCGAACAGCTAAAGATGTGTTCGGATAGTTGTGCTGCTAGAAATGTTAAAAGTTCTGAGATGGTCACAGGATTTGGCTCTAACTGAACTTTTCTGCATGGAGAGAGAAGTCCCTGATCCCAGGAACCATAAGATTCTTCAAAGTCATCCCTCCGAAGTTGTAGGCACTATTATGTCCTCAGAAGGGGGACTCGGATAGCCAATTCCTTCTCCTGCCCCCTATATATGAAGCTATATATCTTTCTAAGAAGACTAAAGAAGGAAAGATCCACTGGGCCCAAAGACACCCTCTTATTGAGAACTTCCAAGAAAGGAGACCTTAAAGTCTCCAAACTACTGCACTGGAATTCTTTTATACCAGAGGCATTAAAAAAAAACTTGGCTTGAATATATATTCAGAAACCTGCCAGTTTAAGACTAGAGTTAAGCCTATTTCATGTCGGCTCAAAGTCCACAAAGCCCGGAAATTGGAAGCTTAGGCTGATGCTTTAATTGACATGCCCCATATCAGTGATGATGTTGTACAATATCATAAATTGTCCTTGCTTACAGCCTACCCTCCATGCACTCACACTTTTCCTTGGTCTTTCAAGCCCAAATCCAGGTGTGGGGGATGAAGTGGGTGGGACCAGCAAAAATGCCCCATATTTTCCTGGCTCGGTATTGCCTTACGAAGTATCTGAGCCTTACTGTACTACTAGAGGACTCCTCCTGTGAGTTGACCCATGCCTGATGGTTGCTTGTAAAGAAACACAATTTGTGACATTGCACAACATCATTACTGATCGTGAGGCACATCTGTTAAGGCATCAACCTAATCTTCCAATTTCCTGGCTTTGTGGATCTGGAGCCAACATGGGATAGCCTTAACTCTGTCCAGCATTATTTTTATCATTGAATTTCCCTGGTTTTTTAAAAAGGAAAATTATTATTACAACATTGTGGGGGGAAACAAAAGCACAAACTAAAAAACAAAACATAAACAAGTCATTAAATGAGTTGATGTGTTCCAATGCATAGATATGTCCCTGTATGTTCGGAATAGCTTAATTCTGAAGCAGCCTGCACAGAATTCCAGCATAGCTGTTTATGAATATAAGAAGAGCCACACTGGATCAAACCAAGGGTCCATCTAGTCCAGCACTCTGTTCACGCAGTGGCCAGCCACCTGCCAACCACAAGCAGGACACAGGTGCAGCATCACCAGACTATCCATGTTCCCCAGCAAGTGGTGTATATAGGGTTATGGTTTCCTTTTCCTCCCTCTCTTCATCTGTGATTTGTCAAGCAGAATGACTCCCTCAGCCTCAAAAGTACCTCACTCTTGTCTCAATTGACAGGAACACCGGAATTCATCTCAGTACTCTCAAAACACTGGTGTACGGCAGCAGCATTCCAGCTTCAGAATGAAACTGAGCATGCCTGACATAACTTTCATGGGGCAGAAAAACCTTGATAATTTTAAAATCCGCTCACAGATTTTCAGCAAGCCAATAAAAGGCACACCTTCTCAACAAGCCTGAAGAAATTACAGCAGTAATTTCCCCTCACCAAATTTGAAAGGAATGTATGATATGCCAAACTTGAGTAAAACATACAAATGTGTCAATTTTCAGCACTTTTTTACTTGCTGTTTCTCTGGCAATTTGTAACAGATGGATTTGACATTTTGCACATGTAGAGGTATACAAATGTGCAAATTTGTATACCTCTCTACCTTTCATCAGGTAGAGAGGTATACAAATGTGCAAAATGTGGGTGCCAAGTTTCAATTCATTAGCTCTACAGATGTCATTTTTTTAAGCTGCAGAATATCGAGGTTTATAATGGCAGAACCTTTTTGTTGTCACTCACCTTAATTAAAGGGGTACAATATTAATTAAAGCCAGTGTGGTGTAATGGCTAGAGTATTGGACTGAGAGTCGGGAGATCTGGGTTCTAGTCCCCACTTGGCCATGGAAGCTCACTGGGTGATTTTGGCCCAGACACAGACTCTCAGCCCAGCCTACCTCACAGGGTTGTTGTTGTGAGGATAAAATGGAGAGAAGGAGGATTATGTACGCTGCCTTGCGTTCCTTGAAAGAAATAAGGTGGGATGTAAATATTATATATAAATAAACAAATTTAATAATTTAAGGCCATCACTCCTTGACTTATCTCCACTGGGAACAACTGTTTGTTCTCTCTCTCTCTCTCTCTCTCTCTCTCTCCTCACCACCTCCCAACATTCGTTCCACTGTTTCAAAAGTGTCATGGTTGCATAACCGTTTTAACTGTCTAATTCTTTCCCCCCCCCCCCGCCCCTATGATTAATGAAGAGTGGGAATCCAAGACAAGGCCCCCTTCAGACCCAGGACTAGGCATAGGAACACAGGAAGCTGACTTATAATGCATTAGACCATTGGTTCGTTGGAGTGTTTAGCTCAGTTAGAAAGCAAACAACCCCCTGACTAGCAGCAGCTCACCAGGGTTTCAGACAAGGCATTTTCCCAGCCCTACCTGGAGATGCCAGAAATTGAACCTGGGACCTTCTATATACAAAGCACTGAGCTACAGTTCACTGCATTTCGTCTTTCCAGTTTAGTTTCGATCAAGTTATCTTGTCATACTTTTAATATGGCTTTTGATAAACTTGCTAACATAAAGCAGTTAACTTTCTTACGATCTCCTTTACTTTAAGCTTTTTAACAAGCCATACCAAGATCAAGCTGTATAGCAAGGAGGATCCAGAGGCCTCCTTTTATAAGCACTCACCACTTGCAGAAGTGGGGGCCCCAATTTCCACTGGTTTCCCTGTATCATTTATGTATTTATTTATTTGTAAATTTATGAGCCCTGTTTCAGCCCAAATATCCCCCCACCTTGAAGGCGACTTACCATTAAAATTTGCAACAATTTTAAAACTTTCACCAACAGCAGAAATTAAGAGTGGGAGAGAATCTTAAAAACAACGTGCGGATCACCATATGGAACAAAAAGGTTTTAACAGTCCAACAAAACTGAACAAAGAAGGGCCAGACTAATATTTTTTGGGAGAGAGTTCCACAGGAAGAGTTCTGCCACTGAAAAGGCCCTATCCCATGTTCCAACTTAACCTCTCGTGGTGGTGGGACATGCAGAAGATCATCTGGAGAAGGTCTTAAACTATGGGGCAGGTTCATATGGGAGGAGGTGTTCTTTCAGACATCCAGATCCCAAGCTGTTTAGGGCTGTATAAACAAGAACCAGCACCTTGAATTGTGCCTAGAAGCTGCTGAGCCACCAGCGCACCTGATAAAAATCCAGTGTAATATGGGCAAAAAAAGTGCACACCAGAAAGCAATCTGGCCCACTGCGTTTTGCACTGCCTTCGGTTTCTGAATAGTGTTATCATCCCACATCTTTGTGAAAGGCGTCCAATAAATCAAGAGCAGCTTTTAAAGGGGCTGCACTAGAAAAGAAGAGACAGGAAATCTTGTTTCATGAAAGAACTCCACTCACAAAGGATATACTGCAGACATACACGCCATCTACAGCACCAGTTGTCTTATCAAAGAAAGAAATTATGTTGGTCTGGAAGGAAACACCAATCAAATTCTGGATGGGAATGGCAATCATAGTCCTGCCTGACATCATCATATTTTCCTATATTAATCGTTTTTTAAAAACAACAACAGTGTTCCAGTAAAAATCCTCCTTTGAATGCCTCGATTATGGAGAGATTTCTATTGGTGAGTTGTGAGTGCAAACTAAAGTGTTTAAGTACTGCTCATTTTCTGTTTCAATGTGCATACTCATTATAGTTAGTAATTTAAATCCTGGGGGGTTGCTGGAGACCACAGAAGAATCCCTTTTTGGTAGTGCTCTGTGCATGTGTCTGTTTGTAAAGTTTGAAAGCACTACAATGTCACCCTGTATTCATTCTTGAGCAGTTGCAATGAGCTTTATTAAAATAAGAAATTCCAATGAGTTTTAAAAGTATATTTTCCCCCTCAAAACAAAAAGCTAAAGGATGAAAGAGCTAACGGAATGTCCGTTTCTTAGCATTTCCCCCCAAAGTTGATCAGTTCTTTGAACACTGTGAGGTTATCCTCGACCACTTGCTGCTGCTGCTGCCCTGTCTCACCTTTACTATTTAGGCCCCACAGCACCACTGCCCAGCAACTTGGCCTCCAGATAACTTTTTTGTTCCGCTGCCACCAGTACTTTCTCAGGTTCACCTACAGACCACACCGGTAGATAGAATTAACAAGAATGTATTAATAGGAAATTGCATGTCAACAAGCTTAATGGTTACTTCAGTTCAATTGCGTAGCGGTTACAAGGTTTCAATGCTTAATGTTTCTGTTGATGTCCCTAAACAGGTGAGAGTTTATGGCCTCTGAGATCTCCCGTCCAATAAAGACTCAGAGACTGGAGATTCCAATGTAACCCTTTATTTCCCCCTCTGCTGCAGCAGTGGCACTCCGGCCACTAGCAAATCAAGAGCGTCCCGAACAAAGGACTTCACACTCTTATATCAACTTTGAGTACAGGAGTAAAAAACATCTTCATTGCTTAACATCACTACAGTCTAATAATACTGAATATTATAGGTTTGTGCACAAGGGATTAGGTTTCAAGTGCAAAGATAAGATATGCATATATGGGTGAGTTATACAATATGCTCTATCTGATTGGTCATGCAAATTACATTCAACATTTCATAGGTTAAAACCTTTCTCTTTGTCCTCCTCGCACATGGCTTTCCCATTAATTACTCTCCACAGGAGGTAGATTTAACCTCTTTCATTACACGGAAGTAAATGCAGACACGCAAGAGAGAGGGGGCATTTCTTTCACCAGACTGAAATTCCTTCAGTGCCTATCACTGTCAGAACTCTGATACTTTCAAAAACAGCTCTTTATTTAATCTATGCTCTAAAATCTTATCTCAATCTCTCAATTCTCTCAAATCTCTTTCAACGTCTCTCTCAAAAATCCCTCTCAAATCTCCCCCAATCAACCTGTCCTCTCTCTCTCTGTCAGACACATATATACACTCCACTCGCTCTGTAGCTCTTCCCACTCTTACACAACCAACCAGTCTAGGCACTCTAAACAACTAGCCAATCAGTACTCACTTTCCATTCAGGCACACAGCCAGCCAATCCAGGCACTCCATACTTACCTAGACCTGTAACCACAAACAGTAAGTACATTTCGGCCTAGTTATTTACTTTACCTGTTATTATTCTTACTTCCTTTTTAAAGATATAAACAAATGCATATCACAAACAATAAACTTTGCAATATATTTACAACTACAAACAGTAAAACATCACAAACACGTCTTCTCTCCTTAAAAAAAGGGGTGACCAAAGCCGGTGCAAGTGATGGGCTAGAGTCCCTCCTGATTCACCTCATTATTAGTTCAGTTTTCCTGAGCTTCCTTCCTTCCAAACAACTCCCCTTTCCCAATAATTCACCATTGGGGACTTGGCAGCAGGGAGAGCTGGTGTGGAGAGTGACAGCAGCAGCAGCAAAGGTCTCATCTATAAGGCCTGGATGCTTGCGTGAAACATCTGTTGCTCCCAGAGAGCTCGTAAAATGGAGTTCCCAGTGCTTCCTGACATGAGCCATTCAGCAGAGAAGCATTAGTCTCTCCAGTTCTGAGATTCCCCAGCAGATGTTCCTTAAAAAGAAGGCTGCTCCAGCTGCTACAACACTCCACATCACTTTCTCTGCCCCAGCTGGCTCTCCACCTTTACAGTGGTCAGTTTGGAGAAATGAGAGGTACGCTAAAGAGGGTTGCTTGGCAGGGGGGAAAGCTGGCATTGGGGTGAGCCATTACAATGGGCTTAGCTTATAACAACTGCTTTTCTGATCTTCATTTCCCAACCCTCTGAATTTCCATGCAATTACTCGTTAAAACACTACCTTTCTGCAGGAACCTGCCATGTATCAAAGCCTTGAAGTTTAACAAAAGGATATTTAAAGATGTACATGCTTAGTAGCTAAATAACCCTCTCTTTTTCACACGGACATTGGTTTGCTTATTTCTTTTCCCCTTCCACAGAAATTGACCTCTAAGGGACAACAAAATAAGTGTGAACACCCTGAAATTATTTACATGGCTACAGGGGTAGTCAACTTCTGGCCATCCAAATGTCCATCCAGTTTTTGCAATGAACTTAACTGCTGTGATGAATCTGTTGCAAGTGCAATAAGTTGCAGAAGAGTAGTATGTAAATAAACCTGACTTGACCATTTTGAAGTGATACAAACCAGAGATGCACTATGTGATTCTCTTGTTCATGTTAGTCCCTTTCCAGCCCTGCTGGCACAGCTAGGGTGGGGACAGGCTTTTGTGGGCCGGAAGAGGGAGGGAGGACGACCTACCTGTTTTTTGCACCTGAATAAGGTGAGGCGTGGGCGGTGCTTGCCTTTAAAAGTAAGCCCTGCATACATCCCAGGCCTCTTTTGTTTCCAGCTTCTTCCCTCCCTCCCTCGCTCCCTCCCTCTATCTAGTATGGGACTAGCCAGTTGCCCCCTTTGCAAGGGGGGCTGAGTAGGAATTTTGCCTGACATGGATTGGCTTTAGTGGACAGGTTTTCACCTACTCCATACTGGAACTTAAACTTAGGAGAGAGTGGGTAAATAGGTCAATTAGATTTTGGCAGGGTTGTGCGGGGATCTTAGGATAGCAGATGAGGTTGGTGAGCACTCGTTGGGCACCTTTATGGTGATTGGCAGGTTCTGAGGCCTGGTCCTCTGGGGGCTGAGCGGCTCTCACCCCAGGATGCGGCCTGCCTCTGGGGATCTCACTGTCTCACCTACTTGGAGTTAAGTGGCCCGAGCAGGAGTGAAATGGGGTGGTTTTCCTCAAGCACACATGTGTAGTATAAGAAAGGAGCTGGGTTTTACCCGACTCCTGACTTGGCTGAGTGGCTTGCCAATAATGCAGGCTAGCTGCCTGGAGACAGAGCGATTAGATTCCCGCACTTTCACGTGCAGATCCAGGGAGTCCAGTCTTAAATAAAGAGGCCCTAGTTTACCCCAAGCTCTGCCGTCTGAGTTGTTATTTCCTTCCTCCATCCGCATTAGGGTCGTCTGTGTGGTTTCCCTTCTACATCTAAAAGCAGCTCAGATTTGGTTGTAAACTGGATCCATGCACAGTGTAAAGTAAACAATTAGATTCCCTCCTCCCCCAAGACCAAGGACCTAATCCAAATCAGCTGCATTTAGAAGAAGAAAATAACAACATAAAAAGGTCCAGTAATGTATCTTCCATGTCAATATGTAGGCTGGTGGGAGTGTATTTATATATGTAACATGAATATTACACCAATTTTAATGGCTCCCAATTTGTTTACAGGTTCTTACCATTAAAACCCTAAATGATTTGGACGTGGTTTTTGAAGGACTATCTCTTTCTACATATTGTGGTCAATGAAGGGAGATGTGCACTTCTAAATCCTTTCAAACCCTCCATGCAGTTATGACCAAGTCTCAGACTGAAGATAGAATAAATTAGTGTTGTGCTGAAAATTTCTCCCACATTTTTTCTGAACATTCTCATCCAGTTTGATGGAAAAGAAATTGCTTTTGAAAAATTCAAAGGAGAAGAAATTTCAGAGATATTCTCATGGATTTAGTTCAGGGGTCTTGTGCTTACCTTACTTATGATATGGCTGAGGAGTGTGCACAAGTGCCCAGTTTTTCATTGTACAATCATCTCTATGATAGCTTGTAGATTCCTCAGCTTCCTAGACTTTAAGTTTATATAATGGCCACCTTCCCACAATGCTCTGGAACAAGCATACCTGCTAGGTATGGGACATTGTGGAGGATGTAATATGGCATCCAGGCTGCTACCATGGTTGCTTCTGTTGTGGCTTCCCCCCCCCCCAAAAGGGGGAACCCTTAGGAAAGAAGTAAGCTGTACTACAATCCCTGCCAATGATAAGCCCTATCTGAGGGGCTGCCTCTACACGAGAGGTTTAAAGCTCTTTCAAGTCTCATTAAAAATTTTACTTCTACATGAGCGGAGTGCAAATTGGGAGTTGAGGTGCGTTATCTATTTGATTATGCGCATTATCGAATGCGCGTTAAATAGCGAGATTTATTTTGCTGCGATTCTCCGCATTAACTACTTCTAAAGCGCATTTCAAACAACCGGTAAAGCCACCAGTTGTGCGCTCAATTACCTGGTACAGTCATTTACCATAAAGCGCTTCTGAGAAGATGCGCATAATCTGAGAACCAGGCGTCAAACCGAATTCTTGTAGAGGGGGTCTGAGAAATTGTTGGAGGATTTCTCCTCCCTCTGGAGAAATTTGGTGAAATTGTCCTCCCAATTTCTCCACCCCTAAATAGGATGGAGAATACAGCTCTAGAATAAATGCATTAAAACTTGTTGCCTTATTGTTTCTTCCCAGGGGAGAAATGTTCTTTGAAAGAACACTGGCCAATAGTCTAATCCTATTGAAAGCAGCACACCAGTCAGATAATAATCTCCAGGTTTCAGCTTGTATCTCAGGAGCCAAGAGTTTAAACATTTGAACTCATTAAGGAGATACGATAGCACAATTCTTTGTCAAAACCCTTGCTCTGATTCCTCTTAAAGAGCAGAATTACAGCAGCCAAGTTTTTGTTTTCCTCTACATGACTGGAGTGTAGACTGTCAGGACTTGACTTTCTGTCACAGTCCTGGGATTATGCTGTTATTAACTCTGCCTTTGTTTCCCTTTGTGTCTGTGGTGTGGGCTGCTGTTTTTGAAACTGGCACGTTATGAAGCTGTTCAGTCACCTCAGGAAGAAGAAGAAAACTGTTGCAAACACAGAACAGGAAGAGATCATGGAATCAAATATAAACTGGAGGGATGGCATTTGATCTGACTGCAAAGTTGTTTTAGGATGAGGTGTGCTAGGGGTTCACTTCCCTATAGCCTTTTAAACTGTTTATTGTGCTATTACTGTGCATACTACCACAATAAGGAGATAATGAACCAGACCGGTACACACAAAATGGCTGCCACATAGAGGCCGCTTTTAATGGCTCGATGTGGTGACTTCCTCAAACCCCAAAACATGGTTCACATGAGCCACCAAGCCCTGGAAAATTTGGGTGCCAAAAAGACAGATCCACTGAATTTGAAAAAAAACACAATCACTCACTCATATTAATGATGTGTCACACATATCAGCATATACTCTCCTGGTAGGTTGATGTAGTAGAGGGAAGAGAGGGACAACAGCTAAACAATCATATTGGCCATTACTAGTTGGATCAGTAGAATAATGGCTGGTTGGCAATCAGGTGCTTATTTCATTAGCATTTATTACATTAGCAATTCTGTGAGGTAGATTAAGTTATGTTAAGTTTAGGGTGACCAGATAAAATCCAGGTCAGGGCTCATGTAACTTTAACAGTTGTAGAGAAAAGGGAATTTCGGCCAGTGTCATTTGTATGCAATTAGTTCCTGGTGAAATTCCTTCTTCATCATAACAGTTAAAGTTGCAGGCACTATACTAGAGTGACCATATACTCAAGAAGGCAGGCCCCCTGCAACTTTAACAGTTGTGATGAGGAGGGAATTTCACCAGGAAGTAATTGCATACAAATGACACTGGCTGAAATTCCCTTTTCTCTGCAACTGTTAATCTGTTTATCTGGTCAGCCTAGTTAAGTTAGGTTAAGAGGTGGTGAGCTTACTCAAATCCTCCAGTAAACTTCATGGCAAAGTAGTGTTTTGAATCTAGATCTCCAAAGTCCTAATCTAACATTCACACTGGCCTGGTTCACATGGAACAACAGTCCAGGTTTTTGTTTTTTAAAGCCTGGGTTATTGTAAATGTGGCAGTGTGCTGGCCTGGGCATGCTACTCATTTGTTCCCACTGCAAGCGGGAGAATCTAAACAACCCAGATAAGCTCTGTCTCTGGGTTGTATAACATGATGTGTGAACTAGGAATTTGCCGTGTCAGGGGAGAGACAAGCCAGAGTTGGAATCCAGGGTTTAACTCAGGGTTAAAACTCTAGCATTAAAAAAAACCCTGTCTTGCTGTGACATGTGAATCAGGCCACTGGTTCTCCTTATAAGAATCCATGTAGCTAATTCCTCTTTAAAGTTAAACAAAAGTGATATTCAGAGTGACTACAACCCCAGATTCCCCCTTCAAAGCCTTCCCTTTTCTCTCTTTGTTAATTAGATTAGGGTTGTGCGAAAGAGAAGTGAATAGAGATCACTTGTGCACTGACTGACCAAGAACAATACTCCCTTTCTGTTTGTTGGAGCAAAGCTGGAAAGAAGAGCTCTTTTATGAATGGCTGAGCAATATTGATAGCCAGTGGAGGAAATCTTAAAAGCTCTTTAGGTTGACAAGCATTGCCCCGGATCTTCAGGTTTCCAAATTCTGGAGATTATTAATTTATTAAGCTTTGGCTTTCAAGAAGCATTAGAGAGGGAATGTGATAAACAGGTTTCCCCACTGTAGCTCATTCAGAGTTTTTTGCAGCGAAAATATGCCTTCCTTGGAGTGTAAAAAAAATTGTGAAAGCAGCGCTTTTTAAAAAAATCATAAAACAATGCAATGCTATAAACAGTTACGTCTAATTATGGCTAGTCCTAATTTCTCTTAGATTTTTTAATGTCCAACCTGTGCATGTTCAAAGTGGTAGGACTGTTCGTCAAATAGCTGAGCAAACCACATGAAAGTTGAACACGTTTGTCCATTTTTTGACCAAGTCCTGAACACTAATCATAACTCAAGAGGATTTGGGAACTATGCAAAAGCAGACCAAAGTTGTTATTTAAGAATTCAAAGCATGGGGGAAGGCAGATGCCTTAATATGGGTTGGGCTTTACATGACTTAGAGGTAGCTTCCTTAAATCCAATCACAAATTGCTAAAGTCCACAAAGGACTTTTTAAAGTGGCCATGTTTGATGATCATGCTATAGCATTTTGCATGATAAGAACAAGCTCACACACGCTCCCCTCCTATCTCCTCCTTTGGTACAACCAATCAAACTTCCTGACAAAGCAGTACAACAATGGAACCAATTACCTAGGAAGGTCGTGGGCTCTCCCACACTGGAGTCCTTTGAGATGTAGTTGGACAGCCACCTGTCAGGTATGCATTAATGCAGGTTCCTGCATTGAGCAGGGGGTTGGAGTCAATGGCCTTATAGGCCCCTTCCAACTCTACTATTCTATGATTCTATGTGGAGAAGTTTAGAAGCTTTGCTTCTCTTTTTTTCCTTAACCACAATTTGTCATTTCATCCAAACCAACAAACTGTGGATAATGTATGTATAGCCTACTGTGGCTCATTCTCTTCACACTAAATGATGGTTTAGTTTGTCATTTGAACAAGACCAGTTAGCACGACCCAAGCATGGGGTTGTACACTTCACCAAGGCATGGAGATGTAGGGGTACTCCACTCTTCCCTCCAAAAGAAAGCCCAGGCTGTAACCCATTATCTTTCAGAGAGGAGAATAAAGCTAAATTGTAAATAATGCTTGAGGATACTTTGGCAAACTTATTCCCCTTTATCTGTGTACCTACTGACCAGATCTTGTGACGTTTACTGGAGCTAATCAGAAGTAGAGGTAGACCAGAATGATTACCATTTGAATAGTGAGTTGCCAGCTGAGGCACTTCTCTAGAACAGAGAACAGCTTGGCCAGTTAAGCTTGGGCCCTGTAAATCAGTCCCCTATGGCGTATCTTAATAATAATAATAATAATAATAATAATAATAATAATAATAATAATAATAATTTATTTCTTACCCGCCTCTCTGTTTGGATCGAGGCGGGGAACAACAATATGATAAAATACATAAAACTGATTAAAACATAACACACATTAATAAAACTGCATTAAAACATCCTAAAACATCTTAAAAACATCTTCCCTGTTATTTTGAAAGGTTAGTCCACACATTAGACATCCCATTGACTTCATGCCTGGTTCCTGTCAGCAACACTAATGGGTGAACACGACCATTGATGGACCAGCACATACATACAGTCTACAAAGCAGAAATCGTGCATTCCCATCTTGCAAGAAAAGCAGTTGCTTTCATTCCGCTTCCAGCTGAGTGCAAATATATTGGAACTGTGATCGTCGCTATTTTTCAAGCAGGAGCCACCTTGACTCTAGGCACCACCACTGAGGCCACTTAGAGGCCTTGCTCATGTTGTGGGATGCCTCTCCTCTCCCCCCACCCCCCACTGCTCTTCCCATACTCCGCCGCCTGCTGCGCCCACTTTCTCCCCCTTCATGGTAGGGCCAGCCCTGGTCACAAGGCTCCCGTTTCTGCTGCTCTACACTTTGTGGTAGGAGCTGTAGCAGTACATTTCTGCCTGGAATGATTTGACTGTGCTCTGGAATTGTGTGCCTTCAGGTGGATAACAAGATGTGAGGATTGCAAAAATATGAAAGGTGGATTCTTCATAGACGCTAAACAAACTCGGGCCGTCTGCAGCAGTTCCTGGGAATTAGTCAGGTTGCATTTCAGCAAGAGTCACAAGAATCTCACCCCCTAAAGACCCACCAATAACAGAGAAGAGAGAGGGCTGAAATGCGGTTGGAGGTAGGACCCATCAAAAGCCTTTTGGATGGCATTCTTAAGAGGAAGGAGGAAAGGGGTTGTGGGGGAGTGTATAATTTCCTGTCTCCCTACAGCTTTCAGTTCTTGAATAGCTAATAATAATAATAATAATAATAATAATAACGATTTATTTCTTACCCGCCTCTCCGTCTGAGCTCAAGTTCATCAAGAGCTGTCATTTCAGAAAGGCTTTGCTGATGGAAGACTTCCCTTTATTTACTGTGTGTCAGGATTGTTATCAGTATTACATGAATGAGGGTTTATGCAGGCAAAATAGGCTGCCTTGCCTGTTCTCCAACACCAACAGAGCTTGAGAGTTCCTTTCAGGTTGCTTTGAACTTGAACTTTCCAAGAGAGTTGGAAGGCTGGATTGCACCTCATAGTATGGTACACTCAACTTACTTATATTACTGATTATTGATTTATTTCATTTCTGTGCTTTTTCCTCTAGTGGGGAAGGGGGGAAGAAATGTGTCTACATTTGGGAGCACCGTCTCTCTCAAAGTTTCTCTTTAAACTATTGCCCAGTATCCAATGGGGTGCTTACACCTCTGTTGATTTGCTTGCATCCTGCTACTTGCATTGCATAAGCAGGACTTGTGCAATGGCAATTTAGAACTTCTGAGAGCAATCCAAATTGGAAGGAAATGCTAGTTTTTCAGAAGGGACCGCCACTGACCTGCCTTCTTCCAGAAATGGGCTTTTCTGCCCCATTTTGGAGCTCCAACTGCTAAATCTCCCTCATGTAAACGGTGGGGCTCACCTTGCGCAATGGAATCAGCGGGACACATCGCTTGTGGAAGGGAATTGACAGGGCAGAATGGAACTGGAGGGGGCATAAGCACCCCATTGGATTCTATCCATAGTTTCCAGCCTCGTCTGTAGAGAACCTAATGTGCCCATTACAGAGTAAGATTTCTCCCATAAGGAAATACCTTCCATGTGGCACAAGGAGAACACGTCAAAGAGGCACGTAATGCTTGTACCACATGGAAAGTATTGCTACAGCTTGTAGTACATACCTTGTTCACATTGGAATGATTTGTAAGGTCCACTATGGATAATACATTTGTATGTTGTCCATCTAGCACAGGGATAGGCATTATGGTAGCCACTCAGGTGCCCGCCCCACTTTTTTAATTAACAAATTTTCTTACTGTGCTTCAAAGAAAAGTGAGGCCCTGCAGCCATCGTCATTTCCCCTGAATGCCTCTGGGCCACATGTGAGACAGAAAGCCTATCTACATTACTGCTTTAAAACAGTTTAAAACGGTTTATCACAGTAGTGACAACTGTTGGGGCCCGGGACACACTCCATATACAGTTTTCAAAACGTTTTCAAAGTGTTTTATCCTGCTTGGTGTAGATCGGTCCAGAGATATTTTTAGGAACTGAGGATGGAGGGCAATTGGAGGCAAATGGGCATAGTTTACATCTCTTTAAAAGCGTCACTGAGAGTTTCACAAATAATGCAGAGAAATATGTACGTTCACAAGGCATCTGTTTGAAGAAGTGGCACAGGGGAAAACTGATCCCTTTCACTTTTGTTCTCTACAGAATGCCCAAAGGGAGCTGGGGGATAAGATGGGGAGGTTTTGTGGAATACTTTCCACTAATGAAGGTTCATGTAGGTGGCCCTCTCTGCCCATCTTTGTGCCTCAGTCTGTTGTCTTCTAGTGCTACAGCTTGGCATTTGCAAGCAGACAAGTGGGAGCATTTCACACCCAGATGGTTTTCACACTGATGTCATTAGCAAGCTACTAGTAAGTCACCTTCAGGTCCGCACCAATCAGTGTAAAGTCAATATAAGTGAACTAGTAGCTTGTTCAAGCACTTAGTGTCCTATCTACATTCAGTGGTGTAGCTAGTAATTCTAGACCTCTTATGGAGGGGGCAGCTTTAAGAGGTCATGTACATTACTTCAGTTGTAAACCACACAACTAACATATCTCTTCTCCTCCTCTACATTCTCCTCTTCTCTACATTCCTGCTCTGCAACCAAACACGGTCATGGTATGAAGTCCGAGCTTTGGACCCCCACCCCCACCCCCACAAAAAGTGTTTGATAGTATGAGTACATTTCAAAAATGCGTACATTTCATAATGAGTAGATTTCAAAAATGTGGTCAAATACGTTTTAATCAAGCATACATTTAAGAAATGAGTACATTTCAAAAATGCCCACAAATACACTTTAATCATGGGAGAAGAATGCGTACATTTCAAAAATATATACAATCAATGCATATATTTGGAAAAATATACATGGATTTTCATATGAAAAGGGGGAAAACATTGCACTTCTGATACAGACTGGAGTCATAACAAACTTTCAGATGGAATTTGGAAACAAACACTTGAGTTTGGATGATTTGCACACCCCTAGGCGTCCGTGGGGGTGGGGGTGGGGTGGGGAATGACATGGAAATTAGGCTTCTTGGCATGGAGGTGGGAGTGTAGCTATTTCAAGTTTAATATTGGAGGAGTGAGAAGTGCCATCAAAGCTCACTCAAATCTCCTCCTGGCAGGCATATGGTTAAAAGAGGGCACGAAGAAAAAGGGACGTGTTGTTTTAGCAAAAGAACACAAGGATGGCCTTGAGCCTCTTGCAGCTGATGCAGGCTTTTACAAGCTATGCCTTGGCATAATGAGACATATATTTAAAAGAAATGCTGAAAAACATTCTCTTTTTTTGACGGCTGACTAATCTTCTTGGAGTGGAAGGCAAGTATCAAGGTGAGATAAACGCAGTAATAATAGCTTGATGGAATGCCTGGCTATTTTACTTTTATTACTTTTCTTCTTTTTTTTTCTTGGAATGTAGTTTTTAAAAGGGAACTTGGCATTCCCTGCGAGAAGGGTAAAACTCTTGTGGAAGCAGAAGACAATGCTCGCCTTGCAGTTACTTGCATCCAATTGCTCCTGTTTGCTTAGCACTCCCGTCAAAAAGTAAGTTGGTCACTTGTGCCAGGAAAAACATCCAGGGAGTTTGGCAGGTCCTGAGGGCAAAGAAATTATGTTATTGTTAAAAGGCAGATCAAGCAAAATCTCCCAGGTGTAACACACATTAATGAAATAAAGCTGCCACTTACAAGAGCTATAATGATGAACGCTTAATTTTTCAATACACACCCTGAGATATAAATGCTTTAATTAATCCTTTGACGATCCTTCAAAACATTCTTTTTTCTTGATCGTCTCCATAAATTATACAAAAACAACACAGAGATACAAGAGCTCAATGGCTTTGGCCCTCAGCAGCCCCCATGTAAGGGAGTGTCCTCATTAACCTTTGATGGGAATAGCAGGAGAGGAACTATTCCAGGAATAACTGCCTTTGGATTTGCTCTCCATTCCTCCAATCACTGTCTGCAAGTGCAACAGCACTCTTTGGGCATATCAGCACTATTAACAATTTTACAGTAACTTTTGTGCCTCATGCCCATCACCCCGGAAGGATCTTGGGAATTTCAACATGGTGGTGGTATTGAGAATTCTCTGCTACTAATGTAAAGCCCATGTTGCCATGGGCACTAGTAGTCTGAGGGCAAAACATACTCTTCTTTGACTCCCGTTATGTCAGTTCTTCAGAAGCTGTATGGAGATTATTTTCCTTCAACACAACATAACCGCACACTCAGGTCCTCTGGGAAGAACTTACTCAAATCAGCCAGAACTAGGCTGACGAGTGTTACCCAGAGGACCTTCTCTTCTACTGCTCCCAGACTGTGGAATGGTCTGCCGGAGGAGATTAGACAAATTAGCAGTCTTCATGAATTTAAGAGAGCCATGAAGACTGCTCTCTTCCGGCAGGCCTATCCAGTTGAATTTTAAGATGTTTTTAATGATGTATTGGTTTCTATTTGTTTTTAATATCTCATCTATTTTGTGGTCTTTGTATTTTATATTTATTGTTGTTCCCCACCTTGATCCGGAGGGAGAGGCGGGTTATGAATAATAATAATAATTATTATTATTATTATTATTATTATTCCTCAAATCCATTGCTGCTGGACAGCATTTGTGTCTTCTCCTTAGGCCTATTTCCTTCCCACTTTCCCCACATTTTAAAAACTGGCTTTTCCTAGGGCTGCTTCTTTTCCTCCTCCACCATCACCTCAAAGCATTCCCCACCACCTCCACCACCATTTCTTCCACCAATATGGCCCTCTGAGAGGGGGCTCCACTCACAGTGCCCAAACCCTCCCTCCATCCCTGCCATTGAGTTTTTCTCCCTGTGTGCCTGAGCAACTCAGAGTTATGTGGGAGCTGTAATTCCCTGACCACCCCCAAGCTCCTGGAAAACATACTGTTTGGCTATTAAAGCTCAAGCTTTGAACTTTATTGAAGTTTTGAAATTTTCGGCATGTCTACACTGCTCAAGCTTTAGTTTTTTAAAAAATAAGCAAAATCAGTAGGGTAGATTTCTAGAAATAAGTGTTATACTAATGTAATAGATGCCCTTTCTTTTGCAGTAACAAAGTAACAAGGCTACTGTTTCTGAAATCTGGGGATAATAGCAGCCTCTAACAGACGGAAGTTGTGTTTTGTTAGCCTTCTAAACCCTGGGGAGATCAACACTGAGCTTTTCCCCTTTACTTTTGCATGGGAAAGGGGGAAAAGAGAATAGAAACTGAGTCACAGTTGTGGGGACTGTGAATTAGTCTTCTTCCTTGCAACACTACTCACTCCCTAAGTTCACTTCTTTGCATCCCTGCAGGGACTGTGAGGCATGGATGTCTGGGACATCAGAGAGAATTCTTTAGGGCCACTCCTACATTGTGGACTCCATACCCTCAGCCCCCGAATTCAATTATGTTATAGCCTTCCCCAATGCCCTCCAGGTATTTTGGACTACAACATCCATTATGCTGGCTGGGGCTGATGTGTGTTATAGTCAAAACATGTGGCAGGTACACATAAAATGATGTGAGCAGACAAGTGTTTGATCCTGAATGCTTTGGGAGGGCATTTATAGGAACTATCAATCTGCCTACTGTTAGTTCTGCCCACAATTAGCTGTTCTGCCCTCTGCCCCACCAGCCTCAATGGGCAGCGGGCACCACTGGTTACCACATTGGGGAAGGCATCATGAACTAGAGACAGATACCCCTTTGGAACGTATACCCATATATGTGACTCTCTTAATGCAGTCTATTATTTCTCTGGCAGAAAAACATACATACAGCACCAAGTTACCATAAATGTTCACTGAAATTTTCTTAGTACCCAACCTAACAGCTAGTGACTGAAATCTTACCTTTCTGAAAATGGACTACTCCCATCAGAAAACAGGTTACTCGCTCAGATACATTACCTTGTAGCTCACATTTAATTTCACCAATTGACTCATTAATCCACGGGCAAAACAAACAAGAAACCCACCAATGCTGCAGGGATATTGGCACCTCTAAACAACTCACAGTGATGTATAATGCTTTAATGTGCAATTAATTTAACAGCTTCTCCTAAGGAAATTTGTAATCAGCACTGGTGTTCAGGCAGTCAAAATATCTCATTATAAACAAGCCAAAGCCCTTAGAATGTTATATGGACGTGACTGGCTCATTCATTCCTAGCTTAATGGTGCAAGAACTACTTTAATATAGTCAATGTTTCTGACTTTTATGCAAATTGCTGACCAGTACAGTATAGGGCTAGGAAGTTACTTTTCTGCCTTCTGCTTGAGTTACATAATACAGTATACAAGGTATGCTAGATTTTACCTGAGGGCACCTGGAAGATATCATGTGGCTAATAATACCCATGTCCCCAGTTAAAAATTAAGCATCCCATCTGCCCAAGGAAATCTGCAGAGATTTGCAGATTGAGTTTCCTTGCTCACACCTGCACCCCAGCTGGTCTGGTGGAAAGAGTAAAGGCTACAGCCTTAATCCATGCATTTAAAGAATACCATTCTTAATTCAGTATTTGGAAAAACTCATTGCTTGCAGAACTCTCCCTGCAAAGACATCCCAGGGCATTTATCTTTTTTTAAAAAACTCACATTTATTTATTTGTTTGTTTGTTTCTATACTGTCCAATAGTTGGAGCTCTCTGGGTGGTTGACGCAAATTTAAACCAGAAGGTACAGCATAAAATATATAGCAGCTGCACTGCTATGATATGAAATTGTGACAAAGCGTGTCTTGTGTTTTTTTGCAAGGAATGCTGGGTGCCCTGAGAGTTGGATGCCCAGATCCTTTGTGACATTGCCAGATCAATCTCAGATCACAAACTGCTCCTCCTTGGCAATCTGGAAAAATATTGCCAACCCAAGCATCTGCTTGGGTTACTTGTTCAATTGGTCTCATCCTGATACCCAGAGACTGAAGCAAATTGAGAAGCATCTGCATGGCTGGAGTTTCACCTGCTTTTACAACCAGGTGGAGTTTCAATGTTTAAAGTCAATTTTACTAAGGTTTTTGCAAACACAACACTTTAGGAACTAAAGTGCTTTAGAAAAACCAGCTGCAACCCAACACAAAATTAGGCAGGCATAAGCCCATTCAAACCATGAGTCTTAAGCTTGCTTACCTCTGCATTGTGTTATGACCAATATTAAATATTATTAAAAGTACAATTGGGGAACATACACATTGGTTAGGCAGCAGCACCATTAGAGGGTGTTTTTTTGGTAAAAGAATAATCACATATCATGTGATTATATGTACCAACTATACTATTATTGTTAATAATATTTATATTATTGTTTTAAAATCCCCATGTTGGCTATTGCTGTGTGCCAGCCTATCATATATCACACACTAACCCTGATCTACAAAAAGTAAGACTTCAATGGACAACTACATTGTTACATGAACAAGATGTTAGCCACAACCCCTTGTGTTAACATCTCCGGCTGATGTGACATACTACACATGGTTTGAACTCAGAAACCAGGAATACTTTCCTTTGCGCTGGGGCTTGGTGTTGCATACCTTTGACTACTAGATCACAGCTGATGACATGAGCCATCTGAAAGAGCGATTTGTAAAGAGAGGAGAAAAGGAAGACACATTTCACTGATAACTTGCCAAGGCCAAAGAAACAGATGGAAACAATGGCCCAGAATGTCTAAAATGGGGGGAGGGATCTTGCAATGGCCGTGTCAAAGATGTTTGCTCTTTCGCTTAAAAAAAAGAGTCCTTCATTAGGTTCATATCTCAGCCATGTCAGTCTTCTGGACGTATATCTTATTATTTTTCTTCTCTGGTATCTGTTTGGGGTTAGGATTGGCTTCCCTGCCCTTCCTATGGGACACCGGTCATTGCTGCATCCATAGATGGGTACTCCAATTCAGCAATTCTCCACTGCCCCCCAGCAACAAGAGCAAGGTATTAATTATTGTATCAGTAGTGAGTGGGGATCAAAGGCAATTGAAGCAGAAATAGGAAAATAGCAGAGTGGTGCCATGCAGCCCTGACATTTCCTCCCCTCCGAACCCTCCAAAAACCCAACAACCGTGGAAAGAGGAAACCTGAAACCAAGCAAATGTTGACACTTTGGTTGTAACAAACCAGCGGACCAATTGGAAACAACTTTGCATTTCTACAAGACAATGGGGTGTAAGTCCAAGAAGCGAATAGCATGATTTAATGGACACAGAAGGGATTTATGGCAACTCGCTCGTGTTCTTCTGCCAGGGGAAGAATAAACTGAATTAAGTGGATCATATATATAGCCATGGTGAAAACCAGCTGTGTGATACGTCCTCCGTCTTTCTAGAAACATAATGAATATATTACCAAAGCAATTGATATGGTTTAGTTTGCTTCTAGAAGTGATATGGCCAGAAACCTGCAAAAGTATTTCTTTACAATTTAATCCAGAAAAGACAGAAGTGTTGTTATAGTTGGCAATTCCACTGATCTAAATGGAGATGTGTGACCTGTTTTGGACAGGGCTGCACTGCTCCTGAAACATTGAGTGTAGTCTGGCAGTTCCCCTGAACAAGGCACTATCCTTAGGTCAGGGATGCCCAACCTGGAGGTGCTGGATATTGCGCATTTCCCTTGTTGCGTGAATGGCGCCATAAAGGTCCCATTTACCGTATTTCACCAAATGTAAGACCCCATCGATTATAAGATGCACCTAAATTTCAGGGCCACCAACAGGGAAAAGGCTTTGCGTCGATTCGAAGATGCACCTTAATTTCAGCAACCTCACCTCGATTGCCATCGCCTGTCCTCGTTGCTGCCGTCACCACTGCTCCACGCCCCTGCCAACGCTCGCCTCGGCCTGGCAAGGCGGCATTCCCAGTAATGAGGCAAGCGTTGCCAGTGGAGCGGCAGCGGCAGCAGCGAGGATGGGTGACGGCAATGGAGAGGAGGTTAGGGCCCCGCAAGTCCCCCCTCCCCCTCGCAAGTCCCCCCTCCCCCTCGCAAGTCCCCCCCCCCATTTACCTTGATCACTGCTGCCTAGGCCTGGGGTCCCTCGAAACCCGCTAGGGTAAGTCGCGGGGGGGGGGGGCATGCAGAGCCCTAGTGCCTTCTACAAAACGCGGAAGAAATCCTGCGATTGCAAGGTGCCGTCGATTCTAAGACGCACCCCATTTTTACAGATGTAAACATGGGAGAAAAAGTGCGTCTTAGAATCAATGAAATACGGTATGCAAGAGTAATGGCATGGAAGCTCCAGTTGTGTCTTTACTCTCATGTAAACAGGGTCTTTATGGCCGCCATTTACACAACGGGGGGAAATGAGTAATTTCCAGAGTGAGGCTGGATGCATGCCAAGCTTGTGCAGCCCAACAAGCAAGGCACGTGTGTGATGAATCGTACACGGATGAGTTTGCTCATCCCTAGCAAAGCGTGAGCAGCTCCTCCAAGAAGAGAAAGCAAGAACTACACTTGGAACACAGGAAGCTGCCTTGTACTGTGGTCAGACTACTGGTCCATCTAGCCCAGTATTGCCAACACTGACTGGCAGCAGTTTCCCAGGGTTTCAGGCAGGAATAGAGATGTGGAAGCCTGGAAAAAACCAGAAAAATTTGGAAAAAACGCTTTTCCCCCTTTTTTTCTGAAAATTTCCATTTTTTCTTTTTTCTTTTCTGGAAAAAAATGAAAATTTTCTGAAAAAAAGGAAAAATCCCTTTTTTTCTGATTTTTTCCGGTTTTTTTCTGGGCCTTCACATCTCCAGGCAGGAATACTTCCTGCCCTACCTGGAGATGTCGGAAATTGAACCTTGGACCTTCTGCATGCAAAACAGATGCTCTTTCCCTGAGCCACATCCCCTTAGATCTTGCAGTGAAGAATGCTGTGCTGCTCTATTGTAAAATGTCACATTTTAGGTGATGTGAAGCAATGGCAAAGTTGTGTTTGTGGCACAATATTTCTGGTGGCCCATTCACATGTGCTTGTCATCACTCAGTATTGCCTCAACAACTACCTTCCAGTTGATAGTGCAGCCCCAAAAAGCTAGCACGCAGTGATATGAAAATACTGTTATTTCCCTTTGGAGAAAGGCAAGGATTGTTTATGTAGAGAGTAGTCTCAAAAAATGTCAGATGTCAACAGAGTAATGAGCTTTGTTTCTACATTTGCTTTGTTTCCACACTGCCTAGATGCAGTAAACATGACCTTTTGGCCTCTCTGTTTGATTTAGTTTTTAAAAGAATCCAACCATTGAGTTAATGATGCACATCAAAGAAACTGGAAAAGGACTGAAAAGGGAAAATTCCTGCCCTCACTCTTGAAGTCTTAGCTCTGTCAGTAATAACAATAAGAGTATACCAAGTTTGAGACCTTTCTTATTTGATACATCAGCCTTATGTGGATGACAAAATCAGATTATTTGTACATTGCATTATATTCTTTCTATTGGTTAGATCCAGGCTTAATCAGAATAGTCCCACTGAAATCTATAGGACAAAACCCATATGACTAAGTCCGAATCCAGCTGACCATTACTTCCAAAAGGAAAATAATAGCAAATTACCAGTGCCTCTAAATTTACCAAGGTATCTTTATTTTGAGTTAGTTTGGGGAAAAAGTTAAACATTTCTTTAAAACCATATTAAATTATTAGCCAGTAACGTTTCCTACAGTACTTTTGATAATGTGTTCCATTTGAACTTAGTGCAATATAGGTTTGTTGGCACCAAAAAGATAAAGTATATAATGAGAACTGTTTGTATTGACACAATTATAAAGCAAGTGAATAAAGGAAGAAGGAAAAGTTAAACTATTGAATGCATACTTCTGAATGCCATTATTTGCTCTTGGACTTTAGGTACCTTTTTAATGCCCCAATCCAACAAGGAATATCTGCTTGGCTTTCTGTGCACACAAATCGGATGCAGATGTGCTAGCCCAGATCTGCATCTTTAGTCACACTACATTTTGTTGGTTTGGAAATGCAATGACAATACACATCTCCATCCACTGTTGTGTAATTACCAACACACGATGCTTTCTGGCACCACATATACAGCTGGATCAAGACCATTGTATATAAAATAATGTGCATATTGCTTGATATGACAGTCAGCGGGAGGTTCTGGAGTACACATGGTGTTTTTCTGATAGCTTTATACCTTCTGCAAAAGGTTTTATGGGACATATCTAGATCTCTCTAAAATCTAGCATGATAACAGGAAGAAGTGGCCAGTAAAATAAGGAAAAGATTGCATGAGAATCCCATTGTTGTTTTAAATGAAGCCAAATTTAAGCCCAAAAGCTGAAAAATGTTTAGCTCAATCAAGCTATCAATGAACATTGCCAGAAAAGACATTTCCACATAGAAGAGCTTTTTGACAAATCAGCAGAGTCTGCTTTTAAATATTGCACGGAAGATGTGCATGTCTTTTTAATAGTCAAATGGGAAATCATTCACGTCTCCAGTGCTGCAGTGCATAAGCTATACTTGCTTCTGGCGCCCATGCATCTCACCACAAAAGAGATAAACAACTTCCCTCTTTCACATTTATACTAGAAACATAACAAGCTGATGCAGAAGTAACTCATTGGCAATTTCAAAATTGCTCTTGCTGAGATCCTCCTTAAGTGGAAACATTGATGCCAGTGCATCACCATTAGAAGCAGTAACCCACATCTTTCTCAAGGACTTCTCCCTTTATTGGGAATAGTCTTTTGCCCATTACAATAATATTAATGATACAACATTCAAACACAGCTATACTTCTTTAAAAAAAACATCTTAAAATATAAAGATGGTATTTGGTCTAAGAAAAAAAAAGAGATCTGATTATGTTGGAAATATAGGTTGTTTTTTCCCATTTGAAATAGCATCTTGACCAGAGAATTTCAACATGTCCCACTGGCATTCCACACTGCATAATTCCAAAATTTACTTGGACTGAAAATCTACAAAGCTATGCATCCATGAGGGGAAAATCCTACCAACAGTTGGACTGATCTTACATATTTCTACTGTAGCTGCTCACTGGGATGACTGATCAGAGCTTGGCCAGTTGTATTTAAAAAAAAATAGCCTGCCTGATAAGCTTTGCAAGTGGCTGCAGTGGAAACTTTAAAAACTGTTTCAGATTTACCTTTGGGATTGCAGCGTTGACTAGTAAAACAAAAACAGAGTAACTCAACAAACACGATTTCTGCCCAATTCTAACAAAATTACTAGCTCTATAGTTTACTCAATGTGTCTGGGAAACACAGGAAGAAGCTGCATGGTTGCTTGATACTAAGAAATAAGTTTAACTATGGGATAAGACAAAATCAAGATGATTTGAATGAATATCCCTGTTAACATGAACTCTGATTCACTTTATTTCTGCCAACAGCGTTGTTCACTGATGACCCTTGACACAGCTGTAAAAATGGTTGGAAGACCTGCACATTCTTTAAATACATGTAAATCCTTAGATACTGAAGGCCATGCAAACCATTTCAGAATCAAAATTTAAGTTGTTTTGTGCATCCAGGATTACATATTCTGGACTATTTGCTCTTGCATCAGTCTACCCATACGCTGAAACTTACATCTGAAGCTCTTCTCCAGGTACACTTGTCACCTGAAGCAAGGTGGGTGGCAACCAGGAAGGGAAGCCCAGTTGCTGCCAATGCAGTTGTCATTTCATCTCAGACGAAGATTCTTTTTTTCTCAATTTTTAGTGGGAGTTTTTAACTTTTCTAAACCATTCAAATCTCTCTTGGATTGGAGTTTTATACTGTGCTGTTTTATTTAAATTGCACTGAGTTTACTAGTGTATTTTATTTGTTTACCTTTTTTAAAAAGTTTTTTAGTTTCCTTCTCTATGCTTTCCTGGGAACACCAGTCACATTGAAGGGAAAAATTATAAAATTTTAGAAATTAATTCTAGAAATAAATATGTAATTAACAAGAGAGATTCATGTGGGTACCCCTCTCACCTGAAAGAGGAGACCGGCATGGCACCATCTCTCCAGTCTCCTATCACATTCAGCAACAACTGACAGAGTTTGTCTCACTTCCTAGTCTCATTCTGCAAGAATGATGGTAACACAGATTGGAGCGAGGAGATGCTGGATACAAAAATGTTGCGATGTATAGCCGGCCGATCAATAGCTGTTTGCCTACTGCAATCATTTATTCAGGATGGCCTTTTCCTGACCCAGAGAGAGCTCTTTTGACCTTTAATAGCTTCTGAGAATGGAGAGAACATGTACTTGGAAAAGTTTTCCAGGCTAGTAAAATCACAAGGGCACCCTTCAAGGCCAGGTTTTGTCATATGCACCTTTATGAGTAACTCAACACTGTTCTATTGAATCTAGCAGCCACCTTGAAATTATGTTCACTCAGTGCCAGCTCCAGCTTTTTGAAGGGTCTTGGGTAAGAACTCAATGGAGCCTCTTCCTCAGTGAGTCTACCTTCTCCTCACCATCATCAGGTGCTGTTATTGCTCCTCATCCTATTTCTCACCATTGCTACCACTTGCTAGCTTGTCAGGCAGAGGGCCAGTGAGCAAACAGGAAGTGGCACTGACTCCTCCCATTCTCACCATCACTGTTGTCTGGGCAAGTGAACAAGCAGGTTATAATGGTGAAAAGGAGTATCAACTCTAGTAAACTCTTGTCAGTGGGCCCCTACTGGGCTGTGGGCCCTTGGCAGGTACCCAACCATGCCTGCCCTTGATGCCGGCCCCATGTTCATTTACACGTGAACCTGATTCAGCCGTTTTGGGAACCATATAAAATAGGCAAAACAGTGATTAGTTATTAGCAAGTGACAAACTATGAAAACTTCCTGCATTGCTCTCAGTGGAGGTTTCTGTATGCAAGTCTAATTTGGATGTGCACAGCTGCCATTTTATCTTGCAACTAGATTCTGCAAATACACAACATATATAAATACAATAATAACCGTACATATTTATACAGAACACAGCACTACCAATATTAGGGGATGCAGTGCCCACTCTATAATAACTGCCTCTTGTTAATAAGATAAAACAAAGATATAAATGCTATTTTATATTTATATATGTAACACTCTTCTTTAAAAGGCAATGGCAGTAGAACAACCATGGGTCAGGTCTAAGCCTGAGTTATTTTCAGTTTATGAACTTTAACCAGCAAAATGGAAAGGACACTGCAACTCCTGTATGTACCACAGACTCCTTTTGATGATGTCTAGCCAAGTTTGTTGTTGTTCATAAAGGATATTTATATCCTTACTTCTGAACTCAGGAGGCCCTTTCCAGTTACATAACGTGAACTGGATAATTGTTAATGGAAATCTCCAGCGTTGGGTTGAAGTTACTTTGCCATTACATAAAATGTGCTTTATTTAGATTGGGATTTCACAAAGACAAGGGAGAAGAAGTTGTCAATCCACCATCTGTCTCAGCTATGAGGCGCGGACAATAAAAGTATGTTCTCTTGGCCAGTCTGTGTGTACCACTAGTGGTGTAGAGAGCACAGGCCTTTCCTCAAGATCACATCATCCAGTCCAATTTCCCCAGTTCTTCCTTTTCCTTTCTCTCCTTTAAAAATAACCTGGAGAAAGAAGACATTTTACAAGGTAAGCTCTAACAGAGAGTTTATTATGTGACCAAAAGTGTATCAATGCTTCTGTGGATTCCCAGCTCAAATCTCGAATGTGTTTTGAATCCCCAGGTTTTGCATAAGATGTTAAGAGACTGATGGTTTTAAAAGAAACTTAAATGGATTTACATTTGTTTTCTGCCATACATTCAGTCGTCTTTAGGTTTACGTCAACCACAGCTATATTCACATAAAGGCTCAGAATGGGGGAGCTGAAATTGTAGGTGTGAGTAGAAAATGGATAGCCACTGAACAGCGCTTCTCAAATAAGTTTTAAAAATTATTTTTGCCCATGACCAAAGGATACCTGAGCTTGACAGGACTTGGGAAGTCACTCCCTATGTTTATGTATTTTCTCTAGTGAAAGAAGGGTCCACTTTTAATTAACATTATCTTGTCATGGATATGGCTGTGATTTGCAAGAGTTAATTTTAGCTTTAAATGTAAGGGCTATTCCAGATGTTTTGTCTTGTCAGCACTAATCTCAGAAGGAAGATAGATGTACCTCACAAAAGATACAGCTCTTATTTCAAGGGGGTTAATGCTACTGCCATTGGTTCTAAGGGATGGTTGTTGCATACCTAGCACCTTCTGCTTAATCTAGCGTGTTTTTGCTAGTAGCAATAAACCTAGAGATATGCATAGTTGACGTTCCGGCTCACAGATATCCATGTTATGAGATCAGCTTGATCCATAAAAGTGCTCTGACCTCTGGACAACATGGGCATCTTTACATGCCTTAAGCTGAGCACCACTTTATACATGACATTTTTCCTACATAGAAATACGAATACAGGATGCTGGCTTATACTGTGTCAGATCATTGGCCTGTTGGATCCAGTATCATTTACTCTGACAGGCAGTACCTCTCATGTCTTTCCCATCACCTCTTTCATAAGGTCCTTTCAACTACAGAAGCCAAGGATTGAACATGGAAACACTTGAGATAATCATCATGTCAGTGTATGAAAATGGATGTTTATCTTCATGTATACAGTGAAGTGCAAGGGTTTACTTCAACATGAGTACACAGAATCATAGAATAATAGAATTGGAAAGGGCCTATAAGGCCATTGAGTCCAATCCCTGTTCAATGCAGGAATCCATACTACTCTAACAGTCAGGAAATTTTTCCTGATGTCCAGCCAGAATCTGGCTTCCTGTAAGCCCATTATTCCATTTCCTGAACTCTGGGATGATCGAGAAGAGATCCTGGCCCTCCTCTGTGTAACAACCTTTTAAGTCCTTGAAGAGTGCTATCATGTATCCCCTCCTCTTCTCAAGGTTAAACATGCCCAGTTTTTGTAGTCTCTTCTCATGGGGCTTTGTTTCCAGACCCCGATCAACCTCATTGCCCTCCTTTGAACCCCCTCCATCCTTCCTGAAGTGTGGTGCCCAGAACTGGATACAATACTCAAGATGAGGCCTAACCAGTGCCAAATAGAGGGGATTGGGCTGTCAGTAAAATGAACTCCTATATCACACTTTATATGTGATATTGTTGAGACTCTGCACAAAGTGAGGAAACTGCCTAAAAGTACATTTTCTTAGAAGCTGCCTCTAGTAAATCACAAAATCTCCCCAGCTTCAGTAGTGATGACCAACTTCCTCAATCCATCTGACTTAATCTCTTCAAAGAAGCGCTTTTATTCAGTCTTCTGAAATAAACCTTCAGAGCTCTCACCATGTACTAGGTCATGCAATCTGTTCCATATTTGGGAAGCCCTTCACCCCCAAATGATTAACTGTAATTTACTAAGTCTGGTTTTAAATATACCACCCCCTGTTGCATCTGGAGACATTCTATTTCAGGGCAATTTCCATCCATTTCCTGCAAGAACGAATTATTCCAAACAGTGAACAACATGAGAGCCACTTTTGAAGTACAATAGTGGTGTCATCTATGATAACTACGCGAGACTGGGCAACACATGGGCCACAGGCAGCCACATGCGCCTCTTAAAATTGAAGATCTTTTTTTTAACTCAACGGGCTCACAAAGATGAAAGTACTCAAAAGGTTGGATGAACGCATAATTGTAAGAGAACCCCAAATTATCTTTCCATGCCCTCAGGCTCACCTGGATGCAGAGGAGCCTTCCCGGTTTCTTAAACTACAGTTTCCTATGACCAAACCAGAAAACTGTAGTTTAAATGCTGTCTACAAACCAGGATATAAAGTGAAGAGAGGCCTTCTGGAGCAAAGGCTAGCCTTGGGAAGAATCACTGTTCAGTCATGCTTATATGTCCCAAGCTCAATCCATGGCATCTCTGGTTAAGGAATCTCATGTGACAGTGCTGGGAAACACCTCTGGCACATGCTAACAAGGAGCTAAGTATGGATAAGTCCATTGAAATAAAGGTGCTTAACTCTGTCTTGGCCCGTAGCTATCATCTTGAGATGCTGGAAGCAACTCCCACTAAGTATTGGTTCGGCTTAAGACAGATCTTATCTACTTATGCTGCCAGTTAAATTATAATTAAATAATTAATGTCCTTTTGAGGTCTTATCATGGTTGTCTCGCCAGACAAGCCAGAGAAATAGCCCAATAACCATGGGTTATTGCTCAAGCTTGTCGGAAGAAAGACAAGCCAAAGTTCCTGGTTTGCACTTAACACTAAACAAACACAGAAGATCCATAGGTTGTTTGGCCACCCCTGTTGGGAATGGAAGCAATTGGGCAGCATGCTTCCAATTTCACATGACCCAGAGGTTTGTTTTTTAAAATGTGGAGTTATTTTGATGTGTGAATAGGGCCATTAAGAGGTCTCAGACTGGGGCTACTGATAGTGCATAATTTGGATTTATGCATTAAAATGTTAATGGCCTTTTTTGCCAGGATGCTGCAGAGGGGGGAACTAGAACGCTCCCTGTCACCAATTTGCCTCATGCTTTGAGAATACAGTTGCTTAGATTTGCTTTGACTTAGACCCCAACATTGGGGTGGGTCAGGTGGATTCAACCTTGGATGGGGTCTGTCCACTTGGCTAGGATTTCAGCTTGTAGATTTTGAGGACATGGACAAGGTGTCTGTAGAGGTGAGGGCTACCATTTGTCCGCTTGACTCTTGCCCGTCCAGGCTGATCAAATCACCAAATCAACCATGGGACAGACCATATGGTTAATGGAAGTAATTAGTGCCTCCTTGCTGTTCCCTCTTGCTTGGAGGAGGCAGTAATATTAAAGAAACCTTCCCTCGATCCAACAGATTTGCAAAGTTACAGGCCAGTCTCAAATATTCCATTCTCTTGTGCTGCTGCCAGAGCCTGGAAAGTAATTCCATTGGAGTTGCAATTCGCCCTCGCCTTTTCTGCTTTCAGGAAGTGGGTCAAGACAAATCTTTTTAATCTAGCTTGTTAAATTGTTGTTATAGTTTCTAAGTGGTTTTAAAAGGTTTACTATGTTTTTATCTGTTTGTAAGTTTTATTTTTCTGATTTATTTTTCTGTAAACCGCCTTAATTGATTTTATCAGAATGGCGATATATAAAGTGTTTTAAAGAAGCAAATAATAATAAATTTAACAAGGGAATTATGATTGAGGAAGAAGGTTCAAGTTTTGGCATGTGTCACAGAAAAAAGTGCACAGCAGATCATGCTTTTTAAAATTCCCTCAAACTAACCACCCAGGAATCCTAGTAATTCAAAATCATCAGCCACATTTTAAAATGTAATTGTTTTAAGTTATGTAGAGGTTAAAGGAGGATATTATTACACCCAGGGACTGAACTGTACAAATACTCTCTCTTTTTCCCATTTCCTGCACCCCAGAATTATACTCACGCTCTTGATGCCAGATCCTTGCAATGTTATCTGTGTTTGTCTCCAGCCATGACCACCGTTCCTTCCCCAAACCGCTGGTCCGTGAACACCAGTCTTTCTTACAAAGACTTGAAGCAACCCAGAATGTAACCCGGACACTCTATGCCTGAAAGATAGGCACAGATCCCCTGCGTGAGCTAAATGGCCAAGTGGAAGTACCAAACGTGCAACTCGTCCTGGTTTCCCTTTGGGCTCAGAGATAGCCAGATACTGCCCACCTGTAAAAAGAAAGGAAAACATTTGTTTCAAAATGCTCTCAAGCATGAGCGTGGCCATAAAGTATGAAAGTTGTGACTGGCCACTCAATTCCAATTCTGACACTTTATCTGTTTCAGTGCAAGGAATGTTCTTACTGCATTGGATTTATTTATTTAAAATATTGCTATCCCACACTTGCAGAGTACAGTCTACCAGGTAGCTAACATAAATATATAAAATACAATTCAGGTTTAAAAAAATCAACACAGTTAGATACAGTGGGTCTGCTCAGAAGACACCTTAAATCCTGCTGGTTAAAGCTTTTTGGTTAAGCAACAGGGTTTAAGGTGTCTTGTGTGATGCATTTTGCTAAACCCTGCTCACTCATTAACCACACTCAGACCATCTGCAGCAGGGTTAGTGGCTCTAACCATGGCTTAAAGTGGTGTGTGCGACACCACGGCTTATGGTTAGTGCTAACTCCAGAGAACCATGGTTTTGCTAACCACAGAGCCCGAAGTGTCATCTGAACAGGCCCAGTGACTTAGATCCAAAGAATTGTGAGTGAAAGGAGAACATATATTAATGCTATTCTGTGAAGTCTTCTACAAGCTACCTGAAGACCTTAGTGCATTGCAACAGTATGAAAAACACAAACAAAAAGGCTGTAGCATATGAACTCTAAAGTTTTCTGAAAGAACTTCTCTGGCTATGGAAGAACTTCTCTGGCTACAGGGCTACTTTTCTCAAATATTCCTCTTCTGCTAATTTGGAAACAGCCCTTTCATGAGCAGCTTTCCGCTAGTGGAAGGGCACTTTAGGATCAAAGCCACTAATATCATATTAAAATATTCAAGTCCAGAGTGGCGGCAGCTAATAAACAGGCAGCAGACTGTTAATAATTCAGGACTTATTCAATGATCTTCCATCTCTTGCTCCCAAAAGTTCACACATCAGTTGTAACGAGACAAAAACGGAGAGCATTTGAAATCATGGCCTTAAGATACTTAGTACCCGAATCTCTTCATATTTACTAGGAAGTAAGTTTGTCTGAATTCAGTGTCTCACATGCTCAGGTATAAATGTGCATAGGGATACACCGCCAAGATCCCCATCCCAAATTTAAACAAGTCCATCCATGCAAAAATCACCCCAAACCCTTTTCCTATGGACTAAGTCCCTTGGTGCTTTCTGGTGTCCCCTTCCCTTGCCACCATAATGTCAGACTCAATAAATTCCACATGTTCGGCATCAAAGTCATTCAAGCGCCTCTTCATGGCTGGGAAGTTATCTGTTCAAAAGTCATCAGTTGCTAAATGAAAACCAGAGGATTGCCACCACTGAGAAATGCCAAAATCAAAAGGGCATGTAATTCATTTCACTGATCCTTTCATGTACAAAGTCAAAACTCTGATAAATGAAACTTTGCACCATATAAAAATCCTATCACTATACTAATGAGGAATTCTTTGTTTTGAACTCATTTTATTAAGTGTTCCAAAGTTAGAAAAAAAATCCTTAAAGGATACATTGGTTTTATATGAAAGTAGCACACGAAAAACATAGGCACAAAACTACAGCCCTTATTCAGCAAGTTAGCAGCCTTCCAGATATATATGTATCTGTCCAGGGCAGATATACATCCTCAACGGAATCATGATGCTTTTCCAAGCCCTACTGAAGTGAACTGGATGCACCCTAATGGTCATGTGCATCCATATCCAGAAACACCAGTAACTACGAGTGAGCAGTCACCCACAACTATAAGTAGATAAGAGACCACATGTTTCTGGACTCAAATGTACCGCCTTGCTAAAACAGTGTCAATTAGGAAGGCTCTAGCATTGGTTAAAAGTAAACGTTATTCTAAAAATAGAAAGGGAGGAAAGCTGGTAAATTTCCCGGGAGGGGGGAGGGAGGGAAGGGAACCATAGCCCAGATGCAAAAAAGAAGGACTTGGAGCTTGATTCACTTGCCTCCTGTAAAACCTTATTATTATTATTATTATTATTATTATTATTATTAATCATCTCTTTCTCGCTCGTGGCAGTTTTTCTAGACAGACCTGATGGGCTTTGCCAAGTCATGCTGTCTTTTATTGATTCAGGAATTTCCTGACGATTGAGCATGTTTTAATTATGACTGCTTTCTGGATGTTGGTGTAGATCTATTCTGGTAGGCTCAGTTTCTGTAGGTTTTCTGTATAGTTTTTTGATGTGATGCTGGTGACTGATATGACTAATGGAATAATTGTGACCTTTTCCTGTGCCATGGTTCTTTGACTTCCATGGCCAGTGGTGTATATTTGTCTCTCTTTTCTTCTTCATTTTCAACTACATTTTTGTCATTCGGTATTGTTATGTTGATGATTATTGCTATGTTATTATTATTAATAATTTATTTGTTAAATTTTTATACTGCCCAATAGCCGAGGGTCTGTGGGCAGTTTACAACTGAAACCATAATATACAAAAATCAAGATTTAAAACTTTAAAAATATCACATAAAACCAGTCTTGATTCACACACACTTATCTTGCAGAACCCTGGAACAGATACCATTGTCAATGTTTAAAAAACCAAGCTACCAGTGCCTGCAAGAAAGCCTGCACTAAAGTACGTCAATCAATGCCATATTCAATATTTATATTGAAGATTGTCTTAAAAGGCAATACAAAATTCATGAAAAACGTAAACATTGAACACATGTGATATATATCCTGTTAACGGCTAAAAACATTTTAAGACCTTGTAAATGGAGATTCCAGATCCTCTGCTAGATCATCAAAATCAATATCATTCAAACTAGTACTGTGCCAAAATTTTTGACCATTCCATTTTCAGCATTTCATGGGGGGTTGGGGGAGGAATGAAAATTAGGGCAAAAGAGGCTGGGAGAGATGAGAATTTCAGAGAATCTTCACTTTGGGGAGGGGAATAGGCTTCCCACATACCTTTTAAAATGTAGCCAGTTGTTGTTGGGGTCTTCTTTGTTTCATTTTTTAAAACACCCCTGCATTTTCAGGAGCCCAGGATTGCTTATTAGATACCTATTAGAGAGGGCAAAGTCACATGGTCTCTAATAGGCATTCATTTAGAATTGCTGGGCTCATCCAAATGCTTGAGAAGTGGGTGTTGCTGGTTTTTGAAAAACTAAAAAATAGGAAGAAGGGCCCTCAGCAACCAACTACATTATGTGGAAATCCTATCCCCTCCCCAAGGAGAAAATTTTCTGAATGTCCCCACCCCCTTCCTGTGAAAGGAGCATAAAACACAATGCCTCTTTCGTAGTGAGAAAGTTCCTGAAAATAGGGGGCAGGATTCAGCCCAGAACAGCTGATGATAATCCTTGGCTGACTTGGAATCAGTGCCATAGAGCAGCGTTGCCCAATGCGGTGCCCTTTAGATATTTTAGACTACAACTCCCATCAGCCCCAGCCAGCATGGGCAATTCTCAGGCATGCTGGGAGTTGCAGTCCAAAAAAATCTATTGATGTTGAGGAGAACAAGCGTGAAAAGGTACAAACTTCCAGTTTCGAATAAAGTCTTAATCGTGGTTTAAAGACCAAACCTGGTGAGATTTGTTCCCGCAAGGATCAGGCCTGCCATTTCTCAAGTTGTTGTTAACTTAAAGTGAAATTTAGAAATGCAGAAATTTAGCATGTGAAGTTTTTTCCACCTCTTCATCTCAGTACTTGGAAACAGTTCACCTGTTGATTTACTATCTGTACTGCAGCTGTTAAAGGCACAGGAACCCCATCAGGAAAAAACAAAACCATGATAAACCTCAGTACAGCAAATGCTTTAGCAGGCAATAGGTGAATTATACGAAGTTGCTCTACCACAAATGGCTTCAGTGTTTTTTCTCCAATTGTGTCAAGCTGTCTTTGGGGTACCTCCCAGGCTGTGCCAGGAAGGGGACATGGAAATGCTTTTCCTAAATATTTTTTCCAAAACCTTGACCTTTTTGATTTGGGCAAGTATTTGTGCTTGCAGTATAAACAGAGATTCCTTTTCATGGCTGATGGTTCCAACAGCTTGCTTGTTTCTAAAAGTTGCTTATTCCTCAACCTCTGGCGATAAGACAGGTTCAAATGAAATCCACGGCAATCAAGCAATACCTGAGGAGTCTTTAACAGGTTCCCAGTGTAGATCATCATCTCTCTCCTTGATCCACCCACAGAGGCCACCATCAAAGTTACAGCTGTGAAGCAGAACGCCTGCAAAGAACAGGTCAAAGGTGTTCAGACACCATGCTAAATCACTATAGATTGCTCAAAAACATGACTCGCAGTGGTTTGCCTGTCATGTGGGGGGAGAATTCATCAAAACGGTTAATGGGTGTCCACAGGGGTTCACATGTCATCTAGTGGGAACTCCATAGTTAATTTCATTGTTTTCAGCGGGGGGGGGGGGGGGGGAGAATGGCAGTGACCTTATTTTTAAAAAATAAACCATGTTTTATTGTGAGTTTTAACAAAACAATAGAACAAAAATAAAAATGCAAGTATAACTACATACTTTAAAGGCCCAGTTTCAAATATTACAATGTTCTAAATAAAAGAAGAAAGGGAAAAGGAGTAACTTCAGCAAAGGCAAATCAAAGATCCAAATATGAGTCCATTCGTAAATGACACCTATATACCACTCTTTTAAATGTTGCTAATGTTATTAGGTCTTCAATCTATTGCATCATAGGCTGTGAGCTATCTTTCCAATGTTGCAGTAAAGAGGGCGTGAAAAATCCATGTGATACATTCCAAGCAGCAGGTGCATAATTTAAGATAACATGTATATCAGGAAATTTGCACCCGCAACTATCCAAGTTTTTAAAGCAAAAAATGTTCCCCAGATTCTGTTTGGGGCACTGATTTGGTTCCCTTTTTCTAAGAGTCCTCTCGAAGCAACTCAGTCCCACTTTCTTAGGGTAATATTTGGTGTTCCCAAATTTGGTGAGCAAACCACTATGGAGAGGTAAAAAGGCCATATTTAGCTTGAGAATACTGTGGCGTACTGGTTAGAGTCTTGAACTGGGACTTAAGAGATCCAGGTTCTAGTCCCCACTCGGCCATGAAGGTCACTGGGTGACTTTGGGCTAGTTACTGACTTTTAGCCTAACTTACCTCACAGGGTTGTTGTGAGGATAAAATGGAAAGGAGGAGGACCACATAAGCCACTTTGAATTCCTTGTAAGAAGGGGGAAAGGTGGTATATAAATGTAATAATAATAAATAAATACAATTTGGCTTTTTACTGCTGCATAGTGGTTTGCTGCCAAAATTTGGTGGCAAACTGCTGATTATTTTGCTGGTTGCGCAGCACTAGTAGCAGGAATTGTGGGGGATATTGCAACCATGTCTGCAAGTTACTGGAAGGGGGCAGTATTTCAGTTAGTTAATTCATGGACATTTAGATCACAGCTAGCCTTAAGACCTCTATAGCCTACAGTATGGGTTCCTGTGATTTTCCCCTTCTGCTCCTCCCCTCTGGGAGCCTTTGCGTTTGCTCTCTTGTTACTGCCAGTGTCATAGAACTCAAAATGGACTGAGCAACCTCCGATTGAAACCCTATGCTATACCTGTTTATTTATGTTGTGAACTTTGTGAATGCAGGTTACAATTTAGATGATCTATCAGTTGTACATCCTTGGGGCCGGGTGTGTGGTCAGGCCCCCACGAACACAGCAGGTGCAGGCCTGATCTGTTCCCCGATGGGAGAGCAGCAAGGCAAGAGTAGAATGCCAGCATAATAAATGAAATAAGCTGAATTCTCACCCAGTAGATTTCACTTGTGCATGATGTAACCTGAAACTGATTTAAGCATCCCGTGATAGCGCCCTTAGGGGATAATCCTATGCATGTTTAGTCAGAAAAAGGGCCTACAATACCTAGGCATTTTTTTCTGCTAAACATGCATAGGATTGCGCCCTTAGCGTGCTTAGTTTCTTTAAAATAAATTGATCTAAATGTCCATGAATTAACTAACTGAAACACTGCCCCCTTCCAGTAACTTGCAGACATGGTTGCAATATCCCCCACAATTCCTGCGACTAGTGCTGCGCAACCAGCAAAATAAATAAATTTGGTGTGCCTGAACACAAAATTGAAAGCCAGTTGACTCGAGGACCACATTCAAAATGCAAGAAATAAAAATACCATGTCGACACAAACACAAGCGCAGTTAAAAACAAACAAGATAAAAGCCTTTATCGCCCCCTCCCCGCGCTACTGTCGATGCAAGATCCCAAGTGAGAAGAGTAACGCTTACCGGGATCATCGTTTGCTTCATCGTCATCCGCACTAATCCCTCTTTCAATTTCAAAAGTTTCGAAGAGATTATTGCTCACTCCAGGCTGGCGTGGAACTGGGAATGGCGGTGGGTGAGGAGGAAGTAATTTGAAAAGAAATGAACAAAATAGATAAGGAAATAGGCCAATGACTAATTTCATCTTTAATATTAAAAAAAGAGAAAAGAAGAGAAGAAGACAATGCTTCCGGCATTGTGCTCTGGAGAATTCAATCTATTTAATCACATTTCAGGGGTAGATTCGTAACTGTGCCTCTTCTATAATGTATGCAGTAGCATTTATCAAGTTTCTATCAAAGGTGAGTAAAAAATACACCAAAGAATGTTTCAGACAGAGAAGTTTAGTATTTTTCTTGTATTCCTCTGTTTCCCATGGCACGTTAGTCATGATCATATGTACATTTCAAAACATAGCCATTCTGGCTGTATGTCCCAGTTTGTAGAGAACACTTCTCCATTTGAATGGCAGCCTCTGTTTGTCTATTTAAAGGACTGCCTAGACCAAGTCCAGTTTGAATATTCCCTTGTTCTCGTGAATATATCAAGAACCGTAAGAGAGGGAAAAAGGGACTTTGAAGTTGCCCATCCATTGTTAGCATCTGGACAGCTGGCTGAGCAGGCACGCAGTTTCCTTGGTCATAGGCTTGTACACTACAGTGAGATGTATTTTATTTGCATTTAGATTATACGAATTATTTCTGAATGTGCCTCTAAAATTAGCACTTGCAAATTTGATGCACATCTGTGTCCTCTTCTTTTTTTGGAGACGCTTTTCTGCTTTTCTGGAAATGCTTAACTGTTCACCCTAGGGATGTTGCCACTGCAATGAGGCTAAGACTCATGTGGCATCTTAGAGATGAACTACTTTTATTTTGGCATATGAGCCTTTGCAAGCAAGATCCACTTTAAAATCTACTATATTCACATCACTACTAGGTTTCCTACATCTAGTTTCGATCAAAGGTGTGAAGGAGTTATTTGAAAACCCTACACTCTACCGGCCTATTGCCAGTTAATGTCCAACTAGTGATGTGCAGGATCTATTCCCAAATCTATCTATCTATCTATCATCTTTCTTTCTTTCTTTCTTTCTTTCTTTCTTTATTGCATTTCTATACTGCCCAATAGCTGAAGCTACACTGAAGTGGGGAAGCCATTTGGATCTACTGGAGTGCCAATGTAAACAGGAAGATTTTCTCCACATCACCACAATTCAAAAAGATGGGAGAAAAATAAGAGGAGTCTGTTTTCCTTGTGGAAATCGTCTTCGTAGTCTCTTGTGCTTGCCAATCCTTGGAAGGATGTTACGGCACATTATCTCTATACCAAATTTAGGCAACAAGCACAATATATGAGCATTGCTGGTGCAGAACAGCTGTAAACTGTAGCTAAATAGATTACTCCACTTGTTCCAGCTGTCTTTAAAATCCCTTTTCCAGAGACAAAAAGACGTCTAGCACATCATTACGGACAGTAGCCATGCACTTCAGATTTGAGTTTCCAGATATCAACGCATCCCGTGACTTTTAGAATATGTGCGGTTTTTATTGCGCCATTAATACTGAGATAAATGCTCAACAAAGACACCCAAATAAGCCTGCAATTCACAATTTTGACCGGGAGCAATAGGTTTCACATTGCATACCAATTAAATTTGTGTCTATTTCTATTAAAACTCACTTGCTGTTATTATCTTTGCAATGAGCAATACAATGTGTATAGCCCTAAGCTATCATAAACATCAACAAAGAGAAAGAGACACAAAGCTGTTATTATGGCAGTGGTTCCTTTTACATTTTGGGCAGTTCTCTTCCTATTGAACACAAATGTCACTAAATGTTTCAAAGTCCCACCTGCATTAGAAAAAGAGGCGAATGTGGGCTTCCCCACCCATCCATGGTTGTGCAGTAAATCTGCACCCCTGCTTCTTATGCCAGAAGGAGATCAGGTAGGGAGGAAACGAAATGGGCAACAGTTACCTCATTTCCAGATTTGCCCAGGAATTTAAAGCTACTCTCCAAGAATTCATGGCTCCTATGTCAAAGATTCACTCAAAAGTCCACTTAAAAACTGGTTTCGGGTGCAATCCTATGGAGATAACTGACAACCATCCAATGTAGGGTGGTCGGAGCACAGAGGGAATTCCCACCCCCCTGCTCTGGACACGCTGCAGTTATGGCTAGACGGGCAACTTTGCCTGACATGCCAGGGAGTTTCGGAGTGGGGGGGAGGAGGAGGCAGTGCACAGAAAGCTGTGTAAAGCAGCTTCCGTGGTCTCCTCCCCTTTCTGCCCTGTGACTGCCCCCTTTTTTGCCCTCTCCATGCCCCATTTCATTTCCAAGGGCAGAGACCAGTGAGAACCATGACTGCTATGGGGGGGAGGGAAACCCAATTTCTGGGAAACAAATAATCCTATGGCCACTTATCTAGTGTCTAGTGGCCATAGGATTGTCCCTTAAATCCATTAACTCTGGTGAAGAAATGTGTGGCAGTGCCTTAAAACGGCCTTGGCATATGTGACTTCTAACTGAAGGAGTACTACAAAGAAAGACACAATACTTCTTGGGATTCATGGCTTTCTTAAGATATGCTCCATACATGATCCTTATTGCTAAGTAACTTGAGTGGGTATTTTGGGGAAAAGAATTGGGAAGAGTTATTTCTTGTACATTCTCCAAAGTCTCACTGTGACTGTAGTATAATCATAGGTACCTCAGCACGCTGTTTTAATTATTTAAACTATTCAATATGGAGTTGGCCATTATAGCCCCTCATTATCCTTCACAGCAAGTTCAGTTTTCAAAGTAAGAATGAAAAATGAAATAGAATAGTAGAACACTAGAGTTGGAAGGAGCCTCTAAGGCCATCGAGTCCAACCCCCTGCTCAGTGCAGGAATCCACATTAAAGCATGCCTGACAGATGGTGGCCTGCTGCATCTTGAAGGCCTCTGATGTGGGAGAGCCTACGACCTCCCTAGGTAATTGGTTCCATTGTCATACTGCTCTAACAGTCAGGCGACCTCTGCCATGCATTATATTTCTACAATTTACCCTTATTTTAAAGCAGGAGTGGGCAACCTGCATCCCTAGGCTGCATATGGCCCCCAGGCTAATTTCAAAAGCCCTCTGTAAGTAATTTAGACCTCCAGTAAAAGGGGCCTTTCCATTCACTGGTAGCCTGCTGGGTGAAGAATGGGAGAGGGAGGGAGGGAGGAAGGGAGAAAGGGGGGTGGGAAAGAGTGGAGGACAGGTGTGGACCTGACCACTTTTGGATTTGGCCTCCCTCACCACCAGCATGCAGTCAATGAAGTAGGGAGGCCATGTGTCCCCTTTTACAGAGGATGGTCCTCTCTTTTGAAGGCAGACTCCATTTGAAATGGCTGTACAGTCCAAGTCCAGTTTAAAGATAAAGAAGCATTAGAATGAAGAGATTGGCCTTGAAGTTGCCCATCAACAGCACCTGGATAGTAGACTGAGAAAGGCACAAAGGTCTTCTACACTATTTAAAATATAATAGTTATTTTCAAATTCACATTTTATATATAAATTAGCATATGCAAATTTTATCCTCCTTGTTAGCGATTCACAAGTGGCCACCTGAGGAAATGTGGCATTCGACAGAAAAGTTCCTCTGACCTCTGTATCAAGCTACACTTTCTGTTTGCTCTCCCCATTAATTCTGTGTTACCTCAAACACATCTTTTTAAACTGAAGTCAGAACTAATTAAAGTTTGTTTTAACACACAATTCTAACTTTGCAACATATAGGGTGGGATGAGGAAACTGTGAAAGATTTCCCCAAATATGAACAATCCATAAAATTTACGAATGGGTGACAACAGCCCTAATGAAGATCAGTTTCTTTTTCATGTTTATTTCTACTTATTAAGTTCATTAAATATAATTTTGATGTTTTCTGCATGCTTTAGCAGAAGGGTGTGGTTGTGCATAGCTTCCTAGACCAGTATATTAATTCCTAACGTTTCACCAAAAAAAAAAAAAAATCTCTAAAAAAACCTCTTCAGAGTGCCAAGGGGATGAAGTAGAAGCAGAATATTTTAGAGGGCTAATTAAAACCAATTTTTCACTCCGCCTTTTAATCTTGAATTCTTTAATCTATTTGCCAGTGGCTGAATTTGGTTGGGAAAGGCTTGTGCTGTGGTTAGCAATGATTACGGGTCTCAGTTACAAGTTGATTCAAAGTGGCAAAAAGAGACTTAGTAAATGTTGTAGGAAAAAATGTGCACTAAATAGCAGACATGGGATTAAACCAATTGTTGAATGAGGATTTTATTGAGAGGGAGGAAGAAGAAACAGGAATGTAATCTTTGTACGGCACAGCTTTCTCTATCTGGTGCCCTCCAGATGTTTTAGAATACAACACCTAGCACTCCTGGTCCATTGGCCATGCTAGCTGGGGCTGAAGTCCAAAACAAATGGAGTGCCCTCTACAAAATTCCAAAACTAAGGGAAGGTCCTCACCCCACCCACCCTATTTAGCTTTTCTGTATAAACTGGGAGGAAATCCTGTTTATTACAGCTTCAAAAAAAATTAATTACACCACTGTTGTTGAGCTTCTGTTGCTTATTCCCACGGTTTTATTTATGTTTTCAGGTTTATGTACAGCCACAGGGTCTTCAAGACAGTTTGCAGCCAAATAAAATATCAACAGTAAAATAAAAAGACAACCATAAAACCAGTCATCACCCATCACCAATTAAAACTGTAAAAAGAGAGATAAAATCAATAAAAAATGAATAAAATAGCAGTAAAAAGAGTGGTTCAGTTAGCCAGCTCCAACAGATCTGCAAAAAAAGATGTATTTTGTTTCATTTCTTATTGGTGAGGCAGTTTCTGTAGTTTCAATTCTTCTCTCTGGTGGAAGGAAATGCAACCTGGGCTGTGTCAACAGTTACCAGGGACCAGAAAATCCCTGGTAATTGATCTTTGCTAATATCTTGTGCCTTTTTGTGAGTCTCTAATAAGATCTGCTATGGTGGCCATGTGTCCTACTTTACAGTCTTCTCTTAGAAGGGGTCCAGGCCCAGTTTAAAGATAAAGAACCATATGAAGGGAGAACAGAGGCCTTGATGACGTTGCCCATCAAGTATTAGCATCTGGGCATCCAACTTAGTAGGCATACAGGTCACAGTCTTTTTCACTATGGTGAGATGTAAAATATGTCTATTTAAGTTATAGTAATAATTTCTAAATGTTTATCTATACATATCAATTAGCTTGTATGTATTTTATGCAAGTCTGTGTCCTCTTTCCCCCTCTTTGTTTTTGGTGATGCATGTCCTGTTTTTTGGCACCGTACCAGTGCCCACCCAAAAAGCTGCTTTGGGAGACAATCTTGACTGAAAACAAACAAAGACCATCTGGTGGATCTCCTAAGGGAGTGAGTTCCACAGAACAAGCACCACAACCCCAAATGGGCTAGTCCTTGTGGCCATCAATCTGGCCTCTGACCGTGAAAGAATCTGGGACAATGCTTTATTAGCTATTAGCATTACTGCTACAATTGTTATTACTACTACGATACAGAAGGAACATTTTGAAAGCCAATAAGTTAAACAAGGGGTAGGCATCCTGGTGCCCCTCCTGATGTTTTGGACTACATCTCCCATAACCCCTTACCATTGGACATGTTGCCTGGGGCTAATGGGGGTTGTAGTCCAAAACATCTCGAAGGCACCAGTTTACCTAACACTGTGTAAAACACTACTGTTGTCCACTGTGGATCTCTGCAGAGCTTAGAGCCTTTGCATATCTCATCATGATATTTTTAAACCAGGGTTACAGAACCTTAGGCCAGTGGTGGTGGTGGGGGGGGGGGGCAAATCAGTCCTTTCTAGAGTCCTAATCTGGCCATTTTCTCCCAACTACTGATTGTCTGGTGATTTCTTAGCTTTTTTGCATTTTTCCCCATTGCAAAAGGCTGATATATCCCTCCTAAGACTTAGTTACTGGTAGTGAGAGTTTAAGCTACCATATGCTGGTATATTGGTCCTGCCCCCTTTGCCTATGTTCCCATCCCAGCCTTGCCCACCACTGGAACGCAGTTCCCAAAAGCTTCTCAAAACTGGAATTCTGCACTACTGTTATAAAATGTCTTTCATCACAGCACTCTCTTATTACAATTGCATTGTTCAGCAAGGCAAGAATCTCAAAATATTATGCGAGGACTTTTCACAGTGTTGGCATCTACTCCTCCAGTTTTGGAGTCGGTCACTTACTTAGAAGGTGCATGTTGGCTTTTAGGGCTACACATGAACCCCCTTTAGATGTGAAGCTGGGTTAAATCAGGGTGGCAACATATAGCGCCCCCCCCAGCCTTTTGTGCAATCCCCCCATTGCTGCAATATTGGTGGCAGCAGCAAAAAAAAACCTGGTAAATTTGCTTCCCAGGAATGTGAGTTTGATCCCCCCACCTTGTTTTACAGCAAAATTGCTGGGGATTTTGCAGTGGGTATAGAGGTTGCAGCGGGGTACATCTCTCCAGTGGGTTCCAGGGGGAATTAGCCCCTAGGCCCCCAGATCTTACTCATCCCTTGATTAAATTAACATGCATGAAGGGAGTGGCATCGTGGGGTCATATTCTGCTCTTGGCCTATGTATGTGCAGGGCAGTGTATGGACTGATTCCATGAGTGGGGTCTCCCCACACATGTTCTAGTGAATATGCATAGGTCAAGGGTGAAAGCTGTCACTGTGATACTGCTCCCTCACAGAATGAGCACTCATTTGACCCATACAAAAAAGACTGTAGATTAATGGCAACAAGACAGAGGCAGCCTTCCTGGAGATGATGTAGTTATGGTAGCTATGCACCTATCTTTCGTTTCAGTTCATAATCTATCCAACCCTTTAGGATATGTTCAGCCTATGGAAATTGGAATGGGGTTGAGGATGGGGAGGGATAAGGCTATCTTATGAGTGGCAGATTTAAACAAGAACTTTTAAAAACAGGCTGAATGTTCTTATGGCAGGGAGGATTCCCAAGAGTGTTCTATAATTGGATTTGAACTGTCAAATACAGGCTACTGAGTAAGATTTATGGTCAAAACAGATTCAGCAGGTGTATAGACTGGTTTTATGATCTAATCATTTTGTATTAACTATTTTAGGAAGACTTTGATAGCATATGAGAACAGGGATGAATGAATCAGTCTATTTCCGGTTTGTGGCACTTGTCCATGTGTTCATTTACAGAGTCCGTTCCATCCCATTTTCATGTTGTTATTGTTTTAAATGTATGCATTAAAATGTGTATTAAAATACGTACATAAATCAAATTCCTCAAGCATCCTATATGAATATGGGTGTGTTAGAATCTCTGATGCTTTGGAAGGTACTGTTTAAATAATAGGATGATGGAAAATCCATTCGCTAGTCTTCAAAATTTGCACCTCCCCAAATTTTGCAATGGCATTCAACAATAAAAAACAGCACACACAAAATGTGTATATTAGGTGAAATAATATTGAAAATGCATTATATGCAGAAAAGTGCTTGTAAAACTGTATATTGTGCATTAAACATTTATTATGAGAAATGTGAACAAGTTTTTAAAAATTGATTTTCATGCAAACTTCAAAACAAATTCTCAAAGTTTGGGCTGAACATAATTCAAGTTTGGGAAAATGAGAAACTGCAAGAAACTGAAATTGACAGATGTGTCCATCCCTACTAAATAAATTATAGTATGATAATAGGATTTATGAATGATCTTATTGTTTGCCTGGGCACAACTTGGAAAGAGTCATAAAGGAATTTTTGCTTTCGGAAATTTGGGGCGAAACAACATTTGCAGCATATTCAGATAACGTATTTAAATATTTATTGTATTTATTAATTAAAACATTTGTATCCCACCCTATATCATGGTGGCGTGCAGATAAAATCAATCCAAGTAATATTAAAGAATAAATAATTTGCCCAGTTAAAAACATATTAAACCATTAATTAGCTAAGACCAGTTAAAAATAAATATATCATAGTGTGTTTAGGATCAGGTATGCCTCTCACCTAACAAAAAGCAGCTGTGGGGATCCTGTTCTAGACTGGGGTTGCAGTGAAGGGGTTTAACTCTTTTGTCTACCACTTTCTTAACAAAATCACCTTGCAGCATTGGATATCAATTTTCAATGAGAAAATGGCAGAAAGAGAAAGGATTAATGTCCCTCCCTTGCATCATGGACCTGATCTCAGCCAAAGTCTCTGTGGTTGACTCCCAGCAAGGTAAGTACCACTCAGGCTGGCACGGAGTCCAGGGCAAGTCCACATGAGAGCCATCATAATGGCAGTCACTTTGCTAAACATCAAGACCTGCGTATGAAAGAAAGGTAGTTGCTAAGGCCAAGTTGTACTTAATACTTGAGACTGCACATTTTCAGAAGTGACCAATTCTACATCAGGATACTTAACTGATCTCCTATTCTTATCCACTATGGGTATGTCCAGTTGAGGCTGGTGACTCTGATGTCAGCAGGGCAGTGAATCTGCTCCAGGTTTCAGTCAGTACCAGTCAGCACTCTAAAGGAACTTGGATTGCTCTTTTAGAGGTTTGACCGGTTCTGACTGAAACCTGGAGTGAATTGACTTCGGAGTCACCAGCTCTCACTGGGTCTGTCATCTGCCTCCCTCCCTCCCCAACAACAACAACAACAAAACACCTTGGGAGATAATATACATGCAGGGGTGATTTATCCATCTTGCTACCTCTCAGATTTGATTTCTTTAAATGTCAAGTTCTTTCTCTCTCGAAGATGAAGAATTTCACGATTTTGTTAAATTTTAATCAAAAGTGAACTGAACTGAAATTCTCAACCAGACAAATTCTATAAGTAGATCTATTCCCATCATGGGGAGGACCATGATGTACCTTCATTCCAGGTAGCTGTTAAAGATGAAGAGCCTCTCAGAAAAAAGAGGTGGCAACCCTCATTCAGCACCACTATCACGGCTGAATACACAAGGATTAAAATCCAGACATTTAAGCACTCCAAGCGCTGGGCTTTGATGGACAAATCTATCAGTTTCAGTTTTTCCCACATTCCATTATATTTTTAATCTCAAGTTCTTTTTGTCCTGAATATGGGGAATGTTGCAAATTTAAGGGATTTTTAAAAATAAAAAACTGAACTGAAACAAAATTCTCATTCATCCCTATATACACCAAACGGTAACATTTAAACTATATTTCTGTATGTGTACAATTTTTCAAAAATTCCTCTTGAAGCTGGGTTGATTAAAAGTTCTGGGCTCTTTCGAAAGAATAAAGCCTCAGGGTGTATCCCAAAACCTTAACAAATTGTCAGCATCCAAAGCATGATAGGAATCTCATGTGCAGATCACACAGCTGTGCCTTTGATTCCATGCATATCAACTAAAGGATAACATGTGATTATTATGGTTTTAAATTGCGCATATCTATAGCTCTGAATACCAAGGCATGTGGGCTGAGTAACTGGTATTTCACAGTGAAGCTAGCAGAAAGTGTGGCTGTTCAGTCTTTGGCATTAATCCAATACATACTTACTAGGGAGTAAGGCTTGTTGAACTCAGTGGGTCTTACTTCTCAGCAGACATGCTTAACATTGCACTGAAAAGTAGTATGAGGAAAATCGCCTATGAGAATATAGGTAGTAATAAACTTTCTCCAGAAAACTTATTCCTTGGTTTTGTGGTATACAGGATAAGGTATTTAAACAGAAACCAATTATAAAAACTAGGTCTGCAAGTGTATTGATTAATCAAACTGATTTATGGTTGGAAATATCTGCTTGATTGAAATAATGTCCCTGATTAATCAGGCATCCCCCCCCCCCCACTCATGGCTAGTCTTCCTGGCATGGGCCAGGCCATTTCACATAGCGCATGATGTCCACGAGGATGCTGCACACCATGCAGAAACAAGACCCTTTCTCCACGGTAGGAGAGGCACAGGATTTGTACCTCTCCCACATGGAAAAAAAGGAGGGAGCAAGGTGATGACATCAATGAATATGGCTACGATCACTGACATCATCCAACTTCATGGGCCTGGGAGGGAGAGCAATTTGTACCTCCAACTTTTAAATGGTTCTGCACCCTTACAGCGTATGGGACTGCCTGATCTTAAGCATTGTGAGGCTTCTCCAGTGCATCATCTCTCATTTGTTCCTCCTTATGACTATTCCGTCTTCTTTGGTGCCACAGGCACAATACAATATGGACAGCTTGAATGGCAGACCAGAGTCCTGAAGACACTTTTATTTGCATTATTTTACATTTGATTTACTCTTTAACTTCGACTCATTGCACTCAATGGCCACTGTGGCTTCTCTTTCCCGCCCCATTCATGCTGCGTTTGAGACTGCCTTTTGCATAATTACCCGCACCATCACATGGGATGCTGTGTCATTCAAATCTGGCACAGTGCGCAGTGGTGGTGGTTTCTTACCCACCCTACAATCCCTATTATAAGCCATGGGTTGTAGAGTGGGTAAGAAGTGAGTGCCACCATGCACCATGCCCGGTTTGAATGTTAAGGCAACCCATGCAGCGTTGCAGGTAATTATATAAATGAGCATCATGCACACAACATGAGCGGGGGCAGGGAAAGAAGCCACAGGGTCTTCTTTTCCCCCATAATCATCCAAACATGGCCACTGTGAGTAAAAAAAAAAAGGCAACTCAGAAACAATGTTTTGGTCATAATTCACAGGGACCAATGCCTGTATGGGCACCACTGAACTGAACATAAGAAAAGCCATGCTGGATCAGACCAAGGCTTTATTTAGTCCAGCACTCTGCTCATACAATAGCCAACCAGCTGTCGACAAGGAACCCACAAGCAGGACAAGGGTGAAACGGCCCATGTTCCCCAGCAACTGGTGTATATAGGCTTTCTGCCTCTGATACTGGAATTGCACAAGACCAGAGCACCATTCCTATTTATTTCCATAAGTATTCGATGTTTCCAGACCATGCTTTCAACTTCATCTTACCATTTTGTCTCTTCACCCTATCGGGACACAATACGTACCAGATATACTACAGATGAACAAGAACCAAACCAAACTGTCATTTTAGGGAGGGGAGAATTTTAAGATGTCTCCAAGAACTAGATTGCTGGGGGTTGCTGAAATAAAGCCAAAATCATTCTTCGAGCCATCAAGGAATGCACTTGTCCATCTGCTGTAAGATAACAAAACTCACATCCCATTTAGTTCATCAGCAGCGGTACTGTTTATGAGTCCGAAGACTGAAGACTTATCCAAATACCCTCCCAAGCACTATAATTAACTTTAGTCGTGGTGCTAAAGATGAAACAGAGTGCTGGGTATTTCTTGGCAGGCACACTGAAATGCACAAGCCAGCAAATGTCATCTGTGGCATGAAGTCAACTTGGCATAAGAGTAATGCAATATCTCTCCCAATGAGACTTCCTCACGCAAGGAGCATCTTTACAAGCGTGAGCTTTAAATGTGTCTCTTTTGGGGGGCACATTCCATGAAGCAGGAATCAAGAGTTATTTTTAATTTGATTTTTTTGCAGTTGCTTAGCAATAAATGCCCAGGGGGTGGCTATGTGAATTCACGCAGAAGAGCACTGTGTCTCTTGAAACCTTGCACTCTAAAATAGAATTAACTCCAAAAATGTCATCACTTAATCTGCTTTGTGTCTCTTATTTAATTCAGTCGTAAAGTTGAAGAAACATCCCACATCACAGCAACTTGTTCCATTCTTTGTCTTCCAGAGAATATTTTTCATAACACTGAATACGCTGAAATGCTTGTCTGGACCTTCTCTAATTATACACTGGATTATGAACATCTTTCATAGTTAAATTCTGAAGTATGCTATAGTTTTAGACAGCTTTGTGAGCTTAACTTGGTCATGTGGTATAGCTGTGCAAGAAGCACAATGTATTGCGCATGTGCATTTATGAGCTTCACCTACAGAACAAATCCACCATGGACTGAGTGGAAAAACACATTTACAGTTATTACTACTTACAGTTTTGTACTTCATGTAAGATTCCTGAAGTTTCTCATTGACAACTTTTCACATTCAATTGGTTTAGCAAGATCCAGAGTTACTTACTAAAGACATCCCCTCGTGGCTTCTGAGGATCGACTGGTATCCTGTTGTCAACTGTAAATGCCTCATAAGGTGTTGTTTCCCTGGGAACGTGCAGTGGCTCTTTAGTTGTAAGTCTTGTTGTTATAGGTTTAGCTGGAGTTGGGGGTGGTGTTGGGGGTCTTGTCACCGGTGGAGGTCTCGTCACTGGTCTCAAAGCTGGTTTTGTTGTTGCAGGCTTTGTTACCAGTCCAATAAATGGTTTGTACGTTGGCCTCATGGTTGGCCTTAGTGTGGGTCGGATCGTTGTCTTAGGCTTTGCTGCTGGTATATGTGGTGAATTGATAGGCTGCCTTGTACCGCCAGTTTCAGGTATCCGATTGGTCATGCCGCCACTACCTTTAGTAAAGGTTGTATTGCCCTTAAATACGCTATATGGATCAATCATAACTCTGGGAATAGCTGGGGAGGAAAAAAATGGGGGAAATGGTCATCCATCTATGCAAAACAAGCCATTTGCTTTACTGAATGCTAACTGTGCTGAAAGCAATGACTGAACTCCTATTTACTTCAAAAGAGTCAAAGTTATACCAAAGGCATTTCACTGGATCCTGCTCATAGCTTTTCTTAATCCCAGTTCTGCTCTTTTTTCTTTTGAAGTGTGATTAGTACGAGTGCAATTTCTATACTTATATGGCAATATTATCACACATTAAAGGAAGTAGACCCTTTCATAACACTGTCAGTCATTTTGAACTGCATAGTTCAAACTGACTAAGCTCTAAGACTCTAAACAATCACTTTTTAGTGATGTAGGACCAGGAATGGCCCCTTTAGGCACATGCTTAAGCATGGTAGCATTTATAACAGACCACAGGTTCAAGAACCCCCAGACTGAGTATGTAAAATGCATATACAAATACTTCTGAAGTAAAATGCTTTTCATACAAGGCTATTTTGATTTTTAAAAAACAAAATTCTTCCAGGCATATGCATTGTATGAACTGGCTTGAACTGCAGTGTTGTAAATAGTGAATTGCACCACTATAGCTGCAATATGATTCTATGTTTGGGAAGAGAGAGACAATTTTCCCAGAAGCAGAAACTGGCCCAGTCTTACGCTGTAGCTGCTATAGGCCAAACTTACTCTTTTCACGTTGTGCTATACCTCCCTTCAGTGGAGGCTGGTGGCTCCAATTTCAGTGGAGCTGTGAATCCACCACGGATAGCTCCTTTAGAGTTCTATCTGGTCCTGTCTAAAATCCAGAATGGATTCACAACTCTACAGAAATCAGAGCCACCAGCCTCCACTGCGTCTATCTCACCTTGCATAACATAGCTATGCTGGGTGGAGGTGCTTTCAGAGCAGCATCTATGAGCTGTAGCACTGATGCCAGGACCCAAGCTGTCTCTGATCCTACTCTCATGCACTCCAAAACAAGCACAGTGGACTAGTGACATCATGCTCTGAGTGTCCATATTCCTGGCAATATCCACTAGAAATGTTAAGCAAGGCTCCAGAGATTCACCATGCAATGGTGGCCATTCACATGGTAAGTAGTTCTACACTTTGTAACGAGGATGAGAGTGGCATCGCCACAGGGAGTACATTTTCAGCAGCCTCCTCCTAGGAAGTGCAAACTGCAATATCATTAACACTCTAGGCTTAACACAGTACAAATGACGACCTTTAAAACAAGTGGGGTTGCAATCCTATACACGCACTCATCTGGGATAAATCCTAGTGAAATCAACAAGACTTACTTTTGAGCAGACCTAAACAGGATTGCACTATGTAAGACCTCCTACAAAATTAAAAATTACAATAGCATTCTTACTTCCCCATAAAAAAATGGATTGGAAGACAAGGCAATTATTGCTAAGCGAGAGTGCTTATAATTACATTGGTATTCTAGCATCCAGGACTCCTAATAACCTTACTGCATTAGGAACTGTACCAAGACACACAGAGACAGTCCCTTACCCCACATCTCCCTCTGAGATGCCGTCTCAGAGAGAATCACATTAAAAGGATCCTGTTCACCTCGGCCACGTGCCTCAGCTGAGCCAAAACCCGTCTCATTTTCATTAGCATCGAAAGCTGGTGAAAGATTTAGTACTATCAGCAAAGCTATTGGCCAAGTTCTCCTGAAGAAAGAGAACTCTATGGAGTTTTAACTTATTGTGTTAAAATCACCGATTCGGATCTGTCTTACATGCATGTCACCTGAACAACATCGGGTTTGTATACCGTTCAAAAACAACCACACTACCAATTTCATTTCTTCACAAGCGATCACATTTCATATTCACCCTCATTCACATGCAGAAAATGAAAAGACGGCACAGACAACTTTACTTGCAGAGATACTTTTTTTTCTCTTAAAATCTAGTTACATCCAAGAGCATGCAGGAAATAGAAGTAACTGTTGGCCCTAACTTGGCAAATTCTAAGAGGCAATCACATCATGCAAATGTCCTTATAGTTTCAACAGCATTATGGGTATTGCTGTTTTCACAACAGCAAGGAAGTGGTGGGGAGACATTTTTCTCCCTCTCCCATAATACAAGAACTCAGTGGGGTCACCCCATGAAGCTAGGGTGACCAGATAAAATCCAGGTCAGGGCTCATGTAACTTTAATAGTTGTAGAGAAATGGGAATTTCAGCCAGCGTCATTTGTATGTAATTAGTCCCTGGTGAAATTCCCTCTTCATCACAACAGTTAAAGGTGTAGGGGCCCTGCCTTCTTTTGTATATGGTCACTCTAGTATAGTGCCTGCAACTTTAACTGTTGTGATAAAGAGGGGATTTCACCAGATACTAATTGCATACAAATGATGCTGGCTGAAATTCCCTTTTCTCTGCAACTGTTAAAGTTACATGAGCCCTGACCTGGATTTTATCTGGTCAGCCTACATGAAGCTGATTGGTGCATAGTCAAACTATGGAATTTTCTACCAATTTGGATGGTTTTAAAAGGAGAATGGAAAAATTCACTGATAAGGCTATCGCCGGCTATTAGGCCTGATAGTTATATGCTGCCTCCAGTATCGGGGCAATATGCCTATATACACCAGCACCATATTGCTGGAAAACATGGGTGGAAGGTACTGTTGCATTCATGTCCTGCTTCTGGGTTTCCCATGGGCAGCTGGTTGGCCACTATGTGACCAGAATGCTGGACTAGATGGACCCTTGGTCTGATCCAGCATGGCTCTTTTTATGTTCTTACAAAATAAGGAGGGGATGTTTCAAGAAAACTTTAAAGATTTTAGTCTCCCATGTTGCTGCAAATAGTGCTTAGTACAGGCAAATGATAACAAACCTATGAATCTGCCTTCCTCTGGGCCAGACCACTGGATCATCAAGCTTCAGCAGCAACTGCTTCGGCTGGCAGCAACTCTCCAAAGTCTCAGCCAGAGGATTTCCCCAGCCTTGCTACCTGATATCCTCTTAACTTCTGCATGCTCTGCCATAACTCTGACCTGATGTTTAGGGTCTTTCTGGCCTGGCTAGAATCTTGGGCAGCCCCAGTTCTTGCCCATGAGCCATGCTTCCTCCACCTTAACCCTAATCTGAGGACTCACCTAAACCTAACATACCACTGAAATTCAGTGAACAAGCTGTCCTGTTGACTCCCCTCCAGAACCCGGAGCTGCCGCTGCCCACAGGACTTACCTTTGCCATTCATCTTCTTCTATTAGAGCCATGATCTTAAGGGAAGATGGGGGCTCTCTTGTTTTCCTACATCTAGGAACACAAACTACAGCAGCCGTAACGGGTTGTTTCCATAGTTTGCAGCCTTAGATCTATGAAAATGAGAGAGACCCCATCTTACCTTTAAATCACAGCTATAATGAAGACAGATTGCAAAGGTATGTCCCATGGACAGCAGCAGTGGTGGCTCCATGTTGGGTGGTTGAGTGGGGGATGAGGGAAGGAGAGAGGAAGGGGGCAAGCAAGCGAACAGTGAGTTTTGGAAGGGCCAAACCTCGCTTCGGCTTCAGTTCCAATGTAAGGCAGCCCAGCCCCAGAGCACTGTAAGCCGAATCAGGGCCCTTTTGGATTCTCCAAAATGGCCTCTGAGGCGAGTCGGTGAGCTGTGCACAGCTCTAATATTAAGGCTAATAGAACTTTAAATACACTATCCATTCCTTTAAAGTTGCTGCGCGAAATTGAGACGGACACAACCGGATCTCATAATTTAGCACAGAAGATGCCTGATTGTATTTCCCGTCTCACTGGGAATTGGAATGCAAGATGGAAAGGATCATTACGTACTTATGCAGTTCATTCCGTCACCTCTGTATCCTTCCTTACATTTACATTTGTACGATCCCTGTGTATTATAACATTGTGAAAAACCTCCACATTGGTATTGGCCGAGTGAGCATTCATCTATGTCTGAAACAGAAAAAAAACTGCATAAAAACCTTTTACATGTGACAGCAATCCTAAATTATATTTTCAAATTAAGCATGAAATCACCTCTTATCACGCTCTCTTGTGAAAATATTGAAATACATCATATTGTTATTATAAAATGTTGAAATGACAAATTGTCAAAATCAAAGAAAAAAAACTTGACAAATTATTGATTGTAATTATGTTTTGCTCTGATGATGCATTTCTATATGCATATCGTAATGTGCAAAGTTCCCTCCACTCAAATCATATTTATGAGGTTTCTAATCAACAATTGAGAAACCTTCACCAAACTTTCACAAAAAAAGTTAGAACTCTAAAAATAATTTATAACTCTAAAAAAAAGAGAGAGATGTGTTACACACACACACACACATGAATATATCCATTTTTTTTAGAGTTATAAATTATTTTCAGAGTTCTTACCTTTTTGGTGAAAGTTTTGTTTTAGTGCATGCATGTTCTTGCAATGCCACAAGGAAACTGTAGTGTGGGGTTGGGCAAGCAACAGCATATAGCTGAAGCAACACTGCAATGCTCCTGTTTCTGGTGTACCCCCATGTTCTGAAGTTCTGGCCCCCAACTGGCTGCTGGAATGTGGAGGAGAATGAGGTGTTAGTAGCAGAAGAAGCAACGCCCACCAGATGACAGCCAGCTGTCATCACAGAACAAGTGCCTCTTCTAATGACACGCACTCTCCACTTCCAGCAACCATTACCAGTGTGGGTTTCCAGTAGGAGCAGCAATTTCAGGGCAATGGTAAGGAAAGACCTGCAGATTGGAAAGCCATTCCACCAGCCATTCCAGCAAAGGAAATAGTAAGACTAAACTAAAATGTAGCTATCGGGAAGGAAGGACAGCACTGGAGTCACGGTTAAGACGATTAAATCTGAGCCTGACTGGATGAATATTGGCCCTGTAACTGCAAGAGCAGGACACCAGTTTGAAATAGGTCCTGTTATTAGTTAGGAATGGAGCATAGGGGTGAGTATTATGGCCAGGGAAAATTCACATTATAAGCCTGTTATTTACGAACTCTGTCAACATTTCTAGAATGCACATATCCTGCTGATGTCACCCATCCACGGTGCATATTTTTAACTGAGCGTGTGTTCAACTGCATGTCCACATTCTTGAACAACTAGCAACACAGAAATACTTTCTTAAGGTGTGTCTAGAGTTGGATAGGTCATCTGTATTTGTGAATGTTTGTTGCTATGTTGATTGTTCACAATTTGTCAAATATCTTGTTGAAATGCCTCAGAAATAGCAATTGGTGATCCCAGAAATAGCAATTATCAGGATATAAGTTGGTGAAATATTCTTGGCTTTGTACCATTCCTAAAATAAATTTAAATGTGGGTGTATATTTGCACAGGAATGGTCAGGATGGTCATTCTGTTAGCAAGATGTTTGTCATGTGTATAGGCATTAACAGAAAGATAATCTTGTTGAGAGATCATAGATTATTTAAATAAATAAGACTTGTATTAGTAATTTTAGAACCTGACAAATGAGTTCACTATGAAAAGCTTGTGCAGGAGCTAAAGAAATATTTTCCTTCTATAGCATCTTAGCTGCTCAATTTCAGCCAATCTTAAATTAGTATTCCACAACACACAAATCACATTGGAACCTGACTTATTTTAAGCAGGTTCACATGAAAAAAGATAACTCATTACCATCAAAATCAGATTTCTAGCTATAATACCACTTACAATAAAAATGCATGAGATTAGAAGAAATAGTATATGATGAATAATTACTCTTGGCTAACTAAAAACAACTGTGATGCAATTATAGTAAAGTAGAGACTAGGGATGCTTCCAGATGGAGGACTCCTAGCACTAGCAATAAGAAGGCATTGTGCAGCTTTTCCACCTTTTCATCCTTAATAAATTGTGTGTGGTAAAAGAAAAGACAGAAGAAGTAGTGGAAAGACGCAGGTGGATTACAAGTTGAAGATGACATGATCTGGACCTCCCATAAAATTCCATGAACGAAGCAAGGTGATGGCCCAATAATCTGGATCTGGAAGCATCCTCAAACCAACAACTGGCATCCTTGGGAAGCTGCCAGATTCCCAGTGTTCTAGCAGTGTTCTAGATGCCTGTCCCAGGGCTATCCCTGAACTTCCCCGTGTTGATTGAGGAGATCTGCAGGGTGCTTCTACTTCTGCTCATTTCAACACAAGTAGAATTTTTTGTGTGATTGGGAGTCCTGATAAAGCAGGGTTCCCAGCTGCAATGAGGCATCTATTCACATCCAAGTGAACATGAGTAGTAGCCCCTTGCAGACCTCCCAGCTCAACGGGCAGAATTGCTGTGCGCTGCCCCAATCCTCTTACTCTTGTTTGTATACCCTATTCAGGCATAATTCCTGAACAGGGCTTTAGTGTAACACACACATGTTGCATGCAAACACTTTTCTTCTACGAAAGAGTTTGTGATACTTTAATTTCATTACCGTGGCACTGGTATTTGCCTCCAATGTACATCAAATCAAAACCTTTATGGCACTTGCAAATATAGCTTCCAAAAGTGTTGACACATTTCCTGAATCGGGGACAGGTAACTCTCCCAGTGGCACATTCATCAACATCTGCAAGAAGAAATCCATTCAACATTTGCAGCAGCAGGCTTTATGCATATAAACTCTAAAAGATACCTTAGGGTGCAATCCTATGCATGTTTAAACAGAAAAAAACCTCCTACAACTCCCAGCATACAGAGTGCCATTTATTTATAATAAGCAATACCATTGTTCAGTTTTGTTTTCCAACCCTGAGCTGTACATCTTTATGTAAAACGCAACTACCAATTTGCATTGTGGCCAAATACTGACAATAGGAGAAAGGGAGGGGCATCACCAAAGCGTTTTGATTGTTGTGTTTTTAAGGGGGTGGGAGAGAAGGGGAAAAGCCACAAATTGGTTCTTAGAAATAGCAACTCACTGCAGTCTGAGGGTGGTCTGACACATTTTGAAAACGAACTTCCTCAGGGCAAAGGATGCATCTTACAGTATACCACTTAAAACAACTCCCTCATGGAATATTCTTTCCATCATGAAACATTCTTTCTTTCACAAAAATATTTCCTGAATGAGTTGTTTCAACTGGTGTACCAGAATAAGACTCACAAAGACTCTTCATTCTTGAAATGTGTCAGACATCTTGCACATGCATGTTTGTCCTGAGGACATACCGCATCAAGGGTTTAAAATGGGTGATTAACCTATGGCTCAGTCTGGTTTCAAAAGTCGACTGCATGGGATCAGTTCAGACATCTGGCAAGAGAGATTTGTCCCTTCCCTGGCAGCCCACTGTGTGTGAAGGAAGATGGAGAAAGAAAGAAGGGGGTGGCAGAAAGAGGAAGAAAAGAGAAAAAGGATGACTTTTCCACTTTTGGCTCTGCCTACCACTGGCTTTGGCCCCATTCACTGCTGACATGCAGCGGCCCTCAAAAAAAAAAAAAAAAGGTTGCCCACCTGTAGGTTGTTTTTTTAAAAAACAACAACAACCATAACGCTGCAATGACTGGGAATGGACCACTGTTAATGTGGGAACGGACCGCTATTGATGTGAATCTGATGAAGCCTATGTTGTTATTTCTGCACTCCTGAAATACTTGCTCAACTTGTACACTTGCAAATAGATCAGATCATAAAGACACCTTGTTTCCAAGACTCCCTTCGCCAAAGAAAACCAACCCTGGAAAAGGCTTCCCAGCCTTTCCCATTACTCACAGATGGGAGAGAATGAAGGAACATATTTAGGGCCTTTCACGTACCTACACAAGTTCTACCATCGGATGCTAGTTGTAAGCCTGGAGAAGGACAGCGACAGCGCACCTCCCCTTTCACTACATCACAGCCATATTGACAATTCGCCATTGAACATGTGACGGCATCTGTGGGGACATCATCGTATTTAAATGCTTTGTCAGGTTGCATTTTATCAAGCTTTTTCATAATATAACGATTACCATCGACTTTAATATGAAAGACACAAACTTCTTGGAGAATAAATGTGTCTTTGATTCCATCTTCTTTGTACTGCAAAGCCTAAACCCTCTTATAGCAGTGTTCCCCAACCTGCTGTCCTCCAGCTATGCTGGACTGCAACTCCCATAATTCCCAGCCAACTCCCGTAATTCCCAGGCATGCTGGCTGGGAATTATGGGAATTGGAATCTAGGTTAAAAAAAAAAACACTACAGAACATCCAAAATCACCTAATGGAATGAAAAGACAAAGACTACGTATAGTTTTATTCCTTAAAGTAGCCCAATGGGTTTCGACCCTGTAAGATATAAGGCCCTCTTTGGGGGCTGTTATAGTGTGCCTATTCAGATGACCAAGCTACCCAGTATACTCTTGCCACATAGCATAGGAAACATTTATCACAGAAGAGGTGCTGATACGACGTAAAATGTGTGATAAAATGGTAACCACCCAGTGGCTGTTTAGTAACCCAAAGTGACTCAAGGCATGCATGCTCTGGGGTATCTTTACGAATTGGAACTTTCAGTAAACCAACATGGTTTCTATTCTTTGGAGATTCCGGTATGCTTTTCTCTTGCTAAGAAGTCTCATTCTAAAATGAAAACATTTGATTGCCGAACAGGATCTGTCATTTCCCTCCCCACTTCTTGGAGTGCTGAAGTATTCAAAATATTCACTTTTATGGGAATAAGGAGGAACCTGACCTCTGGGAGAGTTTCTACTATAATTTTCAAGCAGGCACCTGATAATTTTAGTGGGTTGCATTTATATTGTATGGTAAATACAGGCAGACATGGTTCCTGCAGAGTACTGCATTACCGCATTCCCAAATGTGATCATTGTTAGTCATTGTTATGTTCATGAATATTGTGATAATAAAATGAATGGAATGAATTCCTCTTTGGGTTTTTCTAATTTAGCAGATTTTATCCATTATAATTTACATATAGCAGGCTGGTTTTGTTTATGTTTTCTTTAAATGTTGGGTTTATATATATATATTTTAAAAAGCAGAGGAGTCTTGACATACTAGAACATGATCCATCTGGCATAAGCATGTACCCATTCAAGCAATAGCACTTGTAGCTGCCGTATGTATTCATGCACCGGTGTTTGCATGGCCTTGGTTTCAATCCACACTCATTGAGATCTAAATGAGATTGGGGGAGGAAACAAAAATAAAGCAGGCATTACATATTGCATTTTAAATTCCCAGCTTCTCTCTCTAACCCAGCCCAATCTGGAATACCGGTTGGAGCCGAGATGGTTCCTGCAATATATCCATCCCTTTAAATGCAATCAGAATGAGGGTACACACGTAATGATCCCAGTGCCATAACTGTTTTGGGATTGTACGCTCTCTTCCCATGCTCTCCCTTTTCTCATCCAACATAAATTCTCCGTGACTGTCTTAGCCATGAACAAAGGTTTATGTTGTGCCAAATGTAACCCAGGTTACTGTAAACTATGGCTGAGGTCTGTGCTGATGTAAGCCTTAATCATGATTAAAGCTGGCTAGCTGGAGAAGTAAAGAGCTGAAAGTAAGGAGTGTATGATTCAGCAGCCCTTGGAAACATACATAAAAAATAGGCCAACATCATTTTTAGGGCAGTGGTTCTATCACTTATCTTGAATCCCTAGGATATATTTGGCAGTAGGTACACATGCATTCTTTTTAAAATTGAGTTCAGTCAAGTTCAATGGGTTATCAAGAGAAAGCAGATCTTAAGTGAAGAACATAATTCATACCTAGTAGATAGGGTAGGATCATTTTATTTAAGAAATGGCTTAATAAAACTGAATTTCACCCCACCTCTTGTATTGTTTGGATCTTTCTACAGAGCATTGAATATGACACCATCTGGTTTAATATATTTTGGTACACAAGTGTAATGATACTGGCTAGCTATTAGTGGCATAGACTTAGAATAATGTCTGTATATTTTAAGCGTTTCTGCTGGGAAGTGTATTAATACTTTGTTCCACTGAGATTCTATCTCTTGTTGAATTTTAATTAAACATATATTGAATATTTCTGCTAGCTTTACTTAAGAGTTTCACCAGCAGGTCAGTAGAAGCATTCACAGTGCCATGGTTTTGTTTAATACTTTAAGATTCACGTCTTGCAAAACGAACTGGAAATATTAGGAGGATGCTTTGGGTCAGATTTGTTTTCTTCCACTGGCGTTCCATTCATCGGCCAAAAGCAATATACAGAGTTGAATTAAGGGTCTCCATTATAATGCTATTAAAATAAATTAAATGTTAGACTCTCTCCCTTCCTAATCTTATCATCTGCTGGAAAACATTTTTCACTTTCAAGTTACTTTTTCTAAAAAGCTTTCCTCCTGATTTGGGTAGAAAATTTTGTGTACGATCAAATGAAATGGAAGCCATCAAAGCCCTCACGTTATCTTTTGGGGTTGTTGGGTCATTTCTTTCAGTCATTTCTCAACATTCAAAAGTTCCCTCTAGCAGTTTTTTTTTCTCAGTGATATTTCTCTGATTGGCTGCACAACTCTTCACTCTGGTTAAACTAAAGTCCTTTATGCACATATTTCTCCATTCCATGGCAACCAAAAAGCTACATGCTGCAAATTACAGCAACAGAAGGAAAGCTACTATGATACTTACCCATGAAATAAGGAATTCTCAGGTAGAAAAATACTCTCCATACAGGCCTTAGGCTGCATCCGGAAAGTAGTGGTTTCCCAACATTCTAGTTGTATGGCGCAACATCGAAAATACAGATGCAATAGTGTGTGGGATTTTATACAACCCCTGGGCAATCCCTCCTTTGAAAAGTGCTTCCTCTACTGACCCTACTAGCCCTTGCATTTCCATTAGAACTAGCCAGGACTCAGAAACACACTGGGAACTGGCATAGTCTTTGCATGCCTATCGGCTGTCATGTGCACTGAATCAATGCAATTAACACCTGGAAAAACCGTTCCGTGTGCAATCTCATTACAAAATGTCCCATTGCAGGAATATTATCGTCCTTGTCTTCACCATAAAATAATGATATAGTAATATGGCAACAAACCTGTAGGTTAAATCAGTATGATTATTCTTATATTCCAAAGAGAAGCAGGGTGTGGATCTGAGACAGAGAGGCTTGTCTAAAGGCATCCATTTTCAGGACAAAGATTGGTGTTCAACTCAGCCTCTTAGCCACAACATTAAACTAGCTCCTTTTACGAATAGTTATATATTTTGTAGTTTAGGGAAGGACTGGTGATTTCTGAACAGGTTCAGGCAAGTGTTAGAAGCTGGCTTAGAGTCAGAGAACTCTAAGCTAGCTTCTAACACTAGCCTGAACTTAATGGATTGGCACACACATCCTGTGTTTTAGAAAGAGGACAGGAAACCTATCTTCTCTCTATTTGTTATTTTACGTGTTCTCTAAACATTTCACTTAGAATAAATACTCTCTGGACAAAAGAGGGAAAAGAAGTAGAACCCAGCAATTTGGATCCTCTAAGATGAAAAGTTACGAAGAACTTCAGAATGTTTTCACATTGTCTATAACCGTCCTTGCTTCTTTGGTTTCTTCAAAAACGTCTAATGTGGTGTGAGAGGTATTTTCATGAGGCCCATTTATGATGCTCACTGAGATTTCCCTCCATTATACCAAACCAAACAATGTGGCAATGAAGCCATCCACTCTTATACAGATGAGGATATGAGGGGGGGAGGGGAGAACCAACAACAACAACAACAACAACAACAACAATGCAAGAAGATTGTCCCATCAAAGTTGCATATGGAAAAGCATTAAGAGCAAGTTGGGTGTTGTGGCACTCTAGAAAAGTAGCCTCAAATGTAAGTGCAGGCTGCTAAGCTTGGACATTGCATTGCAAGAAGAGAGATAATTAGTGGGAACACATAACATGTTTCAGAAAGAGAACGGCTCGTGTGCTGCTGTATTTGCATAAAATGTGCTAGCTGGTGCACAAATAGAGCAGCTAGACTATACCTTCAATCATGGCTGAAATTCTGCATGTAATGATGAAATGTTGCTTCCTCTTAAGGATAGAGTAGGATTCCTACTACTACCTAGATGCTCCGATGCGGCTGTCCTTCCAGGACCAGCACAAGGGGATGGCAACAAGAGCCACACCACAGCAGGAGACCTTCTTCATGCTGCTCCTTCTCCTTGTTGCCTATTCAACTTTCCTCTCCAAGCAGGCAAGCCATGACGAGAGCAAGGAGAAGAAGCGTCAGTCTCCAATCACCTGTCCTCTCCATTTGGATGGCTGTGCGGAATGGACCTAGAGGCAAGCGAATGGGCAGTGATGACAGGAGTGAAGAGGAGGGCACACTTCAGGAGGGGATCCCCCTAGTAACTTGCCCAAGGCCCCCACAAAATCTGATGCTAGCACCAAGTCTGACTCTGCAGATCACTAGTGCACTAAGGAATGGATATCGGTGGGGGGAAGCACAGGTAAATCTTATGGGAAAGGGGCAGCAGCAGCTCACCAGGTTCGGGGGTGAGTGGGAGGGGAGTCCTATGACTCACGGTCAGTCTCACACCTGGCTTTCCAGGCGGGTGTCCAGGAAACCACAACAGCCAACATGCTTTGGACTCGGAACCGAATCTGAAGTGGGATGGGGCAGTTCCAAGGCACCAAGTCAAACAGGCCTTCGAGGCGAACCAGGGGACTGTGCACAGCCCTAATCTCAAGTTCCATGCAACAGGTGGCTTTGATGCTAGTGAGAAGACCTTCCCCACAACTGAAGCACTTGCTTGAGTGACATTGTCTGACAGTCCTCCTGTAGCAACCACCACCATTTCTGTCAAATATGCAGCATTGTTTTAGAGCTGGGGTAGGCAATGTGGACCCACAGAGACCAATGTGCCCTCAGACAATATTCTTGGCACCTGCTGAGGTACCCTATCCATCTCACTATTTCTTTGTTTGTTTAAATAACTATGTTCCTTACTGGCAGCTGGGATTACTTCAAAGCTACTCCCATTGCCTTATCTCATAAATGCCTCTTGGCCACACGTGGGGCTCAGAGACATTGTTAGGAAATAAAGGTGGGAGGTGATGAAGACTGATGCTTTCACTGGCAGAGCACCTATTTTGTGGTGGTCCCCAGGGCAGTTTCTCAAATCGCCAAAGGTGCCCACTGGCCTACCCCTCCTAGTTCTAGAGTGTTCAGACTTTAATTAGTGATTTTCAGCTTCTACTGTGCTGCCCATGAAGATGGGGATGACCTAATGACCTTCTCAAATAAACAAAAGCCTTATGTGGCCTGTTGCAACTTTTAAATATACAATGCTGTAAACACTCACACTGAGAATGTTGTAATGGGATACATTACTTTTCCTAAAATGTATAATACACTACCGTACATCAGGTCAGATTACATGCCCATCTTGCTCAACGTTGTCTATTTTGACTGGCAGATTCTCAGGCAGTTTTTTTTATCACCTCACTTCAGCCTCTCTATGTAAGTCTGGAGGTACTCAGGTCTGAAACCCTGAAGATCCATATCCAGCCAGTGTAGTAAATGATGGTCAAGCTGGATCAATGGTCTAACTCAATATAAGACAACCTCTTACTACTTACATTTCTAACTGGAAATGCCAGGAATTGAACCCTGGACCTTCTGCATGCAATGACTGAGCTTGGGCCCCTCTTCCTCAGATACTGGTACCCATGTCAGGCATGTAAAACTGTGCATGAATCATTGCCACCTCCACAGTACATTTTACATGCTAACACAGGCACTCATATCCGTTGAAGAAAACAAAGACCCAGACATTAATTACTATTAAATACAATTACAATTCTTGTTTCCATCAAGGCAGTTCCTTAAACCAACCTAAGCAAGCAACTTTCCTTTCTGGTTTAAAAAGGAGCTAGGAAAAAGCAGCATGTATCCCGAAAGACCGGAGCAGGAAGGTAACCACAGGAGCAAGTGGAGAGAATTGTTGAGGGCTAAGCCTTTCTAGACGAGAGGATTACAGCCTCAAGGAAGTGTCAATGCTCAGTCGCTTTGCATGCCAATCATACCGCAGGCAGTTCATGTGGCAGCCAGAAGAAGTTTGCGATCTGTTCAGCAGCACGCTTACAAGAGGTTTCACTGTAGGTTTAAAGCCGTGCAGGTGGAAGGGACACACCACCTGAAGTAAAGGATTTTCCTCACCACTCCAAGGGAAATTTGTTGTGTGATGATCCAGAGGGCTGAAAAAAGGTGGTTCACTGGGCCAGTCATGTGAGGTTGCATACAGATGTTCTGCTTCACCAGTTGAGAAGAAGGCATAATAAAAGTCAAAACACCGAGACCCAGTAAAACAACATGGCAGTTTATTATGTCAAATACCATCAGTGAAGACTCAACAATCACAATTATGTAGAGAGCAGCAGAGTAGATTGTGGGGAATAATACTGTTTTTGAATTTGCAGCATGGTCCTAAAGCAGAAGGAATCCTACGCCTGACACGTACAAACCTTCAGTGGTGAATCCTCTGCGGATCTGCAAACCCCTTTTTGGACAGATGAACAAAGCTTCAAAATGAACTGAGCCTTGGAGCAACTAGTTCCTCCCGTTTTAAAGAGAATCTGGCTGTGCAGATTGCTGACTGGTTGAATCCTGTGCCTATCATAAAGCCACCCTCCTTCTCACCTCGCTGTTGACCTATGAAGAATGCTAATTGCCACTAAAATAAATAAAATGGGCTTTTGCGGGGGGAAAGACAGTACCAAGTAAATACTGAAATAGAAAAAAAGCAGGGTAACTGAAACATATTTAAATTAAGACACCCAAAACCCTGTTCAAGGTATTGAAGAAGCTGGGCAAAATTTTCTCCTGGTCTTTGGGAACATGCAAAAGTTTCTTGGTAGACACACACGGGTCCTTTGGCAGAGAAATCAAGATGGAAAGGCAAGGAAGAAAGTTTTAAAACCAAGCTCCCAGAGAATCAGATGTTATATTACATTACAGTTTTTTCTATGCTGTCTTTCAGCCCCAAAGGCACCCAAGGGAGCTCACAAAAGTATATAAATACAACATTCAAACAATAAAAAAATCAAGTTTAAAGTAGTGATATCACAATGACTTTGTAAAACAAAAAAACCTAAAGCCCAAACACATTCTTCATCATCATCATCTATTTATTTCTTACCCGCCTCTCCCACTGAATTGAGGCGGGGAACAACATCAATACAAACAATATAAAATATATAAAACTGGTTAAAAACCTATAAAATTAATACATTATTAAAATCAACCAAGTCTTAAAATTCAACTGGATAAGCCTGCCGGAAGAGATCAGTCTTTATTAGGGGTGTGCACGGACCCCCCGGATCGGATCGGGACCCGGATCGGGACCTCCAATTTTGTCATGGATCGGTTCGGACAAAATCGGAGGCCCCCCAGACCGGATCGAGTCCGATCCCGATCCAAAAATCGAAAATTTTTGGATCGGCCGCCATTTTTTTCCCCATAGACTTGCATTGCAATGCAAGTCTATGAGGAAAAAATGGCGGTGGGTGGGTGAGGGGGGGCCTAACTCCCTCCCCGCCCAGGGCCGTCCGCTGTGGACAGCCCCGGCAGGTAAGCCCCCTCCCCCGCGCTCCCTCCCCCCCCTGGGGCCGTCCGCTTCCATCCGCAGGCGCCCGCGGATAGAAGCGGACAGCTCCGGGGGGGGTAAGCCCCCTTCCCCACCACTGCTTACCTTCCCGGCCCGGCCGCTCCCGTCCGGTGCCGGCGGCTACTACCAGCGGGCTCTGCGGCCTGCTCTAGAGTAGCGCGCTGGGTGATGACATCACCTGGCGCGCCACCCTGGAGCAGGCCGCGGAGCCCGCTGGTAGTAGCCGCCGGCGCCGGACGGGAGCGGACGGGCCGGGAAGGTAAGGGCCCCCCCTCCTCCCCTCCGTGCGCCCCCTGCTTACCTTCCTGGCCCGTCCGCTCCCGTCCGGCGCCGGCGGCTACTACCAGCGGGCTCCGCGGCCTGCTCTAGAGTAGCACGCCGGGTGATGACATCACCCGGCGCGCCACCCTGGAGCAGGCCGCGGAGCCCGCTGGTGGTAGCCGCCGGCGCCGGACGGGCCGGAAAGGTAAGGGCCCCCCTCCTCCCGCCCCCTCCTCCCCCCCCCGCTGTCCACTTTCATCGGCGGGCGCCCGCTGGCGCCCGCCAATGGAAGCGGCGGTGGGCGCCAGTGGGCGCCCGCCGATCCGCCGATCCGCCGAACCGGTTCGGAGCCTTTTCAGAGCGGTTCGGATTGGATCGGCCGATCCAGCTGTCGGATCGGAAATCGGATAATTTATCCGATTTCCCACTGGACTGGACTCGGATCGTGGATCGGGTCCGATCCAGTGCACATCCCTAGTCTTTATAGCTCTCTTGAATTCTAGAAGACTGGTAAGTTGGCGGATCTCTCCCGGCAGGTCATTCCACAGTCTGGGAGCAGCAGAAGAGAAGGTCCTCTGGGTAACAGATGTCAGCCTAGTCTTGGCCGACTGTAGTAGGTTCTTCCCAGAGTACCTGAGCGTGCGGGGCGGATTGTATGGGAGAAGGCGATCCCGCAGGTAACCTCATCTCCAAAAGCAACCTTTTTAAACAGCTGTATAAACAGGTTTTTAAATACGAAATAATATAAGCATTTCATGGAAAAAATAATTCATTCCAATTCAGCACTCCCTTCTGGACACATGAGCTCCAATGAACATAGTCCCCTGCTTCCCAGTATTCATTGCCCCCCATTCATATACTGAAGCTCCCTTTTCCATTCATTTCAATGGAGTGTGAGCAGTTGCTGACATATATTCCTTTTGTGCATGCAGAGATGCCTTGAGACCATTACAATGAATAGGGAAACCCACCCATGTCTCCATGCACAGACATGGAGTTCTAGATCAAGAGAATTGTATGTTTGAGACGTTATAGCAGGAGTAGGGAATCCATGGCCTTTTGGATGTCGATGGAATACAACTGCCAAAACCCTGACCACTGGCCATGTTGGTTGGGAGTGCCATGTGGAAGTGCCACAAGTGGGCACCTCTCTGAGCTTACAGAACTGAACTCAGGTTCTGTGCTATTTTTTCCAGAACAGGTCCTGAACTATAGATTGTTCATCCACCTAAAATTCTTCACTGTGCAACTCTAACAGTAGATGAGATGTTACGAGGGCTCCATGTCTTGTGTTTCCCTCATAACACTAATGTACGATACGGATGCTTACTTCTAAGGGGGAATCCACAGACTTGCATATGGATTCTTTCCTCCTAGCATCCTCTACCTCCCCAACTGTTTTATATCATCTTCTCCATCCAAAAGTGAGCATAGCATTTCCCCCGCCCCACCATGACTTCATTCGTTCTAAACTGGTTACCCCAAATGAGTCGTGATAAACACAAAGGCTAAGTAAGCACACAATGGTCTTTCTGTTTTCTAAATGGAGGTTATTTACTCACTCAATTTATAGCACAATCCAAAAGGAAGTATACCTCAGAAGGAAGTATACATGTATTGATGGACACCAACTTGGATGGCTGTAAAATGGGATTAGATTAATCCCTGGAGGATAAGACTATCAACAGGTATTAGTCATGATGGCTAAATATTATCTCAGTATTGGAAACAATATACCTCTGTATATTAGTTGCTGGGGAATATGAGTAGGGGGGTTACTACTACGCTCCTGTCCTACTTGTGGGTTCCTGGTTGACAGCTGATTGGCCACTGTGGGAACAGAGTGCTGGACTAGATAGGCCTTTGGACTGATTTAGCATGGTTCTTCTTAAGTTCTTAAGCCCCAATGAATTCTATGAATCTTACACCCAGGTAAGTGTGTATGGGATTGCAGCTTTATTCTCCTACTACTATGCACATGTGATCATATACTAAAAATAACTCATTCATAGAGAAGGAGTACATCTCAGCTGAGATAACTTGGGGAAAGGGGAAGAATTTGGAGGGTCGGTTTGGCCTTCACAGCAAGATCAATTAATTTTCAGAAGTAATTAGTCACATAATTGTCAGTTTTGTGGCAAAATGCCTTTATTTAGTCCCCAGAAGGGGGGAAGAAAATGGAAAAGGCTAAATTTCCTGCCTAACAAAATTGATTGTGTGTGTGTGTGTGTGAGAGAGAGAGAGAGAGAGAGAAAGAGAGAGAATGATGTGTGATGCTGTATGCACAAACACCCACACTCATGCTTATCTATTATATAAATAATATAAAGAAACTGTAAGCCTTCTGGATTATGACAAATATAAGACCATAGAAAATAAATTCCCATAGCTAGACGCCTCCATTTGATCTCATTGCCAGCAACAGAACATTTATTTGATGAAGGTGTGATAATTAGGGCAGATCTTTCCAGGCTAGGAAAAGCCATTCATACTTTAAGACAGGAATGACCTACAAGGGAGCTGGCCAAGGGATGCCATGGAAGTCAATATTAATCACACCAACCCAGCTCTTTGAATGCACTCTGCATCATAAGTGCAGTATAGCAAAATAAAAACAACTCCCCACAGCCAAGGCTAGAAGAGAGACCAGCAGGTTCATCTGGATACAAGTCCCTATTAACAAGGCAGCTCCAGGTTCAGCAGAGGGCCTGGAAAGAAGATTGGACAAAGAAGTTTCATCTTATAGATCAAGAGTACAATTCCTTGCTTGGGCTCAAACAATATGCAATGGTTTGTTTATATCCAGGTTTGCTCCTGTTATGTATAAAGCGGAGTGAGCAGTGAAGATCCAATTTTTAGTGCAAAAGTCATTTGCAGATGGGTAGTGCTCAATCTTTCCCCAGTTTACCTGCAAACACTCCTCATTCTCCCCCCACAAGCACTGGGAACAAGCTCAACTGAGAGGAAAAACATAGCGGATGAGGGAGGGGAGACCATGCATAGGTAAGCGGCAAAAGCACAATGGATCAGCACCTTGTTGCTTTTGCTCTAAAAAACTGAGATCCCTCCCCCTCAATACTTTGGCTTCATTCACATTACGAAAAGCCACTGTAGGTGAATTTCCCCAGGGGGTTTCTCATCACAGCAGTTACTGCCATTTTGAATATTTGGTGCATGTTATGCTGCCATTTTCAATATTCAGGGTGTGGCGGGCCCACCGTAGCTTCTTGTTAAATGTGAGTGTGGGTTGTTGGGGTCGCTGACAAACCACCTACAACCTTAAAACACCTCATGGGTTCCAGATGGCTTGTCAACCACCCTCACTGGGTTTGCACAGAAGATCGGGTGACCATAAGAAAAGGAGGACAGGGCTCCTGTATCTTTAACAGTTGTACAGAAAAGGGAATTTCAGCAGGTGTCATTTGTATGCATACAGCACCTGGTAAAATTCCCTCTTCATCACAACAGTTAAAGCTGCAGGAGCCCTGCCCTCTTTTATAGCGTGAACATGCCAAGAACTGAATAAAGACTTTACTTCTAATCTAAAGTCTACATGTGCTTTATGTTAGCTAAACAATTAGAAACACAAATTTTGTCTCTTATTTCTGTTAGATTATATCTGGTTCATTATGGGTCTTCAGGCCCAATAATATATTTGATATTTTAAATTGCTATATACCTAAAGTGTTTTGTGGTAAGCAATTCTGAAGAAAAAAATCTAGAATAGAAGTAAGACTGCCACAGAAGACAACATTGGTTGTATTTGACGCAACGTAGGGAGAAATATAATAATGTGACTGTGAGGTGGAGAAAGAAAGGAAATGAAATGAGGCCAGGGGGAGGGGAGCTTAGATCCCACAAGAACCTGCCAGGAAAGGATTAATATATCTGAACAAGTGAATTTTTAAAAGCATTTAGAAATCATTATGCCATGGAAGGATTAGCAGCTCTCAGGGAATAAAATTCTGTACCGCACCACCTTCCTCAAATTGACAGATTTTCTACAACACTAATTTGCCTTTTCATAATAAGCTTAGGCAACCTTAATCAAAGTTAATTGGAGAAAGTAAGTTCTTTAAGCACATGGAAGTGCTCAGCACTACATAAAGAATACTTTGGGGATAAGTGAGTAGGAATAGTGCAATACATGGGAACAGTGGTCATTCTAAAACAAGAGACTCTTTACCATTATAAAGTTACTAGCACTGTTACGATCAGATTTCCTTCACAAACTCAATAAGGAAGTCGGTTTTTTTTAATTAGCATCAGAAGGTTTTATCCAGTGGTTTGTATCCAATGTTAATCTAACTTACGTCCTACTCATTTCAATACCTATTCTCTATATAGAACTAACGTTGGATACAACCTTTAGTTTGTTTTTCGTTACGGTGGCCATGAGTCCTATTTTACAGAGGAGTGTGCTCTATTTGAAGGCATCCTATATTTGAAGGCCTGTCCAGTCCAAGCCTGGTTTAAAGGCAATGAACCATCAGGAGAGAGAGCAGGGGCCTTGAAGTTTCCCCTGGGCAGGGGACTGAGCTGATACACTGGTCACCTAGCCACAGCCTTTTCCACTATGGTGAGACATACTGAATGTCTATTTAATTTAAAGTAATTCTTTCAAAATTTACATCTATCCATATAGTACATTAGCAAATGTAAATTTTATACAAATCGGTCTCCTCTTTTGTACTCCCTTTTGGTGATAGGTAAGCTCCAACCTAGTTTTCATAAAAATGAGATACTTATTACCTACAACAAAACCAGCATTTCAACTTTAAGGATTCCCTACCAATCTCTGAAGGTGAGCAATCCTCCATCTCTAAAAACAAAAACATTTGCTTAACTTTTAAATATTTTAGAAAAAGATTTGTATTGGGATGCACTAAGAACAACTCCTGGACATGCCTATTTGAGAACGGAAGTTCCCATTCAATTCAACTGGATGAAAGGTACCATAGGTTTCATACAGGGACTCTGGTAGTTTGGCTCCACCTCCTTATGTTCTGCAGCTGGCAAGAAAAGAGGATCACAGTAATATCCCTATTCAGTTGTTCCTCAACTGAGAAACAACTGAATAGGGCTAAACATGCGAGGAGAGGAAACACGCTAGCCCCATCCTCCTCCACCTTCAAATTTGTCACCCTCTACTTTGTGGAATGTGACTGCCTGAAGAGGAGAGTCCTCTGTGTCCATGGTGGCTTCCATGCAATCCAGAGTGCTGATTTTCCTAGATATAGGAAACTCATCTCTTCAGACAGTCACCCTCCATGAGCAAAGGGTAATAAATACAATGGTGGAGAGGGTGACGCTGGCATGCTTCCTCCTTGTATGTTTAGACACCCTAGTTGAGGAACAACTGAACAGGGCTTAGATCAAACCAACGATCCACTGCTCTTAGGTATCACTAAGGAGCCGAAACATGACGACTGCAAACACATTAACCAGCCTTGGCCTTGCAAAATTCAGCAATCTGTCAGGTGACCTAGGGAACCAATGATATGGTACTCTGCAGTATAAATCTCTGGAGACTGCTCCTGTTCTGTTATCTGAGTAACTCAGCACTCGGATCAGGATGTAGCTCCTCTCCCTACACTACCACATTAATGAAACATTTAGTTAAGGATTCAAATGTACTTAAAACAATCTACGAAGAACCTTAGTTTTTACATTTTAGTGTTCTTGTTTCCTTACCTTGGTTACATGTTTTCCCAGTGTATCCTGGATGACACTTGCATTTGTTAGGTCCAACACATTCACCGTGTTTACATCCAGGCTGACATACAGCTGCGAATACACAAAAGCAAGACAATCATTCTTCTCGTCTCTTTGAAGTGCTCATAGTATTAGATTATAACAATGCATTTTAACACGAGGAGTAAGGGGCTGACTTAGAGCAGAGAAGTGATGGGAAGAGGGAGAGCTTAATCCTTCCCTATCCACCACTTTTCTGCTATATGGAATCCAATTAAATGCACACAAATGCAGAAAGAAAATTTTTCATTTAAAAAAAAAAAGTCAAGGAGAAAAAAGAGAAAAATGACATACATACATAGATTTGTATATATCCATATCAATGAATACATATAAAATGCATATATATGAAAAATTCCATTTTAAGGGGAAAATTTTAAAGTTAATTTTAATACATGGATTGCTGAGATAATGTATAACAACTACAACTTCCAATGGTGCTCACCTTAAGCCACTGTGAAGAGCCAGAAAAATGAGGATATAGCAAGTTATCTTTAACAGTGTGATCCTATACGTGTTTACACAAAAGTGTGTCCCATTGAGTTCAATGGGACTTGCTCCCAGGTAAATTTGTAATAGGATTGCAGATTAAGAGGCCATACATTTATATAAAAAGAAGATGACATTTATTAAAGGGGGAAAGGATTCCATATACTACAAATATGTGTGTGTATGTTTCAAAATTCTTACGAACCATCCCTGTGAAATTCAAATCTTATTTTCCCCATCCCCCATACATTTAATTATACATAGCTAGATCCAGTTTATGTTCCTCACTAATTCAGTTCATCTTCCTCACAGACTAATAAAGGCAAACAGAATGGACCATTTGTTTTGGGGGTTATTTGGGCCTACAGATGAGAGTTTCATGAGGAAAGGTTACAGCAGCTGGAATTGTTTAGCGTAGAAAAAGGCAAGTAAGGGGGGACATGATCGAGGTGTACAAAATTATGCATGGCATGGAGAAAGTGGATAGGGAGACATTTTTCTCCCTCTCTCATAATACTAGAACCTGATGTCATCCCATAAAGCTGATTGGTAGGAGTTCCAGGACAGATAAAAGGAAGCATTTCTTCATATAGTACATAAACTATTGAGTTCACTTCCCCAAAATATACTGATGGCCTTTAATTCATGGAGGATAAATCTATCAATGACTACTAGTCCCGATGGCTATATGCTACCTCTAGTATCAGAGGCAGTATCCCTATGTACACCAGTTGCTATGGAACATGAGTGGGATAGTGCTGTAGCACTCATGTCCTGCTTGTAGGTTTCCTGTGGGCAGATGTTTGGCCACTGTGTGAACAGAATGCTGAACTAGATGGATCCTTAGTCCAATCCAATATGGCTCTTCTTATATTCTTACCTGGAAGTGGAATTAAAATGATGGTTCTAATGTCTATTAATACAACACTGTATCATCCAGAAATTCCCATGGTCAAGATCCTTTTAGGTTTACTCAGAAGTACCTCTCGCCCAAAGTCCTCTGCAACTTTAATTAAAAGCTTGTGACTTCTGCCTGTTCTTATTCAGAATGGTGTGCCATTAGTTATGAGTTGCCCCTTAATTAGTTAGTTCCTGTTCTCTATAGGGATTCTAGTTATATTGGAACAAAAAGTAAAGGAGGGGGGTAGGAGAAGAAAATAAACCAATAAGAAAAGCTCTCCGGGGAAAAGGAACTGACTAACAGTGCAATCATATACCCAGAGTTCAATGGGGCCTATTCCCAGGAAAGTTGGTATATGACTACACCATAAGGAACATTCCATAACTAATCTTACAGCTACAGTGAACAGAAAGAAGAAAAACAGGGATTGAAACTGCAAGGAGGAAGCTTTTAATTAAAGGTAAAGAGACCTTAGATGCTTTCATTGCGCTTAGTACTTACACACAAGACAGGCTGGCACTGCAAATGTATTTTATTGACAAAAATATCTCCACAAGTAGGTATGGATAACATAAAACACTGGAATGCAACGGATTGGCAATGACATTTTCTGAATATTCTATGAAAGGTGAGGGCTTGAAGAATGACAATGACAGACTAAAAGGCCAGTGGGGCAGCAACCTAAGGCAATGATTAAGTTGTATGTGGTCATGATGTTCTAGAGAAACTGGATGCCCTTTCTGATCAAGGGATGTATAACAATCCTTACTGGGCTAACTATGCATTTACATTTTCTTACTCAATCAAATGTTTTACTTTTTAAAAAACCCAGACAACAAAACCTTATAAATCATCTGCTTTATTCAAGAGCACTTTATTATGCAGCAATTTTAATGGTTAGATGTGCACATTTACAGCTTGTTAATGTGCTTTCACATATTTTTATGGTGGGCAGCTGGGCCTTTATTCTTTAAGCAGCTCGATATGCAAAACCTTCCTCTCTCATATTGGAATGACAGTGCCAAATGCTGTGCACATGCTTCTATAGGCAATGGGAAGATCAGGTGGAGAACTAATCTTATGGCTATTTTAAATAAAGTAGCCATTGGATTTCCAAAAAGATTTTCAATTACCTACTGCCTTGTGGCATTAGATTAGAATTGTATACGAAAATATCAGTGCAAACAATCCATTGCTGCAATCTTTGAAAGTATCCTTTAACTGTGCATGCACAATGGTAACACTTGCTCACACACACACAAACCCAAGTGCCTAGCAGTTAAGCTACTTGCATTTTGCGTAACAGTAAACCATTATTGCATATCAAGATAATATATGGCAAACATTCCTTAGTATAGTACATAATATTGGAATGCTTCCAGAAAGTTCAGTGGAATTACTCAGATGGCAAAGTGAGAAGCAGTGATTCTCGAATGGTATGCCAGGCAGACTAGTATCCTGCAACGGAGGCTGAAATCAACTGGAAACTTTTTGCCTCAGAGAGCTGGGAAGTTCTGGGAAACTTTGATCTCCACTCTCTTTGCCAATATTTTGGGCAATGACATCTCTAGGTAAAGGCATTCTAGGAGTCCTTGTTGTATCTTGAACTATAATAGGGAAATCTCAGAAAAACCAATAACCCTGTTCAGATGACATGCTAAGCCATGGTGGTTAAGCATTTTGAGTTGAACATGATGACTTAGTGTGTCATGTGAACCACGACTTAGCATGTCATGTGAACCATTCCTAACCATGGTAGCTATATAACCACAGTTTAAACACGCTCACTAATCATTTACTGCAAAAGGGTTAGTGGCCTAACCATGGCTTAGTGTATCATCTGAACTAGGTCATTGTGACACAGTAGTTAGAGTGTGAGACTGGGATTCAGGAGATCCAGGTTCTAGTCCCCACTCAGCTACAAAGCTCACTGGGTGACTTTGGCCCAATCATTGACTTTCAGCCTACCCTACCTCACAGGGTTATTGTGAGGATATAATAGAGAGGAGAACCATGTAAACCACCCTGAGTTTCTTGCAAGAGGTAAAAAGGTGGGGTATAAATGTAAAATGGCACCTTGGAATATGAGAATGAATGGGCTAAGTCAAAGGGAACTGGACTATCTTGCACTTTCAATGAGGATGCTTTCCTCTGGTTCTGGTATGCAAATGATAAAATATGAATGTATCTCTAAGAGTAGAAGACCCTTTTTCAACACATGGAGGGGGATGGGAAACACAAATTCAGAATACAGCCTCTATGTGAACAGCTAGACGTGGGTAATGGTTTGTGCCTGCATGAAGACAGCCATGTGTATTCCAAACTTCAAGTGAATGTGTGGAGGTTAGGAGGAAGGACACATTATAGTGGTGGTTAGGAGCAAGAACAGCACACACAATCCTGCTTCCCCTTCCACAAGTTCAATGAACATGTGAAAACAACTAAGGCAGAAAAAAATTCCCCAGACACTAAATATACTGGAACCACTGCTTTGAAAGCACATGAGACAGCAACCTTGGTGGAGTTAAGGCAGGTCTCAGTCTCATCTTGACCTTCATCTCAGATAGCAAAAAGTTTGGGGCCAGCTTTGAGTAAGCCCCATCGAACAGTGGGATTTACTTCTGAGTAAACATGGTGCAGTGAAATCCTATGCATGTTTACTCAGAAGTAAGTCACACTATGTTCCCATGCAAGTGTGTATAGGATTGCATTCCACATCAGGAAATCCTCACATGATTTTACATGGCAATGAAATTAGCCCCCTTGAATAAAGCAACTTGTAAATATATTATTAAAAATTATTATTAACCATTCTATATGTAGAAAACAAACTGTTCAGAGCTTAAAAGATAATCAAAATCATTTAAATTGTAAGTCTGAATATACGATTGAAAATAATGTCGTGCTAAGTCTACATTAGACATTAAATCCTTGGCTAAAAGGGAATTGCTTCCATAAAGTGCTTCTGTCACCCTAAAATAATTCATAAAATAATTACATACATGTTTCCTCTGAGGTTTTGTATATTGTTCTTATGCCCCAAATATGATTTTAGAGGTCATACCTCCAAACCGCCGTGCCAGAATTATTTCAAGAAATATGTTCAGCTAACCTTTGGGTTGGCACCTTATCCTGGCTATTCTCTGCTTTAAGATGTAGAAAGCTGCAAAACAAATGTCCATAAAAAGCAATTCCAGCTTTTTTTTCCCTGCAAGGAGGATGGACTTGGCTGGGATTTTATCAACTTGCTACATTCCCGGAGAATTACACACATTCAACATTCAAAGCTTTTTTCTGAAATAAAAAAGTTAAACTGGGACACATTTAAAAATAGAAATACCTTATGTCACTATCTTGTTATGAGATGTTTGCAAATAGATACATTCTCTATAAAAGTTACTAAAAGGATCGACGTTATGCTATTCTTGTTCTTCCAGTCAAAAGGACTCAAGCTTAACCGTGATTACTGGTAAAAATATGCCCCATTCCAAAATCCAAATGTAAAGCATTCTCCAAAATAATAAATATGTTTTGCCTATAAGGAGACAGTATGCTTTCATACCCATCTATGATACCAAATTGCCCCCCTAATGACATAAAAGCAATTGGTCTTGGTTTGTTAACTTTGGTTTAACTGGCCTCAATTGCAATTTTAATAGATCATTTTAACAGCTGTGAACCATTAAAGCAATCATAGCTTATTAATTGCATTAAACCTGAAGCTTTTGGTTCAGTATTTTTAACACAATCAATCAAGTAAGCCGAACAGGGCTATGCAGTAGAATCAAAGGGGGGGGGGAGGGTATCAAGGTGCACAGTCTATATTAGATAACATATGTTTGCTACAAGGGTTATTGTAGTGTTGCATGACTTAAAAGCTTGCAAGGTATAAAATTAGTGTGACCCTATGGAAAGGAGGACAGAGCTCTCGTATCTTTAACAGTTGCACAGAAAAGGGAATTTCAGCAGGTGTCATTTGTATGCATGCAGCACCTGGTGATAGTCCCTCTTCATCACAACAGTGAAAGCTACAGGAGCCCTGCCCTCTTTTGTATCTGGTTACTCTAGCTATACTAGGGCTCTGTATAAAAGATCCATGGTGCTGGTAAATAGATTCTGGACTGAGGTCCCAGGGGCCCAGGCTTAGCAATACCCTTGATAGGCAGTCTACCTAACACCCATATGAACAAGAGTAAAACAAATATCGTGCACAAAACAAAACAGAAAGCGAAATCTCACAAATGTCTACTTTTTGCCTTGATTGAAAAACAGAGGATGCCAGTATCTTGTGTGTGTGGAAAAGTGACTTTCTACAGACATGACAAAGAATACTGTTTCCTTAATACGCAGTGCATATTTCCTTGCAATGTTTTGCTAAAATATATCATGCTGTTTTAAAATAACACTATGGAAGAAATGAAGAATAGCAGAACCTCATTTTCTTTGTAAACTGCCCAGAGAGCTTCAACTATGGGGCAGTAGATAAATGTAAATAATAATAATAATAATAATAATAATTCCCACATAAACACGATAATGCAGTTCTGTATTTTAAGTACAGCATATTTAAATATTCACATGTTGAAATATAAAGAGTATGGTCCCAAATTATACCAAATAGTTTTAATGAGAACGTTTGATTCCAGAGAAACATCAAAGTCCAAATCTGATTTCTGCTTAAGAATTCAGATTAAGGCATCTTAAATTGTTATACAGAATTGCATTTATGTTCAAAACACAGCCCTCCCCTCACCCAAACAACTAATAGCTTCCCCCACCCCCAGCCCTGACAGGTATAACTCATAAAATGATTTCTATGGGCAACACCCAACAACAATCCCCACAATTAAATGTAAACATGCATGAAAAAGAGCATGAATCATTTGAGATGGCAGAATGTAGCATGTGTTTTTATCCCCAAAGCATAAAGGAGGAACAGCGTTTCCTAGAGCATTGTTTCTTCGCAGCTGTAGCAAGAAGGCAGAAGCATGCAAAGCTCATGGTTATAGCAGTATGTCCAACACCCTTCACAAGTGCCTACGCAAACCCAGATCTTTTTAGTGCACATTCTGCTGAAAGTGTTTGATTCAATTTGGCTAAGCAAAGCAGCCCATTATTTTCAAGATCAAAGACATTTTACTGATGCTGGCTTACAAAGTGATTTTTATTTCTTATTCTTTAACCATCAGGACCGGGGTGTTAAAACTGAGTTCCAGTTCACAGGAAGCTTATCCTCAGAAGTACAGCAAATGAAGACAAGCATTCTTGAAGCTGAAAGACAGCCCTGACCACTGGTGCTGAGTTTCCCCTGCAATGCAAAGCCTCAGGGTTGTGTTGGATGCTCTCTAAGGTGTACTCTCAGTTCATGAAGGGAGACTGTGAAGTCCTGATCAATGCACCCTAGAACAGCTTTCCCCAATCTAGTAACTTCCATCATTCCCAGCCAGCATAGCCTTTGGGAATGATCGCAATTGCAGTGCAACACATCTGGAGGTTCCAGGTTGGGAAAGGCTACCCCAGAACCAGTCACAGAAACCTCTGGCAGGCAAATCCATGCAGAAAGCATTTCCCCAAAGTAGAAAGTCTGAAAATCAATATGACAGGACACTTGCTGTGTTTTCACTGAGCAGGGGGGTTATTTTTATTTTTATTTATTTAAAGACATTTTTATTGCGCCACCTCACCATTTCTGGCATCATGGCGCTTTACAATAATACATAAAACAATTTCGATTAAGAACCCTCAACCCACATTAAAATTTAAACCACCCCTCCCCCAAACTCTTGGAGGTTGGACTTCATGGTCTAATAGGCCTCCTCCAACTCTACTATTCTATGAAATATATGGACTTCAACTGTTCTGAAATGCATGTCGATAACAGCGCAATCAGATGCATGTTTGCTCAGAAGTATGTCCCACTAGGCCCAATGGGGCTTACTTCCTAGTAAGCGTGTTTAGGATCACAGATACAGAAAGTGCAATGAAAGACTAATTTTGGAGAGGTTGTTGAATGGCAGCAGAGAGAAATTGAAAAATGCTGCTACCTAACATGATTTGATCAATGTTGTAAGGATTTTCAGTTGTTCCACTGCATTAATAATTGTGTTAAAGTTAACAATAAATACAGTTCTTCAATAAACCTTGACCATTCCCTGAGGGTATACTTCCAGTTCACCAAGTTGGTCTGGCCAATCCATAAGAACTGGGAAACCAAGCTGTCCCTAATTGGGCAAAGGCACAATCTACAGACAGAGGTTGACTGGCTAAGATCAATTCCCACCATCCATATCAATTATGTGAACCTCTCTGGGAATGTCTAATGAAAGACAGTATAAGAATTCTATAATAAATAAAACAAGGTTATCTTCAATGTCCAGGAACATGGGCATGCAATGGGACCAAAGTCCCCTTTCTCAAGTTTAGAGAATATGCTTGCTTGCCTGGGTAGGCTATACTCCTTCTCTCCAACCATCTGCCCCTCCAAGCGAGTAGGCAGAAGTAATTCCCCACCTGGCATCTAGCTATTCTCTTGTTTCATCCCAAGCTGGATTTGATGGTGAGTGGTACTAGAGCTACACAAGAGAGTGGAAGTGATAAGCAAGAATGAAGATTTTCTTCCTCTAAAACATCTTTAATGTCATTTCACCCCAAACTAAGAACCCTCCCACACAGTAATAAACTTCATATTTTTCTCCCTCTTTCATAATACTAGAACCCGGGGTCATCCCATGAAGCCAGTTGGTGGGAGATTCAGGACAGATAAAAGGAAGTGAAATGCCTAGTTAAACTATGGAAATCGCTACCAAAAGAGTTACCATATTTCATCGATTCTAAGATGCACTTTTTCTCCCATGTTTACATCTTTAAAAATGGGGTGCGTCTTAGAATTGACGGCGCCTTGCAATCGCGGGATTTCTCCCGCATTTTGAAGAAGGCACTAGGGCTCTGCATGCCCCCCCCCACGACTCACCCTAGCAGGTCCGAGGGACCCCACAAGGCCGGTCAGAAGTCCCCCTCCCCACTCACCTTGATCGCTGCTGCCTTGGCCTGGGAAGGCTTCAGTACTGGGAAAGAGGCCACGATCTCAGGAAATCTCGTGAGATCTCGGCCTCCTTCCCAGTACTGAAGCCTTCCCAGGCCGAGGCAACAGCGATCAAGGTAAATGAGGAGGGGGGACTTGCGAGGGGGGAGGGAGGACTTGTGGGGTCCTAACCCCCCCTCCCCTCCATCGCTGTCACCCATCCTCGCTGCCACCACCGCCGCTCCACGCCGCTGGCAATGCTAGCATCATTACTGGGAACGCTGCCTTGTCAGGCCGAGGCGAGTGGTGGCAGTGGCGCGGAGCGGTGGCTGCAATGAGGACAGGCGATGGCGATGGAGGTGAGGGGGAAGGGGTGCTGAAATTAAGGTGTGTCTCAGAATCGACGTAAAGCTTTTTCCCTATTGGTGGCCATGAAATTTAGATGTGTCTTACAATCGATGGCGTCTTACATTCGGTGAAATACGGTAGTGATGGCCACCAATTTGGATGGCTTTAAAGGGGAATTAGGCAAATTTATGGAGGATAAGGCTATTAATCGCTACTAGTCCCTTTAGTTATAAGATACCTCTAGTATCAGAGGGAGTATGCCTACATATGTACACCAGTTGCTGGGAAAATGAGTGGAAGGGTGCTGTTACACTCATGTCCTGCTTGTGGGTTTCCCATGGACAACTGGATGGCCCCTGTATGAACAGAATGCTGGATTAGATGGACCCTTGGACTGATCTAATATGTACCTTCTTATGTTCTAATATTCATACACTGGATGCTCCTACCAGCAAATAGTTGGCACTTGGCTGGGGAACCCAGAAGTTTAGGTAATATATTTTAAATGTTTGGGAAAGACTATACTAGCCATAAACAAGACTTTTTTATCTGCAATGACTCATGTAGAGATTGGCTTTCATCCCTAGATAGGTCCTCAAATGCATAAGATATATCTGTGTTCACGGAGTGAAAGTATCCTGATACTATTAAAATAACTGGAACAAAACCAGCTGAAGTTTTAAAACATTAGGTTACATGATAAATAAATATATTTGTGGACTGCCCTGTTTGATTTGCTTACATTTTATAGAACAATCCACAGATTCACTGTTGCTACACTTTCAAAGAAGCTTTAAATGTTGCACGAGTAACATAGATTGACTTGTTAATGGTGTACAAACAAAAAGCATCAATCAAGCTTGCAGGTCAGCCTCAAACAGGTTCATTTTACCAAATAACAGCAGCAGCAGCAGCAATATGAGCTGATTTATTTATTTATTTAATTCCATTTATATTCCGTCCCATAGCAGGGTTCCATATAAGCTGATCAGATGTTTCTAAACATGAAGATCAGGCCTGGTTCCATTAAAGTCAGCTTCAATATCCACCATTACCAGTTCCTTCCTGCAATGCACATGGCAGGAGAACTGGGATTGTTCTAGGGTGTACTCTCATGTCGCATGGGGCTATTTTGTGGCCTAGAGCCCTGTGAGAACTGACGGGGGCACAGAACGCTCCCCCAAATCCTCTGTAACACACAGAAGTCTTCTTCTCATGGTGTCTTCCCATGTAGAGCAAATGCATGGAAGGAGCAATGGAATCACACCTGCTCATCCCACCCATTGTCTACTGGTTCTGCTCCCCCCCCCCCAATCTCCTTCTGTAATCATAAAGTGAAAATGTGCCCTGTGCACATACAGTTGTTGTATGAGTGATCAGGTTCCACATCACACATACAGACCCTGCACACTTCTCACATACAGGCCCATTCTCAGGGTGGGACCAGTGGAATCACAGAGGTAAATTCTGCTCTCCCCCATTCATGTGTTCACTATACACACAGAGAGACATCATGAAAGCAAGGCTATTCTTTCCTTGGAAAATTGTTTACTCAGGCTCCCCAAGGACAGGAAGTTTGAAAGCTGCTGGCTTAGGCATAGCCTCTTGCATTGCCATTCAGCAAAACACAAGAATGTGTTTATTTTAAATGAAATCTATACACTTATATAACAAAGCAGAGGACATCGTTCCATCAATACTCTGACATGCCAAAGAAAGTGGGGGTATCCTTGCCCTTACAAAAACCTTGGATAAAGACTGTGAGTGGGATAGCATAGTGGTTAAGAGTGTAAATCAGCCTTTCCCAACTTGGTGGCTCCAGATGATTTGGACTACAACACCCAGCATTCCTGGCTCCTGGCCATTCTGGCTGGAGCTGATGGGAGCTGAAGTCCAAAACAACTGGAGGGCATTAGGTTGGGGAAGGCTTATGTAAACCATTAGCCAAGAAGCCCCAAACCCACATGTCATCATAAACCCTAGGCAGGCCTCTATTTTCTCAAACTGAGCCCCCGTCCCACTGAAATGGACCTACTTTACATAACTTTCCAACATAACTGAGATAAAGGATGAAAAGTGGATGTTCAACACTACGCATAATTGTTGATTCACCAAACTAGTTCAACCTTTCCCAACCTGGTACCCTCCAGCTGTATTGGACTACAACTTCCATGATCCCCAGTCAGCTGCACTAGTATGTTGTTGGTTTTTAAAACACACACAAACTGAGACACCTATTTCTGAAGGTAAACTGGTCAGAGCTGTCACTCCCACGCCAGTAAAAAAGAACTCCATAGATATGATGTAACCAATATGTCTCCCATGTAGCTTATCTTTGAAAGTAGCCTTTCATTCACCCTACTTCTTAACTGCCTGGCATGCTAAGACCCTACTGTAATCATACTCAGTATTCAGTAGCATCACATAAATACACCCTATGTGTCATCTAGACACTTAACTTATTCTAGGCATTGCTGACTTCTAATAAGGGAGCAGCTTCTCAGCTGACGCAAAGTAGCACTTCTCCTTTATGGCCTTCAGCATGCGAAGGAAGACGAGACCCAGTTTTACGTTCCTCTCTAAAGGAGGGAAAGTAGGACTAGGGCCCCATCTACACCAAGCAGGATATTGCACTATGAAAGTGGTATGAAAGCAGTATATAAAAGGCAGGAGCCACACTACTGCTTTATAGCAGTCCTGAAGTGCACTGACATCTGTTGGGGCTCATTGATATATACCATATACTGCTTTCATACCGCTATATCCTGCTTGGTGTGGCTCCTGCCTTTTATATACCACTTTCATAGTGCAATATACTGCTTGGTGTAGATGAGGCCTAGATTAACAGTACAATCCTATCTATGTTTATTCAGAGATAAGTCCCGCTATGCTCAATGAAATTTACTCCTAAGTAAATTTGCACAGGACTGCAGCCTAATGGAATTCTGACCCCTAATGTACACTGGGTTGGATCCACATTTAGGTGCATGAAACTGGGCTGGCGGAAGTAGATTACCTTGCTCCTTTATCCCATAAGAACGTAAGAAGAACTATGCTGGATCACATCGAGGTCCATTTAATCCAGCCTTCTGTTCACACAATGGCAAACCAGCTGCCCATGGGAAACCCACAAGCAGGACATGAGTGCAACAGATCCTCCAGTACTGGAGATAGCATATAGCCATCAAGACGAGTAGCCATTCATAGCCTTCTCCTCCAGGAATTTGTCCAATTCCCTTTTAAACCATACAAAATGGTGGCCATCACTATGTCTTGTGGAATAAGTGAATTCCACAGTTTAACTATGCACTGTGTGAAGATGCTACACAGCAGATTGGGGGCCATACTGAATGCAGTGCAGAGGAAGGGGGGGGGAATCCCTGAAAATTAGACAGAGCCACTTTCTGTAAGTGGAGCCCTTCCATCCATGGAAGACAAATCCTGGATCCAATTCACTGTATCCTGGAAATCTATGCCCTTGATATGCAAGTCACATTCCCAGTCTTCCTCAACAACACCTCCTGCATTTATGTCAACTCCACCCAACCTTTCCCCCATTGAGCAAACGGCACTCCTGGAATTTCCCATTGAACTGGCCGATTCACTCACAGAAAACATAAATCTTCATATCTGTTTTTCAACAGCCCAGCAGAGCGAATTCTGTTTCAAACTTTATACATTAGTAAAGCCCATTGGCCATTGACTTCCAGATGTTCTCCTGCTGCATTCACCTCTGGAAACCTCTCCTTAAGCCTTTACATACACCACTAGAGAGGGGTCTAGAACAATTCAGGAGGACTTCGATTGAAAAAATTTTTCCTTCTCAAGGCTAGTTTTTCTACTAGCCTTGAGCCCTATTTATTAAACGTGTTGAAAAAAAACTATTTTTACTATTTACATGCAGTGAAATGAGAAATCGTTACATTGGACGACCTATGTCCAGATTCACACTATTTCTTACAATGAATTGCTTTCTATGTAGGAAATGTATCAAAAGGCTTTTACTTTAGTTTGGAGTTGGTTTTAGGAAAGAAGCAAAGGCAAACACCCAAACCCACGTATAACATTTTGAATGGATTTCACTTTTGCCAGCAAGTGAAGGGGTCTAAGATTAGGTATACCGCACAAAATACTGCACAGAGATACATACATCTGGTTCTTATCAGTCCGACAGGGTTGTTTTTGCTTATGTTAATAGTAGATATGGTACAAATGATGGTGGATCTAATTTAGTTTTTATGTTTAAAATACACTGGGTAAAATTTGGATGTCTGCTTGTGCAACAGAATTTTCTCCTTCTTTCCTTCCCCCTTCAGCCCTCCGTGCTGCTCAAAAATCTGCTCCAGAGGGTTTCCCAGCCCTTCGGAGAAGATTTTGAGGGTGCCAAGGGGATGGGGAATTCCCCGTGTTTCTAGGCAATGGGAGCTAGTGGCTTTGATGCCACTGGGGCAGTGAATCTCCTCCAGGTTTCAGTCAGAACCAATCAGAACTCTAAAGGAGCTATCAAAAAGTGTGGAAAGAAGGTAGCCTTTCTGCACAGTTTGATAGCTCCTCTAGAATTCTGACTGGTTCTGATGGAAACCTTTAGAGTTTTGACTGGTTCTGACTGAGCGGGTTCGCCACCCCATTGACATTGGAGCCACCAGCCTCCACTGTTTCCAGAGGAACTGCATTGGGGAAAACATTGATGGAATTATTTCCATCAGTGAATAACACCATTGGATGATGATGATGATTTATGTACCACTTAATATAATAAAATCTCTTAAGTGGTTCATATATAAAATTCAATTCAATGTAAAATTAGCCTCCCATATATTGCTTTTTTAAATCCATGTAAATTGAGGCATTAGCATGCAATATATAGGAATATATATTAATGTGTAAGTCATGCTCTGTTATCCCTTCTCTTCTGCCCACTCCCCCGGCCCCGCCTCTTTCTGCACTTTCGATTTTAGCTCAGGGAGCATGATTTACACCACTGACACTTGTGAAGCAAATCTCATACAGCATGTATTGGCACTGCATCAGAGGGATTAAGCTCAGTGTAAAGCAGGCATTACATGTACCCTTTCAAAAGAAAGTCCTACATCAAAGTATCTCAGGTTCCATGCAGAGAAAAAACTGGGTTCTGACAGCTCTATATGTTATATGAACTAGCAAATTACATAATTTCTTTTTCCCGGAGGATGGAGGGATCCACAAATACATTCACAGTGAAAAGTTTATGCATTTTAAAATAAATAAAACAATTCACTCTCTTGCCGTTCTCCCAAGCTTGGACCTGAGAGAGGAATCATCCCTACGCTTGTGCTATACTTTACTGGCTCTCTGTATGCCTTTGAAGTTCAGACTCGCCCCAAGCCAGGGAGAAATAAGGTTGTAGTAACCCCAAATGTTGACAGGTTATCAAGGCTAAAATTGTGGATCCCGGCTTATTTTGCATTACTTATTCTGCTTTCGCTTGCTATATCAAGAGGCACAAGATATTAGAGGAATCCCCACCACTGAAAAACGAATTGAGCAACCCCTACTTGAGGACTGCAATGATCACAGTCCAATTAGATGGTAAGTAACGGTGTCTAATAATGTCACTATCAGGGGCAGAAGCTTCAGAGCAGCAGACAGGCCAGCATCCCTAGAACTCAAGCTCTAGGGTAGCCAGGTGCCCTATTTTACAGAGGACAGTCCTCTATTTGATGGGTGCCAGGAGTTTGTCCTTATTGTAAGGTGTCCTCCATTTGAAGGGATGTTTTGTCCAATTCCGGTTTAAAGGTAAAGAACCATAAGAACTGTTGCCCATCAATGGTTAGAACATGTACAGGAGGCTGAATAAGCAGGAACGCAAACCTCCAGGTCCCAGCCTTCTGCACTGCAGTGAGATTTACAGGAATAAGCAGGAATGCCTCCTCCCATATGTACCTTCCCGGACCCTAAGATCATCTACAGGAGTCCTTCTCTGTGAGCCCCTGCCAAAGGAAGTGAGGCAGGTGGCCACTAGGAGGAGGGCTTTCTCTGCTGTGGCACCCCAGCTGTGGAATGAGCTCCCAAGAGAGGTTCGCCTGGTGCCTACTTTGCACTCCTTTCATCGCCAGGTGAAGACCCAGCATTTTAACAGCTAAATTAACTCAATTTTAACCCTTGCTGTTTTAAATTTTTATTTTAATCTGTTTTAATCTCTGCTGCTTGGTTTTATCCTGGTTATGTTTTTATATTGTATGTTATTTTGTGTTTTTAGATTGTGGTTGTTTTATATTTCTTAAAATGATTTCATGTTTTTAATTTTTGTGAACTACCCAGAGAGCTTTGGCTATAGGCACTATAAAAATGCAATAAATAAATAAATAATAAATATTTCTATTCAAATTATAATAATTACTTCTCAATTTGCATCTATACACATTCATTATCATATGCAAATGTTATGCAAATTTGGTGATGCATTTCCTCTTTTTTGGTGATTCATGAGTGGCCACCTTGTCACCATCTGACCCCAGGCCTTGTAGGTTCTCAAGTAATGAGGTTAGCACAACATGCTAACCCACACCTGGTGTTTGAGTGTGGGTTGTTTGCTGAACCGTGAGTTTGTCAAGCCACCTTGAGAAACAATGGTTTTTTGTTGAGTTATTCAGAGTGGTTAACATGCCACATTGCATGGTTAACAAGCCACCATGTAGAAAAGTGTCCTGGGTTCAGACAACACACCAACCCATGGTTCAAAAAGCAACCTACAGTTCAACAACTGTAGGTTTTTGTGTGAATAGCCTCAGTGTCTGGTTTGCTGTCCAAGAATATGGCAATTCTAAAATCAGCAAGCTCCACTAATATTTCCTTCAAGCTCTGGAAGGTTTATAAATGCATTCATTATATTTTCAACTCATCCTTCCCCCAAAGAGCTCAAGGCAGTGTATAGGCCACCCTAATTTTACCCTCACAATATGAGGACAAAATGAACTGAAAAGGGCAGCCGCCACAAGGTCAACCTAGCATGCTTCATGGCTAGATGGGGATTTCAACATGGGTCTCCCTGACCTAAGTCCAACACTCTAACCATTAAAGGCTTTCTTTAAAAAACAACAACAACCTAGCCTTATTTATGTGCTAATGGGGAAATTGGGAAGAACGTATTTACTGTACAATCACTGAAACTGAAAACATACAGAAGTGGCAAAGAGTTGCTTCGGTTAACAGGAAAAGCCTTGAGGCAAATACCACGTTTTGTCTGAGTAGGAGAAAGGCCAAATTCTATTCCCTCGAAAATATGAGTGGGAGTTTTACCTTTCATTAGACTAGGAAAGGGCTGGCCATTTGCAGACCTGGGTTTCTGGAGCCTTTTCAAACATTTTCTTCTCTACAGTCTACACCCTGAGAGTTCTTACTGAGGTCAAATATGCCACTTCTGTGCCAGCTTTGTTCCTTAGGTAAGGCACAACTCACCAGAAAGTACTCCTGTGAAGCTGCCATCTATTTCGATCTTGCTTGCACAGGAGATTGTCCTGATGGATTATTCCCTTAGTTTGGATCATACTTTAGTTTACATGTCCTTAAAGGTTTGCCGGCTTGAGGGAGAAAAATATTGACTTGATGGTCAACTCATGGCAGACACCGACCTGGTTTGGACATACTGCCAGGAACTGTGGGGATGAGTGGAGCATGCAAGCCTGCTACATTTAAACAACAATCCAAGAAAACCTTGTTCCTGGGTTGTTTCATGTCATCTAAACCAGTTAAATAACCCAGTTAACCCAACAATTGCCCATGGTTTGTTGTTGGGCTAACTCAAGGTAGTTTAACCCATAAACAACCCAGAGTTTCCAAGTTCAGATTGTTTGTTTATTACATTTTTATACTGTCCATCAGCCGAAGCTCTCTGAGCAGTGCACAATTAACATCTGAACTTGGAAACTCTGGGTTGTTTATTGGGCATTCTTGGGTTATTGATTAAAAGTGGGGGTGATGAGCATGTGTCTTGCACACTCCATTCATCCTTGCAATTTTGCTTTTTGCCAGCAATGCATCCAGGTCCCGACCTGAACATCTAGTCATTTTTTTCTCTCACATATCCCCTCCCACATCAAACCTGATTTTGAAACATATTGCCTGGTGAAGAGATCTGGAGATCTTAAAAGCTTGCCTTTTTGCAGGGGGAGGAGGGTAACCCTTTGGTTGGCTTTATAAAGGTATTACACTAAGAAGGCTACCTTTGCAGTTTGTAGATCCGTAAAGTTAACACTAGGGGGAAGAGAGGCCACAGATAAGAATTTGCTTTCATTTACCTTAACACCTCTCTGTGAGATATATGTTCATGATTCCTACATAATACCTGAAAGTCCTAATTTTCTGCTATCTGGTAATCAACTATCCATGTCCCCCATCCCAACCCCATCTGGCTTGAGGGAAGAGAGGATGTATCCTGCCTCCAGTGCTCACATACATATAAAATGCATACTCACAAATGCTAATGAAGCCTGCAGGACGTAAGACACCTTCTTGTCATGCTAAAGCTGGCAAGGTTGATTGCTGAACTTTTAATATGATATACTTTCCAGCATAGCTGTAAAGAATAAGCACCCTCAATGCAGGTCTGCTGCAGTATAAATACGTACAGTGTACACTGTAATGAGTAACAATGAGCAATACTGGGCAGTGACCCTGACCAGGTATGTTACAAGTATGCAAAAATGTTCTTATTTTAGTATGTTAAACCTTGGATAGTATGCTGTTTGCCAAGGCCAGCTTTTCCTCTGATACACACACACGCCCACCAGTCCTCAACCTGCCAGACATCAACCACACTTTAAAAGTTGCCCTTAATTTACATTTTAGAACCCCTGTGGGATTTTGGAAATCTAACAGCCATTTGGGAGTTCAACTACTAACAGAGTTCAGCCCAAACCTTCAACATTTTACAGATGAAAATCGAGAATGCCTGTCTAACCCTGATTCATATACTAACACTGCTTGGGGATTTTGTTTGGTCTGCCATTTCAAACAAGCAACCTTAATTCATACTTCCTGTCCTAGACTTAATATGCAGATCACAATGCAGATATCCTCTGGACCGCGCTGTTCTCCAAATCTTGTGATTCAGTTTTGGCTCAAAAATGCATACACTAGTTGTGCATTTTGGGGGGAAATGCATACACAAACTGTGCATTTGATGGAGGGAGGGAACCATTCAATTTAAATGTTAATTTCCATGCAATACTTTTTTTTAAAAAAAGTGACCTGATGTGGAAACAAGACAGAATGGACTTATGACTGAATACATCTGAAATGGATGTGGACAGGAAATAGACTGATCTGTCCTTCCCCAAGGAACCAGAAAATAAGGTCTGTCCTTGGTAAGTAGAGATAATGGGAATGTATTAAAACTATACCTATATTGCATGATGAACCATCTGTCTATATAGTTGGATAAAGGAACACAGGAACTGGTCCAGAGAGGAATACACAGTATGGCAATCTAGAATGCATGGATTTTACGCAATCCGTACATCTCTAACTGGAATCAGCTCCCAATCAGTGTACACTGAACATAATAGGTCTCTCTCTTTCTCTTTTTTATTACCTTACTTGTAAGATGCCAGCGGAAAGAGTATGGAAATATGACCAGAGTCTAGGACTGAGGTGGGCTTGAATACATGCGCTGGAACGTAAGAACACAAGAAGAACCATGTTGGATGAGACAAGAATCCATCTAGTCCAGCACTCTGTTCACACAGTGGCCAATCGGCTGCCTGTGAGAAATCCACAGGTAGGACAACAGTGTGATAGCACCCTCCCACTTGTGTTCTGCAGCAGCTGATGTACATAGGCATACTGCTTCTCACATTGGAGGTAGCATATAGTCATCATGATGATGAGTAGCTGTTGATAACCACATCCTCCGTGTATTTGTCTAATCCCCCTTTAAAGCCATCCAAATTGGTGGCCATCACTACATCTTGTAGTGGCTAATTCCACAGTTTAATTACGCACTCTGTGAAGAAGCCCAGGGGCTGGGCCCTGGTTCAGATGACCTCCTGATGGCCTTATAACACAAAAAGAAGTTACTTATTGTATAATAAAATCCACTAAACTTACAATTTGAGAAACTTTAATTTGGGGTATGGGGAAAAAGACATGTCCCCAAATGGGGCAGGATTATCCATATAGATATATGGCTGTGTGGGATGAATAAGGATTTTCTAGGATCTTGCAGGATTTAGTGAACTTCTACAGAAAATAAATAGTTGTGTTCAGGATGCTTAACCAGATGCTCAGAATTGAGACGGGTAATTATTTACGCCTTCCTTCTTTGGACGAGTGAGGGGGACGACTTGCCCTCTCGATCCCTGTCCTTCATGGCTGGTCATCCAGGAAGGAGATGTGGTTAGATCGCAATTACAATATATTATTAATGCATCTCTCAGGGAGGGGAGTTTTCCATCATGTTTAAAAGAAGCGGTGGTACGGCCGCTTCTAAAGAAGCCCTCCCTGGATCCCCTGGACTTTAATAACTACAGACCGGTATCAAACCTTCCATTCTTGGGCAAGGTGATCGAGAGGGCGGTTGCCTTTCAACTCCAAGTAGTCTTGGATGACACTGATTTTCTAGACCCTTTTCAAACTGGCTTCAGGGCGGGATACGGAGTTGAGACTGCTATGGTCGCCTTAGCGGATGATCTAGCCTGGGTATTGACAGGGGGAGTGTGTCCCTGTTAGTACTTTTGGAACTCTCAGCGGCATTCGATACCATCGACCATGGTATCCTTCTGGAACGCCTGAGGGGATTGGGAATCGGGGGCACTGTGCTTCAGTGGTTCCGGTCCTACCTCTCGGGCAGGTTCCAGATGGTGATGCTTGGGGATAGCTGCTCTGCAAAGAAGGAGCTGCTGTGTGGCGTACCGCAAGGTGCCATCCTTTCCCCAATGCTGTTTAACATTTATATGAAACAGTTGGGAGAGATCATCCGGAGGCATGGGGCGGGGTGCTATCAGTATGCTGATGACACCCAAATATATTTCTCTATGCCTTCGACAACATCGTCAGCTAAGGATAGTGTGTCTCCTCTGAATGAATGCTTGGAGGCGGTAATGGGCTGGATGAGGAAAAACAAACTGAAGCTGAATCCAGACAAGACGGAGGTGCTTGCTGTCAAAGGCCGCAACCTGGGTTTGGAGGTGTGTCAACCGGTTCTGGATGGGGTTACACTCCCCCTGAAAGACTGTGTTCGCAGCTTGGGGGTGCTCCTGGATCCGTCGCTCCAAATGACAGCCCAGATAGATGCGACGGCCAGGAGTGCCTACTATCAGCTTCGGCTGATACGCCAGCTGCGCCCCTTCCTAGAGTTGGAAGACCTAAAGATGGTAGTGCACGCGCTGGTAACTTCGAGGCTTGACTTCTGCAATGCGCTGTACATAGGGCTACCTTTGTGCCTAGTCCGGAAACTTCAACTAGTTCAAAATATGGCAGCCACGTTGGTCACTGGTACATCTAGGAGTGACCATATTACGCCAGCTTTAAAATCGCTCCACTGGCTGCCAATTAGTTTCCGGGCGAAGTATAAAGTGTTGGTCATTACCTTTAAAGCCCTACATGGTTTGGGTCCAGGTTACCTGCGGGATCGCCTTCTCCCGTACAATCTGCCCCGCACGCTCAGGTCCTCTGGGAAGAACTTACTGCGGTCGGCGAAGACTAGGCTGACAACTGTTACCCAGAGGACCTTCTCTTCTGCCGCTCCCAGACTGTGGAATGACCTGCCGGAGGAGACTCGTCAACTTAACAGTCTTTTAGAATTTAAGAAAGCCATAAAGACTGTTCTCTTCCGGCAGGCATATCCAGTGTAATTTTTAGAATGTTTTTAGGATGTTTTAGGATGTTTTAATGCAGTTTTAATAATATTTGTCATGTTTTAATTAGTTTTATGTATTTTATCATGTTGTTGTTCCCCGCCTCGATCTAGACGGAGAGGCGGGTAAGAAATAAATCGTTATTATTATTATTATTATTATTATTATTATTACACTGTGACAGATTTAATCTGTTTAGAAAATTTTTAAATTGAAACAGTTCTGGAACATAATACACATTTTGCTGTTAAGGCAGCTTTGTTGGAAGTAGTAAGATCAGGAATAAATTCCACTGAAGCAGCCAAAATAGAACCAGAAAAAACAAGTGAGATGTACACCACCGTTACATGCATACAATTGAACCCATGCACACAAGTAAGTCACGATAAGGATACCCATTATTACTAGGTCCTTTCGTAAGAGAACATTAAAAGGATTGTTGCCTTCCTCTTGAGCTGTGTACAGGAATTAAATTCGGGGATAAAGTGCAGTATAAATACTCATAAAGAACCTGGTCTAGTTGATCCAGTGCTTAATTGACTTTTTTATATTCTGTTCTCTGATTGTAGGTGGAGCAGATTGATCTTTGCATTAATTGAAGTCTGGAAATCAGAATTCATCATACTCGGGACCTCATCTTGCCTTGTTCTTAGAGGAAGATGTCAGTATCTAAACCAAACAGGTAGGATTCATATGCTAAGATACAAATGGATTCTCGTATGACAGCTACCAGAATCCAGACTCTCTAATGCCAGACAACGTTGAAAGTTTAATTTACATTTATTTTTAAGTGTGTTCTTGATTATTATTTCCCTTAATATATATTGTCCCAATCTCCGGAATTTGGTGTGCCAAATTCTGCATAATGACTACGCTAAACATCTTCTGTGTTTGTAGCAAGGCAAGTCAGCTAGAAGGAATTACTAAGGAGAATGTTTGCACCAGAGACCCCTTATTACAGTTTTGTTCTAATCTCTCCTTCCTTGTGTATAACTGTTTCTCACTTGTTTCTTTGAGCATGTTTGTGGGATGGGCAGCAGGAGGGACCACAAAGACATTAAAAAGCAAACATGCCAGTTCAAGGGACAACTCAATGGGTTTCTTCATGAGCAGACATGGCAAACTGGTAAATTTACTCAGGAATAGGTGCAGCTGCACATCTTGAAGCTTAGACAGCCATGTTCTTAATTCTGTCTTGACATTGTGATGCATATGGAGAGAAATTTACTACTGACCTTCCTGTGACAAACTTGGAAGTACAGAACTAATCAAGGACAGAAAACAGGATGAGACTTTGACTGTTCCAGGTGTTCACAGTATATTTGGGGACACATAACATGAAGAACCGCGGGTGCAAACATTGTTTTAACAAAGTAGGAGCTATCAAGATGTAATATATGTTGATGTGCCTAATAGTGGAGACAAACAGCAGGGAATTGTCTGTCTCCATGATGCCCGGATTGTGATCTCCACAGGGTCTTCTGTTGACTGACCATTGTTGGAATGAAGCATGGCAAGACTAGATGGATCTATAAAAGAAAATCATTATAAAATAATTTGGAGATGGTATCTCACTCCCGTAAGACTACATCAGATAGATAAGAAAAGGTCAATGCTATGCTGGAGGGGTTGTCAGGAAGTGGGGACATATTTCCATATGTGGTGGACATGTGGGTCTGTACAAAAATTTTGGAAAAGAGTTTTTAAAGAAACAAGTGAAATACTGGGTAAAAAAGTAGAAGCAAGTCCAAATTGAGCTTTATTATTGATGTTTGATAAAGAATATGGGAATAAAAATACAAGAGAATTGATAAACAACCTCCTGACACCGGCTAGATTAATGATAGCTAAGAACTGGAAAATACAAGGGAATTATAGTATAGAAGAATGGTATAAAGGGGTGTGGGATATAGCAATTAATGATAGATTAACATGTAAAATTAAAGTTGGGATGGGATTATCCAAAAAGAATGACTTTGAAAGTATTTGGGGATCATTTATAGAATATGTTTTAGTAAAGGGGAGAGGTTGTACACCTTCAAAAGAATCGTTGCAATTTTAGAAAAATGTATAATATATTAGAGCATTGAAGGTCTCAAGGGTAGGGGAGCACGGGGGGATGTTAGAGTTGTTTATGTATGTTATTATATGTTGAAATATTAAATAAAATAAAAAAAGACTAGATGGATCTTTCGTCTTGATCCAACAAGGCAACTCTTGAGTGCTTAAGAAGAAAATTATTATTTATGGGACTCCACATTTCCACAATGCCTGGTTACAAAGTGGTTCAGTGCCAGCAGCGTTACTTAACCTGACCACCCACCCCAGCTTTCAGGCTGAAGACTTATGAGGATTCACAATACTTCTGCCAGACTGCAAGGTTCTGCTGTCACAGATTTTAAAAAAACCTGGGCTGCAAATCCACCAGACACTATAACCTCACTTAATTTCTATGGGGCAATGCTCCAATCCCAACAAGAGAACGGAGACGGAAAACACACTGCTGATGAGCAACGTCAACAACAAAAAAGAGCAGCTTAGCTGAAACACTAAAAACAAAACAAATAAATAAATAAGTATATGACTTCACAAAATAAATCCACTTCTATTTTTAAAACCATGCCTTTCCTCCAGCCATATCTGGTAAGTTGCCACTGTTATAAAACATAGAACCCCCCCCCCACACACACACACACACTGAAGCCAGGAACAATCAACAAGGGGGAGTGAAAGAAAAACTATGAATTTATGTAGTATGTTCAATGCTCACACCTAAGAGATTGCAAAACTCTTTCCATTCCATAGCACAGTTGGTCTTTCTCCTATGGAGCCAAGGTAGTACATTAACTTTAGGATGATATGCTACCTTTTGTGCTGACTGTACACAATATGGAAACAACCTGGCTTATCTTATGTGATCTCCATTGGGAGATCACATCCTGCTCTGTAGCTCCAAGCAGAACAGGCCCACAACAAAACAGCTGTCCTATTCCTTACATTTACACTAAGGTGATTCTCAGGAAATCTGTCTCCTGTGCTGGTACTCCTTAATCACAACATGTAGAAAGGTTTTTAGGGCACAATCCTATGCATGTTTAGACAGAAAAAGTCCAGGTCCGGGCCCAATTCAAAGTGCTGGTACTAACATTTAAAGCCCTAAACGGCTTGGGGCCAGGATATCTAAAGGAACGCCTCCTCCCATATGTACCTGCCCGGACCCTAAGATCATCTACAGGGGTCCTTCTCCGTGAGCCCCTGCCAAAGGAAGTGAGGCAGGTGGCCACTAGGTGGAGGGCTTTCTCTGCTGTGGCACCCCGGCTGTGGAATGAGCTCCCCAGAGAGGTTCGCCTGGCGCCTACTTTGTACTCTTTTCGTCGCCAGGTGAAGACCTTTTTATTCTCCCAGTATTTTAACAGTTAAATTAACTCAATTTTAATCCTTGCTGTTTTAAATTTGTATTTTAATCTGTATTAATTCCTGCTGCTTGGTTTTATTCTGGTTGTGTTTTTATATTGTATGTTATTCTGTGTTTTTAGATTGTGCCTTGTTTTATATATATTAAAATGATTTCATGGTTTTAATTTTTGTGAACCGCCCAGAGAGCTTCGGCTATGGGGCGGTATAAAAATGCAATAAATAAAATAAATAAATAAATAAATAAATAAATAAATATAGCTCCCAACATTCCCCCGCCAGCATACTGGCTGGGGAATGCTGGTAGTTGTAAGTCTTTTTTTTCTGTCTAAGCATGCATAGGATTCTTCCCCTTAGTTACATTGTGGGGTGCTAGTTTGGCTGACTGTTATTGTAAACCCAAGCATGAGAGCATGTGCTCTGTAGATTTTCTTGCTGTAGGGAGAAGCTCAATGGTACTACTCTTAGGAGGCAACCTTATTGGGTAATTGGGTTCTAATGTATCTGAAGCTCAACTGCAGCAAACACACAGCACTGAATTGTCTGCAACTCTAACCTTGCATTGTTGGTTCAAAGAGAACCCCGGAGTTCTATAGCATGCATGCTCATTCAGAAAAAAACCGAACTGAGACTTAGTTAGGACAAGACAGAAGTTCTATAGATTGGTAGTTTGTCCACACAGATGACTGATGATCAGCCTGTTCTAGATTGGGTTTCACTCCTCCTAAAAGATCAGGTTTAGAATCTAGGGATGTTTAATGATCCAGCATTGTTATCAGAGTCTCAGGTGACTTCTATAGCTCGATGCACATTTTATAAGCTTTAGCTAATGCACCCACAGTGACCTTACCTGGATGAAGATATTAACCACAGTGACACACTCTCAAATCACTTCCTGTTTAGACATTAAGCCTATCTACACTACTAGTTTAAAACGGTTTATAACAGTAGTGACAACTGTTGGGGCCCAGGACACACTCCATATACAGTTTTAAATTTTTTTTCAAAGTGTTATATCCTGCTTGTGTAGATCGGCTCTATTTCACAGTGTCATACATAGGGCTGCCTTTAAAAATGGTTCAGGAACTGCAGTTGGTTCAGAACATGGCCTCAAGATTATTAACTGGACTGGCCATTTAAGCCATATTATCTGTGCTTCATCAGATGCACTTGCTCCCAGTCTGTTTCCAGGCCAAATGTAAAGTGCAGGATTTAATTTTTAAAGCCCTAAATGGTTCAGGACTAGGTTACTTAAAAGGCCACCTTTTTCCATATGTACCTACAGATCTCCTTCCAAGACCCTACTCCCAGTGCCCCACACAATGTGGTGAGACAAGTGATCACTAGGGACACTCTGGTTATGGAACAGCCTCCCCAGAGAATCTTTATGACCTTTTCGGTGACAGGTGAGGACCGTTTTATTTACTCCGGACTTTTACATCACATTTGTTTTAGCCTGGGCCTGTCCATTTAAAATTCCACATCTTTTAATTGTGTGCTTAGCTTTAATAGTTTTTATTGTTTTATACTGTAACACCTGGAGAATGTCTGTCATGGAGAGGAGATATAAATAAACAGAATTCAAGGAGACTTGTTCCTAAGGAGGTTGCACTCCCCTTGAAGGAGCAGATTCGTAGCTTGGGGGTTCTCCTAGAACCATCTCTGTCACTTGAGGCTCAGGTGGCTTCAGTGGCACGGAGTGCCTTTTACCAACTTCGGTTGGTGGTCCAGCTACGTCCCTATCTGGACAGGGATAATCTGGCTTCAGTTGTCCATGCTCTGGTAACCTCCAAGTTAGATTACTGCAATGCACTCTATATGGGGCTGCCTTTGAAGGTGGTTCGGAAGCTATAACTTGTGCAAAATGCAGCGGCCAGATTGATAACTGGAACCAGAAGGTTCGAACATATAAGACCTACTCTGGCCCACTTGCACTGGCTGCCTGTATGTTTCCGAGCCTGATTCAAAGTGCTGGTTTTAACCTATAAAGCCTTACACGGCTTGGGACTACAATATCTGAAGGAATGCCTTTCCTGACATGAACCTACCCGAACACTATGTTCAACATTTAAGGCCCTCTTCCGAATGCCTACTCCGAGGGAAGCTCGGAGGTCGGCAACAAGGGAGAGGGCCTTCTCTGTGGTGGCCCCCCAATTGTGGAATGATCTCCCTGACGAGGCCCACCTGGCACCAACATTTTAATCTTTTCGGTGCCAGGTCAAGACTTTCCTCTTCTCTCAGGCATTTGGCAATATCTGAGGAGCCTGGGTTTGTTTTTTGTTTTTGTAGCTTTTTGGGGCTGTTATAGCGGTTTTAAATGTATGTATGTATTAGGGGTGTGCACGGACCCCCCGGATCGGATCGGGACCCGGATCGGGACCTCCAATTTTGTCCCGGACCGGTTCGGACAAAATCGGAGGCCCCCCGGACCGGATCGAGTCCGATCCCGATCCAAAAATCGGAAATTTTTGGATCGGCCGCCATTTTTTTCCCCATAGACTTGCATTGCAATGCAAGTCTATGAGGAAAAAATGGCGGCGGGTGGGTAAGGGGGGGCCTAACTCCCTCCCCCCCCCCGGGGCCGTCCGCTGTGGACGGCCCCGGCAGGTAAACCCCCTCCCCCGCGCTCCCTACCCCCCCTGGGGCCGCCTGCTTCCATCCGCTGGCGCCCGCGGGCGCCAGCGGATAGAAGCGGACGGCTCCGGGGGGGGGGTAAGCCCCCTTCCCCGCCACTTACCTTCTCGGCACGTCCGGCGCCGGCGGCTACTACCAGCGGGCTCCGCGGCCTACTCTCGAGTAGCGCGCCGGGTGATGACATCACCCGGCGCGCCACCCTGGAGCAGGCCGCGGAGCCTGCTGGTAGTAGTAGGCGCCGGCGCCGGACGGGAGCCGCCGGGCCGGTAAGGGCCCCCCTCCCCCCTCCCCCCTCCGCGCGCCCCCTCCTCCCCTCCACGCACCCCCTCCTTACCTTTCCGGCCCGGCGGCTCCCGTCCGGCGCCGGCGCCTACTACTTCCAGCAGGCTCCGCGGCCTGCTCTAGAGTAGTGCGCCGGGTGATGACATCACCCGGCGCGCCATCCTAGAGCAGGCCGCGGAGCCTGCTGGGAATAGTAGGCGCCGGCGCCGGACGGGAGCCGCCGGGCCGGAAAGGTAAGGGCCCCCCTCCCCCCTCCGCGCGCCCCCTCCTCCCCTCCACGCACCCCCTCCTTACCTTTCCGGCCCGGCGGCTCCCGTCCGGCGCCGGCGCCTACTACTTCCAGCAGGCTCCGCGGCCTGCTCTAGAGTAGTGCGCCGGGTGATGACATCACCCGGCGCGCCATCCTAGAGCAGGCCGCGGAGCCTGCTGGGAATAGTAGGCGCCGGCGCCGGACGGGAGCCGCCGGGCCGGAAAGGTAAGGGCCCCCCTCCCCCCTCCGCGCGCCCCCTCCTCCCCTCCACGCACCCCCTCCTTACCTTTCCGGCCCGGCGGCTCCCGTCCGGCGCCGGCGCCTACTACTTCCAGCAGGCTCCGCGGCCTGCTCTAGAGTAGCGCGCCGGGTGATGACATCACCCGGCGCGCCATCCTAGAGCAGGCCGCGGAGCCTGCTGGGAATAGTAGGCGCCGGCGCCGGACGGGAGCCGCCGGGCCGGAAAGGTAAGGGCCCCCCTCCCCCCTCCGCGCGCCCCCTCCTCCCCTCCACGCACCCCCTCCTTACCTTTCCGGCCCGGCGGCTCCCGTCCGGCGCCGGCGCCTACTACTACCAGCAGGCTCCGCGGCCTGCTCTAGAGTAGCGCGCCGGGTGATGACATCACCCGGCGCGCCACCCTAGAGCAGGCCGCGGAGCCTGCTGGGAATAGTAGGCGCCGGCGCCGGACGGGAGCCGCCGGGCCGGAAAGGTAAGGGCCCCCCTCCCCCCTCCCCCCTCCGCGCGCCCCCTCCTCCCCTCCACGCACCCCCTCCTTACCTTCCCGGCCCGGTGGCTCCCGTCCGGCGCCGGCGCCTACTACTACCAGCAGGCTCCGCGGCCTGCTCTAGAGTAGCGCGCCGGGTGATGACATCACCCGGCGCGCCACCCTAGAGCAGGCCGCGGAGCCTGCTAGTAGTAGTAGGCGCCGGCGCCGGACGGGAGCCACCGGGCCGAGAAGGTAAGTGCCCCCCTCCTCCCCCCCCCGCTGTCCACTTTCATCGGCGGGCGCCCGCTGGCGCCCGCCAATGGAAGCGGCGGTGGGCGCCAGTGGGCGCCCGCCGATCCGCCGATCCGCCGATCCGCCGAACCGGTTCGGAGCTTTTTCGGACCGGTTCGGATTGGATCGGCCGATCCAGCTGCGGGATCGGAAATCGGATAATTTATCCGATTTCCCACTGGACCGGACTCGGATCGTGGATCGGGTCCGATCCAGTGCACATCCCTAGTATGTATGTATGTATTGTGTGTATGTTGTATGTTTTTGCTGTTTAATTTTTGTATATTGTTTTTAATTGTTTTAATCCTATGTAAACCGCCCAGAGAGCTTCGACTAGGGGCGGTATACAAATGTAACAAATAAATAAATAAATAAATAAATGTGCACAGAATCACAGCCTTCATTAGCTAAATACTTAAGCAAGAAAATATCGTCTCTTAAAATGTGACGGATAATACTGGATTAAAAAAGCATGATGCCAAATGAAAACTCTACTGGAGCACACTCATTGTAATTACTTCCTAGTCGGTTATCTTTCATTATCAGAGCAATATATGTACTCAACAGTAAGCCCAATTCAGACCAATGGAACTTTCTCCCAGCTCAGTGTGTAGAAGACTGCAGCCTATATTTGTTAAAAGTAATAATGTTCAGGCTCCAGTTTGTGAACTGATATTATTGTATATGTATATCTTTTGGTGTATGGTCTATTGACTTTAATAAATTTGATGATGATGGTTAATTATTTGTAATATTCAAAAAAATTTGTTAAACGTTTTCATTCAGATTGATTTCAGTGGGAGAGTTAACCATATGCTTAACTCTTTCCCATCGGGAAAAGTAGGACCCAGAAATGCTTCACTTTGTTTGGATTTCTACAATTTATGGGAGTAAAACTCTGTTTTGAGTTTAGAGATCAGAGTGTGGGAGTAAAATTCTAATTGGATTTAAGTCAACTGCCAAACATCAATCAACAAAACCACTAAAGACATTAATTTTGAGCAAGAGAGTAGCAAAACTGTGCCAGTACATGCACACTTATGTTACACTACAACCAAATGTATTCTGTTTTAATACCTGAAGACAAATTAAAGTCTGAAGAAATGTAATTTTCCAATTGTAAAGAAAACTTCATGGCTAATAATCAGAGTGTGCCAGTTATTTTGTTTTGTTTTAATTGGCACGTGCTTCATATTGTGGGGATCCGTACAGGTCATGAGTCTAACCTTGCAACATTTACAAGAATACTCAAATCACCAAGAGCAAACATAAATATTTGCAGGATCATAACCTGGAATTAACTAATTTGAACAAGCCCCTCAACTCAACTGAAAGCCAGCATTTCTATATTCCCATCACTTCTCTAACATCTGGCCTAGTGCTATTTCCCTCCCAAGATCTGTAGTTGATAAAGTTGATAGGACAATAAGAAAATGAGAAATGTTATTAATATATGAACCAGTACAGGACACTGTCAGGTTAAACAGAATAACATAATATGAGCTGGGTTGGTTTGTTTTTCAAATATTTTTCTTTAACACAAATAGGAATATGACCAAAATGTTTTTGTTAAACTTCCAATAAGACCATACATTTGATTAAAGTGGGGGCAGGGGAGTTTCATTATGATCGCAAATAGCTTCTTCTTCTTTTTTTAAGACCTTGAGAACAGAAAAGTAATTACAGTATGCAAACTGGGCAAACAGACCAAAGGGAATGTTAAAAAAAAAAAGTAATGAAAATCCACTTTGTTTAATACTGTATTTCATTTCCGCCACTTACAATACTAATAATATGGAAATCTGGAGTTGAGAATGGATCGGATTCTTAACCTGTCAGTGTCCCTCCAGGTAAAAGCAAAAGCCCTGTGTACATTATAAACCCTGCATCATGTGAGTGTCTGTGATTATATGAAAGCCATTATTAGAGAAGTACAAGCCCCATTTTAAGTGTCTCAAAGTCCCGGCAGTGGTGATACTCACGTTGGCATTGGCCCCATGAGTGGCGAACCCAGCCCCAACAGCAATCGAATCTGCTTCCAAAGCGGCACAGTCCAGTCGTGGAAAGAATTTGCCTGGGCCACCTGCACCAACACCAAAATAAAATTTGAAACAGGAGTAAACACAGAATCAAAGTTCGGAGGAACATAACCCAGTCCTGCTGTCCCTCAACAACACAATGTCAATATTCTGTACTTACTAGCCAATTCTCGACCAAAAAGCCTGTCCAAAATGTTTATGGAAAACTCCCATGGAAGGCAAGATCAGCTGCCAGCCTTGACAGCTCATTACATTATGATGAACTGCTCCTGTGCTTAGAGCACATTTAGGGCTGGTTCACATGTGCATATTCACCACTTGATGGCTGCAGCATCAAGTAAAGACATGTGTGTGTGAAGGGTCATGGCAGATGACAGCACAGATACAGATATTTCACGTCACCTCAAATGCAGAATTTTTAACTGGAGTACGTTCAAACACTAGTTACCAGCTATCAAGTGTACAGAGAAAACAAACAGTGCAAGTATTTTCAATGGTTTAAGGTTCATGAACCTCCCTGACAATTGAGATATTTGTCAGAAGCATTTCTCTATGCACCCCCGCCTTCTGAGGTCAGGCATGGTGCGAACAGAGAGAGAGAGAGAGAGCACCATTTCTGTGGCAATACCCAAATTCTGGAGTTCTTCCCCTACATATGTCCACTGATGCCATCTTTGTTATCTTTTAAGCATCAGGTAATGTCCATCATATACTCTCATGCCTTGAATGGTGTACAAAGTCCTTTAAATGGTTTTAGCCCTTATTTTTTTATCAGCTGGTCTGCTCTATTTTATCTTTGTAGTTACAGCATTTGTTTCAAAACCATATTTTTATTGGGTTTTTTTTAATTGTCTTATTACTCTTATAAACTGCCTTGAGATCATTGGTAGTGAAAAGATTCAGGCAATTTTAAACCGTTGTTTCTGATCCTGTCCTCAAATGGTAGGGTGAACCATTGTTTTGTCTCTTCAGGCATGTATTTAAATCATTTAAGGCACAATCTTATGCATGTTTATACAGAAAAAAAGGCCTACAACTCCCAGCATGCCCTAGCTAGCCATGCTAGCTGGGGCATGTTGGGAGTTGTAGGGCTTTTTTGTCTGAACGCGCATAGAACTGCACCCTTAGTTATTTAAAGTGTTTATTATTTTTTAATTAAGTAGTTTTTAGCCAGCTTTTCCCTTCCATGAAGGAGTTGCTCAAAGCAGCTTACAAAATATAGAAACATAGAATCAATACCTAAACATTAAAACAAATTAATAAGATAAAGCAGCAGCAGACCCAAAATGCCCCAAACTGACAGTCAATAAATTAAATTATGCAGCAATATCACCCCCACCAGCCTTTATTATCACTTCTTAGCTAAATGTTTCCCATTTCCTTAGCATTTTGCCATATTTTCATGGTTTTAGTTTTCCTGTTAGGTTAGATTCATGAAATACATAGCTTGACAAGGAGGAGCATGCAATTCAAATCTTTTTGTATTGGTGGGCACATTTTGATTTTTGAAAGAATGTCATGGCCACTCTAACAAAATGGCTGCCATGAGAGGGTTGCCCATTCATAAAATGGCTGCCATGGTGGACATAGCAAATCACACAACACTCAATTCCCAAAATGTAAGCTGGTGAGACTAAAACAAAATAACGTGCCCAAGAATCCAGGTACAAGTCTCACCTCCAAAACAGTGTAGCACTCCTTTGAAGCGAAGTAAAGATGGCTCTGGAAGGCAGCACTTCACTTTACAGCATGCCATCCTCCCAGTTTTTTTAAAATCTTAAGAAATAAAATTAGAATTAAAAGGGGCAGAGAGACTGGTAGGCACCAAGAGAGGTATCGGTAGGCACATTGGTGCCACACTGGAGAACCCAGAAATAATCCACTACTGCAGGGCTAGATAGTAATGGTGCCCTCCAGAAGTTTTGAGCTACAATGCCCATCATCCTTAATCAGCATGGCCAATGGTCATAGATTATGGAAGATGTAGTCCAACATATCTGTAGGTCACTAGGTTGCCTACACTTGCAATACTGTGTAGCCACTCGCCAAAACTATCTACAATTTTAGGATGCTATGGTAAAACATTTCCTGGCAGCTGTGGTGGAATTATGAAATCTGCAGAGCCAGTGGAGCTGCTGCTGCTAACATGGAAGCATGTGCAACTGCCTCCATATGGTTTAAATTTTAAGTGGATACAGGAACCAGCATTACTTTGGCAACTCCCCCCCCTCCCAACAATGTTTAAAAGCTCTTATAATCTGGGTCCCCTTCATCCTACTCTGAGTAGCCATGCTTCTGTTCCATGTTTGTTGGGCTGTGGCTACTCTCAATGTGATGGGCATGACCCATACCACCATCTTCAACATGGGGGGGGGGGGAACCCAAGTTCTGCCCACTCAGAAAGACCCACAACAAACAGAGCTCTCTCTGAGCTCTGACCCACATCCTTAAACAGCCTGGCCTGGATGGACTTTGTTGTGATCCACCAAAGCTATACATCATGGCTGCAACCTCCTACACACCTGAAAAAAATAGCATTGACATCAGAACACATGTACACGTACCCCTTTTCCATTTCACCACAAACATTTCACCACCTGAAATGAAGGACAAGATGGTGTCCCCTCCCATTCCACGTACAAAAGACAACTGGGCTGGCAACTGAATATTTCTTTGACACTGATGACGGAACAGCATCTTCCACTGCACCGGAAGGCAGCAGGGTAGCTTAGGGGGTGCAGGGTACACCATTTGGTCCACAGCTCTCTCCTTCAACACCTTGCTGCCACTTCCCAGTATCTGCCACCTGAGGCAACTCCCTCACTCTGCCTAATGGTAGGGCTTGCTGTGAATATATCAGCCACACAGTACAATGCAAGTGTGGATTCTCTCCATCTCCAAGTTCTAAAAGAAAGCTGAGGCTCTTGTAAATTTCCCTGTAGTTTTGAGACTCTTGTAGTATGTTGGACATACAGCATGACAGAAATAAGCTCCAGCCAATCTCCTGAGCTTGCAGTGCATGGTCAGGATAAAAACACCCCCATCGGGGAAGAGACAGAGTCCTGCTGATCACAAATATTAGGTTGGCTATCAAGGCCAGCCAAATTGTGTAGACCCGTGGAAGTTATAAGCCATAATAAAACAGTAATAAAGCATACTTTATTTGAGCACATCATACTAATTATCCATGTGGGATAAGTGCAACTGATAAAACAAATCATGAAAAGTGCTGTTAAAGGATGACGAGATCCTGTTCAGTCTATTCTACATTTTGCATGACCTACTCCCTAATTTGCATCAAGGTTTTTCATCACAGTTTTGACACATTATAGCTCTAGCAATTACACACACATTCCAGCTCTTCAGCACTCACTTTCACATTTCACTTATCTAAGATTCATGTTTAAACTTGAATTGCAATCTTCTCAGTGTACTGTTTCACTGACTCTGTGCTCCAGTCATCAACTTCTGGCTTATTCAGCTTATAGGATAGGCTTTATATATTAAATGGGATTTTAAAAAGTAAAGCCTCTAGTAGATCCATATGATCTTGAAAGCTTTCTTCTCTGCGCGCATTGCGTCTGCGAATTCGCGTCCAGCGGAACTGTTCAGGGTGGTGAGGGGTCTAACCCGGGCACCTTCCCCCCTGAATCCGACTTTAGAGCCTTCGGCGGTTCGCTGCGATGCCTTTAATGATCATTTCGCAGATAAAATCTCTCGGATAAGAGCCGACTTAGATGCCGTCGTTATAGCAGAGGCTGACGATGGAGTGTCCGGTGACTCCGCGAGTAGAATTATACTGGATCGGTTTCAGTTGGTGAGTACCGAGGACGTGGACAAGCTGCTTGGACGAGTGAGGGGGACGACTTGCCCTCTCGATCCCTGTCCTTCATGGCTGGTCGTCCAGGGAGGAGATGCGGTTAGATCGCAATTACAATATATTATTAATGCATCTCTCAGGGAGGGGAGTTTTCCATCATGTTTAAAAGAAGCGGTGGTACGGCCGCTTCTAAAGAAGCCCTCCCTGGATCCCCTGGACTTTAATAACTACAGACCGGTATCAAACCTTCCATTCTTGGGCAAGGTGATCGAGAGGGCGGTTGCCTTTCAACTCCAGGTAGTCTTGGATGACACTGATTTTCTAGACCCATTTCAAACTGGCTTCAGGGCGGGATACGGAGTTGAGACTGCTATGGTCGCCTTAGCGGATGATCTACGCCTGGGTATTGACAGGGGGAGTGTGTCCCTGTTGGTACTTTTGGACCTCTCAGCGGCATTCGATACCATCGACCATGGTATCCTTCTGGAACGCCTGAGGGGATTGGGAATCGGGGGCACTGTGCTTCAGTGGTTCCGGTCCTACCTCTCGGGCAGGTTCCAGATGGTGATGCTTGGGGATAGCTGCTCTGCAAAGAAGGAGCTGCTGTGTGGCGTACCGCAAGGTGCCATCCTTTCCCCAATGCTGTTTAACATTTATATGAAACCGTTGGGAGAGATCATCCGGAGGCATGGGGCGGGGTGCTATCAGTATGCTGATGACACCCAAATATATTTCTCTATGCCTTCGACAACATCGTCAGCTAAGGATAGTGTGTCTCCTCTGAATGAATGCTTGGAGGCGGTAATGGGCTGGATGAGGAAAAACAAACTGAAGCTGAATCCAGACAAGACGGAGGTGCTTGCTGTCAAAGGCCGCAACCTGGGTTTGGAGGTGTGTCAACCGGTTCTGGATGGGGTTACACTCCCCCTGAAAGACTGTGTTCGCAGCTTGGGGGTGCTCCTGGATCCGTCGCTCCAAATGACAGCCCAGATAGATGCGACGGCCAGGAGTGCCTACTATCAGCTTCGGCTGATACGCCAGCTGCGCCCCTTCCTAGAGTTGGAAGACCTAAAGATGGTGGTGCACGCGCTGGTAACTTCGAGGCTTGACTTCTGCAATGCGCTGTACATAGGGCTACCTTTGTGCCTAGTCCGGAAACTTCAACTAGTTCAAAATATGGCAGCCAGGTTGGTCACCGGTACATCTAGGAGTGACCATATTACGCCAGCTTTAAAATCGCTCCACTGGCTGCCAATTAGTTTCCGGGCGAAGTATAAAGTGTTGGTCATTACCTTTAAAGCCCTACATGGTTTGGGTCCAGGTTACCTGCGGGATCGCCTTCTCCCGTACAATCCGCCCCGCACGCTCAGGTCCTCTGGGAAGAACTTACTGCGGTCGGCCAAGACTAGGCTGACAACTGTTACCCAGAGGACCTTCTCTTCTGCCGCTCCCAGACTGTGGAATGACCTGCCGGAGGAGACTCGTCAACTTAACAGTCTTTTAGAATTTAAGAAAGCTATAAAGACTGTTCTCTTCCGGCAGGCATATCCAGTGTAATTTTTAGAATGTTTTTAGGATGTTTTAGGATGTTTTAATGATGTTTTAGGATGTTTTAATGCAGTTTTAATAATATTTGTCATGTTTTAATTAGTTTTATGTATTTTATCATGCTGTTGTTCCCCGCCTCGATCTAGATGGAGAGGCGGGTAAGAAATAAATCGTTATTATTATTATTATTATTATTATTATTATTATTATATGGATTACTGGGAGCACAACGGTGGGGAGGGGGCACAGGAATTGTCATTACTGCATGAGTCCCAACAATCTATGTCAAGATATTTACAATACAGATAGTCAGCAGGTACATATACATAATTGTCCAAGCCACATCAGGAAACTAGCTCATGAAAACAGGTTCCTGTGTGTGCATCACTTGCTGGATGTCAGGAACTGTAGGCATAAATCAGATGCACCTCCATAATCTGCATTAGACGGTGCATCCAGATGCAGATTTCAAATGGATGTGTGTTCACGATGGTGCAACCTGTCTCACACCTGAAGCAAGGCAATTACACAGGGTGGATTTACACATTTACCTGCCATATTTGAGTGGGGGTGTATTATATATGTGTTGCCATGGTATTAAGGAGGAGGAGGCTCCAGTCAACCATTTCATCATATGTTCTTGCACTTATCTGCAACTGATAGGTGGTAAAATCTTCCCTAGCCTTTGAAAGGGTGATAAAGCCAATTGAGCTACTCCAGATACAGGGTCTTCTCCTGGATAGTTTGGCTGAATCATCAAGTGTATCAGCTCCACATTTATGGAATTCCTTTCCTTGGCAGCAACTGCGCAGGGTTATCATTTTGCCTTCTGTGCAGGAAGTTTTGTCCTGCTACTACCACCTTGGGCTGAATCCCCAAAACCGAGGTGAGGCAGGCTGATTCGGCCCGCCTCGCCTCGGTTCCGAGTCGGCTCCGGGTCAACCCAATGCACCCCAGAGCTGAAGCACATTGGCACCGAAGCTTTGGGGCGCTTCAGGCCACTTCGGAGCAGAGCTGGGCCCTCCCCCATCCACTGTCCCAGGAAAAACGGCAGTGAGTCCATTGGACTCACCTCCCTCTCCTGTCTCTCCCCACTCACCTGCTGCCTCATTGCCAGCCGAGGCATCGGTGTCGCCAGCCGCCCTCATTGCCGGCTGCCCTTATTACTGGCTGCCACATTGCTGGCACTGCCAGCACCCTCTTCGCCAGCCGCAGCATCACTCACCGTGACCAGGAAACACAGTGCTCAAAAGAGAACCAGGCCGCGATTTCAAGATATCGCGGGAGCTCTGTTTAGTAAATCTATTGTCACAGCCTTAAAGTCCTTGATGTTCCAATCTGCTTTAAAATGAATGGATGCTCATTTTTATTTTGTAATTTTTAATGTTGTTATTTTAAATGTTTTACGCTGGTGTTTTAGTTAGTTGTATTTTATATTTTTAAAAGTTTACCATATAAGCCATCTTGAGCATGGCTTTTCACACAATACACTCACCCACCACGAGTTATTGTGTTGTCTGAACGCAGTGCATTTTCCGCAGGATGGGTTAACATGTTGTCTGAATGCAGTGTGTTTTTTGTAGGGTGGCTTGCTAACCATGCAGTGTAGTTTGTTCTGGGTGGTCAACAAGCCATGCTGCATGGTTAATGAGCAACCCCACAAAAACAAGTTGTGCGTTCAGACAACATGATAACCCACCCTGCAGAAAAAGGGCTATATTCAGGCAACATGATAACTAGGGTGACCAGATAAAATCCAGGTCAGGGCTCATGTAACTTTAACAGTTGTAAAGAAAAGGGAATTTCAGCCAGTGTCATTTGTATGCAATTAGTTCCTGGTGAAATTCCCTCTTCATCACAACTGTTAAAGTTGCAGGGGCCCTGCCTTCTTTTGTATATGGTCACTCTTGTATAGTGCATGCACCTTTAACTCTTGTGATGAAGAGGGAATATCACCAGGAACTAACTGCATACAAATGACACTGGCTGAAATTCCCTTTTCTCTACAACTGTTAAAGTTACATGAGCCCTGACCTGGAATTTATCTGGTCAGCCTAATGATAACCCATAGTTCAACAACAACCTACACTGGATGGGTTAGCATGTTGTGTGAACCCAGCCTTTGCCTCAAAAAACGGATAGATAGATATATGAAACTCCCCACACATACCAACCAAAATTGTTTTATTTATGAGATGCAGTTGCAAATCAATTTTTTACATATTATGAAAGCTGCGTTAGCTCAGGACAACTTCTGCCAAATTATTTGCAAGAAAGTTCTGTTACCCCTTACCATCCCCAAGCGTCTTCCTAAATTGCTTAACAAACAGACACCAAGCCGGTCTGCAGACTTTCGTCATTTCCAGTTAATAAAGCTTTCCAGGTGTGCATCCTTTTCTTGGCTTGGGGGATAACAGAGAACATTGAACAGATTCCACTCCCAATTTGCTTGTCACCACCGCTAGTGCTGCAGTGTCCAAAAGGGAAACTAATTTCCAACCATCTTCCATTCATCACACATTTCAAATGGAAATACGGTTTCATACATGAGGTCAAATAGTCGTGATCTGTATAACAAATCGCAACGAGATGGGGTAGGATTATCAGCTATTCTGTGTGGGAGTAGAGACTGAGGAATAAAGTTAAAAAGAACCCTGGGTTGCCCAAACCTGTCAAAGCTTGCCTATCTCATATCTTTGCACAACTGAAGTATGTACAGCCTATGGAGGAATTCAATCCAGCCTACTGTTTTACAGTTTTTCTGATTAACTTCTATCTTACATATGCATTCGTAGATATCCAAGTATCTCTGGAAAGAAAGCACAGAGGCGAGGCTACAGGATGCAAGGATTTTGAGTATTCCCTGACTTATTGTTTGTTACAGAGTTTACTCGAGGGCTGCTCACCGAAGCTCACTGTATTCCCTCCATGCATCACATACACACAGAACACTATGAAGATACAATACATACAAGCTTTGAAAGTTGAAGTTATTTGATTATCACAAATTTATATAATTCTGTGTGAATGACACAGTTGCTCTGCTCAGAACACCACAGCAGTCAAAACGTTTTATTCTGAAGCTCTTATTGCCATGGTTCCCTTTTGTGAAATGTGTCAACATTTTAACGAAAGAGAAATAAATGGGGTTGATTCAGCCATGGCTATCCATGGAATACAATCCATGGAATACAATCAACATCCACAGAATGTGATGATGATCTGTTATTCCCAGCTACCCCAAAGATGCAACATCACACCTTTCTGCTTCCGGTCAATTCACCCAGGACAACTATTTCCCCTTGATTTATTAATCATTGCAATTCAGAATGCAGATTAGAAGCACCATTTAAACCATAGCCATTCACTGGAATATATATATATATATATATATATATATATACAAAAATCTGACTGCCCTTCACTCTGGCTGTATGACAGGACAGTTCAAAGCTGGGGTAGGACTGTGGTCCTCAGTGGTAGCACCCGTGATTTGCATGCAGAAGTCTCAGGTTCAACCTAAGGCATGTCCAGGTACGGCTGGGAAAGTTTGTTGTCTGAAACCCTGGAGAGCTGCTACCAGTCAGTGTAAACCAATGGTGGGGAATGCGTGGCCCTCCAGATGTTGTTGGACTGCAATTCTCATCAACCCCAGCCAGAACAGCCAATGGTTGCAGTCCAACAATATCTAGAGGGCCACATGTTCCCCCCATCCTTGATATTGTCAGTCAGTGTAGTTAGACAGACCAATGATCTGGATCACTATAAAGCAGATTTCTATGTTAAAGAATAGACAGCCCAGATTAGGACTTCAAACCCTTGCACACTTACTTAGAGACATGTTCCTTTGAACAAAGTGGGAGATACTTTCAAGTAAACACGCCTAGAATCCAGCTGTAAGGATTTGTGAGTAAACACTCCTAATAAATAAGCAACCCAGCCCAACAAATGCATCCCCCCACCCTCAGTGATATGGTGTAGCGGCTGAGATTGAGCTACAAACCAGGAAGTCCCTGATTTGAATCTCCCCTCTGCAATGTATTCTCTCTGTAGTCTTTTAGCAAGGTACTCTCTGTCAGCCTCTGCTCCCACTTTCCCATATCGGCAACTGTTGTAAGTTAATGTATATGATTTCCAGAGGGTAGCCATAATAATCAGTTGGAACAAAAACAACAACGGTCCTGTGGCATCTCAATGACTGTCAAATATATCTTGCATCCGATGACATCAACTTTAGTCCGTGAAAGTTTATGCCATAATGTCTTAAGTGCTGCAAGTCTCTTTGTTGTTTCTAACATATACAAGTGCTTTTAATACTTGAATGCTAAGTATTATGAGAAAAGGGGGTACTAAATCTCACACACACACACACGCACACTTCACCTATTCCTATTTATTACGGTCATATGCCCTCTGCAGAATTTCTGCCGGATTTACAGGTGCCTCCGCAGACCATACTCTCTCTGCCGCAAACCTTCTGCCCTCAAGTGTGTGCAATGTGCACGCAAAGTGCGGGACTTGATCCTGGCATACTCCGGATCCTGCCTTTTCCTCTACTCAGGGGGTGCAGACTTCTTCCGACCCGGTGCCTGACTTTCTTGCCTGATTTGAATTCCGCTTCATTATGATGATGAAGGAGAAACTTCAGGCGAAGGTGCCAAGGCCAGGTAAATTCTCCCCAACTCCTAAGCGGATTCTTAAAATTGCTCATTCTCAAAGGAGTTTGAAAACAAACACACACACACACGCTTCCTGGGCGTTACTCTGTATCTTTCTTCTCCCCGCCACCGTTTCTGGAAAACTAGCCAAAGTCTTTGCTTACCTTCCGTCGAAGTCTCCAGACGCCTCCAGGTAAAACCAGGACAGGACGATTAACCTCAAGGATAAATCCATTTCGAGAAAGGGAGGCAGAAAGAAAGAGAGAGACGAAGGGAGGGAGGGAAGGAAGGAAGGAAGGAAGGAGAAGAACAGCTTCGGTGCGTCTCCAGTAGCAGCAGGTTGGGGCAAGGCGGCTGAGGGGACGAAGGCACAGGCAGGGGTCCCTTCTCCTCTCTGAGGCGCGCTCCCAGCCCCGTGCTGTAAACTGAACCGCGGGGGCCTCCCGGGAGGTTGCTAATCCTGGCTGCTGGGAGCAAGTGAGAAGTCCACGAACAACAGGAGCAGCCGGAGGGAGTCCCGCGCGCGCCCGCGCCCGCGCGCCCCTCCCGCTCTCCTTTCTGGAGCGAAGCCGACGCTGCCCTGAAGCGGCAATGCCGCCGGTCGCCGGAAGGGGCGCGCAAACGTCAGGTTCCCTCCCCCGATCGTCCTTTGGCGGCGCGGAGAAAGCGCCGCAGAGTTTATACAGGAGAATTCAGGGCGCAACCCGATGCGCGTTAAAGTAGAAAGAATAAAAGGGTTCCCAGCACTCCCCAGCCAGCCAGGCAGTAGGACTCTCCTGCCCGTTATCATGCACGTAGGATTTTTCTGTCTTTACGCGCATAGAATTATAACACGAAGGGTGGTATCCAATGTTAGTACTACTTGGAGTAAAAACAGTAAAATGAATCGGGCTTACGTTAGTCATGACTTACGTCCCAGTTGTTCATGACTAACTTAAGCCCCATTCAATTCAACAGGTCTACTTGAAGTAGGACTAACATTGGAGATTCCCAGAAAGAGAAAGTGTGGAGGGTTTAACCTGTGTTAAGTCTGCTGTTATGTGCAAGCTAGCAAAACAAGGAGCCAAGGCTTCGGAATGGTGTTGAGGTGTGTGTTATTAGGTTTTTAATTTGTTTTTAGCTTTAATGGAACTATCAGCTGCCCCAGTTGTTTCGGTTTTTACACCTTCCTCAGGGACTCAAAGATATATATTAGAGTGCTTCAAGAGGGCAACCCGGCTCATGGTGTTGGCAAAAATGCACATCCATGCACCCTCACATAACACTTGTTGCATCTGCTTAACAGATGCGGTACAAGCCTATACATATCTACTTAGTAAGTCCCGTTGAATTCAGTAGAACCTACTTAATAAGTCCCGTTGAATTCAATAGGACATGCAAATATGTATGGGGGGCACAGCGTTTTTGTGGCAGAAGCTTTCAGACTAGATCCCCCTTCATGAAGTTATACTCAGTTGACAAATTTCATACATGCATAGCACAAGGTTATGCCTGCACTGTTTCAAATCTTCCTCCCCTACCATATCTACACTACTGCTTTAAAACAGTTTATAACAGTTTTAAACCAGTCAATAATGGTTATTAACCTGTTTAAAACTGTTATAAACCGTTTTAAAGCAGTAGTGTAGATAGGCTTGTGTTTTGCATATATTCTATTTAGTTAACATGGTTTTTATACGTCTTTCAGTTATGTACAAAGCAGTTCGCAACATTGAAAGCAAAGTACAGCACATTAAAATCAATAAAGCCAATGTAATCTAACATTGACACACACCATGCTGGCTACAGGTTTCTGAGGTCCCTTGGGCAAGCCATTCTGGAGTGGCCCCATCCATCCATGGTATAATTGTGTAATTCACAAAATGATATGAAAGGGAGATATACTCTTTTTATGGAGAATGCCCAAGAATAATCACCTACAACTCAGTGTTCTGCAATATCTCTGTTTGGTGATACTGCCATTCTCAAGTGTGTAGCACCAGCAATGGCAATTATATAATTCCATAGAAGTTGCATGTGCCACAATGCACTGTCATTGAATGATAATTCAGGCTTTCCTTATTCCAGGTATGTGTCAAGTTACAATGGTTGACCATGTGTTTTACAAAAGCCTACACTGACCTTAGAGCTGGGACTAAAAAAATATGACTGCTCTTACCTGTCTAGTTGTGGACTGCACAGCTTGGAAAATTAGGATACAAGACTTTGCCTGGTAGCATGTCACAGCTACTTCTGGAATCACAAGATGCTCTAGTTGTTCCTGGAGATCATTATCCTAATAAAGTCTGTCCAGACTACATATATTTATTTTTGAATGGACATCACGTGGACCTTTATAGCTATAGGAGGGGGATGTCACCTTGTATATGTTATAGTTGTAAATGTAGATTAAGTGTAGGACAGAAGCAGTAGATATCCAAGACTATGTTTAGAGGCAGTATACTTCTAATTACAAAATGCTGTGGATGAACATCACTATTCTTTAATATTCTTGTAACTCCTACAGCTAATAACAGTGTGGGGGGAGGGGAGGGGCACTCATCCAAACCATCAGCTTTTCACCCAAGAGTGCATTTTAGGAAAAGAAGTTGGGAGATCCAATCATGGATCGCCACATAACACATCGTTTGGTTTTAGTCAGATACAAGTGGTGGGATTGCCTCATCAATCTTCATAACACATACTTGTGCCACTAAACATTTTGCCAGATTGAAAGTTAGCAGCTAAAAATAAAACATTAAATGTGGTTTGACCTTTTTGAAGGGAAAAAAGGATGAATGCTTTGAAAGCCACTTACCAATTTGAAAATATATCCATGGAATGCTTTGCTAACACACCCTAAACCATGACCCCAGTTGGAACAGAACAATCATGTGGAAAAAAAATAAACAAACCAGAAAAGCACACAGTTGAGCAGATGAAATTTCAAGCTGTGTGGGTTAGAAAACCATGCAATAATTTAAACAAAAGCTCTAGTTGTTGATGCATTACGGAGAATAATGCAGAAAATATCAACAGAAAGGTTCTGAAATTGTACGTTGTATCAATTACAGTATATTTGGTCAGACGGAAGTGAATCAGGGCATCCCAATGCTTGTATAGTTTCCATCCTATAGCTTTTCATCAGTTCATCTTAATAATACACAGCACAGGATGATGAATAAAACACAGCTTTTAGATAACGAGCTGGATTAATTCCTATTCCAGGTGGAGTTCCCTAACCATTAGGATAGATATAAAGAGAAATTAATTCAGACAGAAATAAGTAGTGTCATGTACTCTTGGGAGGAAAGATGCATTGAAGGTGTTGTAGCAGGTAAAATGATCATATTCAGCAGTAATACTGGCAGTAGTTCCTCTTGGCTCGTTCACATGCCAAATTACAATGAGTTAAAGCAGGCAAAGCAAGCATGCAATATGCACAAAGTCCTACAAGATACAGCAAGATGATTTCTTGCCCAGAAACAATTTTGTCCAGGGTCTTGTTGGCTGTGTGTGTTTATACATCAGGTGCTTCCCGCAGCAAATCTTCTTAACATTCCAATGTCAACTTGCTCTTGTACAGTTTGGGTAGCTGGCGACCTATCTACAAGATATTCTCCCATGTCTAATCTACTAAAGAACTTCAACAAGGCATCCAGACCTGATTTTGTACCGCCATGCTGTTCACAGCTGCTGGCTGTTCTCCAGACTTGTCACTTGTGAAATGTCGTTACCACCGCACACGAGATTATCTGTGAGCCATTTTGCTCAACCATCTGCTCCACTCTCTCTCTCTCCCCCATGGAGCATGTGAGCTGTGAATGTGTTGACAGTGTTCAGGGCTCCTAACTATAGTTGATGCCAAACTCCAACATTCTCTCCCCCTTTTTGCTGTGTGACTGTTGCCTTGATCATATGTTTTTAAAGGGAAAAGGTTATATCAAGAACAATTTGTCTTATCTAATTTCACTCTGTATACTGGGAAACTTTTTAAATACTATATACGTGTGCATTTATCGCTTATATCCCAGTAATGGAATAGAGCTGTAGGATAGAGGACACTATGATACATTGCATGCTTTCATTCTTGTACCAAACTTTAAATATTTTGTCACATTTTCACTCCTGATAGTTCTATAGTAGTAAGCAAGTGTGTCCCAGACTAAGTCCCCAACTGAATTTTATCTTTTTATTTATGTATTTATTTAAAACACTTATTGGCCGCCTTCCAGGGCTGAAGCCCTCTCAAGGTGGTTTACAACAATAAAACACACAACTATTAAGATATTAAATGCGATAAAAACATAAACACAATAAAAACAGCAACAAAAACTATCAATAAATCCAGCAGCAACAATAGCAACAACAGCAATCATATCAGAAGCCCAATGCTGCTTTCAAGGCCTTATTAAAAGCCTGCAATAATGAGGCCTCGCAGACCCCCAATGGCAACTTGTTCCAAAGGTGTGGGGCTACTGAAGAGAAGGCCCTCTCACATGTGGTCACCCACCTAACTGTTCTCACAGGTGGGCAGGTTGATATGGGTGAAAGCGGTCTTTGTTTGAAACTGTTTTTTCTACTTCCTAATTTGGGAGCTTAACCCTTTCCCTTTTAATTCTAATGAGCTACACCAGCCTTTCCCACCCTGGTGCCTTTCGGATGTGTTGGACTACAATGGCAATGCTAGCTGGGAGTACTAGCATATATGAAGGGTACCAGCATCCTGTCATAGGATACGTCCCCCAGTATCCTCTCATAGGAGCCTGGCTCCTATGGCACCAGCTTTAGCATTTCAGAATCAGCCATTCCATCCTATATGCAAAATGCAGTTAAGGACAATGATGCATTTTAAAAGTTTCTCTGACACACTTAATATAAAAGGCCACATAATATAAAAGGCTGTAATTCTTGTGTTCGTGAGTTAAAACTAGTGATACTACCAAGAACAAAATTTATCAAAGCCATCAACCTGCAGAAGAGGGAGACTTGCTGCCAGAGGAGGAGAGGAGTGCGCCTGCTTGCCTGCCTGCCTCCTGGTCTTCACTGCTGCCACCACCACCACCACCCTCCAGAGGATTTCAGCCTGGCAGACTGCCACTCCCTGCAGGACCAGGCTCCTAGGTACTGAGCCAGCTGCTGTGGACAATTACATCAGTTCCCCTCCCTTCCTGGGAGGGATATTTAAGCTGCTGGCTGAAGGGGCCTGGGAAAGCCATCAACCTGCAGGAGAAGGAGGCCTGCTGCCAGGGGAGGAGAGGAGTGTGCCCGCCCGCCCGCCCGCCCGCCCGCCTGCCTGCCTGCCGGCTCTTTGTTTTTGTCTTTGGTGTTTGTTTTTTCCCCTTTCCCCAGGCTTGAGCTATGTGCCTGGGAGGGAGGATACAGGGCCAGGTGGGGGGATCTGAGGGGAGCACAATTAGGGTAGTGACGGGTAGAGGGAGATATGGCGTTGTGAGGAGGACTTGCCAGGTTAGGGAAACAAGGCCCTCACACCCACAGGCTTGTTGGTTGCCTTATCAGCCAGCCCTCAGGCCTCCGGGTGCTGCTTTTAAATGCCAGATCAGTGCATAATAAGATCTCCCTCATCCATGACTTAATTGTGGATGAGGCAGCCGATCTGGCATGTATAACCGAGACCTGGGTGGGAGAGCAGGGAGGAGTTAGTCTCTCCCAGTTATGCCCACCGGGGTACTCGGTTCAGCATCAGGGTAGACTTGAGGGCCGGGGAGGGGGGGGTTGCTGTGGTCTATAGGAATTCCATCCCCCTCTGCAGGCTCCCTGTCCATGCGACTACTGGTCTGGAGTGTTTGCACCTTGTGTTGGGCCAACGGGACAGATTAGGGATTCTGTTGGTGTACCGCCCACCCCGCTGCTCAACAGACTCCCTAGCTGAGCTGACAGAGGTGGTCTCTGGTGTACTGTTGAGGTCCCCCAGACTCTTGGTTCTGGGGGATGTCAACATTCATGCCGAGGGCACTTTATCTGGGGCAGCTCAGGATTTCATAGTCTCCATGACAACCATGGGACTGTCCCAACATACCATCGGCCCAACGCATGTAGCAGGGCACACTCTAGACCTGGTTTTTTTCAACTGGACATGGAGATGGGGATCTGAAAGTGGGGGACTTTACATCAACCCCTCTGTCATGGTCAGATCACCACCTGCTGAGGTATAGACTTACAGCAGCTTTTCCCCTCTGCAAGGGTGGGGGACCCATTAAGATGGTCCACCCCCGGAGGCTAATGGATCCAGATGGTTTCCAGAGGGCTCTGGGGAGTTTCCGGCTGATAGGGCTGGCTCTTCTGTCGAAACCCTGGTTAATCTGTGGAATGCAGAAATGACCCGGGCAGTTGACACGATTGCTCCTGAGCGCCCTCTCCTGTGTAGAGCTCGAACGGCTCCGTGGTATACCCCGGAGCTGAGAGTGATGAAACAAAACAGGAGACGGCTTGAGGGCAGATGGAGACGAACTCCTGATGGATGCAATCAAACACTGGTAAGTGCTTATGGTAAGCTGTATTCAGGGGCAGTGAGGGCAGCAAAAAAACAATACTTTGCTGCCACTATTCAATCATCAACCTGCCGCCCAGCGGAGCTTTTCAGAATTGTCCAGGGGCTTTTACATGCTGGCCCCAAGGACATGGTAGAACCATCTGAGGCCCGCTGTAATACATTTGCTGGGCACTTCCAGAATAAAATCTCTGGCATCCGTCAGGACTTAGACTCCAGTGTTATAGCAGATGAATCTAGTGAGGTATCCAGAGCACAGGCTTGTCCTGTTTTCTTGGATGAGTTTCAGTTGGTGCAGCTCGAGGATGTTGACAAGGTGCTTGGACAGGTTCGTGCAACCACTTCCATATTGGATCCTTGCCCCTCTTGGCTAATAAAAGCTAGCAGGGATGGAACAACTGGCTGGGCCAGGGAAGTGATTAATGCCTCTTTGCAAGAGGGAGTGGTCCCAGGCCTCCTGAAAGAGGCGGCAGTGAGACCACTCCTAAAGAAATCTTCCCTGGACCCTAAAAATCTTAATAACTACAGGCCAGTAGCAAATGTTCCATTCCTGGGCAAGGTCCTGGAGCGGGTGGTTGCGAGCCAGCTCCAGGCACTCTTGGATGAGACTGATTATCTGGATCCATTTCAGTCGGGTTTCAGGCCTGGTTTTGGTACGGAAACAGCCTTGGTCGCCCTGTATGATGACCTATGTCGGGAGAAAGACAGGGGGAGTGTGACTCTGTTGATTCTCCTTGATCTCTCAGCGGCTTTCGATACCATCGACCATGGTATCCTTCTGGGACGACTGGCTGAGTTGGGAGTGGGAGGCACTGCATTGCAGTGGTTCCGCTCCTACTTGGTGGGTCGGCTCCAGAAGGTGGTGCTTGGGGAACATTGCTCGGCCCCGTGGATTCTCCAGTATGGGGTTCCGCAGGGGTCAGTTTTGTCCCCCATGCTGTTCAATATCTACATGAAACCGTTGAGTGCAGTCATCCGGAGTTTTGGAGTGCATTGTCATCAGTACGCTGATGACACACAGCTCTATTTCTCCTTTTCATCTTCATCAGGTGAGCTGTGGATGTGCTGAACCAAGTGCCTGGCTGCGACAATGGACTGGATGAGGGCTAATAAACTGAAACTCAATCCAGACAAGACTGAGACGCTGTTAGTGGGTGGTTTCGCTGACCGGATGGAGGGTGTTCAACCTGTTCTGGATGGGGTTGCACTCCCCTTGAAGGAGCGGGTTCGTAGCTTGGGGGTTCTCCTAGAACCATCTCTGTCACTTGAGGCGCAGGTGGCCTCAGTGGCACGGAGTGCCTTCTACCAACTTCGGTTGGTGGCCCAGCTACGTCCCTATCTGGACAGGGATAACCTGGCTTCAGTTGTCCATGCTCTGGTAACCTCCAAGTTAGATTACTGCAATGCACTCTACGTGGGGCTGCCTTTGAAGGTGGTTCGGAAGCTGCAGCTTGTGCAAAATGCAGCGGCCAGATTGATAACTGGAACCAGTAGGTTCGAACATATAAGACCTACTCTGGCCTGCTTGCATTGGCTGCCTGTATGTTTCCGAGCCCGGTTCAAGGTGCTGGTTTTAACCTATAAAGCCTTACACGGCTTGGGACCACAATACCTGATGGAACGCCTTTCCCGACATGAACCTACCCGAACACTACGTTCAATATCTAAGGCCCTCCTCCGAGTGCCTCCTCCGAGGGAGGCTCGGAGGTCAGCAACAAGAGAGAGGGCCTTCTCTGTGGTGGCTCCCCAATTGTGGAACGATCTCCCCGACGAGGCCCGCCTGGCGCCAACATTGTTATCTTTTCGGCGCCAGGTCAAGACTTTCCTCTTCTCTCAGGCATTTGGCAATATCTGAGGAGCCTGGGTTTGTTTTGTTTTGCTTTGTTTTTGTAGTTTTTGAAGTGTTGATGTGGTTTTTAAATGTATAGATTGTGTGTATGTTGTATGTTTTTGCTGTTTTAATTTTTGTATATTGTTTTTAATTGTTTTTAATCCTATGTAAACCGCCCAGAGAGCTTCGGCTATGGGGCGGTATACAAATGTATTAAATAAATAAATAAATAAATAAGTCTAACGTGGCACACTTGCAACTGAATTTGAGTCCCGAGGTAGAACCTTTTTTAAAAAAATCATAATTCACAGAATGTGTGTGTGGTGTTCCTTACAGCTTTTAAACAAATTCCTTAAAAACAAAACACCCCCCCCCCCCTCTGACAGGGTAGGAAGCATGGTTTCTGCTGCACATTTTAAAAACAGGGCCAGAATTGTCCCTATAGTGCTACATCATGTCACATGATTTCCAGGGTCTGTTTGGAAAGAACAAAAAGACAGTGTCATCATGGGTCACAGCAATGTGTAAGGCCCAGTGTTACCACTGGAAACTAGTTTATCAAGCAGTGGCATAACTGCACGCCTCGGCAGGGGATGACAACCTTGTGCAGAGCCAGAGAAGGAAATGACTTAGGTCAGACTGACACAACTTGGGCGGCAGAGAGGGTGGGTGGAGATAATCTGTTGTTCAAGAATTTGAATTAACAGGCAGGAATGTACTGCAAAGATGTATCCTTTTTTCTAGGGGTGGAACCAACATTGTTATTTAATATTTCTGTCCAAAGGACTGTGGGCTGAGAAAAGTCAAATACTGGTGAGTCCTGGAACCCTCCCATAATGAAGGGATCCAGTTCAGGCATTAGCTTTAAGATCCATGTTCAAAAGACTGACAATACAATCATATGCTTGTACACTCAGAACGAAGTCTCAGTGAGGAGCCATGGGGAAACCTCTTCACTAGTCTCACATGGCTAGCTTATCTGCGTTCCCTTTGTTTAGGAGGTCCAAAAGGAAGTCCCCATGGGCACCATCTGATTCTATGAATTTCCAGATATTTTCACACAAAAAATGTGGTACAAATCTTTTTTGATCCAGACACTGCACCTGCTAACCTCTAAAAAATAAACAAAACCTTATTGATGTTCAAAACAACAACAACTAGGATTGTTTCTTTCTTTTGAAAACAATTATGTTTTTATTCTATTTTTATTCTTTTGTTCAATTTGTTCACTGCTCCAAAATTCCTGAATGGGGAGCAGTATATAAATATTGTAAATGAATATTGTCAAAACTTCAATGTAGGCATGTTTAAGATTATTGAAGGAAGTGTGAAATAATTCATAATAAACAAAGGCTAACCCTAAATGTTAGAATAATCATCTTTAATATTTTGTATTTAATTTTCTGTTACAGGAACACATTCAAGACAATCTCCAGAAATAAAAACTTAGCTTAACAATTAACATTTGCTTTTACTGATAAAATTTGGATCCCATTGATTAAGTAACTAAAGCTGCAACTGACTGATCTACCAAATAAATTAACAAAGCCTACAGTCCTATGCACATCAGAAACAGGAAACTAGCTTGGGATGCGGTTGGACCACTAGGGTGACAAGTTCAAGCTGTACTGAACGAGGATATGGAGATTGCAGAGAAGCTGAATGAATAATTTGCATCAGTCTTCACTGTAGAGGACATAGGGCAGATACCTGTACCTAAACTGACATGTTCAGGAAGGGACTCTCAGGAAAGGAAGCAAATAGCCTGTGATCTCTGAATTCAAATGTGAAACTGATGATCTTCTAACAAAGAAATGTAAAAAGTCTTTAAGGTCAGCCTCTACCAGAGGACTGGAAATGGCCAACAGAACACAAATATCTAAAAAAAAAGAATGAGGGAGATCCAAAAAGTAAAGGCTGGCTAGTTGGGTGTACTACAAAAACGGCACATCTTTTTCTAAGGTTCTGAGCAATTTCTTTTGAGGAATCATATATTAAATATAAAACATTGGGTTTTATATATATTTATTTTCTCATTTCTACCCTGCAACGCTTAGTCTAAACAAGGGGTTCATCCAGCAGCATAAAATATCTGCGCCTCCACAAACTAGGAAACCTCCAACACAGCCTCTCTGACAATCTTTGGCTATTTTTCGTAAGTTTGAGTTTGTGGCAGTTTGCCGGGACCTTGAGGCAAGTGTAATCAACTGGGACATCTCCCCTCAGGGGAGAGACGCGAGTGTCCACTCTACTTTTTACATTCACATGGTTCTGAGATATGACACAGTGGCTCAGTTCGGACGACATATTAAGCAACGGAGGGGTAAATAACGTACTGACCATGCGTTAGGCAGGAGAAGCTCCACAGACGACATGCTGCAGCCAGCGCTGCTCGGAACCGGCAAACGCCCCGGCTGCAAGGAACTTGCGGCAGCCATTTTGGTTGCAGCCTCTCCTCCACGTGTCCCACAGCCGTATCCCAGCATGCACCGTGAGTTCTGCTGGCTGCATAGAGCGACCGGGTTTTTTTGGCTGCTCTAGGCAGCAGAACTCTATTACGAAACGGAATAGTCCACGGAGAGAGGGGGGCAGAATTCGGACGACACTTTAAACAACGGGGCTTCGGGCTAAACAACATGCAAGCCCGTTGTTTCGCTCTGTTGTTTAAAGTGCCTGATTAACGTACTGTCAGTTGTGTGTGCGTTGTGTGTTGCCCTCCAAACGACACAATAAGCAACACAACTGATGATTGTTCCCCCCCTCCTCCGTTGCCTAATGTGTCATCCGAACTGAGCCAGTGTAGAAGCCACATGTGTGCCTACATCGAGATCATGAATAAATACACCTAGGGGTGACCATATCACACCAGCTTTAAAATCACTTCACTGGCTGCCAATTAGTTTCCGGGCGAAGTACAAAGTGTTGGTGCCGTGACTCTAGCTAACTCCCCAAGCTTCTGCTCACGACTTTAGGCACACTGACACACAACAATAACAGTGAGATTTCTTTTATTGTAATCACACGGAATTCAAAGCATAACGGTTTTATTTCTGCAAACACACACTTGAAGCTGAAGACGGACCAGACAGCTTTCAGGTAGAACAGCTTAATGCAAACAGCACACACTCAGGGAATGACATTTAGAGTTAGTCCCAGTCCCTAGAGATCAGGAGCGGCTACGCTGCGCTGAGTCCTCTGGAAACAAAGGGAGACTCGAGGATCAGGCCTCCTGACAGTAGAACATCGGTCATCTGGCAACTAAATCCTCACTCAGCCTGTCGGGCACACTGAGCTGACCACGGAAGCCAGATGCCAGGGAATGAACCTTTGTGACTTAGGGACCTTTCCCAAATCTCGTAGCTTTAGCACTGAGGAAAGGTCCTCTCGCAGGTCCCACACACACACGAGTTTCAGAACAGCAACGATCAGCCTCTATCTTCTCTGTGCCCGTAACTTTGGCTCTATGCAGAGAAACAACAGGCTATAGAACACGAATCCAGAACAGTAATCTCAAGTTCAAATCTATGAAAAGCCACTGTGCACTTTTCATGGCAGAGTTCTTTAGAAGTAACAAGTCTAAAAAGCAACAGAACATGTACAGAGTGCATCACACAATTCCAAATCAGATAGAAACTCACAGCAGCAGCAGAGCAGCAAGAGGATAGACAAGATAATTCTTAGCAAAGGGATTTCTCCCAGGACGTAAGCAAATATAGTGTGGAGGCTGGGCAATTCTACCCTACTTTGACAAACAGGGCTTCAGGCCTGTAATCTAAACTCCTGCGCCAACAGGGCGGCACGGTTCAACCTCTTCTTGATGACGCCACAATGTGAAGAAGATAGCCCCCACCTTTCTTAAAACAACCTTCATTCTCACAGAAACTCAAGGCCTAAGCCGACAGTTTGAGATTAGCACAGAACAGAGACATTTTCTTCTCATAACAATTTCCAAACCTTCAGTGTACAATTCACTAAGCCTGCTTAGTGAATTGTCACCCAACATGATCATCACCATTAAAGCCCTACATGGTTTGGGTCCAGGTTTCCTGTGGGATCGCCTTCTCCCATACAATCTGCCCCACACACTCAGGTCCTCTGGGAAGAATTTGTTACAGTCAGCCAAAACTAGACTGACAACTGTTACCCAGAGGACATTCTCTTCTGCCGCTCCCAGACTGTGGAATGGCCTGCCGGAGGAGCTTCGTCAACTTAATAGTTTTTTTGACTTTAAAAAAGCCATAAAGACCGATCTCTTCCGGCAGGCCTACCCAGATGAATTTTAAACGTTTTATTGGTATTTTAATAATGTATTAGTTTTATGTGCATTTAATCAGTTTTATGTATTTTATATTTGGTGTTGTTCCCTGCCTCGATCCAGAGGGCGAGGTGAGTAATAAATAAATATTATTATTATTATTATTATTATTTGTCTCTACTAATCTCCATAATAAATTCTGAAGATGAATGAGATGTTAGCTCACAAACTGCCAAGTTGGCCATGGTTATTTGGATAGTAGACACTAGTCCAAAGGAAAAGGGCCACATTTCCCTGTGGATGAGCTGCAAAGGGCAGAGCACATGTACATACTCACACTCCATCAGCTGAGATCACCTTTCCTATGATATCCCTCCACCCTGCACACACACACTCCTCAGCTGAGGGCTAGAAATCACTGTTCAGTGTTTTTTTTTTGTTTTTTTTTTTTTTTTAGCAATGTAGGAAACAAATTGCCACAAAGGTGCAGTGAGGGGTTAAAGTGCCAGCCTCCCTCAGTTATCCAAGAACAAAACTGTTAGAGGGCATACGACATAATCCCATCTAGATCGTTATTATGACAAAAAACATGAATGTTGATGCTGGCCCAACATCAGCAATGCAATACCCTCTTTGGGAACTGACCATGCTAAAAACCAAAACCAAACAGAACTTAGGCTTCTAATCAGTCAGGTACTTAAAAGCTTGCTAAGAGTGTCTAATTTTTTTAAATGGTTATTTTTATCTGCAAATAAGAAATCATTTAACGAAAGGGGAAAAAACAATTGAAATCTAAGATGATAAAGATTTTCCAGTTCTGTATATGGCAGGCTTGAGGTCCTAAAAATAGCACATGGTTATATTTGAAGTTGAAATAATTTATCCATCCCTGTCCTTGCTATAGTCCACTTCTGGAGAAACAATACACTGCATTTACCCAAATGGACATAACATTTGGGAAGTTTCACAGATTACTGCCTGGGTGAGATAAATGAACTGTAAAGTACACTGCTAGGCACAATAGTTGGGAGATTTTTGTATATTTGCTTGCAACTATACCACGCATTTAGGGTGGCTTTTCAGGTTTTTCATAACCTGAAAAAACACCCTAAATGGTTGATTATAAAAATTAGGATAAAGAATCCTATGGCCACCCTAGCCTCCTTCCCTCTCCATTCCCGAAGCAACGTGCCTGCCGCTCTGCATAGGATACTTATAAGCCTCTGAATCTGAAGGCTTATATGTAGCCAGGGAGGATCATGTGGGATTGCACCTTTAATTCTTAATTATTAAAGATGCACAAATATATTAAAATCCAAATATCAATTTCTTGTAGGAGAAAGCAACTGTGGAAGAGGGCAATTTGGAGTAGAAAAGGGGCTTGGGAGAGTATTTTTTCCCCAACCTTCCAACCAACCTTTCTCCTTCCACTCAAGTTCCAGATGCATGCTTACAAGGGTAGACCTGGACCTTAATCCCCATAGGGGAAAAGGCAATTGGGAAAGCTGAGGGTTACCCCTCACCTACTCCACTGAAACAATGCCTCCCAAATCCTCTGCATTTACTACACGCATTTGCATGTAATATACAGTTTGCCCCAAAGTATTTTACTTAAATAGTTTTCTAAGAAAAAGGTTACAACTGTACTTTGAGCTAAGTGGAAACAAACGACTTAGCATTCTGTGATCTATTTTGTAAAGAGTTGTAAAAAAGGGATTGACCTCTGTGGAGAGAAAAGGTAAATGGTTGCACAATAAGCATGTGACTCTATTTTAAAAATGGAGAACTCAGATGGTTCTATTCTTTAGTTGGATACCCTTGTTAGTACTGTCAAATTCTGTGAGCACAAAAACATTTGCAAACTGTTTTCCAACATGCAAGATTCATCTTCATAGAGAAGAAAATCACCTTTTCAGCAATGAAGCTTTAAAAAAAACCTTTTATTCGTTGCTATTACTGTGGGGGCAGATGAACAGTCTGGGAGATTCCTGCTCTGAGAACCAGCTGTCATTTAATCATACATTTCAAACGGGATTTAGGAAGCTTTGCAGGCAGACTCTCTTCCAAGCCCTTTCCTCTCTTGCTTCCTTTTTCAGGAGACAATGGATTCAAGATGTGTAATGTCTGTTCCCCAGCCGTAGTTTTAATCTCCAAATGTTACTGGACTTTGATCACAAGGGATGATTATTAGTTCAGAAAAAACTAATTGATCAGAAAAAAGCCCTTTGAACTAAACTGGGACACCCACGATCAAGTTGTTCTTTGGGGAACATGTTTCAGGTTCCATGGATATCACTTGGACGGAATAGTTGCATCTTTCCACACTCCAAGCCCGGTCCAAATCCACCAACCCCATACAATGTTTACCTAAAGGGTAAAAACAAACAAAGAATTTGTAAAGGCTTTTTAAATTATTCTAGTATTATAATGCCAAAATACTAATTTTCACATAAGCAAGCGGTGCCAGTAAATACATTGCAGTGATCAAAGCTTCTTTCTGCTCGTAGTTTATTAATGAAACATTAAATACTTTCCTAAACTGGTTATTTCTAATGCAGCGGAATGGTCTCATTATGACATTAAGAACAGAAATATATGTGACCAAAAGATACAGATTAAAAGTTGATAAACATATGTTCACTTGATAAATGCAACATGAAGTACGTGTTTGGGGGGACTCATTGGTCAAAGACTTGCTTTGCAGAGAGCACTATACTGTTCCATCACTGGTATCACCATTTTTTTTAAAAAAACCTCTCTTATGACAGAATTGCTAGTCAGATTAGACAGTACTGGCAAGAACTTCCATGTTTATTTCCAAGAACTTTTCCTAACTATTAATATTACATTGTTGTTGTTTCTTTGTAATGACAATTGGAGTTTTGTTGTTTTTATTAAATTGGTTGTTTTTACTCTTTAAGCTATGGATTTTTCAAAGTTACTTTGTGTGTGTGATCAACAGAAAAACAGAGATAAATAAATACCACAATATGTCACCTCAAACACAATGCTTTTCAATGGAAGCAGTGTCATGCAGCGGAAGGTCTTAATAGGTGGGAGGAATCATGTGGAGAAAGTGCTTCCTCTGTTATGCTGTGTCCAGATCTGATGGGTCGTCAGCAATAACCTGAATTGTGTTTAGAAGCCATTTCTTTTTACTGAACTTTTCTTTTTTGGGGGAGGAAAAGCAGCTTATGAATTTTAATATAAATTAAACCAATAGACAGCCAATGCATGCCAGGATGCGTGTCTGGTGTTTTCTTTCTCCCTCCACCTATTCATTCCCTGTCATTCTCTCATCATATAAGAAGGTTTAGAGAACAACATAGTACACCTTATGTATATAATCTGCTATGAATGCATGTTTTTGTGTGTAACAACCCTGTTTAAAACAAACGCAAAATTAGGAAATTTGAGACATTTTCAATTTAATCTTACTAGTGAGTTATTAATTTTGTATGGCTAATATAATAGGATATTTTGCCCACCTTTCACTCAACGTTCTGCATTTAAGTATTATCTTAAGGAAAGTTTTGGCAAAATTAGGCCTATCAAAGCACAAATTTCCATGTAGGTAACAAACTATTTGTTTATTTTTAAATTCAAATTTTTATATTTAATTTTTTTAAAAAACAAATCACACGGACCACTGACTATTCCTGAACATATATTCTCTTATTCCTTCTTTTCTGTAGAGGAAACTGGCCTTTCAAAAGTTATTGTACATGCCCTGTAATAGAGTGGTTCTCCTACAAGAGAGAATTTTGTTGTACTGTTTTATCTAAAAACATATCATTTGTTGGAAACATAATGAAAAAAGTTTGCTTTAAAACCAAAAGAGATCTATTCATGTTTACTCAGAAGTAAGACCCACTGTGTTTTATGGGCCTTGCTCCCAGGTAGGCCTGCACAGAATTGCAGCTCAAGTGCACATGATGTAGCATCTCAGTATCTGATTCTGCCTTTTAGAGAAATGCAGGTTGCCTACCTGTAACTGTAGTTCTTCGAGTGGTCATCTGTGCAGTCACACATATGGGCTCGCGCCGGCGCCGAGCCCCGCTCGGGAAACTTCCCTAGCTAGCCTAGCGTTTTTGGCGGGAACCCCTCCCCCCACCATCTCACCGCGCATGCTCCGGGTTCCCGCCTACCTCAGTTCCTTGAGACCGCATTGGCCTCGCAACCAAGGTAGTATGACTAAAAACTGGAGCATACCGGTAAAAAGAACACACTGCACACAAGCGATGCAGAGAGGGGATGGTGGGTGGGTTGTGTGACTGCACAGATGACCACTCGAAGAACTACAGTTACAGGTAGGCAACCTGCATTTCTTCTTCGTGGTCTCTGTGCATCACACATATGGGCGAGTAATCAGCAGTACTTACCGGAGGAGGGTCTGCACGCTGGAATTCAATGGCAGATAGAGGAAAGGACAGCTCTCCCAAAGGATGCGTCCTTGACTGCTCTGGTATCTAGTCTGTAGTGCTTTACGAACGTAGAGGCATTCGACCACGTCGCGGCTCTACAGATATCCGGGATTGAAGACCCATGGGACAGGGCAGCAGATGTGGCTTGTCCCCTCGTGGAATGCGCGGAGAATTCGGCTGGCGGAATTTTCCGTAGCACTTGGTAAGCTAAGACAATAGTGTCTACGATCCAATGGGAGAGGCGTTGCGGAGAAACCGCTAGGCCTTTCGTCCTGCCTCCGTAGCAAACAAACAACTTATCCGACTTACGGAATGAAAGTGATCTGTCCTTATAGAAGGCTAATGCCCTTCTCACATCTAGGGTGTGCAACTTGGAGCAGAGAGAGTCCGTGGGCTCCTTGAAAAAAGTAGGCAGAACAATATCTTGGTTAATATGAAATGGGGAAGAAACCTTAGGAACAAACGAGGGTCCCGGACGTAACACCACCTTATCTGGGAAGAATTGTGTGTAAGGTGGGTGAAGCATCAGTGCGGCCAGTTCCGAAGCTCGCCTTGCCGATGTGATGGCAACAAGAAATGCCGTTTTCAGAGTCAGTAAACGTAGGTTAACGGTGGCCAAGGGCTCAAAGGGTTTTCCCGTGAGGGCAGTTAGGACCACCGATAAGCTCCATTGAGGGGTAATGGATCGCAACTGGGGAAATAAGTTCCTAAGTCCTTTCAGGAATGTTCTAGTGATGGGGTGCGTAAAAATGGAAAACCCATCAACCTTAACATGGTGCCTTGAAATAGCCGCCAAATACACCCTTAGAGATGATAACTTCAGTCCCGTGGAGTGTAGGGAATATACAAAATCAATTACTCCGGAGATGGGGCCATTGACAGGGCTAAATCCATTTTGCTTCGCAAATTCCTGGAAACGCTTCCATTTCCTAGCATATGATGCTCTGGTGGAGGGTTTTATGGAAGCTTCAAAGATAGTCTTTAATGCAGGTGGTAAGTGGAGTGACTGCCAGTTGGTTGGATCCTCCACGCTGTGAGTTTCAGGGACTGCAAGTCGGGGTGTAGGATCTTGCCGTTTTCCTTTGACAGCAGGTTCTGGCGCTGCGGTAGATGCCAGAACTGGCGCCGCGCTAAGCGACACAGAGGGGTAAACCACGGTTGTCGTGGCCACCAGGGAGTTATTAAGATGGCGTTTGCGAGGGATCTGCTGGCTTTGGCTATTGTCCGAGATATCAGTGGGAATGGCGGAAACATATATAGGAAGTCTTTGGACCAATCCCACTGGAATGCATCTCCTAGAGACGCAGGTCCAATCCCCGCCCGCGAACAGTAATTTTGACAGGCTGCATTGGCAGAAGTCGCAAATAAATCTACAGAGGGGAGACCCCACCTGTCGAACAGCATGCAGAGAACGTCTCTGGCTAACTCCCACTCGTGAGTGTTGGCGAATTCCCGACTGAGAGTATCCGCCAACCCATTGTCTGTGCCGGCGATGTGCAGCGCGGAGAGACAGATCCTGTTGCGTATCGCCCAGCGAAAAATGCGTAGTGTGAGGTTGAGGAGACGGGAGGAACGCGTCCCTCCTTCCTTGTTGATATACCACACCACGGCGGTATTGTCGGAGAGTATTTGCACGTGGTGACCTCGTAAGAGGGGCAGAAAGCTGTGGAGGGCCCGTTTGACGGCCAGCAGCTCGAGGACATTGATGTGTAGGGATCTCTGGGCGTGTGACCATTTTCCTTGTATTCTCAGGTCGTCTACATGAGCTCCCCAGCCCTCCAGGGAGGCGTCCGTCGTGAGTTCCCGAGTGGGCTCGTGTTGATGGAACGGGAGGCCTTGCGAAAGATGAGCCATAACCGACCACCATTCGAGAGACGGAAGGACGGAGAACGGAAGGGTAAGTATCGTCCTGTGAGGGTTCTGTTCCGGGCAGTAGTGCTTTAGGAGCACCTGTTGAAGGGGGCGCATGTGTAGTCTGGCCCACCGAACAACGAATACTGAAGAGGCTATCAGGCCCAACAACCTTAGTACCGCGAACGCTGTTGTTCTGCGGGTGTAGCGGAGACGGGTGGCGAGGGCTTGGATACTGCGTCTGCGTTCCACAGGAAGAAATGCGCGACCCAGAACCGAGTCGATGGACACTCCGATAAACTGAATCTGCTTTGTTGGTTGCAATACTGACTTTTCCACATTTATTTGCAGCCCGAGCTCGGTGAGGCAGGAAGTAACCATGCGAACGTCTTTGAGAGCCTGCCGACGAGACGTGGAGACGATTAGCCAATCGTCCAGGTAGGGGTATATCTCGATATCTTGCGATCTGAGATGGGCGCATACAGCCGCCATACACTTGGTAAAAACACGTGGAGCAGTTCGAAGGCCGAATGGGAGAACCGCGAATTGGTAGGCTTGACTTCCCACAATGAATCGCAGGAACTTTCGATGCGCGCAGTGAATTGGGATGTGGAAGTAAGCATCTTTGAGGTCCACGGATGTGAACCATCTGTTTCGCTTTAGCAATGGTAGTATTTGTGCTAATGTAATCATGCGAAATTTCTTCGGTTGTATAAACTTGTTTAGATGTCTGAGGTCCATAATTGGGCGGAGGCCTCCGTCCTTCTTTGGAACCGTGAAATAGCGCGAGTAAAAACCCGCTTTTTTTAGTTTTTGAGGAACGACCGTGATCGCTCTCTTTTCCAAGAGCGTGGATATCTCTTGGATGAGTACTGTAGATGGTTGAGTGTGTCGCACCATGCCAAGGGGGGGACGAGCCCCAAACTCGATACGATAGCCCTCGGCTATGGTGGACAGAATCCACCGATCCGTAGTAATGCTTTCCCATGCTGGCAGGAAGGGTAGCAGTCTGTTGTAAGGATCTTTGAGGCTGCGAAAGGGTACCGCCGAGTCAAAGGCGCCGTTTCGCGCCATAGTCCTGCTTGCGAGACTTTCCGAACCTAGACGAAGGCTTACGTGATTGGTACGAAGTCTGGGGTTGCTGAGATTGGTAACGCTGGGAACGTTCCTGCTGCTGGCGAGACTGGTAAGGAAGCGGCCGATACCAGCGACGTTGCCGGTGAGGCTGTTGGTGCTGCTGCTGCTGTGACGGCACGCTCATTCTTTTTGCAGTCATTTTGGCTTTATGGATGACATCCATAGTATCGTCCGTGGTGGCATGGAAGAGCCCTTCCCCGTCAAAGGGCAGATCTTCGATCCGGGCTTTTGTTTCTGTCGGCAAGTTTGATGACCGTAGCCAAGCATGGCGTCGCAAGGCCACCCCCGCCATAAGAGCTTTTGCAGTACAGTCCGTTTGATGGTTGGCAGTGGCCAGCTGTTGTCTTGACAATCTCGCTGCCTCCGCCTGGAAAACTCTTGCCAACTCGCGTTGGTCGTCCGGCAGGTAATCGGTGAGAGTGGAGATTTTCTCCCATAAAAATAGTTGATAACGGGCCATGGTGGCCTGGTAATTCGCTACCTTGAACCCTAGTGCCGCTGAAGAATAAAGTTTTCGGCCGACTGCATCCAGCTTTCTTCCCTCCTTGTCAGTTGGAGCGGCGTGGGACCGTCCCGTCCTACCGACTGATGACTCCACCACAATTGAATTAGGTTTTGGGTGCGTAAATAGGAACGGGGCGTCCGCCTCTTGGACTTTGTACAATGCGTCCAGCCTTTTTGTCGTTGGGCCCGATGTAGCTGGATTTGGCCATGCTTCTTGCAACGTTTGCAGGAGAGTAGGCACTACTGGAAGCGTAGGCTGAGGTGTCGGATTCAGATACATTACATCATATATTTTGTCCTTTAATGGCTGCTTGGGTTGCTGCAGATCCAGACCCAGAGATTGAGCCATACGCTGCATCTGATCCGAGAATGCCCCTAATTCTAATGAAGGGGATACTCTGTCTGAGGCCACCACCACGTCGGCGGGAGAAGGCGCCGATGGTGGGGGGGAAGGAATTGAAGACGTATCTGACGCATAGTCTTCTCGTGAGGATGGAGAAGGCTCTCGCATCGGTACCGACAGTTGTAAGGAATGCGAGGGTGTTCGTGACCTCGCTGCTGTTGGGGGAAGTCGCTTACCCGTATATGGGTCAAATCTAAATTGTTTCTGCGGGCGATGCCCAGAGGTACTGCGGGCTCGCTCAGAAGACACGTCCCAATCATGGGATCGGGATCGCGAAAGTGCCCGGGACCGCTCCGTGACCCCTGATGTACGGGATCGGGGGGAAGGCGGTAGATCTTGTTCCGGGTCAGAATCCAGCGAGATAGGCTGAACGGTACCGAGGGGGTCGGTACCGAGGCCAGGATGGTCCTCGGAGTCGAGTTGATCCACTGTCACGATCTCGGAAATGTCGATCTCGGAAGAGAAGTCAATCGGAGACCGGGGCGGCCGCGGCGGTAGCGACGCAGCCCTGTCCCTCGGAGTGGACGCCCTTCGTGCATCCCTCGGTACCGATGCCGGTGGAGCTGACGTCGGCGTCGCGTGGGCCGTCCTCGGTGTCGAAGGTTGCAGTGTCAGCGGTGTCGATGGTGGTCGAGAAGGGCTCGGTACCGACGGGAGTTGCTGCTTCCCAGACATCGAAGCAGTTGTCGACGCTGTCGGCGCCGAGTGTTTTTTCTTTTTTGCCTTCGATGTCGACAGCGGCTCCGATGCCGATCTCTTCGACGCCGATGACGCCGCCGCCGATGGCTTCGGTACCGAAGATTTCGAAATGGCCGACTTATCTCGGTGTTTCTTCGGTCTCTGTAGCTGGGTCTTCGCACTTTTTGATGGGGGACGGGTCCCCGTCAGTGGGTCCAAAACCCCATGCCCTTCAGCAATCACAGTGCCGGGCGATGCTGGGTCTGAGCGACTTACTGGCGGCCGCCAGCGCTCCCCAGAAGTCGAGTAGGCCTTGTCGGACAAGTCGTCCCGAGGAGAACGTGGCAATTCTCTCTGCCTGTCCACTGCCGACAGAGCGTTGCTCCAGAGGAGACTGCGCAGTCTATCTGCCCTATTCCGCCGGGTTTGCCGGGAAAAAGACATGCAGTGAGAACATGTCTCCACAACGTGGCCCTCTCCTAGGCACAGTAGGCAGAGGGAATGCCCATCGGTAAGGGTGAGCTTTGCCTTACATTTTAGGCAATGCTTGAAAAGGGCAGCCTGCGCCATTGCCGCAGCAGGCGGCTCAGCAGGAGCGAAAACGAATAACTTAACTACTATTACTATTATTAATTTTTTTTTTTTTTTTTTTATATATATATATGTTAAACACAATACTAACGCTAAGCTAACTAACTATTCTAACTTTGAACAGATATACGAACGACGAAGAAACGTCGGAGGAAGTCTCCCGCGAGGCTAATTCACCAGCGGTCGAAGAAGAACTGAGGTAGGCGGGAACCCGGAGCATGCGCGGTGAGATGGTGGGGGGAGGGGTTCCCGCCAAAAACGCTAGGCTAGCTAGGGAAGTTTCCCGAGCGGGGCTCGGCGCCGGCGCGAGCCCATATGTGTGATGCACAGAGACCACGAAGAAGAACATGTGGTTAGTGCTAATCTGATTTGACCTTTACCCTAGTCATCTGAAAACAAAACTTAATCCACACCAACCACACACCCATTAGCAAGTTTAAAAGGTGAAGAAAGATGACTGAAATGGAAAAGATTATTTTAATGGAGCGGATAAGCCTGATGTCAAATATATCCTCGGAAGAAACAACAAGACGAAAAAAAAATAGCCAAAAAGAGGTTGTTGTTGATGGCGGTTTACAAATCCTGCTCTACTTACTTTATCCTTGAAGAGAAAAGGTACTATAGTGTTGCAGCATTAAATTTACCTGAAATGCTGAGTTGACACTTAGACGATCATTTATATCCACCCACCCCACCCTTCATTAAGAGATATGCTTCCTTTTCATATCACCAAAGTCCTGGAAAAAATGCCCACTCCCATTTGGTGGAGTGACACCTCTTGAACTCACAGCTGTGACCCTGACAGCACATTTTCCTTTCAGATACAGGGTTGGCTTTAAAGTTTTGCCAGACTTACTGATGATGAAGAAAAAAAGGCAAGATTATCTCAAGTCCTCAGTGCTTCCTATTGTACTCTTAACCACAGCAATGATCTCCCATTTATCTCAAATGTTGTATTTTTCTTTTTAATATTATGCCTTGCTTTTCAGTGGACAAGGCTTGCAAAATGGCTTAAAATAAATGGGGAAGTTCCCTTTTCACACTATGTAAGAGGTGATAGAAGACGGAAATGTAAGTGCACTTGCTTTTTGCTGGTTGTTGTAACATGCGACGCAGTCTTGAATATATATTTTCAAGATATAAACAATATGTTTCTATTGGAGTCACACAGTGCTTCTTAACATCTGTATGAAACCACTGGTAGAGAGCACCTGGGCGTGAGCTGTCATCAGTACGCTCATGATATCCAACTCTATATCACCTTGCCATTTTGCTGTAGAGGTTCTGAAGTTATGTCTGGAATCAGTGATGTGTTGGTTGAGGGTAAACAAACTGAAATTAAATCCAGACTAGACAACCATGTTACTGGTCATGAGGCCTACAGGGATAGGATATCAGTCTATTCTCAACAGGATTGCACTCCCCTTGAAAGATCAGGTTTGTTGCTTGAGGGGTACTCCTAAATTCAAATTTGCTATGGATGTCCACATGGCAGCTGGAGCCAGGAATGCTTTTGCCACATACACTCATTCCTGTCATGGTATAACTGGCCATGGTCATACATTAGTTATATCACAGCTGGACTAGTGTAACACACTCTGCCCTTGAAAACCACTTAGAAACTTCCGTTGGTGCAGAATGCTGCTGTTAAAACCATGACCGTCAAGGGTTGGGATCTTGTGACACATGTATTGTAATAGCTGCGCTATTTCCAGTTCATTTCTGAGTTTAATTCAAGGTGCTGGTTATTACCTTCAAAGCACTAAACCGATTGGGATCAAATTATTTGAAGACCCGTCTTGTCCCATGTGAATCTGCCTGTTCTTTAAAATCAACCATCCTCTTCGTGTTCGGCCAGTGTTAGAAGAACTCTTTTTTAAAACAAGATTTTGTTTCTATGGCTGATTAAATTATTCATTGTTATTTCTGGCTCTCTTGATTCTTTTTAATGCTATTTATAGTGTTGAGATGTGTTTTATCTGATTATTGCTTCTAATTTTTAGATGGTTGTTGTTTTCTTTGTTGATGTTGCTTTTTATGTTGGTTGTTTTGAAGTGTTTCCATTGGAGGGAGAAAACGGGACAGAAATTTTACTACAGTTAAGCAGTAAAAGAATTCTGACTCAGAATGTATAAACAGGAATGCACTGTGTTCAGGGATGTACATGTCTGGCATTAAAAGAGGGCTGGAAGGGGAGCTCAGTCCAGGAAAAACTTATTTCAAAACAAAAAAGGTCCAAAGCGCCAGCCAATTGGGGCAGCGATGATGCTCACTTTGGAGCATCACTACCAGATACTAAGGCTGCATCACAAAGACTTTCATCCCCTTTTAGGGATGGAAATTCATCCTGAAAATCGGACAACACTTTTTGCAGCTGAGGAAATGTTTGCGAAAGCCACCCCAAAACACTTTTTAGATCCATTTATGTTTATTTTATTTAAGCTTCAAAGTTTATTTCTATCCTGCCCTTTAACTAAATGTAGGCTTCCAAGGCTGAGGCTCTAGCAAACTGACTTGCCTAAGGCCACCTAGCTATTTCATGGCTGATGGGAGATTTGAATTGGGGACTTTCCATCTCACAGACCATAATTTTAGCCACTGCACTACATTGCAGCTCTAAGTGACATCTGAAGAGACATTAGTGGGTTTCTCAGATTCCCTCATCTCCTTTATTGGGATGTAAATAACAGGTGAATAAAGAACAGCATAGATACCACAGCATAATACATTCAACCCCAGATTTAAACTGAGCATCAACAAAGAAAGCTATTCCCTTGTATCTCTAAATTTTATCTACTGTGGATTCTAAGAAACCAGCACTTTAATTCCTTGCTGATAAACATACCAGAATTACCCATATATAGTAAGCTAAGCTCATCACCAAGTATAGTCCATCTAATCTACAAAACAGCTGCTACAGAAGACCATACCTATTTGCCTGCGTTCAGGGGGAAGCTGGACAGCTGTCTGATCAGCAAATCTGCAGAGAACCATGTGCTCCTAGAATGAAAAAAATATATCCAAACAAACACAAATATCACAGGCATCTTCCATTACATTCTTCTAAAATAACTGTTTTAGTAGCAGTACTCCGGAAACTATTTATATCTGAAGTACCAAACAATTAACTGGAGTTTCCTATTTTGCTATGAAATACTATTCGCAACAGGTTCTGGATAGCATTACATTACTTTTTTTGAAACTAATAATGATGTAAACTAGTAGGTGTGCAATCTGGCCTAATGTGGCCTGCAATGATTGGTATTTACTATGTGAGTTCTTTTTGCTCCATGCTTCTTGCTCAGATCACTTTACGTCTATTGTCCATGGACATGTGGGTTTGGTGGGGTGTGAATTTGTAGTAAGGCCTAATTAGGGCAACTGACGTAATTGTTATCTAAGCATCTTTTCTCCACCTGAAGATTTTGCCTGGCTCCAGGATTTTCCAGGTTTTTGCAGGCTCTGAACAGGCATGGAGATGATTACTGGAGGATTATGTGGGAGGATCCCAACCATACCATTAACAGGCTTATGCAGTGGTGGTGAAGAAGAAATTCTTTTCTGACTCCACTGCATCCTTGAGTTGTCCCCATCAGAGCTTTTCCAGGAGTTTATTACAGTCTACTCCTATTGGAAATTATGCAGAACCCTTGGAAGTGACTTGTTTGTAAGACATTTTGAGCATAAAATCACTCATGTCCATCTCAACATTGATTCTATAATTTCTGCAGAGTTTTTTTGGATGAGTTTCAATCATTGCAGCCCAATGATGTGGATAGTATTCTAGGATACATCCAATTTACCTTTTGCCTGTTTGGCCCTTGCCTTTCAATGGTTAATGACAAATAGGGAAGGGTTGGCTAGCTAAGTCCAGGAGGTTGTAAATGTTTCATTGAAAGAGTGGTTGTTCCAGCCAGCCACTTTGAAAGAGGTGGTCATATGGACCCACCCTCCTTGGACCCAAATTATGTGATAAACTATAGGTTATATCTCCTTCCTTGGAAAGGTGATAGAGTGCACCATGGCCGCATATTCCAGGGAGTCCTGGATGAAACAGATTTGCTTGGATTTCAATAATGGTTTAGGCCAGGGTTTAGAAGAAAAACTTTGGTTGCACTGATATATGACCTGCTTCAGGACAGAGACATAAAGTGTGTGACCATATTGATCCTTTGAGATCTCTCAGTATCACAACCATCAACCATGATATCCTTCTGGGTAAGCTGGCTGGAATGGGGAGGGGGGCTGTACTATGGTGTTATGTGACTTGATACCAGAAAATGGTGCTTGGAGACTTCTACTATACCCCATGGCATTTATGCTATGGGATCTCACAATGTTCAAATTTATCCCTCAGTACTGTTCAGTATCTACATGAAATCACTGGCTGGAGTCATCATCAGGAGATGTGGAGTGTGGTGCCAGCAATATGCTGATGACACCAAGATCTATTTCATCTCAAGATTAGATTATTGTAATGTGCTTATGTTGGATGATCTTTGAAGATGGTTTGGAAGTTTCAGTAGGTAAAAAATACAGCTGCATGTGTGACAACTGGATTAAGTAGGTTACCACATATTACACCAGTATTAAAACAACTATTGGCCTTGGTACTTATATTAAATGAATAATATGCATATTTTGCCATCTATACTCTTGCAAAATATGTGCGTGTTCGTTCCTCTGGCCCATTCAGATCAAGGCACAGCTAGATGACATATGAGAGATCTGTGTTTGATTTCTCCCATGGTGGGGGAACCGTACTGAACTGGTACCAATACTTCCCCACCGCTGGTGGATAAATCAGGAAAATTTTGTGAGAGGTTAATTTCTCCCTATTGCCATGCCCCAGTTCCAATGTGGCCCCTTTTAGCAAAAAAAAAAAAGTAACATGGGAGAACCTGATTGCATATCTTCCACATCATGTCTACTTTGATCCTAAACACTGTCATGTCCCTTCTGTGCTTTCTGCTGCACTTCATCTGACTCAGGCAAGCACTGCACCATGCAGCGTTGCCAAATGCACAGCCAATGGGGGGGGGGGAGCACCACCAGGTACAATCCTGCTTCTCCCATAACAAATAAGCAATGTTCTGAGGTTCCCAGTGTTTTGCTCCTCTGGCAAATACCATGGCCTCGGGCGTTCATCACATTCTTGCATCTGGGTCTTTCCATTTGTACAGAAAGCCATAGATTTAGCTATAAAACTCCACCTATCCTTCCTGCTGAACCACTATTAGGTCAAATCGACTGTGAATCATGGTCTATAATATAACTTCATGCAGACCCGACCTCAGAGCAGAGGTATTTATGCTTTATACAGGCGGAAAAAGGTGCAAAAAGGAAAACTAACACTGTGACAGTGCTTTTGCTGACAGTTGCACTAGCTAGGACAGTGCCAAGTCGCAGCAATCAGAACCATTTCAGAACTGTAGATCCTGACAGAGACGCCTGTAACATTAGATGGAGATAAGTATGTGAAAACACAAAGCACTTTCATATGGAATTTAGGCAATATCATTTGCAAAGAACAAATCCTTCCAAATACATAAAAATATGGTGATATCTATAATTCTGCAGTAAAAAAAAGAATAGAGACTTTAAATGTGTAGGATTTCATTAGGTTTTTTAATTATACCGTTGGACAGTATCTTGATGGTTTTAACTACACAGTAATTATCCATGACACTCGGAGATAGACTGAATATAAATCCAATTAAATTTAGAAGGGAATGCAAGGGTAGGCAACCAGATGTTTTGAACAACAACTCCCATAATTCATGGCTACTGGCCATGCTGGCTGAGGCTGATAGGAGTTGCAGCCCCAAACATCCGGATGGCACCAGGCTGCCTGTTCCTGAAATACTGTGTTGAAAATGTGTACATCTAAAACTGGAATAACTGTTTTAATTTTACAGAGTACTTAGAAACTATGGGAAGGATTCCTATACCCTGCAGAAATAATGCCAATTAGGTCTTTGGTTAGCTAACCTCTAGGAGGTTGTAGAGATCAACATATCTTCACAACAGGCATGAGTTATATGACATGGATATAATGCAAAGAGCCTCTTTATGCATGTGTATGAGCTTAGGTGCAGCAGCTAGGAATTTTCTCCCCCCCCCCCAATAATAGCACTTGTTGCAAACTAATGTTTAAGCTAAGAACTGATGTTCAGAAATACAATGAAAATTCCTGCGTGTGAACAGTTCTCCCCATTTGTGGCCCATTCACCTTATCCCAAGGGCTCCATTATGCGGTACAGCAGGTTATTTTCCTGACTTTCCTGATGCATTACACACACACACATACACACCCACACCCACACACACCACTGCACCACCAGCTCTAAGAAGTATATAAGAGCTGGTTGTGTGCCTAGATACCCTAGCACACATCTCTGGGTCATCATCTATAATATTTGCACATTATGATATTCAAACACATGGCGTGCCAACCTAGTTAAGCAAAGCATACCAAAAAACAAAAAAACAACCAGCACAGCTTTCAAGGGGGATTTTAGGCGGAAGAATGGCAGGTGAAGCAAGTGTTAAGCATCTCATTGTGCTCCCTTTGTTTCTCCACTCAAAATTGTAAAGCTCCTTTTAAAAAGGGCGCTGTCCTCCATTAAATGTGCTTGTGCATTTAGTATTTAAGTTAGCTCCAAATCTAAATTACTGATGCAAGCCATTTCCCTCTAGAAAATAATAGCAGCTGCAAATAGGTCTAAACGACCAGCAATGACCTGGGCTTTTGCTATGAGATGCACAGCTGCCATTTTGAATGAAACATTGTGTGATTTAAAATGGCTAGTTTCCCCAGCAACTCTTCTGGTTCTACCTGACATAAGGAGGGCTTCAATCTCACAACGAAAAGAAATACAAAATTTAGATGAACTATGGAGTCAGTGACACAGTGTCTAGCCAACTTTTCCAACTTTGGCAACATATCAGTAACTGAAAATATATCAATCCAATATGCAAAGATGCACATGACAGTCTAGAAAACCATAGATATACAGATTTATACATGGAACCAAGACACCATCTGGTTCAGATTCACATAAAATGCTACAAGTGACTTGGACTGATTTTAGAGTGTCTTCTTGGCACACGTTTCCGTTTTTAAAAAATCGATTGATGCAAATTTATCAAAACAATATGCTTGTTAGAACCTGTTGAACTTCAAATATGGCACATGTTCTTATCTTTTATATTTGCTATCTTCTGTTTAAATTGCTACTTTATTTTATCTCAGTGAAAGACAAATTTACAAAAAAATAATGAAAAAGTTGGAAATAGACTGCAATGGAAAATGTATCATTGCAGCAATAATTTTCCAATGAAGTCTTTGATAGATAGGAAAAAGTTAAAAATACATAGTATTTATTTTATTTTCCAAATGTATACACTATATTTATGCAATATATTTTCTGGCTTAATAGGGCCTGGAGTAAAATAATGGTTTCAACAAGCTGTAATAAAGACACAATGTAGCTCTTTAGATATTCTCAAAAAGCCAACATGGAGAGTGAAATGTATGTACTTATGTTTCAATTGATGGAAACAATCTGCCCATGCAAAAGAATGTGAGCACGAAGTGGCTTCTCCCATTGCAATGAATGGAGCACCCCTTCTAGGTTGATGTTCCTAGAACAGATTGAGGTAAATTATTATGAGAAATTACGGAAACTCTTTTTTTCTATAACAATGTTGCCTTGGGTGACCATATGAAAAGGAGGAGATGGCTCCTGTATCTTTAACAGTTGCATAGAAAAGGCAATTTCAGCAGGTGTCATTTGTATGCCTGCAGCACCAGGTAAAATTCCCTCTTCATCACAACATTGAAAGCTCCAGGAGCTATGCCAGAGTGACCAGGTACAAATTACTGTAAAAAAAAAAATAGGAAACTGGTTGTTATGTCTGGCTCTCATTCTGTTAGACCCTATTGTGGGAAGGACCAGAAAGAAAGTCTAGAAAGGCTCATCAGCACTTTCACAGCTATTCCTCCATTTCTACTTGATGGAAGAACATAGCTGTTTTATAGTTAGATCACCCACCATGTTCATTTGATTGTATTATCTTTTAAATCATTAATGTTTTTTTTAATGATCTTGTGAACCACCTTTAGGAATTCTTGAATCTGAATAATGGGGCATAAATTAAATTTATTAAGTACACACATAATATTTTATACTACATTTACTTCAAAACCTTCTTCCTACACCTAAAGAGGAATGGACACAAGTCATACAATTGTCAAGCTTGACTATTCAGATGTGTTTTTAATCCCGTTGTTAAAAGAAATTGCATATTCCACATGAACCATACAGAAAAAAACCCCCAGAAATGGGTAGAGGATGAAATTCTAAACCACAGCTCAACCTTTTGCATACCTTATAGGATAGCACTTCCTTGAACTGATGACTGAAATAGAAAAAAAATGGATTCAATAATGACCATGATAAACATTTTAAAAATAGATGCAGTCTTTAAAACATCTGGCTAAATTCCAAAGAAATACTTGTGTGTGCTTTCTTCTGGAAGTTGAATAAAATTTCAAAGCAACAGCGACAGCCCACCATGGCTTAATATACCTGCGGAAGCTGTTGCCTTGTGTTGGGTGCCCATGGGCATCATTTTTATATGTCATATGAACCTGGGCGACAGGGGTTCTTTCAGGATTAGACAACCCTCAAATAACCTATGGCTTGTTTACCTTGCAGATAAATTAACACATGGTAGGCTGTCGTGTCATGTAAATCAGGTCACTATGACCTAGTTCACACATAACGACTAACTGTGATTTAAACAACACTTGCTCCCACTTTATTCACAACAACCCATGATTTAACAAACTGTGACGTGAGACCTGGGTCACTGAGACAGAGGTTTGCACTTTAAATTATAAGAGTTCTTCAAGATAAAAAGATTATTTCCTACTCTATTTAGTATTGTTCCCTCATAAAGAACAAAACTCAGAAGTTCAGCAGTTCCAGAATCAAAGGACTATTTTTAAAGCCAATAAATATTTTAAAGCCAATTTGATTGTAAGAAAAGGAATAATTAAATGCAATCAAACTACTTAAATTACTGTATGACTTCCATTACTATGTTCTGTAGTCCTTTCACAGGCACAATCCTACACATACATAGTACGGAGTAAGCCTCATTGAACACAGTGGGACTTCTGATTAAACAAGCATATCATCGAATGGTAGAAGTCTGATATTTTTTAGATCAAATACTTTATTTAGTATGCAATCCTATGTGCTGGACCCTTGTTAGACATAAACCATCAAACTCAGGGGGTTCTGTGGAACTCATGCCCTGCTGGGCTACTGCCAGCAAGCAGGACAGGAGTGAGAGGTGATTTTCGCCTCTCTATGCTCTTGCTGTTGCATTTTTCTCTAGATGGGCCTCTGAGCCCATATAAAAGTGACCTCTCCTGTCCCCTTCCCTTCCCTCACCTCTCCGCCCACTGGCACATCACCTTTCCTATCTCTCAGAGGTCATTTTTGTGAACTCAAAAAGCAGACAGCATGGTTCTTTCTGTGGTAGCTGTAAGAGGATAGAGAGAGGTATCAGATACCGCAGTTCACCTTCTAAAGTCATAGCAGTGTCTACAGCCTCAGAGCAGGGACTCCAAAGAATCCTATGGTCCCTGGGACGCTCTCCTGGGACCACAGGATTGATTTCTTAAAAACACTACATGTGCCAATGTTTACAACTTTAGATGTAATAAATGTGGGGGGAAAGTGTTGAATGGATGATTTTGAAAGACAAAGGAAGCCTATAAACAAAACAGCAACGTAGCTTTTAATAATTTTCCAGTGGGGCAAGCATGCTGAAAGCTCTTTTCTTTCAAGTCCATATTTATCATAGGTCTGTTATGTAGTCTTTACTTTTAAAAAAATAATTGCTGCTAACTGCTATTTCAGGAAGAGCACAGATGCATCCATAACAGTTTCTACAAGCATCTTTATAGCTAGAATTAGCTCTAGATCAGGTAGTTCTAGATTAGCTAAACGTCACAGGTCTAGATGACATTCTCTTGATCACTGTGACAAAGAGAGAGATGTATTAACCACTCATCTATGGGATTACATATTTCTCTTACACAGGAACAGACAACTAACCTCTATTATTTTTTGCTCCTGAACATCCTATCCTGGGGTAGAGTCTGCAATGGATTGACAGTTGGCTTCCAACATTTTAAACACAAGTTGTTAAAATGTATTGTATTTTTTGTTCTGTAGGACAAACACAGGTATCATCGCTGCAGTCTTTGCACGTTTACTCAAAAGTAAGTCCCACTGTGTTCAATGGGCCTTAATCCCTACTATGTATAAGATTCGACCCAAGATTTCATGTTAAATGCCATACATTTTAACCTAGTTTCCACTACACACACACACACACACACACACACACACACACTGATTCAACAAACATCTGACCTTTGAGGAAATGCAAACTTGGCTGTGTTCTGAATGAAACCATAACAGCAAGGAGAGATAACAAATGCTGCACGAACTTTGTTACAATGTTCAATCACCATATCTGTTGCCACTCCACAAGCATGCAATGCTACCTGCAAAAATTATTGTTGAGTTATTGAAATGCAAAAGAAAGAGTGCCATCAATTGCAACATCAGCCTCTCCTTAGCCACATATTACACTGTCAGTTATTTTCATTGCTTGTTCTAAGTTAAAAAAGGGGGGGGAAGTATGCTAGATCAAAAAAAAATCCACATTTGGCAGTAGATATAAAATATGATACTAATCCAATTGAGGTAGTGCAATAATATTATAAAGTTAAAATCTGGCATGGCACATAAAGGTATCAACTAAACATTTTTCGATAGTTCAGATCACCTTATGGGACCAAATGACATTTCTTTCCCAGATAAGAATCAAAACTGTGGACCTCAGATATTTATCAAACAATGCATTAAAATGATTCAGAGAGGTTCATAAGGTTTTTTTAAAAAAACTTTTCCTGTATTTTATTCCAAAGGCATTTCATTTATACAGCTCCAAAGTGAATCATGGCTGATTATATCAAACATGGAGATAGACAAAACTTGACAGTATTCTGGCACAGTTCTTCTAACAAAGTGAAATGCTTGCTGCCAGGTTTACTCTCAGTCACCTGAAATGACAGCCTCAAACATAGATATTTCTGTAGGTATGATAACTACATAGTGCTTAAAGAATGTTTGGGTTTGGTTGATCAACTCGAGATACCATGTCAAAAAAAGGAGAAGTATTGCTGAGAGTCTAGACTGTACTGCACTGCTAGGTTACAGACTACCTTACAACTAATTACAACTAATAACAATATTCATGGCACATACATAACACGATATAATTTGAATGTCTCACGGAATTTCTTCAATAATTATCGTATCTTTTTTTTCAACCCTCTTCCAACTCACACATGTGAAGGTTTTTTTGCATCATCTCCTAATAAGTATAACTAATTAAACTGACAATCATTTTCTCTCTAATTCTGTGATTAGTTCCTGAAGCTCCTCATCCTCTGTCTCACCTTTGTTTTTCATTCCAGTCTTTAAGCCACTTATACCTCTGTCCTAACCATACTATTATTTCATTTTCTCTTAGTCTCCGATCCTATAACTTACCTGGGAGTAAGTCCCATTGGGTTTACTTCTGAGTAAACATGCGTAGGTTCGTGCTATTAGTTCAGTGGATAGTTAACATAGCCCAGCCCTTAAGTGTGCAATTGCCCATCCCCTCCTCCTCTTCCCTTACCTCTCAAGCGGAAATTCTTTCAGTCTTTACCCCACAGCCCTAACCATAGTCAAGGATTATGTCAGTCCCACCATTCACCATGGTCAATAGTGAATAGGATTTGATTTTATCCAGGATCTGAAACTAGCCCAGTTAAGATCAAGTCCGGTTAGTAGTATTCATTATGCACTGGGAAGCGGCAGGACAGGGAAAGCTGGTTAGCGCGAGCCGGTTTGTCTGTTGTTTCTGGGAGGCAGGTGAGGCCCCCCCACCCCCCGTGGTCGGTTGGTCATCCAGCCCCGAACTTGGTGGGTCTTTCAAAAGGGGAACTGCCCTGGCAGGAAAGAGGAGCGCTGAGGTGAGGGAAGCCAAGCTGGGGCCGGGCTTCTCTCACGTGTTCTCAGACACCCTCGCCCTTCCTTTAACTCTGCTCTTATGAGAGCCGCATCTAAATATAATTGTTTGGTGATTCAACAGGAGCTTACTGTTCTGGTACAAGATGCAGTGTTTAACACACCAATTGGAACTGTTTCCTGACTGTCTTGTTCTCCTATTTAATGATGTGAAAAATGCTGCTACTCTAAGAAAAAAGCAATGGAAGGTGCTATTGACGGAGCATTAATTAGCCCTGCAATGAACGTTGATCCATTTCAGATATTTGTCGCAACAAATAAAGCTGTTCATCTCCACAAGACTGGTAAAATGAAGACAAGAACGCTTAATGCAGAAATAATATTCAATCTTTCACCGAACAATAATACTTCAGATGCTTTCAAAAAATTTGGCATTTCAGACAGTGACTGTGAATACGTCTAATACGTAAAGTAGAAGGCCAACAAATCTCTCTAGCAGATCTCCACAAAATAACAGATATACAGAAAGTTAAAATGATGTACAATCTTACTCCACAAAAAATAATAATATGTGCATTACTGGATGGCATCGTTTGTAGAATGGCAACAAAAGACGTTTCATGAAAAAATAGAAATACACTAGAACTTTAGCCTATTTCTGAAATAAAACATTTTTTTTCTGTTTGGTTGGAAGAGTTTTTATTTGGAGACATAATCAGACACAATTTTATTTTAAGAAAGGAAATAATGTTTGAATATTATGATTTTTTAAAAAATATATATAAAAAAATCATGATGCACTGTGGTGCTGATAGAACTCTTAACCATAATTAAAGCTGATGGGGGAAGGGCAGGGAAGTTATGTCCCAAAGGGGAAGAGGCAGAGGAAGGAAGCCTGTACTCTCATATACCAATCTCAGTTCCTTAAATATTTTAAGGACCAAGCTGTCTTGTTTCTGCACGAGCTCTTCCTTGCTCTCTATCAACAGAATTATTATCAAAAGTTCCTGTCACCATAGTAGTTACAAATAATTTGTAATGATAGTTTCATACGTCAACATTTTTCGTATGGAATAATGTCATAGTTATTGGAGACCTAGATTTGTTCTGTGGTTTTAAACATAGCGAGCAATATCCAATATTACTGCTGCTGCTGAGCTTCCACTACTTCCCTTGCCCCCACAGGACCCACTGAGATCACATCAGAGAACTAGCGTTTCCTAAATTAACCCTGGAAATGGGCAGAAATGCTCATTTTTAATAGTTATCAGAACTGCTAGCTTCCCGTTCCACTAGCGCTATGCCCTGCTAGTGTGTGAGCAGCGTTGGATACTGAACCCTATTCCAACAGCCAACTTGAATTGCATTATTTCTATTCATTTGCACAAACCACCTGCCTCTTTGCCATGTAACCATTTTAGTTGTTTTGTAAGGCTGTATGTACTTTTGACCTCACTGCAAAGTTTATTATTTTGTATATTAAGCATGACAGTGGGGAGTCAACAAATTAATAATAGTTCCAAACTATAACATCTGCTTTTCTATTAATATGAGTTTATACAGTATCAAAAATAACAGGCTTTATAGAAAAATAATTTCCATTTTTACATATTAAACATTGTTTGAAGGAAGTATTTCCATTTAAAAACATAAGCAAAGCCTAAAGTTATAATTGCCAAATCACTTACCCCAATATTAAAAGTTCCTTTAAAATTGTCCATATTTGCTTGGATGAACCAAATGTTGTTTAATCCTAGTTCACTGCTTCTCTCTTTAGCACGTACCAGTGACAACTCTTTATTTTCGACCAATACTATCTACATTTCACAAAAGCAGCAGTTAATTATGGTTAACTTTTGATTAAAAAATAAAAAAATCTTCACATAATGTTGAGGCATTTGACAGAAATAAATACATGTTGTGTTCCTAAAAAGAAACGTCTCAATCTAGCCAATAATAAATTTAAATTCTGCCTGACTTGATCCCTTAGTCAAAACAGATAATGCAGCATTTTGTGCATGCCAACCAGACAAAGATCTGTTGACTAGCCTCTAACTTCGCTGCCTCCTTAGATAAAGATTATGCTGACATTATAGAATGGGGCTGCTCTTACCACTTTCAAAATACAATGCAAGGCACCGCTGGTGGCCCTACCTAGCCTCTAACTTCGCTGCCTCCTTAGATAAAGATTATGCTGACATTATAGAATGGGGCTGCTCTTACCACTTTCAAAATACAATGCAAGGCACCGCTGGTGGCCCTACCTATTTCAGTGTCCCATATATGTCCTCAAAAAACAACAATTTGGTGATGTATCACAGGGGCTTGTAGCCTGACACTAATGCAATAATATATCTATAACTGATGCTGCTGCTCCATTGCAAAGAGGGTCTAGTTCCCAGTGTCAGCAATGAGATAGCTCATTGTTCCCAGGGATGAGGGATCCTCTTGGCAGGTGTCAGAACTTAGCATCCCATCTTGTGTGCCACTGGTCCTGTGCAGCAGAATACAGGACTGGGGTCATACCGTATATGTCCACCATAATGTATATATTTTTACTTCTTATAAAGGAAACAAAATAAACAATTACCAAAGACGTTTGCTAATTATCGCACATGGTACCTCTCACATCAAATTCCCACAACCACACTTTCGGCAATTGGGCCTGGTTTATATAATTTTTCAAAACTGTGCATGCTGCAGTTATCAAAGGAATTTGTGAACAGACCTCTTTAGTTCATTTTCAAACATTTGGAAGAGAGCCAACTTTTTCAGGTTCACTTGTAGGCTTCAGCATGATTGACTCAAATTTCCCAGAGAAAATCTCCCTGAGACGTAATGCGGAGATGTGTTGCTCCTCAGAGATGCAGAAAATGTCTGCTATTATTGTTTATGAGCCAGTAACTACACCAGGGGGTTTCTCAAATAAAGCTTCTACATTCAAGGAGAACTGGAAGCAAAGAATTTGCTGATCTGGGCTTCTGATTATGAGTCTTCCATTTAAGTAAAACAGAACAAAAAATTGAACAGTGATGGATAGGATTGCTCTATCTATCATCTATCTATCTATCTATCTATCTATCTATCTATCTATCTATCTATCTATCTATCTATCATCTATCCATCCTATGATAGTTTTCTCTATTACTGAGTCATGAAAATGGGTATTGCAGTTTGTGTAAGATGTTCACCAGGAAGCAAAACTACCCAAAGTAGCCATAATTCAAAATTAGTCATGCATGGTTTTGCACTGGGCTTAAGATAAAGGGTACTCCAGCAAATCTCCTAGAGTTACACTGAGATATGTTTTTATTGTAAATAGTATGATTAAAATTTGTCTAGCTTTTTGACCATACAGTCACTGGATAAGTTTGGAAGATCATATCTTGTCTTATAAAACCAGGATATACACTATCCTTCCACTTCAAACCTTAGTTTAAGAGCCTGGGTTGTTCTGAAGTTGGGTTCCTTGTTAAAATCAAATGGGAAGCTATGGTAAATTACAGAATTCCCAGTTTAATCATTGCTTACTGGAGGTGTTCTCAATGTGGCATTCACTGTATTTTTAAATTACATTATTTATATATATTCCATTTTTAAATATACATACATGGATTTCTATGAAATTCATAGAACTTTCTAGCAATTATACGTGGGCTGCAACAACAGGGGACCAAATATCCAAATAAATATCTATTTGAAAGAGTTGTCTAGATGCCACTTTTTCAAATATTGAAAGTGTTGTAAGGTCCTCAATCCATTGCATTATAGGAGGTGAGTGTTTATCCTTTCAATGGTGTAATGTTAGTCTTTTAGCTGTCAAAAGCTAACTGATAATTCGTTAATGTCCATGAAGCAGTAAATAATTTAAAAGAGCCTGTACAAGAACATAAGAAGAGCCATGCTAGATCAGACCAAGGGTTCATCTAGTCTGTTCACAGAACTGTCAACCAGGAACCCACAAGCAAGACACAAGTGCAACAGCACCCTACAGCCCATGTTCCCCAGCAACTGGTGTATATAGCCTTAGTGCCTTTTTGTATTTCTTCCAGCTCTGGACTGTTCCAGTACAATTTTTTCCCTGTGTAATAACCTCCCTGCAAAAAGAAACAACTACTAGACATTGTTTCAAAGAAGCATTACCTGTATTGCACTGCCGGCAATTAGCTGAATGACACAATTCCTTATTAAAGAGACATTGCAATGTCCAATGGACACAAAGCACACATTTTTGCTGAATTAGACGCAGCCTAAGATCCATAGAATTGAAAGGTAGGTGCCCAAGCAGCAGCCCACTGATTAGGCATTACGTGGTGGTATCAACAGCAGTATCTCAAATTCCCAAATGCGCTCACAGGTCCAAAAATGTTGGGGAGCCCTGGCTTACCATGAAACAAGGAGCAAAGGGGCTGCATGTGTGGACAAAATGCTCATATATATCTTGGCTTAGTAAGACGAGATATGAACATCTGAACATGGCCTCTGTATGGATACCTGTTTTTCCCAGTGTGATTGTTTTTGTAATTACCTATAGTAACACCCCTGTTAAATTTGGTTTAGTTCTTGAATTATGAGTGGAAAGATATGGGACCTTTAATAAAATGCACAAGCTGCACCTCTGTGTTCACCAGTTTTGGCCTCTCTCAGTGGTACTAATAAGCCACACACCATACTTGTAGGAGTACTGAAATGGGAGAATTACGTCTGTGTTCTCATGAATGTTTGCTGGAGACCCTTACAAAAAATTTTATTTTTGGCAATGAGAAATAGTACTTGATCTTACTCAGAAAAACATAAGCAGGTTGTTGTAAAATATGCCAGAAGTTCCCTAAATCAAACAGTTTTGATTTAATTAGACATTTGACATTCTGGGATAGAAAAATGTGCAAGTTAATTACACCTTACCTTGCATGATGATAGTAAGTGAGCAAGAACAATTCCAACATGGCCCTGTTCAAACGAGGAGAAAGCACAGCAATAAATCTTAATCCCACATAGCTGATCCATTTCACAATATATTCCAACAAAATATGACAGAGACTTTAAAAACAGATCAAATGTCAGTGTTTGCCTTGGTCATGTGCTGCTGGACTTATAGAGATGGAAAGCAACTGAGGGTAAATACCTTATTAAAGAAAAAATACATTACCCCACCACTGCAAAAGTCCACAATTACATCCCCAGGTTTAGCCAACTTTGTCACCAAAGCCACCAAATTGTTGAGCTGTTGTTGTTTCCTCAAAGCACGATCACTGGACATCTTTCCTAAAAATGGCAACAAGGGATTTACCATGATTTACTGCGAGAACGGTTTCACAATTTTTTCTTTTAAATGTAATTATTTTGATTTATAGCTTGTCGGATTCCAAATGTTGAGCAGGGTAAACGCACAAAGAAACGAAAAAGAGAAGGATCCTGTTCCAGAAGGGCTTACGTTATATGGTACCGAAAACGACTGAAGAGACAAACAACAAAAGGAAAACTAAGTGAAAAATAGAATTTTATAGCACAGTTGCATCTTCTAGCCTCGTAATTTATACCTTATAATTACATTCATATAAGACATGGACAGTTAGAAATACATTGAGAACACGTGGAAATATTAAGGAGAGACCGTATTTGTTATTAGTGAAAGTGCGTGTAGGTAATTATAGTTTTTTAATACTATATTGTGTTTTTATTGGTCCAATATATATCATGTATTTGTTATCTATCTATCTATCTATCTATCTATCTATCTATCTATCTATCTATCATCTATCTATCTATCTATCTATCTATCTGTCATCTATAGATATAGATATAGATATAGATATATCTTTAACTAGACTGGAAAATTAGATATTTTTTAAAAAATATTTTATTACTATTATTTTATCTATATATATTGTCACCAATGCACCCACCCCAGTTGCTCTGCTTTATTGTTGTCTTTCTAAGAGGTTGGGAGAAATTTCCTGTTCTGTTTACACTAACATGTCTAATACATTCGTATCTGCTAAATGAAATATTTTTGGCTGGAAATTTTCTTCTCATAGAATCATAGGATAGTAGAGTAGGAAGGGGCCTATAAGGCCATTAAGTCCAACCCTCTGCTCAATGCAGAAATCCACATTAAAGCAGATGGCTGTTCAAGTGCCTCTTGAATGCCGCTAGTGTGGGAGAGTCCATGAACTCCCTAAGTAATTGGTTCCATTGCCGTACTGCTCTAACAGTCAAGACTTTTTCCTGATGTCCAGATGGAAACTGGCTTCCTGTAAATTGAGCCCATTATTCCTTGCCCTGCACTCTGGGATGACTGAGAAGGAATCCTGGCCCTCCTGTCTGTGACAACCTTTCAAGTATGTGAAGAGTGCTATCATATATCCCCTTAGCCTTTTCTTCTCAAGACTAAACATGCCCAGTTCTTTCAGTCTCTCCTCATAGAGCATTGTTTCCAGGCCCCAAACACCCTCATTCCCCTCCTCTGAACCCCCTCCAGCTTGTCTGCATTCTTCTTGAAGTGTGGTGCCCAGAACTGGATTCAGTACTCAAGATGAGGCTTAACCAGTGCTGTATAGAAAGAAGACAGTACTTCTCGCAATTTGGAAGCTACTTCTATGAACGCAGCCCAAAATAGCATTTGCTTTTTTTGCAGCTACATCACACCTTTGGCTCACATTCAGCTTGTGATCTACAACAATTCCAAGATCCTTCGCGCTTGTAGTATTTTAGCAAGTCGGACTTCACAAATAGCACAGATGAGTAGAAAAGTAAATGAACTTGCCGATCATTCTGACAAAGGCAGCAATAACTTTTTTAATGGTCAGTCTTTATTAAATTTTTCTCATTTATTTATCCATGTTGTACATATGGCACGGACATTTGAAACTGACTGATACTGACTTAGACCATTATGTCCATCTAGTCCAGATTGTCCAACCTGGTGCCCTCCAAATGTTTTGGACTCCAACTTCCATCAGCCCCAGCCAGCACAGCAAGTGGTCAGGGGTGATAGAAGTTGTAGTCCAAACCATCCTGGAGATGCCAGGAACTGAACTTGAGATGTTCTTCATGCAAACTATAATCCGTCTCCACTGAAGCTGATGTTCCAAATAGCATCCCCAATGCACTACTGAATAAGAATGGTTTTCACAATAATTCCCCAGTAGAGACAGAACGGATTTCTTTGGGTTCTAATAAGCTATACATTTTTATTTTTATTTTTAATTAAAGATCAATTTTGTTGCTAAGGCATGCTTCTTATTTGCTATTTATTTTTTAAAATTGCACCCTCTTTTTTTGAGGAAGCTAACAGTGACATATACATTCTAAAAACAGTTCTTAAAGCAATAACACTATAAAATAAAATCTAGTAATATACAATTTGAATTAGCTAAAAACAATGGCAACAGCAATAGTAGTAAATAATAACAGTCCTAGAGAGTAACCTCAGTAGGCTTTTCTCCACTCCACAACTAGCTATCTGAAATGCTAATTTTCATACTATGTTTGGTGGTGTTCAGCAAGTGGCTGTAACTTGTTGCAAAACACAGTCCTCATTTAAAGTTTAGGTATTTGTTGAAATGCAGCATTTTCCTCCACAAATTTAAAGCAATTTAGAGAATGACCATAAAGAGGAGTTGTAATTTATAACATGGGAATAAAAACCAGACACACAGTTTTAAGGAATAATTTGTGCACCAAGATAAACATTTTTCTTCCTCTGTAATTACTTCTGGTCCACACACATTAACTTGACATGTAGGAATAACAACAAATGCCTCTGAGTTAGCAATGTCATTGTGGTTGGAAAGAACGCCATAGCTGGCTTTCTTCTTCAAAAATATATATGTAAACAGCCTAAGACATATAGGACCTGTTCAGAAGACACTTCAGAGACTGTGGTTAGCGAAACTGTGGTTCTCTGGGGTTAGCACTAACCACAAGCTGTGCTGTCACACACAACACATTAAGCCACAGTTAGAGCCGTTAACCTTGCTGCAGATGGTCTGACTGGGGTTTGAAGTGACCAGAGCTTAGCAAAATGCATTGCACATAACACCTTAAACACTGCTGCTTAACCAAAAGCCTTAACTAGTAGGGGTTAAGGTGACTTCTAAATAGGCCCATAGACAGATTTCTCTTTTAATTTGTGCAAGATCAGAAATGAAGTCTTAGAACTATGCAAATCAGCAAATGTTATCTCATTGCTTCCATGCAAATAGCACCTTCATTTTTAGAATACCAGACAACGATTTGCAGTGATGTTTCAAAACTCCCAACAGAGGTAATTTCTACTGTAAAAGGTGACAGCAGCCAATAGGTTCCAGCCATAAACCATGGTGTTACTGTTTTCATTTGATATAGCTGGGGTATGGCCAGATGGTAAACAACCAGCTGTCTGCTTTGTTATAATCATCCATGGTGAATACATCAGTACTGCAGCTATCATGCCACAAATGGTTGCCTGAATACACCTTTATGAAGTGAGATGCTTGGGAAATGTAATCATCAAGTTCCAAAAGGGTCTGTCCCTTCTGGCAGCTTTGCCTAGAGCTGGGCTAGGTCAACTTAGGAGGAAACAGCCAAGCCATGATTGAAAACATGGCAGGGGGTAGGGGATAATCTTGATTTATTTGCATGCAACTGGGTTGGTGGAAGGGAACTTCCTCAACCCCTCCTTCCCAAGGCAAACCCTCCAGCACCTCGTTAATATTACACAGAGAGTGCTGTGATGCAGCAGAGGAGGAAGAACCCCTAAAAATTGGGTGGAGGTACCTTCTATGAGCAAAGATGTACTCATGTAAGGGGCCCCTGCCTAATTAATGTAGATTCCTACCCCCCACAAAACACAACCCTGCCTATCCTGCAGCGACCCCCAATCTTCTGTGCAGCATTTTGCGACGGCGCTGGGGGGTGGGGCAGACTGCCATGCTAAGGAGAATGGGAAAGTCCACCTCCTCCAGCCAGCCCAGTTGCATGTGGCTAAATCTGGATCCAATGTACAGTCTTTTTCCGTTCACAGTTCCTTCTGCAGTAGCTCGTTTATAAATGGTCTTAGGGCTTTGTCGCATAACACTTTGTCGCATAACCCTTTGTGTTCTACAATATAAAGGCATTTCTCTCTCATTTACAGCCAGCGAAGTATTACTTTTAGACATAACCAAAGGAAGGAAACACACTACAAACGGTGTTTGAAAAGTTGACCTAAAAAGTCATTTAGAATAGAGTAACACAAAACAATGTTTCTAAAGTTTTTTTTTGGGTGGGGGGGTTGGGGGGTTGAACTGAGAAGTTGTTTTTTCTAGTATTGCTAGCCAATTTTTTCTTTATTAAAATAAGCTCTGCAAAATTATTTTATCACTTCAGACATGAGAAAATAACCTTGTCTCACATATGCCTTTTCTATTATTTCCAGGAAAGGCCAAATGGCTATTAAAACTGCCTTTGACAAATTATAAAATGTGACGCTGGACAGGTTTCTCTTCCTAATCCTTATTTTGCTTGCATTTGAGAAACCTATTTGGACAACAAAGTAGGCTGTGTAAAAATTACAACCAGCAGGAGATTTAATAAAGGGACAGATTAATGAGAAACTTGGAAATAATTAAAATTAGGTGGTTTTCCACCGTTCAGTACCTTTTTTTGAATCCCAAAAGGCATTTCTTTAACATCTGATAATGCACATACAAACAAAAGCAGCTGCTAATGTTAATTTGAAAAAAAAAACAATTTAACACTCTTATTTTTAAAATTCAGAGAGAAATCGCCTTTATCCCTATTTCCAAAAATTCCCAGGTATCTGAAGTTCTGATGATAAAAGCAGTTTAGCTTTCCTTTCAAAGTAATTCCTCTCTTCTTGTCTTATCATTAATGGCTGTCCCATACATGTAACCTCACCTTGTCAATATCCTTGCATGTTTCAACTGTCAAAGGCCAAAAAGCGCAATAGGAAACATACAAGGAAATTGTCAAGGCAAGACTGCATATAGGCTAATTTCTGCACTGTTGTCAGTGTCAGGTGGAGAGAAGAGGACAAGATCATCCACTTAGCAAGGTGATCCTCTGGGTTTTAAGTGTTGAACTGACACTTTGGGTGCCCTGCTTCCATTCCACACTTCCGTGAATTTCCAGCAAGTCGTTATAGGAGAGATCTATGGTCCACGTCCTTTTTGTGGCTCCCATTCAAAGCAATTACAGTGAATCCTTAATCCACCTCCTCCTTTCCAGGCTAACTCGCAGAGTGTCTCTCCTCCTTCTATCCAGTTTAAATATAGCTTGACAAGCTGTGCATGTGCCCAAAGCCATTCTGTCCTCTCAAGGAATATCAAAGTCTCCCGACAAGGATTGTGTTGGTTCCGTTGCTATGACAAGAGGGCAACCACTTTTCCAACTCTCGTGACCATGCTTTCTTTGCCTACTCTGGTGGTCCAACAGACCCAGAACGTGCTTTACTCCTGCAGCCACTAGAAGGAATGGTCTGACTGCTAACAAACCTTAAGCGCTATTTTAGTGGAAAGGAGGGATATAATTAGAGAGGTATTGGAGTGCTCTGGAATAGGTACTATATATTTATTAGAACTATTAGGCAGTTCTTGGGGACATTGACGTAGTTCCTAAAATGAAATGAACTAGCACACTTTTTTTCCAAAAACATGTGGCATTAAGTTACCATCACCATTACACAGAGGTGTTCTAGTCATTCTTCACCTTCATCAGAAACTGCAGGGTTTTTTTTAAAGAACACCGATAATTCCAACTAACACTATTAAGAATGAAAGGACACATCTCAGCAATATGACCCCAAAAAAGTGTTCCCCTCTTCCTCACTTTTCTCTCTGTACTATGGGTAAATTGATTGGCAAAGTCCTCTTGCTCGATTCAGAATAGGTCCAGCAAATACGAGATCACCCCCCCCAAAATCAGGAAACTTGTTTTTTCCCCAAGCCCATTCCAAAATTCAGAGTCTACCACATTTCCTATGACATCATCTGGAGAACAGCACCTCTCTTGACTCCTTGAACCACTGTTCCTCCATCCTCTTCCCCTAAGATGCACTTATCTGGTGCTGGTGGCAATCAGGGAAACCTCACAGTAGGCCTCTGTGTGATGCCTCCACTCTTCCATGGCATCTGGAATAATGAAATGGTAATGTTCCAGAAACCAGTGACCCTGGGGAAATGCAGTTTTGCAGTATGACAAATTATTTAACATAGATGGCAGCTGCCCTGAAATCTACAAGTCCCAGGGCTCTCTGCACCTCTGTGCTTCATGACATCATCTGAGGCATAAGAAGCCCTGGCATATGAAGTTTCCAGGCCACCTACTCATGCACCCATTAAATTATATTTTCCAGAGACTCTGGAGGCTTGGCTACAGCCATTTCGGTATTCCAAACATCAGGAAGGAATAGAAAGTTTGCAGAGGCCTCATTGTAGCTGCTACCACTGCTAACGGGTTTTGGGGAGGGGTGGGGGGTGATGGCACCAGTATAAACTCTTATGTTATGGGCACTGCAAAGTTTGGGCTCAGCTTTTAATGCACTTATTTTGTATGGGGAAAGCAAACTCTTAACTGCTCCTCTAAAGCTCACCCTCCTACCAACTCCAAACAATTATAGCTCAGACTCTCTGAAGCAGGTGTCAAACTAGCTCATGAGCAACAAAAATAGAGCTTCTTCACGAACAGAAGCTATATCTTTTAAAAATTTAAAATAACAAACATCTTTTTATGAGGCTTATTAACAATTTCATATATTCTTATGCCCTCAGCTAACATGTAATCATGTACAATATGCAAACGAATGTAAATTAGGAATAATTATCTCATTTCTTTTACAATAATAATACAAAACGTTATCTTAAAATGTCAGCTTTGGCATAAAGCTATTTCTCCATTGGTTGTCTAAAAAGGCCACAGAGATGACAGCAACATTCTGAAATTGTTACACAGAATTAACAGAGATTAAAACATTTTTGGAGAAGTTAATTGTCTCTTAGGTCCTGAATGTCTGGTTTCTTGGCTTAAAAACAAAGCAGTCAAATACAAATGTACTCTCCCACTACAAACATTTATCAAAGGTGATAACTCATGCCCACACAAATATCAAGCTCAGCTAAACCTATTAAAATAAAGACAAAAATCAGAACATGTTCTTGAGATTCCAAGTTTATAACACTGTGATTTATAAGTACTCCCAGCCTAGCTATATGCTAACCTAGCTTCAAATAACTACCTAGCACTCTTTTCAGGGTGGGCTCTAGCATTATTCATTTTGTTTTTGAAGAGAAAATACCAAAGCAGATTTAAATCCGTTTATTGGCTTTTGAAAGCACGACCAAGATGTGGGTGGAAAATAAATTTTCCCCTCACTACAGAGAGCTTGGACATCAGCCCAATCCTGTGCTCCAGTCCTTTACAGCTCTGTGATGGGGGGAAAATAGTAAGTGATGACCAAAATATTAAACAGTTAAAAATCCCTTTTGCTGGCTGAAAGACTAGCTATATCTTAAATGAATGTATGTCTTAGGCATCCATCCTGTTGCTGAATATAATTATAAATAATGAAAGCCAGAGAGGCCCCTGAAAGCATCTGCATTATATTTCATCTATAGCGAATTTTCACTGGGGCAACTCCTGCCCCAGCTATTAAAATGTCTACTTGTCACCTTTTCCCTCATGCTATATACATATAGAAAGAGCAGGTATTACAGGGGCAAGACTAAAGAGGGGTACCAATGGACAATTTGAGCAGTGGGCCAGGGCCATTGCAATAAACATACTTCCATGGATTTAGAGATATAAACACAAGCTCTTAATTTTTAAAACATGTATTCATTATATTAAATCCTGTACATAATAATAATACTAATAATACTAATAATAAAATTTATTTATTTCTTACGCATCTCTCCCTCTGGATCAAGGCGGGGAACAACATCAAATATAAAATACATAAAACTGATTAAAATTACATAAAACTGATATGTTATTAAAATACCAATAAAACTCTTAAAATTGGGTAGACATGCTGGAAGAGATCGGTCTTTATGGCTTTCTTAAAGTCAAAGAGACTATTAAGTTGATGAATCTCCTCCGGCAGGCCATTCCACAGACTGGGAGCGGCAGAAGAAAAGGTCCTCTGGGTAATGGTTGTCAGCCTAGTTTTGGCTGACTGTAGCAAATTCTTCGCAGAGGACCTAAGTGTGCAGGGCGGATTGTATGGGAGAAGGTGATCCCGCAGGTAACCTGGACCCAAACCATGTAGGGCTTTAAAGGTGATGACCAACACTTTGTACTTCATCCGAAAAGTAATTGGAAGCCAGTGAAGTGATTTTAAAACTGGTGTGATATGGTTACCCCTAGGTGTACCGGTGACCTACCTGGCTGCCATATTTTGAACTAGTTGAAGTTTCCAGACTAGGCACAGAGGTAGCCCTGTGTACAGCACATTGCAGAAATCGAGCCTCGAAGTTACTAGCGTGTACACTATCATCTTTAGGTCTTCCAACTCTAGGAAGGGACGCAGCTGGTGTATCAGCTGAAGCTGATAGTAGGGAGTCCCGGCCATCACATCTATCTGAGCTGTCATTTGGAGTGATGGATCCAGGAGTACCCCTAAGCTGTGAACACAGCCTTTCAGGGGGTAACCCCATCCAGAACCAGTTGACACACCTCCAAACCCAGGTTGAGGCCTTTGACAGTAAGCACCTCCGTCTTATCTGGATTCAGCTTCAGTTTGTTTTTCCTCATCCAGCCCATTACCGCTTCCAAGCATTCATTCAGAGGAGACACACTATCCTTAGTTGACGCTGTTGTCAAAGGCATAGAGAAATATATTTGGGTGTCATCTGTGTACTGATAGCATCCTGCCCCATGCCTCCGGATGATCTCTCCCAGCGGTTTCATGTAGATGTTAAACAGCATTGGGGATAGGATGGCACCTTGTGGTACGCCATACAACAGCTCCTTCTTTGAGGAGCAACTATCCCCAGGCATCACCATTTGGAACCTGCCTGTGAGGTAGGACCAGAACCACTGAAGCACAGTGCCCCTGATTCCCAATTCCCCCCAGGCATTCCAGAAGGATACCATGGTCGATGGTATCGAAAGCCGCTGAGAGATCCAGAAGTACCAGCAGGAACACACTCCCCCTGTCAATACTCAAGTGTAGATCATCTACTAAGGTGACCATAGTGGTCTCAACTCCGTATCCTGCCCTGAAGCCAGTTTGAAATGGGTCTAGAAAATCTGTATAATCCAAAATGGCTTGGAGTTGGAAGGCAACCGTCCTCTCGATCACCTTGACCAAAAATGGAAGATTTGATACCGGCCTATAGTTATTAAGGTCCAGGGGGTCCAGGGAGGGCTTCTTCAGGAATGGCCATACCACTGCTTCTTTTAAACATGATGGAAAATTCCCCTCCCTGAGAGATGCATTAATAATATGTTGTAGTTGTAGTCTAATTGCATCTCCTCCCTGGGTGACCAGCCAAGAAGGACAGGGATCGAGAGGGCAAGTTGTCCTCCTCACTCATCCAAGCAGCTTGTCCACATCCTCGGTACTCACCAACTGAAACTGATCCAGTGTAATTCTATTCGGGGAGTTGCTGGACACTCCATTATCAGCTTCTGCTGTAATGGCAGCATCTAAGTCGGCTCTTTTCCGAGAGATTTTATCTGAGAAATGATCTTAAAGGCATCACAGCGAACTGCCGAAGGCTTTAAGATTGGGTTCAGGGGGGATGGTGCCTGGATTAGACCCACTCACCACCCTGAACAGTTCTGCTCGAAGTGAATTCGCAGATATAATGCGTGCAGAGAAGAAAGCTTTCTTCACTGCACATACTGCCACCCCATAGGAACGGAGATGTCCTCTATGTCGTGTCTTGTCGGCTATAAGTTGAGGTTTCCGCCATCAGCACTCCTGTTGTCATCCTTCCCGCTTCAACTCCCTGAGATCTTCTGTATACCAGGGTGCCCGGTTAGAAGCAGGTCGGAGAGGACGTTTGGGGGCGATCGTGTCGATAGCCCTAGTTAGGTCTTGATTCCATCTAATGATCAGGGCTTCTACAGGATCGTCGACGATACCAGCCATAGAACCCTCTAAGGCTTTCTGGAATCCAAAAGGACCCATCAACCTTTGAGGGCGGACCATCTTAATAGGTCCGCTACCCCTGCAGGGGCGGGTGGTAGCCGTGATACTAAACCTGACCAGCAAATGGTCTGTCCATGACAATGCAGAGGCATTTGTCTCCTCTGCCCACAGATCTGTCTGTTCGGAACTGAAAACAGCATCGAGGGTGTGATCTGCTGAATGTGTAGGTCCAGAGGCCAATTGGGATAGGCCCATGTTTGTCATGGATGCCATGAATTCCTGAGCTGCATCTGACAAACCAGCCTCGAATGGAATGTTGAAGTCGTCAAGGATCAAAAGCCTGGGCAACTCCAACACCAGCTCCAAGACCAGTTCTGTGAGCTCGGCCAGGGAGTCTGATAAGCAGCAGGCTAGCAGGTAAACTAACAGAATCCCTAGTCTATCCCTGGTCTTCAGACTCAGGTACACACACTCAATGTGATTCAATTCTCGGTCAGGAAGTCTGGTCAGGTTAAGATTGTCTTTGTAGACAGCTACTCCGCCCTGCCCCCCGCCCCCCACCCCCCACTTTCCCTCACCTGTTTGCTAACACAGTACCAGCTGGGAGGGCCTGGGCCCATGTCAGGCCACTGTCAGCTCCCATCCAGGTCTCTGTGAAGCATGACAGGTTGGCCTCCTCATAGATAACATTCATTGTATTTTTAACCAACCTAGCATTGCATAGGAGCAAGGAGAGGTTCTGTGAGTGGCCTGGTTTGTTCTCCAAGATCCTCAGGGTAGCAGGGTGACCAGAAGGTAAGATGGATGTTAAATATCTATATCTCCTTCCCCTGTAATGGCACTTTGTCCTGCCATCACCATATCTCCCTCTGCCCTGCACAACACATATTGCCGCTCCCTTACACATTACAGCTCAGCTGGGCTCCTGGCTGCCTTGAGCGTCTCAGAGGGGTGGGTTGGGGGGAGGCATGGTGATGTTTCAGTAAACCTCTCCCCAAAGGTGCCGCCGTTGCTCAGCTGGGCTCCCAGCTGCCTTGAGTGTCTCAGAGAGGTGGGTTGGGGGGGGAGGCGTCGTGATGTTTCAGTAAACGTCTCTCGTCCTTCTCCTCTTCCCCTGCCAAAGGAGGTCAGGGTGGCAACTCTCCCCACCCCACCCCAGCTGTATTGCTATCACAACAACCCTATGAGGTAGATTAGCCTCAGAAATTGTGATTGGACCATAGTTATTCAGTGAACTTCATAGCTGTGGGATTTAAGCCTGTGTCTCCCATAGCCTGACACTTTAATTATTATGCCGCACAGGACGAAACCGTTAACTCTATTCAAACAATAAGACCTACACTGGGCTACAGCCCATTCTGCATAAAGTTCAGTTTGAATAGTTTAGGCCAAAATCTCTGGCTTGACTAGAGAGAACACACAGGACTCTCCTGCCAAAAAAGAGAAAGCAAAACAACACAACAACCCCAAAATCCTCACAAAAGCTTAAGTTAACATGTAAGGAAAAAAAATCCAAGCAAGAAAACAAAAAGAATAGCAATTATAAGGCATCTCCCCATCATCAATACACTGCATCAATAGAGCTGGAAATCATTAGATAATAGGATCATTTTAGGTGCATTCTATACTAGTAATAAAAGTGTCTGACACTGTAACCTTATGGAAACAAAATCTCACCTATCATGGTTTTAAATGATACATCTGGCCATTATCCACTTGCTGTAGACCTTCTCTCTGACCAGTAAGGTAAAGAGAAACCACATGAATTCCACTTTACATTGTTTCTCATGGCGGTTATTTCCACTTGGAAAGCTCTTCATGTGCACCATGTGGATCTGGCTATTATCTCCACATCAATGCAAAACAAACTGACCCCAAAGAGTGAACAAATAAGTATTGCAGTGGTGCGGTGTGTGTGTGTGTGGGGGGGGGGGAATGGTAATTTGTAGCAGCTTCTATGCAGTGGCTTTTGGTAGTTAACTGAGCTGTAATCCATAGTTGATCAAAGCCTTGAAAAAGTCATTCATGTCTTTTGGATCTTTATAGAAATCACAAGTCTCTTTTAACTCAGGCATGGGGGAACTTCTGGCCCTGGTGCACAGAGATTTCCCATCCAATTCGTGAAGCCCATTTGGTTTCAAAGCCCCATTCCGTGGAGGAAATCCTGCTGTTATCTCCAATCACTGATGTGAGATTATCATTGGAGATACAGCTTCACACACCACTTATTGTTCCAATTAAGAGGGGGGGGGGGAGACTACTGGCATGCAAAAGTGCTTGTTCCTCAAGGCACCAACCAAGTGAGCCTTCATCCACTAACCTGATTGGGAGAGCAAGCTGCATACAAAGACGGAGTCTCAACCGGCACCTGGTGGACCAACTCCTACACCCATTGGCCAATTTAGCAGCTTCATACACTGCTTACTCTCCCGATTGGGATGGGCCATGACGCACAAAGGAGGCACCTGACTCAGCAAGCATGTGGAGGAGCCGCTCCTCCAGGCACTGTCTTTGGTCTCATCTACACCAAGCAGGATATTGCACTATGAAAGTGGTATATAAAAGGCAGGAGCCACACTACTGCTTTATAGCGGTATTGAAGTGCACTGACAACTGTTGGGGTCCACTGACACATAACATATGCCGCTTTCATACTGCTATATCCTGCTTGGTGTGGCTCCTGCCTTTTATATACTGCTTTCATAGTGCAATATCCTGCTTGGTGTAGATGAGGCCTTAGTTCCTTTCTCCACGCCTCCCTTTGCATGGAGAAAGGAAGACATAAAATTTAACACGTCAACTCCCTCAACAATAACAAATGCTACCCTAAAATTCAAGGGTTAAGTGTAACACAAATATAAACTAACTGTTTTAGTTGTTCAGATAGTTTAATAAATTAACACGAGCTTTCATGTTAATTTCATCAGATACTAGGTATCAGAGTACAAGAAGAGACCACATAATTGATTTCTGTTAAAACACACATACAAAAGTCCACCTTCTACCTGTGGGCATATCACTTCTTTTCCATCTGGGGAAAACAAGCTTTCTGGCTCACACACCACCATGAATCAGCAAAAAAGACAGGGTTCAGAGCAAATACAAGATTTTAGACAGATACATATGAGAAAGTAAAGTTAAAGCACTTGCACCCACTTACTTCAGTAACATAAACAACATGTTAAATTACAAGCTATGTAGAAGTGAACTGGTGAATAGTATGCAATGTTCTGCTTAAGGTCTGGTTGTGATTAAAGATTTCCTCCTTGTTCCTAAGGCCAGGACTGAAGACACAGGAGATGGTTTGTGCAGAAGCATAATTCAACTGCAAAAATCTGCATTTACTATTCAACTTGGTTTTTTTTAAAAAAAAAACCTTTGTTTTATTCAATTATTGTGCATAGTACAATTATTATGCATTGTACAATGAGCTTATAGTCAACAAATACAATAACAGTCAACTATTCAAACAAAAATTGTAAAAAGAAACTGTTCCCATTCTTATTATAATTACACAAACAGTAGAATGTTCTTACAGCACCGCTCATTTAATAAGATCTTTCCAGAATGATGTTTGGGATATTGGTGGCTTATAGGCCCCCATCCTTTTGTTGATAAATGCAATGAAGGGAAGCCAGTTTTTTATGCATTGATCCCAATACTAAAGTTTCATGAATTTCTTTTAACGTTCAGGCAGTCATATAGAAAGTATAAGTGTTCTCTTGTCTTGGCTTTTGAAAGGCTGCTTCCTCATGAGATTTCCCTACATATATGTAAATTCTTAGGACTCTAAAACCATCATTCTGAATGCTTCCAGAGTATAGCATAATGTCACAGACAAGGCCCCTCTGCCTTATCTGAAACTTGAAGGAAAACTCAGGGAAGCTTGGAACTCTGGGAGCCTCTGAAGTGCAGTATCAAGTTAGAGAGGAGAACCTGCCCCTTTCCTGAATTGTCTGGGCATGCCAAGAAAACTTGTAGAATAGACAGGGTGAATGGCAACAACAAATAACGGCTGTCTATCAAAGCCCACTAAAATGTAAAACCGCCAGCTCTAGTTATTCCATTCCAGAATACATAGTTTTGCAAACAACAACAGGGATGGTATTTCTGCAGGATAGAGAACACAGTGGCTCAATTCAGGCAACATGTTTCTCAACAGTGGTTTTAGAACTCCACGGTGGAGATTTTACACCACCGTTGAGAAATGTGTTGTCTGGAGGGAAAACTCCATGCAACGGTGAAGTTTTTTTGGGGGGAAAGCACTTCATGCAGAATATCCACGCTGTGCAGAGGAGAGTTCCTGCATAACCGTTGTGTTGCATGTTGTGTGGCAGGCTCTGTGGAGTTTTCTCTTGCGTTGAGTTGACTTTTGCCACTGGCTACAGAGTTCCCTGGCAAGAGTGGCGAAAGGAGGAGTGCCGCTCTAGGAGAGCCACCAGGATTTTTTTTTGTTTTTGTTTTTGTAGTTTTTTTGAAGTGTTCAAGTGGTTTTTAAATGTACAGATTGTGTGTATGTTGTATGTTTTTGCTGTTTTAATTTTTGTATATTGTTTTTAATTGTTTTTAATCCTATGTAAACCGCCCAGAGAGCTTCGGCTATGGGGCGGTATACAAATGTAATAAATAAATAAATCAATCAATCAAACATCATAATTGATTTTACTCTACTCCACGGTAATCCACAGTCACATAACGGTGGAGTGAGAATATGTTGTGTGGGGAGCAACTCCTAAAAACTCAACCGCTGAATGGAGTTTTCACACTGCATTGACTAATGTGTTGTCTGAACTGGGCCAGTGACTTCTCAATGGCCGAATGTAATCTACTTGGAAATATACTGGAGCTTCTGTCCTATTATACCAGGATATCAACCTTCTTTCTATGACCAATTTTATTAACAATATCTGAGTAGTGTGAGTTTCACTGGAATTATTTTTACTACCAGAGAACCTGCATTTCCCAGTAATAATTCCACAGTTAAGGCTTATCTAACAATAGAATATACAGCACTGCTCCTACCATCTTCCGGAGCTTTTAAGAAGCCGTAGTTGCCCTGTAATAATGGAGCTGCTTTCCCTGAAGCCCAGGTATCTGAAAGACTTGTTTTTGGACTCCCTCTTGTACCACAGCCAGGCAATTATGCTCAGCATTTCTTATGTTTTTCTCTTTCACAACCTAGCTGGTAGTAGTAAAGTGGGTGGGTGGGGTGGAGCATTTGCCTGCCTTAAATCTTTTGGATAGAGTGGAAAAAATAGTGAAATAACTGTTCCTAATTTGTCTTGTTCTTAATCTGACTTGTTAACTGTATACAGAAAAACTGGTCTGATTTCTCAAATCCATGAGCAAAATATTTAATAATGATAACTTCTGACTTGACATCTAACAATCGACATAAGGATATATCCCCACTCTTACACTTACTTTGTAAGTACCAAACCAGAAAGTCTCTGGAAAAAATACACAAAATATGCTTTTAATTATATGCATCCAGAATCAACCTTCTGTGTTATGTCTGGACCATGCTATCTTTTGAGATAGGCTTAATCTGTTTCTAGTTAATTTTCAAAACACTAATCTCCTAGCCAGTAACAAACACTATTGCTAAATTTAACTGACAAAAATTAAATTGAACAGTACATTCTGTTCTTTTAAATACTAAGGCAAGCTGAACTACAAAAAGAAATAAATATTTTGGGAGCTTTTTGGTATGTAGTGTATTTTAATAAATATTCACATCATGCTGAGTAAAATCAAGAGCTAACGTTTTATTCCTACAGCCTTTTTAGGGCTAAACTAGATGAGAGTATGCTTATCTCACTTATTAAGAGAGGCACGGCAGTGCCTCCCTTGTTAAGGGCGGTCAGTAAAAAACACGTTCCACCATGTTAAAGTGATAACTGGGGAGGGGTCATTCTAACAGCCATAAAATCGAAAATATTTCACCAATCTCTCTGAAATTTACAGGTGCCAGAAAGAAATGTTTGTTTTACATTACCTGAAAATTTCAAGAAGATTGGTGAAAGACTGAGGGAAGGAGAGCAGTTTAAAGTAAAAGGATTAAAGAATCCCCTAAATCCAAAACTGAAAATTGAACTCAGGGCTTGCGACCATTTTTGCGCAGCTGTCCTTACCTTCAGGGAGCCTTTTTCATTAATCCAATGGCACAGTCTACTTCCTCCCGTTGTAGTGTAGGTAGAATTGCTTTTCTTTTTTAAAAATTCGCTTAAGTGGATTTTATTAAATTAAAGCTGTGCCTCTTTAAGAAATCCGGCGGCCATTTTGATTATGGCACACGCTCAGTAGAGTCTCCCCCCTCCCTCCTGCGTCAGCTACAATGGCTGCTTCCTCTAGCAAAGACAGTGCTGTAGTCTCTTCTCAGAAGTAAGTTTCATTGACTGAATGCAATGGTCTTACTGCCAGGTAAGTGTGTAGAAGATTGTAGCCTTTATTTAAAAAAAACAGTCTGGAACCTTAGAAGGCGGAGAGGGAGAGATATGAGTGAGAATTCCCTCTCCTTTACAGCACTATAACTCTACAATTAACAACTTGCTTGCATGCTTTGCATGTGTGTATGTTCATTTGATTATACCTGCTGATCATTAATTTTCATATCAATTCAATCCAAGGCATGTCTACTCAGAAGTTAGTTCCACTGAGTGCAATGAGTCTCATTCCAAATGGAGTCTGAACATCCTAAGAGGATGTTCAGACTCCATTTAGTTGATCAGTTGCAAAGAAGCTTCTCTAGTAAGGAGGAAGGGGAAAGCCCTAGACTGATCATTCTTTCAAGTGCCATATCTCCCCCCACAAAAACCCATGAGGTAGGTTAGGCTAAGAGTCTATGACTGGCTCAAAACCATCTAGTGAGTTTCTTCTGCTGCTCACTTTCACAGAAATGTAAAACAAATGTTTGGTAATGTTTGGGTGTATGGCATGTGCTACTTTTACCCTCACAATAACCCTGTAAAATAGATTAGGCTGGAAATTTAGGCCTGGCCCACTATCTATGTCTGTGTGCCTGCCTCTTTCATATATACACACAGAAAGGCATCCTTAGGTTTGTTCTTTACTTACTACATACCATAAACTATGTATGAATAGAGCTGTCACAAATGATGCAATACACTCACTTTTTGCACTTCCTAATACATTTGTTTCCCAACTAACTTACTGCTAATACAGTCATGAATCTAAAACTAAAATGTTATTTTTAGTATAGTAAGATTAAAGAATCCACATACATCAAGTGCAAATCAGAGAACCTACTATTTTTCATATTAGTCTTCAAGAATTAGGATTCTTTTCCTAATTATGCCTTACACGGAGGTTGCCTTTTTCACAGCGGCCGGATCAACATTTTCATCAAGCTGTCCACGTCCCCTGCTCCAAACTCTTTCTTGGTCAGTCACCGCTAATTAGCTCAGATCCTGTTAGTGTATATGTGAAATTGTGATCCCCCAATGTGCATCACTTTACACTTGCTTACATTGAACAGCATTTGCCCTTTTCATCGCCATTCTCTCAGTATGCAGAGATCTTTATGGAGCTCCTCACAATCCTCCATTGTTTTAGCAAGACTAAATAATTTGGTATCATCACCAAACGTGGCTACGTCACTGCTCACTTCCACCCTCATTCTAATATTATGAGAAAGGGAGAAACGGCCTCCCTATCCACTTTCTTCACAACATGCAAATAGGAGTGAGCAGTGAGATGGCCAAATTTGTTGCTGACCACAACATATTTAGGGTTTTTAAAATGAAGTGAGATTACCAAGAGCTCCAAAAGAATCTCTCCATAGTGTGAAAATGGGCATCAAAATGGCAACAACAGTTCTACGTAAGCATTTGTAAACAACAGTTCTACGTAAGCATGCACACTGGAGCAAAGCATCCCAACATCACATATACACTGATGGGATCTGAGCCTGCAGTGACTAAACAAGAAAAAAAACCTTGGGAATGTGGTTGACAGCTCAGTGAAAACGGCAACCCAGTGTGTGGCAGCTGTAAAGACAGCAAACTCCATGTTAGGCATTATAAGAAAAGTAATTGAGAATAAAACTGCCAGTCTCATACTGCCTTTATACAAATCTATGGTGTGACCACACTTAGAATACTGTGTACAGTTCTGGTTAACTATAGAATTTAGTATCACAAGATGTTGTGCTGGCCACCATTTTGGATGGCTTGTCCTCCTTTCCATGTGGTCACCCTATAACATGACACTATTCCTGAAGAGGTCTGGACCTCAGACTACTAAAGACAAAGTGGCAGACCATAATAACTGTGTTCATATGCCCATTGCTTTATGAGGCTTCTGCAGGCTACCGAACAGAGAACTATCAGGCCATAAAGTTGCTTAAATGGGTCTGCCAGAAACCTGACCTCACCGTTCCTGTTAGGTCCATGTCCTACAGGAAATGCTCTCAGCTGAACTTGATGGAATCCCATCCTTCATCCCTAGGTTTAATTTACTGACCTCCCCTGGCTGGGCCTTGCAGGGAACAATAGGGTAGACAGAGCAGGCATACATAACACGCGCAGAGTGCTGAGAGTGGCAAATCTAAAAGCAAATACGTTGCTTTTAAAGAACCAAGGAAATTCAATGGGTCTTTTAAGTAAATATCTATGGATGGAAATGCAGCCCATGCAGGCTTGAAACTTGACCACAAACACGATCACAATCTGCTACTTTAAGATGCAAACAGGAAGAAAAAGCATGTTGCATAAAATGAGCTAAAATAATTAATATAGTAAACTGTAACTTATTCTAATTTAGGATATTTTCCTGTATCATCTTGTGTGCTTCCAGAATAAATTGGGGGGGGGGGGGGGGGTTTAGTCCAGTAGAATTTTTTTTCAGGTTCTCTCCAAATACAGACATAAAACATGAAATGCTTCTTTTCATAAGTCAGTCATAGAAAGCTTTTATTTCTGGACATTGGCTATTGAAAAATTCAAATGAGACGCCTCAGATTTCAAGTGAGAGAGCATAACTTCTGGGGTTCATTTATTATTTTGGAAAGTGGGTGCAACACATATCACTAGCTTTGATTTTATATTGGATGTCAAAATGGTGTAACATCCTAGCTGATGCTGGCTGCTTGTCAACTGTATAATATCCAGTCATCCGTTACACAACGCCATGAAATTCATTAAACAAAAAACCTACAGTTTACAAAAACAATGTTAAGGCTCCACAGTTTCCAACCAAGCACCAAAAAGCAAGGAAATTGGGAGTTAAGGCTCCCAAGCCTTAACGCCACATCCTCCCTAAGGAGGCAGAAAGTGCAAGTGAAATTCTCATTCTCCCAAAGCAGATAAACCATGAGGACAGGATGGAGAATATGATATGCAGAGGTGACTGTGGGGTTGTGGAAAACTGACCACGAACAACTTAGGGCCACCTACTTCTCTTTTTTTGTTTAGAGAAGCCCTTCCCCAACCTGGTGCCCTCCAGAGGTGTTGGACTACAACTCCCATCATTGCAAGTCAGTATGTCCCATGGTCAGGAATGCTGGGACTTGTCATCTCAAAAATCTAGATATGCAATTTGATATGCAGAGGTGACTGTGGGGTTGTGGGAAATAATGATGAACAACTTAGGACCAGCTACTTATCATTTCTTAGAGCATCTCCTTATGTTTAGAGTTGTAACCCAACACATCTGACAGGCACCAGGTTGGCAAATGTTGTTCAAGAAGAAGGGAAGGCAGAATGTAGATCTTCAGATGTTTTAGAATTCAACTTGTAAAAGCCCCTATCAGCATGGGCAGTTGTCAGGAACGCCGCGAGTTGATGTCCAAAACATCAGGATAGATCTATTTTCTGCCCACATCTGTACTAAAATATGATGTTTTCCAGCATTGTAATCAATCAAGGAACTACAAAAGAGCTGCATCATTTTAAATAATAAACTGTATAAACCAAATGAAACAACAATGAATGGATCTTGAATACATACGGTAATCCGGACAACCCTTCAGACATCAACATTAGTTTTCAACACATGGCATAGGATGTCTGTTTCTTGAATATCAGATAAAGGATTTCTCTTACTTGTTCAGCAGTGTGAGATCAAAGGCAGAGCTACCACCTAATACTTTCATGTATCAGTATTATTTTAAAATTAAGTATGAAATGATTTTTGTCTTCCCCATAACACATAACATGAGGGTTAAAGTGCAACACATCTGGAGAGCACCAAGCTGGAGAGGGTTGACTCCTATACTTGTCTTCTCAGAAGCCAGTGCCACTGAATTCACTAGGGCTTACTCCCAAGAGGTATAGGATTGCAAACTAATCTCATCTGAAAGGTGTTCAAGACAGCCAAACTAAACCTCTTCTGCTCCTCTGTCGCTTTGATAAGATGATGTATTGTGGAGGCATTGTGGGGAATGAACAGTATATTTTGTTTAAATACATTTTTAAGAAAAAAAACATTGGTTCTTTGAAGGGCAGGATATTGATCAAAAGTTGGAAGTGCCTGGAACATGCTCTGGTTCTAGATCTGTAATGAATAGTTCCCCTTTTGTTATCAAGTGTGCTGCTATATGCGAGATGTGTTTGAGAGATGTGTTTGAGACCCTGTATTTGGTAAGGGTATGGAACAGCATTCCCCATCTTGTTGCCCTCCAGGTGTTTGAGATGACAAGTCCCAGCATTCCTGACCATGGGACATACTGACTTGCAATGATGGGAGTTGTAGCCCAACACCTTTGGAGGGCACCAGGTTGGGGAAGGGTTGCTCTGAAGTAGGTGGCCCTAAGTTGTTCGTTATCAGTTTTCCACAACCCCACAGTCACCTCTGCATATCATATTCTCCATCCTGTCCTCATGGTTTATCTGCTTTGGGAGAATGAGAATTTCACTTGCACTTTCTGCCTTCTTAGGGAGGATGTGGCGTTAAGGCTTGGGAGCCTTAACTCCCAATTTCCCTGCTTTTTGGTGCTTGGTTGGAAACTGTGGAGCCTTAACATTGTTTTTGTAAACGTAGGATTTTTGTTTAATGAATTAGATCTCTAGTCCCCTTACATTTCTGGAAAAGCATATATGAGAATTCCTAGTTCGGATTAGGACCACAGCACAGAGCCGTATGATTCAACTCTTTTCACAGTGCCATTTTCCAAATAAAAATTCTCTCCCACACGATGTTTGTTCCATTTGGCAAAACTTAAGGGCATTTTTAGAAACAAAACAAGGGCAGACTGTTTGAGTTCTTTTATAGGATGCTATTTTAAAGCATTACAGCACAAATGTTTGCTGATACCAAAACAGCTAAAGTGAAGAATAAAATCAGTCTGAACATCAAATTATGGCATATTACTGTTCAAACACTTGCTCCTCTGCTTAGCTTATGTAGAACAACAGTGATCCAGAAGTTGTGTGAATCTTATTATATACACAATGTGCTATGGGATTTTAATTTTTCTGCACAACAGCTTCATCCTTTCAACAGCTACTTTTTAAATCTTCGTTGAGGTTTGCTGCAAGATTGAGGAGTGGGGATAAAAGAGATATTGCTGTGCTAAAAACAAAAACTAGCAGAACACACTAAATCCCTTTTGGTTGCATAAATTGCTTTACTGGATTTTGACCAAGAGATTCACATCTGAAATCACTTGCTCTCAAACAATAATACCACCTTCAGCAGCACTATTGACAGTAAACTGTTTCAGGACCTCTGCCAAATTATGTGTGAATGATCACATCAATAAATCTAAGAACATAACTAAACGTTTGCAAACTTGAAGACAAGATTTGGCTTGAAACAAATTGTCTATAATGAAAGATAATTTTAAAAAAGATTTTATTTCTAATAAAAATATTGTTTCTCCATAGGTATTTGCCTACGGCAACTTAAAGTGTCTGCAAAATAAAACCAATGAAGTCACTGAACTTTCATTGTCCTAAATAAAAACAGAACAAGACAACAAGAATGCAAAGAATTAGAAGCCATTTTTTTTTGTATTTATGCCATAAATATGGATGTGGTAACACCCCACCCACTGCAGATTTTAAGCAAAGCTAAGTTAACATCTTTGTAAATACTCTCAAACAAATTTACAATGGCCGAACATTAAGTTCATCATACACACACACACAGAGGGAAATTGTATAAAGTGAAGTAATTGCCAATATCTGACAAGAGTTAAAGTGTTAAGCACTCAAACCCCAAAAAATCTCATGAACAGATCTATATTATATAAAATTGATGGGTGACTACAGATGACCATTTATCAAGCGTTAGCTTACAACATGAATATCATCACATGGTAAGTGGGTTGTCTGTATTGCCCTATCAAGGAGAATCTTACCACTCCCATGCTTCTCTGCATTTCGGATCAGGTGCAGGGGCGTTTGACAGGAGTATCTGGAAGAGGGCCTTGAATGATGACTTCAAAGAGCCAGCTAGGTAAATAGGGGAGGAGGCACTCCTTCAAGTAATCTAGCCTCAAGATGTTTAGGGCTTCAAAGGTTAAAAGCAGTGCTCTGAATTAGGACTGCCAGTCAGGGCAGATTGTAGAGTGTGGCATAATATGATGTCTGTCAGTCCCAGTTAACAGTCTAGCTGCCCTGTTTTGGATTAACTGAAGTCTCTGGACCATTTTCAAAGCCACATATAATGCATTGCAATAATCTAACCAGAAGTTTACCAGAGTGTGAATTACTGTCACAAGTCTATCTCAGTCCAGGTGGGGTTATATTGACATATAATACTAAACTGATAAAAGGGGCTCTGTGTTACTGAGGCTACCTGTGTTTTTAGTGACAATGATGGATCCAAGAGTACTCCCACTCCCAAATGGCAAACCTGACCTTTTAGGGACAGTGCAACCCTTTCCGGAACACCACTTAACTAGACGGATGAATCAGCCACAAACAGTATCTCTGTCGAACTCTGATTGAGTCTCAGTTTATTTGCCCCATCCAGTCCATTACCCTGCTCAATCACTGGTTCAAAACACCAACTTCCTTACCTGTAGTAGATGAAAGGAGATGTAGAGCTGGCATATTTATGACATCTCAGGCTACACCCCTGGATAACCTCTCCGAGTGGTTTCATGTAGATGTTGAAAAACATGGGGGATAAAACAGAACCTGAGGAACCCTTAGCACAACTGCCATGGAACAGGGCAAAAATACCTCAGTGCCACCTTCTAGAATTGGCCATCCAAGTAGGAGCAGATACAGTGTCCCCACATCCCAACTCAGGTAGTCTATTGCAGGATACCATGGCTCATGGTATCAGAAACTGCGGAAAGGTCCAACAGGTTATCACTTCCCTGTTCCTCTCCTTGCACAGGTCCAGAAAATCAGTTTCATCTAAAAGTACTGGAGTTGATCAGCAGCTACTTGCTCAAGCACCTTGTCCAGGAAAGGGATGTCAGTGAGCCTATAATTATTCAGCCACTATTTGGCAGGACAATACAGATACCCAGGTCACTGTATAGCTATCATTTACTAAATGGACATATGTATTCACTTTGTCATGTGAATAATTCTGGAGAAGATATGAAACAGAAGAAGCCATTACCAAAGGTGAACTTCAATAAACTCAAACAAATCTGAACATTTATTTATTTATTGCATTTTTATACTGCCCTATAGTTGAAGCATTAAAGTCTCCTTCCAAGATCAGAAATACATTAATTCATGAGTACACTATGTAACTGTTACAAGAACAAATATTCTTCTGGAAAATAACACCATCTCTTGGAGTAGATCTTTAATGACAGACACATAGCTCTAGTCTGAAAGGATATAGTTTATTCATGTTAATATTATTATGACACCATTTTTGAACAACAGATAATTAACTTAATTCACTACCATAAGACATGGATGGCTGTCTCCATCATGTCATACTCTGTGAGATCCCTATTGGCCTCTGGCTGACCAGAGTGGTAGATGTTCAATCTGGTTGTAAGGCAGTTATCTTCTTATGATAAGCTAGCCTTTCACTCATTAATTAGAAATATTTGGAAGAACGGTTGTTTCCACCCACTTAATTATGTACATCCAAATCTCATCACTACTATGCTTTAAAATGGGAAAACAGACTTGTCTAAGAAGAAAGTACTGACAATCAAAATTAATAGAACAAGATACTAGAAATAGAACATGAAGAGAATATTGTAATTGCTTTTGTGAAATTACTAAAGAAGACCTCATTGTTATAAATATCAGGTATATTTACCTTGTAATAAACAAACATACAATCTATTTGTTATTAAGATGCATTTGTGTATATATCAAACAGATCACAACTGCAGGATATCCCAAACAAGCCTGAAAGAATTAACGTGAAAAATGACAAGAAGACATGATGTGAACTTAAACCTCTGGCACAGATGGTCTCCCTCATCATAAAGACTGGCATGAAATTGGTCTGTGTCAGATCAAGATTTCAATGGGTGAACTCTTTCAAGGAAATATGTGTTAATGAATTGTTTCTAATCTTAAAAAACAGAGTACCAGAACTAATATTTTCAGTACTAATGTGTATCTATTAAATCTGCCCCCCCCAAAATGATTATTATTGTCTATATTTCTGTAATTTAGGCTTTTAAATATATACCAGGAGACCCTCCACTCTACTTTTTCTCCCCTAGTGTGAAATTACTTTTCTTGTGGGAACTATGAACAAATTCCTCAGGAACTTTGTATAAAATATTGGCCTTTTAAAAAGGTTAGACAAATATGACAAAAGATGAATGTCATTTTTATATCTTTTTTTGATAAGCTTTTGAATGTTTTTTCCTGAGAAATTAGAATTATATATTATTTTTGCAAAAGTTTCTGTCTTAAATCAAATGTGGAACCCTTTTTTGGACTGAATGATTCTGCTAGTATGCAAGTAAAACTGAAATTTTAATTTTAATTCTTGATTCCGCCAGCCCATATAGTGAGAGCTTTAGGGTGCAATTCTATGCATGTTTAGACAGAAAAAAGTCCTACAACTCTCTGCATTCCCCAATCAGTCATTAATATTTCTATACTGCTCTTTTTGTCAAAAAGTCACCAAGGCAGCGCACAATAAATTTAAAATAAAACAAGAAAAAAACTATAAATACATAAAAACAACCACACACATTTTTTTAAAAGGCCAAGTTAAAGAAATGCATCTTAACACCTTTTCTGAAAGCTAAAAGAGTGGGGGGCAAATGTAATTCTGGAGGAAGTGCATTCCAAAATTTGGGAGCAACACAGAAGAAAGCCCTTTCTCATGTGCCTGAAACACAGTCCCCTGTAAACAGCAATATCTTCTCCTGCAGACCTTAATAACTGGACAGGTTCATGGTACAGACAATTCCCCTGATAACAAGTCCCTAAGTGGTTTAGTGCATTAAAGGTTAAAACCAATACCTTGAACAGAGCTTGGAAAACAACTGGCAAGCAATGCAGGTCTTTAAAAATTGGCATAATATGATCTTGATGTTGTGCACTGCTTAGCAGCATAGCTGTTGCATTTTGCACCAATTGAAGCTTCCAGACAATCTTCAAGGGTAGCTCTACATAAGTTGTGTTGCAGTAGTCTAAGCATGTCATAACCAAGGCATGCATAACTGTTGCCAAATCAGACTATAACAGGTCCATAGCAAAACACAACACTACAAATGCTGATAAAAATATGCTAAATTATTTATCTTTAAATGTATTTCAAACTTCTTATAGAATAATGTGTGAAACTAATCAAGCGGCATATAATTAGCATCTTAATCTCAACACATTTAAAATATTTCATTTAATCAGCTCTTTTAGCATAAATTACCATTAGGCCTGTTAATGAAACAACATAAACAAATGGTTTGCTTTAATTGACTTCAGACTTAAAGATATGCTAAAAGGAACATAGACTTTAGGAAAAACATCCACTGAAAGTTACTGAGTTAGTAGAGAAAGCACTGAACAAAACAAAAAAAATTCCAAGAAAAGCAGTCTAATCTTGGGTAATCTTATCAAATGCACAAACTATACTATCCTTTATAGTATTAAGTTAAAGGAATCAGGCCTTAATCCCTCAGACCTCAGTGGCAACTGAAACACAACCCAAGTTCATGTTACTCTTCCTTTGCTTTTTACTCACTGGCTGAATTCGGACAACACAATAGTCAATGGTGGGCTAATAATCAACTTTACAATTGTTCATCTAGGGGGTACTCCCCACACAACATGGTAATAAATAATCAACTGAGGTGTGGATTAGGATCAGCGCTAAGTTGACTATGGCAGCATTCGGACAACATGGTAGTCAATACAACTGACAATTGTTACTCCCCACCCAGTTGTTTATTGTGTCATCCGAATTCAGCCACTGACTATGTTCAGATAACACAATAACCAACAGTGGTTTAAATATTGTCAGTTGGTTAATTAACCCACCATGAGTTACCATGCTGTGTGGAGGGATTTTTTAAACCAACGATCGGTTATTTGGCCAAAATAGCCAATGCAAAGAACTGACGCTGGGCAGAGTTGGCTATTTGAACCACCGTTGGTTATCATGTTGTGTGGCAGGCACCATTGGTTATTTCATCTGCCACTGTTGGTTATTTTCGTCAGCCATTCAGTCACAAGGCAAGAGTGGTCAATGTGGTGGCTGCTGCTCTAATTCAGCCAGCAGGGTAGTTTTTTTGGCAGCAATGGCTGATGGGATACTAGCGGGAGGACTGAGGGGAGGCGACAGGGCAGGGATGAGTAGTCAACTCAACGTGGACTAGCAATCAACTCAACGCCAATCCTAATCCACACCATGGTTGATTATTATCATGTCGTGTGGGGAGATCCTCTAGGTAAACAACTGTCAAGTTGATTATTACCCCACCATTGATTATTATGTTGTTGAACACAGCCATTGTCTCTACTAAGGCTGAAATACAGATTGTAAGGTTCTCAGGTTAGGGTTCAGTACTCTTTTTCAAACTTGGTAAAGCACAAGTAACTTTGATGGTGTTAAATAATAATAATAATAATAATAATAATAATAAATCAAACAAACATGGAAGAATTGCACAAATCAAATTTAGAGGCACAATTAGAACACTTTCAATCTAGAATTTGTGCAGCAACTGGGACTCAACACTGCTGATCTGAAAATATTTGTATGCATAACCAACCTACATTATTGTCCTCTAAATCCTGTAGGCAGAAATAAATTGAAAGCTTGCTGCCACAAAAGGACTTGCCTTTTGCCAAATAGACCTGGATATGACCTTGCATTTTAAGTCCTGCCAGTTAAAACAAGAAGATAATCAGCCCCTCCAGTAACATTCTCTTTGAAACAATCAAACCTGTTGAAATGGTGTCAAAAGAAACAAAACAAAACAAAAAATCCTGGATGTACTTTTTAAGGGATTTAGTCCACAATGCTGATGAAAATATAAAAATAGAAACATGAGGAGTTTGGCAAAGCTCTTAGGCCAGTGTGGGAACAGGAATGTGGAATGAATAAAGTCAAATGAAACATCAGGCTCTTGAAGATGAGTAAAATGTCTGAGGGCCTCTCCAGACACCCTTTTTCAGGGCTGGGGACATGAGAATGGCCCAGAAATGGTCTGAAGGCTAGTCCTACAACTGAAGTTAAGCAGGCCTGGCCTTGTAAACTTCCTAGAAGAGATCTCCAGAGAACCAAATGTAAGCCACTCTGAACAACTTTGAGAGAGCACAGTATAAGATGTAATGAATACATAAAGCACATGTAATGAATAAACAGAATTCTTTTTGTCATTAATGCCAACCCCCTTTGCACAACCTCCCTTCTTCACTTACATTGCCACAACAGACTGACACCACAAAATAATATGGTTATGACTACAGGAAAGTCATCACAGTAGCCCAGTGCAGACTTAATATTTCTTATCTTTTAAGCCTTGTTAGATCAGGATAACACAACAGGTTTGCACAGTCTCTTTGCCTCCTCTCTCTTGTACAAATGACTCACTTCCATAAGGTAAGGCACCGTGGGTGCCAATGATTACCCAAGTCCAGTCTCTATCTAAAACCACCCCCAAAACACAACACAAAATGAAAGGGGACTGGGATCATAATGTGTCATGATCAAAAAACAAGATGTATGAAAATTCCCCCTTCCCTCTTTGGATTATTTTCCCAGGCAAATCAGTATGAAAAGCCATTTTTAGCAGAAAGGCAGGATATACATATTAAATAAATTCCAAGCTCTTCTAAGTTTAGAGGTCCCACCTCATTTCTCTTCCTCTTTTTAATTAGTCAGGTTAGCTCAAGAGCAATACATTCCAAGATGGATTTTTTTAAATAGAAAAAGTAAAGTTATCATGTTAGGTCTACACAGTTTTATAAACAGAGTGTCACTTAATGACAAAAGGCCAAAAGGCTTCCTTCGTGTCATTATCTATCTAGAAATTTCTCCTGCCAATGAGGGATGACAGATTTACAGTAAGCTCTTTGTTTTGGTTATCTGTCAGGTATTGAACCATGAAACTCTGCCTCATATCAAAGCCATGTCATCATCTGTTGCTATGTGCTTTAAAAACTTTGCACTGGATGGTCTTTGTCTATATGTGCACATATTCTAGCATCACCTTCAGTCATAAATACATCTGAGATACTAATTATTTGGCACTACATCAAAATCTACTTTGCCTTAACTTTTTCACTTGCACTTAATGTACTTGAAAGCAAGTGTTACAGCAAGGCAGATTTTGGTCTAGGTAAGCTTAGGATGAAGGCATCCATTGGCTTGAAAAATAATGGAAAAAGCCCCATTTTGCATGTCCAAACCTATGTATATAAAGGGGCTTCCTGTCTCATGGTCATAATTTTGGGTGGTACACAAACAATAACAGAGCTGAATGTATTGAAAGATAGGAAAGACAAAGCACTGGCTTTCTTATTTTGAGACTCAGTCTTTCATTTTTTGCTTGAGGTTATGATCCCATCCCAGACACCTACCATAGCAACTCCTCCAATAATGATCATCTGCCAGGAGGTCTCACAGCCCCTGAATCTGCTTGGATTTTAATGTCTGAGGAGGAAATAATTGAAGACTTCTCAACAAAGTTACCAGACCCTAAGCCTGCAAATGTCAGTTCAAGTGAGGAGCTGAAATCACCCTCTCTACTGCTAAAGCTTGTTTCAATGGGCTCTCAACTGAACAACTACATATGCTTGGCTCAAAACCGTCGCACCATCCCTTTAAATGCTCTGCATGTTCAAGTGAGGACCACGAGATCTGGCAGACATCAGGGTCTTCTTGGCTAAATTAGCAAAGTCTGCCTTCCTTAGGAATTGTTCCAAGTTCTATAGAATATGACTCCCAGAAGCCTGCACTGCAACATAGAACCTACCACTTGCTTCTGCTGCTTGACGACTGTAATCTGCACAGAGAACATTGTTATTGGGGATTAAAAATATAATAAATTAATAAACAAAAAATAGTGACTGGCTCACAGCAAAGGACATCTGATACCTGTGTCCCAATTCTGACAACACTCGATACCAGAATTTTCTACAGCCCATAAGCATAAAACTAAGAAACGCCCCCCATATTAGGAATCCAACTGGAACAATGTATATTCTGAAAAACTAAAAAGATCTATCTTCCAGTAACAATCCACATTATGTCCTAAGAAAAGCTGGATTCTGCAACTCACCTGTATAAAATTAGGCAAATGTGCCAACATACATCATTTAGATATATCATTTATTTTTCTTCTCCTAGACATGGAGAGAGGAAATCCCAGGAACAGTGAAACCCCTACTGACTCCTTCTCTGGCTGTGGCAATTTCACCTGGCATTGCACAAACACGTATAGTCTATTTTCATCGCCATAATGACTAGAAATTTGTTTTTATAAAAAAAATTTGAGGATTTTCTATCACTGTATAGAATATGCAAGCCCTCAACCCTACTCCTCTTTATCTATAGCTCCATGGAACTCTACACAAAGTTATTTTTACATATTTAGGTCGCAATTCTATGCATGCTGGGAGTTGTAGGACATTTTTCTGTCTAAACATGTATAGGTTTGCACCCTAAAACACATTAACAAGCTAAAAGCAACAGGAAGCAGCAAAAAACAAACAAACCTGTTAATAAATAAAATTAAGTGATAGCAGAGTCAAATTCTTGATTAAAGAGAAACTTTTCTTCTTATGCAAAATGTGAAAATAAACTGTTTTACATGACCAGTTCAATTCCATATTTGGTTTTTACTGTTGAATGTCTTTGAAATATAGCTCTGGAAAGAAACCAAAAATTTGATATGTGGCATGTGCTAAATAATAACGTTTCAGAAGCTGTTCCAAATCATCTGGGCAAGAGCACTCTAACCATGGAATAATTAAAACCATCTTCATTAAAACACTGTATATACACAGTAGTCTGACCTCTAATTAGAATAATGAAAACCTTTTTATGTATCAAAATGCCATTTTGAATAGATTATGAACTGCACATAATGAAATACTTAAGATTCGTTTGGTATTTTGTTAAAGTGATGCTGCTTATCTACAACCTGTCAATATAAATTCTAAATTCATAAACACTTAGAACCTCACTTTTAAACTTGAAGGAAGAAACAAGATAAAAGTCTGACTTTGTTAAATATCAGACTGGATCCAGTTTACAAAATTCAACTGCAGTTCTTAATTTGGATATCTAAAACTACTACAAAGGCAGATGGAAACAATAAGCAACTTGAGCAGATGAGATTTCCTTTATCTCTGCTTTTCCATAAATTTTTCATGACCATAATCACGCCTGAATTTCAAAGCAACGCATTTACAAAAAACAGTCAGTATCAACATAAATGCTTTAACTGGTTAAGAAGGGGTTTTCCTTTCATTCAAATGTTCAATCTAATCCTAGTTTTACTAATTTTAAATCGATTGCTTCTTGTCATACCTTCACCAGCTAAGGTGAGCAAGCTGTTCTCACTTTTTATGACATCTTTTGAAATCAGATCCTCCATTCGGGGTCCAATTTTATATCTATTTTCTTTCTTCCTCTTTTTCATGTTACCTTCAGGAATCACATGATCTTGTAATCAATGGCAGTGATTACAAGAGAGAAATAACACCCCCCCCCCCCAACATGCACACACACTCCTGACCTGGCTTGTATGAGCTGACAGCGATATGATACCACTTCACTCCCCCACCCCCGTTAGGACTGTTCTGCCTAATCTGTGCCAATTATAGTCTTTTTTAATTTCAGAAATAAACAGGATTATCAATTTTTAGACACAAAAATTATATATTTTTAACACAAACTAATAAAATTTTCTTAAGAAGCAAACTACTTTCAGGTCACCAAGGATTTGTAGAATGCAACACCAATAATCTCAGCAAGCCATACAGTATGCATGTGGCATTTCCTTTTGAAGTTGCCTCAATCTGCATGTTATTTCCCAACAATACAGGCCACTACTCATATAAACAGGTTTTGCTGCCCTCTACTGGAACACAAAGCTTTTCAGGTTTAACAGTCATTTCAAAGCCTTAAGGACAACTCAGAACATCTCTGAAATGTTTGCAAGTTGAGGAAGAAACATGAAAATGTACAACCAAGATGGCCAGAGTTTAGTTAATGCAATACAAAGCAAGTTGTTTTTCTATCTAATAAAAAAAGAAGTCCTGTCATGCTAGCAGACTTCCTCTAATGCAACAGTGGATTTAAACCACTGCATTTAAAATGAACAATAAATGTTTAAATTGCTAATGAAATGTTTTACAAATTGAATTTTGTTTTAAAAGCGAATACACTAATATGATTTTAGGCTGACCATCTGAAAAGGAGGACAGGGCTCCTATAACTTTAACAGTTGTAGAGAAAAGGGAATTTCAGCAGGTGTCATTTGTATGCAATTAGTTCCTGGTGAAATTCCCTCTTCATCACAACTGTTAAAGTTGCAGGCACTATACTAGAGTGACCATATACAAAAGAAGGCAGGGCCCCTGCAACTTTAACTGTTGTGATGAAGAGGGAATATCACCAGGAACTAATTGCATACAAATGACACTGGCTGAAATTCCCTTTTCACTACAACTGTTAAAGTTATAGGAGCCCTGTCCTCCTTTTCAGATGGTCAGCCTAGATTATTGCAATTGAAATGATTAAGAATAGTCTACAAAGTTGTACAATGTATCAAAGAGCGTAAAGCTGCAACCCTTAACACAATCCTAAACAGCCCAGAGAGCTTTGGCTATTCAGCAGCACAGAAATGTAATAAATAACTACTATGATGTAATACTTACTTCTGAGTAAACATGCATATATTTGGGCTGTAAATTTGAGAAATGTCATTCAAATGAATTATCTCAATAACAGAAAAGTTTGTGTGCATAAAGCCATCTATATTTGGTGTGTTTGTGAGCTTTGCCACAGAAGAAGCTTGCAGAAGGATACTTGGTAAAAAAAATCATTCTTTACATATTCCTAAAAGAAAACACAATATTCTAGTAATGAAAGTACCTTCATCTAGTGGTCTTAGAGTTGCTGCAAGCCTGGCACAAAACCAATGAATTAAATAAATTAAAAGGCAATGAAATTTGTGCTTACTTTGTACCAAAAATGCCAGAGAAGAACCCAAAACTATTTCTGCATCAGCATAGACTTTTGTTTTAGTTTCAAATTTTTTGTAAAACACATTTTTTGAAATCTATAGATCATTTTTGAAGAATACGCTGCCTTCCTCTAACGGAACTAGCATATTAGCTCAGTTCATATTTTCGGGCTCTTGGTGCTTTCAGTAAATTCCTCTAGAAACAGGTATGTTCCAGCAGCATCTGAACTCTTGTTAGCACAACTGAAATGTAGATGCATATAGGATATAACAGCAAAGTCTCTTGCTGTGATTTTTTTCCCCTATGTATATGACTTTCTAACAGCAAACTCAGGTGGTGAGCGCCAATAAGAATAGAGACAAAACTGACAAACAAGGAGGAGATATCAGCATGATTGGAGGAACCCCAAGGTTTGCAGAATTTTTTAAAAAGGGGGAAACAATCCCTCACACACACATAGTCCATTGAAGGTTAGCATGTTCAGTAGCCACAGAATGTTGACTGTCAGTTGGAAAAGGAAAAAAAATGGAAATGGTGGGGATGGAGGATGGTATGGCATATCCTGGAGAATAGATGGTTGCCCAGCTGGGACCTTGAACAGGAATACTCCTATTAGGAGGTGAGGATGCGCTGCAACATTTTGTGGCAGGTCCCACTTATATCTAATTAGACATGAATTTAGCTTGTTGCAATAGCAGTCTTAACTGCATGTATACTTTTTAACTTCTACATTCCAAAGTGAGCAACAGTCCTGTACATTATGCATACTGACTATCACATAACTAATATCTGTTGGTTTAGCTGTATTTTGTTGTCTGGGATTCTAACAATAATCAACACAGCTATGCTTTTCAAAAAGGGAAGGGTGGTTTCTTTTTGGTCACAAACTCTCAAAAGTGTGATTTGTAAATATCAGCAGGGTGAAACTAAGTAAATGTTTGTGCTTTCTTGAACAATAAGCAACTCCACAACACTGAGAATCATAAAGTTGCATATTTAGAAGACTGATCCTGAGTTTTGAAATATAAACTAAAAGCTACTCTCCAAATGAGTGCATTGAAACAGAACCATATGCATTTTGAATATTTCACAGAAGAACTGGTAATCCAGTGTACAAGATCTGTGTTACTCAATCTAAGGCTGCCTTCCCTAACCTGGTGCGTTCCAAATGTGTTGGACTACAGTTATTGTAATAATGGGAGTTGCAGTACAACCCATGTTGTTGCAGTACAACCCAGTACAACCCAGGGTCCAAAGTTGGGGAAGGTTGATCTAATGAGAGATTTTTTTAAAAAAAATAGGAATAGTTTCCTTTAAAATAGTAAGATATGATGATGATGATGATGATGATGATGATGATGATGAATTTTTCCCAATACTGGGACTCAAGGCAGTTTACAAGACTAAAACATATACAATTAAAACATATACATATAAATTTACAAAAGTTAAAATAGAATCAAACGCCTGTAATATTAAAAACATTTTTAAAAAAATTAAAAAGAAAATCACAATTAAAAAATCCAATACATTAACACAGGTCCAGAGTATTCCCAAAGGCCTGCTGGAACAAAAAAGTTTTTGCCTGCCTCTGAAAGTGTAACAAGGAGGGAGCCAATCTAGCTTCCCTGGAAAGGGAGTTTCAGAGCCTTGGAGCAGCCACTGAGAAGGCAGCTGTAAAGAAGGCAAACTCCATGTTAGGCATTATAAGAAAAGGAATTGAGAATAAAACTGCCAGTATCATATATTGCTTTTATTCAAATCTATGGTGCGGCCACACTTAGAATACTGTGTACAGTTCTGGTCACCACACCTAAAACAAGACATTATAGAGCTAGAAAAAGTGCAGAAAAGGGCAACTAAAATTATTAAGGGTCTGGAGCGTCTCCTCTATGAGGGAAGGTTGCAACAGCTGGGATTGTTTAGCTGGAAAAAAAGAGGATAAGGGGAGACATGATAGAGGTGTACAATATTATGCATGGTGTGGAGAATGTGGATAGGGAGACATTTTTCTCCCTCTCTCAAAGTGCATAGTTATGTGCTACCTCCAGTATCTGAGGCAGTAAGCCTGCATGTACCAGTTGCTGGGGAACATGGGTAGGAGAGTGCTGTTGCACCATGTCCTGCTTTGTTGGTCCCTGGTCGACAGCTGGTTGGCCACTGTGTGAACAGAGTGCTGTCTTGATGGACCCTCAGTCACCATTGCTCTGGAACCAATATGCTATGCAAGTTTTCAAAACTGTACAAACATTTTCGATGTAAAAGACAGCACTAGAAAGAGATTAATGAGAAACATTTCTCTATTCACTTGAGTACCACTTGGATTACATGTGCTATCCTTGTGGGTTTGAAGCAAAGAACTGTCTCATTTGTGAGGAAAAAATAGCTGAAGGAGAAGGATAGAGCTCTTCTTTTAGGAAGCTTAAGGGGAAGGAAAGGTAAGTAAAACTATAAAAGGCACTCTTCAAAGCCCTTCAAAAAGTTCTGACAGGCTTAGAAAGGAAATAAAGGACTTTCAAAATACAGGGTTTTTTTAATCCTTCCATTTTGTAGGATAACTGTCTGCTAGGGGCATTGTTGAGTTTTCATTTTTTTAAAAAAAGCAACTCAGTTGAGACTCTACTGCAGCAATCCTATCATTTTTAACTGACAAAAACTTTAATAACAGATCATTTTCATTACAACAGCTTTTGCTTTCAAGTCTTTTGCATGTCCTACTCTGAGAGTGCTCATTTTGCTTAATCTGTGCTAAATATAGTGCTGAAACAAAATTCAGTCTACATTACCAAGTATTATTTAATGTGACACATTTTGATAGCTCTTAAAAGTTATTTTATTCTTCCAGTGAGGATATAACACACACACACACACACACACTCTCTCTCTCTCACACACACACACACACACACACACACATGATCCACCTAGATTCCCTCCCCCCCTCATGCTTTTTTAAAATAGATCTTAGGAATGACTCATGGACAATGATGTGATGACACTTGTGCAACAGAGTCCAGGAACAACTAAGGGGAGATTTCCCTTCTCCAGGTCTCAAAAGACTACTATTTCAATACCATCCCAATATACAGTTGTTGCATGATTTCCAAGACACTGATGGAATCTTCTTTCACATATATTAAACAGAAATATTTGTGTTTATGGATCCTTATTGCATGGGTAATTGTTTTATGGTTTAGAGCAAGGTCAAAGTTGAAAGACCAGATAAGCATGCTGCATTTGTGCAATGCCTTCAGTTATGTTATTTTATTTTACGTAATCTTCCACAGAAGTGAACCAGTCCAATACTTAAGGCCTGGTACTCCTTTACCATAAGCATACCACCAAGTATGTCAACCTCATACTTCAGCCTCTTAAACCCACACAAGTGCATTTTCAATTGACTGCCCCTTCATGTTTTAGAAAGCTTAAGGAACGTCTGCTGAGACGTGATGACAGAATTATCAAAAGGTAAATGCCTTAAAATATATTCTTGCTTTCAGCCATTATCCTTCACATATACAATTTACTGGAAAGTCAAACTAAATTGCAGTAGTTTTGCACGCCAACCAAGAGCCATCAGGGATAACAACCCTGGGGAAGATTAAATAGACTGTCTATGCCTGTCCAAGGCACATATTATGCCTTTTTAAAGCTAGTTATTTACAGGTGCAACACATGTATTTACAGGTGCAACACATGGTGCAAAGTGAAAACACAGCAATGATGTTAGAGAAATACAACCAACTAACAAAGCACTCCTGTTAGGAATTGATCAGACCAACAGCAGACAGTACTTGCATTATGGATACCTGAGGTCTTAAAGGAACAGTAACACATCTGTACTGTTAATTCATCTTGCATATTAGTAAATACTGAAGCTAGACATTAAATATTCTACAATAATGGGGGCAAAATATATGCATGACTACAGGATTGATTTTGAGAAGTGTTCCAACGGATTGAAACTTAAAACAAAAATTATGGTAGTTCATACTGTACAATAAGTGAGAAGTTAGGAGAATCACAGTCCTATGTAGAGTAGGAGAAAATATAGACACACTTGAAGTTCTAGGTGCCATGAGAGTAGCAAATCAAACAATATTTACCTTTATAAAATAATCTGTATGTTTATGCTTTTTGGAATGGTAGTTAAGATCACTTACTAAAGAATATATGAAGGCACAAGAACTGCCATGAGTGGCCATAACCCACATCAATTGAATATAGCATTCACAGTCTTTCTTAAAGGCAATCAAATAATCTAAGGACGATCACAAGCAGGGCAAGATGGTGATTGCTATCCATTTCACCTCCAGACATCTGGAACACACACACAGTTTCTGAACAATTAGAAATGTTATTACTAACTGTTATGACTAATACTCATATACCTCATCTTTAAGCAATAATTCAGGGCACAATCCTATGCATGTTTAGACAAGGGGGAAAAAGTTTTACAGCTCCCAGCATTCTTAAGCCAGCCATGCTAGGATTTGTAAGACTTTTTTCCCCTGTCTAAACATTAGGATTGCACCTTTAGCTTATAATGGTAGTTGTCAAATCATCCTTTGGCAGATGAGTGAATAAACAGATGATTTCAATAGGAACAGCAAAACAAAGAGACAATCCCTACCTTTTCCTGGGTTAACTGCTGCTGGTAGACTGTCCCAATCCAGGACCCAGCTAGGGCAGGGATGAGGGGAAAACTTTGCTTCAATACCATTTTCCTGCATTTAGGAGGAGGAAATAGCAATTTTGAAATTAGCTAGCAATGCCTAAAACCTACTTATTCATATACTGCAGGTCAATATGAGTGCTCTGTATACTGCAAGCATAGCAAGGATGTCCCAATCTCAGGGACAGTTATAGAGGTATATCGTCACAGTTTCTTTATCTATCAAGACACATTTCCTCGAGAAACCAAAACGTTTGAGATTACAGGGATAAAAATGAAAGGGGAAACAAAGGACTGGCAAACTGAGGGACTAGATAGATTTGAGGTGAACTAGCTCATAATGAGAGTTAGTATAGCTCACTGACTAACAACAGGAGCCAGGAAGTCTCCTGTTCAAATCTGAGTGTAACCATTAATTCACTCAGCATTGTTGGGCAAGCACCTATGCTCATCTTTGTCTCCATCTGCAATATGGTGATAATACTGACCAGCTTTACAGCCTTTTGTAAGGATGATATGAAATTAACATATCAGTTAACAAATTAATGTTGCCTTCTCCACCTCTCTGGGGGATCCAAAACACAAACAATTTTCTGGGGAAAATACCATGGATGAATAAATAAATAATTTTTTGCTATTGCAAGAAGCCAGAATTCAAGTACTGATCATTTCTGATTCTAAAGTAAAACAGAAAATAAGATCAATATTTTAGGAAAGAAGCCAGAAACATGGTTAACTTTTCTTATAGAAAGTGACTAAAACATTCACATATCTTGTCAAGCAACTCTAATGACATGTTCTTTACTCAAATTTGCAACTTCCAAAATATAGGCAGAATGTTTTTATGGCTAATACATGTAATTAATAATGTAACTATAGATCTACCATTAATTTTGTCATGGTTGGCCTTGGTCCACCTATAAAATGGGTATCTTCATGTTCCTCTTCTGGCTCATCAGAAGCTGTGTCGATGCTCCGCAGGTGTTCATCTGGTAAAGAGAATGATCCTACATACTTGAAGAATTGCATGTTGCATTTGACAGCAGCTCGCTTTATTCCAGGTACTTCCTGAACTCTCTGGTACCAACGGCATATCAAAGGCAACTGTGACATGTTTTCTTGGTATTTCTTGCTGAAAGCCTTCAAGGAAGAGTATGAAATTCGGTATTACAACGACAGTTTATGAACCAACTTGATGCACACAAAGTGTGACATGACTGTGTCTCATTTGTCTTACTATCTTCAGTCCTTGGTGAATGCATCCAGGGATAAATTGGCTTTCTTGACACATGGTCCCACATATTGAACAATTTGTGGTCAGTTTAGCAGCCCAAAATTCCAAACCAAAACAGGGAGCTTCCCCCATAACCCATTCCTAAATTAATTAGATTTAATTTTTTTTAAAAAAACCCTCAAAGCTATTTATTTATATTTATATAATATTTGCACCCTCTTTTTGTCTTTGCTATGGGAGTTTCAATTTGGCTACCTTTCAACTTTTAGCTCTATCCTGTTTCAAGACCCAGGGTGAAGATTGCCTTCCGTGATAGGGAGATTTTAGCCTTGCAGAAAAACTTGGGTGGTCCCACACATCCTTTCCCAAAACATCCAGTAGCTCGCATATGTGCACAAGCCTCAAACCATTGGCACTATTCCTGCAGTAGAAGCTAACATGTTTTCACTAAGTAAGGGCATGTTGGGGAATGGCAAGGTAGGCCCACCTAGGCGGGAGTTGTCTATCTCCTAGTCTCCCTGCTGGAATGCTTACTTTACATAATTTTGTTCCATCTATATTCCAATGCACTTTCATTACAAAAACACAACTTCACTGGCATAAACACTTGTACTACAGAACACTTTTTAGGTATTTAAAAACAGCATGTTTACATTGTGCAGTTGGCAACACTAGGGGCAGTTTAGTTATTTAGTTTTTGTTACTGTTTTTCAGCCAAACCTCTCAGAACCGCTTACAGAATAGACAGAATAGATATAATAGCACAGTATATAGTACAGGCACCAGAATTTAACTTCCTGAAAATCTCAGCTCTCGTATTAAAAGAACCACTATAACTATGTTGATGCATAATAATTAAGGCAGAAGTCTGAGGAAACACAGATTATTTATGACTAGCTTGCTTATGCAAGCTGCCCTATCATTCCTGCTGCAAGTGGGGGTGGCTAAACAAATCATAGACCTTCCGCCTGTGGTTTGTTTATCATTACATGATAACTGGGAAATGCAGGTTGCTTACCTGTAACTGTAGTTCTTCGAGTGGTCATCTGTGCATTCACACATATGGGCTCTGCGCCTGCGTGGAGCCTGTCTCGGAAACTTCTATAGCTAAGGCAAACGTTTTTGGCGGGAACCCCTCCCCCACTGTCTACTGACTCCGTGTTCCCGCCTTTCTCCTCAGTTCCAAGAGACCGACTTGCTGGCCCCATAACTAGGAGAGAAACCGCTCTGTATCAACAGTACATTTACATCGACACCAAAGCGGGGATGGTGGGTGGGTTGTGTGAATGCACAGATGACCACTCGAAGAACTACAGTTACAGGTAAGCAACCTGCATTTCTTCTTCGTGGTCTCTGTGCATCACACATATGGGCGATTAACAAGCTAAATTCCTGGTGGAGGGTAGGTGTAGATCAATGTTCCCTCACAAGACAAAGAAATTGATTGCCCCAAATTGCAGTTTGTCCTGGTACAAACAATCAAGTGGTAGCATGTAATGAAATTAAAGGACTTATACCAAATAGCTGCCTTACATAAGTCCAGGATCGACAATCCCCTGCTAAAGATACGGACTTCGATGCACTGCGTATCGACTTAGCTGTTACTGGACCAATGAGTTGCAAGCCCTTCAACTCATAGGGCAGTTTAATAGCATGTACAATCCACTCCGCGAGTCATTGCGACTCTTGCGTTTTATAAAATCTGTCAGTTCTAGCCCTGTGTGGAAGCCCAGGTAGAGTGCATCAATACTGAGGCAGATAATTCACTCGATCTGCGTAGTGTTGATATAGCCATCAGAAAACAACTTTCTAAGAAAATTAATGTGATATCGGAAGGTGCCATTGGTTTAACTGGTTTCAGTGTCAGAGATTGTGGCATGACAGAGAAACTCCATGCCAGAATGAAACTCCTAATTAGAGGAGCCAGATTCATAATGCCCAGAGGAACCCCCTAACAACGGGGTTGGTGCAAAAACAGGTAAAGCAGTCAAATACCCGCATATCGACAACTATTTTACCCCTATAGTGTATAGGGGGTAAGTGTAAGGACATCATTAAGGAGGCTGAATAGGGCTTGAGGCCCTAAAGATCCATGTATTTAGAAAAGAATCCCATTGTGCAGTATATGACTTCTTCGTTGCCAGGCTACAGGCTGGGTGAAAAAATGGAATCGACCTCATGTCGAAAGTAGTTACAGTATTGGGATACCCCATGCCATGGGTCTGAGCATATGCAGGGGTGTAAACTACAGGGGGAGGGGGGCAATGCCCCCACCGGGATTTCCTAAAGGGGGCAATGCCCAACCAAGTAACATCAGTAAGCTCACAGCCTGACTGACAGATTCCTCAGTCAGTCTCCAGTTGTCTCTATTCTTACGTGTTTAGAGGCAGTCTAAATTACATCCAAGCACTTCCTGCTTCCGCATCAGCTGCCCAGCAGATCTCCTTGCAAGACAAAAGCCACTCTCCTTTTGTGTCAGGGTCAGGCTTCCCCAGATTCATTTTCTTCTACCCACTCAGGCGTTGTAAGACAAAAGATTGCCCATTTAGGAATTACAGTCTGGGTACATCTTGACAAAAGTTTTGCCCCAGGCCGGGGTGCATCCGAAGTGGCAGCAGGTCATCTATATGATGCAGCTGGCATCCCGAAGCCATCCAGGAGCAAATCCCTGAAACTCCGGTTTTAAAAAGTCGGGTACTTACCACGACTTTTTTATCGTCGGAGCTGCAGCAGAGCTGATGGTAACCTGATTGGTCGCCATTGGCTGATATCTTCAGAAGAAGAGTGAGCCACACCTGTCTCGGCCACCAAGAGGTGAATATGATGGAGACTGTGTGGACTACACAATATTAATATTATCATACCACAGTACTCATGGAATGAGAGGAAAAATGAGGGCTGCAAAGACATTCCCAGTTGAACAGAAAAGTGTTTGTATGAGGAGATGGGGGAGGAAGTGGGAAAGCACATGCCCCGTAGCAAATAGTCTGTGCAAGTACACCAATGTAGGGTTGTTAGATCCAGGGTGAGTCTGGATTCTGTGTTCACTACGAGGCCCAAAGAGCTCAATAAATTGAGTAGTCACCTTGCCTTCGATAGCATTTCCTTCTAGGATGCCACCAGAAGCCAGTTGTCTAAATATGGGTAGATTTCTACCCCTTGAAGGCAAATGAACGGAAGGACCAGTGCCATACATTTTGTAAATATTCTGGGGCAGAGCTTTATGTGTCATCAGAAATTTGTGGTTTTGATGTACGTATGGAGCCGTCTCAAATCCAGAACAGGTTGAAGAGATCTGTAGAGGAGTGGACCAAATATTAAATCAGAGAGTGATATAGGTCTTCCAAAGGAGGCTCCACTCTGTACAGCTACCCCACCCACAGGCGATGCAGAAGAGAGTAATGTTGAGTCCGACTGAGAGCTCTCTAAGAATTGAGGGGAATCAGGTTTAGTTCTAAGATTAAACCCATCTTCTCCAAGCTGAACTTTTTGACACCCCACAAAGTGGGGCTGGAAAGGAAAAGAGCTAGGTGGACATACTGATGCATTCACGATGGTATCAAGAGGCAATGGTTGAGCCCTGTGGACAGGTCACAATGACAGTGATCTCGGTAGAGCTAGAGGGAGCTGCGAGAAAACTTCCTCCAGTGGCAATCGCGATACCGATGACGCTGCTCAGTATCGAGAAAGGCATATGTACCAATATAGGGGTTGGTATCGATGCCTGGTACGGGAGTTACGGGTCCATTGCAAGAGGTGTCCCTCTCATAATTGATGCCAATCTCTGTACTGGTACGGCATTCTCGGGGGAGGCAACCCAGTTGAAGTTCTGTCCCTCTTCTTTTTTTAAAAAAACAAACAAACAGGGACCTGAGAATGATGCCCCTAGACATCACAGGCATAAAAACTCTCTCTGTTGAAATCATAGCACTCCAATTGTAGCAGCTCTAGGGAGCAGCCCTGTAATTGGCAGCTAGCCTGTAATGGCTGTGCTAATTAACTTGGTGGGGAGATGTCTACTTCAAGCTGCATGTTAGACGTCTCTTCTTGGTACCAAGAGATTGGTACCAAAAGAGGCAGTTGAATCTCACCCTTTGATGTCGATTCTGCCTGCTAGACATCTCATCTTGACATCAAAGCTGCATATTAGACATCTCATTTTGGTACCAAGAGCTCTGCACCGAGGAGCTCGGTACCATGGAGCTTGGTACCATGGCGCTCGATACCATGGAGCTCGGTACCAAGGAGCTCGGTACCAAGGAGCTCGGTAACATGGCGCTCGGCACCAAGGAGCTCGGCACCAAGGAGCTCATGGAGCTCGGTACCATGGAACTCGGTACCATGGCGCTCGGTACCAAGGAGCTCGATACCATGGACTTCGGTACCATGGAGCTCAGTACCATGGAGCTCGGTACCATGGCGCTCGGTACCATGGACCTCGGTACCATGGACCTCGGTACTATGGCGCTCAGTACCAAGGAGCTCGGCACCAAGGAGCTCGGTACCATGGCGCTCGGCACCAAGGAGCTCGGTACCATGGAGCTCGGTACCATGGCGCTCGGTACCAAGGAGCTCATGGAGCTCGGTACCATGGAACTCGGTACCATGGCGCTCGGTACCAAGGAGCTCGATACCATGGACTTCGGTACCATGGAGCTCAGTACCATGGAGCTCGGTACCATGGCGCTCGGTACCATGGACCTCGGTACCATGGACCTCGGTACCATGGCGCTCAGTACCAAGGAGCTCGGCACCAAGGAGCTCGGCACCATGGCGCTCGGCACCAAGGAGCTCGGCACCATGGAGCTCGGCACCATGGCGCTCGGTACCATGGCGCTCGGTACCATGGCGCTCGGTACCATGGCGCTCGGTACCAAGGAGCTCGATACCATGGCGCTCGGTACCATGGACCTCGGTACCATGGCGCTCGGTACCATGGACCTCGGTACCATGGACCTCGGTACCATGGCGCTCGGTACCATGGCGCTCGGTACCATGGCGCTCGGTACCAAGGAGCTCATGGAGCTCGGTACCATGGCGCTCGGTACCATGGCGCTCGGTACCAAGAAGCTCGGTACCATGGAGCTCGGTACCATGGCGCTCGGTACCATGGCGCTCGGTACCATGGCGCTCGGTACCATGGAGCTCGGTACCATGGAGCTCGGTACCAAGGAGCTCGATACCATGGCGCTCGGTACCATGGTGCTCGGTACCAAGGAGCTCGGCACCATGGCGCCCGGTACCATGGAGCTCAGTACCAAAGGAGGCAGTTGAGTCTCACCCTGTGATGTCGACTGAGGGGCTCTCATCCATAGAATCGCTCCAAGCGATCAGTCCCCAGAAGTCCTATATAACCTGGCCTTCTTAGATATCCCTTTCACTGTAGAGACAGCTAGGGAGTGTCCAAACACTGGACGATCAGAATGACTCATGGTCAGAGTCAGGGTCTGAGGATGCAGAGGGGCTCTCCTCCGTAGAATCGCTCCATGCGATCAGCCCCAGAAGGCTCCTGCCTTCTTAGATATCCCTCTTACTGTAGATACAGCCTGGGGAGCATCCAAATGTTGGAAGATCGGAATGACCCTTCATCAGAGTCAGGGTCCGAGGACGCAGAGGGGCTCTCCTCCATAGAATTGCTCCATGCAATCAGCCCCAGAAGGCTCCTGCCTTCTTAGATATCCCTCTTACTGTAGATACAGCCCGGGGAGCGTCCAAATGTTGGAAGATCGGAATGACACTTCATCAGAGTCAGGGTCCGAGGACGCAGAGGGGCTCTCCTTCGTAGAATCGCTCCATGCGATCAGCCCCAGAAGGCTCCTGCCTTCTTAGATATTCCTCTTGCTGTAGATACAGCCTGGGGAGCGTCCTAATGTTGGAAGATCAGAATGACCCTTGGTCAGAGTCAGGATCCGAGGACGCAGAGGGGCTCTCCTACGTAGAATCGCTCCATGCGATCAGCCCCAGAAGGCTCCAGCCTTCTTAGATATCCCTCTTGCTGTAGATACAGCTAGGGAGCGTCCAAATGTTGGAAGATCGGATGAGGCATGAAGCAGCCATGTCTCCAGTAGATCGAGGCGCCTGTGCCATGAGTGTAACGATTGTCTGGAAGAAACCATGGCTTCTAGAGCTTTTATCCACAGACCTGGCGCCAACACGGTTATCTTTTCAGCGCCAAGTCAAAACTTTTCTCCCAGGCATTTCAACAGCTTAAGTTGAGGTTTTAACTGACTTTGTAGCCAGGCTTAACAGTTTAAAATGTTTTAAATGTCAGCTGTCTTATGTTTATGGTTCTAAATTTTGTAAACCACCCAGAGAGCTTCGGCTATGGGGTGGTGTATAAATGTAATTAATAATAATAATAATAATAATAATAATAATACAGTAGCAACAGGTTTCGATGACCTGAGCCTCTCCCAAAACAAATTAAACAGAGAAAAGTCTGTCTGCTGGGGAAGCTTGCTGACGCACTTAACACATTTTGAAAAGGGGCCTTAATGGCTGTGCGATCCCCCTCAACGTGATCCAAGATTGCTAGAGAATAAAATATCTAAGAATATAATAACAATAAATTATATTGTTTTAAATGTACGTGTGTACGTTGTATGTTTTTAATTGTTTTAATCGTATGTAAACCGCCCAGAGAGCTTTGGCTATGGGGCAGTATACTAATGTAATTAATTAATTAATTAATTAAGACTAAAATTGAACTAAAAACAAAGTAAAATAACTAAAAACCTTAGCACTCTAAAGCTTTCTCCTCAGGAGAAAGACAGAAGTTCCCAACAAGACATCCTTTCAGCAAGGCGGTTGAAAAAGAACTGAGGAGAAAGGCGGGAACACGGAGTCAGTAGACAGTGGGGGAGGGGTTCCCGCCAAAAACGTTTGCCTTAGCTATAGAAGTTTCCGAGACAGGCTCCACGCAGGCGCAGAGCCCATATGTGTGATGCACAGAGACCACGAAGAAGAACTGTTTCTTCCCTGACAAACCAGTCATAAGCCATGGTTTGTTGCTGGCTTATGCACAGAGTACAGATAGCCCTGACCATGGCTTAAGTCTGATACCTGCAAAGCTTTTCCATAGTAAAACCACAGCTTGCACATTGCAGTTTTAAATACAGAAAGTTATTCATGGATGTCACAGAAGGTGAGACAGGCATTAGTCACAACTACCACTAACATAAAATGAATTGTGGGCCAAGTGGAAAACTGTTATGGCCTCCATGATTGAAACTGCATTAAATCTGCAATGGGAAGCAAAAGGTAGGTTAACTGAAGAGCCCCTGCATCCCAGTATTTCTATTGGGGAAGGATGAAGTAAAATGTGGCATTTGAGGAAAAACATAAAACTGTTTCCAACCACATGCAGACTAGGATTAGTTCAAGTTAAAAAGACTTTATTATTTATTTTGTATTAAACAAAAGAAACAATACTGTCCCAGATAGGATTACCTACTGAAAACCTATGACCTACATTAAAGTAAAATAATTAAACATATAAAGCTGGCTCAATTAGGACATCATCTGCTGGTGCAGACATTCTTGATGCTGACTTTCAATTTTTTAATTAAAGCTGTATCAACCTGCAGAGCATGCAATACTAGGACATGAGAAGGCAATCATTCTGGGCCATGGGCACATTTGGCAATTGTCAAAATTCACAATAAAGGGAAAAAAAGATTAATAAAAAATGGCCATTTGAGAAACAGTCCTGGACACCACCATAAGATGGCTGCCATTGGACACATGGAAAAGGACAAGTAAGCTGCCCAAAAGACTGAGTACAAGGCAGAAGCTGTGTCTGAGCTACAATACACTAAAAAACTAACACAGAGTTTTCAACACTATCAGAAACCTATTTCACAGCAATCCCAGCTGCTATGAAAAATGTTTTATTTTTAAGTGGGAGGGGTAGGGCACCTTGGCAGGCATCAACCAAGGTGTCCAGGGGCAGTTCAGTACATTCAAGGACCATGTTGCCTACCCCTATACTAAGGAAACACGCTTCGATAACACTGAGGCATCTTCATTTGGTCTTCTCCAAATACAGTGGGGAAAAAACATCAGAATGGTGAAGGTGAATATGCCTATAGAGGTTCCAAGCGATTGGACACTTCCCACCACCTACTAGATAATACTCACCATCTACATCAAAAGAAAGTATATACATTTATTAATACTTACCAAAAAATAGTGGATGCATGGAAAGAGAACTACATCTGCCAAAGTGAAATAAAGCCCTTCAGCAAAAACATGCTCCAAGAGTGGGAGCTCTGATGTTTTCATCTTCCTAATGTGAGAGGGCTCCCTGTTGGTAGCAACTGGTATTTTCTGCACAGTTAATTTAGAGAAAGCTACTCTCAGTTCCAGATCCGAAGGGCAGGATTCCAGATTTTCTACTAATCTTTCTGCTTGCAAGGAAACATCATTACTTGCTTTCTTGACAAATGTCTTTTGCTGTTGAACTTTCTGCCTTCGAATTTTGTCATCATTGTGCACTCTTACAGGTTCTCCCAACTTCTTTTCAAACTGAAGTACCTCCTCTGGAATATTCTGATGCTGCTCAGGAGACACCTTCAGACAGTTTTCAACTGCCAGAGGAATGCTGATTTCACAAAGTCTGGTCCATTCACTGACCTATAAATTAATATGATCAATCAGATGAAGACCGATTTTATAACTACACTCATTATTGTACACTAGAGACATTCCAGCAAAAGGCTGAAGTGTCACACACAGTGTGCCCAACTGTTTTGTGGCAGAGAAATAGCTCTAGTCTACACATACATAGTGGGCAAGATTCAAATACTAGTTCTATACACTTAAAATGGCACTGGGCTTGTGTTTTTCAAACAGTGGTTTCACATGCCACATGGCAAACCACCTTTGAAGATGATCGTACTTTGTAATATGCCATAGGGGCCTGCTATTCAAAGGAAAAACAAGTAAAAAACCTCACCAGTTAGTATACCTACATTAGACCAATGGAAGCCCACCATTATATTCACTAGGCATAATATCCTTCCAGATTCTCCTAATTTGTTTTGAAAGTTTATCAAACCTTTAATAAGCCAGGGTTCAATGATCCAGTATAGTTACTAACAGTGATCCTTCCCCTCTTCCAAGGCTGGGTTACTCACATGCAAAATTCTACCAGCACTTTCAAATGAGTATTCATTATTATTGGCACTAGACAATACTTAACTGTTTTATATGGTTTCTTTGAATTTATTCCATCCTCAACATCTATCATTGTATTATGTTGGCACCTTGCAATGATTCAGGAAACAACCCCCAAATCTGTTATTGCTTTGCTTTCATATACTAGAAGGTAGTGTGGTAACTGATCTCTTCCACATTATGTCACTTAACAAGATTTAATATATCTGAAGTTTACCACAAAGCAGTGTTAAACTATTAGAAATAAACTTACTTCAGCACAAGCTTTCAAACAGGTTTTTTTAAAGCCCAAGAGTTCCAAAATGTTCTCCTTTGATGGGTCTGACTCATATGTTTTATGTATTATGTGCCTCAATACCACAGCAAGTCCTGCCCGACAGAATGTTCCATTCTTCTCAACAGTAGCAGGTAAACAGCAACTCTGGACTACCAACGGAAGTTCACTCCTTTTGATGAGGCAAATCTCCAGGTCCTCTGGCAAAACTTTGTCTTTAAGCTGGGCAACTGAAGAATTTTCACCCGGAGATACTAAAAAAACTTTGAATGTCTTGCAGTCACAGTATGATAACAGAAGCAAGGATACAGATGTGTGGAGAGGAAAAATACAATCTTCATTCTGATCGAAGTAGTCTAGATACAGGTGAGCTTCAGTAATATCTTTCATTTTTTCTTAAAGGAAGAAATATAAATAATATATTATTTTATCTCGATATCAATATATTGAGAGGGAGAGCGTGCCTAATGTTTTATAAAGCTTTGATAAAGACTTCTGTCCCTACTGATGCTGGCATTATCCATTCATGAACCAATTTAATTACCAACATCGTAAAACATCCTAAAACTAAAGCCCCAGGACAAAATAAAACATTACGCTTAGCACAGCACCCCATATTGAGTTCCACTTCACTCAATAATGTTTAGGCATCCTTACTTGTTTCACTGTAATAGCACCATGCTGTGGTATTTCCTACATCCATTTCACATCACTGGCAGATGCTGACAAGATGTCAGGATTGGACCTAGACTCCCTGCGGAGACCAGGGAGGATGACTCAAGAATCTGATAATGGACTGGGTGAGGAGTGGGGGGGACCTGAGCCTCAAGGAGCTCAAGGAGACAGTGACAGGGAAGAATCTTCCTAAGGGCAGGCTAATCAGTTGGATCAGAGCCCAACCATAACTTTTCCTTCTGTGGGAACCCAGCAACACACAGAGGGGAGGAGGTGTGTGTAACAGATACATGGATCAGACGAAGAATCAAGAGGGAGGAACAGTGTAAGAAAGTAAGGAGCTCTACTAGGTTGGCCCATCACAGGAGGTCTCTATGGAAGACCCTGCCTGAGGGCGGGATTGAGAAAGTCTCTCAGGTTCTGTGCTGTAGACTAGTGTCAGAATTGCAAAAAAATATCAGTTCACTAGCCCTCCTAACATGCATGTAATCCAACAAAGAAGTCGATCTCCAACTAAATAGACTTTATTATGCAAAGCAATCAGTACATCAGCAATTCATCTTAAAGATCTGGTCACCTTCTGACAACCCAAGACTAAGATCTCTGACTAAGCTGATACATAACTATCTAAAGATCCCTTTTAGGGATACAGACCAGTAGAAGATAAAGTTGTTGCAATCCTGACACTAGTCTACAGCACAGAACCTGAGAGGCTTTCTCAGTCCCACCCTCAGGGAGGGTATCCTATATCTTCCTTATTGAAAGTGATCTCTGTATTTTTTTATTGACCATATTTTTCATACTGCAACATAAGCTCCAATATGCTGCACTGAAAAATCTCTTAGCTTGTACAAGAGTTTGTAGAGCCACTCTTAAGTCTGCAATCCTAAATCTTTTAGAGAGTAAGCCCTATTGGACATGGAGGAAGTTAGCAATTTGTAAAGGAACCCCAGAAACAAGAGAAAACACTCATTTCTGGATCTGGAGAGATCAGCAGAGCTCCCTTCTGCAAGCTCTGCTGACATGCCCCATTCCATGAGTGTTCCTGCTCATTTGGGGTTGCTTTAACAACCACCAGCTCCTTATTGTGCTTGTGGTGTGTTCTTCTGGTGCGCAGGCAGCATACAATACTGCCCATTATATTTTAAAACAATTTCAATTCAAATTACCTTACTACTTGGTTGAAGACTCTTTTTCAACCAAGCCCCTTGTTATAGTACTCTGAAGATAGTTTAACATAGAACTGAGAAAATCAATTATATGTAGAAATATAATTCTGTACCAATTATACCTGATTTCTGGAGGCCACTGGCCACAGGGACAATACTATATCTTAAATAAAATTCACATTACATTGACTTTGTATAAATCACAAATAAGGCTATAACTTGGGACACTAGATGGCACACTTTCAAAACAATTACAGCTGAAAAACATCACCATGTCAGATGCTTTAATTAAACCAAGAATAGTGCCTATTTCTTTATACGAGTACTTATATAATCTGGTTTTCGGCCCTAAGAAGGAACCCCAAAGCATTTATCAGCCATTACAGTTACATTAGATCTGTACATCTATTTTACTTTGACAGACATGTCATTGGAGTATTCTGTGCATACAAACCACAAACGTACGAATTTATTATGCCCTTTATCATTTTAGCCACAACCTTTAGTGTAAATAGGGAATTTCGAACGGCAAAATCATAATCACTAAGGGGTGGAAATATTGTTAATCCACTTATAATTCCCAAACAGTTCACTTTTGACACAAACATATATGCAAAGCCAGACAACCTAAGACTCAAGAAAGAATTAAAAAAACACTTACAAATTAAAGAGCTAAAATGTTTAATTCCAAGGGCCCTTAGGGAGAACTTTTTTTTAACATCAACCATTCAATGCTAGTGTTTTAAGGGAACCATCTTTGAAGAATTTAATATCCATCTTCACCCTCCTAACTGTCTGCACACTGATCCTTGGAGGGAAAGTCAAGACATTTTCAAAGTTGAACAATGTAAGTTGCAACTTACCACTTATATTGTAAGTTGTTGCTTCCCCTCCTCCCACTTTTTTCCAAAATTATCAAAAAATATTCAACATATTACTTAAACGGAGTTTAAACAGTCATGTTTTGCAGGACACATACAGCTTTTTAGCTACTAATTCTTCCTGTCTCCAGTTCATCTGCAGTCTCAACTTTTTAACTGGTACTTGTGAGCAAATGCACCAATTTCCCTTTTCTTTCATATTAGCAGTACCCTGGAGTTTGCAGAAGAAGGAAGCAGCTCTCTACACCACTTTTAAACTCATTCGGTGTGGAGAGTAATGAAGTAATATTCTCAATTGCAGTGTGCCTAAGGCAACTATATTATTCACAGTGGGCTTCCAAGCAATGAGAAAAGTTCTATTCAGTGGAGTTAAAACAATGCTGTGTACATACAGGAAAGCCACCAAACATTGCTTCTTCACTCCATCATTCTCTGCCATTTCTTAAATTCATTTCTTAAGCTTTTGTCTGCATAGGATTGCACTTAATGGCCTGTTTTGCACGCAATGACAACCCAAAGCATGGGTTGTTGTTGAATTGTGGGTTGTTGTTACATGCATATCCTGCACTATGGCTTAACTATAGGTTGTTAACCCCGAACAACACACACTGGCTCAATTCGGATGACACAATAGTCAATGGTGGGTTGACTAACCCTAACCCTAACCCTAGGGGATACTCCCCACACAACGTGGTAATAAATAATCAACTGTGGTGTGGATGAGGATCAGTGCTGAGTTGACTATGGCAGCATTCGGATGACACAATAGTCAAAACAACTGACGATTGTTTCCCCCACACCAGTTGTTTATTGTGTCGTCCAAATTGAGCCATTTTGTTATTGGGTTGTAAACTCTGGGTTAACAACCCATAGTTCAACCATAGGGCAGGATTCGCACATAACAACCCATGATTCAACAATATCCCATACCTAACCTTTAAGGGCTTTTGGCACATAATTATAACCCATCAATTTAAAAACTGATGGCTTGTCAGGGATACATGGACATACTAGTCCCTACCCTGCCACAGACTATCTCCTAATGTGGTCGTGGATGTGCAAGTGAGAGGTGTAGAATATGAATAGTTTCTCTGTTTGAGATGAAAGGGAATGGGAACAGCCACAACAGAGGCTGTGAAGAGGGGCCTTCACGCAGTGCACACTTGACTTATGGAATTTATAGCCACAAGATGTGATGGCCAGTAGCTTAGATGGTTTAAAAGGGAATCAGACAAATTCATGGAAGATAAATCTGTTAATGATTACAATTAATAACGGCTATATGCTGTCTCCAGCCTTAGAGGCAGTACATCTCTGAATACCAGTTGCTGTAGAACAGGGTCCAACAACATCTGGAGGGTCACAGGCTCCCCATTCCTGCTTTTAAAGCTGCCTGACGTGCAGACATCTCCACGTACATGCTGGGAAAAATCTCTACCTGTTGAATTTGGGCTGATCAGCAAGCTATTAAAAGAATTAGTGCCCTGCCAGAAAAAGAAAAATTGCCAATGTTATGCTCAGTCCTCAGGAATCATTAGTGTTGGAACTCAATCTTGGGTGAAAATCAAATTAGTGATCAGCAACTGGACACCTGTGTGCCAAATTGGGGCTACCTACAGAGTACATTCTCAGCTCCAGTTACCAATCCTGAAGCAAGAGAAGAGTGCAGCGAGAGCTGAAACAACAAAGAGGCTCAATTCGGACGACACGATAGTCAATGGTGGGTTGACTAACCCTAACCCTAGGGGGCACTCCCCACACAACATGGTAATAAATAATCAACTGTGGTGTGGATGAGGATCAGCGCTGAATTGACTATGGCAGCATTCGGATGACACAATAGTCAAAACAACTGACAATTGTTTCCCCCACACCAGTTGTTTATTGTGTCGTCCAAATTGAGCCAGAGTCTCAGGACACCTTAAAAGACTAATAAATTTATTCTTGTATAAACCTGTGTAGACTTTTGTAGTCCAGTTCATCAGATGCATGGAGCATTATGGAGAGTTTCAATTTTTTTCTTTTGACAGACACACACCATATGTACTGCATAAAAAAACTGAAACTCTCCACAAAAGCCTATGCCAAAATAAATTTGTTGGGTTTTTAGGACGCAATTCTTGCATATTTAGACAGAGAAAAATAAGTCCTACAATTCCCAGCATGCCACAACTAGCATGGCTGGCTGCGGGCTGCTGGGAGTTGAAGGACTAACCTCTGTCTAAACTTCCATAGGATTGCACCCGAAGGCGACACAAGACTTTGCTGTTTTTGCTACAATAGACTTACAGGTCTGCTTTCTGGAAATGAGAGAGTAGCTGGGTGCAATTACGAAACAGCTGCGGACTGATGCGAATGGGGAGGGGGGGAATAAACGATATTATCCTCCAACCCCACCACTTTTTAAAAAGGTGACTCTTCCGAAAAGAAGTTGTATGAATAGAGACTGATTGTGACGACCTAGTGGGGCAGAGCGAAAGACGCTCTTCACGTGCTCAGGGGAGCCTTTATCTGCATTATTACTCCACGTATTCTACGACAGTTGAGCCCCAGCGCTGAAAACGGGTTCAGGAGCCCCGGCACTAATTCACCTCTCACTCTTCCCCACCCTTTCCCGCTCCCGCTGGACCCTCCACGCGGCGCTTACCCAGTAATTCCCTACCGGGCAACAGCAACACCAGCCGCCACCGCCTCCCCGCTGAAGCTCCAGGCTCCGCCTCTTCCTCTCCCTTGGCATGGCCACCGCTCGTCGCTTCCGCCGGTTGCCGGAGCGGGCGAGCAAGCGCGGCCGGTTGGCACCTCCAGGAAGAAGCCCGGAGCTTCCCGTGGCATTTGCCGGGCAGTGACTGTGGTTGTTCGCCCTATGCGAAGAGCCCTACGGGGTTTCCCAGTCAGCGACTGGCCTGAGGTAAAAAAAAGCAGGGCCTGGGGGGAGGGGGAGGCGTATTTGGGCACGTATGAGGAAGGGCAGCGATGACAAGGCTCCGCCTCTCCCGTAGGGTCGCCCCCGGTTGACCCCCCTCCCCTTTCTTTAGGTCAGGTGGCAAATTGATGGCCGCCTAATCAGAAACAATATTAATGCTAATACAGCCAGGACGGGTAATAACATTGGCAGTTTTGTAAACCGCCCTAGAAACGAGTGTTGAAAGGCGGTACAGCGATGTTTCAAATTTCAGAAGAAACAATTTGTAGTGTTTATTATATATAGGGGTTTTGGAGAATTCACAATGGTTCACCTATAGAAATCAAAGATCGTTTTAGTCTTGGACTGAGCAGCTTGTGGCCCTCCAGATGTTTTTGGTTACAACTCCCATCATCCCCCACCTTTGGCTATCCTGGCTTGGGCTGATGGGAGTTGTAGGCTAACACATCTGGAGGACACAAGTGGGACATGCCACTTGGGCTGCCTCTACAAGAGAGGTTTAAAGCTCTTTCAAGGCGCTTAAAAATTTTTACCTCTACAAGAACAGAGCGCAAATCGGGCGTAGAGGCGCGTTTTCTCTCCGATTATGCGCATTATCGAATGCGCGTTAAATAGCGAGTTTTATTTTGCTCCGGCCGTTAAAGCACATTTTGACTATGTGAACAAGCGCTTATGCGCATTAACTACTTGTAAAGCGCATTTTGGCCATCCGTTAATGCGCTTCGCCGCCTCTTGTGCAGAGGTATTAGGTGTAAATGCGCTTCAGCGATTATGCGCATAATCGCCTAACCGGGCACAAAAGCGAATCCTTGTAGAGGGGACCTTAGACAAGGCAGATTTAACGCTTCCTAGAGGAAACCCCGAAACTAATGGAAGCACCCGTTTTCTGGAAGAAGGCAGGCCTGTGGCGTTTCCTTATGTGAGCTCTGCTCAGCTGCCTCCTTCCAGAAACAAGCCCTTGTTTCAGGTTGCCCCAGAAGCACTAAACCAATGTTGCACAAGTAGTGGCATCCAGTTGCATAACGTAATTGGTGGGGCGTCAGTGCCCCATGAGATTCTGCCTTTCATCTTATAGCCGCTACATAACACCTATCTAGCTATCTAATCCAGGAATGGGCAACTTGCGGCCCTCCATATGTTTTAGCCTACAGCTTCCTTTAGCTCTAGACAGCATAGCCAATGGTGAGAGTTGATGGGACTGAAGAACAGAACATCTAGAGGACCACAAGAGGCTCATCCCTGATTTAATATTTTTAATTTAAATTTGGCATTGGAAACCAATGCAACAGAGTACTCTGCCCAGTTGTGGGCACCACACAGTTTAAGATGGATATTGACAAACTGGAATTTATCCAGAGGAGAGTGGCAAAGATGGTGACGGACCTGGAAACCAAATCCTATGAGGAAGGAGCTGGTTATCTTTAGCTTGAAAAAGAATTGGTTAAGGAATGTTATAATCAGCTTCAAATATTGATGATGGGAAAAAAAATGTTTTCTGTTGCCCTAGAGGGTAGGATGTGAACAACAGGTTCAGATAAAAAGGATTTAGATTCAACATTTGGAAGAACTTATTGATAGTACAAGCTATTTAACAGAGGAACAGGCTGCTTTGGAAGATGGTGGACTCTTTTTCATTAGAGGTTTTTCTGCAGAGGCAGGATAGACACTCACCTTGGTGCTTGTTGTCATTTAAGTAGATATTTGAGGTTCCTTCCAATGCTATGATTCCACTGCTGATTTTAGTCCTGTATTATTTAAGGTTGGCACACTGGTCAGATATTGGTCAGTTGATTACTATTATTAGTGAAGTATTGTCAAATGTTGCAAGGAAGCAAGAATGTAGGTGGCAATTTACCTTTTTTATTTCATGATGGACTCAATTGTCAGCAAGGGTATAAGTTAGAGCAGCTTGTAGTCAGGGCAAACTTTTAGCAGCATTGCAAAGCTTCTACTTGCCATTTGCATTAACTGCAAGCGTCTTTCAACAGGAACACAAGGAGGCCAGTGCTGAGGACCATCCGTGGCTCGATCTTGCTTGCTGCAAGGAACAGCAAGTGCCCACTCAATGTGATCTGGCAATCTGGTCTCAAACTTATGTGAGGAGCTAGACTTGGGTCTAGAAACTTTTTAACTTTGTTTAACTGTTAGGTTAAACAGTGCAGTTAATGATGATGAGAGCTATATTTATTGAATTATTACTGTATAATACTTGCATATTGTTTAATATAATATTGCTAAGCTGTTTGCATATGAAGTAATGAAAACCACAGTCAAAATATATATGTAAAATAACAATAAGCAGTTATAACTTACCAAAATAGTATCAGCTTGTGCAAATTAAGTTTTTGGAAGGCATTAAAAACTTGCCGCTTGTTCTGCCTCCCGAACCAGACGGGGGAGGGTGTTCCAGAGGGTGGGCACCACTACTGAGAAGCAACGTCTTGTGATATTTCATGGTGGCATTGTCCGACATCAACTGAGGACCCATGTTTAGGAAAGGCTGCTATATAACCACTTGCACACTCCATTCATCATTTGAGGTCCTGCTCAGGATGCCCTCACTTATTGAAGTTTGATGAAAGGGATGTCTTTCAGGAGAAGGGCCTTATTGGTGGTGGTGCCAACTCTGTGGAATACCCTCCCTAGGATACATTCCTAGCCCTGACACTTTGTGCCTTTAAGTGCCATGTGAAAATATGTTCCAAAAGTCAAACTCTGTAAACTAAGGGTGTTTCCAGATGGAGGGCTCCTAGCATCGCCATTCAAAATCATTGTACTGCTATTCCACCTTTTGTTCCTTAATGGATACTTCGTGGAATGAAAAAAGATAGAAGAAGCAATGGAAAAACCTGCAAGAGTAACATATCTGGACCCCCCATAAAATTCTATGAATGAGACAAGATGATTGCATGACTAAAGGCTCTTCTGGAAGCACCCTAACTTGTTTCAGCGGGATTATGCTAGAAATGGTTAATTGATTTCCAGAAACTGTTCTATACTAGCCAAGAATTAGCTGGCAAGTGAGACCAATTTAAAACTTCTCCCTTCTCAACATTTATTTTCATTCAGAGATGCTACTATGGCTGCTGCTGTGAATTTGGAGCTTGATCCCATATTCTTGAAAGCTCTGGGCTTTCTGCATTCGAAGAGCAAAGATTCAGCTGAAAAACTAAAAGCGCTGCTTGATGAATCTTTATCTAGGGGGATTGACTCAAGCTATCGCCCATCACAGAAGGTACTAGAACAAATGAACTGAGTGTGTGAAGTATTTTGTGCTCCATATAACACCTGAAATTAGGGTTCTTTCCCTTTATTAGAAAATGCAACTAAGGATTGAAAAGCACATGTAGAATCATCAGTATTTATTTTCATTTCTCTGTACCTTTACAGCTTGATTCAAAACATGTTTACTCAGAGGTAAATCCCACTGAATTGATTGAGCTGACTTCGTTAAGAAGTCTTAGAATTCTATTCTAAATCATTGGAATCTATGTAAAATAGAGGTTGGCAGCTGGTAGAGCAGAATGTGTCCCAAGAAGGTGGCTGGGTAAGAGGAGGCGGTGGGGCTCTGGGCATTTAAATTAAAGCACAAGAACAAGAACTACTTTCGTGTAACATTCCAGCTAGCTTTATTTCAACAGGTTTATTTCACGTATGCTCCAGGAGTCCAGTTTAATGGTGCTGACATTGCTACTGCACTTTAATTTAAAGCAGGATGGAGAAACTGCCACCCTCCCTGTGTTGGACTACAGGTCCCATCCTCCCTGACCATTGGACATGCTGGCTTGGGTTGATGGATGTTAGAGACCAACATCTAGAGGGCCCCATGTTCCCTATCCCCACTTTAAAAGGAGGGCAGTGGCATAAACAGCAGCAGCAGCATTACCAGTTCGTTCCCTGGTAGAAAGCTTGTGACTGGGGAAGAGCTGCTTAGCCTGAGTGGTAACAGATGAGTGAGTTATTGGCCTGCCTGATCTCATTGTTAACTGGGGCTTAAAAGCAAAATCTGGAAATACTTTGTTCTGTTTGATAACAGTCCATAAAAGTTTTTAAAAAAACTTTGCTCATATTCATAATGGCTAATCTCATATTGATTTTGTTTAAACCCTCAGTGTATTCCACTGGGGGAAAAACATCAACACATAGAGGTTAAACTTTTATGAATAGGAAATTAAATCTAAAATCAAAGAAATTGGTTCATACCTTACACTGATGTAAGACTAGCCTAAAATAATGAAATTTAATGGATGGCGTTATCATTTCAAGACAGGATTTCACAGCTTTATTTGACCTATCTTTTCTGATCAATGTAGCCTGGTTACAATGCCACTTGGTGGTAGTTCTTTCCTTCTACCTACTCTGCGAAACCTCAGAGCAGGGTCATTTAACTCTTTTTAAAAGTGTAAATGGCATGTATGACTTGGAGCAGCTTCCCATAATAATTGTGTTCTTACCTAATTACCTAATACATCTTATATTATTCCTTTGTTGGCTTGGCCCTAAAAAGCGGTTTGGAAAAACTTTGAATAAATAATATATATATATATATATATATATATATAAGGTTTCAGCCCTAAACACACTGGCTTAGTTCAGATGACACTTTAGGCAACGGAGAGGTGCTTGCCACAGGACGTGTTGCCCTTCCCCGGTTGCGTGGCTGAAAGTCCCGGCGTCTTTCTGGGCTCCTCCTCCCTCCCCCTCCCCCCTCCCCCAGTACTCCGGCTGTATCCCACCATGCACCGCAAGTTCTGCTAGCTGTATGGGGGGGGGAGGGAGGTTTTCCGCCGCTCCTGTTGGGGAACTCTATGACTGACTTGAATAGTACACGGAGAGACGGGGGTTCCCGACACACAAAATTTTAAACAAGGGATTTTGGGATAAACAACTGAGCAGCCCGTTGTTTAATCCCCCAAAATAGTGTACTGTCAGTTGTGTTGTCTGCCAGACGACACAATAAGCAACACAACTGACGGTTGATTCCCCCCCTCCATTGATTATTGTGTTGTCCGAACTGAGCCACTGACAGGATGTTGTGACCCATCCAGGGCTGTGTTCAGACAACACGATAGTCAACTGTGGTTTAAGTTGTCAACCGTGAGTTGAGCAGTCAACGGTTGGTTATTGTGTTGTCTGCTGAGCAAAAACCTCTCCATGGTTGACTATTTTGCCAAAATAACCAACTGAGAAATATAACCCACTGCAGAGTTGACTAGTCTCACGATGGCTCAATTCAGACGACACGATAATCAACGGAGGGGGGAAGAGTCAACCGTCAGTTGTGTTGCTTATTGTGTCGTGTGGCAGGCAACACACAACGCACACACAAATGATGGTATGCTATTTCGGGCAATTAAACAACTGAGAAAAACAACAGGCTGCTCAGTTGTTTATCCCGAAATCCATTGCTTAAAGTATTGTGTGTTGGGAACCCCCCTCTCTCCGTGTACTATTCCACTCGGTCATAGAGTTCGCTGGCAGGAGCAGCTGAAAACCCCTGGCCGCTCCTATACAGCCAGCAGAACTTGTGGTGCATGGTGGGATACGGCCGGAGGACTGAGGGTGGGGGGAGGGAGGAGATGCAGCAGCCCAGAAGGATGCCGGGAATTTCAGCCACATGACGGGGGGAGGGGCAACATGTCGTGTGGTGTGCACGGTGAGTTTGTTATTAACCCTTCCGTTGTCTAAATGTTGTCCGAACACACCCAGCCATTGGTTTGTGTGTTGTCCGAATTGAGCCAGTGGACTATTTCTCAGGGTTGAGTGGACTATCTCGGCTGGCTACAGTGTTCCCAGGCAAGAGTGGCCAAAACTGAGCCGGCTGCTCTGCTACAGCCAGCACAACTCGCAGAGGCTGCTGGGATAGCACCAGGAGGACTGAGGGAAGAGGGAGGGCAGGGAGAGGAGTGGGGGCTGTGTCAGTCAAACGCTAGCCCCAACCACCCACAGTTGTGTAGGAATATGTTGTGTGGGGAGTACCCACAAAATAACCAACTGTGAGTTGGCTACTCAACCCACCACTGATTATTGTGTTGTCTGAACACAGCCCAGGAGTACACTGTGGTCTTCTCAGTTGCCACCTCTGAGCAGTAGAAGGGATATGGAGAACTGGTTTCGATAGTGCAAGTGTTGCTGATACTGTCATAGAGTATGTGCACAGGCCGCTGTTATCTATTGCATCTGTTATGTGTAGGATGAGAGTGTAAGCGACTAAAGCAAAGCTTTCAAGGTTTAAAAATGCTGTCCTGCGTGTATTAGTGGATCTCATCCCTCTTTCCTTCACCTTGGCATCGTGAGGTTTTTTAATTTTGTGATCTCAGAAGAAGCAACTATCCACAGTATTACCCTTAATGTAACATTCTTGTTATGCTTTATTCAGGAAATAGATCAGCCCAAAGTATCTATTACAAAGCCAGTTTCTGTTAAGCAAGAGCCTAAGGCTTCTTCCAGCCTTCCTTCAGGTAGTAACAATGGCAAGCCCATTACAACTGAAAAGGTGAAAAAAGAGGTGGAAAAGAGGTCTGCTGATAAAGTAAGTCCCAGTGTTACACTTCAAAACATTATTGGGGAGATTTTAAATGTTACATATTTGTAAAAACTGTTACTCATTGTTTTTTTGTTTCTTGGGTGGCATTAATCCTTGATACTAATGTGTTCTGCTCTACTGGCTGTATCTACACCATATGTTACTTAGTTAATTGCTCTCTGCTCTCAAAACTATGAGCTGTGTGCTTTCTACTCTGTGCAGATCATTTAATTTTCAAAGGGTGCCCTTTTCCTTGTCTACAAGTTACTTTGCTGCTTTTCAGTGCTGCATGCTGATACGGGAGCATGTTAATTTTGCTTAGGCTTTGTTTATTTCGCTGCCCCTTGCAATTTCACTTTACCCACCACTGTTTGTTTTTACTACTTTACAGCAGGGCTTCCTTTTAATGCAAGTCTGTAATTAAATCTAGCTGGGGCTAGCAGGGAAGTTAAGAGCAAGAGTGATAGGCCAGGAAAACTTGGTTCAAATCTGAACACAGCCATAAAATCATTTGAGCGGCCTTAGACAAGCCACTAGCTCTCAGCCCCCTGGGGTCCCCACTGCAGCACCTGCAGGCACCTCCAATGGCACCCACGCTGCTCTTCATGGCCTGTCCCTTTTAAAAAAATGAGAATTGAAAAAATTGGAAAATGTTAGGGCACCAGGTTCTTTTTTTTCTGTTCCTGAACTTGCTGCTGCTTAGCTGTTCAGCTGGCAGGAAAAAAAGGCAAAGGGAGGGGAGGGAGAGAGTGAGGCTAGAGGCTAAGAGGGGTCTAGGAGAAACAGCATGGTAAAGAGGTGGGAGGAGAGAAATAGCACGGCCAGAGGCTGGAAGTGGAGAGAAAGAGCAAAATAAAGGGGTGAGTGGGGTGAGAAAGAGCAACAGGGGGAGAAATAGTGACAGAGAGAGCGCTAAGGGGGAAGGACTGAGTGGTTGGAAGAAAATAGGGCAGGCCAGTAAACAACTCTTTCCATTTCCCCCTCCCTCTAGCCTCACTATTTCTCTTCTTCTAGCCAGGCCTCCATGGCAACCATTGACCCTGTTCAGGCAACATGCTAAGCCACAATGGTTAAGCATTTTGAGCTAAACATTATGGCTTAGCTTGTCTTGTGAACCATGGCTTAGCATGTTGTCTGAACAGACCCATTATGTGGCTAGCCACATTCTCCAAGGGGCCCATTTTATGGTGGTGGCCCAGCAGTTTCTCAAATTCCCAAATGTGCTCATGGATCCAAAAAAGTTGAGGACCCCTGGGCCTGACACATTTGTAATATAGGATAATAATAATAATAATAATAATAATAATAATAATAATAATAATAATATTGGCCTGGCTTACATACTAGTGTAAAGCATACAAGGTCCTTGTAAGAGCAGCAGTTTTATGTATTTTATATTTGATGTTGTTCCCCACCGCAATCCAGAGGGAGAGGCGGGTAAGAAATAAATAAATAAATATATTATTATTATTATTATTATTATTAAGTCAGAAAAAGTATTTCATTATAATTAAGTAAGGATGACATTCATTTTAACATGTCTGGAAATTTGTTATTTACTCCAGAAAATTGATCATGTAAAATAAGTGTAATACATGAACAACATGTTTTCAATTCTTAAGGTCTATAATGGGCAAAGATCAGTTTACTATTAAACAATTGTGAACTTTCTGGAAGAAAACTCCAGACGCGCTTCTTTCAGATGCTTTCAGCAATAACAAATCATTCTAATTTTAATTTGCCAATACATGTCAGTTCCTAGCAGTGATCACGAATACGTTTCTCAGTATTACCAAACTTCTAACCTGTAACATTCATAGCCCCTCATGTTCTACGTAATTGGGAGTATAGGTATGTGTTTATATTAATGAATATAGATTACATTTATTAATAACATTCCAATATAGTATTTGCTGTGTTTCACTTCCAGACTGGCTTCTGTATGTATATGTCTTTAATAGATAAAGTTCTTTGAATGTGTATGTCTTTTAATAGATAAAGTTGGAAATCAGTGAAGGAGTTGACATTCCAAAGAAATCAAGACTAGAAAAGCCTGAGGCTCGTTCTTCTCCAATCACAGTGCAGACTAGCAAGGATTTGGCCATGGCAGACCTTTCTAGTTTTGAAGAAACTAGTGCTGATGATTTTGCGATGGAGATGGGTTTGGCTTGTGTTGTTTGCCGGTGAGTTGTCTAAATTTAGTGGTTTCAACAGATTTGAAGAGCAAAATGAATAATTTTGTTGCCATTTCTAAACAGCAGTGGATTTTCCTGTTAAGCACAGATCATGAGCCCTTAGATTATTTTTTCCTAAGGGATTTTTCCCATTGTTCGTGAAATCAAGACTTCTAATTTAAGCCATAAAGTATGAAGAGTAAAAGTTTTAAAAATAGCAGCGCATGGATATAGGATTGTAGTCAAAAGTCTGTCCACTACAACTACCTGTTTCATGGTACCTTGGGTTTACAGAATAAGCCTACATGTAATGCACTGCATATCTACGCCACTTGAATTTTTTCTTAAAAATTCAGTTTTTAAATATCTTTCAGATATTAAAGACTTTAACTTTACTGCATCTAATAAGGACACTAACTCTTGTTTTAGCCTTCAAACCACTCACTTCAGAAGTTCACCCGTACTGACTTCAGGGAGACTGCTTTTGAGTAAATGTAACTGAGGGGGATAGCCTCTGCTTACAGAGTTGTTAAATTTAACTGTATGGCTCAGTTGAGAGAACACGTTTCTCAGCAGTGGTTTTTGAACTCCATGGTGGAGTTTTTACATCACTGTTAAGAAATGCGTTGTTTGGTGGGAAAACTCCACACAGTGGTGGAGGTTTCTTTGGGAAAACACTCCATGCAGAATATCCAGAGGAAACTTCCTGCACAACTGTTGTGTTACATGTTGTGTGGCAGGCTCCATGGATTTTTCTGTTGCGTTGAGTTGACTTTTCCCACTGACTACAGAGTTCCCTGGCAAGAGCAGTGGAGCGAGTGCCGCTCTATGAGAGCTGCCGGGATTGGGTTGGGGTTGTTGTTGTTTTTTTTGCAGCAATATTAATTATAATAATAATTTTATTTCTTATCCGCCTTCTCTCTGGATCAAGGCGGGGTACAACAACAAATACGAACACCATAAAATACACATAATTGATTAAAAGCATATAAATCTAATACATTATTAAAAGGCATCTTAAAATTCAACTGGGTAGCAATGGCTGATGGGATGCCATCGGGAGGACTGGGAGAGGAGAGAGGGTGGAGGAACTGTCAATCAAACATCACAATGGATTTTCCTTAACTCCACAGTAGCTCACAGTCACACAATGGTGGAGTTAGAACATGTTGTGTGGGGAGTACCGCCTAAAAACTCAACTGTTGAGTGGAGTTTTTACATTGACTAACGTGTTGCCTGACCTGAGCCTATATGTGTCCATGCTAACTAGAAAGTAACAGCAGCAGAATGGGTAAACATATAAGAATGATAATGGCAGTCAGCAGGGAGACGTTAAAAATATCTGTTGTACTTAACAAATGTTTTAAGCCTTTTTAGCTTCCAAGTGTAATTAAATATTCAAAACCAAAATATTCTGTGTGATTTGCAAGTGACACTTCAATCCTATCAAAATAGAGGATTTAAGAAAAAAAAACATACATACCCCTTATGCTATAAACCATAATGAATATATTAAATTTCATTTTCTCTTTAAAAAAAAAAAAGAAAAAGAAAACAGTAAGAACTGTTTCACTGTTTTCATTTCAAAACCAGCTTAGAACAAAATCTGGCATGTTTGTCATTTGAAGTCTTTACATACCATTTGTTTGTTTTTAATCTAGTCACAATGATGCCTTATAGTATTTCAAATATGGAAATTGGACTGTTCTCTTGTGTAACATAGTTGGAAGATACTCATATTTTCCGATCTAGTTTATTTATTTATTTTAAGCTATTTGCTATAGTTTGAACCTAAGGCTGTGATCCTAAACACATTTGGTAGGGAATAAGTTCCACTGAAATTAATGGCTCTTACCCCTGCTTACAATCACATAGTGCATGCTTCAAGATTTCTTGGGGGCGGGGATCTAATTAGATTTTCAAATTAGCCAACCTTAAAAAAAACTGAAATGTTCCTCTAAGCCATCTGGACAATACCGTCACTCTTCATTTTCAAATTAAATAAAGGAATCACATATTTCTCTTACCCACCCATCTGCAAATAGAGTTTCCATGGTTACCTCTTTGTACCTGTACCATGGGGATATGTGCAAGAGTAGCTTGGCAATTAGGTAACCTGATTTGTCATCTAAAATAAGTAGTCATTAGGGAAATAGTGTTTGGCTTACTCAAAGACATATTTCCATTCACGTATAGTCACCAAATTGTTATTTATATATTTTTTCCAACAGAAGCCCGTACATCCTTAGCATTGCTCCCATGTGTATGCTTTGGAGACATAGCTGTGGGACTAACCTTTTCTGTTCTTTCAGTTCCTATTTTGAGACTAACGTATTCCTGGATGCTGTATAAGGTGATGGACTTGATATGGTCAGCATCAATTACAAAAGATTGTGTAACTTTTTGCACTTGTGCCACAGTTTGTATTATTTACATGTAGTAAAGGTTGCACGTTTTTCACACCATGATGAACTTAATAAAATCTGCTGGTAGAATCCATCAAACTTTATATAATCAAATATTATTGTGCTGCTTTTCAGTTACGAAGATTTTCTTTCCCCCTTTTCATCCAGCGCAGACTCCTTGCTCTTTGAAGTCTCTTTGTGATCTTTCATGGCTTCATGAGCATCTTAACATCTCCTGCAGCAACATCTGGCCCATCTATTTCTTCCTGACTAAATCACCTTATTTGTTGAACTCTTCTAACTCCAATGTGTTCTGCTCTCTGAATTGACTGGACCTATTCTTTAAATTCGATACATCTGCTCACAATCGTGTTGACAGTTTGGATAACTTTCTCCCCAAGCAGAGGCTACATATGGTTGTGAGAGGGAAGGCAGGCAGGCAGGACCATGCCTTTCCATCTCACCCACCAGGAAATACCTGTCTCAGGGTCTACCATACATTCATGTGTGGGTATAACATTTGAATAAGGCTTATGTGTCGAAGCCCAAAAAGCATGATCCAGCCTTATCCAACCCATTACCCTCCAGATGTTCTGGACTACAATTCCACGCATTCCTGACTTTCGTCCATGCTAACCGAGCAGAAGTTTTGAACTTTGCTGGTACCAGGTTGGGGATGGCTGGCATGGTCTATTGTTATTTAAGAGGTTTGGGCCTACAAACATTGGATTCTATGCTACACATAGCCCACATCTTGAGGGCCTCATGTGTGGTATCAGAAGACATGAACTTTCCCCTCATCACACATATCCTGTACTTTTCTTTCTCACCTTGTTTTCTGTCCCTCATGCCCAGTTTCAAACTGTTGTAAACTTCTTGGAGCTGTGGCCAACTTGCGAAGTTCTGCTGGACGGCCATGCACATGGACAGGGCTCTGTAGAAAAGAGACATTTGGAGACATCCTTGCAAAGGTCCAGGTGAGGTTTCAAGAGTTGCTGTTAATTTGAATTGAAAACTTTGTGCTTTTCAGGCAAATGACAGTTACTTCTGGGAATCAGTTAGTCGAATGCCAGGAATGTCATAACCTCTACCACCAAGATTGCCACAAGCCTCAAGTAACAGACAAGGAAGTGAATGATCCCCGCCTAGTGTGGTATTGTGCCCGATGTACCAGGCAAATGAAAAAAATGGTAAGAATGTTTTTGCTAGAATTATTGATACTTGCAGAGAGATATTAATTAGGCTATTGAAAGAAGGGATTTCTTAACTAAATTTAAAAGGGGAGATTAGAAAGTGTAGTTTCTGTGATGAAGGGGAAAGTGTTGATGGGGTACATGTTCCCGCAGTACTTATTTGTTTTGAAATAAGAAAATGTGTTAATAAATATGTATATGTGCCTTTTTGTCTGCTGGTATTTTTTTAGCTGCTGCTGTTTTGATTTTTATATCTTGATGTGTCCTATACCAAAGATAAGTTATTCAGATAATAACAGATTTAAAAGTCAGGCAATGTCATAACATTACAGAAAGAAGTAACTCATCTGAATAAATCTGTTAAATCTAATCCCTTACTCTGTGCATTTAAGTCCCGAATGAATTGTTTCCTGTAAATTATCGTTTCGTTAAGAGAGTGACAAATATTGGGCCAGATTAAGCATTGTTAACTCCCATAAAAGATGAGAGGTTGCTTTTCTCTGGGGGCAGGCCTTAATTTTCATGCGAGCTGTTCCTTGATTTCCCAAGTGGAAGAGCTTGCAATTCATGAAATAGTAAAAATTGGTTAGTAGAATGAGCATTTTAGTATTAGAAAGAATGACAGAATCCTAAAATAACTTAAAAAAATTAAAGTACCATGAAATAGTTATTCAAAGCAAAGTTGTTGTTTTTCATATTCAACTTGAAAACATGTCATATTTAGCTATGAGGATACTGCCCTTATTCACACATAACAGCAAATGAGAATTGCTTAGAATTCTGATTCATCATTTACAAGTAGGGTACCTGTGCACACTTTCCAATCATTTCATTTGGCTCCTACTGCCAGCAGCAATGGCTAAATAAACCAGGAAACCTCTCCACTGGTTTGTTTAGTGTTACATCCAAACCGGGATTCCCAGTTTGTCATTCTCAAGCAAGCCAGAAACTATAAATCAAAACCAACCTGGGTTCAGATTCCAGCTTATTAGGAGAGTGACAAGCCAGGATGTAACACTTAATAAGCCTAGGGTGACCATATTTGGGAGACAAAAAAAGAGGACAAGCTGGGAGGGTGGGTGGGAAAGCAGATTTCTTGGGCCTCTGGAAAGTGCGTCATTCTCCCTGCTTCCTTAAAGGCCCCAATTGGAGCAGAGGACGGGAAAGTGTGGCAATCCTGCCTCCACTGCGCCAATCGGGGCTTTTTCTATAATGTCTGGAAATGATACACTTTCCCCTTTAAGGCTGTGATTGGAGCAATGGGAGGGAAATGACCCGCCTCCAGAAAGCACATCATTCCCTCCCACCATGCTAACGGCAGCCTTAAAGGGGAAAGCGTGTCTTTCCAGGACATTGTAGAAAATTACCGAAAGTCCCCCCTGACACCCAGGATAGAACAAAAACCAGGACAAATCCGGGGAAATCCTGACAGTTGGTCACCCTAAATAAGCCAGTGTTGGATATTTCCTGGTTTGTTTAGCTGCTCCTGCTGGCATGAGGAAACAAGCAGGAGCAATTGGGCAGTGTGCACTTGCTCTTTGTCGATCAGCCAGAATTCATGACAATTCTGATTTCTGCTTGCATGCAAACCAGCTTAGTCTGATAAACCAGCAATGTGGTCTAGACAGCATTTAAAAAAATGTTTAGCAAACAAACAAAAACAAAAACCAAAAAAAAAAAAAAGAGTTTGCACCAGATAACAATGCATTATTTGGAGAACATCAGTATTTTATGGTATTGGGATGCGGTGTTGATCTTTCAATGAGTACCGTATTTTCCGGCGTATAAGACGACTTTTTAACCCAGGAAAATCTTCTCAAAAGTCGGGGGTCGTCTTATATGCCGGGTGCTGAAACTCCCGGTCCCCCCCACCCCCCCCCCAAACAACCGCCCGCGCCGCCCGCCCACGCCGCGCCCCCTCCCCCCTGCCACCTGCCCCCTGCTTACCTTGCAGGGACGTCTGCTCCCGTCTGACGCCGGCTGCTACTGCCAGCGGGTTTCGCGGCCTGCTCCAGGGTGGCGCGGCGGGTGATGACATCACCCGGCACACCACTCTGGAGCAGGCCGAAGCCCACTGGCAGTAGCAGCCGGCACCGGATGGGAGCAGACGTCCCTGAAAGGTAAGCGCGCCGCCGCCCCCTCCCCCCTGCCCCCTGGAAAGAAGTGGAAAGAAGTGACTTTGGTGTGCGTTGGAAGAGGGGTAGTCTTATACGGCGAATATATCCCAAACTCTATATTTTAACTGGAAAAGTTGGGGGTCGTCTTATACGCCCAGTCGTCTTATACGCCGGAAAATACGGTACTTTATTCCTTTGTTTCTTGCATTTGTTTCCCACTTTAAGAACGGATTCATATGACCCCGTTTTGCTTGCCACATGGTGACTTTTGCAAAACGAAAATCAACCTATTAGCATCTATCCTAAGCTAGTTTTCCAGTTCCAGTTTCCAAATTCCTTTAGTTAAAATGCTTCTACCTTTCCCACTTGTTCTTTCTCCATTTCTTTTACCATTCTTTCTGTTCTTTAATCAAACTTGAATGCCGACTTCAGGTATTCCTTCTCAAATGTTTATTTCCTGACAGCTAAAAATTCCACATGTCTTTGTTTCAACCTTCCCTCATACCTACTCGGGTCCTTTATTAGTTCAGTAGATGGCTTTTGGCTTTACCATTGCTAAGGTTTTTCATTTTGATTTAAATTCTTTCCTTACACAGGCTCAGAAAACACAGAAGCCTTCCCAGAAGCCAGGCCCTGCTGTAGTTTCAGTAGCCCCGGCTGTGAAAGACCCACTGATAAAGAAACCAGATATTAAGCTAAAGTTGGAGACTACATCAGCCTTCCTAGCATTTAAGAGGACAGAGGTCAAGGTGCTGTATATAAAATGTTCTTTAGAAAAATTAACTTATTTTATTTTGTTTTGCACAGGACTCTTCTCCCTTCTCCATAGTTAGAATCCAAAATTCAAGTACTTTTATTCAATATTCCATTTCGTTAGTCATCCTGAATGGAAGATAGAATATATATCTTGTTTAGACACCAATCCTCAATAATTGTTTTATAGAAAAATAATTTTGTATTTTAAATGGTATACGGGATGCAATTTCTCACAGAAAATGTCTGCATTTTTTCTAGGCTTGGATAAAAACAAATGTGTGTTTTAAGCTTTTGACTGTTGTTTTCCTTGCATTTGCATTGAATATTGAGGCATCTGGTTGAGGTCTATTTATATTGGCATTTATAAGTCACTTTCCTACCACCAAGTGGTATATAATAAAAGAATTAAAGTTAAAAAACGAACTAATTTTTGTCTCTTTTGTTGTACTATCAGCTAAAAAGGTGAAAACAGGCTGCCTAGGGAAATAGCAGAGATTGACTGGGTTCACACAACACGGCTGTAAAGGAGTACGGAACCTGAGCACCGTCTCCTGCTGAGAGGTGCAGAATCCAGAGAATCAAACCAAGACTCAATTTACTTGAGATATAAGACTTTATTAGATTAAGAGTAGGTTAAGTAGTCTAAAATTCCAAAAATCTACAACAAGACCCAGCATGCCTATATAAGAGACAATAAAACATGTTACCCAGCCGGACCTGACTCCTTTTGCCACTTCTGGTCAGCAAAGACACCCAGAGATTTTCCAAGCCTCTGGCTTTATTCCTCCTCTTGGAATCCTCCCTCCCTTCTCGACGCCAGATTTCGTTCGTTTTTCACACCTCCCTCTCGCAGCCTTGGAATTTATGGCTGAGGTAAGGCCAGTTCTTCCTGGCCTGGTTTTTGCCCTTGGGCTATCAATCGAGGTGGCCGAGCCAAGGTCTTTTGTCATTTTAACTCCCCTGTTCCCATGCTAAAAAAACCCTTACTAAAACTCATGCTTATTCTGTGCACTATGTTACTACAAAACCCACTAATCTCTCAGCGCAGTCTATCTGATCTCCCTTACAACGGCAACTCAGGGTTGAATTTTGGTTGTCAATGAACCATGGGTTGTTGAACTGTGGGTGGCTGTTGTGTGAGCTCAGCCATGTTAATAACCCATGAACAACCCAAAAGGGGAACCCGTTGTGGGTTGTGAATTGTGGCTTGCCATGGTTAATAAACCATGGTTTGTTTGCACAGCTGGGTTCACACAATATGACAGCCCACGTTTCAGCAACAAGCCATTGTTCAACAAGAACCCATATTTGACACTGAGTATGGGTTGCCGTGTTGTGAGAACCTAGTAATTAAAGTCTTTAGTTCTGCTACTGTCTATCTGGGTTAAGAACTTCTTTTCCCCCATAACTTGGCATCACTGGGTTTCCCCAGTAGTCACAGAAAACTTACAGATAGTTATTTGTTTGAGCTGAAATTAATATGCAGGGTTTAAAACAAAAATGTTGTACCAATTTAAAGTGGAGCCAAGTACTGCAAATCAGTTTAGACCTCAGATGTGTATATGTGAATTTCCCAAGAGTTCCCTAATATTTGTAATTGGTGGTCCATTTCTGAATCAGCCTGAGGAGAGTTGGCTCACCCCTAGTTTTAAAAAAAGATAATTAGAAACCAAGGGTACGATTCATCAAGATCATCTTTACTGTTGCCTTTTGAAATGGATGGGAGCTGTTAAAAAATACTATGCTCTTGCACAATTTCCATTAACTTTAATGGGACTTGTGCAGTGCAATTCCTGGTTGATGGTGCCAAATAGGGATGTGCACTGACCCCCCGGATCGGATCGGATAGCGGATCGGAATCGGACCTGGGGGGCCGGATCGGATCGGATCGGAGGATGGTCGGATCGGACCGGATGTCCGATCCGGATCGGACGCCATTTTGAATGCTTTTTCCCATAGCCAAGTATTGTTTTACAAAAACGCCTATAACTTTTTCATTTTTAAAGATAGAAGGATGAAACTTGGGCACATTATACACTGGTTAGGGACAGTTATCTGTGAGAAATTTCAGAAAGATTGGTGCATGCGTTTTGTGGCAATTAATTTTTTAATAAATACCCAGGAATGCCTATAACTTTGTCATTTTTAAAGTTACACACATGAAACTTTGCCAGATTGTAGGTGGTACCTTGGGACCCATGTGTGTGAAATTTCAGAAACGTAGGTGCTTGTCTTGTGTGGCAATTAATTTTTAGAAAAATGGGTAGTAGTGGGGTAAATACATTTACGCCTCCCATTTTTTTATTTTTGAAGATACAAACAGGAAACTTGGCCACATTACAGGTACCACTTGCCTTGATATGTGTGTGAAATTTCAGAAACATTGGAGCTTTCCTTGTGTGGCAATTAATTTTTGAAACAATGAGGAAAGAAACACCTATAACTTTGTCATTTTTAAAGTTACACACATGAAACTTTGCCACATTGTAGGTGGTACTTTGGGACCTATGTGTGTGAAATTTCAGAAACATAGGTGCTTGCCTTGTGTGGCAACTAATTTTTTAATAAATACCCAGGAATGCCTATAACTTTGTCATTTGTAAAGTTACACACATGAAACTTTGCCACATTGTAGGCGGTACCTTGGGACCTATGTGTGTGAAATTTCAGAAATGTAGGTGCTTGTATTGTGTGGCAATTAATTTTTGAAACAATGAGGGATTCATTGGACAGCACTTGCCCATAGTGATTCATTGGACAGTACTTTTCCATAGGGAATCATTGGACAGTACTTGCCCATAGGAAATCATTGGAAAGCACTTGCCCATAGGAAATCATTGGAAAGCACTTTCCCATTGAGAAATACAGTTATGCCTCCCACTTTTTTATTTTTGAAGATACAAACAGGAAACTTGGGCACATTGTAGACTGGTTAGGGATAGTTATCTGTGAGAAATTTCAGAAAGATTAGTGCATGCGTTTTGTGACAATTAATTTTTTAATAAATACCCAGGAATGCCTATAACTTTGTCATTTTTAAAGTTGCATACATGAAACTTTGCCACATTGTAGGTGGTACCTTGGGACCTATGTGTGTAAAATTTCAGAAACGTAGGTGCTTGTCTTGTGTGGCAATTAATTTTTAGAAAAATGGGTAGTAGTGGGGTAAATACATTTACGCCTCCCATTTTTTTATTTTTGAAGATACAAACAGGAAACTTGGCCACATTACAGGTACCACTTGCCTTGATATGTGTGTGAAATTTCAGAAACATTGGAGCTTTCCTTGTGTGGCAATTAATTTTTGAAACAATGAGGAAAGAAACACCTATAACTTTGTCATTTTTAAAGTTACACACATGAAACTTTGCCACATTGTAGGTGGTACTTTGGGACCTATGTGTGTGAAATTTCAGAAACATAGGTGCTTGCCTTGTGTGGCAACTAATTTTTTAATAAATACCCAGGAATGCCTATAACTTTGTCATTTGTAAAGTTACACACATGAAACTTTGCCACATTGTAGGCGGTACCTTGGGACCTATGTGTGTGAAATTTCAGAAATGTAGGTGCTTGTATTGTGTGGCAATTAATTTTTGAAACAATGAGGGATTCATTGGACAGCACTTGCCCATAGTGATTCATTGGACAGTACTTTTCCATAGGGAATCATTGGACAGTACTTGCCCATAGGAAATCATTGGAAAGCACTTGCCCATAGGAAATCATTGGAAAGCACTTTCCCATTGAGAAATACAGTTATGCCTCCCACTTTTTTATTTTTGAAGATACAAACAGGAAACTTGGGCACATTGTAGACTGGTTAGGGATAGTTATCTGTGAGAAATTTCAGAAAGATTAGTGCATGCGTTTTGTGACAATTAATTTTTTAATAAATACCCAGGAATGCCTATAACTTTGTCATTTTTAAAGTTGCATACATGAAACTTTGCCACATTGTAGGTGGTACCTTGGGACCTATGTGTGTAAAATTTCAGAAACGTAGGTGCTTGTCTTGTGTGGCAATTAATTTTTAGAAAAATGGGTAGTAGTGGGGTAAATACATTTACGCCTCCCATTTTTTTATTTTTGAAGATACAAACAGGAAACTTGGCCACATTACAGGTACCACTTGCCTTGATATGTGTGTGAAATTTCAGAAACATTGGAGCTTTCCTTGTGTGGCAATTAATTTTTGAAACAATGAGGAAAGAAACACCTATAACTTTGTCATTTTTAAAGTTACACACATGAAACTTTGCCACATTGTAGGTGGTACTTTGGGACCTATGTGTGTGAAATTTCAGAAACATAGGTGCTTGCCTTGTGTGGCAACTAATTTTTTAATAAATACCCAGGAATGCCTATAACTTTGTCATTTGTAAAGTTACACACATGAAACTTTGCCACATTGTAGGCGGTACCTTGGGACCTATGTGTGTGAAATTTCAGAAATGTAGGTGCTTGTATTGTGTGGCAATTAATTTTTGAAACAATGAGGGATTCATTGGACAGCACTTGCCCATAGTGATTCATTGGACAGTACTTTTCCATAGGGAATCATTGGACAGTACTTGCCCATAGGAAATCATTGGAAAGCACTTGCCCATAGGAAATCATTGGAAAGCACTTTCCCATTGAGAAATACAGTTATGCCTCCCACTTTTTTATTTTTGAAGATACAAACAGGAAACTTGGGCACATTGTAGACTGGTTAGGGATAGTTATCTGTGAGAAATTTCAGAAAGATTAGTGCATGCGTTTTGTGACAGGCTACGAATTTTTTAGATTAAAAGTTATAAACGTTTTTCCACAGAGGCTGGGGCTGTCAATTGCACCCTCCCGCCTCCCCGGAAGAAGAAGGAAACACTTTCTCTCATCTCTTTGATCGTTGCACGCTTGGCTGCAACTGAGCTAGTATCCATTACAAAAGGAGAAACAAAGTAGCACTTGGCTCGTGTCTGCTTTGATACTTTCACTCAAGCAGAACGGCTGAGCCTAGGATCACTCTCTCTCTCGCTAGGATCGTTACAGGAGAAATTTTCTACAGTCTTCAAAGTGGTGTGTGCAGACATCTTGCCACCACATGCCTGGACCTATCATTCTGAAATGTTACACACATATCAAGTGAAGTGTTCCCTGTAATGTGCCCATGTTTCCTGTTTGTATCTTTAAAAATAAAAAAATGGGAGGCGTAAATGTATTTACCCCACTACTACCCATTTTTCTAAAATTAATTGCCATACAAGGCAAGCACCTACGTTTTTGAAATTTTACACACATAGGTCCCAAGGTACCACCTACAATGTGGCAAAGTTTCATGTATGCAACTTTAAAAATGACAAAGTTATAGGCATTCCTGGGTATTTATTAAAAAATTAATTGCCACAAAACGCATGCACCAATCTTTCTGAAATTTCTCACAGATAACTATCCCTAACCAGTCTACAATGTGCCCAAGTTTCCTGTTTGTATCTTCAAAAATAAAAAAGTGGGAGGCATAACTGTATTTCTCAATGGGAAAGTGCTTTCCAATGATTTCCTATGGGCAAGTGCTTTCCAATGATTTCCTATGGGCAAGTACTGTCCAATGATTCCCTATGGAAAAGTACTGTCCAATGAATCCCTATGGGCAAGTGCTGTCCAATGAATCCCTCATTGTTTCAAAAATTAATTGCCACACAATACAAGCACCTACGTTTCTGAAATTTCACACACATAGGTCCCAAGGTACCGCCTACAATGTGGCAAAGTTTCATGTGTGTAACTTTACAAATGACAAAGTTATAGGCATTCCTGGGTATTTATTAAAAAATTAATTGCCACACAAGGCAAGCACCTATGTTTCTGAAATTTCACACACATAGGTCCCAAGGTACCACCTACAATGTGGCAAAGTTTCATGTGTGTAACTTTAAAAATGACAAAGTTATAGGTGTTTCTTTCCTCATTGTTTCAAAAATTAATTGCCACACAAGGAAAGCTCCAATGTTTCTGAAATTTCACACACATATCAAGGCAAGTGGTACTTGTAATGTGCCCAAGTTTCCTGTTTGTATCTTCAAAAATAAAAAAATGGGAGGCGTAAATGTATTTACCCCACTACTACCCATTTTTCTAAAAATTAATTGGCACACAAGACAAGCACCTACATTTCTGAAATTTCACACACATAGGTCCCAAGGTACCACCTACAATGTGGCAAAGTTTCATGTGTGTAACTTTAAAAATGACAAAGTTATAGGCATTCCTGGGTATTTATTAAAAATTAATTGCCACAAAACGCATGCACCAATCTTTCTGAAATTTCTCACATATAACTGTCCCTGACCAGTGTATAATGTGCCCAAGTTTCATCCTTCTATCTTTAAAAATGAAAAAGTTATAGGCGTTTTTGTAAAACAATACTTGGCTATGGGAAAAAGCATTCAAAATGGCGTCCGATCCGGATCGGACCTCGTCGGATTGGATCGGATCGGAGGTTGATCGGATCGGATCGGATTTTCCCAATTTTGGGGCGGATCGGATTCGGATCGTGGATCGGATCCGATCCGATGCACACCCCTAGTGCCAAAGCCTGAACAAGCTGGGCACATGTAACCTGTGGTGAGCTGCAGTGCAGATGAGGGTTTTTGTTGTTGTCGTTAGATCTTTCCTGATCATTATCTTCTGAACAACCATCAGAAGCCAGGGCAAGCACAATTCACATGTGGCAGGACATAGCCAGACAGCCATACTTGTCTATTAAATGGAGAGGTATGGGAGGCCCTTTTTTAAAAAAAAACACATACATCACATTATGTAGTTTTACTGAAGCCTGTTTCTGGGCTTCTTTTCACTTTGCAAGTGCTGAAGTTTAATTACTCCAAAACTTCTACCATTTGTAGAAGTAGGTTATTGTGCCATACTGTGCTTATTTAGTTCTTTGTGGCTAAAGGGTAAAACTTTGGTTTTGCCTTGCCTGGGTAATTTAAAGATACCAGCATCTGTGTGCTTTCTATTCATTATTTTTTTTCAATAAAAAATATCAAAGCGATAGTTTCTATGGAGTTACCTTCTAATTATGTCAAGAACATGAAATTTATTCCCTTCCCGTTGTTCTTGCTGGTCTGTACCCAGCAAGGATCAGCTGTAACTAATGTGAGAATTGTTTCTGTTTTCTTTTAGTCTTCAGCAACCATTTCTGGTAACTCTACCAGTGCCAGCATTTCCTCCTCCTCCTCCTCAACCAGCGGCCTTACCGGGTGGGCAGCATTTGCAGCAAAAACATCATCTGCAGGTCCGTCAACAGCCAAGATGGGATCCACAACCCAGAGCACCAGTGGCAAGCCTGCCACTGCCTCCAGTAATCAGAAACCTGTGGGTTTGTCAGGATTGGCAACAGCTAAAGCAGGGCTAGGGTCAAAAATAGCATCTCCCAACAGTAGCACAAGCCCTGTTCAGCTGAAGCCCCTGCCACCTCTGACGTTGGGGAAAACAGGTCTTTCTCGTTCGGTTAGCAGCGACAACGTCAGCAAAGTAGGACTGCCGAGTCCAAACAGCTCCGCTCTAGGCAGCAGCCCGTCTGCCGGTGGAAATGGAAGTGGTGGGACAGCAGGCAGCAGTGGGAGCAGCACCAGTAAATCAAGTGCAGAATCTGGCAATCAGTCCCCCTCTTTAAAAGGTCCTACTTCTCAAGAATCACAACTCAATGCTATGAAAAGGCTACAGATGGTCAAGAAGAAAGCTGCTCAAAAGAAATTAAAGAAGTAATAGAACCGACCTGAAGTAATAGATCTAAGGAACATTTTTGTCTTCAAAGCACCAACATGTCTTTAAATTCTAGCCGCAGTTGAACAAAAAGTAATAAAGTTCTATTATTAGCTTACAAACGGATGTCTTTCTTTGGTGATGGCAGCTGCGAGTTAAGCCTGAACAGTGTGTCTTGTGTTGGGTTTTCTGATAATACGATATGCCCAACATAGTTTAGGCTTACTGGATTGTATCCAGTTGTGTAATTCCACTAGTGCAAAGCTTGTACCACTTCGGAAATCCCATTTTCATCCTTGTGGAAGCTAGTGTCGAATCCAGTACTTTGATTCCGCTTGCACAAGTGCTTTTACAACAATACTTGTTCTGCTGACATTGTACCAGCAGAATGCACAACCATTAACAAAACAATGCCATCTCTTGTACTTTCCCCACTAGCATTAAGTGGATACAAGTAATTGAAGCCTAAACAAGAGATGGCATGAATCTACTAATTTGGGAAAAGGGGACAAATTTGATAACTAATTACTTTTTTTATTGACTTAAAACTATTTCTCCTTATAAAACTATGACTTTCCACAAGCAGTTTTCATGTAGGAGGGAAGGGACTGTCATTGCCATAACTGTGAACTGAGTATGGCTATACTGAGAGATAAATATGAGGTAGCTGTCCTGCAGAAGAAGGGGTGTACCTATTTCAGTTAAGGGCAACTATAAGTCTTAATTCACACGTGCAAACAGCTGTGGGTGCCCACTTGAAATATGAGCATGTAGCAAACAGATTTCCCACCTTTCTGGTAATTTTCATTATATCAAGGCAAGCCTACCTTAGGTCAGACAGTCGTTCACATAATAGTATTCAGCAGCTGACTTATTTTAGTGATTTAATTTCATCGTATCTAGTATGTAGATTGCCTCCTCAGTAAATTATTTGAAGATAATCTCATATTTTTCTAACGCCAGGTTGGTTAACGAATAAAGTAGTAGTGGGGAAAATGACATAGGATACTTGAACAGTGGAAGGTTGTAGGTATAAAATGGGGGGAATGTATGTGATAATGAGCTTTGTTAAAAATTATTTTAATTTCAATACTTAGCATACATTATAATTGTTCTATCATAAGCCCTGAAAACAAGATCCATGATCATAACAGAATGTTCAGCTAGGATAATTATAAGGCAGTATTTAGATGACATAAATATTTGTAAAAATATATCTTTATTAAGTAATTTAAAAGCAAATATTACCTCTGAGTCACTGACATTGCTGTAGTTGAAATTCACAGTAATAAATCTCTAGTCATATGGCTTTGTCCCAACAAAATTTACACTGGAAGGAACTAAGCCTTTTATTTGCGTTTTGATTCATCGTCTTGAATGCAAAGACATTCTTTAGGATTAAAACAGATCACACAAAAAGATGGTAATATAAACTGGAAGGAATCAGTAGATCTAGCATTTGACCTAGATTTTTTCATGTGTCATCTGAATAAGAATGTGTATACAGACACTGGTGAATATAACAATATTTTGATAACAATCTGCTCTATTTGAAATTATTGCGCAGCTCACAATGCAATCTGTGAGGCATTGCTACAAAAGCTCCTTTCAACTGAATGGGAGTTGCACAGGAATACAGTTAATGCCTTGGCATTGCTCCTATTCACTTCGTTCTGCCTCCCACTTGTTCAATTAATTTGAATTTCAGTTCTCCAAAATAAACAAAAATACTATGGACAGTATCTTATTCGACACTCACGCTAACATAAATGACATTGCGCTAGCATGAGCTACCTCTAATGCAACATAATTTACGTTAGATCCCGGCCTGTAACCCTTCATTATAAATTGAACAATGGTACCCTACCATTGTAATCTGCAACAATAACAAAAGAAACTACACATGCTGGAATTTCCCTTATCTGCAACTTTTAAATTTACAGGAACCCCTACAGAATGTGTAACTCTAGGTAAAGTTAAAGTTTATTTTGTTTTTATAGTGTATAAATAAATATGTTCATCTAGTTAATGTAAACCCATCATAAAAATGAATACTGGAAACATGCTTTTTTGGACTCTGTTGTGTTATGGTTGACAATCATGTCTTAAAGAACCCATTTCATTTAGATAACTTAAAGGAATCTCCATCCATTCTTCCTTAACTCGAAGAAACTGTAGAGGTAAATGTGCTTTTTCCTAGTTTACAGATCTTTGTTGCCAGGACTTTAAACATGGTTGTGGCTCTGACAACCAGACTTTAAAGATTATAATATTTAGACACCTCAAAACTGAGATCCTGAAAATCACTGGTATCCAAATATACTCATTCATATTCTGCCTTTCAAAATACAAATCCTTCCTAGGCAGCTCTCACACACAAAATAATAAATACAATCCTTGTCCCACTTGCTTTTCTTAGCCTCCATGTTCTAATATGAGAAAGCTTCATCAGCATGGGCATTCAGACCTTTGCATGCAATTCAGCTAGTGCAGGAGGTGAGATCTGCTTTAACATAGTTTGAAATGTAAAGCATGCTGAAGAAGTGGGATGGAGCAATGAGGAAACCCTGCTAGCAACTGAATTTTTCTTCATTACAAACCATTTATATAAACAAAAGAAAAGATAACAGATGGGAAAAGCCAACTCGATCCATGATCCCCATCAAGTTGCATTAACTCCATTACGGCTAAAAAAATGCTGGGCAGTAGTATCATGACCATATTTCATTCTAACCCCCATTCCTTAATTTGAAAGAGAAGTAATATTATTTACAAACCCAACTTCATTGTGATCATTTCCATCACAGAAGGAGCCCTGCTATGAGCACTCTATTTGTCACAGAAACTGCAAAAAGTTTAAATGCATGACATATACCTACAAGATAGGTAGGTGTGTGAGAGAGAGACAGTGAGAGAGGGACTCATGCATCCAGTGTATGCCTTCTAATCCGATGATGCATTCAAATGTAGCTTTCTGCACTCTGAATCACTTCAACAAATGTTTCTGCTGAAGTAACTGGAAGTAATTATTTGCCTGAACTTGATCCTGTGATCAAATGTTATGTGCCTTGTAAGAAAGATCCTAGGGAGAATTTGAAAATTATCTTCCATGCTGTACTGACGCTTTTCACTTTGCTAGTTCTTAATGTATTGGGAATAAACTCTGATTCAGAAAGTTGTGGGGTTTTTTGTTTTACAAAAAGTAGGGAAGAATTGGAAATGGTCAAAAGAACTTTTTAGGTGTGCATTACTTGTTCCCCCATCATATTTGTTCAATTTTATATTCCATAATTGAGAATTTGCATTAATGCAGTGCTTCTGAAAAACCAAAGAGGGTTGAGGCCAGAAAGTGATTCCGACATAAGTGTTTTTAGGAGTGAAGCTTTATAGCACAACCCTATACATGTCTACACATAAGTAAGTCCAATTGAGTTCAATGATGCTTACTCCCAGGTAAATTGGCATAGGATTACAGTCTTAATTACCTCTCCATCAAGAACAACGGGTTATGAATGCAATAAGCATCCTCCCATGAATGGCAGAATAAAACCAGTGCAAAAAGCCTAAAGCATATCCATTCCACCCTGACCCCCCAGGTAACTTTATCTCCTTGAGTTTAAACATTTCTTCGGGTTTGCAAGATGAATCAGTTAGACTCTGGGATTTTGGCTTGGATGTAGAGACATCTTGCATGACGAGACAGGTTGTGCAGGGCCGTCCATCATGCTTCAATGCCACACTATTCCTGAGGGTCCATCAACCTCAAGAGTCACTTTTGTGGGGGGATGCAGGAGACAGTAGTGGGGGAAGGAGCCAAGAAAAGCCCTATTGCATAAGCAGAGCTCCACTCATCCACCTCTGGATCCAACCCACTGAATTGCAAAGACCTTCCAGTGAACTTCTTGGCAGAATTAGTGCTCTGATATTCTAGAACAACAGTGCCTGCTTCAACCTAACTGTGACATAGAATTGCTCCATGCACTAGCGGCCAACATGTCAAAAGTTTAGGAATAAAGAAAATGTAAGCATTTCAAGACAATGGCTCAATTCGGACGACACAATAAATAACTGGTGTGGGGGAAACAATCGTCAGTTGTTTTGACTATTGTGTCATCCGAATGCTGCCATAGTCAAATCAGCGCTGATCCTAATTCACACCACAGTTGATTATTTATTACCATGTTGTGTGGGGAGTACCTCCTAGTTGAACAACTGTAAAGTTGATTATTACCCCACCATTGACTATCGTGTCATCCGAATTGAGCCAATGGGTTGTATTCAATGTTAGTACTACATAGAATAGACCCAATGAAATGAATGGGATACTTTAGTTTTGATTAACTTAAATCTCATTCATTTCAATGGTTCTTCTCTCTGTAGGACTAACATTGGCTACTACTCAATAACTGGAAAATAATCTTCTTTAAATATCTTCTTCACAAGATCTTCAGCTTCCAATTTTGGAAGATCTTGATTTATCAATGTACTTTCGAAGTCAGAAGAGCATTCATGGCTGATGTTAACAAAACTAGCGTCTTCTGGCTCTGATAGTTGAGGTTTCTTCTGATGTCTTACGCATATGTCATCTTCCCAAGATAATTCGCTGGGACATATCCTTTTTGTCCTTTTGCTTCCGCTAACCACCATTCTTGGTTGCCGCTCAGATCAGAAAACCGAAGGATCCGCACACGCTGATGCTCTTGAAGACTGAGTTCCTGCTGACTCCTTGCTTGAAATGCATGAACTGCATAGAAAGTCTGGGAAGGGGAAACAACCGAAAATGTATTTTCAATCCTAGTCCCTCTTTCAGCATGCAGTATGTGCCAAATGGGGCATTTCTAATCCATCCAGAGCATGGAAAGAAAAACCAATAATATCAATGCCAAGAAGCTGGTCAAGCAATAGCAAACTAAGAGTGTAATCCTATGCATCTTTAGACAGAAAAAACTCCTACAACTCCCAGGATTCTCCAGCTGCATATTCAGGGTTCTAAATGTGTGAAGGGCAGTGAAGATGTGTGGAAGGGATGCAATGGAACGGACGAGCTAGCTCAGCATCTCTTTTTTCCCTGGTGCAATATAATTAGACAAGGAGAAGGACACCTGCATAGGGCTACAGCAAAGGTGTTGAACCTCAGGCCCAGGGGCAAAATCTGACCTGCCTAGAGGCCCAACGTGAAACCCTGTAGTTCGCTAGAAGGCCCCTTCTCTCACACTGATCGTTTGGTAGTTTCCTGGCTTTTGTGTGGTTTCTTTCCTGGACCCCCTCTAGATGGATTCTGTTTGATGCCTGGTTAGCCGATTATGCGCATAATCGCAGAAGCGCTTTATCGTAAATGCTTGTACGCAAGAGGTAATTGAGCGCACAACTGGTGGCCTTACCGGTTGTTTGAAATGCGCTTTACAAGTAGTTAATGTGGAGAATCACTTGTTCACATAGGCAAAATGCGCTTTAATGGCCGGAGGAAAATAAAACATGCTATTTAACATGCATTCGATAATGCGCATAATCGGAGAGATAAAGCGCCTCAACTCCCAATTTACGCTCCGCTCTTGTAGAGGTAAATTTTTTAATGAGACTTCAAAGAGCTTTAAATGTCTCATGTAGAGGCAGCCCTGGTCTAAAAAGTTTAAATGCCTGCCCTAAGGCCTTGCTACTGGCTATGTTGGCACTGTCCCATGTGCCTTTAGCCCCACCCACCACTGGAATCTGAAATTGAATTTGGCCCTTGGACTACAAGAGGTTCAAAACCCTGGGGTAGAGTTTTCCTCTCAGCTAAAGCAACAGTAGAGCTAGGGTTGACCCCAGATTTCAGAGAGTGGGAAGAGAGCTTAGGCAAGATGCCCTGAGTGGGGCCACCTCCTTGCCACTGTCACCTCTGTCCATTTGCTTGCTCTTTCTCTCTCTGGGCCCAATCAGCACAGAAGGAGCAGGCAAGTCAAATGGAGGGTTTTCCTCCTGCTCCTGGATCTTGTCACTGCTCATATGCTTTGGCACTGACAGCAGGGGTCCCCAACATGGTGCCTACACAGCTCTTCACGGCCTGCCCCTTTTAAAAAAAGGTTTTAACAAAAACAATTGAGAAACATTGTGGGGGTAGCAGTTCTGCTTCTTGTTCCTGAACCTTCCATTGATCAGCTGTTCAGTGAGGCAAAGGGGGGAGAGGGGGGAGAAAAAGCAAGGCTGGGGGGTGGGAAGCAGTAAGGCTGGAGGTTGGGAATGGAGAGAAACAGCAAGATAAAGGGGTGAGTTGGAGAGAGAGAGGGGGGCAGGGGCTAGGAAGGGAGAAAAAAGGCAACAAGGGGCAGGGAAGGGAGAGAAATTGCAAGGCATGGGGTTGGGGAGGGAAAGAGCAAGGCTAGAGGCTAAGAATGGAGAGAGAGTAGGGTGACCATATTTGGGAAACCGAAAAAGAAGGCACCCCAGTAGCAGGGGGGAATGACACACTTTCTGGAGGCTCCGGAAAGCACTTTTTCCCCTCCTTTGCTCCTTAAAGGCCCCGATTCGAGCAAAGGAGGGGAAAGCGTGTCATTCCCACCCCCCACTGCTTCAACTGGGGCCTCTTCTTTAATGTCTGGCAATGACATGCTTTCCCCTTTAAGGCCCCTATTGGAGCGAGGGGGGGTATGATGGCCTTAAAGGGGAAAGCATGTAATTCCAGGATATTATAGAAAATTACAGAAAATCCCCCTTAGCACCCAGGTTAGGACAAAAACCAGGACAATTCCGGGGCAATCCTGGCAGTTGGTCACCCTAAGAAAGAGCGCAAAGGGGAAACTTCTGTGTACACGGAAAAAGATTGGGCAAAGCTAGGCTGACCATATGAAAAGGAGGACAGGGCTCATGTAACTTTAACAGTTGTAGAGGAAAGGGACTTTCAGCCAGTGTTATTTGTATGCAATTAGTTCCTAGTGAAATTCCCTCTTCATCACAACAGTTAAAGTTGCAGGCACTATACTAGAGTGACCATATACAAAAGAAGGCAGGGCCCCTGTACCTTTAACTGTTGTGATGAAGAGGGAATTTCACCAGGAACTAATTGCATACAAATGACACTGGCTGAAATTCCCTTTTCTCTACAATTGTTAAAGTTACATGAGCCCTGTCCTCCTTTCCATATGGTCAGCCTAGGCAAAGCCAGGAAGCAACTCTTCCTTTCTCTTCTTGCCTGCTGAACAGCTGATCAGCAGCAGGTTCAGGAACAGGAAGGAGAACCTCTGCAGGTGAGGTGCTCAGTAGGTCTAAAGCAGTGCCAGCCCTGAGCACAGCTTCTCCCCCACCCTCCAGCCCCAACCTCTGGGACAAGAAATCATGCTTACATGCTGGTCATCTGTTTCATAAATGCTTTCCACTTCTGTCCCGTTAATAGATGTTTTTTCACATAGACTGCTATAGGAAGAGCCACTGCTGCTCCTCTTGTGTCCTGCAGGTTTCGTGCTGTTGTCCTCCAGTTGCCGCGAAGAGACAAAAAGGCTGATGTTATCAAAATCACCATTGCAAAAACTGGTTTCCCCAGCATCCTTTGGTGCCTTTGCTGGATTGTAAGGTTTCAGGAAGGAGGAATAAACATAGCCTTTCAAAACTAGGTATAGGGAGGGAAAAAACAAATCAGAAGAATTTTTGAGGGTTTGTTTTTATTCCACCTGCCCTTTATAAAAACGTTAATTTACCACAAATTAAAATCCCAACTCCTGCAACTCAGAAAGCCAGTGCAAGCGGGATAACTTACAAACATATTATACACCAAACACCATGGACATGCACTGGAAAGAGCAAACAAATGGGCTTTTCCCAGTCAATGACAGTTCCAAATAGACCCCCTTCTAGTTTTTCTGCTTTTATCACACACAGAATTCGCCTCTTTTGAGCTTCTCTCCTACATGGATGTTTCTTTCTGGTGACTTCTAATTGTGGCAGAATGCACACATTTGATTGTTTAGTAAGACTGTTTGCCACTGAGTATCTGTGTAGACACATGGAAATGGGTTGTCTGTAATGTTTTGAGTACATGTGTGCTTAATTGGAGATCTGTACACTTGCATTGTTTTCCCAGCCCTGGGAAAAAGGTGGGATAATAATAATAATAATAATAATAATAATAATAATAATAGGTTTTAACTTTTAAAGATCCAAAGTGGCATATAAAGATGAGAAGTTTAACTCAGACCAATACAAAACCATCAATGCAAAGCAAAGAGCAGGCAACCGCAAAGTCAGCTAATCTCAAGGGGTCCTTGGGGAAAGAAATAAAAAGCTGGGAAGAAGCTATATGAAGCTCCTGGGATGTCATCAGCCTGGCCTCCATGTGAGATGGAATTTGATCTTAAATGCCGTACTGGAGCCATTCCTTAAGATCAGCAGGACCCAGGCCAGGCTGCGCTTTATAAGGCAAGAACAGCCCTCGAATGCAGACCAGGAACTAACTGGCAGCCAGTGCAGATGTTTCAAAATTGGTGATTCAAGAAATAATGTAGGAGGAACCCCCAACAAGGTAAATACATCAAACCAACAAGGACCATGAAAAGTATATTGCATATATTATATATATATATATATATACACACACACACACACACACACACGATTATAACAACTCTGCAATTTACTTTCCATGGTCAAAATTGGCGATATACATGTGATGTTGACTCTCACCTGTCTCAAGCCACAGCATTTTGCGGTAGCTGGAGTTTCCGAACCATTTTCATAGGCAGGCTCACATAGAGCGCACAGTAGTAATCCAGCCCAGAAATTACCATAGGATGGTGTGTTGGACAGGATTATATGCCAGAGGTGTCAAACCTCTGAACCGGAGGGCCAAATTCAATATCAGATAAGCTCTCAGGGGCCACATTCCAATAGTGGGTGGAGCCAAAAGCAAAAGACAGGGGCAAAATTACAAGCATATTTTAGCTTAGAGAGCTTACTGCTACTAACTAAGCCTTAGAAGAGGCATGTCAACTTTTTTGAATGGAGAAGAAATTGGACAAAACCCAGGAAACCAACACACAATTGGCGTACAGGGGGAATAGAGTCTGGGGAATTCCAGAGGGCCAGATTTGGCCCATGGATCTGAGGTGTGACACCCCTGCTATATGTCATTGAGAAAACTTGAACTAGATGTACCATTTATTCTCTGCCATGCACTCTAACATCAAGATTCAAACTGCCTATATATATATATATATATATATATATATTTCTCAGGAAGTATGCAGGTACTCCATTGCCCCAAGCTCTAAAAAACCAAAGGATAGCTGCCAGTGGCCTGTTCTGACAATGCGCTAAGCCATGATAGTTAAGCATTTTGAGCTAACTAAGATGGCTTAGTGTGTTGTGTGAATGGTGTTTTTCCTAACCATGGTGGATACATAACCACTGTTTAATCATGCTCACTAACCACTTGCTTCAAAAGGGTTAGCAGCCCTAACCATGGCTTAGCATGTTGTCTGAACAGTGTGTTGACTGTGCCAAGGACTTACATCCAGTGTCAACAAGCCACCTGCTGGTACTTCCAAAAGGATCCTTTTGCTCCACGACAGCCACTACCTCCCCTTCATAGAGATCAATATCAAAGTCCTGAGTGGCATTGCATTTTCGCTTGGCTTGGTACAGCAAATCCAAGCTGTACATAGACAGTATCATCGACCTGTGTTTTTCAGTCTGCCGTGGAAATTCAGGCTGAAAGTGAAACAAAAATCTCCTTTAGATGGACTTTCACTTGCAATGTCACAGAAGAGCATATCCAGTTATTATTAATCCTACTGCTCCTTTCTGCACAAAGCCATCCCTATCATGTTCAACCTCCCAATGCCCACCATGCTCCCTTACATAAGTCACTATTGTTCATGTCTGAACAGGGATTTGAATCAATCATCCATAGTCAAATCTAACACATTGACCCAGTTCGTAAGAACATAAGAAGAGCCATGCCGGATCAGACCAAGGTCCATCTAGTCCAGCATTCTCTTCACCCAGTGGTCAACCAGCTGTTGACCATGAACCTCACAAAAATAGCTTCTTTGAAGCTGCTTCTTGCATTGGGAGGAAATCCCCCATTAGTGTCATAAGAATGTAAGAAGTTCCATGCTGGATCAGACCAAGGGTCCATCTAGTCCAGCACTTTGTTCACACAGTGGCCAGCCAGCTGTCGACCAGGGAGCAATGAAGCAGGACATGGTGCAACAGCACCCTCCCACCGATGTTCCCCAGCAACTGGTGCACACAGGCTTACTGCCTCGGATACTGGAGATAGCACATAACCATCAGGGCTAGTAGCCATTGATAGCCTTCTCCTCCAGGAATTTATCCAACCCCCTTTTAGCCATCCAAATTGGTGGCCATCACTACATCTTGTGGTAGTGAATTCCATAATTTAACTATGTGCTGTGTGAAGAAGTACTTCCTTTTATCTGTCCTGAATCTCCCACCAATCAGCTTCATGGGATGACCCAGGGTTCTAGTATTTTGAAAGAGGGAGAAAAATATCTCCCTGGGTTGGTGGTAATTGTTTGGGTGGAAGGGTTCAATTCCCCCTCCACACTTGCGGAGTTCCCAATAATTACCACAATCATCACACACAGACCATTTTAAAAACCGTTTACATTAAGCACAAAGACGCATGTGACTTTATGTCTCATTTGGCCCTCAGTTCCACTGACCTGTGGAAATTGCTCACACAACAATTGCTCTTTTCATAGAAAAGGAGTCATGGTCTCGCATAAATTTCAAGCTCAAACATGAACACTGCTCGGTGTTGTGCTTCAGTTTGAGGGATTAAGCAGAAAGGAGGAACAGCTGAGCCTGGGAGTGTTTGGGGAGTGACCCTTCATGGAAACAGGCAGAATCTATCTGAAGGCCAATGCAGCTGACAGCAATTCCCAATCACTACCATCCCCATAAAATACATGCTAGAACCCAGAAGTGATGCTGGAAGCAACTATTGTTCTTGGCGCTTCATCTTTGTTGCTTGCATACCAGCTCCTTGATCTTGCCTGGACATATTCTGACCTTGGATCGGACTCTGACTACACTTTGACGCATTCCTGAACCAAGTATTGTTTGACCCGGTTTCTGATGGGTACTTTGGCTTTTGACCACGGACTGTTTGTTGATGTTTCCCTCCTACTTGTCGAGTTTAATGCTGGTGATTTATGACACTCGTGGAAGTAAACCATGCAAGTGACAAAGCTATTTTGCACAAATCGCCTGCTGCATGTATTCTCAGAATGGACTATTTTTGATAAGACTGCAGAGCTCAACGGTTGCGCGCACACAGGTCAAGCTGTGTACAAATCACCCAAATACACAGACATATTGTACACATCAGATGGTCCAATGCTTATCCCTTTTACTCTGAAGGCTGTAAAATTAATCTCCTATGAATAGTCATGTAAAGGAAATTCCCCTGCTCCTCTCATCTTAATGCACTTATCGTTCCCAGTGTCAATTAACAGAAAGCATTTTGAAGTCTTCCCCCCAAATGACAGGAATGCGCAACAACCCTCGGCACAAGGCCAGGCATGAGAAACCAGTAATCTATGGATTATGCTCCTTTATCTATGACAGGTTACAGCTATTTGACAAGCAAGGATTCTGCACCGCTGTGGCTCTTGAAGGCTGCATTGTGTACCAGACATATCTAAATCTGAGCATGATATTATTATTATTTTAAATCACATGTTATCACTATGAAAGGCATTTAAAGGCATCCTAGGTAATAAAAAATACATGGGAAGATTAAAAAGCATTAGACAAATGTTTAATGGAAAAATGTAGCTGCAGGTTGCATATTCACAATGTAAAGGGAAGCTTACGACAATTTGTTTATTTTATTTTATTTATATCCTGCCTTTTTTCCTCCAAGGAACCCCAGGCAGAGTACATAATCCTCCTCCTCTCCATTTTATCCTCACAACAACAACCCTGTGAGGTAGGTTGGGCTGAGAGTCTGTGACTGGCCCAAAGACACCCAGTGGGTTTCCATTGCCAAGTGGGGACTAGAACCCGGAACTCCTGACTCCCAGTCCAACACTTTAGACACTACACCATACTGACAATGACATAGCCAAGGGCTTGGGGGTGGATCATCAAGGTGCATTTGGGAGAGAAAAAGCATAGGATGCTGCTCATTTTTGTAAGCCTCTGAGACTGCAATCCGATGTGCTTTTACTTGGGGCTAAGGGCCAGACTAGATGGGATGTGGGAGATCTATGAAAAGGACCTCATGCATTTATTTATTTTTTAAGTTAATAATAGCTGGGAAAGGGTTACCCAATTCAGATTGGGGTCCTGGTGCTGGGGGAAGGAGGGGTTCACTTCTCCTCCCTGTGCCATTTTTCAATTAACAATTGTTACCCCTCTCCCACAGCTGACATTTGTCCCTTGGAGGAAAACAAACCGGTAGCTGTATTATTATCATTCTTATCGTTATCATTTATTTATTTATTTATTTAGCCTCCCCAAGCACGGTGTCCCTCCTCCTGTGCAGAAAAGCCTGTTCATTGAACTCCTGTGTCACATCCAGTTTGGCCTTAAGCGTCACTGAACTCTGTGGGGATTACTTCCAAGAAAACGCATGCTGCATGTGACCACATGGAACTGTGATTAGAAAACTGCTGAATCAGAACAAACTTACATCTAGTCTGGTCTTCCCCAACCTGGTGCCCTCCAAATGTTTTGGGTTACAACTCCCAGCATTCTTGACGATTGGCTATGATGGCTGGACCTGATGGGAGTTGAAGTGCAAACTATCTGGAAGGCTTGAGACTGGGGAAGGCTGATCTAGTCCAATTCTTCAAGATAGCAGCTCCACTTCTCCCGATGCCTTCAGGAACTCTACAAGCTGGATATAAGAGGAACTAGCACTCTCTGCCCCATTCCCAACCAAGGCATAATAAGAACCTAAGAAGAGTCATGCTGGATCAGACCAAGTCCCATCTACTCCAGCATTCTCTTCACACATTGGCCAACCAGCTGCCCACAGGAAACCCACAAGCAGAACATGAACAACTCAGCATCCTCCTGCTCATATTCCCCAGCAACTGGTTTACATAGGCATACTGCCTCTGATATTGGAGGTAGCATATAGCCATCCAGACTATTTATTTATTTATTTGTGGCATTTGTATACTACTGAATATAGTAAAATCCCTCAGTGTTCACAATATTAAAATACAGTTAGATGCAATATTAAAGCACAACATTAAAACAGCTATGGTAAAATTCTTTAAGAAATAGCCATTGACAGCCTTTTCCTCCGTGAATTTGTCCAATCCCCTTTTAAAGCCATCCAAACTGGTTGGCCATCGCTACATCTTGCAGAGGTGAATTCCATAGTTTAGCTATGCGTTGTGTGAAAAAATACTTCTTTTTATCTGTCTTGAATTTCCCACCATCAGTTTTAGTATTATGGGAGAGGTAGAAAAATGTCTTCTTATCCCTTTTCTCCACACCATGCATAATTTTGTACACTTCTATCATGTCTCCCCTTGCTCCCTTTTTTCTAAGCTAAATAGTCCCAGATGTTGTAACATTTCCTCATAGGGGAGTTGGTCCAGCCCCTTGATCATTTTATTTACCCTTTTCTGGAACTAATGCTCCTGCAAATGGAGCTTTCACAGTGTCTGGGTAGTATCCAAGTTAGTCCTACTCAGAGTAGACCCATTGAAATGAATGAGGCTTAACTCATGTTAGTTGTGATGAACTGAAGACTCATTAATTTCAATGAATCTAGTATAAGTAGGACTAACATTGGATACTAACATATGTATGTTTAAGGTCATAAAAATTCATTGTAAATAGATGCCCTGGAATAGTCTGATTCTTCAAGACAGCAGTTCCAAAGAACAATTCCCTTCATTCTGTGGATATACACAACATTATTATTATTAATAATAATAATATATTTATATCCCACATTTTTCCCAATCTGATTCCCTAACCACTACATGGAGGCCAAGTCATTTTGAGGTCTCTACTCCACTTACACTGTGTCGTGTTTTCAAGCCCTCCTGCTGCAGTGCAAGACAATAAAGAGATCTGCTAAGTAATCTACAAAACTTTATTTAGTAAATAAACATCTCTTGGCATCTGAAGAGAGCTGAAACACTAGGAACTTTTTCTTAGGCTAAAATTTGGTTAACTAAGCGAGACAATTGCCTTTTCAATAAGTCTTTTAATTTCAGGGAAGATTCTTCTGAAGAAGCTTTTGGTGAGAAGCTAGCTGAGAGGATTGCCTCTTGCCTTCTTTTAGCTACATCCATTTGAATCTGCAGTGGACTCTGAGATCAGTCAACTCTGAAGTCCCTTCCCCCTCTAAGGATTGCTGAGTTCCCACAGACTGAGTTGTTAGCGTTTTCACTGATAAAATCCAATGAAGATTCATCCCTGGCTGCAGAAGAGCCTGGGAGAATCTCCACTCCCGCTTTCTGTGTAGGCTGGTACATTTCTAGTCCTGTTTCTTCTGATTCAGAATCTGATTCTGATAGACAGCTCAAAACTCCTTCCCCCACACTAAGGGGAACAGACCTGATCATGACACACTGTTTATAAATATAACTCAATTTTTCTTTCCCAAATAAATAACTGCCAATTTCACATCTATAACATATTCATCCACATTCCAAAAGTAGATAGTTAATGACTAAATATAAAGAGAACAACCCACAGAATGTGAAGACAGTTGAAATCAACATTGTATTGAAAAATTATTCATAACCCCTACTTGAGAGGTACTGGACATAGGCTGCCTGGAAGTGGAGATTCCTTCTACCAATACCCCCAAGTTGCACCCTACAATAATAGTTGAAATCTCTAGAGATAAGTACCAGAATGATTGACTTCACACAGACTCACAAATTTAAGACTGTTACAACTTTAAAACATTTATTAGACAATTTAATGAAAGTTAAACAAACACACAAACTTCCACTCAGCAAAGTACTTTTTAATATATATATATATACTCACAAGTCTAGCAGATCTCTGGAGAACAAGAGCTTTGCTAAGACAAACACAGACAAACACACAACCAATGACAACACTGGTGTTGGACTCTTCCCCCTTCTCAAGAAAGACCTGGTTTTAGGCTGAGCAACTAGGCTCAAGCCAGAGCTGAAAAGTCAGCTTGAGGCTTGATGGTTTGAGAGAAGAAAGAAGAGTGTCCCCTTCCAGTGTGTCCCTTCCTAAATACACCTTTTTACATCATCATCTCTTCCTTTTAATGTTCTCTAAACTTTTAAATTCATTGGACCACATTATCAATTTCAACCATCCTCTTTCTAGAATGTTGTATCTTTTCTGACATACTTGTTTATCTCTAAACCAGACATTACTTCTGCTTTTCATTTCGTCAACTGTCTGGTTTACTTCTCTGTTCTTCTGGACATGGCGATTTTCTAAACCACAACTCTACCTTTCCATCATCCTGGACCTTTTAGCTAGTTCCTTTAATGGGAATACATACAGTTGGTACAAGTCACAAGTTCTTGTGAGTAATGTCTTTGAGAAATATCAAATCGTATTTCATCGGGCCTTATCCATAGGCGTGCGCAAGGGGTGTGCTGGGTGTGCCCAGGCACTCCCTAATATCTCAAGCAATAAGCACCAAATTGAGAGGGCAATTGAGTAGGGATCTAGAAGGGGATCCAGACACAGCGGGAACAGTCCTCCAGCTGCTCTGCTGCCACTGCTCCTGACAGCGTGCTGTTCCTCCTGGAAGCAGGAGCAAAAAGGAATCGCTCTGCTGGGAACCTCTTTGCTGGGAGCCACACTTCAAAGAGGCCAGTGCTGGGGCTTGAGGAGTGTCTCCTCATACACCTCTCTCACCTGCCAAGGCCCTCCTGTTGTCAGGCAAGCCAAACATGGAGTAGGGCATCCATGTCTACAGTGTTTAATAAATGAATGAATTAAAAATGTCCTTTATGATTGAGTCAATGATTGCCTTTTAAAAAAATAAAAATTCCCTGGGTGCACACCCTAATGAAATGTGCTGCGCAAGCCTATGGCCTTATCTAAACCAAAGCATCTAACCCTTGATACAGGGCTTGTACTCCTATTTCCCCCCTTAATATTAAAGCATTATCCCACCACTTCTACATTGCTTTAAGCCCATTCTATGCCCCCAAAAGCTTCTTTCTCTACGCTAGGCCAACAACTCTTATAACCCCACTCTTACACGTATTCAGTAAAATTGTAAATGAAGAAAAAATCCTTCAACGTGCAGCCCAATCCTATCCATGTTTATTCAGGAATAGTTTCCACTGAATCCAATGGGACTTACTCCTAGAGACGGGTACAGTCTTGCTTTCTCTGGATCGAATTTAAAGGTTGTTAACTTGTAGCGAGTTAACCACACTAACAGTAAAAACGACATTTCCATATATTGACTTCTCACTGCCAAAGGTATGTTACAAACCTGAGGAGGGGTGGGTTTCTTTTTTTCAAAGCTCAGCTTTCTCTCGATAAAAGTAATGCTGCTGTTTTCTTTGACAAAATTCAGATTCTGTACATCTTCGAGCACTTGGCGTTGAACTTCACTGATACTTGGAGAAGATAGCTACAAATGCAACAGAGGTTCCAGTGTTATATTGTTAGTCACAAACCTATGTGTGTGGCTGTGGGAGTGTAGCTAGTGCAGGATGCGGCAGCTAGATTGCTCAGTGGAACTTCTTTCTGCAACCATATGATTCCCATCCTGAAAGCTCTGCACTGGCTGCCAATTAGCTACGAAGCTATGTTCAAAGTGTTATTGCTGGTTTATAAAGCCCTAAACAGCTCAGGGCCAGGTTATCTGAGAGACTGGCTGCACCCATATAGGCTGCCCTAGTCTCTACATTCTGGGCGGGAGGTCTGGCTGACCATACAGCAGCCTACAGAGGTTCCTTTTGCTGTGATACGGAGAAGAGCCTTCTCAGTTGTGGCACCCACCATGTGGAATGATCTCCCCATTGCGATCAGGTGGATTCCCAGTGTGGAGTGCTTCTGCTGACAGTTGAAGATACACTTGTCTGCCCAGGTGTTTCCCTAAATGTTAGCCTTGCCCGCTACCCCTGCTTATTTTAATGAGATGTTACCTAGATGAATTTTAAAGTGTTTTATTGGTGTTTTATTGGTATTTTAATGATGTACTGGTTTTATCTGCTTTTAATCAGTTTTTGTATCTTGTGTTTGGTGTTGTTCCCCGCCTCGATCCATTGGGAGAGGCGGGTGATAAATAAATATATTATAATATTATTATTATTATTATCATTATTTTACTGTTTTAATTTTGGTTCTACTGTACTTTATCATGATTTTATTTTTTAAACCATTTTGGAATTTCTTTATTTTTAAAAAATAAAAAGCAGTATAGAAATTTTCTGTAATAATTTTTTTGTTTTGTTTTGCATGGTGAGGAGGAAGAGTTTGGAAGCTTTCACTACAGCTTTTGATTAACCATAGCTTACTGTGTCATATGAACCGTGGGTAGCCTTAACTATGATTCATTTGAATAAGCCAGCTTTACCAACCAGTTTGATGTTGTCTTGTTTGAAATGTCATAGAAATCTGTTTGGGGGATGGAGCTCAATGAGCTTCCCTTGGTTCCCCCACCCCCTGGACTGCAGTACATTTTCTGCGAACTGGCCTTACTCGATCTGCATTGAGCCAGGCTGGTTTGCAGATTTTCTGTATTTTTTTTATTTGTGCAAATACAGATGTGCACAAATTATAGAAATTGCAACCAAAATTTGTGCATATATATATATATATATATATATATGCAAAAATATACTATATACATACACACACACACACACACACACACACATATATATATATATATATATATATATGCAAAAGCTTCCCAGTTAAAAAAACAACAACAACGCACACACTCAGCCAAGTCAGGCAGACAGCAGAAATCCATTGAGCCCCAAAAAGGCCGGATTTACAAGTGATGGACATCCCTAATTTGAAACTAACCATAGTCAAGGTTAACCACCATTTGCTGGTTTCAGACAACACTAATCAAAAGCAGAAGTGAAGGTTTCCAAACTCCTCATCACAGCCACACCATGGGAGGGGAGGAGGCTTGTTCATGTTTCACTGTACCAACCTTCTCCAACCTCCCAAATAAATGTTTCCTTTGCCGTTTCCCTCTCTTTTACAAAGCCCTGCAGCACATAAGATGAGAGGTAGATTTGCCTCCTTTCTGAGAAGGGCTGCCTCTGTGGAGTGGGGACTGAACTGAATATTGGTCAGTTGCATATATTAATTCATTTTAATATATGCACATTAAAATGGTTTATTACCTAGCAACAACATAGACTCTAAGGTCAGGGGAGAAATATCCATCTACATGGCCAGCCAGTTGAGACAATTTAAAATGAATGCCACTAGAGAGCACTGTCCACACACTGGCTGAGCTATAGGACAGGAAAGAAAAGACCTGCTAAGAACTATGTCATTTTCAGGGACAGGGGAACCTTTCCAAACACACAATAGCTTAATAACCCAGCCAGATAATTTCTGTGTCTGCTTAATTGGAGCTTATCCCCAAGGAACTGTGCATAAGATAGGAGTCTTAATATAATCCAGGATTAACTCCAGACAGAGATAGCCTAGCTCTGGTGATTTATGCTCTGGTAAGATCCAGCATGAACTACTGCAATCCAATGTACATGGAGCTACCTTTGAAGACTTCTCTAAAACATGACTTGGTCCAACATGTTGCTGCTAGATAGTTGACTAGAATTGGCTGAAGGTGACACCTCTCACCAGTTCTTAAGCAGCTTCAATGGCTGCTGATCCATTTCCAATCACAATTCAAAATGCTAGTGCTTAACTATAAAGCACTATATGGTTTGAAGACTAACATTGCAACAGGCTAACATTGGTACCCTCCTGGAATTGAGAGCCAGTGTGGTGTAGTTGTTAGAGTGTTGGACTGGGAGTCAGGAGATCCGGGTTCTAGTCCCCACTCAGCCATGACGCTCACTGGGTGACTTTGAGCCAGGTACTGACTCTTAGCCAAACCCACCTCACAAGGTTGTTGTTGCGAGGATAAAATGGAGAGGAGAAGGATCATGTAAGCTGCCTTGGGTTCCTTGCAAGAGGAAAAAAGGCGCTATATAAATGTAACAAATAAATAAGCAACCAATAATAACTGAAATCATGGGGTAAGAGTTGCATCTATTTACAAAGCAAGAAAAAAGGGAGTTCCATCCATTTGCAAAGCAAGACAAGAGTATGGTAACATATAACATATATCATAGTGACCTGTCCAGATGGGGCCATAAATTCACCAGTCTTTTCCCTATGAACAGGAGGGGAGGGAGAACAAGCCTCCATTGGCTAGATAGGGAACCTCTGTAGACCAGAGGTTCCTTATCAGTGGTCTAATCCAAGCCATTATAACAAGATGTAACATCCAAGGTCACTAAAGCCAAAGTTATATTTAATATATTTGGTGTAATTCTCATTTTTGTTGTGTGTTTTTTTAAGATTGCATGGTTACAGATGGGCTTGTCCATTTTAATCATTGCATAGCGCTGAAGAACTGTAACATCATCATCAATGACTCAGTATGAAAGTACCTGCAGTCTACTCACTGGTATGAGAGATTCCCCCGTAGAAAAGGATTTCAGTGCTGATGACATCCTATCCCTCAGGAGAGTGATAAGGCAACACAGGCAATTTGTCACAATTTCCTTTGCTGACCTGTTGAACCGCTGGAGCTCCTCCACAAGCTGGGCATTGAGAGCCTCATATTCTCTTCTGGCCAGATCCATTTCGTCTCCCGCCGCCTTTTGGTGGTAGCTATTATAGTCCAGCAGTTTGTCATAACGCTTCTGAATAAGCTTCTGAGGGCCTATGAATAGGGCCTGTAATGCTGACAGTGGGGTCAACACCATCTTGTCGACTTGCCTTGCCTTGGGGGGGATGCCAGAACAAGGTATATTTTACATCAAAATAGCATTAGTCAACACTCATTCATTAAAACTAACATGACTTATACCACAATTATGTGTGTGAGAAACTAAGAATGAATCATAGGATGCAGCTCTGTTCTAACACACCTGATTTACGTCAAATAAGACTTTAAGATGGCTGCAGAAAAACTATAGTACTGTCATGTCCCCTGGTTCTGATGCTCTGTACTAACCCAAGGAGGACTCAATTCAGATGGGTCACTGGTAACCCCACTTCAGTGGGAGCCCTCAGCACTCACCTCTATACCTGTCCAGCCAGAGGATGTTGCTCTCCCATCATGAGGGAGACTCCCTCAGCCAGACAGGAACAGAGATTGCAGAAGCAGACACTGCTCCTTTAAAAACTACAGTCAGCGTCCAGAAGGGGTGGAGCCATTGAAAGATCAGGCCCTACCAGCCTTCTTAAGGCCTCCATTGACTACAGTCCTTTGCTGGGACAGCAGCTCCTTATGGGAGAACACTCCAGCTAGCACTTCCAGCAGTATGCTCTCCGAGGTGCTGACATGATTATTCCCTTGCTTAGCACGACCCAGAACTGACAGTGACTGGGTTCACACATGCACATTTGTTAACCACATCAGCCAGCCACCCTCACCAGGTTCGCATGTAACAACAAGCCGTTCCTGTAAGGGTAACTAGAGAAATCAGGTGGTACGCACGGGATGCCAGAATGGCTTATTAACCACCTGCATGCATGAGGACCGGCCCAGTGAGTGCTGTTGTGCAGTCTTCTTCCCCTAGGCCTTACATCTGTGCCAGGACAAGTATTTACAGAAATGGACAATAAATATACAACCTGGGAAACCTGAGTTCAAGTCTTTGCTAAGCTACAAAGCTTATTGGAGACTAGTCATTTTTTTCAACCTAATCCACCTCTTATGAGAATATATGGGGTGGGGAGCCATGCATATGCCATATTTTTATTCTGTTTTTCTTCCAAAGAGCACAGAATGGCAAACATCTTCCCCAACCCCTGTAGTATCTTCGCTACAGTCCTGGGAGGTAAGATAGGCTGAAAGTCATGAGTTGGTGCATGGTCACCCAGTAAGCTTTGTGGTTGGGCAGAGAGATTAAATAAGTCTTGCATCCAACACTCCACCCATCATACCATGCTGGCTCTCAACCCCAGCTGTCCAGGACTTTCTTCCTTCTGGTGTGGAAAGCAGGCCTTTTTTGATATACAGTAAAATCAGGACTCCTGATCACTGGGCTAAAAAGCCAATCATCTCCCCTGCCCCTGGCTAGATTTGTTGTGGAACTTCAGCAATCTGCAATGAAAGATGGCTTCTTCAAACTCTCTTTTAAAATCTGAATATATTTCAAGAACTTACAAATCCTTTGTCGGGATTTTCAGCACTGAGTAACATGTCTGAAGAGCCGGCTTCCTCATCTTCTTTCTCATATAGAAGATCTTGAAGTTGAGTTGCACTTTGTGCAGCCAGAAGCATAGAGTCCTGAAAAGAATGAAAGGGGACCAAGACAAAAATATTAAACATACATGTGCATGCCCCCCTACACCCCCCAAAAATGTGGGCCAAATTGTGCAATAGTACTTAGAGGAGCATACTTACGTAAGGAATAAAACAAACTGCTCGGTAGTTTCCTCAGAGATACAATGCTGTGTGTGTGTGTGTGTGTGCGTACTAAGCAAGGGAAAAGCCCATCTGGTTTGATGGATATTTATTTATTTATTTACTGCATTTTTATACCACCCAATAGCAACAAAAGCCCTATTCACGTGATAATGATGTGTGGGGCACGTTGCCCCCAGCACTGCATCCCTGAGCTAGCCCTGCCCCAACTGCCGCATCTTAACCAATCCTGATTGCACGAACCCCTGATCTGCAATCAGCTGTTCACACCTAGGCTTTGCTTTTCAGACCACCCACACTCAAAACATGAAGGGAGGGTTAGCCCAGGGATGAAATGTCAAGATCTGAGCAATACCATAAATAGGTCTTGTTTTGACAACAGGATAAGCCATGGAGGTTAAGCAGTTTGAGCTAAATGTTATGGATTAGCATGTCATGTGAACCATGACTTAGTGTGTCTTGTGAACCATTCCTAACCACAGTGGCTACATAAGCATGGTTTAAACATGCTTACTGCAAAAGGGTTAGTGGTCTAACCATGGCTTAGTGTGTTATCTGAATAGACCCAATGAGGGTCCAACTATGGGCTGTACCCTTTCAGACTCGAAATGGGACAGGTTCTCCAAACTCTTTGGGTCTATGGCAAACATCTGGCAATTTGAGAAACTGTCCTGGGCACTACTACAAAATGGTTGCCATGGAAAGTGTGGCTAGTCACAAGTAGCCTGTGTACAAGGCAGAAGTGGGGTCTCAGCCCCAACACACAAAACATCTCCTTTGAACCCAGGTTTTCATACCCAGAGGCACCACATTGTCTGTCCCAGAATAGCGGATCATATTTTTTTCAATATGCTCCCACCAAAAAAAGCTCCCCGCAAGTAAAACAAACAACCTCTTTTATTGATGTGCTGATTTGCTTGTTTATACTTAGAGAGGTTTTGCCCTGGATTGTCCAGTAATTTCTTTTGGTAAGAAATGAATACTTCCTAATTAACCAATGAAGTGCCTCAGATTGTGTCTGTTGTTCTTATGGGAAGTCTACATCCCATTCTGCATCAAGCCATAGACGCATAAAGCTCTAGAAAGATCTATCTGCCAGCAGTCATGATGAAGATTGGGTCTCAATTAATCTTCATGTCATTCTGTCCATCTCGGTCTTAGAAATTTTAAAATTTGGATTTAACAATGAAGAAATCATAGGAGATGCAAGGGGAGAGCTTTAAAAAAACTCCCAGCCAGAGATTCAGCTCAAGCTTCAGATAAAGTTGCATACTTACTCAGAAGCAGCCAATATTTGCTGCAACTTGTGAGTAACAAGTGGCATTTTTTAAGCAGTGCTACATTGCACTCACCTCCAGATGCTGTAGAGACAACGAAATATTCTTCACACATAGCTTGACTGTCTTTTCTAAACTTCTGAATAACTTCTCCTCCTTATTAAAAGTTTCATCTTTCACCTAAAATACACGGGAGCATTATGGTTAGGATAAGAAAACACTTTTCAGTAGTTGGTAAAGCCGTCTTTAAGTTAGTAGAAATAATCGAATGAAGCGCTTCTGTATTCCTTCCGTTGAAATGACAAAAGGACCCTCCTGAAGTGGTGAGCAAACTGTGTAAGTTTCAGGTTTACACACTTTCCCCTTCCCTCTCCTCCTCTAATCATGGTTTGTCATTTCATCCACATCTGGACAAACTATCATTCGTCCTCACTATGGTTTGTATCTCACAGATTGGGCAGCCCATGGCTCAGAGGCCACATGAGGCCCTGAGCTGCTCTCCTTATGGCCTACAGAGCCCCAGATACTTGTCTCCACTGCACAGCTCATGAGGCATCCTTAGCAACAAGGAAATCGCAATCTTGATCAGGATTGCTGGGGTGTGAGGAGGGCTTTAACCTCATCGCCACCAGGGATCTTTGCAGGCGAGATCGCTGCTAACAGCAGTGAGGAAACAACTATATTGATCAGGATAGCTGTGAATGGGGAAAGAGGCCTTAACTTTGCCTCCTTACAATCCACTCCCAGCAAACATGATCAAGATGGTTGTTTGCTTATTAGCAGCAAGGAAACAGCTATCTTGCCTGCAGGAGGGGGGTGTTGACATCATCCCCTGGTGATCCTTGCGGGCAAGTGTTTGTGTATGAATGGGGGTGTGCTTGCAAGTGGTGGGGGGAGTAGTGTGGGACCTAAAGATGAGAACACGAAGTAGGTGTATCTTCTGTAAAAAGGGATTAACTGATAGATTTAAGATAGGGTGTGTGTTTGTGTAGATGGATGGATGGATGGATGGATGATCTTTCACCCTCATGAGTGAGTACATCTATGATACTACTTACAGCTCTATATGCCCCTCCCATCTGAAATACAGTGAACTGACATGCAGAACAGGGCCTTTTCTATGATGGCACCAAGACATTGGATTGTCCTAGCAAAGGAAGTCCTCCTAGCCCCATTGTTGCTCACTTTTTGATGAGCAGCAAAGTCATGTCTTTTTCAGAAGGCTTTTACTGGTACTGCTTTTAAAAACTGTTTCTCTGATGCTGTTGTTTTTGTTATGATCTTGATCTTTACTCCTGTCCTAGCTTAATGGATTTTAAGTTGCGTTGTTTTGAGTTTCTTTTATGTTGTTAGTCACCTCGGATACTTTGTATAGAATGGAGGAAGCAACCATTTCCTACATACATAAATATAAGGCTGTGATAGTAGAGGAGGTGTAAAGTGGAGGAGACTTCACAGAAGAATGAAGTAGTACAAAATGTCGGTCCAGACCAGTCATGCAAAAGTGTGAATCTCTGTCGTAAGAGATAAGATTTTGCAGGAAGTGGAATACAAACAATGAGAGATCACAGAACACAGTGTGGATCGTTAGCCCTTTCTGCAGCAGGACATGCGTGCACACCCCACCCACACCCTGCTGGTTTCAATGCATGCTTGGAATACACATGCTAACAAATGCAACTCTTAAAAACTTTAACAGACCAAAAATAAAATAAAATCATAAAGCACCCACAACCCTCTAAGAGAATGAAGAGAAATTACTTTCCTTGACAGAGGGGTTCGGCAACATATTAAAGATGTATGGAATTTATTTTACCACGCTCACATAGGCTTTTATGTTTATTATCTTCTCTTAGCTTGCATAAAAATGTATACAAGCAATGCATCACTTTATATCATACATTTGTTTGTCCCTATGCTCATTACTGTACATCTGCACAGTTAAGATGTATGCCAAATTTGAGAGACTCTTGTTATTTCGGTGGCTGACCCAGACTTGTTCTGATTTGTAAAAATGGATTTGTATTTTATTGTTTATTATTATTATTATTATTATTATTATTATTTGCTCCAGTTTTCTTTCTTTGTGCAGAAGAGAGGCTGGGGGGCAACCTTGAATATATCTTATCTGTTCTTCTCATCTAATGCTGAAAGAGTTGCTGCACATGTCAGAGATGGGAAATGTGAGCGCTCAGAACCTGTAGCTAAAGGGAGAAAGGATGCTCAGGCGTTCACAAAAGCATCACACACACATCCCCAAAAAATCTAACTTGAGTTTGTAAAATGTTTATGAAAAGGAACACCAAAAAAGAGAGATCTTCTGTCTGAATAAAAATAAATACTCTTCACACACACACAAAAATTCATTGTAGCTGATGGCAAAATTCTGCACGTGTCGCTGTGGGATAGTTAGAACTTGGCTATTCTTTTTAATGTATTTATTTATTATTTATTTAATGAAACATTTATATCCCATCCTACATCACTAGGATTTCAGGGCGGTATACATATAAAATCATACTAGCAGGATAAAACAATAAATATACATATCTAAAAACAAATTAAACCATTAATCAAGCTAAAACAAGTATATAACTTAAAAGCAATGAAAACAGTTTAAACTATAAGCAACCTTGGTGAATTTAGCCATCAAAGGCTTTGTTAAAAAGCCATGTTTTAACTTGGCTATGAAATTAGGCCAGCGCCAGCAACAGTCGGGCCTCCAATGGGAGGGCATTCCACAGACTGTAGGAACTTTTTATTATCTGCTTTTCAGTTATTATTATAGTGCTGGGGCACAGGGGGGCAGATTATTGAATGCTGGGGTGGGGGAGCAAGGGGGAAAGTAGGCATACACACACAGAACAATGTTATCAGGGTATAGATGCTTTGATTTAGATAGGATCTGATGGAGAATAATTTAGAAATAGTATTTGAAGTTGCTCAAAGATGTTACTCATAAGGACTTGTAACAGCTATATTGCTTAAAGACATTACTCATGAGGACTTGTGAATGGGTATTGCTCAAAGATCTTAATCATATAAATTTTGTGACTTATATCAACCTTAGATATTCCTTTTAAGGGAACTAGGTGAAGGGTCCAGGGTTAAGAACAGGTGAAGTTGTGGTTAGAAAATCCCATGTCCATGAGAATAGAGAAGTAAATCAGACAGATAACCACAAGAAAAAGGGAATTTGACCTTTTGTTGTCGTAAACAACTATGTCATGGGGAGGGGGGTATATTCTGAGAAGAGGATACTCTAAATTATGACATGGACCAATTGTTTAGCCATTTCAGAATAAATTAAGAGCGAGGTCTTTGTCTTTGGAAAGTTATTTAAGTCTAGGTAACAGGAACCAGGGAGTCTTTCCTTCCCTCAGGCATGACATCCAGGATGTTGTTCTGAGCCCATCATGTAGGCCTCAGTGACTCCTTGGTTGCCTGGGGGAAATGGAAGACCCTCTGTGGAGTAGAGCTCCTCACAGAGTTGTATGAGTGTTGTCACTGGGGTTGTGTTTGTCTATGTTTGTCTATGTTTTCAAGAAATCTGCCAGACTTGTGAGTATATTCTGTCAATTTGCTTTGTTGAATGGAGAGTTTCGTGTGTTTGTTTAATTTTAACTTCATTAAATTGTTTTAATAAATGTTTTAAAGCAATAACAGTTTCATTGAGTTTGTGAATATGGGTAAAATCAATCGTTCTGAGTGTCTATCTTCGTATCCTCCTTTTCACTTATTATAGTGGGGAATTTAGGGAGCATTGATGCAAGGACTGCAGCCTGTATTCAGTGTCCCTTAAATAAAAGTCACCTGAAAAATCCCCCTACAAGCAGGAGTGCCACAACAGAGAAATCCCTCTCCCATGTCACACCACAGCATATGTCTTGCATTGGTGGGACACGGAGGAGGGCTTCTCCAACAGATCTCATGTCTTGGGCAGGCATATATAGGGAGAGGCACTCGCTCAAGTATTGAGGTCCCAAGCTATTTAGGGCTTTAAATGTCATTACCAACACCTTCAATTCCGACTGGAATCATATAGGCATTAAATAATTTTCAGAATGTTTGGAAGGCAAGAAAAGATACACCAAAAATCCTCATTCTGGAGTACTGGACTTATTGTATTAGCATGTAAGGGGTGTTTTAGATCACAATGGTCACCATCAATCTGCTCAGCTGATAAGTACTGGCACCGAAGCATCATGGGTAAGCTTGTGCCTCTGTCTTTACTAAATCTGTTGGAAGTGGGAGGTGGGCAGGGGCTTTCCTGATCCATGGTTGCAGCATCCATTCAGATTTCTAAGCTTCATTGCAAACAAGGGAGCCATGCTGTGCTGCAGAATCGGAATGGATGTTGCAGCTATCAGTCCTCCCAACAGTATGGCAACAAGACTTGGGAGTTGCTATACCTGCATGCTGTAGCAATCTCCTCTGAAGCTCCGTTGAGTGCCTTGCCCAGCTGTGATTGTGTGAACCCAGCCCAAATGTCATTTGGCTCCTTCCCTTCTAGAACCATCTTCTGCAGTGACCATCCTACCTATTGCTTAACACTGATCTATCCCTGTTCATGATCCAGCATGTTGGGCCCACCTCTACCAACTGCACATGTCAGTATGATGATTTGAAGGCCAAATTGCCCACTTGAGTCCTAGTTTTTGTTTTTGAATAGGCCACACCTCTGCAATAATTAGGTAAGGTGAATGTATTAATGTATTTAGATAGGGTGACCCTATGGAAAGGAAGACAGGGCTCCTGTGTCTTCAACAGTTGTATTGAAAAGGGAATTTCAGCAGGCGTCATTTGTACGCATGCAGCACCTGGTGAAATTCCCTCTTCATTACAACAGTTAAAGCTGCAGAAGCCCTGCCCTCCTTTGTATCGAGTCACTCCAGTATAGCTCCTGCAGCTTTAACTGTTGAGATGAAGAGGGAATTTCACCAGGTGCTGCATGGATACAAATGACACCTGCTGAAATTCCCTTTTTTAAACAACTGTTAAAGATACAGGAGCCCTGTCCTCCTTTCCATAGGGTCACCCTATAATTAGGCTTTTCAATCCCCATGTGGACAAGTGGCACCAGTGGTCTAGCTCCAACCGCAGGATCAGATTACAACATTCAGATATCATCCAAAACAGTCTTTCACTATATGACAGTATAAAAGAATCGGTACCTGAATTTGCTTATTTTTCTTTTTCCTCCTCATTCCTTTTATCGCTTAGATTGTAAGCCATTACTATAAAACTTAAACTGCCTTACGTGCTTTGGCAGAAAGGCAGCACATAATAGCAGCAAGCAAGCAAATCAATCAATAAAGTCTACATATTGGCAGGTTGGATTCATTTGATGATTTCTAAGCATAGGACTTAGGTTCCTTTGGATCAGAATGCATACTATACTGGCTATTTATCTTTTTGAAAATCCTCTGAAGAGCAAAATACCAGATACCTGTGGTTCTCCTCCAGTTAGAATTTTCAAGTGGCCGGTGACTCTCTTGGACTTCTTACTAATCGAGTGAATGTTTAATCTTGAAAACTTCTCTTTCAGAGATTCATCTTCATCATTCTTCTTATATTTCAATACTGCAGTTAGACACATCACACACCAAGAATAACAATTTGCATTTCCAAGCCACCAATCCAGCCCTACTTTTCTTTAAAGCCACAAGAGACCAGAGAGACAGAGGTTACTACTTGCTGTACTTATGAAAATAGTAGAGTTGATGAAAATCCTTATGGCCATATAAGCTTTTAAAAACCCATCTCATTAATTGTTCCTGTTGTTTGCAGTAGCACCACTGATGCTATTTATTGTGAGATGTATAATCCTGTGTGCTATAATAATTTTCAATTCTTTGCAAGCTAAACCCCTAGTGAATCTGCCTGGGAAAAGCTCAAACAGAACAAGAAGGCACCAAACTTTATTATATGCCTTAAGTAAATGCAAGCACTGAACAATGGACCTGAAGCAAATTTAATATTTCAGGCCTCTTCTCACTAGATGAGTGGGATGGGAACCAAATATAATATTTAGTTCTGGGATTTAATTATTCCTTATCTACGAATAAGCTGATGAAAAGTCCTATAGTGCTTATGAAGAATAATGGTGGTTATCCATGATAGCCAAAAGGAAACTCCATATACAGAGGTAAAATACCTCTGAATACCAGATACAGGGAATCAACAGCAGAGGATAACCATCATCTTCATGCCTTACTCATGAACTTGTAGAGGCATCTGGCTTGTAACTGTTGAAAAGGAACAATGAACTAGATGGACCTTGACTTGATCATGCAAGGCAGTATACTGTTGTTTAAGGTTCCATTTCTTCTCATAGCTAAAGGATGTGTTTGGACATCATGACAAACCACACTTTATTATAATGGAAGTGAGCCTAGCCCAAGGGTCCCCAACATCATGCCCCCAGGACCCTCAAATGGCATCCGCAAAGCTCTCTACTCCCTAACCCTTTCAAAATTTATTTTTAGCAACAACAACAACAGAACCTAACAAAAGTTAGGGCACCATGTTCTCCTTCCTGTTCTTGAACCTGCTGGTGATCAGCTGTTCAGCAAGCAGGAAAAGAAGGGAAGAGTTGCTTCCTGGCCCTCCACAACCATTTTCTGTCCATGCAGCACTTCCCCCTTTGCGCTCTCTCTCTCTCTCTCTCTCTCTCTCTCTCTCTCCTCTCAGCCTCTCCCCTTACTATTTCTCTCACCCCAATCCCTTTCCTCACTATTTATCTCCATTTTTATTAACCATAGCTTGTCATACCATCTGAACCTGACAAACTATAGCTAGTTTGAAACAAGCCAACTTCAAATCATGGGTTATGAAGCTGGGCTTGTTTTGAACAAATCACAGTTAAAATTAGCCGCAGTTAAGAGTTCAGACACCACATTAAACTGCAATTAATTTAAAATTGAAGTGGAAAGTTCCAATCTCTCATCATGTAGGAAGCATGATACAATAAACTTTGGTTTATCGCAATGTCTGAATGCAGGCACCATGTATGCGTGTCTACAATAGTCAAGCCTAGTTTTGTATTGGATATAGTATAGATAATCCTGACACCCAAATCCTTAAAATGAGTAACTCCCATTTAAATATGCTTATATTAACACAGTATAACTACCTGCCTTCTACATCCTCAACATCATGATCTGAACAAGTTGTGCAAACTTTTTCACAATCAGTTGTATAAAACAAGCTTCTACATGCAGAAGAGATTCTCTGGATGCATCTTGATATGCAGGAGCTGCTGATGCAAAGAAAAGGGCTACATAAGACAGTCGGTTACAGCACTTGGAAAAGATTTTCTGGATACCAGCCTTATAGTCCCCTGAGTTTGGGCCATCATCAAAAGAATGATAACACATTCACTTTTCTTTCAAGAGGGCTTTGTCCATATGAAAAAACTTTGACAAGCATGCTAAACTGAACCAACAGAGGCTGGACCCAAATTAATCCCACTTTGTGAATTAAGCCCCCTTTTAAAAACATCTTTCCAGGCATGGTTGCGGCTGCCTCTTCAGACGCTCCCACTCTGGTCCCAATTTGTGTAAAAACTTCCACCGCCTGGTTCAATTTTGAGACATGTTTACACATTACGTAAGATATATCAAGGCCCTTAAAACAGTTTAAACTTGCCTGTACTTATATGATGGCTTGGTATTCCACTTTTATGCCATTAACATTTTCTCACAGGCCTCAGCTTTCATTCAGCTTTTGTTTCAAGGCTATAACATTATTACTTCATGAAACAATGACCTTGTGAGAGGAATGTTTTTAGCCACCATTTTGAAGTTGAGCTGCCATCTTGAAATCAGGCCACATGGAAGTCCGTAAAGCAGGGGTACATTTGGACTACAACATATCTTTCCCAAGTCTATGGGATCCATAAAACATGACTCCGACAGGAATAGCTCGTCCACGGTCTATTGAGAGAGCAATCCCTTTCATGATTTGTAAATCTGCCAGTGTGGAGCAAAGCAACTGAATCATGAATCTGAATTGTGTGAATGGAAGTCTTCACATGTAATCAGGATGGTGTGGGAACAGTAACCATGCCAGGAAAGGCACTTGAGATGGGAGTCTAAGACACAAAAAAATCTGCTTCTATGAGTCAAGCCAAACCCTTCAGTGCATTCACAAGAACCCTGCAGGATCAGGTCAAAGGTCCATCTAGTCCAGCATTCTGTTTTTCACAGTAGCTAACCAGGCGCTTCTGGGGAGCCCATAAAGTAGGTGTAGGCAACCCAACATCTCCAGAAGTTTTGGACTATGACTCTCATAATCCCTGATCACTGACCATGCCATCTTGCGCTGATGAGAGTTGCAATCCAAAACATGTGAAAAGCACTAGGTTGTCATAAACACGACACTTGAAAGCAATAACCTTCTCCCACAATTCCCCCGTATTGCTGACTTTCTCTTACCTATATCCTTTCGTCTCTTCAGTTCATTGATATTCATATTCATGGCTTTCACAGCAACCAAGGCAACTTGCAGCGCTTTGTGGTCTGGGTGAGCCGTGGGAGTTGCGTTCAAGAGTTCACATAGTAACAAGGGATATTTCATCACGCGCTGTATGGGTTTGATTGTCAGAGATCCCATGTCTAGTAGATTTGGTTTCCCCCTGAAATTTAAACAAAGCCTTGTTAAGTAAACAAATGAGTTCCTGAAAGTGGGGAAGAGGAAGAATTTATTAAATGGCACCTTTCATAACACATCCACAGTACATTAAATGATTCCTTTTACTGTAACAAATTCAGATGGCAAAAGAGTGCATGAGCTCCGGAAAAACAAACAACCATTAGCATAATGGTTGGGTCATTATACTTGCAGGTATACCTGCCACTGGGTAATGCATTACATTCCTTATTGATTGATCTACCCATGTGGTTAATGGCTCCAACTATTTGATGCTCTCAACAGCCCATTCCAATACGTGAGCCTTAGCTGACACAAACAACTATTTAGTTCAGTTCCAATGGCCATTTAAGCCCCCTTAATATTTTAATAATAAAGTCAGGGGCTCAGGGATGTTTCAAGAAATAAATAATGTGTGTCACGTTTTAATCAGTTTTATGTATTTTATCATATTGTTGTTCCCCGCCTCGATCCAAGCGGAGAGGCGGGTAAGAAATAAATTATTATTATTATTATTATTATTATTATTACATGGTGGGATCTAGGGTGGCCATATGGAAAAGAGGACAGGGCTCCCTAACCTTTAACAGTTGTATAGAAAAGGGAATCTCAGTAGGTGTCATTTGTATGCATGCAGCACCTGGTGAAATTCCCTCTTCATTACAACAGTTAAAGCTGCAGGAGCCCTGCCCTCCTTTGTATCGGGTCACTAATGTGGCTTGAAAATGGTGGTCTCTACATGTAAAAACCATGGTCCTTACCTCCCACAAGCAGGTCTTACACTTTTCTTTATAGCATTTATTATATAGTGTCTTTAGGCCCCTTCACACTTTATCCACATGAAGGGGGCTCAGGACTGGCCCTACCATTAGGCAAAGTGAGGCAGCTGCCTCAGGTGGCAGATGCTGGGGGTGGGTGGCAGCCATCCCTTCTGATCCTCCACAACATGGATATGATCAGGCTGCATCAGCAATTCCTCATGGGAAAATGCAACAAAAAGGATGCAAAATACAAGCTAAGCCAGTAGGATCTACTGTACCATATATTAAATATTTACCTCTAGTACTGCCTGGGTTCTTTGAGCAGAGGAAGGTGGAGGGGGCCAGGAATGCATGCTCTGCCCCCTGTTGGTGTTGACAAGGATGGTTTGCAAAGGCCGCTGTAACTGCATGCAGCAGAACGCAGTTACCCTAATGCAGTTACAGAACCCTGGTCGCATAGGGCTCCGTAACTGTGTTCTGCTGCCAGGGCTTGTGGCAGCATGGAGCAGTGCAAGCATGTTCCAACAATCTTGCTTACACAGCCTTTGCAGAGCTTCCTCGGCAACACATGGAGGTCGAGAGTGGAGGGGGCAGGGCAGGAACGCACCTCTCCATCTCTGCCCACGGTTACAGGAAAGCCCTTTTTAGCAAATGCTTGACAAGGATGAACACGTTTGCATATTTCCTACATAATGCATAATTCGTAGCTTGGTTCATTTTCTTGAGTTAGCCGCTCTGCATGAAGATTATTGTCTGCCTACTCAGTGTAGCGCAGTTACAGTCTGGATTGCACTGTGATAGCATGTATGGGTGGTATTGTTTTGGGGTGAGGGGATTTGTAAGCACACACACTAGCTATGCATCTTAGATTCAGAGGACTGCTCCTGGAGCAATAATAATAATAATAATAATAACAACAACAGCAACAGTAATTCAAGGATTGGTGACTGTGTTCCTTTTTGCTGCTTGGTGCTGCATCAGATATAAAACTCTGCTTGTGTAGCACAACTGATTTCTTTTTTAAAACATGGGAATTATTATTTGTTTGCCACGGAAACCTCCCTCCCACCCTCCCCGCATGAATGTAAATCTTTAATGGGGCCAAGTAGACGTCAAGTGTCTTTGTATCCATCTTCAGTTGCTCTTTGGATAGCTGCCCAAGTGATAAACAGCCCTCCGCCTGCATTTCTGCATGACACAATCTAGCAATATGGTTTGAAAGATTGTAGCTTTGCTAACAGATAATGACTCCCTGGGGCATTAAATGCGACCAAGTTCAGCCCATCTAATTCTGCCCAGTCAGATTGCCCAGCGATAACCACTCTCCTTAGATTAGTTGCAATCTTAACACACCTCCTTTAGCATTACACCGTAGCCCTAGAGAGAGAGAGTGGTCTCGCTGCGGAGGTTAAAACAGATGTGTAACAACTTGTGACATCCATTGTGCAGAAAATTAAGTTGGTAATTCATTTGCAATGCTTCTTCAGCCATAGCGTCCTCACGTGAATTTTGTCAAAATTCCTAGGGCCAGAAGTAGCTCCTCTAATCTCATCACAAATCACTGCTGCGCCTTTATGCTCAAATTAACGCAGCTGGCTTAATTCTAACAGCATCCGCTCCCTCTGCAGATGGCAGGCAACAGAACGAAGTCGTACACGGAATAGCAACAGACACTCAGTCTCCCCTCCCCACCCCTGCCAAGTTGGCACAACTGCAATATGGTAGAAACCCATGTATGTCACCTGAGCAACTTAACGGAAGGGCAAGATGCAAAACGAGATGATGAGGATAATAATAGATAAAAAATGCTGGTTTATGAAAAACTCAGGTAATCAGGATATCATTTGAAATCCTTTCTTTATATAGCTCTATATTCCCACATACGACTGATCCAGTTTGCATGTCATGGCAGCAGCTCCTGGATAGTTTAACCCAGGAATTGCCATGACAGGCGCCGCACACTTGTTGTTTCTACTTTTAACTAACAACCCAGAAACGTCCTGTTCCTGGCTTGTTTTGTCATGTGCAAGCCCGGGTTGTGCAACCCAGAGTTAACCCAACAACAAACCATGGGCAATTGTTGGATTAACTGTGGATTGTTTATCCAATAAACAACCCAGAGTCCCTGGCTTGTTAATTAAAAGCAGAAATGACAAGTGGCACACTCATTGCTTCATTCATCCCTAGCAAATCCTGGGTTAAGCAACCCAGGAATTGATGCTGTGATGTGACAAACAGATCACTGACTTTCTTCTTCCTGCATTCATATGGGCAAACAGAAGCAGTTTCGTTCCCTTGTCCCGCTAAAAGCTGATAGCGTAGCATGTAACTGAGGGTTAGCTTTTTCATTACTCTAAGTGCAAAGAGTGATTTGGATTAGGACCACAATACCCTGGGAGGGGAGGATTAACCCACCACTACCACCATTTGTTTTCTGAAATTCCCTCTCCTTCATGGGCGAGGGATAAACAAAAGAAAGAAGTCTATGTTGGTGTCAAGGTTCTACATAGACACTCCACCAACAGCTCATCACGCCACAAAGCTGTAGGGCCAGATCTACACCAAGCAGGATATAGACACTTTGAAAGTGGTTTTGAAAATGATATATGGAATGTGTCACCAGCCCCAACAGATGTCAATGCCATTATAATCCCTTATATAGCAGTAGTATAGATCCTGCCTAGGTACCACTACAGACTGCAAATGAAGAACTGCAAAAATGAAACTCCTACACTAGCTTTCCCAATCTGGTAACTGCCAAACATTTGGGACTTCAACTCACATCTTCATCAGCTAGCTTGGCTAATGGTAGGGCATTATGAGAGTTGTAGTCCAAAACATCTTGAGGGAAGGCTGTCCCACACACAGAAAAATGGCCTGCCAGGAAGGTGGCTAGGTCTAGAACAGCTTTGTATGGAAGCACTTGACTGGTCACCATAGGTGACCAGGAATTGCGGAGTAGCAAAGGAGGGGGCTGGTTACTTCATACCTCTTCTTTGCCCAATACAGAAAGCAAGCAGGTTAGCAGAGGCACTCCAACAATGGCTCAGTTTCCCACCTGGTGTGGCGTCATTGGTGCTCCGGTCAAGGGAGGAGAGTCAGGAACCACGTCAGGGCTCAGGATGGGGTCAAAAGGTTATTTAGCGCTCCTGTGACAGGACTCCTTGGGCTGCCTCACATCTTCTGTGGGAGTGGGGTTTGCTGTGGAAACCCAATCCTCTTCCTCCAAAGAGGTCTCCCATGAGATGGGGCAGCCAGAAACCTGACACCTCTTCCCAGAAAGGGATACTCTTTGGCACTTTATAATTAATTTACTGAGCCATTCTACCTGGTAACCAATGCTACAGCTACCACATGATGTAGTGATGGCCACCAATTTGCATTTAAAAGGAGATTGGATAAATTCCTGGAGGAGAAGGCACTCAATGGCTACTAGTCCTGAGGGCTATGTGCTATCTCCAGTATCGGATGCAGTTGCTGGGGAACATGGATGGGAGGGTGCAGTTGCACCATGTCCTGCTTGTGAGTTCCTGGTCGTCAGCTGGTTGGCCATTGTATGCACAAAATGTCAGACTAGATGGACCCTTGTTCTAATCCAACATGGCTCTTCTTATGTTCTAATGTTTTTTATTGTAATTCAGCCCTGCACTGAGCTGAGATATGTTGTTTGGGCACAGAATTAACCAGTCAATTGACTTGACAGCTTGGGGGAGCTGCTACCTCATAATACACTGCAATACATTTCCCTGTTTAAAGAAAATGCAAAAACTTCCCTCAGAAAAATTCTCATTTCACCATAGCCCCATAATTTGTGTGTGTGTGTGTGTGTGTGTGTGTGTGTGTGTAACTGTCAAAATTATTCACAGCATCTCACCGAGGTATTTATTCTGCTAATCACCAACGTACTGTCTTTGCCATGAGTTACAGGTTCAGCGTAGCGTCAGCAGAAAGGGGTACTGTAAGGCTGAAATGTCTTGTAGACAGGTGTTTCTTTCCAGTGCAGGATTTCACATGCAGAAATGCTCATTAGGATTTCCACAAGAACAGGGGAGGTTATTGGGCCTGTGTCTTGCATGCTGGAAGGCTTTGTGCATCCCCTTATAACAGGGCTATCTGCAAACTGACCTCTGAAAGGTAATTGCTAATGCATTATTGACCAATTTACATGCTGTGTGCAACTCACAGTTTATAGCATCTATTTTTGAAGGTGATGAGTGCACATTAATTTGTGGGAATGCAGCACAAGCAATTTGCGGCACATCTGTGCCATTCTCACACACACATGCACAAGCTCTCTTTTCTCCTTTTATACATACAAAAGCGCAGATTTTCTATTGTTTCCATAAAAACAACCTCTTTATCATTGTCAGAATCGTCTCCGTTTTTTTCTTTCTTTTTTAAAAAAAATAGATTGTCATGGCCCTGTTGATCCCCGGAACACTCATCTGCATGGCCTAGTTTACCCCATCTTTGTACTGGTCAGCAGTACAGTATTCCACCCAAATGTCAGCCTGATGAAGATGTGTCAAAAGCGATTTCCAGCATTTCAAATGCCAGTCAGTCAAGCTAAAAATATACTCATCATCTGCCTACTTGCCTCTGTGTTCCTTGTTCAACAGACCAATGCAGTAAGGGTAAGTGGATCGGAACAGTTTTGTTCCATAATTGCTATAGGATGTTGGCATCTAGCAGGTTCCACTTTGGAAATCTAGATTCTAGAATGCTAGAATGGATTTAAAAGGCTGCAACCCTGCTGGAAGGCAAACAGCAAGCCTGCTGAAGCCCTCTTGTCCCAATGGTCTTCAATAGGAGAGGATTATGTTTCCACAATTCTACGAATCCCCCAATGGTGATTTCAGAGCCACAGACTATTTCAATCCCCCTATGCAATTAAATGGAGTCATTGATTTTCCCACTGAATTGCATAGTGGGAATCAAAGAAGCTGCAGGCTTGAAACCAGATTCCAGGCAAAAGTTGGATTGCAGCCAGCCAAGTTCACCCCAGAAGACATTGTCGAGGAACCAGGAAACCCAGGGCAAAATAAGGTAGAGTTGGATTCTGTAAGCATCCCTACAATGTAGCTAGGGATGCTGGAGAATTTTGAAATGGACTAAACTGAATTTGGATTTCAAAGAATCCGACCTGTGGAATCTGCTGCAGACCAGCTTCCCCAGGCCACACAGAGTCTGTGGAGTTTTGGATTTTTTAATTTTTCCTGAAATTTATGCAACTTTATTTGCAGAAAAATATGCAGGTTTCTCCTGAGACATATGTCAAGCTGGAAAATATATGCAGGAAAAAGTTGAACGGCATGAGGGTCAGGACGTTAAACATTATGTACTAACATAAATCACGTCAATTGTTGCAAACTTTCTTATGGAATTTGTTTACATATTTTTCACAGAATGGAAAAAAAATACATTCGAATCTGTCTGAGAACGGACTCCAAAACAAACGATATCGCACAATACACATGCGGGATGAATTTCACAATAACCAGGCATGCCTAAATGTATCTAATAAAACTTTGATCTAAGTTAGATAAGGTTTATTATTGGATCAAATTCTCTGGGTGCATAATTAAACGTTTCAGACAAAACAGAAAATCGGCTAAACCTCAATGCTTTATTCTTTTTGGCAACTTTCCTATCAATAATCTTGTCTCTTGTCCGTTGAAGATCATATTCTTTTTCGCCACATCTCTCAAGTTGTCTTCAAACCTTTCTCTTTTAATTTCTAAAATTGAAATCCTGGGCAAAGTCATGTGTCCTATTAAAATTAGTGGGACTCGCATAAATGAACAAAAAACTACGGACGTACAACGTGATCCTCTTAAGCCACAGTACTTGAGCCTCAAATGGATTTCTTATCAACTTAACCTGAATAAAGTCAAAACATTTCAGGATAACCAGATCCCCATTGTGTATATGTGCATGAGTGTGTGTCTTCAATGTTTGGACAAGAATGTCCCACCAGGTAGCATCTCACATGTGATGTGAGACATTCACACATGTATTGCTACGTACGATTCAGCTGTTATAGAAAAGATGTGGACAAATTGCCCATATTCTGGGCTACAGGTGGCATTCCACACACAATAAGGGATTATACTGCACCACAACATGGGAAGATGATCCTTACCAGGGCTCTCTATGAACTGGCCCTAGATTGTGGAACTGGTTAGATAAAATAAGACAAAAAACACTCACCATCTCAGAAAAGTATACTGATGATGCTCAAGTTGGGTTAGGTGAGTTTAAAAGTTTATATGGGTATTTCCTCTAGACCTCAAAATCAATGCAATGCTACCCTGGGATTTAAAAGCAAGAACATTGATAGGAGTTTGTGTGTGGACATGCTTGCTAGAGAAAGAGTGGGAAGGAAAGATAGGCTAACAGACCGATTTGTTTGGAGGACTTTCTTGGTGATGGTCCTCCAATTTTGGAATGATCTCCCCGATGATGCCCATCTGGTGCCAACATTGTGATCTTTTTGGTGCCAGGTTAAGACCTTTCTCTTCACTAAGGCATTCAGCAGAATATGATGAGTTTTTAATCAGGTCCTGGATTCGTCTTATGGTTGTTCGTTGAAAATTGTTGTCTCCATGTGTGTCTATATGTTTTTTATGTAAATGGTTTTACACTTTGGATAATACATTTTTAAGGTTTTTAATCTTTCTAAACTGCCCAGAGAACTTTGGCTATGGGGTGGTATAGAAATGCAATTATTATTATTATTATTATTATTATTATTATTATTAATGTAAGAATGGAGGAATGGACTATACGGACAGACACAATACAGCTGCAAAAGTAATTCACCGACAACTGGCCATCAAATTCAACCTCATTAAACAGCCTACACCATACTGTACATTACTCACCCCAAACAATCTTGGAAAATGCAGATCATAAAATATACTGGGACAGGACAATTCATATGGACAAGACAATACCTTGTAGCTGACCAGACATAGCAGTTATAGACAAAACAACAACAACAACATGTATCTCATTGACATAGCAATACCCAACAACAAAAATATTAAAGAAAAGGAAGAGGAAAAAAGAGAAAAATATACACCATTGGCCATGGAAGTTAAAGAACTATGGCAACAGGAAAAGGTTACAATTATTCCATTAGTCACATCAATCACCGGCATCATGTCAAAAAACTATACAGAAAACCTTCAGAAACTGGGCCTACCAGAATACATCCACACCAACATCCAAAAAGCAGTCATGCTTAAAACATGCTCAATTGTCAGGAAATTCCTGAATCAGTAAAAGACAGCATGACCTGGCAAAGCCCATCATGTCTGTCTAGAAAAGCCTTTATAAGCAATAAAAAAGATATTAATAATAATAATAATAATAATAATGTTCAATAGTCAGGAAATTCTGGAATCAGTAAAAGACAGCATGACTTGGCAAAGTCCATTATGTTCATCTAGAAAAACTGCCACGAGTGAGAAAAAAGAAATATAATAATAATAATAATAATAATAGTAATAATAACATCCCTGCACATGGTCCTGATTAATTGTGAACACAGACTGTTCAGTCAGACTGGCAGTCACATTGATTGACTGTTCAGTGGGGAGAAAGAGGGGGGGGGGGAGGACTAAATACAGCTCACCCTCTCATGAACTGCCGGTTCAGTACTAGAACTGGTTTTTAGATACTGCTATGTACAAGCAGCCTGTGTCTCTCCTCTACCACCTCAGGATGCATATGCAGAAATTGTTTCAGTGTATACATGCTCCCATTGCTTGACTGGGCCAAAAGGGAATAATGCCCATCTCTCAAAAATGTGAGAACCAGATCAAGCAGCCCCCAAATCCAGATGATTTGAAAGTTTGAAGTGATAGTGGCATCAGACATGGGGAAATGAAAGGCTTAAATAATGTCAGTCCTGTTTCAGATATATCCTGTATATCTATGCCATTGCAACAAGTTAATTGTTTTGCTTTGCTAAAGCAATATATCACTAAAAAGTTTTCAGATAGCTTTCCAATAGTAAGTATTTTATTTTTTTACAGGTCTTTTATACATATCGCTTTACATTTTTTAAATAAAACAGAGGCATGGGCACCTGTGGAGTGAAGTAGTTAGAGCACTGGATTTCAACTGGGATTGACCTAGGTTCAAATCTCCATTCAACTATATCTGGGTGACCTTGGGTTGTTCCGCCACTCTCGCTTTCTCAACTTAACCTACTTCACATGGCTCTTGGGACGATACACTCATAGGAGCAAACCATATATGCAGCCCTCATCGCCTTTGATGAAGGCCAGGATGAAAATGTAATACAAAGACATATGGCACTTACCCTTCTTCATATATCTTTCTGTCAATAGGGGAGAAAAAAAGAACAGAGTTGTTACCATTCACCTGAGAAAATCTATATTAACAGTCTGATCCTAACTCTGCATACATTAAACTCAGTGACCTGGTTCACCCGTGATGCTAAACCATGGTTTAATGTTACAAGGGTAAGCCTCAGCAAGACTTTGGTCCTCCAGTGCTGATACGATTAGGGCTTTGAATGTTTTCACTTCTGTTTTAGATTAACCATAGTTTAGTGTCACATCAAAACTCTAAAGTGTAATTAATCTTAACTACTAGTGTAAAACTACTAGTAGCACCCCTCAGTCCCCTCACCATAGAGGGGCTAACGAAAAATGCAAATGTGGATCATGCATAGTGAATCCCCTCCTCCAAAATTTCCATATGGTGCATCCCGCCCCCTCCCTCACCTGCCCCAATTGCCTGTCTCCATCCCCTTCCCTGCTGGTGTTGACAGCCTAACCACACAACTCTTCCTGGGCCCCGCCTTCTAATTGGCCAAGCAGGATGGTCTATCATCCCGCTGGCAGAGGGGTTGTCCTGCCTGTTTGGCACAGAAGAAATCAATTGCTATTTAAACTTGAGCTTTGAACTTTTTCAAACTTTCATGCTTAAGCATGAGCAAAATTAGTCTGGTAAATCTCGAGTAATAAGCTTTACATTACCTTATTCTTATATAAGATAATTTGTTGAAACAATCCAGCTGCTTAAACTATGGTTTGAAGTTGGGTTGTTTCAACAAACTGTAATTAAGATTAAGCACAATGTCATGCCTGAACAACATAGCAAGCAGTAGTAAAATCTAAAACAGAAGTAAAAGCTCTCAAAATCTTCCTTGCTGCCATGAACTCAAAGCTTGCCTAGGCTTATTCTTATATTGCTAACCTATGGTTTAGCTTTATGCCTGAACCAGTTCAGTGGGAGTTACTTCTGAGTAGACATGCTTAAGATTGGGCAGCAAAGAGTGCTAATTTCCAAGCATGGTTCCCTTGCAAAGCCCATTGAATGCTTAGCCAACTGCATTTTTGGATCATATTCACTAAGGCAGATTGCTAATAAAATTTATTTGCAGATGCTCTAGATTCTTTTGAGCTATATACAGAAGCCAAAAGCTTTACATAAATCTAGTCCTGTAGCTTCCTGAAGAAGCGGTACATAACGTGAAAGACCACAACGAAACAGGATTTGGGGAAAGAAAGAAGCCCAACATAGACAACTTTACATACTGGAGGTTAAGGATTTTATTATGGTGATAATTTAAACTATTTACAGATGTATTCAAAGATGGAATGCTGGGGTTTACAATTGGTACTCCCTTGAAGCAACCACCCAAAAAACCTTGCTTTGATGGCATCTTGTTGATTCGAATCTCACAACAGAGAAACATACTCATGTTTCCAGGAAAGCAGCATAAGCATGCACGCCTAGTAAATCTCATAAAATCCTGGATTTATAGGAGATGATTCATTTACAGCTGTTTAAAGTCTCTCATGCTGGGCAATGAGCAAGTGATGGAAATTGTCACTTGTGAAGCTCTTACTTTAAGGACTGTAGGCAGTCTCTTATATGTTGCTTCAGTTCTTCATCCTTTTCATAAGATTCCAGCAGGATGTGGACATCATCATGGTGGTAACAGTAGATTTTATATGCCTCTTCTAGTTGGTCTTTAATCTGCAAAAACACTTGCCCTGATAAAGTGGAAAGCAAAAACAAAAGCCAAGAAAAAGAAAGAAAACTCATTGTCAGATACTTTAAAGACTTCTTTAAATATATGAAGTGTACCTGCCTGACTTTTATCGTTGGTCTTGGAAGTCCTGCTCTCTGTCCTGGCTAATCATGCCATCAGACGGGCAGTTACAAAAGACAGGGCCTTCTCGGTGGTGGTGCTAGTCTTGAATACTCTTCTTGGTGAGATCTGATAACCCCCCTCTTTTACAGTGGCCATGGGCAGGATTTAACAGGGGCCTTCCACAGAGAGGCAGGCCCTCTGGTCCTGGTGCATGCACAGCCTCTACCACTGGTAGCCACGATATAGCACTTCTTAGGCCAAGACCCGAAATGAGTGGAAAAGTTTGTTTCTTGAAGGGGCAGGTTGTACCCCTTTCCCAAAACAAGTATTTGGGCTCGTTTTAGGACTGGCCCCCAGAAGTGCTACATCGTGGCCACCAACAGTAGGGGCCAAGCATGCACTGGGGCCATTAGAGCTGGTCACATGTGCACCAGGACCAGCAAGGTTGGCTGCATGCACAAGGCCCCCATTGGATCCTGCCAACGGGGGCCAATTCTCAGTTACAGAGGGCAGTTCTCTATTAAAGGCCTGTCCAGTCCAACTGACCTCCTTGTGCAGGAGGGGGACACAATCAGTTGTGAAATACTGCATGAAGCCAAGAATGTCACTTTGTTGGTGGCAGCTTCCCTTTTAAATTTCATGATGGTGTGATAAGAACATAAGAAAGGCTATGCTGGATGAGACTAAGGGTCCATCTAGTCCAGCACTCTGTTCACATAGCGGCCAACCAGCTGTGGACCAGGGAACCACAAGCAGAACACGGTGCAACAAACCCTCCCATCCATGTTCCCCAGCAACTGGTATATACAGGATGACTGTCTCCGATCCTGGAGGTAGCACATAGTCACCAGGGATAGTCGCCATTGAAAGCCTCCTCCTCCAGGAATTTATCCAACCCCCTTTTAAAGCCATCCAAATTGGTGTGGCCGTCACCACATCTTGAGCTAGTGAATTCCATAGTTTACCTATGCACTGTGTGAAGAAGTACTTCCTTTTATCTGTCCTGAATCTCCCACCAATCAGTTTCATGGAATGACCCCACTGGGTTCTAGTATTGTGGGAGAGAGAGAAAAATGTCTCCCTATCCACATTCTCCACACCATGCATAATTTTATATACCTCTATCAGGTCTCCTCGTAGACTCCTTTCTAAGTGTGGTCGCACCATCGATTTGTATAAAGACAGTATGATACTGGCAGTTTTATTCTCAATTCCTTTTCTAATAATGACTAACATGGAGTTTGCCTTCTTTACAGTGGCTGCACACTGGGTTGACATTTTCATCAAGCTGCCCACCACAACCCCAAGATCTCTTTCTTGATTGGTAACTGCCAACTCAGATCCCATCAGGTTATGTGTTCGAAATGGCCACATTGCCTCCGCCTGGAATCCACTGAGGAGTGCACCCCTCCCCTGACAATGCTGTGGCCAAATTTGTTGCCACACTGGTGATTTTGCTGGGAAAGAAAGCTGTAGAAAATGTGAGTTTTGTTTACAAGCAGAATTGGGAGCCCAATTCCTCTTCCAAGCAAGGTACGCACTCTCCACATTCCTTGTTCTCAAGCAAAATGGATGCTTTTCCTTTTTTTCCCCTTATTTTTTAGTGAAGGAAAAAAATTGTAGCAATTGTGTATGCGTGTTTTGTTTTGTTTTTAATAAAGAAAACGTTGTTAGAAAGTATAGCAATTTTTGTATTAGGAACTTACAGGAAGATCACACCCATATTAAAAAAAATTTGCTTCTCTTCCCCTCCCTGTGCCTCCGGAACACTTTGTGTATTATGAGGAAGTGCAAAAGAGGACATGGCAGTGGGTTGAGCTCCCTTTTTGCACTTCTGGGGTAAATGTGTGTTTTCCTTTCCCCCTTCATTCTCTGACATAGAGAAAACATTTGTTAAATTTTTGCATGTGAGACTGCTGTTAAAGGCAGAGGAGAAGTTGAAGAAAGAAAGAAAGAAAGAAAGAAAGAAAGAAAGAAAGAAAGAAAGAAACATAAGAAGTGCCATGCTGGATCAGACCGAGAGTCCATCTAGTCCAGCACTTTGTTCACAGAAGGAAGGAAGGAAGGAAGGAAGTCGTATTCTTTTATCGTGTGAGAAAACAGTTTCCTGACAGAATGTAACTATTTTCCACTAGGGGTTGGTGCAGTCTAGTAATAGCGGAAAACATGGCCTCATCTGATACATCAACTGCACATAGGCAAAGAACATTACTTTATTCAGAGAAGGAACACGTCTCTATGCTGCTTTTCTTTGGGCCTCTGGCTAATCTGGGGCAAACAATTCACCCTCTGATTTTGCTTTATGGCTAATGACTGGGATGAATGCCAAGTCCAGAGAGGTGAACTCCATTGACAAGAGGTCAAATGTGCAGTTTTCATTAAAGATGATGTGCATATGGATATGTTGTGCATTTGGATATGGTTAAATAGGACCATGTCCTTTATACTTCAGCAACACAAAGAGAGAGAGAGGCTGTGTTCGGTCAACACGATAGTCAACAGTGGGGTAATAATCAACTAGTTGTGTATCTAGGGGGTGCTCTCCACAAAACATGATAATAATCAATTGTGGTGTGGATCAGGAGCAGCGTTGAGTTGACTGTTCATTCACACTGAGTTGACTCACTCATCCCCCACCATCTCTCCCCCGTCAGTCCTCCCACTAGTATTCCATCAGCCATTGCTGCTGAAAATCTATCCTGCTAGCTGGACTAGAGTGGCAGTCGCCGCTTTGACCACTCTTGCCTTGCGACTCTGTGGCTGACAAAAAACCAACAGAAGCTGAGGAAATAACCAACGGTGCCCTCCACACAACATGATAACCAAGGGTGGTTCAAATAGCCTCTACACAACGTTGCCTATTTCAGCCAAAAAACCAACCGTTGGTTAAAAAACTCCCTCCACACAACACGATAGCCCACAGCAGGTTAAATAGCCAATCATCGACTATCTAAACCACCATTTGTTATCATTGTGTCCAAACCCATTCATTGAGAGAGTGGTCTCCCTCTCTCAGCCACTCATATCCCTTGCTTTGCCTTCAACAGCAACAGACCAGAAGCATTTAGTCAGACTGTACCTGGACATTGCAGAAGACTGTCTCAAGAATCAAGTCTACTGTACAATTAGTAGAGTAGTCTGCAAATAGCCTCTTGAAATTCTCCACCCTATTTGTGGCAGAGAAATTTCACAGAATTTCTCCAGATGGAGGAGAAATTCTCAACACTTTCTCACAAGAAGGGCTTACTATTGGCAGGGCTTGTAGCCCAGCTTCTTTCTTTTTTTGTGAGGGTTTTGGGGAGTTTTGTTCTGCCACTGCAAGTGGCAACAGCATCAACTCTGTTGGCAGGCTGGCTGCCATTTTGCATCCTCCACAATGCAAGTGTGAGGAGGGCATTGTTGTCTCTAGCTCCGAGCAAGAGGTGGAACTAGTGCTTCCATTGAAAGGGCCATTGTTTCTTCTCCGGCCTGCGTTTACTTCCTGAAAGAAATGACAGCTTGAAATGGGGTAAGGAATAGGGTAAGGGGACATTATTGGAATGGGGTAAGGGGACATTTTAATGCATGATCATTCTTCCATGCAGCTTTGTAGAGCTCAAAGAAGACAGCAAACATACCAATTACTTGCACGTCTGGTTCCACGTCCGCCGTTGCTTCTTCCAATGCCGACAGCAGCTTGGTTGATATCTGATGGACTGATTCGATATTGCTAAATAAGCCGTCCACATCAAACCTACCAATCTGTGTAAAACACAAATATCGGACAGGAGCTGTCAGGAAAACAAGGGGATGCTGTTTGTTGATGACCTCTCCTCGCTACACTGTTTTGCTCTCTAATATGCAATTTCAGCAGTTCCCTTTTATAAATCTTGGAACAAAAGCAGCATTTGTAGGTTAAAAAGGGAAATTAAAAGGTAAAGGTTAAAAAGAGAAGCAAGGGAGGCAGAGACTATCAGGGCCTGTTCCAGTTGGACCCTCTCCCCCCAACGGCTAACAGTCATCTTTACCCTGTGGGGAAGAAGCAGCAAGGGAGGCAGGAGCAGGCAGAAAGACCATCAGGGCTTGTTCCAGTTGTTGGGATACCACCCCCCCCACACACACAGGGCAAACCGACAGCATGACCCTGTGGGGAAGAAGAAGAATCTGTTGGTCTGCCCCTCCTTTGGGAGATGAGGGGAGGAGCAGGGCCTTCCCACCAGCCCTGCTGAACAGTCCCCTTAATTTCTTTTTCTTTTCCCCCCTCTTCCCTCTTCCCTCCCCATCCCCTTTTCCTTGTGTGTCATGCCTTTTTTTTTAGAATGTAAGCCTGAGGGCAGGGACTGTCTTCTTTCCTGATCAATTGTAAGCCGCTCTGGCAGCCTTTTTGGCTGAGGGGTGAGATAAAAATACATACATATATATATAAATTTGGGCTGGTGCAGGTCATGGTAGGGTGCTTGATCAAATGCATAGAATAGCTATGTATTTCTAAATGTTCTTTCTGGATGCACCTAGAAGTGAAATCGTATAAATCGTATAAATCGTATAAATTGTATACTAAGCATCCTGCCAAATAAGGGCCTTTCCCTGCCTTAATTTTTGTTTCCACTTTTGCCACAGACAAAACGATGGTAAAACCAAAGGGAATATTTGGAGGCGTGTGTGTGAATGATTTGGTTGATTGCTCAATTCCTTGAAGGCCACCTCCTTTAAAAACATACATCCATGATCCTTTTTATAGGTAGAGAGGTTATATTTGCACAGTAGACATAAGGTACCTATTTTATGAAAATTAAAATGCAGAGAGTAAAATCAAAGCAATGATGTCTGAATAAAATTAAAGAAACTTGTAATGAGAAAAAATCACTATAAATCTCCGGGCCAAATCACAGGTACAAACTTAGCACAAATCCTGTCCATTAAAATAGGTTCCTTTGGATCCTTTAAAACCCACCTCTATTTGGTATATGTGCTGTTTCCTTATAAGATGAAAGGACAATGTGTCAGTCTGTGGAAATCTTAGAATGCTCATCAGGGAGTAATGTGTGAAGCTAACAACAATGTTGATTTTGGCAGATAGATGAGTCTTTTCACACATGCCTAGCCATTAGTATTCATTAGTAACAGAATTGTGTATTTACCCAGCCATTTACAGAAAACAGCCGTAAAGAATCAAATTGCAAGTTGTAGTAACTAGAACTATAATAACTGCCAGTCGCGGTAATCTTTGATTGTAGAGACCCGTAACATTTTTGGTCCATTAGGGACTTCAAAGCAGCCTCAACTCAATCCAGTTATTCATTTTAGGAACAACCTTAATAGATTTTTTAAAATTCTTTTTCTTTGGAATCCTAGGTCTGGAGGTACTTACTATCAAACAAATTGTAGGGTTCTCCCCCCCCCACTCGAACGGCACAATCCTACGTATATCTATTCAGAAATAAATACACCTCAGTTCAATGGGACTTACTACCATGGAAGTGTGTACAGAATTGTAGGTTTCATTACTCTTGGACTATGCTTTTGTCCTTTTTATAAATCACAGTCTTTTACATGGGGATTCAAATATTTGAAACAGTAAACTGAATTTAGAACACACAATTTTGGACTTTCAACTGACGTTGGGTACATAACAAATATGGCGGTAGCCTAATTCTGATCCCTTAACCTTAGTGACATTCCACCATGTTACTTCTGCCCAGACCCAGATACGTAAATTAATTCATTGGCTAAGGTGTTGGAATTTTAAACAGTGCTTCCTTAGATTACAGAGGAGCACAACTAATTGGTAAAAATTGTGGCAAGGAAGAAGTTTGTATTGTGGCACAGTTAGGATGACCATATGAAAAGAATGACAGGGCCCCTGTATCTTTAACAGTTGATAGAAAAGGGAATTTCAGCAGGTGTCCTTTCTATGCATGCAGCACCTGGTGAAATTCCGTCTTCATCACAACAGTTAAACCTGCAGGAGCTATACTAGAGTGACCAGATACAAAAGAGGGCAGGGCTCCTGCATACAATCCAGATAAGCTTCAAAGTGGGGTATGACAGACGAGAGCAATTGTAGTGACAGAAGAGTGCAACGGCGGTGCAGTTCATTGACAGCTTGCAGTTTGTCAGTCACACCTGTTGCACACCAGCAGGGGAAACCTGCTGCCTACAGAGTGTGCCATAATTCCCAACAGGGTTTTGCCTTGACGGCTTGGGAAAAAAACACCCCAGCATGCGCTGCCTAAATGGTAGCCAGACAGGTTTGAAATCTCTGCTGCACCACAGAACAGCAAAGTAAAATCTGCATGAAAATATATAATTGCAGTGAGCACTTCCATTAGCTTCGCTGTCTAAAGCACAGTCTCCAGGGGCTCATTTTGCTTCCCTGCAATGTATTTTCCCACAGTTACCATTCATATAGCCATAGCAGCTTTATCAAAGCAGTTCAGTAACTTTAGGGAAAAGCTTGTCACGGTGGAAAGGATTAAATTGTCCACAACAGTGTCAGGAGCAGCCAAATCCTGGAGGAGGAGACTGTTGGCCTATGGCCTGCTGCCCCCTGTGGTGGGCAGCCCTAGAACTTTTCCAGACAAGGTTTTTATTGTGTGCTCATCATTCCTCACTCACGGTTGTTTATGGGTGCCTTACACAACATTGTCATCCTGTTTCACTTCCATTTTTTTAAAGGAATTTTGTGCGGTGTTTTTGGAACTGGGAAAATCCAGTATATTTGGTGAAAGTGAAACAAAGCACTAATCCCTACTAGTGTGGTTGCATTATTCTGCTATACCACAGCACCCACTAGAGGTTCTGCAGTGGAAAGCACAGAAAAACAGGAAAGGAAAAGATCTTAATTCTGCAAGAAAACCAAAAGAAGAAACAGCAGGTTAAACAGCATTGGCTACATAAGCTCCTAGACAGCAGATTCCTTTTCTAAATAACACCAGCCCCTAATCCTGAAGATACTTATGCCTGCCTTGACTGCTCACTGCCAAGTACTGACAGTAAGCTAAACCTCGGAAGGAGGCGACTCTGGAAATGTTAGTACTAGTTTATCTATCTTGAAGGAGGCTAGAGAATGAACTGTTATGCCACCAATGCCTGTAAGAGGTGGATGAGCAGCAGTAGTGCAGGGTGCAGATATTTGCATAATTTTACATCTATTCAATTTACATATGTATTTAGTCAAATCTAATAATTTCCTACTCTGCTCTAGGCACTACTCATGAGAACAGAAAAAGAGCCGCTTTGGATCAGACCAAAAGCCCATCTAGTCCAGCATTCTTTTCACACAATGACCCAACCAGCTACCCATGGAAAACCTACAAGCAGGATGTGAATGCAACAGCACCCTCTTGCCCATGTCCCCCAGCATACTGCCTCTGATACTGGAGGTAGCATATAGCCATCAGGACTAGTAGCCATTGACAACCTTATCTTCTATGGATTTGTCCAATCCCCTTTCAAAGCCATCCAAATTAGTGGGCATCTCTATATCTTGTGGTAGCAAATTCCTTAGTTTAACTATGTGCTGTATGAAGACGTACCTCCTTTCATCTGTCCTGAATCTCCCAATAGTCAGCTTCATGGGATGACCCCAGATTCTAATATTAGGAGGGAGAAAAATGTCTCCCTATACAATTTCACCATACCTTTGAGGGCCTTGGTTTCCAAGGAATTCAGGTGAATCGAACTCCCATTGACAGACTTTAGATATGTTATGTATACACATTAAAACATAATGGCTGCATTCACACATGTTAAACTACAAGCAAATAGCCTATATGGAGTGCCATTCAAGTGCTCCCCTTTCCCCTTTCTTGCGTGGCCAGGAGGAAGAACAAATCAGTGTTCAGTTTCACATTGCCCAGTTCCTGGCTTATTGTTATGAGTGAACCCAGGAAACATGCTGAGAAATAAACTTTAATTTACTAAACTTCCAGCTAAACAAGACAGGGTTTGTAGTTGGCCTGTTAAATAAATAAATAAATAAATAAATATTGTATTTATTTATAAATGAATGAGTTGGTCTTTTGGCCCATATATTGTCCCCATCACAGCTTACAGTTAAAACATGCTACTATTAATTTTTTAAAAATAAAATAATAAAAAAAACAATTTAAAACTTTAAAACAGCACCAACCATTAGCTATTGACTAGATTATATTTCATACCACAATTCCTGGTTTGCACATAACAATAACCCAGGAATTGAGCAAAGTGAAATTGAATGTTGGTGTATTCTTCCACCCAACTCTGAGGGAGGAGTGTGCTCCTGATATTTTTCGTCAGGAACATATACCTGCCCAGTAACCCAGGACTTCCTTACCTGCCTTCTTCTCAAGGGCTCAACCACTATTCTGATGCACAGTTCCAGATCATTGAGGTAGTCTTTTTCCGTCTGAACCATTTCTGCAATTATCTTTTGCCTTTTAGCCATCATTCGCCTCTTTAGCTGTTCTTCAGTTTCCAGTGGTGAACCAACTGGTCCTAAGGACCCTGCTTGGGGTGCCATCTTTTCTGTAAAAAATAAAATTGAAAGAATAGCAACATTGACGTTTTTAAAACTAAAAAGACTTAGGGACTAGCAACTTATTTGTTAAATGTAGGCTGAACTATTAAGGGTGAGTTGTTTGTCGGCATCACCACTTGAACTGCTACCTTGATTAATAAGAAGCTCTAATGATCATTAGGCATTAGGGACCTGTTTTCCAACTCTGTATTTAATAGTTAAAATAAAACAATGTTACTAGATACACATAAATACAGTTAGTGAAATAAATCTTGTGTTGCTGTATTCATTTTGAGTCATTGAGGGGACGAAGTGTCCATTGCTTGGCAGGTTAAAAATTGATGGCTGCATTCTAGAAAAATAAGTATAAAGACGTTTTAGGTTCAATTCACAGTTCTTTTTGATCCGGCTGTCTAAGTCTCCTCAGGGGAGCATGCTAGCCAGCAGAATTCATGGAAGAATCTTATTCCCAATCCATCCATGAGGAAATGGACTATCAGGGATTGCCCACTGTGGAAAGCAATCTGAGGTGATCCAGGAACCATGGGACAAGCCAGTAATCAGGACTGAAGAACAACCAAATGATACTGGGAAATGCCAGAGCTCAGGAAAACCTTGCTGCTCAAGGCAAGACTTAACTGAAACAGGAAGCCCTATATACTCCTTCCTGTCAGCCTGGGCAAATGGGATCAGTCCAGGGCCTATGCAAAGGCTGCAACATGCAGTGCAATGCTTCCACACAAATGCAAGACATGCACAAAACCCCAAATGCTCCCAGTTCAATCCCAGGCAACTCCTGACAGAGACCCAGTTCGCATGTGAAGGCAACTTGTGGGTCAATTAATTAATTAATGATTTGCGGGACACAAGTGGGTGCAAGTGAACACGCTGTCTCTAGATCAATCCTCATTTTTGTTTTTAATCAACAATCCACAATTGGCCCGTTTGTAGGTAGTGAGTGTGACATGCAATCCCAGGGTGGTGTGCTGTTTAGGGATGAAACAACCCAACGATTAATCTATGGTTCATGGTAGGGTTAGCTGCTGGGTTTGTTTAGACCCTAAACAACCCAGCAGACTTGGTTTGTATGTCACACTCACAACCTATGAACAAGCCGATTAAAAGCAGAGGTGAGAAGCATGCTAGAGGCAGCTTGCTCACTTACTCTAGGCTGACCAGATAAAATCCAGGTCAGGGCTCATGTGACTTTAACAGTTGTAGAGAAAAGGGAATTTCAGCCTGTGTCATTTGTATGCAATTAGTTCCTGGTGAAATTCCCTCTTCATCACAACAGTTAAAGGTGCAGGCACTATACTAGAGTGACCATATACAAAAGAAGGCAGGGCCCTTGTAACTTTAACTGTTGTGATGAAGAGGGAATTTCACCAGGAACTAACTGCATACAAATGACTCTGGCTGAAATTCCCTTTTCTCTACAACTGTTAAAGTTACATGAGCCCTGACCTGGATTTTATCTGGTCACCCTAACTTACTCCCGCTCGCATTACATGCAGACTGGCCCACAGACTCTGACATATTGGCATAATGACATAACCCAAGACATGCACTCCATCCTTACACAATACATTTCCTCCTCTCTTCACAGCAGCCTGCGATAGAAGATTTCCTGGGTTAATTAACCATAGTTTCATGTTACGAAGGACCACCTGCATGTCTTTTATTTATTTTCTTTATATTTATTAATTATTACATTTATATCCAGGCTTTCTTCGAAGGAGCTCAACGCAGCATACCTGTTTTTCCACACACCCATTTTATCCTCACAGCAACCCTGTGAGGTAGCTCAGTCTGAGAGATAATGGCTGGCCTAAGGTCACCCTGTGAACGTCATGGTTAAATGGGGATTTGGACCCCCAGATCTCCCTGGGGCAAGCCCTTCACTCTCACCCAGCCTTCTCCAACCTGTTGCCCTCCTTCTCCAACTTGTTGCCCTCCAGATTGTTGTATCACAAAGTCCATCATTCCCAGCCAGCATGCTGGGAATGATGGGAGTTGCAGTCCAACACATCTACTCTAACCACTACTCCACACTGGCTCTCTTTTGCCCTAGAAAAAGGTTCAAATGAAAAGTATAACTAGGGGAATCTTTTCCACATATAAAGCTTCCAATTTTATATCACACCAATTAAAAGCAATTAAAGTTAATCAACTGTATTCCAATCTCTTGGCTCTAGTATGATGTTGAAGGGAGCTAGTGCAATTAGTTGTCACACCTTTTTTTTGCTTTTTTATTTCTTATTGATCAATTGATTGATTTAAGTTGTATCTTGCCTTTCTACCAAAAAAGTGGCAATCACAAAAACTAAAACATTTTAAAAATGCTGATGGTGGTGGGTGGAGGGATAATATAGAATCAATTTGAGAAACACAGATGCCAAATAACCTATGAGCAGTAATGTTTACCTCCTATAAGAGAGACAAGCCTTCCCCTACGTTGCAGATAGAATGTCACACCTCGACTATATACATATGCATTTGCTTCCTAACTAGCAGAACTTATGACCTCTGTGTCCACTTGGGCACTTGCGTGTCTCTTAAGACAGGCATGATTAGGGTGGCTGAAGTGGGATGAATGCACCCAGCGCATATTCCTCTCTCAGTTTTGACACTTGCAACCACAGCAGTGTCGATGTGGGGGAAGGGACGCATGGCTTTGGCTCAGTGCCATTACGCCATACAATGGGAGCGAGGTCTGCTTGTCCTTGGAGGTGTCAGGTTACATCGCCTGTGCAGCTCTCCCCAAGGGAACGACATTGCCAAAGGAGCTACCTGTGCCCTTTGCAAAGAAGAAGTCTCTGGGAAAATAATAAGAAAAAGAATAACAACAGGAGTAAAAGGGTAAACATTTCTCTTCGGGGAAAGTCATGCGGGGGGGGGGGGGGAAATCTCTGCACTTACCTCCACAGGTGTAAAGGGGTCTCTGAGCGAGCGGAAGGGGGCCAGAGAATGTTTATAGGTTTGGCAGGCTGTGCAGCCCTGCGCTCTGCAGCAACTTTGTGAAATCAGCTTGCAGGAGGGGGGGCAATGAAAGGATAGGCTGGGGGGAGGGTCTACAGCCAGGAGGGAGACCCTGATGTGGATTTTCCAGTCTATCCACTGGAGGAATTAGACAGCTGGAGAAGGAGTCTTCCATTCAAGGATTCAAGTAGAACTTTCAAGCGTGCAAAGTTTTAAAAACAAAAAATACCATGCTATGATATTTCAAATGTGAAAATATGTGTCGAGAGAGGCATATGCATTAAGTCGACCATTCCCAATTTCTTTGGAAAGACGCATGGCTGGGACCCGTTGTGGAAATCCAAATGGAGCGGTTTATCGATGGATTGCCTGGACTGGATTTGCACCTCACCTTTCCACCAAGAAAATGGCGCCCAAGGAGGCTTGCAGTCATAGGAACAAATAATTAAAAAAATAAACAGTTGGGGCAGAATCCAACGGGCTTCTTATGCCTCCACCAATTCTTTTATGCCTCACCAATTCTGTCCACAAGTGGGACCAACCGCTTACAGAATACAGGTTTAGCGCTTCCAAGGCAACTGGAAACAAGTGAAAATGCTCGTTTCTGGAACAGGGCAGGTTGGCATAAGGGAGCTCTGCTGACCTGCCCCAATTGAGAAACGAATGTTTCTGCTCATTTCAGGGCTTCCTCTGGGCAGTGCAAAATCGCTGTTGCGCAAGTGGTGGGTCCTGCTCGTGCAACGGAATTGGTGGCGGGACTCACTGCTTGCACAACAGAACCAGTGGGGCGCAAGAGAATCGGCGGAGTCTGAAGCACCCTGCTAGATTCTGCCCTTGATTAAAACAATAATAAAACAAATGCATTAAACACACTGTTAAAAAACACACAAAACAATAACAGAATAACCAGATGACCACTTCCTGACACACTTCCACTGCAGTAAACATTTAAGGGTAATCACTTCAACATATGGCTAAGTGATCAGGAGTGGACTGTTGGATTATGTGCTCTTCGTCCAGCCCCTGCCCAACCATACACAAATCCCCCTGCCCTTCCTTGCTTCATCATGGTTAAATCCTACACACACGCCAACATTAACCATGGTTGATGCAGCATAATCAGGGTCCTCCTTGAACCAAGGCTTGAAATGCATCAGCAAGTCCTGGTTAAGAGGGAAATTGGTTAGAATTGATCACTGTTAACATAACTGCTGATGGAACTTAAAATACGGTTAATGCTGATTATGTGTGTAGGGGCCAGTAGGGAGGTTCATGCAGAAGATGTGAGCGGATAAGTAGCACATGATACATAAGCCCACTCCTGATTTCTCAATTGTGGTTCAGAGATAGGACAGGTGTAACACTAGCTAAGCAGCTACCATGTGCCTCTCAACCATCTGACCCCAGCCTCAACAAAATGCAATGAAAAATATTCAGTCTGAGTATTTTCTCAGCATAAGCCAGTTCTAAGGATTTCGTATTAAGCCTGTGTGCTTCGACCAGAATGAAAAACATCCCTGAGAATAGCTGGACTTTATATTCCCCAAAATGGAGGATGCAACATTTCTCTCCCAACTCCTTCTTCCCAACATAAACAGGGGCAGCAGGGCCCTCTTGTAATTATCACATGACCTGCAGACTCCTCCTTCCATGCTACACCTAGGTCTGACTAGTCTGGATTTGCAGACAATGAGGATCAACAGACGGGGGGGAAATCAAGTTTCCTTACCATGGCTCTCTTTTTGGTTCTCTTCTGCATTTGATGCTAGCACTTTTCAGGGAGAAGAGACCAGCGACCATGTGCCCTGTAGATTTCAATGGGGACAGTGCCCTCTAGTGGGCATTTTATAGCGCAACCTCAGAAGAGTTGGATTAAAAGAGGTTTATCTTGTGACTCAAAAACTGAGAAAAGGAACAGGAGAGCCACAGGAGGATGACGGCATCATCAAAAGGGCCCGTGAACATCCGTGAGTGGCCAGTAATGAGCATGCTATCAAACACTCATCTGATCTCAATGTGACTTCAACATCTAGTCCTTATTCTCCCGTCACTCACACCCCTGCCCTGTTAACATCTTGCATGAAGTGATCTTGGGATCTTGAAAGCTTGCACAATCCTATTAACATCTTGCATGAAGTGATCTTGGGATCTTGAAAGCTTGCACAGTTTTTTTTGTGAGCATTTGCTCTTTTGGGTGGCCTAAAAAGTTACTACAGCAACATGGATTTTGGATTTTTTCTTATGATCAACACTCTTTTCTTTTTTGTCAAAGAGTAAGTTTCTCTCTAGATTTCCAGAATGTTTGAACAGAAGCAATACTATAGTCCTTGACCTTGCATGAACAGCCAGAGAATTTGAGATTGCTCTACTTCTATCAGGTCTAGTGATAGAATTCTGATTAGATAATCCAAAACTCAATTCACCAGATTTTGCTTTCCAGGGAATGATTTTTTTGCTATAGATATTAAAAATCCATCTAACTATTATAACAAACATTGGATTTCCATTCTGGGGTGTTGAAAGAGCCCCATGAATGGAGAAAATTTACTCAGGATGAAAGAAGAATATCCTCACTGCGAATTGTTTCTGAGATTCAGATGGGCATTTTCTCATTGTGTGGTGATTTCTAAACTCAATACACAAAGGAAATCCCTGTATGGATTCTGCAAGCATTACTCTTTCTGAAAGCTATAGGGTTCCTTTAAGAGCATCTCCAAAGCATGGTGGCCACAGAACTTATTCATGTTGAAAACTTCCCCCCACCCCGCAACCTTGATTCCATGGAGAATTCACCACACATTGGCCCAGTTCACATGGAATGACAAACCATAGGTTATTTAAACAATTGGTTGTCAGGGCTGAGTGGCAACAAGTGCACTACCTCCTGCACACCTATCACTTCTGCTTTCAGTCAACAACCCAGGAACACCCAGTGCTGGGTTGTTATTATAATGTCCAAACTCAGAACTCTGGGTTGTTAGGGGTTAAAGAACCTAGAATTAACCCAACAATTACCCATGGATTTGTTCCTGGGTTGTTGATTGAAAGTGGAAGTGATGAGCATGCAGGAGATAATTTTCTCACTCACTCCTACTTGGGCCATGGCAAATCCTGGGTTAAATAACCCAGGAATTGCCATTACGTGCCAACTGGGATGAAAAAGATAGTAAAAATTTACCATCATTCAACTGCAAATATTCCTAGATACCTGTACTGATATAACCACACTTCTCATATGCTTGTTGGTTAATACCATCTTATCAAGTCTCTTTCTAAGATGTGAATATTTGCCACACACCAGTGTTTACCACTTTCAAAGAATCATAGAACTGTTTGGAGGAATTTAAAGGTTATCTCACCGCAAAGCTCCTATTGCAGCAGCCTCTGCTGTATCCAAACACTCCTAACTGATTAGCTCTGAACAACAAACTCATTTCTAATCTCAACTAAATCCTGACAAACTCAATAGCAAAAAGAGGGAGTTACTGTTTGTCACTGATTCAACTACTCTAGACAAACTTGCATGCCCCCTAAAGGATGATATTTGCAGCCTGGGGACCCATACTAGAGGACTAAGTTGCTTGAGTAGTACAGAGCAACTTCAAACAGGGGCAGGTGAATCAAATATGGCCCCTCATGGACAGAGACAGCCTGTCCAATCATCCTCAACTTGGAGCCCTCCAGATGTTTAGACTTCCATAAGCCCCAGGCAGCATGGCCAATAGTCAAGAGTGCTGGTAAACATCCAAAACATCTGGATGACACCACGTTGGGGAAGATGGGTCTGACCATTGCCATTCATGCCCTGGAAGTCTCCTGGTTGGACTAATGCAATGTATTGTTGTACATGGGCAGCCTTTGAAGAGAAACTGCAGGTAGTACAAAATGGAGTACAAATTAGGACTACTCATTGGGAACCTAGCTCACCTGTGCTGAATGTAGCTCACCTGTGCTGAAGGAACTCAACTGGTTGCCAGTTTATTTCTGAGCCCAATTACAAGTGCAGGTGCTTACCTTTAAAGCCCTACAAGGCTTGGGACTTAGGACTTAGATACCTGAAGGAATGTATGCATCCACATCAACCTGCCTGGGCACATTGCCCATCTTCGGAGATCCTTCTCCAGGTGCCCCCACAGTAGTGGGTCATGTGTCCTACTTTACAGAGGGCAGTCCCATTTGAAGAGCTGTCCCATCCAAGCCCAATTTAAAGCTAATGAACCATAAGAAGAGAGAGCAACAGGGGCTTTGAACGTTGCTGGTTAATAGTTAGGACCTGGACAGCAAACTGAGAAGGTATACTGCCCCCCTGGTCAAAGTTTTCCCCAATAGGATGAGAAGTATTGGTCAAGTTCATGTGATCAGGGAAGAAAAATAAGCCAACATAGCTTATTTTCCTGCCCTGTGTTGCATGCCATGTCATTGCCACCATTAACCTTGTGGGTTGCAGTTTGATGTGTCATCTGAACCTGGTGACGGTGCATGGCAGGTGGGTTTACAAACTACTGCACAAACCATGGTTTGTTCTAGGGTTGTGGTGTGGTTTGTAAGTTACCAACAAACTGTGCCTGGCCAGGGTAATGACGTGGCACGAATTTGGTCCATTAGATACTTCTTAGGAGATCTGACTTGATTTGGTGCCTGGCTGAGCTGGCTCTTGGTATTCTGTGAAAATTTTGGCCTGATCCTTTCAGGATATTGAAAATACCAATCAACTGAATTATCCTTTGTTACCCCAAAGAGCAAAACTGAGAAATCTGAATAGAAATGTTAAGATGAAAACGAAATTAAGGTCCATGGAAGACATTATTTACCTATCTGCTGCTTTTCCACTTGTATACCTGGAATATTACAGACTGCTGTTCTCCTGTTTGTAACTTGATTCTATCAAGAAACAAACCAGCCACTCCAATGAGCGATATACACAATACAGTGGAACATTAAGCAATAATGGAAAAAGTATTGTAAATATATACTGCTACTAACATGCAGGGAGAACCTCAGAGTTCAAGGAAGTTTGGACTTAATGAATGGCAACCAATAAAGAAGAATCAGTATCTATCCACACAAGGGCTATGAGGAAAAGATCCTGCCCTATGCAAACATTAGCTTAGGGAGGAAAGCTGCTCTCTGATGGGTTGCATATACCCTAAGCTTTTATTTTTCTAACTTCAGTGAATTCAGTGCCAGCTTAAGTTGCTCATGCACTTAAACTTCACTAATCTGTCAAATCAAACAACGTTTGGGACACGGCCACCTCATTGAAAAGGGATTTCAGAAATTCTAATGAAATGTAGCCCCATGGATCAACGTTCTCAGAAAACAACCTTCTAAAACAAGGGATACTCCTTACAATGTCCGTTTTCAGAATTTTTGTATGACATTTACAGGGGGAGAGGGAAGACGCAATATGGAGAAATTAACTAAGATGGTCTCATATGAGCGTAATAATTGTTGACACTGTGTTACAAAAATTGGATCCTAGGAAGAAATTATTGGTATTTGTTCACGCGACTTCATAAAGGGACGTGCTTCTCCCACGAGCAGCAGGGTCCTTCAATCTGCAGGAGATGCTTTGATTGCTGCCCCCTCGCCCAACCAGAAATGAGGTGAAGATGGAGGGGACGTGAGATAGGGTATTCTCAGAGTTGCCCCCCTTAGTGGAACCCCATTCCAGGAGGGGTGTGACTAATGAATGCTTGCAAATGTAAATTAAATACCCTTTTATTTACAAAAATGCTTGGCTCCTGACTTTTGGTTTTGGTGGTTTCAGGTTAGCTTTTTATTGTTGTATTTTAAAGTGTTTTATGGGGGTGGAAAGTAGGAATTGGTAGAAACTGTATATCCTTCATGCAGGGGAGTCATAAGTCAAGCCACCATAAGCTCCACAAAGCCAGGGCTAGTCTTTTGCTTATGTTACTCTGTGGCTGTGTTTGGACAACACAGTAGTCAATGGTGGGTTAACAGTCAACTCCACAGTTGTTTATCTAGGGGGTACTCCCCACAATGCATGATTATAATCAACTGTGGTGTGGATTAAGGCCAGCGTTGAGTTGACTAATAGTCAATGTTGTGTTTGATTGACACATCCCCTGCCCTCTCTCCCTCCAGTCCTCCCGCTGGTATTCCATCAGCCATTGCAAGTTCTGCCTGCTGGACTAGAGCAGCCACCACTGCTTTGGTCACTCTTACCAGGGGACTCTGTAGTCACCAAAAATAATCAACTGTGTGTGATGAAATAGTCAATGGTGCCCAACACATGACACGATAACCAATGGCTGTTCAAATAATCAACTCTGCACAGCATTGATTATTTGCATTGTTTATTTCGACCAAATAACCAACTGTGGTGTGAAAAAGTCCTGACAGACAACACAATAACCAGGTGTTGACTATTTAACCCACGTTGGTTATTGTGTTGTCTGAACCCAGTCTCTGAATGGCAATGGATGTTGACAACGCTATGTCACGAATGAATCCTATCTAAGAACATCCTGGGTGGGAGTCAGATGATCAGAAAGGGATACTATTGGAACAATGAATTGCTATTTTGCAAGTACCTTTGAAATGGCAAACGTTCAAATTGAAAATAATAACATACATAAGTTTTAATACCCTATTGCTCTGTCTACAAAACTAAGGCTGACCTGCAGCACAGACTTGCTTGCAATTAACTTTTCCATTTTTGTGTCTTTTTTAAAACTAAAAGTAGCCTCTGGGGGAAATCCTTTCCATACCCCCTCAAGCTGCTTTCCTACCTACCCCAATGTGGTCAGATTAAAAGATAAACAAGATCCATAACTCCTTGCCTTTGTGTCTTAGACTGCCCATTTGGAACATAGGAGTGGGTATGTAGGGTCTGCTTAAGCTTCTGAAGGCCTTAATAAAGGCTGTAAAGTTTATAGAAATGTGAAGCAAAGATGAACTCAACTGCAATGTTGTTCCAATTATTTTGGCTTCTGGCTGATAGCTGTCTTTCAAGGAAACAATCAAGGTCTGAACTGTAGTTTGGAGGACAATGCATTTGCTTTGCATGCACAAGGTCCCTCGTTCAATCACCAGCATCTCCAAGTAGGACTGACTATATGCACAGAAAGCCTCGGGGTGGGTGTGCAATGGTGCTGCATTGATTATACAATGCAGCAGCCACTTCACAGCCATCATGGGGCTTTTTTGCAAAGCTGCCAAACAAAGAAAGTCTGGAGTTGTGGCAGAGGTGTTGGCCAGGTTCAATGCCCTCCCTTCGAAGGTTCTTGAGGGCAGATTCAAGAAGATTCCGTGGTTCCTCAGAATTTGCCCATGTAACAATTTAGATGTAGAGACTGTTGAGCACGTTTTGTTCTCATGTCGCTTTTATCAAAAAGCAAGGGATGATTTAATCTGGCCTTTTATACGACCTTTAACAAATCTCACCCCAGGATATCATTTAAACCTCTTGCTACAGGGCACAAATGAGGATATTACGATACAAGTGGCCAAGTTTTTGAATGTGGCTATATCCATCAGAGCAATGGTTGTTGGTTAAGATAAGTGTTTTAACTTTTATGAAATATATAAAGTATTTTAAGGCGTGTTGGATCTTGTTATTAACAATTTAAAAATTTTTATTCTGTAAAAACTTCGCTCTTGCCATATTTCCTTTGGTCTATGGACTGCAATAAAGGATTGGATTGGGTGGATACTATATGAAATAAGGCTGCAAAGTTCTATACCAGCCTTCCCCAACCTGGTGCACTGGCCAAGCAGGCAGCCAATCCAGGCCATGCACTCCAGCAGGCATTGCACGTGTGCATGCAATGCTCTGTTCACATGATGCATGCTGGTACTGCAGCACTGCAGCATTTGTTAGAGTGGGCAGCAGGCAGGTGGGTGAACAGGGCTGAGATGTTAGAAGAGAAGGGGTAGGTAGCCCGGTGCCCTCCCAAAGTTTTGGACTACAACTCCCATCAGCCCCATCCAGCATGGCCAATGGTCAGGGATGATGGGAGTTGAAGTCCACCGCACCTGGAGGGCACTGGGTTGCATATCCCTGTGTTAGAGGACAGAGCTGTGTGTACTATTTGGCATATCCTGCAACCATTGAGCCAGGGTGGGCAGAAAGTAGCTCTCCGGTGATATTGGACTTCAACTCCCAGCATTCCTGACCGTTGGCCATGTTGGCAGGGGCTGATGGGAGTTGAAGTCCTAGAATTGGGAAATCTTCCTTCTGCCTAGCCCTGTCTTAAGTTAGCTGCAGATGCAGTGGATGCTGCTACTTCATCATGAGTATTGAAGCAAGATTCACCTGCTAGTCCATTTGGCTTCTGTACACAGAATGGGAGGGAGCACCCACTCATTCTTTGCCTCAGGCAGCAAAATGTCTTGGGCGGGCCCTGAATAGAGGAGGAAAGTTCAGCGGTTGTAGCTTGCATGACAAGCTGTACCCGCAGAAATCCCTCTTCTGCACAGCTATTAATGGTGCAGGGGCCCTGTCCTCTTTTTCACCTGGCCACCCTAATTATAGGGGCTGCTCATTGAATGGTGGAAAGCCCTATATAAAATGCTGCATTTTTATTAGCATTAGCATTCAGTTGTACATTTCCAACATTTCAGCGTCACGCTTGGCCAAATGGTGAAGTCTTGTTCCCATGCAAATTGGGCCAGGTCCAGCTAGCAGGTAAACCTTGGCACATATTGAGTGTGCACCAGGAATTAGAACATATGACGAGAAAATAGGTACTGTAATTATGGAATAGATATGGGGGTAGGATGGAGGTGGGCATGATATGAATCTCCCAGAACTGGTCATGTTCTGCCAGTAGAGGAAATTGCAGCATTAAAAACCGAGCAATGTGCACATGTGGTGATCCTCCGTGTGCTACAGGACTGCTCTACAGAGGTGAACTGTTCTGCCAGGGAGACTTTGCATATAAGGAAATGCAGAGTTTACAGTGACCTTTAAAAATGCCGGGTTTGTGGTGGTGGTGGGGAAGTTCTGAGAACAGCACACACTACTGTTTATCACAGAGATCTAGTTCTCACTGGGGGGGAAATGCCTATGGGGCATGGCTTTAGGGCTGTGTAACCAAACCTGTTCTGTATGATATAGTAGTATTACAGACTACATTCCTCAAGCAAGGTGAACAGAAATCACACATACTGTAGTTATTTAAACCATTCTGTCTGCAATCCTATACCCACTTGCTTGGGAATGTGTCCAAATGAACTTAGCAGGCCTTTCATCACCGATCTACACCAAGCAGGATACAACACTTTGAAAACGTTTTGAAAACTGTATATGGAGTGTGTCCTGGGCCCCAACAGTTGTCACTACTGTTATAAACCGTTTAAAACTGTTTTAAACCATTTTAAAACAGTAGTGTAGATAGGCTCTAAGTAAACATGCAGAGAATCAGACTATTTTAGAGCTTAGCCCTGTTAAAGATTAGGAAAGTAATTTAATGGAAGACATAATTACATATATAATTATAGTCAAATCTTCTACAGCTCCAGTTATACTTAGGCTTCTTTTGCTTTATACGCCAGGTGAGACTTCTGCTGAAATCAGTGGGACAACTTTAGAGTAAGTATCATCGGGGATTGCAACATGTGCAAGTGATAACAACACGATTCCCCCCCCCCCCAAGGGAATATATAAGATAAAATGTAATTGTACTTATTTCTGGCCTCGAGGGTATGGGGGAGGAAAATGAATGCTGTCTCAGATCCCTTTTTAAAGATCCAAACAAGAGAATAACCAAAGCATTTTTTTCCATAAGACAAATATTCACCAGGCCTCTTCCTAGGATTTGATTTTGCACGGAGCCTGTTTCACAATGTCTGTACATGTTTTAAATACATGGGGGGAAATGACACTCTGTTCCCAGTAAAGTATTACAGTAGGAACAGTATTACTGCTCTACTATAAAACTGTATTTAATGAAGTACCTCTCTTCAGTATGAGATGGACTAGTTGCCAAAATCCCTTGACTTAGTGGCTCTACAATTATAGAGAGCATTTTAAATAATAATAATAATAATAATAATAATAATAACATGGATACGCTCAATGTTATCTATTCTAGAATAAATGCTTCTCTCCACCTTCTACAATTGCATTTAGGGGTTTGAGGACTATCCACCCATTTGTACATACCTTCCACCATCATGCAAGATTTTGGTATTGTATAGAATTGCGTTGAGAGAATTAAGTGAATTATTAGGATATACAGTTTAGGGCATAATCCTATCATGTTTAGACAGAAAAAAAGTCCTACACCTCCCAGCATCCCCCAGCCAGCTGGCTGGAGAATGCTGGGAGGTGTGGGACTTTTTTCTGTCTAAACATGATGGGATTGCAGCCTTAGCCCTTTACCACCTCACTTTACCTTGTAATTTCTGGCTGTATTCACTCCTGTCAGACTGGCTCCTCCTCAACGTCCCAGAGCTGCTGTGGTCCCCAGAAATAGGACTTTCCACCACCGTGTCGGTTTTCCTCCTCTCCAGCATGTACAGCCTGTGCCTTAAAAAGGTCATATTCTTTTTCTTGGCCCCCGGATTTTCTTTCCCAGTAGGATCCCTGGTTTCCATTTCCAGGCAAGAGGCGGTGGGGGAAATCCCTTTCTCACCTCACTTGCTTGGGAGAAAAAAGGAAAGGGAAGCTCAGCTGGTGGCGTGTTGTGCCAGCTTGTTGCTTGGGCGAAGAGAGCAGCTCCTTGCATTGATCAGCTGTCTTGTTCCAAGACCTGCCTAAGTTCACTTCTTACCTGGCTCACCTGACTGCCACCTCTACAGCCTAGCAGGGCTCCACCCCTATGAAGTCATCTTTTAGTACACTGACTGGGGAACCAGACACCTGTTACCTGAGAGACTTGCAGCACACTGTATGGCATAGCATCAGGGGCTGCTTTCCCTCGATCGCCCCTTGTCTGAGCGTGTGCCTGTGCTCTTGTATTTATTCTTACTTTTCCTGTTCGTTTATTTTTATGTAAGAAAGCACTCACATATATATGGGGAAAAAAACCTCTGCAAAAAACAAGCCCACTGCATAACTTCCCCTTCAAGTGAAGCAGGTGGAAACTGCTGATATTTGCACTGGATGGCTACTGGATACCTGAGTCATTGTTATGTAGAGCAAGGAGCTGGAGTCTCCATTCTCATGGTTAAAGGCTTTATTAACAAATCCAGGCAGAGGTTCATTCTTTTCAGGGCTGGTAGAAGACATTTTGGCTCACTCTCCCCCCAAAGTCGAGGTGTATACAGGAGGAGAGTCAAGTTATTTTGACACCTGAGGCAGAAAATTCCACACCTTTCCCTGCTCTCTGGCATTGAAGGGGAGGGGAGCAAGAAATTACATTTCTAGCAAGTGCTGCCCTTTTATAACACCCAAAAACAGTTTCCTGAGGTGACCCCATCACTCTGCTTACTGGGATGGCCAGCTCTGGAATCCTATGCTTGTTTATAGGGGCAAAAATATACTTTTAAAAAAAGGAATATATACTGTAAAAAGAAAATCCTAACTTTCTTCCAAAGACCTGAGGGTGGCTACAAAACTCTTCTGCCATATTATCCTCAAAAGACCCCTGTGAGGTCAGTTAGGCTGAGAGATATTAACTAAGGAAGCAATCTTAGAACCCCCTAGACAGAGTCAGTGGGGCCACAGGATAATTCCAATTACACTGCTCTGACCCATGAATCTAAGCTCCCCACTTCGTCCCAGCCGGCATGGAGAGAACCACACCAGCTGTCTCTCCAAGGTCGCAAAAGCAAACTTGGAGGGGGAGGTAAATGGGTGTGTTGCTGGGTGGGGAGAGGTGGGGATTGGGGAAGCTGGGATACAATATATTCTGTGTGGTCTCTTCAGCCTCCTTCCCTCCCACTCTGATGCGTCCCAGCTATATGGGCGAAAATGCCTGTCTAACCAAACTGCAGTGCAGGCGGAGCACGGAGGTGAAGATTGCTTTGGCACCGCTTCTCCTACTCTGTATAGGATATCCATAAGCCTCCGAGTTCAGAGACTTAGGAGCATCGCCATAGGATTGTGCCCTAACTGTGGAATTCACTTGCACAAGATGTAGTGATGGCAACCACTTTGGCTGGCAAATTCATGGAGGATAAGTCTATCAATGCCTCCTACGTATTCCTGATGGCTATGTGCTACCTCCAGTATCAGAGGCAGTATGCCTATGTACACCAGTTGCAGGGGAGCATGAACAGAATGTCCTGCTTGTAGTGAACAGAATGCTGGACTAGATAGACCTTGATCTGATCCAGCATGGCTCTTCTTATGTTCTTACAACCCAAGGGGTCCAAGTCAATATCATGACTGAGTGGGGATTTGAAGTGCCCATGTGCCAACATGCCCAAAGACCAACCTTACCCAGCAGATTAAATGTTCCACTGCCAAAGAGAATAGGCATTTGAGTACTGGGATACTTAAAATAATCCGACATAGTGGATGTTTGCCTTTGGAGCAAGGATAATGAAATGGCTGACATGCCACTTAGCTAAGCAAATTATTTAAAATCTAAGATGAGACATACTGAAATATGTGGTAACTAACTCCAGCAAAAGGCATTTATATTTCAGAGGGAGAATGGAAGCCACGTATTTCTCTGCATAATAAGCAAGCACCATTAGCCTCCTGTTAATTGGAGCCCTACTAATGTTAATGTTGATAAGCATTTATATATATATATATATATAAGATAGCTTTTTCCTAAGTGAGGGGACAGGTGCTGATCTTCACATGGAAAATATTGGTACTGTGTTCCCAAGCAACAATATTAAAAGCATATCAGAGGTTATTGTTCTGTGGTCAGGGCTAATCTTTGCCTGCATCTCCAATCATGACCGTGCCAAAGGCATCATCACGCCTCTGATAGCTGCTAGGTAAACTAAATGTTCCTTGTTCTTTGTAACTAATGCCTTGTCACTAGTGCATGGCATTTTCTGGGAGGGGGATTCAAAGCAAGGATCAAAGGCTTTCTCTTAAATACAGTCAAGATTTTAATGGGACGGATCACTCGCTGAATAACTACAGTGATATTATTTTTTATATCTATAACCAACCTTTCTTCTGTGATGAAAACCAAGGCAGCGTGCATCGGGTTTCCAAGGGATCACTGAAACTAAGCAGGTCTGTGTCTGTGCTTAGCTGGGAGACCACCTTGGAACCCAGATGATTCAAAGTGCTGGTATTAGCATTCAAAGCCCTAAAGGGCTTGGTGCCAGGTTATCTGAATACCTCCTCCCATATGTAACTGCTTGGACCTTAAGATCATCTTCAGGGTTCTTTCTCCGTGAGCTCCTGCCAAAGGAAGTGAAGCAGGTGGCTACCAGGAGAAGGGCCTTTTCTGCTGTTGCACCCCAGCTGTGGAATGAGCTCCCTAGAGAGGTTCGCCTGGCACCTACGTTATCACGCCACGTGAAGACCTTTTTATTTTCCCAGTATTTTAACATTTTACCATCTTAGTCTTTTAACTTTGCTGTTTTAAATCTGTACTTAAAATCTCTGTATTTAAAATTTCTGCATTGCTACTCAGTTTGATTCTGGTTGTACTTTTATATTATTGTGATTTATATTGTGGTTTAAGGTTTTTTTAAACTTTAAATTGTACTTTATGGTTTTAAGTTTTGTGAACTACAGCATTATGTGCCTTCATACTTGGATATGGAATGGTCAACAAAATATTGACTACCACCCTCTCCCCCTTTCTGAAGCAATAGCATTTAGGCCCACAGCATGCAGAGTTAATACACAGTACATTACCTTGTTGATCAGCGGTGCCAAGGAAAAGTCACCCAGGCTTCAAGGAGAGTGTCTGATGACTCCGATCGACTGACTGACTCAGCCCAATATTGCTAAGACTGACCTAGCCCCGTATTGCTAAGACTGACCTGGAATTGATTGTGTCGAGCAGAAAATTATCAGGGGTTGGAGCAACTCCAGGAAAGATTACACTAGGTGTCCTTTTGTTTAAAAAAAGGATGCAGAAGAGCCGAACAACACGTTCCTTTAACGATATAGCTGCTGTTTTGTCTTGTTTTACTCTAAAGTAAGTTCAAGGACCCGATCCTGATTGGGACCTTAGCGTGGCCCAAGAGAGAAGGGGCTTTCGCTCTTTGCCCTAGTACCCACCTAGGTAGGCCTTTGGTCTGATCGAAGAAGGTTGTTCTTATGTTCTTATCTTTGGAATCTCAGGGGAACTACTTGAGATCCTCTGAGAGATGCCAAAGATTGAACCTGGAGCCTTAGATAGGGTGGGTCCTAAGTCCGTTGACAAGGTGGCCTGAGTCCTTCATTCACTTTTGTTGTTGCTGCATGAATATCCTTTGCAATTTAATTACACATCCTCTGGTGACTTTACAAGAAGACTGAAGTGGGGACATCCTTGGTTAATGAATGGGTAATATCTCAATTGTTATCCCCAGCTCCACCTCCTAACTTCTAGAGCTTTGCAGGAGGCAGACTTTGAAGACAGAATTTGTCAATGAGCCATTAGTGGCAGAGATCACTGAAGTGGAAGTGATAAAAACCACGTGACTGTCTTTCTGAGAACTTTGGACATTGCACTTATGACCTGTTATATAATATATCCTTAGTTACAATAGGAAGATAAGAACAGACCCAAGATGGATGCAACAAAAAGAAATGTAGCTAAGCAAAGAACTAAAAATGTCACCTGCACATTGCTTGCTAACAATAAAAGCTGATTAATTCAGAAATAACCACAACTCCAATATCCATCAGACAATACTAAGTGTTCAGAGTGACTTCTCCTAGCAGGGCAGTGAGCTTGCGGAGGGAGCAAATGAACTTTCTGCAGTTTCTGTGCATGGCTTGCCCATTTGGATCAGGTTGAAAATCTTACCTTTGATCAGTTCTGTGTTTTTCAGACCATCATCCAAGTCTAGTATAAAAAACGTACAAAATTTCAGAACTTACTATATGTCAGCAAGAGGGCTATTTGGGAATGTTGTCTCCTACCTACTCTGAGTGTGTTTTAGAACCTACATGGTCAGAGTTACCAGCTGGACAGAAATTGAAAAACAAAACAAAAAACTTGCCAGGCAGGTTTTTGTCCCTTTAACTGTGATATGATATGCAGAAATCAGCGGCTGAGTTTATTCAAGGCATTGAGCTAAAAACTATTACCTGTCAATCAGTGTACATCAAACTGCTGTTAAGGAGGCACTCGCCAGGGACAGGCCAAAAGTTGACAACCATAATAATTTGCTCTTTAATTTTTTTTATGGCCACCTAAGGCATTAGAGCCAAAAATTGGTATTTTACCAATTACACTTAGGTACAAGTTTGGTACTTGTCAGTACATCCACCCAAAGTGAGAAAATAAGTACATCTACTCAATATTTACTGTCAGAGAGTATGCCAAACCATATGCTCAAGAAATGCACAGGGAAATTTCATTGATAGAGAAAAACAGTTGATTGTGGGTAAAGAGGAGGCAGATCAATAATTCTTTGGCTAGACAGAGATCTAGCATGGAGGGAATCTTTCGGCACATTAGCAGTGATCTGTTGCTATGATAGCTGGTATTTATAAACAAATCTCCACTGATTACTTGAACTCATTGCTTTGAAATTACTGCTCCTGCATGTTATGCTGCGAGGTTTATTTGAAAGATTGATTTAATGAAGTTATGTGACCTTAATGAGCCCTAGAGACTTTGCAGAGAGGATTCAAACGGGAAGGATCTGTAACTCCAGGAAGAACTAATGCACGTTTTTCTTGCTTCAGTAAAAAGGGAGTTTGTGTTTATATATATACAAAAGCTGAGCGTACTGTGTGTTCAGAGAGAGGTGACCAGATTTCCCAAATAAGCTTTGAAGAAATAAAAGGCATGAGTTTTATGTTTTTGAGAAAGAGCCAAATGACCTCAAGAAATTAATAGGCTATTTTATTAGCAGAGCTTGCAAAAATCTTTAAAATGTCATTATTTTGAGAAAGGAGTGTTATGTAGAAGTAAAGTCAATATCAAGGAAACACGTTATGCATTTTCTATTTCAGAAACCTTGGTCCTGCCTTCATGGTACCATGTTGCCACCGCTTTGCCACTAAGCCCCACGGTTTCACTGCTGCGGGGTGGCGGCAGGTAATCTAAATTGCAGGAGGCGGCGTGGGCTTTCTGGCAGCCATTCAGCTCGCCAGGCGTACCCCATACCCAGCTTCCGGCAGCCATTCAGCTGTTGCCATCCGCCCCAGAATACCCCTGGCTTGACACAGTAATCTTGCTTCGAAGGGAAATGTTGGGGTAAGCCCCTGCCTTTTCGAATGCGCAGCTTCAGGGAAAAGCCCCGCAGCGGCTGCGAATCAGCAGCTGTGTCATATAAAAGAATCAGCACCGACTTGAAACCAACCCGTAGCAAGGAAGACGTATAGACAGCCCCCTTGTTAAACTGCAACCAGGACAATGTACATAATATGTAATCTTCTGGACTAGCAAAGGGGTCCCATGTGCTTCACTGTCTTGCACTGAAATACATGGGATTAAAAATATTTAACTTTAACCAGATCATGCCCGATTCCTAACATTTGACAATAGTCAATCACAAAATAAAACATCCAGGTTTAAATCCCAGTATAAACCCTGCTTCTTGTCCACACTAACAGTCCCCACAGGAAATCACCATAATGTTCATTACTGCTTCATAGTATTTAGCAAACATTTTGCTTTAAAGATTTTATTGTTGTAAAGTCTTATTTTTGCTACTGATCTTCCTGGTTCAAACATTGATTCGATCCATCTTGTTTGTGGGGGAACAGAAGAATCGAATCTGAACCTCATGATCTGGGCATGTATATATGCAATCTTTTTCATCAAGTTAACATCACGTCCTATCCATTCAGCAGGTTTGGAGAGACTTTTTGGAAGGTAGGAATTCTGACCAGGATTATTGAACTAGTTTTGAACTGGTCTGACTGGTTCTCTTTTAGCCTCTTGGCTATTCTGCTTTGGTTTCCAGTAATGGGAATAATCATTTGTAAATGAAAACTAATTGACACGTGCAAAAGGGCAGTAAGAATTTCCCTATCTCCTCTTGGAGAGGTATTTAATCTACTTGTGATCTGCAATCTGATCGTTACGGCGAACAGTTTTTCAACTGATTTCTATAGTGGCTTGTGGCTTAAATTTTCAGCAGATAGGGACATTTATGTACTTGCTGTAAAAGCTTCAGTGGGGATGCCTATAGATAGCATTGATTGCAGCCTGGGACGCTTATGAGAAAACTTGCGCCCAGTGGAAATTCTCATTTTGAGGAAATTAATTCACACTCATTTTCCCACCCCCAGCTGTAGGCCACTTTTTTTTCCTTTTGGTAATCAAAATCAAAGGCTATTAGTCATGATGGCCACTATATATTTCAGAAGCAGAGGAAACATGTCTCTGAAAACCAGTCACTTGAGAAAAGCAACAGGAGAGGGCTATTGCCCTCCTATGGCGTTTGTGGGCTTCCAGAGGCATCTGTAGCCTACAAGCCCCTACCCCCGCCCCAGATGCCCGGCTTTGGAACCTTTGCCCGTTTTTCTCCTGCTTGATCGGGAAGTAAACAAGGCGGAGAGTAACGACCGGGCTGCAGCTTCGGGGGGGGGGGAGGGGGGTTCCTGAGCATGCTCAAACTCCACCCGCCGCAACGGAGGAGGAGGGGCTGCCTGGAGAAACGGAAGGCATCAGCATGCGCGTCGGCTCGGGTTTGGGTTGGCTGCTGCGGTTGCCTTCGGCGGCTCAGCACGGCCGCGCTTCCTGCAAGAGAAGGACGCCGGCGCGCCGTCTGCAGCCGTGGGCCGTGCTGGGCTGCCGCTGGCACGGCGGCTCCATGGCTGGCTACGGCACGGAGCTGCGCGGCCGGCTCCACTCGCCCGATTACCGCCTCTACTTTAGTAAGTAGCAGCGCCCCGAGGAAGCCACGTGCGCAGCAACAGCGGCCTCCGAACGCGCCTGGGGCGCCTTTGGAATTGGAACGCTCTGTGACATGGCGTTCTAGGGCGGGGCTTGAGCGCTGGGGAAGAATGGAATACGCGCGGTTGTAGGGCGGGGCCTAGGGAGGACCCCTCCCCTTCTGATGATTGTAGTTTAAGGACGTGAAGACTCGCTTTGCTGGGTCTGAACAAAGACCGGACTGTTGGGTGTTTGTAGCAGCAGGTAGTCTGGGATGCCCCCGGTTTGGGGCGTGTAGCCAGAGTTACCTGGGCAACTCCCCCACGAGGGAAGGCTGGCATTGTTAAGTTTAGAGAAAAGACGAGGAGAGGGAGACATGCTAGAGGTGTACAAAATTATGCATGTTGTGAAGAATGTGGCTAGGGAGACATTTTTCTCCCATTCATAATATTAGAACCCGGAGTCATCCTATGAAGTTGACTGGTGGGAGATTCAGGACAGATAAAAGGAAGGTCTTCTCCACACATTGCATAGTCAATGTATGGAATTCGCTACCACAAGGCATAGACGTGGCCACCAATTTGGATGGCTTTAAAAGGGGGTTAGACAGATTTCTGACACCCAAGAGTATGTGATCGAATGCTCAGTTTCCTCACCATTGCACTGTCTATGCCCTGTACTGGTTGCTGCACAACAGATGTGCAACATGTAAGCAGCAGATATGCCAGTGGTTAAAAATCTCGGCACAAGCCACTGGGAAGGTTAGGAGCTGGAGTTCAGTTGAGAGACAACATGATTTATGTGTGTAAAGTTGAACCTGTTGCATCTCCATTAAAGGTAGTAGAACTGAGGAAGGGCCCGATGGAGACCCTGAAGAACTCTTGCCAGTCAAACTAGGCAGCGTGTGCTAGGCCAGATCTACACCAAGCAGGATATAACATTTTGAAAACGATTTGAAAATGGTATATGGAATGTGTCCTGGACCTGAACAGTTGTCAAAACTGTTATAAAGCAGTAGTGTAGATCCTGCCCTAGGTGGAACAGTGATTTGACTGGATGCACGGCAGCCTCGTATGTTTCTGTGAAGCTCTCCTGCATACTTTCTGTTGAAATGTAGTCGCCTCAGAGCACAGCCTGTTAAATATTAACACATTCCTGAAAGTGTAAGTGGTGGAGTACGCTTGCAGTTTCTCTACTGGTGTTCATAGGAGCTTAAGAGCCATGCTGGAATAGCTACTAGTCAATGGCTATTAGTCCTGATGGCTATATGCTACCTCCAGTATCGGAGGCAGTATGCCGATGTACACCAGTTGCTGGGGAACATGGGTGGGGGGTTCTGTTGCACTCGTGTCCTGCTTGTGGGTTTCCCCCAGACAGCTGGTCAGCCACTGTGTAGACAGAATGCTGGATTAGATGGACCTTCGATATGATCCAACATGGCTCTTCGTATATTCTTAATAACACCTTCTCACTTGTGCTCCCTAGCAACTGGTATACATAGGCATGCTGATCCTTCAAATGGCCATGGATGAACAAGTTTCAACATTGGTTACTAGTCATACAAATGCCCTATGCAGGTATTTACCCACATGCGTGAAGGCTAAAGCTATGTTTGAAGGGAGACTGTAACTTCTCGGAGGTAGTAACAGTTGTGGGTGCAATCAAGATTTTCAGTTGCAAGTGGTGCTGTAACTACCAGATGGAAGTGGTTAAAGTCACTTCCTAGTCAATAAGGGGATGTCAGGGTGAAAAGGCAGTGCCTGACTTAGCCCGTGTCCCCTTCACACTTTCATTTTAGTAACATCTGCATAGGGCTAAAATAGGTTCTGTTACAGTACAATTTTATGCATGTTTAGTCAGAAAAAATCCCACAAACCCTAGCATGCCCCAGCCTGCCATGGAGCATGCTGGGAGTTGTAGGACTTTTTTTCTGTCTAAACATGCACAGGATTGCACTTTTAGTTGCCGTTACACTATTTTCTAGGAAATTAATTGAATGGATTAGGTTTTTTAAATAATTCACCCACCTATTCCCAATCAGCTGCCCTCCAGGTCTGTTGAACTGCAACTCCCAAAATCCTCCAACCTGGGGGATGCTGGAATTTACAGTTGAACACATCTGGAGGGAACCAGATTGGGGAACGTTGAGTTAGTCTCTGTAAAAATCATGGTGTTGACATGGGGGAAAAGGCAAAGGTCTAGACATATTTGAATGTATGACTGCAGAATAGGAGTAGCAATGTAATTTTTATGGTAAACCAAAACTAGACTTTTCAGCTATCTTTGACATTGTCACTTGAATTATCTGTACAGTGAAGTGGGGTTAGTGATCCAGTATGGTTGATCATATCTCAGCTTAATATCCTGGCTTGTTCGAAAGCTGGTACCAATAATGTCTAGTTTTAATGAAACAGGAAACCATGATTAATTGATGACTTCCTGGTTTGATTCTTCATGCCAAGAAGGGAGGAGCAAAGGGGCTCCATGCATGGGCAAAAGGCATATCTTGGCTTATTAAACTGAGAAATGATCATCGATATGCAGCCATTGTGTATATTCTAGCTAAACAAACCACATTCCTTTATGTCTGTAGAGATAGATGCAAGCAGGTGAAATGTATACTCTTTTTAATGTGTGTTTAATCTTCATGTGTGTGTTTCTTTAATCTTGTAGAAAATTCAAAGGGAAAATACATTTCCCCATTCCATGACATTCCTCTGTTTGCTGGCTCAAATGAGGTAATTATGTGTGTAATACTCTTCTGTTTGTTCACGTTGCTGGAAAGTGAGGTCTGTTAAGGGTTTGTCTTTCACTTTTAGCTTTCTAATACTATAGTATTTTTTTTTTAAGGTCAGTACAGATAATTAGAGTTAAGTTTGATTTCATCGACATCCCAGGCCTCTGAGTGGTAGTCTCAAACCTGTAGAGGTCAGGAGAACCAGGGCTCACTTACTAAAGAAAAACTCAAACCAATGGATGGTTACTGTGCTTTCATGTGTTCTGCTGTCAGGGTTGAAAGAAGCTTGAGCTGGTGGCTTATATTAGGGGTGTGCACGCCAGAAAATATTGTATTTTATCGTTATCGTAATTTTGGACCAAAAAAATATATCTTCTCCGATAATATCGTAGGTGAACCGTATCGTCTTCACAATAATTATTGGAAATCCGATATTTAATTTGGAGCTCTATTTTGCCCTATAGTGTTGAATTTTTTTAGAAAAAAATCCTATAACATCTGTATTTTCAAAGTTACAGGCTTGAAACTTGGTCACAATGCTTATGGGGTATGCCTAAGTATGTGTATGAAATTTGAGATCGATCCCTACAACCCTCGATTTTATATGAATTTATTAAAGATCGTTTAAGTTCTGACAGGTCAAAAGTTGCACGATCATTCAAAAATTCATATAAAATACGGGGGTGGAGGGATTGATCTGAAATTTGGCACATATGTGTAGCAACATGTGCTAGACATGTGTATGAAATTTCAGATTGATCCCTCTAACCCTCGATTTTATATGAATTTATTAAAAATCGTGCAACTTTTTGACAGGTCTGAATGAACGCACGTGGCGAGTTGTCATTCTGACCTGTCAGAACTTGAACGATCTTTAATAAATTCATATAAAATCGAGGGTTGGAGGGATAGATCTCAATTTTCATACACATACTTGGGCATACCCCATAAGCCCTGTGACCAAGTTTCAAGCCTCTAACTTTGAAAATATAGACGTTATAGGTTTATTTATATGGCAGTCCGATAATCCGATATAATCAGGCTGAAAATTATCGTCTCCGATGATTATCGTAGGAAGTTGTATTGTATCGTTAATGTTAATCGTATGTACAATAAAGAGCATATTGTATCGTTATCGTACATTTTAACGATACAATACACATCCCTAGTTTATATTGACCACAGCTGGATTAACTTCAGTCTTGCCTACTTCTTTAAAATTAAAATCCTCATGTACATTGATGCACAAAACAAGAGCGCCCATTAATCATGCCTTAACCATAATGTGATCCTGAGAATGTACTTCATCTTAGGAACAAAAGATGTGTCTTGCTAGGACCACTATTCACTTAGTCTAGCATTGTTTGCAAGAATCCCAGTAAACAGTAGGCAGTAGGTGGTCCACCAAAATTCTAGGAGGTAGAATGGTGTACCTTCTGCCCATCTCTTCACATGAAAAGCCCAAGGTAGTTTACAGTAATCAACATGATTAAGGGTTCTACCCTTAACATGATAAATAAAATGAATAATTTCAAATTAAATATGTAAATAATAATTAAAAATAAATAAATAAATAAATAAAATATAAATTGGAGTTTGAAGATCAACATAGCCCATAAATGAATGCAATGCAGTCAACCCATCCCTGGGGGAGAAAGGCCAATTTTGGATTGCTTGCAGGAGAGTCCAGCTTCAGTTTTATTGCTGCTTTGTGGGTCATAATGTGTTAACTTAGCAGCACAGCTTACCATGCAGACATCACCAAGTTCACCTTCTGGAATGTCAAGGGCCACTGTTAGTCTGAGTGGACAACACTGGGATCGCTGGTAGAACGGTCCAATTCACTATGGGCTTTAGCACAGTGGCAGAGCAAATGCTTTGCATGTAGAAGGTCCCTGGCATCTCCAGATAGAGCTAGAGAAGAACCCTGGGAAACCGTTGCCAGTCAGAACAGACAATACTAAGCTAGATGTACCAATGGTTTGATTTGGTATTAGTAAGCTTCCTGTTTTGATTAGAAGGCAGCTGCATATTTCTATCAAGAAGCTTTTCTACATTAGATATTTATTTTGCACTCGTGATTCCTTATTCATGGTTGTTTACAGATTCTTTTTCGTGATCCTCCAGTTTCACTTCTGTTTTTAAGAGCCCTTTCCCGGGTTATTTTAAGCTGGGGGAAATGGGGTATTATTTCTGAAAGCCAAAGAAAAGGTAGTTTTCTACTTTTGTATTTGAGCTATTCCGCTGTAGCACAGTGCCATCTAGATATTATGATGCGGAAAAGCAAGCAAGAAAGAAAAGGCAATTCTGCGATGAAACCGAAAGTAGATATAGCAGTTAACAGCTTTGTGTAGAAAAGCTCTAGGACTGACCCTGAGCAATCAGTATACGTTCAAAAGCATTTGCTTCCACAGGCCAGGGAGGTTTTTTTTTACTCTTTTTGCTCGATCTTTTGGCTTTATTTGTTTTTATTAGGGCTGTGAACAGCCCCCCCCCCCCCCCCGATTTGGTCCGGATCTGGATGATCCGGATCGGGCCCAGACTATGGGGAAAAGGACTCACCGTCCTCCCCCCACTCTCCCTGCTTACCTGCTGCCTCCTCGTTGCTGCCATCGTCCGCTGCTTTTGCTCTACTGAGAACCAGGCCTTGCAGCATGATTCTCAGTAGAGCGGAAGCAGCGGCGGCCAGTGATGGCAGCTGTGAATGGCGGCGGTGACGAGGAGGGAGCAGGTAAGCAGGGAGAGTGGGGGTAGGGCGGTGAGTCCAATGGATTCACCCCCCAGCCTGGCGTCCCTGGGTGCCGGCTGCGCAGCCGGCACCTAGGGACCTGGAAGGCCAATGGGTTCCGGAACAATCCAGACCTCCCCCAGTCCGGTTCAGATCATCCCGATCCGCTTCGGGATCCAGATCCAGATCTGTTCCTAGCCCTAGTTTTTATGGTGTGTTTTACTTAAGCTTTTGTTCATCACAATTTTATTATTTTCTATCCTGCTTTTGGGGTGCAAAAGCGGGATAAAAATTAATTAATACTATACCACCTTTTAGTCATGCTCCCAGGACAGTTTACAAAAAAGATGAACAGGTAAATAATGCTTCAGCAAAACAGGAAAATATTCCCAACCCCTTAAGATACAAAAACAACACAACTAGGTTGAGTACGCTGGTGACAATAAACACCTTACAGATACTTTCTTTACACAAAATACAGTTCTTTATGTGGGATTGGCAAGAGTCTTAAATTGGTAAGTTTTAATATATTTGTAAAGAGTATTTGTTACATATTTCAATTTTAAAAAATATGAATTGTTAACAAATAACAGAATATTTTATAAATATAATATATTGGTTTTGTATTCACATGTTTTAATACTGCAGTTGCACTTTTTAACATTATTATTGATTCTTGTGATTTATGGATTATATGTTTGTATAGTTTGAACACTTCCTATACCACTGAAGTCCATAGGTCGAAATGCGTCTGTGGGATTTGAAAGTTTTAGTATAGTGTTCTTTATGTTAATATATACTGGTAATTGTTCTGATTGTCTTTTGCTTTAGGCAGCCTGTAAATATTAAATACTTTGAAATAATTGTTATCAGTATTATTATTTTTACCTTTGTTGTTTATTGTCACCAGTGTACCCAACCTAGTTGTGTTGTTCATGTAAATAGTGCAACATATTAATGGTTTCAGCACAGGGAGACATGTTCCATTTATACTAGTCATGAATGGAATCTTCGAACTAGATAAAAGGTGTTACTCAGAGAAAGGTAAATGTGCAGCAATCCTATGCACATTTATTTGAGAGTAAAACCTGTGGAACTCAGTGAAATTTCCTGTATTGGACTGAGGTATATATTTCACTAAAAAGGGTAGGATTTGTGAGCATAGCTGTTTAATTTCAGTTGAAAATTAACCACATATGCAGCCTGATCCTGTGCGTATTTACTTGCGCTTATGTTCCCCTGGTGGAATTTATTCCCACGTCAATGCAGAAAGGATTGTAGCCTTCATTTCTCCCGATTTGAGCTTGATGCCTGCAAAGACGTGTGAAGTCCTTATTCCACTCTGCGCTAGTGAGACTGGAGTATTGTGTAAGATTCTGAGCACTACATTTCCAGAAGGACATTGACAGTTTAGAACAGGTTCAGAGGAGGGCAACAAAGATGATACAGGGACATGAGGGCAGGCTGAAGGAACTTGGGATGTCCAGTCTGGAGAAAAGAAGACCGAGGGGAGACATGTTAGCAGTGTTCAGGTACATAAAAGGATGCTGCAGGAAAGATGGCCAAGAACTATTTTCCATGGCTGCAGAAATTAGGAGACAAAATAATAGGTATAAGTTACAGCTACCTAGATTCTGATTAAATATAAAGAAAACCTCTTGATGGTAAGATCTGTACAACAGTGGGACAGTCTACCTACGGAGGTTGTGGGTTCTCCATCTCTGGAGGCTTTTAAGGAGAGGCTGGACAGCCAACTCTCATGGATGGTTCAATTGGTTTTCCTGCACATTGCAGACAGTTGGACTACTAGATGATCCTTGTGGTCCCTTCCAACTGAACAATTCTATGCTTCTATGATTCAGTAGTGTTTAATTAAATACTTTCTTACTCAGAACCATATTTTAGATTTATGAGTAAAGCATTGGATATGCAGTGATTGTTAAAATATTTCCTGTACAGGATGAGGAGATTCCTGCAAAGAGATCAAAGATCAATGGAAGTGAGGTATGATCGCAAAGCTTTTTTCTTGGCATGATTGCTTTGCTGTACTTGTTTTGATGGGGGTGGGTGGGAGGGAAGGTGGGTAGGTGGGGGATTTTTTTTAAAGAACTAAATGGATTGGCCAGGGTTGTTTCTTTGTTTTGCCCTGCACCCTCAGCTTGTTCCCAGTTAAAAATGCAAAAACTTCCCCAAACCTGTAGACATTACTGCCCCCATTCCAGATGAGGAGTGGTAAGATGATTCATTGCAATTATTTACAAGCCAGAGAAGGCCTTGGTGAACAAATGTGTTTTCAGGAGGCATTGGGGATGCCACATTTTCTGCCTCCAAAACTGCATAGGTGAGGGTTTTCCAGAGGATCGGAGCCAACACCGAGAAGGTATTACATGGCGACATTTTGTTGGTCGTGGAATGACCAGCAAGGCCTCCTCTGAAGATCTCAAAGTCAGCCAGGTATATATATGGGAAGGTGGTCTGCTAGGTATGCTGGACCCTAGTTGTTTAGGGCTTTGTATGTCACAGCCCAACTTTGAACATGGCTTGGTAACTAATGGCTTGTCTAGCTGATGTACCTTCCAGTGGGTGACAACAGAGAGGCTCTTGGATTGAGTGGAACCAGGCCTCTCCTTTTCCGTCTCTGCCCACCATCCTGCCCCCTTTTCTCCCTCTCTGATCTCTTCCAAGGACACTGTTGCATCCTTGAAACAGAAGCTGCCACAGTGCTTTCTACAGCAGCTCCAAGACATGCAGGGAGGAAGAATCCACACTTGGATTCCTGCCCACAAGGTTGGAGCTATGTCTACATCATCCTAAGTATCTACATCAGCCTGTGATGTAGGATGATATCTGGGAAGCCATAGGATTGCTCTGTTAAAATTGCATAGCCTGCATCTTCATCCAGAAAAGGGTTTTAGGGAAGTATATACAAACATCAGATACTTGATACAATAAAAAACTGTATAAAACATAAACAAAATACAGTATAATTGAGAGGTATAATACTATTTCCAAATAGCAAAACATTCAAATTTAAAATACTTGGGAAAATAAAATAAGGGTTTAACCTGGAGTCAAAAAGAGTACAATGATGGCCCCAGGCATATCTCTGGTGGGAGGGTATTCCAAAGTTGGAGTGCCACCACAGAAGGCCTTCCCCCTTGTAGATGGTAAATGTATTTCCATTGTAAAAGGAATAGGAGGGCCTCTTCTTCTATGATTATTTTAGCTCGCACACAGGTTTATATATACTTAGATGCTGGCCTACCAGACTTTGCTCCTTTTTCAAAAGTGACCCTCTGGAAAAACTAGTTGCTAACGATCTCCCCGACGAGGCCCGCCTGGCGCCAACATTGTTATCTTTTCAGCGCCAGGTCAAGACTTTCCTCTTCTCTCAGGCATTTGGCAATATCTGAGGAGCCTGGGTTTGTTTTGTTTTGTTTTTGTCGTTTTTGAAGTGTTGAAGTGGTTTTTAAATGTACAGATTGTGTGTATGTTGTATGTTTTTGCTGTTTTAATTTTTGTATATTGTTTTTAATTGTTTTTAATCCTATGTAAACCGCCCAGAGAGCTTCGGCTATGGGGCGGTATACAAATGTAATAAATAAATAAATAAATAAATAAATATGATGTCAGTATGGATGGCTCATTAGCTTGCATAATTTGTATCAACTTGTGAGTGAGATTATATCTAAATATAAACTATACTAGTGTGACTATTTTTGAATTAGTGAAAATACTTTAAGCAGGACTGGGTAAAGTCTGTGTTGTACATTCTTATAATATTCTTATAATATTCATTAGTTGCTGCTATGCCATAGAATCCTTCCACACCTGTCTATTAGATGACTTCAGAGAAAGGTTGTTTGTTGGAATAATAATTCAGCCTCTTTTTCTGACTTTTAATCCTGAACTTTTTGCTTGTGTCATGGAATTGAAAATAGCCATTCTGGTTGAGAGATCAGTGGAAAAACAGAAAGGACTCTTCACATTTCCAAAGCCAAGATTTCTGGATGTGCTCATAGTGACCCTGTTCACACACTAAGCCACAGTGACTTAAACATTGTGGCTTAGTGTGTCAAGTGAACCATTCCTAACCAAGGGGTTAGTGCCCTAACCATAGCTTACCGTCTTGTCTGAACAGGCCTAGTATAGCCTTATAACATAGAAAATGGGCCTGTTCAGACAATGCGCTAAGTCATGGTTAGGCTGCTAACTCTTTTGCAGCAAAATGTTAGTGAGCATGTGTAAACCTTGGTTATGTAGCCACCATCATTAGGAATAGTTAACATGACATGCTAAGTCATGGTTCACATGAGACGCTAAGCCAATAATGTTAACTCAAAGTGCTTAACCACCATGGCTTAGCATGTCATCTGAACAGGGTCTATATAAAGCATGCTTTCTTGGAAGTATTCCTGAATCCTTTTGCAGGGGGCAATTTTTCACTAGCACAATTTTCACCAGATTTTTTAAAGAATAGGTGAGACTAGGAAGAAAACATATGTGACTGTCTTTTAAATACAAGAATAGCATAAAGAGCTGGGGCAACCAGATGCAAATGTGCTGAAATCTGACTGAGGAGGCAATGAACCAATTATCATAAACAAAACCTGGGTGATGTGAGGCTGGATTAAACATGTGCATGTTGAATTAGTCTTTGAATGGTCTTGCTACAAATCCAGGCCGCCTTAACATCTGTGATGGGTTAAAATGTAACACAACCTGAAACATTTTATACTTTGAAAACTCTTACCAATTTCGAGATCTACACTCCTGTCTACTAGCAACAATAGGTTATATAGGTTAAAAGTTAAAACAATAGGTTAAAGTTAAAACAATAGGTTAACAATATAAGTTAAAACAATAGGTATAATAGGTTAAAAGTCAATGTCTTCTGCCTGCAGCGCTCTTCTAGCTGTATCTGAGCTGCTGTGATGTCACAGAATGGTCATAAACATTCCAGCTGTTAGGGAAGACTTAGTTATGGAATGCTGAATTGGTGTAATGGCAGTGAGAGCAGCAGAAGGTGTATTTGCTTGGGAGAACAAATCTGCCGGTGGCCTGCACAGGATGGGTTGTAGGGAAGGGGATTGGGGATGGGTGTGCAGGCTGGCTGAGGACCAGTGAAGGAGTAAAAGGGACCACAGTTGCAAGGGGGAGGTTGAAGGAAATCTGTTGCAGGGGATTGCTGGGAGACAGTGGGCTGAGTAGACGAGGGGGCCTAGTGTCAAAAGAGGTTGTATTGAGGAATTTGGCTACCCTTCTCACTTTGTACCCACAGCTAGTTTCCAATTAAAATTCACAAACTTCACCCATCCCTCTCCCCAATCAATGTCACCTTTCCTGACAAACGCTTAACGGCATGTTTTTGTTTTGTTTTTAAAAACCCGGATATTAATATATTTAGATAGGGTGACCCTATGGAAAGGAAGACAGGGCTCCTGTGTCTTCAACAGTTGTATATAAAAGGGAATTACAGCAGGTGTCCTTTGTATCCATGCAGCACTTGGTGAGATTCCCTCTTCATCACAACAATTAAAGCTGCAGGAACCCTGCCTTCTTTTGTATCTGGTCATTCTAGTATAGCTCCTGCAGCTTTAACTGAGAGCTTTGGCTATTGGGCGGTATAGAAATGCAATCTATCAATCAATCAATCAATCAATGGTTATGATGAAGAGGGAATTTCACCAAGTGCTGCATGCTTACAAAGGACACCTGTTGAAATTCCCTTTTCTAGACAACAGTTAAAGATACAGGAGCCTGTCCTCCTTTCCATATGGTCACCCTAATTTAGAAAACCCACTCAGAATGAAACACTATTTTTCTAGATGACCGTTAGGCAATCAAGATGCCTAAGATTTTTCTATAAATCTCACTGTCAAGAACAGGGAGTAGAACAGAGGGGTTAAAAGACATAAGTCAGTCAGTCAGTTGTAATCCATAGGCATGATAAATCAGCAAAATAGAACATCTTTCATTTTTGAGTTTATTGTAATTGTGAATTGTAAAACAGTTCTACCCTACTCTTCTTTAAATAGAAACCAGAGTAGCTTACAGCATAGATTTAAATCAAAGTGCAACGATAAAATCAACCACTATTTATTATTTATTTTGACTCTGCCCTCAAAACAATGTTTCCAGGATGTCTCTTTATTGTTTGTTAGGAAATCTGCATTGCAAAGCATTCATTCATAAGAGGAAAGGGGGTATTTCAAGTTTTTGTTGAAAAAACATTCTGTCTTTGTCCCCTTTGTAAATAGTTACTCAAAATTGTTGTTTTTCCATGGGTCCTAGATGGTATCAAACACACGTTTCTTAGATTATCCTCAGCCTGGAGAAGTTCCAGCCATGTGTATGTTCTCGCTGGCTTTGGGAAGAGAGCTAGAAAGAGAGAACTAAACCTTCTGGTCCTGACGTTTTAACAAGAAAGACAACCAGGACTGGGCCGGAAGTATACACCTCCTTGATGACATGAACGTAAGAGGAACCATGCTGGATCAGGCCAAGAGTCCACTAGTCCAGCACTCTGTTCACACAGTGGCCAACCAGCTGTCACCCAGGGACCCACAAGCAGGACATTGTGTAACAGCACCCTCCCACCCATGCTCACCAGCAACTGGTGTATACAAGCTTACTGCCTCGGATACAGGACCATGATCTAAATGGACCTCTGATAATGAACCATTATCTAAAGAGGCAGGCTTCTAAAAAGCCAATCAGGGAGGTTTGTGCTAATAGTGTTCCTGTTGCATACTTAAGTGATGGGCATTTAGATAGAACCAGCAAAATGGCTCCTTGACACCCTTGCAAGATTTAGAATGTTTCACAGAGCATTTTATAGGACAGAGTTTTATAGGACAGTTGACTAACTCAGCAGGGAGAATATTTGATGTAAGGGCAGGATTTGTGATTGTGTGGAAGGGGCATGCGCAAAGGCTGGTCTCACGAGTTCCAATGCGTATGCATAGATCGGCTGAGGAACCTGCCACTGATACTGTTCTTTCCCACGCCTCCCATCATGTCTGTTGGTACAAGGGCTAATGTGAGTGGATGCTGCAATCTTTTTAGCGGTGTTCTGTGTTTGCTTATCACCCCTTTGTCTGGTTTGACTTCCCTTTCCCCCCCACCCCTGTACTCAAAACATGTATTTCCGTGAAGGCATCAGTGGCTCAGATGCTCTCTGTGAACGTCCGTCATGTATATTTCAAGTAACATTGCTCAGTTTTCTGCTCCTAAGTTCCTTCTTACAGCCTTTTTTCAAGCAGGAGTGTAGGAGACCCATATCAGAATCTAACCCCCACCTGAGGTCTCAGTCCGGCCCTCTAGTCCTCCCCCTCCCCACACCGTTTGTTTGGTGGTTTCTGGCTTTTGTGTAGTTTTTTCCCATTTAAAAATGTTGAAATCCTCTGCTTAGGCTTTGGTACTGGCAATTAGAGCTTTAAGCTAAATGTTGCTGATATATTGGGTATTTTAGCTCCACCCCTTTCACATTTGGCCCCACCCACCACTGGAATATGGCCTCTGAGAGCTTCTCCAAAATGGAATTTTGCCTACAGGCTGAAAGAGTTTCAACACCCCTGTTTTAAAGCCTGTATGAAATTATATCTTGGGTGGGTGGGGGGAGGATTCACTGAAGACAGTTAAGATTTCCTCCTTTGCATTTTGCTCCCCACCACAAATCGAGACTTCATCCAGTTCACAAAAGCTGGCTTTGATAACACCGTCCGGCTAGTGTCTGGAAGAGGCAGTTGTGAACTGCAGATGTAAATCGTTAAAACTGTGTGTACCCGGTTCTTCGTCACACTTACGAATTGCATGGCCAGGTTTTATTTTGGGAAAGCTTGTTCAGTGAACATCTTTGTCTTTCTGACATGATGCTTTCTGCAACAAACGAGTTGTTTCTGCCCATCACTGATTTAGTCTGTCTATGGTACTGGCCTGCGTTCTTCTTCTGGGAACTCCAAAAATCGACGGCTGAACTGATCAAATCTCCTGTGAATTCGTGCAGGTGGAAAGCTAGAGGCCCCCTGAGTTTCTGAGTGGAAGCTTTTGCTTTTATTGTAATGTTGAAGGATGGTGCAGGTATTAAGGCTAGGTCTAGAGCCCCACTGGTGCTAGAAACAGGAACCCTGTTTCCAGTGGAGGCTGGCGGCTCCCATGTCTTTGGGGCGGTGAATCCGCTCCAGGGTTCAGTCAGAACTCTAAAGGAGCTATCCAAGGTTACAAAGTTATAAACCGCCGGTCCAGGCATATTAAAAACGTGAGCATTGCAAACAGGCAAGATTCAACCAGCAAGCCGACTAATTGCAAAATTCTAGTTAATATGGCAGACATCATCTGTAAAGATAATTTTATCTCCACGCTCACATTCTGAACTACACGGTTGAGTAAATGTTATAACCTGTTCCTCTGAAATGGCTGGGGGGGGGGGGTTATATCAAGGCCTTGATACCTTCCTCCTTATCTCAGCCATAAACTGCCAACAGTTGGATACTCCTTTCCTCAGTGGTGGCCTTGAGTTCAGTATAAGAGAGCGAAGGGAAAAAGGACCTGAGTGATGTCAGCTGTATTAACATGTTACCTGACCTACGATCTGTAATGGTACCAGCTCAGCATTCTGCTGCTGCTTCCTGCTGCCCATGTAAAAGTAGCCTATGTTTGGAGGTGGTTCATATTTTATTTATTACATTTCTATACCAACTCAGCCAAAGCTGTCTAGGCGGTTCATGAGAATTAAAGCCACAATTAATTAATTTCTATACTGCCCAATAGCTGAAGCTCTCTGGGTGGTTGATAACAGTGACCTTGTTGAGAAAACACGCTAAGCCACAGTGGTTAAGCATTTTGAGCTAAGCGTTATGGCTTAGCGTGTCGCGTGAACCATTCCTAACCATGGTGGCTACATAACCACAGTTTAAACACGCTCACTAACCATTTGCTGCAAAGGGGTTAGCGACCTAACTGTGGCATAGCGTGTCGTCTGAATAGGCCCAGTAATTGTTATTGAACTGTTTAACCATGGTTAGGGAGGTGGAGTTTGCTGTGAAAAGGGGAGGGGCTGTATGGAGCAAGCAAACATTGCTGGTGTCAATTTTTGAGGGCCCATGGGCAAGCCACTCTTAAGTGGAGCCCTTCTACCTTCTCACCACCATTGTCACTGGCTGCTCTTGCTTCTCCTTTTTATCAACATTATTACCACTTGCTTGTTTGACTACAGAGAGCAAGTAGCCAGTGGCATCTACCACTCATTCTTCTCACCACCGCTGTTGTCTGGGCCAGAGTGAGAGGCAGATGAACAAGCAGCTTGCAATGGTGCAGAAGAGGAGCACGTTCAGGAGGTTCTTGTCAGTGAACCCCTTCTAGGGCCTGCGTCCTTGGCCCAACCATGCCTACCATTGATGCTGGCCCATCAAGCCCACATTCCTCCAGTTGGTTCCCAAATTGTTTGCCATGGCTAGCAGGGGCCCAGCATTATGTATCCTCTGGATGTGGAGTGGATAATAACCTTGGTTGTGTGCATTCTCAGATGTATTAATGTTTTGTTTTGTATTGCATTCTCATTTGTTTCCCTTTTTTCTTTTCAGATTGTATTTAACATGATCGTAGAAGTGCCTCGTTGGACAAATGCTAAAATGGAGGTAACTTAATCCTATAGCCTAAGCTCCTAAAGCAGCTTACAAATAAATAAATATTGCAAGGGGGGCTTGCAACAAAACATTGTTATTTATTTATTATTACATTTGTATCCCGCCTTTTTCCCTCTTGCAAGGAACCCAAGGTGGTTTACATAGTCTTCCTCCTCTCAATTTTTATCCTCACAACAACCCTGTGAGGTATGTTAGGCTGAGTGCCAATGCCTGGTCCAAAGTCACCCAGTGAGCTTCCAAGGCTGAGCGGGGCCTAGAACCCAGGTTGCCCGAGTCCCAGTCCAACACTCTAACCGCTATACCACATTACTTTTGCAAAGTAACCTTGCCTCTTAACAGGAGTGTTCCTGCTCAGAGTTCTGTTCAGCCAGACAACTTGTCATTGGCCTGAACAGGTTAATTTCTTTCAACAGACTCATGAACATTCTATGTCTCAAACTGCTCTTAGCCATAGACTTGATTAGTAAACTCTCGTAAGCCCCATGCATGTTGGGGAATGCTAGGCTAAGGTGTCCCCCCACATATGTAAAAGACTTTGCCTTATTTTGGGGTGACTAGACCTCTTTTGCTTCTAAACCCATAAACATACAGCCATCTAGTTTGCTATTAGGGAAATAAGTGTGACCTATAACGAAATGTTGCAGTACCAGTCAGACAGCCATGACCTCCTCCAGGCTACTTCACACACACACACGGTTCTTAATTTCTCCCTCCCCCAATCTCCCTTCACACATGTGGAGAGGACGAGGGTTGCCTGCCACTCCTGGCTGCATGTTGCATACCCTGTTGGTGACATTCTACCACCTTTGCATTCTGTGCAACCTTTGAGTTGAAAACTGTGAAATTGTGCTACAGTTGCACATGCTTAAGCTTCGCTTTCAAAACATCACATTGCATGCACAGATGTTGGGGGTCGTAGCGGGTATGTTCCCGCTCCCCGCTGCGCATTGGATGCACTTGCAGAGGGTATCCTTTGAACACACCTCTCGTGCCTCTTGTCATCAGTGATATCATAGATACTGTCCAATAGGTGCTTATGAAAATTGCACAGAAGAGTTCAATAGAAATGTTAATGCTACTGAGGAAGCGTGACTTGCATTTTTCCACTGGGAGTCCCAGGTCCCATTTTGCATAACTTTTGGTCCTGAATGTCAAAGGAGTATTCCCCCCCCCCCCAGATATTTTACAGTCTTATCATCTTACAAATAAGTATTGTCTTTGTTAGTTTCACCCTTCCTCCCACCTTTGAAGATAGGGCAAGTTATAAATCTAACTATAAAGCTTGAAGCTTTGGCAAGGTATTTCTTATGGGAATAATTAGTTGAACCATTCTATAGTAATCATCTTCCTTCCTTCCTCCCCACCCCCCCGCGCTTTCTGTTTCGCAACATGTTCAGATTGCCACGAAGGAGCCATTGAATCCCATTAAGCAAGATGTAAAAGCAGGCAAGCTGCGATATGTGGCAAATATCTTTCCCCATAAGGGCTATATTTGGAATTATGGGGCCTTCCCTCAGGTAATGTATATTCTTTTCCTGTCTGTCAGAATCTTGAAAGCTTTTCTGTCCTCTCAGCAAATTCCCCTCATAAATCCTGTGTATTTTAAGTATGCAGGACGGCATTCTGCAATGTGCATTGGGCCTGGGGAGGTGATTATGTAGACGTTTCGAAAAGCATCTTTATTTAGAAGTTGAGCACACATTTCCAGAACAATTGTCATGCATCCCATTATTATGCTTCAAGAGCAGAGTTCAGGTTCAAGGGGATATCTTTTGGTGTAACATGGCCCCACTTCCTGTTATTGGGCTATGCAGGTATTCCGGGGGTGCTTTTGCATGATGCATCTGTGTTGTAGACTAAGCTTTTGGCAGGCCAGGAAGACATAAAATTGGGAGGTGAGGCTGCTCCTGACCTTTCTTTTTGAATGGAGGGGTTGACTGGTTGTTCCTGAGGTAGAGCATGATGATGGCCCTTGCAGTGGCCACTACATATTTTGTATGGGTTTTTATTTTAAGTTTTTATTGTTATATTCTTTGATTCAGTTAAGGTCTTTTATTAGGATTATTGTATTTTTTGTAAACGGCTGACCTACTTTATTTTATGTACAGCGCTTTGTAATAAAGCTCTATATAAATACATTTTGTTGTTATTATAAGGGCTAGTTCTTAGCACCAATATTTATTTTATTTATTATATTTTTGTCCTGTTCTTTCTCCAAGGAGCTCAAGGCATCATGCACCTCTCATTTTATCTTCGTATTACCCCTGTGAGATAGTTTTTTACGGTTGGTGGGGATTTTGAACCAAAGTCTCTAGTCCTAGTCCAACCCTGAGGTCTCTAATGTGGTGCTGCGGACACTTCTCTTGGTGCCTGCCAGCCACCCTGCCCCACCCAATTTTTATTTTATTTCTTAAGATTTTTTTAAAATTAAAACAAAAAATAATTAACTGGGAAGCTGGCATACTGAAAAGGAAAGTGTTACCTTCTAGTTCCATCTTTATTTGGGTTCAAAAGAGTGCTTTTGTGTTTTGGAGTTTAGACTCCACATCTGCCTTGTAATTAGGTTCTTGGGCATGTTACTTTTCTTTTAATTTCACCAATTTACCTTCTGAGGGATGAGTATTCTGAAGAATGAGCCATGCCCTAACGGTAGCCATTTTGTGAATGAGCAATTCCTCCCCATGGCAGTCATTTTGAGAGGAGGGGCCACAACTCATTCAACAAGCACCCCCCAAGTCTTCCAGTTGTTTTGGACTACAACTCCTGGCTTTCCTCGTCTTTGGTCATGCTGGCTGTGACTGATGGGACTTGAAGCCCAAAACATCTGGAGGACACTAGGTTGGGAAAAGCTACTGTCTCAAGGATGATTATAGTCACTAGCAAATCTGATGCACAGAAGTAGCCTGCCCCTTTGTTCTCCAAATTTCAATAATCTGTACAGATTAATAAGCAGGCACACAATGATCACTAGAGCCTATTTTAGTAGTTCTTCTATTTTTTTCTTTTTCTTTCAACAGACTTGGGAAGATCCCAGTCATAAAGATGATAGTACAGGATGCTGTGGTGACAACGATCCCATTGATGTCTGTGAAATTGGTTCCCAGGTCTGTCTTAATTACTAGTGAGACTTATTCTAGAGTTTAATGTAATGTTTCAGCAGTTTTGTTTCCTAATAATAGCCAAGGAAAGTAGCCTGCAGAGTTCTGCATATAGATTAAAGCACAGCATTAGTTTAAACAAGTGTGACCTGCAACAAAATGTTGCCGTATACCCTAGCCTTCTAGCTGTTCAGGGTGCCAGTCAACGATGTCCTCCTCCAGGATTCTATAAGCTGTCAGGAACCCAAACAGACCTTTCTCTTATTCTCCCATAGACACACACACACTTTTGATTGTAATTGACACTCTGAATTCTCTTCTCATTGGACTGTTTTGGGTATTTTTTTACCCTCTTAGTGTTTTTGATACTATGTTTATATTTCTGCAAACTTCTGGGTTCTCCCAAGCAAGCTGGTATCTCCCATTCTTTCTCATTGGCCTCCATTTTGGCTTCAATCCTGTTAGCACTTATTGCATGAGTTTGCTGTTAGAAGGAATGATGCTGAGGGGAAGACGAGAAAAAATAGAGTTGAGATTTTTAAAAAACTATAAATTAGGAATGTTTCTTGTGGGAGGGAAGGCATAGGAAGAGGAATGCAGTTCAGCAGGGAGGAGGAAGGCTTAATTTTTTCATAGGAGCCGTGAGATCTTTAGGTAACTATCAAAACTTCAGCAACGAGATCCTGATGAAGGACTATCCATCCTGATGTTTCTCTGTACCAAAATAGCAGTCAAACCAAGATGGAAGACTGGTGACTGTGAGGGTGTGCCTGTTTGGGATTGTGTGGTTGGGTATGAACTGGGTTGGATGGAAAGAATAATGCTTGAGGACCAGTTGGGAGTAGAGCTAGAGAAACACAAACTTTATCCTCTGAGTTAAGAAGGGGATCAAAGGTAGCTGTACTTGGGAGGATGGGGGAAGAAGGTCCTTGGGCAAGGTTAGAGAGTAGTTAACAATTGTGACCATCGTTTGGCTTTGTGATAAAGCCAGCTGTTAAAGGAGGGTGTGCACTGATGAATTTGGGGTTTAAGCAAGTGCAGGCTGCATGCTTATAAAATGTGTAAAGTTGGGGATATTTGAATCAATGTTGACTTAATATTGGATAGGAGACATAATAAGTGCCATGCTGAATCAGACTGAGGGTCCATCTAATCCAGCACTCTGTTCACACAGTGGCCAACCAGCTGTCGACCAGAGACCAACGAAGCAGTACATGGTGCAACAGTACCCTCCCACCCATGTTCCTCAGCAACTGGTGCACACAAGCTTACTGCCTCAGATACTGGAGGTAGCACATAACCATCAGGGCTAGTAGCCATTGATAGCCCTCTCCTCCAGGAATTTATCCATCCCCCTTTTAACCATCCAAATTGGTGGCCATCACTACATCTGGGGTAGTGAATTCCATAATTTAACTCTGCGCTGTGTGAAGAAGTACTTCCTTTTATTTGTCCTGAATCTCCCACCAATCAGCTTCATGGGATGATCCCGGGTTCTAGTATGACCTTAAAGGGATATGAAAACAAAGTACCTAGATGTATTTGGGATCTGGCATGATTGGGTGAAGTGGAGAATGTAAGCAGTGGGACGGGACATGAATGAACACTTGTGAATAATAGATACAGGATGATATGAGACCAGGGGATGTTAGAGTTTTTAGAAACTCAGCTGGAGGCCAATCAATAGAAAAGGAACATGAGAAGCAGGTTGGAAAACTAGTACAGTTGAGAATGAAATTGACATAATTGAAAGCAATGGTGTAGTTGTTTTCAGTACCTTTCTGATTCTTTGAATTTAAGGTTCGCTCGCTTGGTGATGTTGTTAAGGTGAAAATCCTTGGGCTTCTAGGCCTTATTGATGAGGGCGAAACTGACTGGAAGGTCATTGCTATCAGTGTGGATGATCCAGAGTCACAGAAAATCCATGGTAAGCATGTTTATCCTTCGGTTAAATAATTCATTTTGCTCAGTCTACAAACATAAATCTGTTTCATGTCAAGATATTCTCCTTTAGGCACCTGGAGAGGTGTGATGCTTTGAAGAGTGCTAAAGATAGCGAATGGAGCATCCTCAGCTGTCACATCAAGCGACAATTTGTGGTGGGCGGTGGTTGTGGTGGAGCCGTAATAATGAAAGAGAATTCAACGTTTGTTTAAGTTTACTGTGTAGATACAGTGCATGTTGTTTTGTGGGTGGTTTTAGGGAGAGGCCATAGCTCAGTGGTTGAACACGTACTTTACAGTCCCAAGTTCAATCCCTGGCATTTCCAGGTGTGGCTAGGAAAAGGAATCCTGCCTGAAACCCTGGAGAGCTGCTGCCAGTCAGTGTTGACAATACTGGGCTAGTATTTGTATTAATCTGTTTGTACCGATTTGGCTTTGTAACTTCCAATTCCCTTTTCCTTCTCGTAAATAATTTCTCTGTCTTTTAATGTTGTGTTTCCTTTCCGTTTGGGGGTCAGTGCTAAGTCCAGTGTTACTCTGCAGCTGGGACGAAAAACCAAAGGAGGAAAACATCCAAGTCAGGTGAAAAGAAGGGAGAAACAGATTCTCAGGACGCAAAGGATATATTGATACAAAGCCCGACACGTTTTGGCCTGTGTCTTTGCAAAGGCCTTCTTCAAGGGGTTGTCAGAAGGCGTCTGCAGATTTTCCTCTAACAATAGACTAATCGATTGCTAGAGGAAAATCTGCAGATGTCTTCTGGCAACTCCTTGAAGAAGGCCTTTGAAAGGACACAGGCCGAAACACGTTGGGCTTTGTATCAATGAATCCTCTGCATCCTGAGAACCTGTTTCTCCCTTCTTTTCACTCTGCAGTTGGCACTACTAAGTATCATTTTTCTTTGGCTCTGAGACTTGAAGGAACCAGTTTGGTCCCTGATTCGGCAGAGTTAGGAGGTTAAGCAAGTCTGGGGACTCCCCCTGTCCTGGGCTGGTGGCAGGGGCAGGGGGTGGCAGTTTTCCATGAGAAGTGGAATCACGTTCTTTTCCTCTGCCTTTCCTTTACAACCCCCCATTCAAAAACTGAAAGTGTTGCAAGTACATTGCATTATAGGAGGTGAGCGCTCATCCATGTTTTAATATCAGTCGCTTCGTTTTCAAAAGAGCGCCGAGTTCGAAGATGCAACTGTGGCAGAATTAAGTAAAGCATAAATCCATGCTTGGGAAATCACAGAATCACAGTTTTGGAATGTACAAAGTAACCTGCCTCCCTCCTTTTGTTTAACTGTACACATTTTTGGTTTCTGACTTATTCCTACACGTACACTGGCCTTGCAAAGGCTATTTTTGGTGGTGTGGGGATAAATCTCTGGCCAAACCTTGTTTAATTTGTCTCCGCTTTTTATTCACGACCTAATTTCCTTTGAACAAAATGCTTGTTTAAATTGGATCCTTGCCTAGTACACTCTTGTGCTTCGAGTGCTGAGAAAGCTACCGGTTGTGGTTGAGGCTGCGGGTCTCTTACTGATGAGAGCTCTCAGACCAGCGCCCAAGGGGCTGCCTAGCATCTTCTAGAGAAGCCTCTGAGAGAGGCATCTTCAAGAGTTTTAGACACTCGTTACTGACAGCAGCTTCCTGCTGTTTGGGGCTGGCAGGGCATGCTATGCTAGGATTTGTAGTCCAGCACATCTGGAGGGAACCAGGTTGACTAAAGTTGATATACAGGACCTCAAATGACAGGTTGGTCTTTGTGTACATACATTTCTTTTCCCTTTGGTGCCCTGTGAGTTAAAGCCCGTTTATCATTCAGGTAGGCACATGGTCCAGCCAAGAGCAAGGAGGGGTCTCGTCTAGAAACAAGTCCCTTCAAGCATTCAGAGGTAGTCAAACTGAGAGAAAACTATACTCTGTGCCTCCTGCACCTTTGAAGCAGCTGTAAGACTAAAGCAGATTCATTTGTCACATGAGGGAAGACACAGAATTATTTTTGGGAGAAAGGAGCAGTCGCTGTGATGGGATGTTCACCTCTTCCTCCCCTTTTCTCCTCACAAACACCCTCAAACATTTCTTTATCTGCCGTCCTCCTCTTTCCCCGCCCAACCAGGTGCTGGGGAGAGACAGAAGTCAGTTTTCCAGAGTCTGACTTGACTGCTTGCAGGCCTACAGCTGCTGGTTGCCCAACTCTGGATTGGCGTATTGAATCCTGACTGTGGAGCCTCTGGTTCTAATCCCCACTAAGCCTTTATTTATTTATTTATTTATTTATTTATTACATTTCAATACCGCCCCATAGCTGAAGTCCTCTGGGCAATTTACAAAGATTAACTATGAAGCACAATGGATGATCCTGAGCCAGCCATTGTTTCTCTGCCTAAATTTACATCATAAAAATGTGGGGAGGGTAAAATAGGTCAATCCCATGGGGAAGATGAGGCCCTCCAGATGTTGTTGGACTGCAAGTCCCATCATACCTCATCATTGCCTATGCTGGCTAGGCTGATGGGAGTTGCATTCCAACAATATCTAGAGGACCACATGTTCCCAACCCCTGAATAGATGCTATACTGAGCTCCTTGTGATAAATAAGCCTTTATTCATTCTTTTCTCTTTTGATATATGTAATTAATTTTTCAACTGAGAAACCGGGAGCCAATAACCCTCCTGCCTTGCAAACTGTATTGCTGCTCTGCTTCTAGGGCAGTGCATTTTATCTGCAGAGTAACAGTGGAGGTTTATAGATGCTTTGTAGTGAATTTTGGAGAAGCATGCAGTGTAAAACAACGTAATTTATGTGTGCAAGATTTTCCCCCCATTGCAAAAGCACAGCAAATGCCTTTATATGGACTGAAGCTACTGCTTCCTCTAAATGTTTATAAGTTATAAGTCATCCAAAACATGTGTTCTCTCCCCACAGACCTTTTTAGAACGCTTGCTACAAATCGGGTGTGTTAGCTTTGGGGGAGGAGGAGGGGGGCATACGCCTGTGGGATGAAAAAAATGATTGTGTACAAATGGTTTCCCAGGAGAATTAGGAGTTCACTTCCAGTGGTTTAAAGCTGTTTGTTGCATTAGATCTGCCTTCCCCAGCTTGGTGTCCTTCAGCTGTTTTGGCCTACAATTTCCAGTTTCCCCCAGCCAGTATGGCTGGCTGGGGGATGCTGTTAGTTGGAGGGTGCCAGGTTGAGGATTAAACAGAATCGAAGGATGCTGCCTCATACCGGGACCCACTTTTGGTCCATCTATGTGAGCATCGTCTACTCCTGTGTTCCTCAACCTGGTGCCCTGCAGCTGTTTTGCAGGACTACACTTCCAGGTGTCTGTGACCCTTTGCTGGTGGGGACGAATGGGAATTGTAGTCCAAAGCACCTAAAGGGCCCCAAGTTGGGTGATTGGTATTAGCTGTCCAGGGGCGCAGGCAGAGCTTGGCCTTACCAGCCATCCTAATGGAGATCCTTTTAATGCCAAGGATTGGAACAAGCCTTCTGTGTACGAAGCATGTGCTCCGTCATGGATTATAAGTGTCCACTATCATGTTTGAGGCTTTTGTGTGCTTGCCATAGAATCAGGGCCAGCCACAGCTCCATACTGCATGAATACTAGGTTTGTGCTGCTTCCTCAAACATGATGCGATGTGTTGAAGGATCCGGATGAGCTGTAATGCATAAAGCATCTCTTGTACTGAGCAGTAGTTGCCATAAGTGTTTGGCACAGGTTTGCCCATTCTTTGTTCCAGTGAGCCTCCATGCCAAGTCAACACAATTATCTTGAACTTTCTGCAGTACAACTAGAAGTCTGTTCCGTTGACTTTAGTTGTACTGTTGCAAACAGAGACCTGCAGCCCTATGACTGGTGTAATCTACTTGTTTATAGAACACACTGGTTTGTTTTTTAAGTGCCCTTCAGGAAGTATGTTTGGATGTGTGTTGAGCCAATGAAAACTTTATTTCTGTGCCCAATTGAGATGCCCTGTTTCTCCTATTGGTGTGATGCATTGCTTGGCTGCTGAAGCATAGCTGACTAGGTCTGCTGTGTTTGCCAGGCAGATCTCACCACCACTATCCAATAGTCCTGCTTTCCTATAAGAAATGGCCCAGTGCATATTTGCATTGCTTCTCTGGCTTTTGAGTGGCACTTTCTAGATGACGGCCCTCTGTTGGCTTCTCTGGTGCCGGGGACCGATCCAATCAGTTTCTATTGCTGATCAAAGCACTAACCGATGAGACAAAGAGAGCTAGAAAACCAATTAATGTAAGAACTTGCAATAGAAGTAAGACACCAAGCGGAGTTTTGCAGTAAAAGTAAGTAGTTGGTTATGAGTAGAGATGTAAAATTTCCAGAAATTTTGAAGCCATGGGGAAAAAAACCCAGCTTTTCCATTTTCCCCTAGAAAAAAATGGAAATTTGCGGAAAACTTGGGGGGAAAATGCAATATTAGCACTTTTTACAGATTGAAACTCACTTTGACCCCCTCTAGATGGATTCTGTTTGACGCCTGGTTAGCCGATTATGCGCATAATCGCTGAAGCGCTTTATCGTAAATGCTTGTAGCAAGAGGTAATTGAGCACACAACTGGTGGCCTTACCGGTTGTTTGAAATGCGCTTTACAAGTAGTTAATGCGGAGAATCGCTTGTTCACATAGTCAAAATGCGCTTTAACGGCCGGAGGAAAATAAAACTCGCTATTTAACGCGCATTCGATAATGCGCATAATCGGAGAGATAAAGCGCCTCAACTCCCGATTTATGCTCCGCTCTTGTAGAGGTAAAATTTTTCATGAGACTTCAAAGAGGTTTAAAGTCTCATGTAGAGGCAGCCTTAGTTACTTTAGGAACATAAAGTGTAATTATGTAGAAGTTGGTTTGGCATACAATGATCACATTTGGTATATTAAAATTACAGTATATTCAAACAATTAATACAAATTGAATTTACTTTTTTAAAATTTCCCTTTTTTTATGGTAACAAATGGAGCTACAAGCTCCTGAAATGTAAGGAACCTCTTTGGTTTTGCCAGTTAATGAGGAGCAGGCAAAAACATTTTTTTAAAACAACAACAAAAGAAGCCATCAACAATAGTTACAAAGAGAGTTGTAGTCTCAGTTTGCAGCCTAGCACTTGTTTATCCTCGGTGCACAGAAATTGTAATAATCTGATACTTTACACAGTTTTTAGAAATCATTTGGAGAAGTAAATATATGAACACCTTGTCTTAAACATTTTATTCATCATGCTAAAATGAAACATTCCATAATTTTCCAGGTTTTTTTCTGGGCCTTCACATCTCTAGTTATGAGAACAATGTATATAATCCAGAATAAGTTCAGTGTTCGGTGATGACTGGGGTCAACATTTCTGCACCGAACTTGGTGTGAGCAGGTGATAACTACCAATCAACTATTCACTTTGACTTCAGGGAAACCTCCGTGCACTTGCTGAAGTGAATGGAACATTTTCTGCTTGTGAAGAGTGTTTATTAATAACCCTTGATTTTCAGCCTTATAGGTAGGCTGGAGGCAGCCGGCACGTACATTTAACCACTGGCTTGGGGGAAATTTGTATATAATATGAACATATGTATTATATTTCTAATTGGTTACAGATATTGACGATGTCAAGAAGTTCAAACCGGGTTATCTTGAAGCTACAGTTGACTGGTTCAGATTATACAAAGTTCCAGATGGGAAGCCGGAAAATCAATTTGCTTTTAATGGCACATTTAAAGACAAGGTGAACAATCTCTTCATTGGAGACTGCAAATGTACTAATGTTTCTTGTCCAAATATGTACCCTGGCGAAATAATACTTTCAAATGTGTTCTGGAATCTCATACAAGAAGAAAAGGGTAGGTGACACATGAGAGAATAAACCTGCGTTAAGCAATCTTAAAAAGGCATCTGGAATATTCCACCTTCTAGCTCCTTCTGTTATGGAGCTAGATGTATCAGGCCTCACTTTGGATTTCTCCCACCAATCCCAAGTATTTTGGGGAGAACCTTGTAAAAGTCTTCATAATTATAACAATATATGCGGGACTCTAAAAATACTTTGATTGGGTATACATTTTAGCCCTCCGATGCTTTGGGGGCATAACTGACCTCAAACAGGTTTTGAAATGTGATACTTTGTCCGTGGTATAATTGGGGTACAAATGACCCGCTATGCTGAACACTGTCATTGCACAGAACACAATAGTTATTTATGCAGCTGCAAAGCTGGGAAAGAGTTAATAATTCAGGTTGATTTATTTATGCCTTCCTGAGGTTTTGAATTGAAAGGGGGCGGGGGAAATGTACGAGGCAGGTTTTGGGGGGGCCTAGGAATTGGCATTAGGGTCATTACAGATCTGTGACACCTTCCATGTATAACCATAACCCTACCCTTTGTTACTCTTTTCACCTTAAATCGAAGTTTTTTTAAAAAGAATAACACTGTGATTGAGGTCTCTTTGACTTGGATATCCAAATTAGAAACATGCTTTTTTCTAGGACCTGGAGAGATGTGAATGATTTTTCACTCTAGTCCCTTACTTAGAATTAATAATGATCTCAGTAGGATGTTCTCACACTCAGTGGGGTTGTACCGAAAGGCTGATTCTGCATTTCGGCTTGCCCGTTTTCTCCTGATTCCCCTGACTCCCCCTTTCCATGGCAGCCCCCACGCCATGCTGCATTCCATATAGCTCCGGTAATGAATGAAAGCCTGGAAGATTTTTTATTTCTTTGGGATAATTTTATTTATTTATTAAAGCATTTGTATCCCGCCCTGTATCACTGGGATCTCAGGCTGGCGTACAGATAAAATCAGAACAGTGTAAAACAATAAATAATATACACAGCTAAACGCACAAAGGCTTTCACCAAGCTCAGTGGTTTACAACTGGTCCTGATATGAGACCCACCTCGGACTCCCAGCGTGCAACATGGGACCCGTTCCCAACATTTCTCCATGCCCAACATGGCGGCAACAGCTTTGCCGTGAGCCATGTAGTCTGATCTAGCTATCCAATTTTGGGTCGCAACCCACCGGTTGAAGACCACTGAACCATATCCAACTCTTATCCTTCCAGTTGTACGGATGTTTATTTGAGCCTTGTCTCTACACTGTTGAACTGAAGAGTATGCAGTTGTCAGGGAAAGGTGTGACATCACTGATGAGCCCCACGGCTCTGTGTAGTGTTTTAAGAATTGTTTCTAAAGCATTATAACACTGTTTTGGAAGTCCAGTGACACAGAGGAACGAGCCTACTTGGGAACGGAAATCCAAACTAAATATTCCTTTTACTCATACATAGCTCAGTTGCCTGTACTCTCCTGAAAGCTTGCACAGGCCCAATTTGGATCGGGGCCCTGGCACTTCAGGAGAGGAGGATTTATCTTCCTCCCCTCGCCCCGTTTTATCCAAAAATTCTACCTCCCCCCACACACAAGGTGGATGGTAGCTTAGAAAAAAAAATTCATTGGTATCAATAGAGACTCCCCCCCCTTTTTTTTAAATCCTTGCCCTCCCCACAGGGTGTATGTGGGAGTTTTGGATGAAAAACGGGCAGAGGAGTGAGGGAAAGCCTCAAAACTCCTCTCCCAAAGTGCCATGGTTCTAAACTTGCATATGACTGCGCCCTACTTTTAGTTCCATTGATTTTAGTAGGTCTACTCTAACTATGACCAAGTCTGGATCAAACCCTTTATGTTCAGTGGGTTGCATCCAGACTCAGGTAGTTGCATTGTAGTCCCATTGAAATCAATGAGACAAGTTAGTCATTGCTAACTTAAGCCACATTGATTTAAATGAGTCTAAAGCATGAGTAACTGAGTCTGGATCCAACCCAATACTATTAGGAGAGCAATTAAAAAAAGAGTCATTCCTTGAACAAAGCACTAATTTCCCCTCCTGTGTGTAGCTCCCTGATGTCTGTTGTTAATAAAGTGTCTGATGTGCTTTCACCAGAGTATTTGTACAGTGATGATACTTCTCTTTCTAGTGTGAGGCTAGCATCACTATAGTATTAACAGGGCAGCTGCATGTGAGTACAAGCACATCAGGTTGTGCCAGTGAGGGTGCAGGCTTTGCATCGTACCTGTCACCTGTCTCTGGGTGTGTGTCGAATTATTTTTGAAAACTGTATCCTGTGCACCACAAAGTTTTATGGCAGGAGTGGAGAACATGTGCCCCCCACCAGATGTTGGAGGACTTTAACTCCCATCAGCCCTAGCCAGCATAGCCAAGGTTGTAGGATAATGGGAGTTGTAGTCCCAACATCATTTAGAGGGGTATGTAGCCCCTCCCTAGTTTATGGGAAACATTTATTGTGCGATCTTAAGGTATGTTTAACTTCTCTTTGAAAGAGAACCACCTCCTCTTTGCAGTTCCTGTGATCCCCAGATAAGTTCCTTGTTTCTGGTGAAAGCTTTCTTCTGCTGCTTGTCTTAAAGTGCATCCAATGTTGTTGACTGCTCCCCCCCCCCCCCCAAATCCTTGGAAAAATGGTCTTGGACCCAGATGTATTCTGAGCTCGTCTACTGACCTTAATTAGAGACTTCTCAACTCTTTTAGTGAGATTTGGAACGCTGCAGCCAAAACAGCTGGCATTTAAAAATTCAGCATATGCTGAAAAGCTTTGCCTAAAGCTGAGCCAAAGCATGAGCTACATTCCTTAGTTCTCTGTTTGAATTGGCTTGGGGGCAGCTTCTCAAAATGGTTCTGGGAATATGAAAAGGGGCACTCTATTCCCAAATATGACTGAATTCCCATGGCCTCCATGAAAGCAGTGCTCATGTGGTTCCCTTGTTATGAAATGTGCATTGTCATTCTTGGTGTGTGTGTTCCCCCCTCACTTCCCCCCCCCCCCCAAACTTCTGGGTGTATATCATTATATTTCAGTTTTTGGGAGGTTACATCTTCCTTTTTTAAAAAAATGTTAGGAATGCTTCAGCATTGTATCGGGAAGTTCCAAGAACATATATAGTTGAACATGTCGTTTTAACTTGAGTGTTCCTGATGTTCCCCTTTTGCAAAATGTAACATGATTTTTTTAAGGAGTCAGAGTAAAAAAAAAATCACATTTCAGTTTCACCTTTTAAATAGGCATTTGCTGTTAAAATCATTAAGTCCACCCATGAGTACTGGAAAGCTTTGGTTCACAAAAAGGCTGACAGAGGCGCCATCAAATGGTAAGCGTCCCATTCACATTGTTGTGTCAAAATCTGGTGTGAATTAATATTAAATTGGTTTAGATGCTTTTGTTATGATTGTAGCACTTCTGTTCCCAAAGATCTCTTCTGCATACTGCCTTTTCTTAGTAATTTTGCTTAATAACTCTGTGTGTGTGTGTGTGTGTGTGTGTGTGCGCATGCGTGTTTGTGTTTTTTTTAAAAATGACTGCATGAGCCCTGCAGATTATTCGGTAATTAAACTTCAGTAATAGCTCCAAAAATAAATTTGCCTCTAATCTTCTGCTTGGACAAAAATGATAACCTTGAATATTATGGAGGATGTCTTGGTGTCACTGCTCATTCTAGAAAGGTAGTAAGAGGACTTGATGACCATTTAGAAACACTCAGTCATTTTGAAACAATAAAAGCTCAAAGTGCAATCCTGCACATGTCTGCTCACTACTAAAACACCAGTGATTTCAATGGAGCTTACTCCCAGGCAAGTGAGTCTAAGGGTGCCTCTACAAGAGGCATTTAAAGCTCTTTCAAGGCACATTAAAAAAAATTACCTCTACAAGAATGGAGCGCAAATCGGGCGTAGAGGCGCGTTATCTCCCCAATTATGTGCATTATCGAATGCGCGTTAAATCGCAAGTTTTATTTTGCTCCGTCCGTTAAAGCGCATTTTGACTGTGTGAATAAGTGCTTATGCGCATTAACTACTTGTAAAGTGCATTTTGGACATCTGTTAATGCGCTTCGCTGCCTCTCGTGCAGAGGGATTAGGCGTAAATGCGCTTCTGCGATTATGCGCATAATCGCCTAACCAGGCGCAAAAGCGAATCCTTGTAGAGGGGACCTTAGATTACAATTGCAGTTGAACTTAATGGTATGTACTTCTGACTAAACATGGATGGGACAACTACTTAGATTCCAATTAAATATAAGGAAAAACTTCCTTATGACAAGATCTGTACAACAGTGGATGGAGATTGAGGGTTCTCCATCTCTGGAGGTTTTTAAGAAGAGGCTGGACAGCCCCCCTCTCATGGATGGTTCAGTTGGTTTTCCTGCACATTTTAGAGGGTTGGACTAAATGATCCTTGTGGTCCTGTTCCAACTCACCAATTCTATGATTCAGTGATTGCAAGCTGGTATCCTCCAGACATTTTGGACTACAGCTCCCTGAGTTTTGGCCATGCTGGCTGGGATTTATGGGAGTTGTAGTCCTAAACAGGTGGAGGGCACCAAATTGCCTAACCCTAAATGCAATCCTATACACATTTACCTGGGACTAACCCCCATTGAACTCACTTTCAAAGTAGACATGCATAGAATTGCAGTGTGAACATTGACTCTACCCAAGAGCCAGGAGCACAGGAAAAAAATATTGCCTCCCTTTCCATAGTGAGCTCTAACTAGGCTGCGTCGTCAAGAGAGGAGGGCTGGTCGGAGGAAGAGGAAAAGATTAGCAAGCTTAGTTGTTTGTTGGGTTCTCTATAGCTCAAATGAAATTCTGCTTCCTTGTTCCTGGTCAGGCCCAGTCTGGGGAGGTCCAGAACCCCTCAATATGGTGAGCCAATCAGCAAGCTGACCCTACTTCCTTACTGAGCGGGAAGGGCAATCACGAAGGATGGAGAATGGCTTGCTGCAAACAAGGATTGGAATGAAAGTTCCCCAGGGTGCGTTCACATAAGTAGGCAACCTGGTACCCAGCAGATGTTTTGGTCTACATCTTCCATAAGCCCCAGCCTGCATGGCCAATGGTCTGGGATTATGGAAGCTGTAGTCCAAAATACCTGGAGGACTCCAGGTTGCCTTCCTGTGGTGCAAAGCACCTTTGAGTTCTGGCTGGTTCTGACTGAAGCCCAGAGCGGATTCACTGCCTCAGTGATATTGAAGCCACTATGTTTTGGTCCGGGGGCCTGGTTGCTCCCCTGGACCAATCTGGTCAGCCAGATGATGTGGGCCTCATTTGAGAGGGGGCAGCACACAGGAAGCTCCTTATTTCCAATCACAAATTGGAGATAACAAGAGGATTCCTCTCCCCACCTCTTCCCTAAGGCCCTGGTAGCCTCTATGCCAGGATGGGCCTGGGGAGTGGACAGGGCCCCTAGAGGGGTGTACGGGAGCCCCATGGAGGGAGCCCAAGCCCCCATGCACCAGAAGTTCTCCATCCCTGGTGTAGACAGTTCTGACATAAATCGGCCAATGGTTTGCATAAGGCACTTCTTGAGCCCAGTTATAGGACTCATAAGTGTTTTTCTCCAGTTGCTGGTAATTGTATTCTGTTTTCAGCACCAATCTCCTGGTGGGTACCAGTCCGTATTGCTGTAATGAAAAGGAGGCCCAAGCTATTGTGCAATCGGTAAGGTAAATCATGTTGCCGCCTTCTTCTTCTTCTTCTTCTTCTTCTTCTTCTTCTTCTTCTTCTTCTTCTTCTTCCTCCTCCTCCTCCTCCTCCTCCTCCTCCTCCTCCTCCTCCTCCTCCTCTTCCAGTCATTAACAGAAGCAGAGGCCCGCGACAATTGGATCCAATGTGTAAAACAAAGAAGAAGACCTGGCTTGTAAATTAAATGGCGAACACACATGGAAAGTGTGTCTGTGTGGGAGAGGTGGGGAGAGGAGAAGATGGGGTGGAGGGGGCTAGATGGAGAGCAATAAAACCACCATTAGGAAATTTTTAAATGCATTATAGTAACTGCATTTCCTCACGTTCACTTATTTCACTGAATGCTCCATTATGCTGGATTCACACAAATAGTCTCTGTGTCTGTGTGTCTCTCTCTCTGTCTCTCTCTCTCTCACACACATACACACAGAGTCCCCTTTGGAACTTAAATAATAGCACTATGGACAATTTGTATCTAGCCTACGGTGTGTGTGTTCGTGTGTGTGTGTGTTTGTCTACCCTGTTGCCATGAGCCACCACACCGCACTCCAAACTCATTGATGAGCAGCAGTCTCTTCTAATCACCAAGAGCACACTTTATTTACTGCTTTGTGTAATTAAATGTATCTTGCAAGGAAGGAGAAAATTGTGTGCATCAGCATGGGGAAGAGAGACAGAGACCCCCTCTAGATGGATTCCGTTTGATGCCTGGTTAGCCAATTATGCGCATAATCACGGAAGCGCTTTATCGTAAATGCTTGTATGCAGGAGGTAATTGAGCACTCAACGGGTGACCTTACCGGTTGTTTCAAATGCGCTTTACAAGTAGTTAATGCGGAGAATCGCTTGTTCACATAGTCAAAATGCGCTTTAACGGCCGGAGCAAAATAAAACTCGCTATTTAACGTGCATTCGATAATGCGCATAATTGGAGAGAAAACGCGCCTCTATGCCCGATTTGCGCTCCGTTCTTGTAGAGGTAAAATTTTTAATGTGCCTTGAAAGAGCTTTAAATGCCTCTTGTAGAGGCAGCCAAAGAGAGAAATATTTTTAAACAGTTCTTTTTGGTCCAGCCAATCGTTGCATTTTAAAAAAAATCAACGAAAAGCAAAGGAGCTAAAAATATCAATGCCTAAAAATGAAACCTCAAATTCTGATCTGTTTATAAACTGCTCTGCCAGCTGCAAAGATTGCATTGGTTTTGTGGAGGGTTTTTCAGGAACATTCCCAGCTGTTTGGAAATCTGATTGTTAACTGTTAATGGACTAAAGTGCCTGTTTTTTACCTTGGGTTTCAGCAACTGTACATGTGTAGCTGGCGTAAATGAGACCTCTCCTCTCCCCATTTTATCCCCCCACCCCCAGGGGAGTGTATAATCTAGTTTCCCCACCATGGACCCAATGAACCAGGCAGCTAGTTTTTCTATGCCTAACGTGGAGTGGAGGCATGAACTATGTGTGTTTGAATAGCCATCCCTCATGCAAAAGAATTTGAAATTGAGAGGAGTTATAAAAAGTAGTGTTGGATATGACATGTGGGGGGGGGGGTGTCTGCTGTTGTTCAAAGGGGAAATAATTTTTAAAATCCCCAGCGGGAGAAGGACAAGCCCTTGAGTTGTATCCCGATAAATCACTGCCTGTGATCTTCTTCAGCTACACCAACTCCAGCTGTCTGGATCTCTGCTGTACCCTCAAAAGGCCCTGCTCTTTGTCCCTTGCTGCTCTGCCTGCAGTGAAAGCTGGTGGCTCTGATGCCGGTGGGGTGATGGATCCGCTCTGGGTTTCAGTCAGAACCAGAGCACCTTGGAGAGCTCCTTTAGAGTTCTGACTGACTTCTGGAGCGGATTCACTGCTCCACTGACAGTAGTGCATGCGCTGGTAACTTCGAGGCTCGACTTCAGCAATGTGCTGTACTACCACTGTGCCTAGTCCGGAAACTTCAACTAGCTCAAAATATGGCAGCCAGGTTAGTCACCGGTACACCTAGGGGTGACCATATTACATCAGCTTTAAAATCACTCCACTGGCTGCCAATTACTTTCCAGGCTAAGTACAAAGTGTTGGTCATCACCTTTAAAGCCCTACATGGTTTGGGTCCAGGCCAGCTGTGGGATCGCCTTCTCCCATACAATCCACCCTGCCCACTCAGGTCCTCTGGGAAGAACTTACTACAGTCGGCCGAGACTAGGCTGGCAACCGTTACCCAGAGGACCTTCTCTTCTGCCGCTCCCAGACTGTGGAATGACCTGCTGGAGGAGACTAGTAAACTTAACAGTCTTTTAGAATTGAAGAAAGCTACTAGAACTAGTTTCTTCCGGCAGGCATATCCAGTGGAATTTTAAGAGTTTTATTGATTTTAATAATGCATTAATTTTATATGATTTTAATTAGTTTTATGTGTTTTATGTTGTTTGTATTGATGTTGTTCCCCACCTTGATCCGGTGGGAGAGGTGGGAAATAAATAAATAAATATTATTATTTCTACGTGTAATTGAATTAATCAAATTCCCCCTTGTTTAGATTGTAAACATGCTGTTTGTGTTCTGTACTGCACCATGCAAACGGATGGTTCTTAAATAAGTGAAGACAAATAAAGCGTCTCTTCTTTCTGTAGGCTCCACCACCTGTGGAAGACTGTTCTGTTTGCAAAGAAGGTAAGAGCTGCTGAAGATTTATTGCCCTTATCCTATAAAAGTAAGCTGAGTTTAAAACCCACTGCTGAATGCAGTTTAGCACCATGTGCATCTTGTTTTCTTGTAACCTCTTGTTTTAGCATGATGCTTAGCTATTTTTCATTGCGATGTTAGTTATGGATTAGTTTGTCCCCACTGGTCTTATTTCTGCTTGAGCAAACAGAAAGCAAATAGATTCTTGATCTTGTACGAAATTCAAAATATGCTGAGGCATGTTTTATATACCATACTTAGGTTCTTACCTAAATTTTCTTTCCCTTTTTCTTGTATGGGGTGGTAACTGCTGGACATGCATTGTTTGATTTTATTTTTTAATTTTTTAGGGGCAACACTGGGAAAATTCTTTATGTATATTGACTTGTACCTAGAGGATAACAATGGTAGGTGTTTTGAATATTCTTTTAGTTCCTTGTGGTAAATAATATTTGTTCTCTTTCCTTTTAGCTGATAAGTGGCATTTTCTTGGCCAGTGATCACTAGTGTTGGCTGATGTCAGACTGTGGAATCTGACTACTACATCATCTTCTCTCTGTCTTTCACACACTGAAGATATGCAAACAAAATCACCACTGACTGGTTACTGAAGATGTGCATAGCAAACCTTCCATCATGTAAATAAAAGTGATTTTTAAGACTTTCCTCTTGGGGTATGTGTGACATTTCTAACTGTGACCCAAAGTACACATTCTCCACCCTCGGATAATAACCATAACCCATTAGCAAGTTCAAAACTGAGCGGAGCAATTTTCCCGCCTCTCTTTTTAGAGAATGAACCGTTGTTGTGGGTTTCTTGATGCGTCAATGCAAGAAGTATTATCTGGTTGTCAGGAATTAGAAGGGGGAGCGAATTCAGACCATGCTTGAAGGATTTGAACGATGGTTTGGTGTAATGTTTGAATGCCTGAAGTTAGCTGGCAAGCCAGAATCAGAAACCCTGGTTTGAAATGAGTTTGCAAGCTATGGCTTGAAATGATGACTGAAAACAAGCAGGGTGATGGCTGTTTCCCTGCCTATGCAGGGTGTTGGTGAGATAGAAAATGAAAGCAGACAAGCAGTTCTAAAACATTTTCCAGTAGATGAGCCATGGTTAGAACTTCCAGTTGGCAACCAGTGATGAGCACAAGACTTGTTTGACCAGACCAAACCAACCTTACCCGACAAATGTGTTGGATTACAACTCCCAACATCTTTAGCAATTGGCTGCGACTTCTGGATCATGGGAGTTGTAGTCCAACACCAGGTTGGGAACAGCTATGAGCCATACTCTTTCTGAGGACAGAGGCTGCATCTTAGCTGTGTGCAACCAACGGTTTTAGCCTCCGTCATGAAGCTGATTGTTGGGAGATTTGGATGGCTTTAAAAGGGGGTTCGAAAAATTCCTGGAGATGGACTAGATGGGCCCTTAGTCTGACCCAGCATGGCTCTTCTTATGTTCTCCATGAATAACATAGGATGTAGTCCTTTCATGTCTAGTCAGAAATGAATCTGATTGAATTCAATGGGGCTTATTCCTGGAAAAAGTGGGCAGAAGCCTGTTTGTGGTAGTGGTAATCACAACATCCTTGTAGATTAGTACCTTTTGATAAATTATGCTTATAAATGTCTGTATCAGTAAACAGGTAGTACCTTGAATTACCAGCTAGCATCTCTGTTAGCCTCCATCAATGGTCCACACAGTGGCTAAGAACTTAAATATGTGGGAATAATTACTGAAAGATGAATCAGCTCTGCAATAAATTTTGTACTGCACAACCTCACAGTTGAGTTCAAATCAAAATCAATGTCTGGTGCAAGAACTAGAAGTAACATTTGTGTGAAATTTTTCCTCCATCTGTTGAAGGTGAAAAAATTTAGGGCAGTGCAATTTTTGGATTCAGAATTCTGAAGCATGGTTGCCATTTTCTGTAGAATCCGCCATTTTGTGCACAGCTTTAGTCTGAAGAGAGAAAAAGGTCCTACAACTCTCAGCTTGCAGTGCCACCAATCAAAGAGCAGCATTGTGTTGTTATTGGCAACAATGAATTAAGCCGTTGCAGATTGAGTGGTGATGGAGCAGATTGGTAATATATATGCCTCCCTCCCACACCCTTGCTTTCTTCAATATTCCATACATTAGAGTATCTCTCCTTCTAATGGCCCACACCAAAAGTGGGTTGTGTGTTGCTGCACTTTGCATAAAGTGGATTGTATTTAAGTGTAGTCAGACTAAAGAGAGAGTGTAGTTTTCTTAATTTTCACTTTCTAAATGGCACATCATCACTCATCCTATAAAGGCTTAGTCCCTAAATCTCTAAATGCCAAAACATAACGTTGTATCAAACTTAGTCATACTTAGAGTAGACCCATTGAAATCAATGGGACGATATGATGGAAGTTCAATTGATTTCAACGGGGTAACTCTTAAGTCTGGATACAGTAAAGCAGTTTCAAATCCTATTGATTTTCATGGGCCAGTCAGAAATGTGCTTGAATCTTGCCCATCAGACTTAATAGGGCTCAGAAGAGCTACGTGTGAGTTTTGGGAGTGGGTTTGGTTACAACAGGGAAAACTAACACAGACAGACAATTTTTGCAGTTCTTGCTTGAGTGTGCAGTTCTGTTTACATATAGATTTCTGGTTCAGTTGAGGTCAGAGTGTGATACTAATATGAACTTGGCTCTAAGAAGGACTTCACCAATAAGAAACAGTCCAATGTGTGTGTGGTCTCGATTGAAGTACATGAAATGTGTTCTACATTAAATCAGCAGTAAAATCAGGCAGACTCTCACAATGCATGTTCTATCCATTGACTACATTTACAGAATCACATTTTAAATGATACAGAAAAGATTCAGAAGAAATCATTGGCCATATTTGAATAATGTAATCAAGCCGAAGTGAGGATGAGTTGAAACCACAAGACATCTCATGAGTCTTCAGTAAGGATGGGTGTGTTGACCTGCAATTCTGAGCATTGGGCACATGCTTAAAAGGATAATCTGAAGCTACAGCACAGTTCAAAGTCTAGCCGTCCCACATAAAAAGATATGGCTAACAATTAATTAATTAAACTCTTTCTCGGCCACTTTTTAAGGCAGGAGACCTCCCAAGACAACCTTTCAGGGCAAGAAACCTCCCAAGGTGTGGAGGCTTTTCCACAGTGGCCAGATAGCTTTGGAATGGGTTTCTGTTGAAAGCCTCCTAAGTCCCAATGTGGCAGGCTTTTAAAAAGGCTCTGTTTACTCTGGGCCCTACTTATGCGTGTTTTAATTGTTGTTTTTTTACGTTGTTGTTTCAGTGCAACAAAATAATCTATAAAGCAGCAACAATGAAAACACACACAATCAGGGGAAGGCCTAAACAAGTAGGTTTTCAGAGCCTTCCTAAAAGTCTGCCCTTGATAGCAACCCGTTCCACAGCTAGGGGGCCACTGTGGAGTAGGACCTCATGTAAATGCACACCTAATTACCTTCAAAGGTGGGCAAGTGAGATGATCCTCTATTGCTGCTCCTAAAGTGTAGTCAGGCGCATTTGGGTGAAGGCGGTCCTTCAAGTAATTTGGTCCCAAACCAATTAAGGCTCTCAAGGTCAAAAACTGCACTTTAAATTGGGTGCAGAAACAACCTGATAACTAGTGTGGGTGACGTATGATCTGGCTAGGGATGGCACGAGTATCCGACTCGGTCTGTGAGAGCAACACCACCACCCCTCCGTGTCTGCCCCTCACAGACTGAGTCAGACAAGCTCGGCACCAGTGCGGACCCACACCTGAGCACTTGCAGGCCCCCCGTGGGTGCTCCAGCACAGGTCAACCCTGACTTCTGGCCCTTCTTTCTCCCCCCTCCCCAGCTGCATTAATGGTGGCCATCATTAATGCAGTGTGGGGAGCACGCACTTTCTGGAGACTCTGGAAAGTGCACATTTCCCCCTCTCCTACGCTGTTGGAGGCCTTAAAGGCCCCATTAATTGCATTAATGGGGCCTTTAAGGCCCCCCATTGGCGCAGGCAGGAAGGTAACGCACAATTTCCAGGTTCTCCTGAAATTGCTCATTTTCCCCACTGCGTTAGTGCCGGCTGCCATTAATGAAGCAGGAGAAAGGGCTGGAAGCCAGGTTGGGCAGCTGCTGAGCCCTCGCGAACCTCGTGAGCACTCAATGGGGGCTTGCAAGGCCTTGTTTGTGGGGGTGGGCAACCAACAGCAAATTAGAGGTCTGTAATTTATGGAAATGGCCCTTTACTGCCACCATTGTGCACAGCATTAGATATACAAAAATCTAGAGCCCCCAACTTGTGTTAAAATAACGGCTCACATGGAGGACAGGCAGCTGCCAGGCATAAATGGATGGGTCTGGTAAGACCTGGCCACCTGCCCATCTTGGCAGCTGGGAGGGGGGCAGCTCACACAGCTGGATTCGAGGGAGAGGGAAGGAATCTGATGGACTCCCGGACTCAGGTGCCCATAGCATGTCTACTTTTGGCATCGGCCATCATTGAAATGAGAGTATCTCCAAAATGGGATTGGGTCCACTCCTGGTTCATGGTTCATCCTAACAAATTTCTGATGTCAAAACTCTAATGCTTGTACTACTCCCAATATCCTTGGAAAAATCCATGGCCATCAATATCTACAATGTGAAGCTTTGTTTATTGTTTTTAATTTCTATCTCGATTACTTCTGGCATTCTTTATACTTTGGTAAACAAAACTTAAATCCATCTTCCTAAAATTGCTTTGACCATGTGGCAAAAGCACATAGTTAAATCTGCAGTTAAAAAACAGAAAGCTCTTTTCAGGGGACCACATGCTCTCATAATCCAAGACTTGAGTCAAGTTGGTGCTTTGTAGTTACGACCTTCCTGTTGAGTTTGCCTGTTGAGTTGGCAAAGAGATCGTAAAGCATCCTTCTCTTCTGCGCTTCAGTCTCTGGAAGGCAGTGCAGGCATTTTAATCAGGACAATTCATTGACGCAGGAGACCCATGGATGGCTTTCTTGTACAATGGAATGTTTTATTCAGTATCTCTTTTTTACCGTTTGCTTTAAATGGCTGGGCACCATGTGAATATTCTGTGCTGTGTAGGCCAGTCTCTTTGCGTTAAACTTCCATCACAGTCAGGAATTAGCACTCTTGTACTGAGTTAGTGCTTTGCTGGCAAGAATGTAATTCTGGTGAACTTGACTTCCAGGTGGTCCAGTAAAAGATGATAGGCGGCATCATTAGAAGTCAGGCACGAACTAATTTGCCATCTAACTTTGTCACTGCCAAGACAGCAAAGGCAAATCTTGTTCTTTTTTGGAGGCATATTTCCCAGGGATGCATAGAGGATTTTGCAGGCCATCATTACAAGTTTTCATTGACCACATTAATAACAAACCAATTCAAAACTTGCCTGGGCTCTCGGTTCGGTAAGATAAGATGCCAGATATGAGTGCCGAGCATTGTGACTGGGAACTGAATACCTTGGGGTGCCCAATTATAACGGCAGTGAGAGCGAATTCAGAAAAGTAATTTTGTCTTCCTTTGTAGCCATTATGTTGCCCCCGAGTGAGCAGCTGATCTGCTTCTTTCTGGTTTCACAGTGGAAACCACATTAATGGCAACTCTGAGCAATTTTGGATTCACATGTCCATGAGGTTGGGAATCAATGCTGCTTTTCCCTGGCTTTTACTAAAACAATTGTACTGTACGTGCTGTACAGCTCTTCTCATCTGTACCTGCTCCAAAGTGGCAAAATATCAACTGCCATAGTTTTATATGCAAGAATGCCCCCTCCATGTAGATTTTGAGGGGGGGGGGAGAACAGCAGGGACAACTTTCAAGCAGAAGTCACCCTTTTTTAAACATGCCTTGAAGCCTAGCAGAGACATATATAAATGTTTCAAATGTAGAATCACAAAGGTGGATTTCCAGTGTTAAATTGCTCACCTAAAAATTGTTTGTGTTATCAATTTCATGTAGGATCTAATCAAGACTAAGGTCTTCTTTCTTACGATAGGTGTCGAACTAGCACAGCAAAGCTAGAAAAGATGTGTTATACCACCAGTTATTGTTTTGAATGGTCGCTATGCTGCATACAGCTGAGATTTGTGTAGAATTGCCAAAGACTGTGCCTCTTGCATTTCATGGCTTATAACACACATATATAGTCTTCATACATGTGTGTATGTGTGTGTGGCTATTTGGCAACAGGATAACACTCCCTACCTCTGATAAAGCAAACTCTAGTGCATGATGCTTATGCTGTAATAAATCTGGGAAGTTCTTATACACCTTACAGTTCTTTGTTGTGGTTTGCTGTAACATTAATATAGCTACCCCTCTGGAACATCGGTGTAGTTAGCAAGGGACAATAGGTGGAAAACTGCATTCAACTGAAGTCAATAGCGGAAGTGCTTCTTCACACAGCATGTAGTAAAATGATGGAATTTGCTTCTGCAAAAATGTAGTGATGGCCACCAACTTGGATGGCTTTAAAAGGGGGATAGACAAAATCATGACGGTAAAGGCTATCTATTACTAGTAGTCATGATGGCTATCTATTACCTCCAGAATCAGAGGCAGCATGTCTATGTTCATTAGTTGCTGGGAACATGAGCAGGATGGTGCTATTGCACTCATGTCCTACTTGTGGGCTTCCCACAAGCAGCTGGGTGGCCACAGTGGATGGGCCTTTGGTCTGATCCAGCACAGCTGGTCTTATGTTCTTTTACAGCACCATTTTCAATTACTTTAGTGGTCCTGTACCGAATAAGCATTTGTAGTGGCAAAGGAAGAATGTACCATAACGGACAGAAAACGACACCCATCTTGGAAATAATCAGCGATGTCTTTTGGGAACCTTTCACATGGGGATTCAGCCCTTTTAAAAACAGGAACTTGGAGAATGGCAACAGTCACTAAAGGTGCAATCCTAAGCATAGTTAGACAGAAAAAAAAGTCCTAAGACTCCCAGCAACGCTGGCTGGGGAATGCTGGGAGTCGTAGGACTATTTTCATGTCTAAATATGCATAGGATTGCATCCTAAGGAGTTGTTTCTTACATCTATCATTAAGTTCATTAAGTTCCATTAAGACTCTGCGGGATGGCCAGTTTTGTGGCTTTAATGTTTTCTGTCAACATTTCCATTTGACTTTGCCTAATATTATCATTCTTAGTTCAGGCACCTTATATTTTTGAAGGCCTTTACAGTCTGTTCAGCAGCTCCCAAATATGCAAAAAGAATACAAAAATTTAAGAGGACTCTAAGCGTTTTCCCTCCTTAAACAAACAAACAAACACCACAACTCAACTACTTACTATATAGCTGTCCAGTAGAGGGAGCCAAAGTTTAATAGTGAATTATTCTCTTCAGATTCCTGCTGCCACCAGGCACAGATAGTGAGTCTGTGTAGTGTGTGTGTGCGACCTCTTGGAGCTGAGGCCACCCAATATCAAAAGAGAGAAGAGCTTTGTCACCACTATAGTGCTGCTCCCAGTTTCTGTGTTTATTTGTTCACCTTGAGTGAAGTGCAACGGTCATTTACAATAGGGGTGTTAAATCTGAATTCTATTTTGGAGAAGATTTCAAAGGCTGAGTCCAGGGGTGGGGGTTGGGGGGAGGCAAAAGGGGCAGAGGGCAGAAAAACCAGCAGATTTTAACTTAAAACTCTTACTGCCAGTAATGAAGCCATAGCAGGAGTGTTTCAAGCTTAGGCCACACATCCTTGAACCCTGGTCTAGACTGACAGAAAGTCCAACCATTAATTAATCAATTAAATTTATATCCCACCTTTTTTCCTCTTGCAAGGAACCCAAGGCGTCTTTTTTCTCACTCTCCATTTCATCCTCACAACAACTCTGTGAGGTAGGTTAGGCTGAGAGTCAGGAACTGGCCCAATGTCACCAAGTGAATTTCATGGCAGGATGGTGGTGGGGACGAGAACCCAGAATCCCTGAATCCCAGTCCAACACTCTAGCCACTGCACCATACTGGCTCTCCAAGGCAGCTTCCTATGTAACTCTTGGGATTGTATGGGGGGCAATCAATGAGGGAAAGTCTTCCCCTCGATGCCAACCCCAAGATCTTGGAGACCCTCAGGCAAAGCACTCTTCAGTGCATCTCACCTCTCATGTCCTCGGGGGCTTTCTTCAAAGTGGAAATGACAGTGGTGTTGGACAACTACTGCAACCAATCATGCTTCACCTCCATGCTGAATCCAGCTGCTGGAAACAGAAAGTTGGGCTAGGTCTGATCCAGCCAAGCAGTCCTACACCTTGTTTTTGCAAACCTTGGGAATGAATATGTCCCTTCCTGCTCTTTAATGGTCTGATGCAATATTCTAGTCTTTAATTGCTGTAAGTCTGGGGAGCAGAATCCCTTTCAGCCCAAGGGATGAATTCCATTTCAGAGAAGCTTTTGGGGCCACATTTCAAGGGGGCAGGCTGAAGGCAAAAGAGGAGATCCAAAGACAAAAGGGAGTATATTTTAATTTACCAGTGTGTTTTAACTTAAAGCTCTTACAACCAGTAACTGAGAAACCTTTTAGACTGAAGGGAAATCACATTTGCTTATTGTTGCTTTGCTTACTGCTTTTCTTCCGCAATTGTAAGGAGCTGAATTACATGGGAGGAGAGGGGTGACCTTGTGATATGTAATTTAAAACTTCCCAGCTCATATAGATGAATTGGACAGTGCCCTCTAGTGGGTGTTTTGTAGTGCAACTTTGACTGCACATGGCAGGAAATCCCGAAACATTTCAAAAGGATCGGGTTTTCCAAGGTTTATTTTCTAGTGGAATAACTGTGAAAAGGAGTGGGAGATGTGCAGGAGGCTCATGACATTGACAAAATGACCCGCAAACTTCTGTAAGTGGCCAGTCATGAGCATGGTATAAATCGCTCATTTAAAGTAGTGCTGTGCCAAAAAATTATCTTATGAAAATTTTGACCATTCTCATTCAATTTGATAGAAAAGAAATTGCTTTCAAAAAGAAATTCACAGGAGAAATTCGGAGAAATTCTCATGGCTTTGGTTCCAGGTTCTTGTGCTTATGGGATGACTAAGGAGGGTGTGAGTGTCCTGTCTTTCATTGTACAGTCATTCTCTGACAGCCTCTGGCCTCCTTGGCTTCCTGCCCATGGGATGACATCATAACGTTATTCCTCCCATAGGGCCTTTTCAGATCAAGAAGTACAGGCAATCTGGGAAACTGCAAAGCAATGATGAGATGTGTAATAGAAAGAAAAATACAGACAGTCCCATCAACTACCTCACACTGATTAGTTAAGGTCAAAAACTCCACCATCACACATTCAAAATAAATTATAAGCTGATCTGAGAATGAGGCAGAAAAATGCACGCCCTTTTCACGGGGAAAAAACCTGTCAGAGAATTTCTGAGATTTTTCTTTTCTTTCCTCCTAGAAATAAAGACACTTTTCAGAATTTTATCTATATTTTTTTCACCACTGTTTTTTGTGGTGGCTGCATTCCCTCCCCTCAATGCCCTAGAGTGATGCTAGTATATGAGGCATTGTGGAGGTTACAAAATGGGGGTCAGGCTACTAGCACAGTTGATGCTGTTGCCACTTGCAGTGGCAGTGGGGAAAAACCCAAAAACCTTTAGGCAAAAAAAGGTCTGGAGCTGTTCTACGACTCTTGCCAATGGTGATGCCTATCTGTGAGAAATTGTTGGAGAATTTCTCCCCCCTCCCTAGAGAAATTCGGTGAAATTGCACCCCCCCCCATTTCTCTGCCCTTAAATAGGGTGGAGAATTTTGGGAGGCCATTTGTGCACAGTTGTAGTTTAAAGAAGCCCTAAGCCTTAGGAGAGGCATTTCTGCCTTCTAAAACAGCGTAAATGATGGGAGAAAAGCTAGAAAACCATTAAACAATGGGTGGTTGAGGAAAAGGGGAGCATGCTGAACTGGGTACATCCAGAGAGCTGGATTGGGACCTAGGGAAGGCCGGATTTGGCCCCTGGGCCTAATGCTCCAAAACCCTGCTGTAAATGGACAACAACTGAGGCCGACAGACACCTTAAGACAAGCATAGAGTGCATTAAATAAATATAAATTTTATTAAAAACACCCACATTTCAGCGTTATCAGGAATGATATAATAAAACAGCTTTTCAAATAACCTGCATACATTACATTACAATACTTACAGTATTTATAACCATTCTCAGATTTTTATGGACAAAACCAAAAAAAAAAAAACCATTTGAAAAATGAGGGAAAGTAAAAAAAACAAAACTAAACCCAACCAAACAGTAGAACATAAGCTTAGAAAATGCACATATATTTTTTAAAAATGTTCATTATCTTAGTGTCAAATCGTTAAAGTTTCCTACACAAAAGTTAACCACTAGCTTTAAAAGTGAACTTTAACGCCGCTGTGCGTCAATCAAGATATAGGGGGAGGGGGGAATCATTCAAGTAAAGTTGACACCACTAAGAAGCATCTTCAAGTATGGCTATAGTCAACCTGATAACCCTATACAAGCAATTTTATGTCTGCTTCCCCCCACCCATTCATTCTGAGGCAGGGTTCTGTACATCAAAATCACAACTTTTATTTACAAAATATATTTCTCTCCTCCCACCTCCCCCAATCCACAACTGAGTTTTCCTCTGTTTGCAAAAAAAATGGCAAATGACGTGCGGTTGAACATAAAGATGCCCGTCTGCATTGGGGAGGGGGCAGGTCTCACTCACTGAAGCACCGTTTTACATCTTTAGCTAGAGCACCGGCTCATACACAAGCTGAAGCAGGAGACCTGTTCTAGAACCTACCTCATTATAGCTGTGGGGGGGTGAACCCTCTTGCACAAATGTGTGCAAAAGAGCATTAGCAGCTATTGGGCTGCTGCTCATGGTTCTTTAGTGATCCAGTCTAGTATGTATTTTAATAATCTCATCTCAAGCAAAGGTTTAATTAACCTAATGCAGGAGGTGCTCCGCTCCAGTGGTTCTTAACGCTCACGTGGAGCTCCATACAAGCAGAGGCTGCTAGATTCTATTCAAGATCAGGAAGTCTCGCTCATGTGGAGCCTCTCACAGTGTTGATGAAAAACACAGAACAGCCCTTGCTTGTGCTGAGGTCTGAGTTCACATCAGAGATCCCCACCCCACTGCTAGCTTTGGGTGGTTGTCCAGATGATTTTACAATTACATTTTGAAGGTGAAAGTTTAGGATGCTTCCAGCTAGAAGGCTCCTGGTACTAAGAAGGAAGCATTGTGAAGCATTTCCATCTTCTTACTTTAATGGGTTTTTAGCAGTGAGGAAAAGAAGAAATCATGGGAAAACATGGGACAGTTACAAGTGGAAGACAACATTATCTGGACACCCCCCACCCTGTAAAAGTCCACTAATGAGGTGGGGTAATGGCATACCAAAAGCCTCTTAGAAATAAAATATCTGAAGAGCTTATATTGAGGGGGAGTATTTGTAGATGCAGTGACTGGGTTTGGACAACACAATAACCAACTGTGGTTTAAATAGTTGACGACTGGTTATTTAACCCACTGAGGGTTATCATGTTGTGTGGCGGGAGTTTTTTTTTTTTAACCAAAAGTTGGTTATTTGGCCAAAATAACCCATGCAAGGAACCAATGATGTACAGAGTTGACTATTTGAACCACTGTTGGTGATTGTGTTGTGTGGAGGGCACTGTTGGTTATTTCCTCAGCCACACAGTCGCAAGGCAAGAGTGGTCAAAGCTGTGGCTGCCACTTTACTCCAGACAGCAGGATATATTTTCATCAACAATGGGTGATGGGATATTAGCGGGAGAACTGAGGGGGGAGAGAGGGGCGGGGAATGAGTTGGTTAACTCAGTGTAGACTAATAGTCAACTCACGCTGATCCCAATCCACACCACAGTTGATTGTTATGTCATGTGGGGAGTATCTCCTAGATAAACAACTGACAAGTTGATTATTACCCCACCGTTGACTATTGAGTCATCCGAACACAGCCAGTTTCACATAGATCTGATGTTTAGACCTCCATTATGGCAGAAGGTAGTTACAGAACATCAGAAGGCCTGCTTTGATTGAACAGAATTATTATTGGGTTAAACATGATTTTTAAAAAGACCATATTAAGACATCCGGTCCTAAAAAGGTTGATCTTTATGCAACTTCATTAATCCCACTAGTCAGGGGGACAATTCAACATGAAACAGATTAGCATCCCAGGATCAGGGCCTTTGCCTTACAGCTGTATCCATTTAGGCATAAGGATGGCATTTCTTTTAAAGGAAGAAATTCAAAAAAGGAACCCTGCTGGAACAGACCAAAGGCTTTTCTAATCCAGCACATGATTTCCCCAGTTGCCAAACAGGTACTTCTGAGGAGCCCAGAAGCCAGATATGAGAACACTAACCCTTGCTTGCTTCTGTATTTAAAGACATGTTGCCTCTGATCCTGGAGGTAGCATATAGCCATCGTGACCACTAGCCTTATGCTCCATTAATCTAGCCACTTAACTATCCTGCCTGCTGTTTTATTTCATTAATTTTCAGTCTCCTAGGAAGGCATGGTTAAAGAGGACTTGAAAAGAAAAAAAGCCCTCAATCCTCGAGCCAACTAGTCAATTGCCAAATCTATAAAGGGAAACTTTATAGTTTCCCTTTCCTCAGCTCAGTGCATTCTACTTTCCATTTTGTGTGAAACATACAAAAGAACAAAACAAAAGTTCCCCAACAGAGTTTAAAATGTTAACGCACTTTCATTAACATAAAAAGTAACAAATGAATTTACAAAAAAAAAGGAGAGTTTTAGTTATCATCGGTACATTACAAGTAAAATTAGAAGAGGGATTAAAACCCCACACACAGATTAAATCCTTGAAAACAATAAAATAGAATTTTTTAAAAATCCTCAAGGATAAGATATTTAACAATCTACACAATATAGCTTTACACATACGCCCTTTCTCTCTCTCACACACATTTGGGATGATATGTTGGCTTTACTAAGGTGATCATGAGCTGATATATCCCTGAATTTTTAGAACAAAAAAACATTAAGGTCAACGTTCAAGTTATACTTGTTACAATATCAAGTAGTGAGAAAAATAATATTTTCTTTCCCAAAGACTAGGGGGCAGAGAGTTAAGGGAAGATAGTATAAGAGTTTTATAAACCTCCACTCTCATGTAACATCCTATTGCCAGCTAGTGTTGAGGTATATGACAAGTAGGAACGTCATTCAAACATTTTAATGTATATTTAGCTCACATATTTTTTTATAGCAGGCTGAGTAGCACCATGATGTGAATTCAGCTCCAAACCCATATATATATAGATATATAGATATAATATATATATTTATATATTTGTACAGTATTAAAATACTAAAGCCTTGCATTAAAAAAATTGTTTACAAGTTAAGTTACTATACAACTTTTTGCTTACATTTTTATACAAATTACCAATTTAAAACCCACCTTAGCAAGCCAGCTGCCTGTTCTGTATCCTTTTGTTTCACCAATAGAATCATACAGATTAACCCTGTACCTCTTGCCTTGTTTCTATTCAAACCTTCCTAGCAAAGAGGGGCAACATATACTGAGCAGTGACATATATTGTAACATAAATAATCCATGACATACCAAAGCAGTTTGCCCAGTTATTTGGAGGGTGTTACCAACCTTTAAAAAATAGCAAAAGACCAAAACTACCCAATTGTCAAGTCTAACCCATGCTGTTAATTATTACCTGTGGCTAATATATATATTAAAAAATACACAATTTGAGGAATACACTTATCATTATAATTGTTTAAAAAAATGTTCACAATACAGCTGTGTGAGATGAGCACCAGAAAATAGGGTTTGTGTACTAAAGGTATTTCTTTGTATCCAGCAAGCCCATATTTAAATTCAACCAGAATTATAAACCTCTTATCTGCTGCTAGATGTGTAGGTGAGGGTTGACTACAAGAGGGAAGGAATGCTACAGAGAAATGACAGTCAAGGAAAGGGTTAAGTATCCACGCCTATTGTTCCTCTGCACCCAATCCCCCCACTCTTAGGGCATTTCTACATGAGGCTTTTAATTCCACACCTTTACCAGGGCTTCTGCTTCCAGATTCTTTGCTGGATTAAAATAGGTTCCTTTACACTTGCTTTTTTACGGGTTTTTTCTCTCTCTGGCTTTCTATAAGTTTCATTATACAGCCACTAGATGACACTGAGGTAAGGAATAGCGGTATTGCACAATTATGCACTATAAAAATAACGCCATTCAGAAAAATACTGCACTTTCCTCAGTCTAAAAAACCCCGTGATAATGGTTGCAAAGCATGTGAGGGGCCCTGGAGGATGACAGTGTGATGTAAAGGACCCGCAAACTACCACGAGTGAGCATTCATGAGCGCACAATAAAAGCCTTGTGTAGAAAGGCTCTTAGGGTCAAGCTCCATGATCTGTTAAGGCCTCATCTACAAGAATTCGGCTTTACGCCTGTTCCTCCGATTATGCGCATCTTCTCGGAAGCACTTTAGCGTAAATGCTTGTATGCAGGAGGTAATTGAGCACTCAACAGGTGACCTTACCGGTTGTTTCAAATGCACTTTACAAGTAGTTAATGTGGAGAATCGCTTGTTCACATAGTCAAAATGCGCTTTAACGGCCGGAGCAAAATAAAACTCACTATTTAACGCGCAATCGATAATGCGCATAATCGGATGTTTAAAGCGCCTCTACACCCGATTTGCGCTCCGTTCTTGTAGAGGTAAATTTTTTAATGCGCCTTGAAAGAGCTTTAAATGCCTCTTGTAGAGGCAGCCTAAGTCGCATACAGCTTCCTTCTCTGTTACGCTAAGGAAAGCACATGGGACCCCAACCTGGATCAGCAGCACAGGTAGGGGAGGTTTAAGCCTTCTTCCCACTTGCTTCTTCAAATGTCCCCCCCCCCCCCCCACACACACAATAGGGGCTAAAGAAGAAGAAAAAAACCCTCATTAGCACAAAAGTCATAGGGGAGAAACTTTGAGAACTAAGTAGCTTGGGGAAATGGTATTAAACTTTCCCTGCCCATGACTAATGGCCCCAATCTGGGACCTTAGACCCTTAAGAGTAAGAAAGGAGAGGGTTAACTACATGCTGTGTATTTGACGTATCATGTCATTTGATGTTTACATGTGTTTGCCCCTAAGAACAAAAGGTTTGATTTTTTTAAAAAGGTCTCTTTGAACAGTAAGATCACAATAAACTTCTAAAATGTTTTAGTACCCTAGCACCATTTGAGCTGCCAACACTTAAAATGCTTCTTAAGCACCATTTGAAACATATATTTCCATTGTTTATTGTTCTTAATCAGGTCTTGAATGGGTGGGTAAACTTCAATGAGAGCCAACAAAGCTTAAATGAGCATGTAGAAGCCAGAGAGGCAATGAGAAGTGAGAATCATGCCTGCAGCAAAAGTCTTTCTTTGGATTTTGCAGGTAATCAAAACTGTTGATTTTTATCCTTAGCACTATAGTTGCATAAATCTTCTCCAACCTCCAGAGCTGTTGGACTGTGACTCCCATAATTCCCAGCTAGCATGGCGAATGATCTTTTAACCTGGCAATATGGAATCCACAATCCTTGCCCATTAGTAGCACCGTTGCTAAGGCTGGCTGCTACATGGCTGAACAGGATTTTTTGGCCTGATTTGCTTTTAGTTTCCCTTGGTTCCCCCCCCCCCCAACCATCACCTACTCTCCACTGCACTATTTGGGCCATAACTTCAGGCGGAAATGTTAAATAGTAGGTCTTGTTTGGTGCCAGTGTGGTGTAGTGGTTAGAGTGTTGGACTGGGACACGGGAGGTCTGGGTTATAGTCCCCACTCAGCCATAAAGCTCACTGGGTGACTTTGGGCTAGACTCTAAGCCTAGCCTACCTCACAAAATGGAGGACCACGTAAGCTGCCTGGAGTTCCATGGAAGAGGAAAAAAGGCAGGATATAAATGTAATAATAAGATAAACATGTTTGAGTGGGCACTGTGAGAAGGAATTGCAGTTGTTTAGACATGGGGAGGGCACCCTGAGGCAAGTTAGGGTGATTGGGGAGACCCTAGATTGGGCCCTCAGAGCTTTGGAGCTCTAGGGGTGATGAAAGGCTACCCTTTGAGGCTTAATCGGCTCATATGCCTAAATAGTGGGGACTGCAGGGTAGTGAATTGTGAGGGCTTCCCTCAGCACCTAAAGGCTTGGCCAGTGTGCAGAGAGCCAAGCCCAGGGGTTGCTTGTCCATCACAGATGGCATAGGAAGGGGTTGGTCAGGATTGGGCTCTTAGAGAGCTAGATATTTTGCTGCCAATCTACTATGATTAATCAATAACCATGGCCCTAGTTAAGCCAACACTTGAGCCTCGCCTTGCTATTTGTGGTACGGTCACAATCCCCATATCACCCGAACGAGCCTTGGTGGAGAATATGATTGCTTAGTGATAACAATACTAGCTGCAATACTAAACAGCCATAGAAAAACACATTGCCTGGTGGAACAGGGAAAGCACATTTCCTTTTCAACCTGGCTTGTCTGCAGTAAAGATGTTCAACTATGGCAGTCTAGGATTGTGACCACTGTGGCTTAAGTGCAGAGAAAATGGAGTATTTCTGCAAAGGCTAACACTGCCATCAGAAAAGACACGTGGATCACAAACAAGAAACAAAATTTACAGCTGTGCATTTATTATGCTATAAACTGATTGGCCCATTTCAGATATAACAACGCATGGATCAGCGGAAGCAAAGCTTCAGCTCACATGCTCCTTCTTTCCTTTTCTCCAGTGTGGGCACAAGGAGGGGAATGCAAGCCTCCACTTCCTGTTCTAAGCTAACCAGAGCTTATTACAACCAAACTTGGAAAACTGTAGTTAGCTTAAACCATGGTTTGTTAGCAAGCCAGGTTCATAAACCCTGGTTTGATCATGGCCTGTTACCAAACCATACTTTAAACTAAGCAGAGTTTCCGTAGTTTGGATCTAATGATAAAGTTGAGTCAGCTTAAAACAGGAAGCAAAATCTTTTGACCTCTTTGTTGTGGCCAAGGTGGAGGAGGCGAGGAGAAAGAGGGAGCATGTGAGCCCAAGGCTTGTTTCTGTTCATTCATGTAACACTGAACTGTGGCTTAGCATTATATCTGAAATAGGCCATTCTCTGGATGTGACTTCCACTGCTGAAAAGGCAAACTGGTTCTAGTGGAAAACCTTTCAGAGACCTCTGGCTTCACATGCAATCTTCCCATTGCTCATGTATAGCTTTATTGGATCTTGGTCCTGGTTTATCCCATATTTTAAAAACAGTGTTTTAAAAAAGGATCAGGCTAACTGGATACAAATACAAAATTAAAAGGCTCTTTACAGTTCAAGGAGAGCAGAGTATACTTTTAACATATTCATGGTTAATAAAAGGCATTAAAACTGTTTAATTGCTGAATTAGACACCATTCTTGTATATAGCACCGTCTTTTAGAATATCCAAACAAATTCAGTGTTTTGCTTTGTATTCTTTATGTTAAGTACGTAGCTTTCCTGATCAATAAAAATCAAGTCAATATTAAGATTACCGAAAACAACAACCACCCCAAACACCCCTGCATATTAGCAAGTTTGTATTTCCAGTATTTCAGTAAGTACATCATAGATTAAGCACCTGGTGGTATTTTAAAATTTCAGCTACTGAAATACTACAGTATTTTTACTTTTAAAAACAAACAAACAAACAAACATCTCTTACTTAATTTGCTTTCATTAAAATGGTCACAGGTGTACAAAAATGAAAAATTACCAATATGGATTCTGCCTTCCAATAGTCAAACCAGTATTTCACTGTCAACTGGTGACCGTCACAAATTAATTTTGCATAGGGTGCTTTGGTTTTCATTCTTAACATGTTGCCTGTGACCACCTGCCAAATAAATGTAGCAACGTTACCTCTGTTGTTGGTATGAGAAGGTTTTCCCATTGACAAGTTTTTTAAAAATACTGTCTCTTGTCTTTTCCCTGTTTACAACTTAAAAAGAATTATTACCCTACTGACATTTTTTTGTTGTTGAAAAAAACAACAGATGAGGTAATGAACAAAGAATTGACCTCTATATATATCTGTTGTAAGGCCCTGTAACCCGTGTAAAGGCATATGGAGATGTGGTAACTGTGGAGTTTGTGGTGAGTGACATTGTCCTTTGTGCAAGAGACCTGATGAAGCGCATATAGGTTGGCTCCAAGTTCTCATTCAGTTCAGCAGGCTCCCGTTTCACTTTTTTCCCATGTACTTTCTGAGGCACATAATCTGGACCATACTTTTCACAGTCCTCCTCTTTTTCTCTTGCTTTCTCAGCCATCTTCGCCTCCCACAAAGCTAGGCCGTGCTTCGGCTCATTCATACTTTTGTGCTGGTAGAAGACAAGCGATATCCTTGTGGGGTGGTTCCGGTTAGGATTTTTCAGTGGGGTTGTTGCGTGGAGCTCGCGTTTTGCACACTCTATGAGAATCGACCCATGCGATGGGGCCACCGCCACACCTCCAATATCTGGATCCAGAAAGCTCTGCTCGTTGTCCGACCAGACCTCATCAGGATCCTCGGGATTGTTCACCTCGGTTTTATTTACGCCTTCTTGGGAAGCAGTCCTATTGTGGTTAAGACCTGGAAGCATGTTTGACAACCCATTAGCGGCTTGACTATCCTTGCTCTGGTGTTGGAGTGTAAGAGGACCACTGAACATACCTGCAGCTGAGTGGTAGTCATGGGATAAGTGTGCAGGGGGATATATATGATCTCCATTTTTATTCATGTAGTCCACGCCTGGATTATTTAGATTAGATTTCAGTCTAGAGGCAATGTCCATAAAGGGGTCATCGGACTCATGGGTGGAGTAAGGAGGGAAAGAACCTGCATGCTGAACATTTGGTCTAATGGTGCAACTGTTGAAAGCATCTACCTGCACATTTTGGTTTCCGTAATTCAAGTACCTGGGCCCAAAGTTCTGGTTATTTCCAAACCTACGCTGATATAACGTATGAATTGGAGGTAAACTTAGTTTAGATAGAGTGTCTTGATTCTGATACCTAAACAAGTCCATATGCTGAGGTTGTGAGGAATAAGAACTGTAGTAGGGGGAACAGTTGTCCATAGGCAAGTTTCCATTGCATTGATAATGGGGATATTGGTTATTTTGACCCAAGTGGACAGAATAGGGATTCATGAGACTGGAAGAATTCAAATAACTTCCTGTAGGTTGTGAAGAGGCTGGGTAGATATTCATGGAGTTGGACCCCCCATAAGGATCTGAAGGATGCGAAGAGTTTGGATATGGGTTAGCTGGATTAGGGAGTCCCATGTAAAGGTTTGTGTGACCTGAAGCAGAGTAGGAGTTGATGTGATTTGACTGAGGCTTAGAAGGGAGACTGTGGTGTTGAGGTTGATAGAATTGCTGCTGCGGTGCCATGGCTGGCCCTGAAAGACGTAACAGATCTGTGGACAAAGAAAAAGGCAAAAGGAGTTCATTTTCTAGCGTCTCTCACATTAGGGAGAGGCAGTGCCCACTCTAGCACCATGGAAGGTGTCTGTGCGGATTAGCTGTGCAGAAAGCTGGAGAACCAATATAGCACTTGCAAGCCTGAATGCTGTCATGGAAGGACCATTTCGGTGCATGAAGAAGTTGCTCATTTAAAAAAAAAAATCATTCAATGATCCATTCAGATGAAAACCTAAGGGCCAAACTGGGCATGATGTTAAATGCATTGCTGCAATTTTCTGATTGGCGATATGTGCGCTTAATACAATGGAAACCGCTGACCTCCAGTTGGCTGAGCATGATCAGGACCCTAGTGGGCGGAGGTGGGGGAGGATAAAACTTCCTCCACCCTCGCAATGATCCCAACAAGCCATGTCCTCCTCCACAACAGTGGGTGGAATGCTTTCACTGGTGTGGCCCATTTAATAATAGTAATATATTTAGGGCACAATCCTGTGCATGTTTAGACAGAAAAAAGTCCTACAACTCTCAGCATTCCCAGCCAGAGGATGAACTTGGCATATCCAATTTGTCATATCCAATTCAGTTTTAAATGACCTTATTTTCGATAGACCTTGAAACTTTTAAATGCATAATAAAAGAAAACGCAATGGAACTCCACTGGGACGGTCCCTCATCTGCATCCATTTTCATCTCAGTTGGGATAAGACCTGGAGAGATGCTGCCAGTCAGAGCAGGCAATACTGGGCTAGAGGGACAAAGAATCCATCTGGTATAAGGAAGCTGATTCCTATGTTCCTTAGCTTTAAGCAACGATGGGTTGAGCTATACAGCTTGAATCAAATACCACAAGACCTTAGTAAAGGACAAATAAATAAATAAATCATTGACCAAATGTATTCTGAAGTTATGTACTGAACCAGGGAAGTCTGAGGAAAGCAGCATATGTTTCCTGAATCTGCCCTAGTCTAATTCACACTTTCCATATCCCAGAGTGTAAATAATACAAATGGCACATGTGACAGAACTGGGAACAAAGGTGTATACCTATCGTCCCCAGCCTGGTGCCCTCCAGATGTGCTGGACAGCAATTCGTATCATGCTGGAAGGGAATGATGTGAGTTGCAGTCTAACACATCTGGAGGGCGCCAGGTTAGGAAAGGCAGGTGGGCACTTATTCTAAACCATACCTGATAACTGTTTTGCATGACCTGATGCCTCTGAGCTGGCCTGTTTCTGACGTGCTGTGGCCGATTTCTCTCTCTCCTGTTTGCTAGACCCGTTCTCCATGGATGCCAGTTTCTCTGTTGCTGCTTTCTTGGCTTCCAGCTTTTTTTGCCGGCACGTCTTCACAGGTTCTGCCAGCATCCTTACTTTTCGCCGAAAAGAACTAAGGACCTGGATGCTGCCATTCCGTTTTTTCTCCTCCTGCCCTTCTGTGCTTCCGAACTCATCTACATTGGAAATTTTGTACAAAGGGAGCACATGTAGTTGTTCATCTTCTGGCGTCTGGCCAATTTCACGATTGTCTTCTCTGGTTAGTGTGCACACCTGTGAAAATAATACAGTGGAATGAACTCTTAGCACAACAGAACACACCGTGTTGATGTTTGGCAGGGCTGGCTTCAAGGGTAAGCATGGTCTTAATCATATAGGACAGGATACAAATGTTTTAATAAATACAAGAAAATAATAAAAAAAACCAGTTGGAGGCAATATGCATGCATACATTTGCCTACGCTGTGCACTTGGATTTGGGAGAGAAATGTGGATTTATTTAACAGAATTTAGAAGGTTCACTGGAGTAACATGGGGCCTACAGAGAGCTGCAGCTAATGGGTATAGAAATGCAATAAATGAATAAATAATACTGACAAGAGGAGCCTGGAGTTGTCCTCCTCACCCTGGCTTCTTTTGTATCTGGTCACTCTAGTTAAAGAGGGGAGGGCTCCTGCAGCTTTAACTGTTGTGATGAAGAGGGAATTTCACCAGGTGCTGCATGCATACAAATGACACCTGCTGAAATTCCCTTTTCTGTACAACTGTTCAAGATACAGGAGCCCTGTACTCCTTTTCACATGGTCACCCTAGATGAGGGGACTTGCAGTCCAACACCTCTGGAGGGAGACTGGGGAAAGGCAGTTCTGTAGCCTAGAATCTCTATAAATGAAGAACAAATGTTGGAACACATCAGTCTCCCAGAGGATGATTAGCAATAGGCTCCCTTCTCTGTTGGAGGCGGCAGCTTAGAAATGCATCTACAAAGATACCTCGCTTGGTACTCTTGGCAAACGGTATTCTCCAGCTGCTGTGGTGGCTCCATTTCCTTCCCCTTTGGCAAATGGCTACTTTAACCTTAGCAAAGGAGTGGACTCCTCGTCTCTCTACAGTTGGTTTATATCATGGGAAAGGGGATATCAGAGAAATCATCTCCTAGCAGGATGATAGCTATTCTACGCTGCAGCATACCCTCTATAAGGAAAATATATAATCCCATATTACTTATAAATCAGTTTTCAACAAAACATTCTCAACATGGCTTACATAGTAGAATCAGGCTGCAATTAATAGATTTTAACATATATTAATTCTAAAGTTAGGTTTTATTTGCAGTCTTGTAGGCCTCAGTGGGCAGAGGATTTCAGCAGTTTTGGCACTCTCAATGGACTACCCAGCCCTCTGCTGCTGCTGCCCCCAGGGCCAGTGTAAGACATTTTGCTACCTGATGCAATAAACAAGATGGTGCCTCTTCCCATTCCATGTTTAAAAGCCAATGGGACTGGCAGATGAATGTCTCTTTAGCAATGATGATGGGACATGCATGATGTACCTGCAGGCAACAGGCTGGGTAATGCACAGCTCTCTCCTCCCAACATCTTGCTCCTGCCTCCCAGCATCAGTTGTCAGAGGTGACTTCTTCACTCTGCTTAATGGTTGGGCCGGCCTTGGTTGTCCCATAGGCCTGCAGCGGCCACAGGGGAATAGCCACTCTGCCCAGGAAGTGCGCTTTTTGAGCACCAGGCCTGGGTAACACAAGATCTGAATGTCTAAACAGGGACAGAGCTTCTCTGGGCAGATGATATCAATGGCTTCAGTTCTGAACCCTCAGAAATCTTGCTCAGGAGAATGTGGAATTCTGTGACCAGAACGAGAAAATCCTATATGCATATAAACATTTTCTTATGCTGTGCACTTGGATTTTGGAGAAATGTGGATTTATTTATTTAACAGAACTTAGAAGGTTCACCAGAGTGACAAGGGGAGAGAAGGGACGCTAGATTATTTGGTAGGCTGAATGGAAATGGCCAGTGGGAAGGGAGGAGGAGCATATAGCTGTGAAGAGCACCCTACTTTCTGAGTGCATGGAAGTCCTATCCAAAGCCCTTTCCTTTTCTAATCTGTAAAAGAAAGTTATTCTCTCCATTGAGAGCTATGAAAGTTGGGAATGTAACTAATATATTCCTTAGGATTCAAACAAAGACATCAGATTTTGCACTTCCAAGTTATTTCCTGCATTTCATGGTCTGATCATGTACCTTTTGAGATCTCCTAGACAGATATTATTTCTCTGTGTAGTAAAAGTAACAAGTGTGGGAGCAAGGATTTTCAGAACCTCCATCTTCTTTTAATTAAAAGCCTGGAGGGTTTGCATTCCTCTTCCTATAAGCATTTGGCTGTTTTCCCCATCAACCATCATGCGCCAGCTTAATGGAAATACCTATTATGAAAAATAATGAACTTAACAGAGAAATCAGTTCTGCATGAGCACGGCTGCATGCTTCAATGACTTACCAGTGTACTGCCATTCTGCATATTATGCAAGTCCCTGTGAGCATGAGCACAGAAATCCAAGCAGGCAGTGACCCCTGAGAATGGGCGACCTTCTTTTAAACCCAGACGACACTCGGGTGCTCTGTGTTCATATTCAATCTGGAAACAAAAAGCACGTATTACTGAAATATACTTTACAACTGAACTTTCTATGACATTCTGCAGGAAACCACAGGTTCAGCTGTTTCAATTTTTTTTTTAAAAAAAAACTAGGTGGATGGAACTCTGCTAGTAGGGTGAGTACAGGGGTCAAGTCATCTCTCAGGAGTAGACCAACTACAGCGCTGAAGTTGCAACCTTGTAGGGCTATGTATGCTCAGCCGTAAGCAGGACAAGCCTCAGAAGTAAGCAGGGCTAAATCACTCAGCAGTTTGCTCAGCCGTTGATCGGAGATAAGTGCTTTTCCCTGCCTGGAGAGGGGGTGGGGTGGAGGGAAGACACAGGCAGGCTGGAGGAAAATCCTCATTGACTATACCTGGCCTATGGGCTGGGGGTTCCCAATGTTGCAATGGATTTTACTCAACTCCATGGTAGCCCACAGTCATACAACGGTGGAGTTGTATTCCCCCAAACCTCAACCGTTGAGTGGAGTTTTCACACTGCGTTGACTACCATATTGTCTGAACTGAGCCAGAGAGAAGGAGATTTCTCCCTGACCTAGCACTGTATTTTAAAGACTTAGTAGGTAGTCAAGGGGTGCTTCAGACAGAGGGCTCCTAGTGCTGCTGATCAAAATGTACAGCTATTCCACTTTTTTCTCCTAAATGGGCTGTTTTTGTGGAAAGGGAAACAAAGGCAGAAGGAGCAGTGGAAAAACCCGGGAGGGCTTTAGATAGAAGACAACATCGTCTGGACCCCCTTTAATTCCATGAATGAGGCAGGGCAATTGTCTAATCAAAGCCTCATCTGGAAGCACCCTAGGACAAGATCCTACCCCACTAAGGTCAGCTAAAATCTGCTGACTCCTGGGTATTTTAAGGTAAGAAGAATGTGATATTGTGAATGCACTCTAAAGATTTTTTTTTTGCTTCTAATTCCCATTCTAATAAGTCTTAAAATACAGCAGATGAGAATACTTTAGTGTTGTTACCAAACTCTATACATTTTTTCCTACCTGGTTGTTATATGCATCAGGTGCCAGTTTCTTGTAAGTGGGTGCCATCAGAGTTGATAGTGTTTGCAGATTGGATTCTAGCTTTTCTTCCTAATTTTTATATGGAATAATTTAACACATTAATATTCAACTGTATTAATTTTTACATAGTAACACTAATTCTCACATGCAATTATGTATGACTTCACCTCACTTTGTCATTATTCAACAGGTTATGAAACCAAATCTTGCGAGGAATGATTGAAAGATATGGGAATCTTTAGCCTGGCAAAGAGAGGAACTTCCTTGAATATCCGAAAGGCTGTCATGCAGTAGATGGAGCAGAGTTGTTCTCTGCTGTCCCAGAGGGCAGGACTAGAATCGATAGGTGGAAATGGCAGGGAAGCAGATCTCAGTTAAACATTGGGAGAAATTCCCTAACTTCCTACTGTTGAACAGGGTAGAGCTGGTCAACAGTGGGAAGAGTCTGCCATGGGAAATGGTGGGCTTTCCATTGGATGTATTTAAGCAGAAGCTGGGATTGCTGTCAATGCTTACAGATCCATGAACTGAGCAGGGGATTGGAGTAGAGAATCTCCAAGGTTCTTTCCAGCTCTAAAATCTTAGGACTCTTCTTATATATCTTGATCTGGTTCGTATTGCTTGGGTAGTATGCGTTCAGACACAAGCCTTAACATAAATTACTAGCCAATAGCATTAGCTGCTGTGATGGGTTTTCTGGGAAATCCCTTCACCCCAGTTAACACTATTGGCATTATGTTAGTGGACCCTTACACTGGCTTTTGCGTCTTACTGGATACTGCCCTTTACTTTGAATCCCTGTAAGCTGTTAGATAGAAGAGCAGGTCAAAATGCTTTGAAGTAAATAAAAAAGAATTAAAAAGTTGCAGGGCCGAAATAGGGATTTCCGTTGCTGGGAAATCTGTTCTTTTTTTGGACTCAATGGAGTTCCACAGGATATATGGCTTTATTTGCATTTGCATTTGAGAGACAAGATGTGGGTTTTCCTCCAAACTGCAGGAACTCTTTTTGCACATTTTGTTTCCCACAATTTGTGCAAATTTCTGAGCAACTTGTGTGCAAATTATGGCCGAATTTGTGCAAATTGCTAATAACTTTGCACAAATGGCAGAACCTGTAAAAAAAATGGACAAAATGCCTGGAAAATGCGCAAACTGTCCCGAATCACTGCGGATTGAGTCGGGTGGCACAGTGGGAACTGAAACAAAGTTTTGGGGGGGCAAACTTAGGAAAACCCAGTGAACACCACCCCCAAAAGGATTTTGATGACATCCCTAGGGTGAAATCTAGGGCTAATCTACACCGACAGCCCTTTTGCAAGGGAGGAGGGATGATCGCACTGCTTCCCTGCTTCTGTGAGCGGCACTCACTGGGCACACACCATTGAAGTTTCCCGCAAGTAATGGAGAGCTGTTGCAGGAAAACATGTGCCCCGTTACGGCGGTTCTGAATGTGTATCGGCAGAAGTGGGTGGGACTAGGCAGACGGCTATGGGCCACAGGATTTTAAAAAATAACTCCTGAGAGATGTACACCAGTGCAGACACACAGCAACATAAGGAGGGATAGGTACTGTGTCGAAAATGCGCTGCTGCGCAGAGATCTGTTTGATTTAAAAAATAACAACAACAACCCTTGGCAATGAAACTTGCCCATGCCCATGCCCCTGACAGCAGGTTGGCTGTTTGCTGAGCCAGAAGTTCATGCTGAACAGCAACAGCTTTGCGAAGGGGGGGGCACACCAGCTGTGGGCTTCGGGGTTGTACCGAGAGAGCCGAAAAAGCCGTGACAAATCCAGTCAGTGATATTCCTGAATAACTGAAGGGTTGACCCGAGATCACAGTGGGATCAGCTGTGTGTCAGGTGGCCTGGTAGGGATGACTTTGATATTATTCTGGAATAAACGGCTGATTTAGACATGGCCCTAGTACTGAAACTAGATACCAGGGCTAAGTTCTGGCCAAATTTAAGACCGTGCTAGTCTTTTTTTTTTTTTTAACACTGAGCATCTTCACCATAATTGGGAGAGAAATGCTTCAGAGTGTGCAACAGATGTAATTTTATTAAGTTCCTACCTCTTTTGGATCATCTCCTAACAATTTAAACTTCCTTGGGATCTTGCTTCTGGCAAATTTGCATCCGTTGTAGTACATACTCCATGAACAACCAAAGGAAAAAGATGCGCCACAACTCTCAGGGTCCAGGCCCTGGCAGGCACATGTTCGTCTAAGAAAGAAGAGAATTACATTTCTAGCAACATCAAATGCACAGTATGGATATTGCTGAAGAGCCCACATCTGGAAAATTGCACATCCTGATCCTTTGGCAGATCAACTTGCAAAGCTCAACAGCACCAAGCAGAATAAAGGTCATTCTATTCAAGTTGATATTGAAAACTCAGACATTATCTAGAAACCCAATAGACTGAGATTTGGATTTCCTAACCCAAATATTTAATGGTCACAAAAATGAGACACAACTTTTGCACCCTCTGCCACACCCATACACACACACACACACACAGGGCAATTGTTAGCTAAACAAGAGAGCCACGCTCGGGCTGTTTGCATGACACAACAGCCTCTGATGGGTTTTTAAAGAATGATGAGGCTTTGGTGCATGCAGGACACATCTAGCCATGCATCCAGCCGCTGCTTGGGGGTTGGCGTGTCATGTGAACCTGGTGAGTGTGGATTACGTGAGGGTTAAACAACCCTCAATCGTCAGGTTCCCATGACATGACAACTCCTTTGCAAGAGCTGCATGTGAAATCTGGCATCAAGTAACCCATGACAAGCTGTATCTTATGCATATTTAGACAGAAAAAAAAATCTTACAACTCCCAGCATTACCCAGCCAGCCATGCATAGGTTCGTTCCCTAAGAAACTCTTGTCCCTGAGGTTCCCATTTGGGATGTATATTAATTTAATTTGAAGGAAAGAACATATAAAATATTTTTTATTTCTTTTGGATTTCTCTGTCATCTCCACACCTCCCCCTCATTTGGGAAAAAGATGCTTAAAGGAAAATGACTGAAGATAGGAATCCTACTCCCTGTCAAAGACCATAGGGACAATAAGGTTTTGCATTCACTCTTTTTATTGCCTCCCTTCAACAATCTCCATTGATGTGAATGGGGGGGGGGGGGAAGGGTCATCTAAGAAAATGGCTGGAGGGTCAACAAATCCCCCCCACACACACACCAAGGACCCTGTTGGTCTAACCAGTTTACTTGCATGCAGCCTTTCTCTTTGCAATGCAAATCAATGGAGAAACAGGTTTTTTAAAAAATAAATTATGAAAATATTTAAGTTTAATAAACAAAAATGAAAAACAATGCTTTTTTTCCAGCGCACATCTAAAGTTGCCATCCAAAATGGTAGCAAGTTAGATCCAACTGATGGTCTCCAAATAAAGGTCTTTCATATTACTAGGGCAGTTAAGTCAATCGCCGTGCTAAACCTTGATCTATAAATATTTGTTAACCAACTAATTCCAAAACCCAATCAGTTCAACATAGGATTGCATTCCATACATTGGAATCGGAGATCCCATGAGTACTTATGAAATGCTCCCACTGATAAAAAGGTGGAGGTGATTTCAGCTGTTCCCCCTTCCTCCTGCACCCCCTGCCCTTAAATTCTGTTCCAGAGGGCTGCAGAACCATCGAGAACATGACAAGTAGCATGGGAACAGGTGGCAAAAATTGCCTCCATTCCCTTCAGTCTGCAGGAGCATCTGCTGAATCATAGAGCCATTCAGGAATGGAAGAAACCCTTCCATTTTTCCAACAGGCTAGTATGGATCTCATCCTATGTAATCATGAAATTCTGATGCATGCCAAACAGCCATGTAAATCTAATAATGTGCCATCTTTATTGATTCACTACTGCAGCTCTGGAAAAAAAATACTACACACACTTTATCAAGGTATAATCCTATGCATGTTTAGACAGGAAAAAGTGGCATAACTCCCAGAATTTAAGAGAGTCATGAAGACTGTCCTCTTCCGACAGGCCTATCCAGATGAATTTTAAGATGTTTTTAATGTTGTATTTTCCCTTGTTTTTAAATTTTTTTAACTGTTGTGATTTTTATGTTTTATATTGTTGTTGTTCCCCGCCTCGATCCAGAGGGAGAGGCGGGCTACAAATAAATATTATTATTATTATTATTATTATACCCGTGACTGGAACATGCTAGGAGCTGTAGGGTTCTTTTCTGTCTAAATCTGCGTAGGATTGTGCCCTTAGTCTTAGTCTTTAATGACACTATAATATGTCTCATTAGGTCAGATGGGCTGTATAATGTCCCTTCTTATCACACTAAAATTGAGCAATGACCCAGGGCATTGAAGATATATAATAATTTTAAATATACACTGAGGGCTGATTCAGATGTGAAATTTTACAGATAAGATAATTGCCAAAAAAAAAAAAAGTATTGAAGGGAACATTCTGAAACACATGTCTACATGGTCAAGACTGTGTACTTTCATTGAGTTAGGCATGGTGGATGGGGCTTGCTGCCATTATAACACTGTGTAGACTGGGCAGACTTTGCTGCAAGAAAAATCTCTGTAGTAAGGATGCTAAGAGAATAATGGAAGACATGAAACTAGACTGTGGTCATTGCAGCATCAGTGATGTGTGCAACCTGCTTCAGAAGTGCGTTAGGTATGGGGTGTGATGAGAATTGTGGTGGTCATGAGTGGAAGGGGAAATGGTCGCTCCTGTAAACAAGGTGGCTCCTCTTCTCTTCCTGGTGAAAGACTACATAAAGACAGTAGCTAGAATAGTGGTTAGAGCAGGGATGTCATGACAGGTATGCAAGGATGGGCATCTGTCGACAGACCAGACCACAGCAGGGCCCAAAAGACAAGAACTCCCTGAACTTGCTCCTCTTGTTCACTATTGCAACCTGCTTGTTGATCTGCTTCTCGCTCTGGCCCAAGTAATGGTGGTGGTGAGAAGGAGCAGCAGCAGATGCTATAGCTTAGATACTCACTGCCTGTCTGCCTGTCAAGCAAGCAAGTGGTAGCAATGAAGAATCAGTGGTGGAGGAGCAACTGCAGTGGATGAGAAAATAGTGAGTCTATTTTCTCACCAGCTGTAGTTGCTCCTCCACCACTTTCTCCTCATTGGCGTCCCATTGAGGGTGTCTTGTCCAAAGGCACTCAAAAGCATGGAAATGGCACTGGATTAGACTGGGACTTGTGAGAACTGGGTTCTAGTGCCCACTTGTCCGCGAAGCTCACCAGGTGACTTTGGGCTAGTCACTGGCTCAGTTCAGACAACACGTTTCTCAACAGTGGTTTTAGAACTCCATGGTGGAGTTTTTACACCACCATTGAGAAATGTGTTGTCTGGTGGGAAAATTCCACGCAACGGTGGAGTTTTTTTGGGAAACACTCCACACAGAATATCCACGCAATGCAGAGGACAGTTCCTGCACAATGGTTGTGTTGCGTGTTGTGTGGAAGGCTCTGTGTTTTCCATTGCGTTGAGTTGATTTTTCCCCACTGACTACAGAGTTCCCTGGCGAGAGTGGCGAAAGGAGCGAGTGCCACTCTAGGAGAGCCACCAGGGTTGTTTTTTTTGCAGCAATGGCTGTTGGGATACTATCAAAGACCAGGGGAGGAGAGAGGGCAGAGGAACTGTCAATTAAATATCACAATGGATTTTACTGAATTCCGTGGTAGCCCCCAGTCATACAATGGTGGAGTTAGAACATGTTGTGTGGGGAGTATTCCCCAAAATCTCAACCACTGGCTGGAGTTTTCCCACTGTGTTGACTAATGTGTTGTCTGAACTGAGCCACTATTTTGCCACCTAACCTAATGCACAGGGTTGTTGTGGGATAAAATAGAGAGAAGGACCATTTAAGTCACCTTAGATTCCTTGCTAGAGGGAAAAAAGGTGCAATATAAACATAATAATACACAAACAAACTTAAATGAGGCAATTGGCTTATGCAGGCCTAACAATGAAAGAATATAAAGTTCATAATTTAATGGGAGATATTTTCCCTTATATTAGGTCTTTAAACTATTGCTATTGCTTCCAGGAAAACAAGGACATACTTCACTTACTCTTCGTTTAGAGCACACCGACGGTTTGTGAGCGTGCCATACTTCTTTAAAGTTTCAGAGAGTTCGGAATACAGCTTGTCTGCTAGACTCTGCGAAATGCCTTCCCACACCAAGATGAGTACAACAATCACTGCTGTTTCACAGCTGTGGCCAGCACGCTCTCGCACCAAGCAAAGGAGCTTCTCATCAGTGCTACCTCTACGAATCACCTGCAGATCCAGGAAACACCGGCAAAGGTTTTTTTTTTAAAAGTATTGTGCAATACAAAATGGAATCTCGGCCTTCAAAACAATAACAACAACAACAATGCAGCTACGCACATGCCCAGTCTGTCTGTAGCACAGATCACAGCATGTGGTAGACGACATGTTTTATATGCAAAATATCCTTGGTTCAATCCCCATCATCTCCACTTCGGGTACTTGGCTGGCTGGGGAATGCTGGGAGTTGGCAGGCTTTCTTTCTGTGTAAATATGCATAGGACTGTGCTTTTAAAGAGCTTTTCACATAGTAGAGTTGGGGAAAACCCCTGCCTGAGATCTTGGAGAACTCCAGCCAGTCAGAATACACAATACTTGGCTAGATGGATCAATGGGGAGACTAAGTAAGGCAGTGTCATGTCTTCTAATAAGTTTCATATTAATAGTTAAAAGTGATGAAGCAACTGGATCAAATTTTCATGAATGACTTTGCTATACACAACTTCTGCTGCTTGGTTATTTCCAACCTCTGACTCTGTTTAGCTGGCTGCATGTTATAAATTTTAATAATGGCTTTTTAGTGTATCTGTTAGCTGCTTTGAGTTTATGGGAAAGGCAGAGTGAATTAATAAGTGAGTTTATGACTAAAAGTAAATACCAAACATTTACTGAGTTTGGAAGGATGAGATACATTTCAAAGCTTTGCAATTTTGCTTATTCCATTTTTTTTTTCTGAGCTCAGTCTAGTACTATTGGTAGGCTCCTTTTCATCTTGGCCTGCATTTCCTACAAAATATGGCAAGACTGAGCAGCCATTAACTTTGAGATCCAGTTTGTGCTACAGTATCTGCATTTATAAATTCATTTCTAGATTTGTCATATTTCATTTAAAAGCTATCCTAGGCAACTTTCAGAGTAAAAAAAATGACTCTGAGCAATTTTATTCACTAAGGTTTCCTATTTACCTCCTTAGTTAGCAGATATTGATTTTATCTACGGAGGTGAAGAAAATCCTTTCTATGGTCATGTGGACACAATTCTTACCCATTTAGCAATAGGACATCCTTGGGCACTTTTGCCTTCTTTCCCCGTGTAGACAATCTTCTCTATCCTTATGGCTTTGCCTTTCTGTCCGTATCTTTTAAAAGAAACGCAACCACACAAGCAACCATAAATGAATAATAATAATAATAATAATAATAATATATTTATTTATAACCCGCCTCTCCCTCCGCAGGTGAATATAAGAGTTTGAAATTAATATAGATTTACATGTAGAATGTACAGCAGAGGTGGGCTTATTTCTATTGTATGACATATATATTGTTCACCACTCTGATATATTTTGATGGAGGGCTGTTTACAAACATGCTACTAATTAAATAAATATGGAAAAGTTTGGGCTGCAAGGAAAACAAGAAACAAGGTCCAGAATTCAGCTAATTCTGTCTGTCTGTCTGTCTGTCTGTCTGTCTATCTATCTAAATTCTGATCGGCATATAGAATTTGTTTGGCTGTCTCTTGAAGGATGCTAAGAAAAGCTCCATTGTGCATATCAGATTAAGGCTTTGTAAAAAAAAAAAAAGACAAGAAAAAAGAAACTATGCAGGAGAGCTAACGACTGAATTTCTAAGCCAAAGTGGGACACTTATTTGCATGAGAAATTCAATGGGCAACAATATATTTCTTAAGGTAAATAAGGAGAAGAAAAGCAAACCCTTAATTGTGTTTCTTCTGCACACTTCACAGTTTTTTCTTTAAATGCATATGCTTTGTCCCATCTCTCCTATGTACCTTGGCATACATGACCGCACTGGGAATACTAGGTCATAGCCTGCTTTTGCAACCCCTGTACTTGGCAGTCTGGTGAATGCTTGCTCCTGTTTGGATTTGCTGGCAACTGCTTCAGATTGGGCAGCTTATGACAGCAAGCCAGCAGGCCTGTCAAATATTGTGACTCCCCAGTGAATAGCGCAGTGCCCAATGTTGGCAATGCTGGAATAGCCAGGCTACTTGTAATTACTTGGGTCTGCCATTGTGGTGTTCTTTATGTGCAAAGACTGGAAAAAATTCTGACATGCACAAGTGGATAAACTTTAATTTGCCATGCGCCTTGATGATTCATTACCGTTCTTCCATTATTTCTCTAATAGCAGCCACATTAGGACCAGCTCCTAGATGGATATAGAAAGGGCCTTCATCTTTTTCAATAATCTGTTCTGTTTAAAACAAGATTGAAACAAAAGTGTTAATACTCTATGCTTTGGAGGATTTCCAAACACCACCAAATATTTAGTTTATACAACTATTCCTATAACTTTCATTACCATACGTTTTTCAGTGAGGCCTGAAATGTTCCCAAGATATACGCTACACACAGAGCAAAATCAACCCATAAGACCCTTGGCTTGTGGCAGTGCGCTGTACATATGCATGGCAGTTCATTCATAGGGTGACCATAGGTAAAGGAGGACAGGGCTCCTGTATCTTTAACAGTTGTATAGAAAACGGAATTTCAGCAGATGTTATTTGTATGTATGCAGCACCTGGTGAAATTCCCTCTTCAAAACAACAGTTAAAGCTGCAGGAGCCCTGCCCTCTTTTGTATCTGATCACTCTAGCTAAAGAGGGTAGGGCTCCTGCTGCTTTAACTGTTGCGATGAAGAGGGAATTTCCCCAGGTGCTGCATACATTCAAATGACACCTGCTAAAATTCTCTTTTCTATACAACTGTTAAAAGATACTAGAGTCCTGTCCTCCTTTAACCATATGGTTACCCTAATCAGGAGGATTCCACATTCATACATACGTTGTACAACATTCGCTCATAACAATCTACATGCAAGAAAGGGACAGGACGGGGTAGAACTGAGAGTCCAAAATCCAAAGGAGGTTGAAAATACTGTCAGAATAGATCTAAGAAAGACAGTCCCTATATTTTAAATTCATTTGCAAAGCAAGAAAGTTCTCTCTGTGATAGGATGGGAAGGAAGGTGGTGCAAGTAAGGGGGTGGTTAGCCTTTGCAAGTAACCACAGAACAGAGAGTCTACATTATTCCCTTCAAAAACACAAAACGCGACTCACCAACGCAGCTACAGGAAGGGAAATCATACTGGGTTTTGACAGGTGTATCCAGTAAGTTTTTCACGGGAGTCTCTAATAACTTGGAAGGTGACTCTAAAAAATGATTGAGAGCTGTTCCAGCAGTTCGTTTGGTTGGTGTTTTTTCATTAGGATGAACGGCCTGATGATCTAGAGAGGTGCCATAGCTATTGAAATCTGCAGCACTGGAATTTCTTGACAGAACTGTGATGGGGCCCATGGTTTCAACTTTCACATGTTTTGGTGATTTGATAGTAAGGGACTTGTGATCAAAGGGTGTTTTGACCTGAATCTGCTTCAGCTGCTGTTCCATTGTTTCAATGATACTCCTCTGCTGCAGGTTATCGCAACCAAAGTGCTGAATCTCTTGCTTAATTGTTTTCTTCCATGTTTTGTTGTCCAGCTGCCCAGCCAATGGAGGCAGGCAGACGTTTAGTTTGGAGCCAGCTTCCGCTTTGATTGGCTTGTGACCCATGTTGTGACATGTCTCGGATTTGTTTTGGTTAATTTGTTGCTCTTGCTTGTTTAAGATGTGCCACCTGAGAGCAGCATGCTTTTGAAAGTCCCTGTGGGGTTGCAATGGGGGATGGCCCCCTCTCTGATCTATTGTGTGGGATGCTGCTTGCTGACTATATGGTGAGTACCTTTGTTGAAACTGGGGAGCTTGTGGGCTGCAGATATTGGTGGCCAAGTTCAGATATCCCTGTGTTTGCTGGAAGGGAAGCTGCAGGGCTGAAGTTGGTGGGGATGGGGGCTTTTGTTCCTGAAAGCACTGGGGTGTGTCTTGTTTTGAAGTCATACTATTGGGATAATATTGCATATGTTGTAAGTCATGAGTTACATTTTCTGCAAAGAGCTCTGAGTTCATAGATTCTTCCTTTTTCTCAGAGACTAAGTGTGTGTTATTTGGGTAGGAATGCTTCATGTCAGCATTTGCTTTAAAAGCATGATTGTAAAGGGTATTTTTATTGTTCATACCTGATACCTGATTGGGTCTGGTCTGGGGATTTTGTACTGGAAACTCAGTGGATTTGAAGTAATTATTTGCCATTTCAAAACATTCCTCTAATTTAAGCTGGCTAAACAAAGCTCCTTCCAGTTGCCGCTCTTGACTACTATGGGAATGGGGAAAGGTCTGGGGAAGTTCTCTGTTCTTTGTTTGCAGTGCTGGCTGCTGGGGGTTCAAGGGAAGCTGTGGACTCTGGGGCAGCTGTGCTGGCTGGGTCTGGAGCATCTGTTGCAAAATATGTGAACGTAGGAATGGCTCATTCTCCAGTGGTGGAGGATTTAAGTGCTGTGGCTTTAACTGTGCCTCCAAAGACTGTTCAGTGTGGTGTTCAGCTTGTGGTTGAACATGAAAGTGCTTTGCATTTTGCTGCTGTTCGTGGGATTTCAACAGAGCATCCATTTTTGCAGGCTGTGGGGAGTGCTTTTGGAATTGCATTTGCTGGTCAAGTGCAAGATGGGGAGGCAAATGCATTGCCTCGCCCTTGTATAGTGCTGGTATTTGCTCACCCCGTGTGATGTTCTGGTAGCAGGTCTGACCTGTAACACCCTTAGATTCATTGGGGCTCCCAAAATATTGTTTTGGATGTGTCTGCTCAGCTGAATTGGACTGGAGCTGAAGCATTGTCCTCAAGAGCACCTCATTCGATTTTTGGGGAGACTCACTGGGGCGAAAGTGAGGGGAAGACATTCCTGTCCAAGGGGGTTGCGAATGAGGTTGGGACTGTTGTGAGTGAAATTGAGGCTGCTGCAAATGATTTTTTGCCAGGTCCTTTTCATTGTCAGCAAGACTCTCCTGATTTATTTGGCCCAAGATATGTTGAAAACGTTGCAAATCTTTACTGCTTCCCAACATTTGTGGTTCTTGAACTTGAGGCTCCAGTTTTGTTGGCATTTCATCAGGATACTGTTGCTGGATCCCTGAAGCCATCACGGTGAGCACCAGATCTGTTTCACTGCTAGGCTGTTGTGAAACCTGAACCTCCTGTTGAAGACCCTGTTGAGAACGAAGTCCTTGCTGGCAAAAGCTCGGAATTTGTGTTGCAAGTTCTCCAGGTTGCTGCTGCTGCTGCTCTCCATTTTTTTCTCCCTTCAAATGAATTTCTTGGCTTTGGGTCTCAGAAGGGTGATTATGCCCTTCTGAAACCCCAGTGGATAGTATAGTGCTTATTTCTGGAGTTGGTGAAGCTGCAACAGGAGATGGACCGAAAGACTCATTCCTGAACATGGAATCTTGTTGGAATAAAGCACCATTTTCTTCTGTTGGCTCTGACAATCTCTCTGAGCTATTGTTCTGAGCTTTCAGGCTGTTGCTGGGATTTAGTGAGAAATCTTGACTGGTTAGTGAGAAATCTCGACTGGGAACCTGCCCTGTGTTTCCTGGAATATCAGTATCCTGTGCAGGTGACTGGTGTGCATTTTCAGACTTTTGCTGATCTAACTGTAGTTCTGGGTTCTGAAAAGGGTAGCAAGCTGGCAATACGGATGGTTTACTGGAGTTTTCTGCACAGTGGATCTTAGAAGCCACAGAAGTTAGCACCTGAGGCAGCTCAGAGTTTGAGGTTTGTGGGGAACTGATCTGCCCTGAGGTATGCGATAAACGTGGTGCGCCACAAGCCAACTCATTAGTAGCCAGAGGGTTTGTGGCATTTGTAAGAGATGTGGTTTTCTGCATTGCAATGGAAACGTGATCTGGGTTATACTGAGACAGTGTTTTCTCTAAGAGTTCACCATGCATGTTTTCCATAGAAGATGCAGAAACTATAGCACCATTAGGCATTGGCACTGCCTTGTTTTTGTATAGCAAGACAATGTCCCTGTTGTGGCAATTAATGTTTGCACACTCCTCTTCATGCTGGATTTGGACAGCATGAGGAGATTCCGAAGCACCACTGTTGTATCTTGAAGACTGTACAAGAACTGAAGCTGCATTTTGTTCCACGCTAAAGCCCACAAAGTCCTTCTTGCTGCCTGAATTTGAAACACCCGGTTGATTGCTGCCATCTAATGAGGTATCATTCCCTCGTTTTGCTTCTTCTTCATCTTGTTTAAGTTTCTTGTTCTGGTGAAGCCCATACAGAGAAGGTTCACTAAAAGTGCGCTTTATCCCACCATTTTGTATATATCTGCTACAGTCTCGCTTCTCCTGCAGAAGATCAGGGCTGATTCGGTTGTTTGCATTTCCTTTTGTAGCATGCTTCATTCCATAGTTGGCCTTGAAATGTAGCCATGTGTGGTTGCCATTAAGTTCAACATGGTGGGACTTCTCTGCTGATGGGCTTCCATTCTGCAGCTTCACTGACAAAGGCTCTGGCTGGCAAACATGAGAAGGATGTGGTATTAGAAATGGGCTCAAACTACTGCCTTCAATATGGTTGGTTCTATCCTGTTCCATCTGGCTTACTCTGGGTCCATCCACAAGGTTGCCCTCTGACTGTATCTGAAAGAGAAAATTGGGGAAAGGGAGGGATCCACATTTATTTGCTATACACGCATAATGTAAGATGCCCACATATTGAAGCATTTGGGTTCCCACACTTATCACCAAACTCACATCAGGTTATAATGGACTTCTCCTTCCCCTTTCAGGAGCTGCTTCACACATTACAGTAGACAGAGGCACACAATAAAACATTAGGTGTAGAGCAAAACTAGACTGTACACTAGCAAACTGGGTATGGATTATTTCCTACTGTATGTATGCCACAGAAAAATGAATTGGCTACACACCAAAATGGTGTGTAAACTCACTGGTGAGGGGAAAGAAACACCAACGTTTAATTAGAGTTTCAGTGAATTAAAGCTTGCAGCACAATTCAATGTGCTTGGAGCAGAGTATACCTTACCACTTTGTGGATATTTGTAAAATAGAAAAGAAGTATACATATTGCAAAAAGAAATAAAAATACAAGTTCACTCTCTCCTGCCTCATGCGATGTAGGTGCAGCTGCTTCCTTAACAAATGATCTCTTCCCTTCCAGAAGTAGAAAACAACTAGCCAGACAGATAGATAATAGACAGACAGATGATAGATAGATGTGTATGTGTTCATGAGTTGGTATGTTCATAGTGCAGATTTTTGTTTACCCTTTTTTCTGCAGGAAACATTTATTTCATACAAGTTAGAACACTAAGAAGAAATTCTGGTTTTCAGGCCAAGAGTTAAACCCCTTTGATAACAGTGAACCAAATTTCTCTCATCTGACTTCCTAAATTACAGCTACCAAGTTTGCCAGTTAAGAGATATAATAATAATAATAATAATAATAATAATAATAATAATATATTTATTTATCACCCGCCTCTCCCAACGGATCGAGGCGGGGAACAACACCAAACACAAAATACAAAAACTGATTAAAAGCAGATAAAACCAGTACATCATTAAAACACCAATAAAACACCAATAAAACACTTTAAAATTCATCTAGGTAGGCCTGCCAGTAGAGATCAGTCTTTATAGATCTTTTAAATTCCTGAAGACTAGTAAGTTGGCGAATCTCTCCCGGCAGGTCATTCCACAATCTGGGAGCGGCAGAAGAGAAGGTCCTCTGGGTAACGGTTGTCAGTCTAGTTCTTGTTGACTGTAATAAATTCTTCCCAGAGGACCTGAGCGTGCGGGGCGGATTGTATGGGAGAAGGCGATCCCGTAGGTAACCTGGACCCAAACCATGTAGGGTTTTAAAGGTAATAACCAACACTTTGTACTTCGCCCGGAAACTGATTGGCAGCCAGTGAAGAGATTTTAAAACTGGTGTAATGTGGTCACCCCTAGATGTACCGGTGACCAACCTGGCTGCCATATTTTGAACTAATTGAAGTTTCCGGACTAGGCACAGAGGTAGCCCTATGTACAGCGCATTGCAGAAGTCGAGCCTCGAAGTTACCAGTGCGTGCACTACTGATTTTAGGTCTTCCAACTCTAGGAAGGGGCGCAGCTGGCGTATCAGCCGAAGCTGATAGTAGGCACTCCTGGCAGTCGCATCTATCTGAGCTGTCATTTGGAGCGACAGATCCAGGAGCACCCCCAAGCTGCGAACACAGTCTTTCAGGGGGAGTGTAACCCCATCCAGAACTGGTTGACACACCTCCAACCCCAGGTTGTGGCCCTTGACAGTAAGCACCTCCGTCTTGTCTGGATTCAGCTTCAGTTTGTTTTTCCTCATCCAGCCCATTACCGCCTCCAAGCATTCATTCAGAGGAGACACACTATCCTTAGCTGATGCTGTTGTCGAAGGCATAGAGAAATATATTTGGGTGTCATCAGCGTATTGATAGCACCCTGCCCCATGCCTCCGGATGATCTCTCCCAGCGGTTTCATGTATATATTAAACAGCATTGGGGATAGGATGGCACCTTGTGGTACACCACATAGCTGCTCCTTCTTTGAAGAGCAACTATCCCCAAGCATCACCATCTGGAACCTGCCCGAGAGGTAGGACTGGAACCACTGAAGCACAGTGCCCCCGAGTCCCAATTCCCTCAGGCGTTCCAGAAGGATACCATGGTCGATGGTATCGAAAGCCGCTGAGAGGTCCAGGAGTACCAACAGGGACACACTCCCCCTGTCAATACTTAAGCGTAGATCATCCACTAAGGCGACCATAGCAGTCTCAACTCCATATCCTGCTCTGAAGCCAGTTTGAAATGGGTCTAGAAAATCTGTATCATCCAAAACTGCTTGCAGTTGGAAGGCAACCGCCCTCTCGATCACCTTGCCCAAAAATGGAAGATTTGATACTGGCCTATAGTTATTAAAGTCCAGGGGATCCAGGGAGGGCTTTTTTAGAAGCGGCCGTACTACCGCTTCTTTTAAACATGATGGAAAACTCCCCTCCCTGAGAGATGCATTAATAATATATTGTAATTGTGATCTAACTGCATCTCCTCCCTGGGCGACCAGCCAAGAAGGACAGGGATCGAGAGGGCAAGTCGTCCTCCTCACTCGACCAAGCAGCTTGTCCACGTTCCCTCAAATCTTTCACTCTTCAATTCTCTGGTCATTAAGTGCTGGTTTGCCCCAATCCCACTATTTAACACAGCAAGACAACAAAACAAAATATTGTATTGCTGGGCTTCTTGGGAGAAATTGCGTTATCAATGTTTATAGTCCACTTTAATGCCAAGTGTGCAAGGCGGAAATTGAAAGACTAGTGACAGCAGAAAAAAAAAAATACAGCAACCTTACTAACTTGGATAAAAAGCATTATCAGCATAGAAGTTATATATCATAAGCCAGATGGTATAAAGAGGCCTTCCCCGGTGGTGAGTTGGTGTGTGTGTGTGTGTGTGTGTGTGTGTGTGTGTATGTCTCTCTAGTAAGTGCATTTTTTTAAAAAAGGTGCCATGACTGAGAAGGATCTCTTATATACTTCTTCCACAGAGGAGGTAAACAAAAGAAGATGTACAAGGCCCTGTGGGCCTAAGCCACACAGGGCTTTAATAATTAGGCTCAACATTTAAAATATATAGTACAAAAGCATTGTTTTTCTTTTTAGCATTTTAATTCACGTGGGGTTGAACCCAGGATCTGCCTACCTCAAGAGGAATGGCTCCAATTGGAGGAAGTTCCTCTCGCTGATGTTTTAAGGATCTCCCCTCCCACACAGCTCAACCCATTCAGCAAGGGGTCTTGACACTCTGAGTCATGGGGCTGAGGGGCTGCCAGGGGAAGAAAGGTGTGGGAAGTCCACATCCACCAGCCCACTGATCCAGCATAAATCTGGAACCAGTCCTTGTGCTCTGTCACTGAATGTCTTTTTAATTGCAGATATATGTCAGATCCTTTGATGCTGAATGAAGGGAGCCCTCTGTGTCTTAGCTCTGAAATGGCTTCTTCTGACATCATTTGTTTAGCAACAAAAAATTGCTAAAGTGCAAAGAACAAAGTCCAGCTGACTGTCTAATTCTGTTCATGCAGATCCTTTGAAGAACCATAATCTCAAATGTTGATGAGGCAGCTGTTTTAATTGTTTGACAATTTCTTCCCCTTTGGGGTTCTCCTCCTTTGGGGTTCTCTGTAAGTAATTCAAGTGAAAGAAGTCAGGCTAGCCACTACTGGAGAAGATCCATGTTTGAAAAGAAACCGTTGTGCTCTTGGAAATTGTACATGGTCTAGCAATGCATGAATATGTAATGTCAAAATTGTACATGTATGCATCTTTCCAGGAGAGCAAGAAAGACTCCTCTCCAAAATGAATGTATTGCAGGTAAGACCACTACAGAATTCAGCAGCGCTGAGATTGAATGGATGGAAAGATGACCAACAGAGAGCTCTGAGCCCAATGCTTCAAACTGACCTATGCTGCAACCTGACATGTACGCAACCTCAAGAGCAGTGAGCACAACTGGACAGAGGTTCACTCTCTGCGGAGAAGATGGCAGAAAATGAGAACTTTTGAGTATTCTGTGGTTGCCCCATTGAAACACAGCAGAGGTGGGTGAGCTTGAACTTGGACAGGGCAGAATTTCAACTCATGTGAAGTTTATAATTAAAACAGCACTGCTAGTTCAAAACTGAAAGGGACCTCAATATGATTAATTAACACTTCCTTGAATTATTAAAAAAGAATCTTTGCATGGAGCAATTGTCACACCAAAGACAGTATTTGAAAATGTCTCACACTGTACAGACTATAGTAGCAGAACCACCGGGTTATTTAGCACCCCTTAATTTCCATGTGATGTTGAATAAAACATAGTTTGAATGCCATACTCCACATTCCTTTCTTTAACTGCCTTATCAAACTTAAAAGTAAGAGACTACAGAAATTGATTTTTTTTGCTTTAATCTAAAATGACCACATACGTAAAAGCTAAGATCTCTGTATTCAAAAAGTAAGCCATCTAAACTTAGGAATGTGTGTGTGGGCAGTGATTCTCGGGAGGAGTGATATTTGTCCTTTATAATCCACCTAGAGCCCTTCAGGCACTGATACATGCAAGTCCTCTCAAGTAAATTTCCTCAAGGAGAAGAATGGTAGTGTTATGTCCTGGCCAGTCCCAGGAGGCAGATTGCTACAATAGTATTTACTGGCACGGCAGTGGGATGGTAGGTAAGACAGAAGCACATCCAGTAGTCAGGTCAAGGCAAGTATGGCAGAGTTCAGTAAGGTCAGGTGAGGTCAAAACCACTCTGGCTTAGACAAGGCAGCAGCAGTCAGGACCATGGACAGAGGACTGTGCAGGTCAAACTACACAATATGTAACATGCAGATGGCCCTCTCTTTGTTTTTTATGCACAAGCAAGCATGTGTGGCCCCAATTTGGGCAACAATCCCCCACATCTTGTTTTCTGAATTCCTTCCCCCACTCTCGCTCAGTGAGGATCTAAAAAACAGAAAGGAAAAAAAGCCGATGGCCTAATCCACACCAAGCAGGACATAGCACTATGAAAGTGATATATGGTATGTGTCAATGGGTCCGAACAGTTGCCAGTGCACTTCATGCTGCTATAAAGTAGTGTGGCTCCTGCCTTTTATATACCACTTTCATAGTGCTATATCCTGCTTGGTGTGGATTAGGCCTCCATTGGCTCTAACAGAGGGATTTTTTAAAAAAACCAATAGGGTGGAGATTTTTTAAAAAAGTGCTGGTGGTGTGTGGGGCGAAGGCTTAAACCTCCCCTATCTATGAACAGTAGCACCAATCTGGATCAGAGCATGTTTAGTCCTGAGAAAAGAAGAGTGAGGGGAGCTATGGTAGCACTTTTCAAGTACTTGAAAGTTTGTCACACAGAGGAGGGCCAGGATCTCTTCTTGATCATCCCAGAATAATTGGCTCAATTTACAGGATGCCAGATTCCAGCTGGACTACAGGAAAAACTTCCTGACTTTTAGACCAGTACAACAATGGAACCAATTACTTAGGGAGATCATGGTCTCTCCCACCCTAGGGGCATTCAAGAGGCAGCAGGACAGCCATTTTGTAAGCCTTCCTGCATCCCATGGTTGGGAGAAAGGCTGAGTATAAAATTTTAATAAACAATATATAAATAGGAAATAACCCAGAATACAAGATGGAGATCTCTCCCTCCTGTGCTATTTGCTGTACATGCCACAGTCCATTCCTTTGAACAAACTCAGTGACTTAAGGATTCATGAATGAGATCCATGAATGTCCAAAACTCTAAATTCTGTGACTTACAATCCACTTAATCTAGCATTTGTTCTTGAATAAAAACGAGAGCAGTCTTTCCCAACCTGGCATCCTCCATATGCTCCTGTAATTCCTAGCCAGCATGGCCAATTATGGGAGCTACAGTCCAGCACATCTGGAAGTTGCCAACTTGAGGAAGGCTGACTTAGGGTTCAGAATAAAGGGTTAAGGTGATCCAGATGTGCCCCCTGTGTTTACTGTAGAGTAAAAAAAAAAACCCCATGTTGCTACTGAACACATTTAAAGTGATGTCCGTTTCGGTCCACTGTTACTACATGATTGATCATTAGCTAGGATCAATTTAGGAAGGAGAAAGCAGTAACCAGATCAAAAAGAAATAATAGCATTGAAGTAAGGGGAAAGAAGGAAAATGAAAGGTAGTCACAAAAGGTGGACATTAAGGGGTCTTCAGGAAATATTTTAGAATATTTTTCATCCTGAAAAATCAGTACAAGCAAATATTTTGTGTAGCCCTAATAAATATTACAGAGGTTGATGCTGTATTAGAGGACTACGAACTAACTGCATATCATGGTGTCCCTTTCCCTTTTGTACTGAGTATCTGAGTATCTCTTCCAAAGCAGACTCTTCGCTCACATATAACAATTTGGATTCTACCCCCTTCAGGAACTGTACTTGAGCCAAGACACTTATCAGCTCTACATGTTTCTCCACCAGCCATGATTTATTAGAAATTCAAGTCACATCAGTAGCATCTGTGAAACAATTATTGCATCTAGGGCCAACTCTGCAGTCTAATCCATCATAATTATGACTGGCCTCCTTGAAGATGTCATGATGCATGACTTAAAACAGCGCATTAGCGTGCAAATGGAAGAGGATCTCATTCATCCAATATGCATTTTAAGTAATTTCACCCACACCAATTGACACTTTGTGGCACACAGAAATGTTGATATATTACTTTTCTCAGATGGGGCACAAACTATAAATACCAAGTCAGGCATATGTTGATGTGGTAGCTATGCGAAAGATCCCCAACTGTTTCTTTAAGCCCTGTTCCCACATTTATTTTTATTTTTACAAACTTTCCCTTCAGACCTTCACAACAGGTGGGATTTTGATAAACATGGGATGACTTCAAAATAAAAGGAATCCTTCTGCAGGGCACAGTGGGTTCCAAATTGTGGATTTCACCATTTCACCTGTCTCCAAGTATGTTCTGGTCATGCATCCACCTTCTTTGTAATGCCCAGCATGAGTGGCTGGGGATTGTAGGATTTCTTTCTGTCTAAATATGCATAGGATTGTGCCCTGATATAAAACGGGCAAAACCTGTCACTGAACATTACTTGGTACATACCACTCAAAGTAGTGGTCAGGAAACAAACTACTAAGGAAGTCTGGAACTAATGCTTTTTTCTGATGAGGTAGTATCTCTGGCTGAGGGTCAAACTACACATTATGTTTATATGTGATTACATTGAATATATCTGCTTGTTTTGGGCTTTTTGAAGAAAAGTCACAGAGAGATCTGATCAAGGCTAGGACCACGGCATTCGGGGTAAGGCTCAACCCCATTCCCCACATGCCATGGTCCTGATTAAAGTTATCCTCTCCCCAGCTGCTGGGGTGGGGGTGGGAAGCTGCTATTGGTGCTGGTCCAGGAGGGAAGTTGCTACTAGCACCACCAGCAGATTTGGGAGGTGATACTTTGTCATGACAGCAGCACAGATGTTCAGGTTAGCCCTCTCACTACGCATTACATCTTCCACAACTGTGGGAACTGCAATTATGCATTTAACATCATGTGGAGTTTGTCCCCTAAGAGTTGAGCTGGAACAACAGCCTATGACGATTTGCCTGGTCTTTTTCTTACTGCCAAACACTTCCACCAAGGCCCAAGGCTCTTCCTCAGTAGGCTTCCAAGTTCCCTCCCACTCCACCTCTGCTGAAATCACAAAATTAACACCATAATGCAATTTCTGTAGCAAAGGATTTTATGATATCGTATTTCCATCAAGCACCTTTAAGTTACAAAATCCTTTCTAGGTGCATGTGTGAAGGGGGGGACAAAGGTGTGTCTTGAAAGATGCACATTTTTAACCCATCTCAGGGCTTCTCCACATGATGAGTTTGCAGTGCAATCGACATTCTTCAGCCATGGAATTTACTAAGAGCAACCTTGCTGGATGAGACCAAAGGCCTATTTGTCTGGTTCATACTTGTATTCACTAATACCCATTTGTATCCAGCCTTCAAATACAAGAGCATGAGTGAAGTCTACTAATTAGGATTCTTTTATATGGTTTACACTGTCTGTGGATGAGTAAATGGGTGGATGATAGCTCATATAAGCTTAGGTGGCTCTAGTTATCAAGTCTTTATTATCATCCAGACTTCTCCTGGATTATGGGAAGCAAGTGGCTGGAATAAGGCTGCATGAGAAATTCGTTTGTGTGGTTTTATTAAACCAAATTTTACAAAGTTCATATCTCCTGGAACTGAATGCAGACCTGAATGCAAACTGCACCAGAAGTCCATACATTTACAAGCTTGTGATGCAATTCATAGGAAAATAACAAAATGTTCAAAAATATGTACCTTTGAAAAATGCACACAAAGGAAGTATGCATTTGAGAAATACACTCAAACATACTTCAATCAATGGGAGAAAAATGAGTATATATTTTTTAAAAATGCGCACATATTTGGGGAAATGTGCACAAAGATATGCAGAAAACAAACACACACACAGTTCACAATCTAATATGAACACACAGTAGAATGAGCTCTGAGGTGGAATTCAGAGAACTTTGCAAAGCTCAGGGTTTGCAGATTCACACATCCTTAGGTTGGAAGCTGTGAAGGAAAAGCTCTTTTTTGGTGCAAGTTGTTTTCTTTGAAATCACCCGGATGCCATAAGGGCAAGCTGGTAGAATTGTACACATGACGTTTTGTAAACAGGACTCACCAGTCCTAGGAAATATGGGTTTCACAGTAATTTTTACCCTTTTCTTTAGGGCTGGCCCAAGACACTCTGCTTCCTGAGGATGGACAGATGGTAACCCCTCCCATTTCATGAACAAAGGCTGACTTGGACTGACAAATGAATCTCTCTTCAACAATGATGATAGAACAGCATCCTGCATTGTAAATGAAGGCAGCAGACTAATGTACTGGGGCAGAACAGGCCACATGGCACACAGGTCTCTCCTCCAAAATCTTGTCACCTCCTCCCAGTGTCTGCCACTTGAGGTGACTGCTCTGCTCTGCCTAACGGTAGGACCGGCTGTTTTTTAATCTGGAAAACACTTGTGTAAAGGGCTTGTCAACTGCATTTGACTGGCCCTTGCCAAAAACATTTACCCTTCCCTGATCTTACTGATAAAATTCAGCAAAGCTAAATCTTTTAAGAAACCACAGCTGGAGATTTCCCCCCAGCATATTACGTAAAATTTAGTTTCAAAAAAAGTGTTCTCAGTACACATTATATTGCCGCCACATCTCAGTTGTCAGCTTCCTGAAGGCATCTGGGGAAGCAGGATACAACACTAGATGGATCTTTGTTAGCGCAGCCCAGGATTGTTCTTATGATCTCGCAGGCCTTGTTAACATTGGCTGATCATAAATTAGCCTGATGAACAGCTAGGGTGTGTGTAAGTTGGTCAGGGCATGTAAAATATTTAGTAAGAGGGGCTGAGTAAATCTCAGGTAAGCAGTTTCCATAAAATATGGTCAGCATCAAGTAAGGGCAGCTAGTCCCCACAAGGCATAAAAGGTCGTTTCCCATCCAGCCAGCATGCATTGGGTGGGAGGTGTTTGTTGCGGGCGGTTAGAAACGGTGGGAAGAAATACTCACAAGTATGAGAATGTGCACAGGAAGAGCCGCTTAGGCGGGGCGGGGGGGGGAGGGGAGTTTAAGGCTATATAGTCTTGACTCGCCCAGGATTCGGCCTCTTTCATTTTCGGCCCCCACCCTCCCTCCCTTCTAGTATGAGTTTAGCTAGTCGTCTCCTTTGGAGGAGGGGCTGAGTAGGAATTTCCCCTGGCAGTCAGAGATGTGCAGGTTTTCACCTACTCCATACTGGACGTTTGATTTTAGCTATGGAGAATAAATAGGTTGATTTGTGGTAGGGGGTGCAGGAATTTGAAAGGTAAGAATTGGGTTGGTGAGCACTTTTGGCATCGTTGATGATGAAGGGCAACCTGGAAGGCCTGATCCTTGATGGGCTTTGTGGCTCCGAGTCAGGATATGGGTTGCCTTTGGGGACCGTTTGCCTCACTTACACAGGACTGTGCAGCTCTGCATGAGAGGTGACGCAGATTGGTCTCCCCAAACACTTAAGTTAGTTGGAAAAGAGGTGCAGGTTTAACTCAGCCACTAGGACCAACTGAGTAGCTCGCCCTTTATTATTTTTGAAGGCTAGTTGCCTGAAGGTAGAGTTGTGCTGATTCCTGCACATTCACACACAGATCCAGGAAGGATGCTATATCCATTGTTAAATAAAGAGGCCCTAGTTAACCCAACCTCTGGTGTCTGTGTATTTATTTCTGATTCGTTTGTCCACTAGCAATGTTACAGGGTTCTTTGACTGTAATTGTTATGTGAGACAATTCATCTACAAGGACTAACAAGCCCCAACTAGAATGAAAGTATTACAAGGCAAACACATTCTTTGCAGTTGCAGGAACCATGCTTTTCCATTCTCTTTACAGACATGTTATTTTCAAAGCTATAAATGCACAAAACATTTTAATCTCGTTTCCTGATCTCCCCTCCCAGGTGATCCTTTTAATATATGTCAAACTGTTGTTTCAGCATGGATCTGACCAGGGCCATGCAGAGCTGGTAATATGCCCAGGCCAGATGGGAATTGTGTGCCCCCCCATTTCAAAAAAGGACAACATAGCCGCCCCTAGGGGGGGTGACCAACAACATGGCTGTTCTATATAACACCTTCATATTAAACCTGTTCTACAACACCTCACGGCACATATATTCCCACCCTGCATGCGGCATGGCCCTCTGGAACTTGTAGTCTCCTTGCTTCTCAATGGGCCATTTATGCTACAGAAGCAGTAGCGTAAGCTAGGGGGGACCATATCGTCGGAGTGCCCCCTCAAAATTGTGGGCCCTGGGCCAACTGCCCCCCCCCCCGCATGGCCTTGGTTTCAGCAGGCACTCTTAAAACCATTAACAATCCATCTTACTCTCACCTGTTTAAAATGTTTGCTACAATATTTGGTTCTTTACATAGCCCATAAAGTCCTTCATTCTTTCCAATTTTCCATTAATTATTGTTGCAATCTGAACATTGATACATATATTTTTCTTGAGATTTTTTCCTTCAAAAACTTTTGTCTTCTTCCCTTTTCATCACTGTTTAAGTATCTGAAGTTCCAGGCTTGAGAATTAACACAAGTATTATCAATATGAAGCTTAAGGGTGCTTCTAGCCCTACCAGTCAGAAGGCATCATGCTGCTATTTCATCTTTACTTATTGCAGAAAATCCATTCAAGAAGAAAACAGGCGGAAGAAGCTAGATGTTGACTCCCTACAATTGTTGATCTCCCTACAAAATTCTGTGAATGAGGCAGGGCAATGCCATGGTAAAAACCTCATCTTGAAGGGTCCTAATATTCTTGGAGATCTTATTGCTCAGATTACCAGCATGTTTAGGGGAAACAAACTGATTTTGTTCAGGGAGTGAAAGATCTTTGGCTAAAAACTGGTGACAAAAGTGCTATTGAGTCCTATGATTTCAAGCTGCATAAAATAAAAGGAGTTGCTGTAGCCTTCCCTCAGTTTTTTGTCCAGCATTTACTGTTAAGATACTTTGTATTCATTTGTATGTGTCTCACATTAAAGTCCACCTGGTACATTTCAAACTGCTGAGGGAATATCCACATGGTAAGCCGCTTATGAGATGGATTTTCTCAATTACATGGAGGGTCTTAGCACTGGTGTGTGACATATCCCTGGTGGCTTCTGATGCTGGCATGGAAAGACTTTGGGTGCCTCTACAAGAGCGATTTAAAGCTCTTTCAAAGCACATTACCGATTTTATCTCCACATGAATGGAGCGCAAATTGGGGGTTGAGGCGCTTTTTCTGTCCAGTTATGCGCATTATTGAATGCATGTTAAATAGAGTTTTAATTTACCGTGGGAGTTAAAGCGCCTTATGAACATGTAAACAAGTGATTCTCCACATGTAAACACCTTTAAAGCACGTTTCATACAACTGGTAATGTGCTTCACTGCCTCCCGTGTATAGGGATTAGGCGTAAAAGCGATTGCGAGAAGATGCACATAATCGGCCAACCGGGAGTCAAACCGAATTCTTGTAGAGGGGACCTTTCTGAGTCATTGCGTTGATGGAAGACAGCTTATAAAAGCAAAGGTGCCTATGTACAGCAATTGCCATGCCAAAGTATTTTTTTAGTGGCTTGAGAAGCCATAGTTCACATTAACCCTTGGAATCATACTCTAATAAAGCAACCTCTGGATTGACCAACAATTACAGAAAATTCTTGAACTATAAAATGTATGGCAGTATCCAATGCAGCTCACATGCTAGCACAATGAGAAGCTAGTGCTTCATAATGCAACTCAAAAGAGCAGAAACACTTATTTTTGGAAGAGGACAGCAATGCTCCCAGAAGGGAGCTCCTCTGACATGTCTTGTTGTGGAAACAAGGGTTTCTGTTCATTTCCAGGGTAGCTTTCAAAAGTGCTAGTTCCTGTTGCACCAGTAGCAGGTCTCACAGGCACAACAGAACTAGAAGGGGCAGTAACAGATATTGTCCATAGATTGCATCCCCTTTGGGTGTATTCATGTGCATTACAGTGTTTATCTTGGTACCATCATTAATTCCTATTGACTTGGCATACTCTTCTATGGACTTCAACACATGCTGCTATGCAACTGCCGCCTTTCACAATCAATCTATGCGTCTGATGGAGTAGACTGTTGCTTATGAAAGCACATCATATATTACCAATTAGCTGATAAAAGCACCTTTTGTTTTCTTGCTAGCATGTTTGTGTGCCTGGAGTTCCTTGCACATTTGTTTTAGCTACAATATTTATACATTGCCTTTTCAAAAGAACATTTTGCAAGAGCTTACATAGTAAAATTGGACAATATCCTAAAACATCCAAATTATATCATTTCCCACTACAGTTCCTTTCACTCGCTTTCTTGAATAGGTTGTGCCTTGCATCGTGTAAAGTCTTATTGGATAGTGGTATCAATGTCTCTTCATAGTGAAGATTACTGCCAGGCTTACAATGGCAGTGGGGAAAATAGCCTCCTTGATAGTGTATTAAACACCAATTCCAGGTAATACTCAATGTTTGTATACAAAAGGGGGCAGATGTTTCTCTCCTCTTCTTGAAAACATTTTAGAACAGCCTTCCCAACCTGGTGTCCTCCAGATGTGTTGGATGGCAACCTCCATCATCCCCAGCCAGCACGGTCATTGGATCAAACCAGCACTGAATGACATAAGCTGTCTACTCAGAACACCTTTTTAATATAATAATTTTATTAATTTTCAACATATAGTACATAAAATAAACACAATACATATACAACCCTCCGCAACCCCCCCCGTGCTCCCCTACCCATGAGACCTTCTTACTTTATTATTTTATACATTTTCCCAAAATTGCAATGATTCTTTTGAAGGTGTATATCCCCTCCCCTTTACTAAAACATATTCTAGAAATAAACCCCAAATACTTCCAAAATCATTATTTTTAGTTAATCCCATCCTAACTTTCATTATACATGTTAATCTATCGTTAATTGCAATATCCCACACTCCTTTATACCATTCTTCTATACTATAATTTCCTTGTATTTTCCATCTTTTAGCTATCATTAATCTAGGAGATTGTTTATCAATTCTCTTATATTATTCTTACCATATTCTTTATCAAATAACCCTAATAAAGCTATATTTGGACTTATTTCCACATTCTTACCCAATATCTCACTTATCTCCTTAAAAACTCTTTTCCAAATTTTTTAAACATACTCACATGTCCTACTCAGAACACCCTTAGGAATACACATTGGTATGAACAGGTGCCTAATCTTTTTATGGAAACGCCGTCACAATGGTACGCCAAGCATAATTTCAGCAGATTCAAAAGCATGATCTTAAACCTAACTCCAGCAACAGATGAATAGAACTACATAGGAACTTGGCACTGCGTACTAGAGGTAATGAGTTGGAATTCAACACTTGTGTTGATGATGAAGTCTTTCCCCCATTTCCTTGTACCCTTCCTTCCTGCAAATACTTACAGATTCAGTGTTTACAATGATCACCAACAGGAGAGGTAACACTTTTTAAAAAATCTGTTCAAAGCACATCTCCCCTTATTTAACTGTTGTCCTCAAGGGCACCTTACACTTAAAAGATGTGCACATGTGTGTATGTGATGCATCTTAATGAAAGGAGTAGAAAAATGGCAGACCGAATTTTTTCCCCTAGTTACAAGTTCTGGTCTTCACCAACTAAGACTTGAAACTAGGATTTTAAGCAGTTCCATAGGGGGCTTTTGTACTCCCCTCCCCACCTCGCTTTCCTTTTAAAATATTTTCAAAGCTCTGAGAATGGCCTGTCTGACTTTGTTCTGGCAAGTTGCCATCTACTGCCAATTCAGTTCAGCTCCTAATCTACCAAAGTACCTGGAAGCCCAATTAGATTTAGTATAACTTTAGATGCCTGAAGTAGTACTGAGTTACTTCCTATGTTTTCATGTATTAAGGGAGACATGTGAAAAGCTAATGAAAAATGACCCTCTGTCAGTTTTTCCACAGAGTTCCCCTTCATAGTCTGCCAAAAGTCAGTCACAAGATGTAATTTCACAGATTGATAATTGTCTGCCAATAGCACGGATGTAACCATTGGTGCACAAAAGAATCAGTGTGATTAAAATGAATTATTTCTAAAAAGGAGGGGGGTCGTTTTGGCTGTTGAATCTGCATGAAGTTTTTATTGGGCTAACCAGATAGTAGCCCCCATTTTTAGGGGAAGTCACCCAGAAGCTTCATATAGGAAGTTAGCGTGAATAGAAGCATTAATCTCATATCTTTGCTCAACCACGAAAATTTGGAGATATTTTTTTAACTGGGCTACTGATTTTATTTTTTCTTAAAACAGTGGAAGTACTCTTGAGGTCTCAATCCTATGGATCAATGATGGAATTACAGATGGGATCTGGCCTCCATAGCTGCCATTTTTAGAAGGCTGACTGGGGCACACAAATTTTCTGAATTTAGGTACAGCCAGAGAGTGAAGCATATGTATTTCATTAAAAGCCTATCAACAACTACTAGTTATGATGGCTATATATTATTACTTCCAGTATCTGTATTCTAGTCACTGGGGAACATGTGTGGCAGGAGGTTATGTGCTTATGTCTGCTTGAAAGATTCCCAGAGGCATCTATTTTACTACTGTATGAACAGAATGGTAGACTGGATGGTTTGTTTCAGCATGGCTCTTCTTATGTTTCCTTTCCTCTATAAAAAAAATTGAACCCTTCTGAGGATACTTCCAGATTACACTTCATGACTATCAACCCTTGCCAGGAGTAGCACTTCTTGACCCTGTTCAGATGACAAACTAAGCCACGGTAGTTAAGCATTTTGAGCTAAACATTATGGCATGATGTGTCATGTGAACCATGATTTAGCATGTCATGTGAACTATTCTTAAACATGGTGGTTAAATAACCACAGTTTAAACACACTAACCATTTGCTGCAAAGGGGTTAGCGGCCTAACCATGGCTTAGTGTGTAGTCTGAATAGGCCCATTGTCAAATATCTCCCATACCATTTTTTATTATTATTATTATTATTATTATTATTATTATTATTATTATATTTATTTATTACATTTATATACATTCTAGACACATTACAAACTGGCTTCAGGGCAGGATATGGAGTTGAGACTGCTTTGGTCACTTTAATGGATAATCTACCCTTGAGTATTGACAGGGGGAGTGTGCTCCTGTTGGTACTTTTGGACCTCTCAGTGGCATTTGATACCATCGACCATGGTATCCTTCTGGAACGCCTGAGGGGATTGGGAATCGGGGGCACTGTGCTTCAGTGGTTCCGGTCCTACCTCTCGGGCAGGTTCCAGATGGTGATGCTTGGGGATAGCTGCTCCGCAAAGAAGGAGCTGCTGTGTGGTGTACCACAAGGTGCCATCCTTTCCCCAATGCTGTTTAACATTTATATGAAACCACTGGGAGAGATCATCCGGAGGTATGGGGTGGGGTGCTATCAGTATGCTGATGACACCCAAATATATTTCTCTATGCCTTCAATAACAGCATCAGCTAAGGATAGCGTGTCTCCTCTGAATGAATGCCTGGAGGCGGTAATGGGCTGGATGAGGAAAATCAAACTGAAGCTGAATCCAGACAAGATGGAGGTGCTTACTGTCAAAGGCTGCAACCTGGGTTTGGAGGTGTGTCAACCAATTCTGGATGGGGTTACACTCCCCCTGAAAGGCTGTGTTCACAGCTTGGGAGTGCTCCTGGATCTGTTGCTCCAATTGACAGCTCAGATAGATGCGACGGCCAGGAGTGCCTACTATCAGCTTCGGCTGTTACGTCAGCTGCACCCCTTCCTAGAGTTGGAAGACCTAAAAATGGTAGTGCACACACTGGTAACCTTGAAACTCGACTTCTGCAATGCACTGTACATAGGGCTACCTCTGTGCCTAGTTCAGAAACTTCAACTAGTTCAAAATATGGCAGCCAGGTTGGTCACCAGTACACCTAGGGGTGACCATATTACACCAGTTTTAAAATCGCTCTACTAGCTGCCAATCAGTTTCTGGGTGAAGTACAAAGTGTTGGTCATTACCTTTAAAGCCCTATATGGTTTGGGTCCAGGTTACCTGTGGAATCGCTTTTTCCCATACAATCCGCCGCGCACGCTCAGATCTTCTCGGAAGAATTTACTACCATCGGCCAAGATTAGGCTGACAACCGTTACCCAGAGGACCTTCTCTTCTGCTGCTCCCAGACTGTGTAACAATCTGCCAGGAGAGATCCGCCAACTTACCAGTCTTCCAGAATTTAAGGGAGCTATAAGACTGATCTCTTCCAGCAGGCCTACCCAATTGAATTTTAAGACTTTGTTGATATTTTAATCATGTTTTAATTTTATATGCTTTAAATCAGTTTTATGTATTTTATGTTGTTTGTATTGATGTTGTTCCCCGCCTCGGCCCAGAGGGAGAGGCGGGTAAGAAATAAATTATTATTATTATTATTATTATTATTATTATTATTATTATAATATATCGCTCCATGGCTGAAGTTCTCTTGGCTGTTTACTTAGTCAGGAGTAGCCCTATCAAAGTTAAGACAATGCTACCACAGTATGTGGTGGCACCTTTCACCAATCTGTGGCATAAGAGCACGCAAAGGCTGGAGTTTGATGAATCTGAAAAGCCAAGAAAAGGTGTTACTTAAACTTGATCAAATCGCACGGCCCTTGTGTGTTCAGACTGAAAGCTATTAGGTTGCAGCGCTGAAAGAAATGCAGTTGCATGTGGTTTCATCAGCTTCAGCTGATGGCAGCTGTAACAAAATAAAGCTGCATTTGATAGAAAAAAAACTTTTGGAAAAATGAACAGCTGTTCTGTTTGTTTTTAGAAAAAGAAGGGAAATATCAGAGATAGCCACAGAACATAATAATTAAATCAAAAAATGTAACTCTAATAAATGGAAAGACATTGTTTTCAAAAGAATGTAGATATTTGATGAAAGGCATAGCTAATTTCAACAGTAATCACTCACAATTTTATAGTTGGGAGAGGGCGAATATTTCCACTGTACACTTCATAGTCTATTCATTTCACTAAAAACTCTGTTTCTATTTAGCCCACCATATGGCAAAGGTTTCATTCTATTGGTCCATGACATTCAGTGTATGTCATTGGTCCATGACGTACAGCATAACTGAATGGAAGTTTTAATAGGTCACGAAACTTCTAGTAGCTCATACGTATTGGTTAACATTAACACTGAAATCCTACGTATGTCTATTCAGAAACAAGTCTTATTCCCAGGTAAGTATGTATAAGATTGTAGCCAAAATGCCATTACATTCCCCATTAATTTTCATCCTTCCTGCCAACCTGCCCCCTGCTGTTTCATGTATGTCAGGCAGCTCTTCAACCCCTAGCCTACCTTTAGTGAGTCTACATACCATCAGTCACCCCTTGCTTTTTTTCTTGCATTTTATATTCTTTTTCCTGATCCTGAGCTTATTGGCCTATCTTTCCATGAATTGTCCCCCTGCATCTTCCTTCCCCCCACCCTCCTTTAATGTTTGGTCTTCCCAAATTCCCCACTGATGCTTCCCATTCTCCCGTTTTGCACTCTGTGCCATTTTATGCCCTCCCACATGCAAACACAATGTAATATTTTTGGTCTCTGAAGGTGAACAGGAAGTAAAGTTACATGGCTAGTGTTGCAGAAGCAAATTACGATGACAATATAGTGTTTTATATTCTCCCTACCCTGAATGGGTTGCCGTTCATGGCAGCCTTGACAGTGGTGGTAGGTTAGGCAACCTGGTGCCCTCTACATAAGTTCCATAATGTGACACCATTGGGTATGCTGGCTGAGACTAATGGGAGTTGTAGTCCAAATCATCTTGAGAGCACCAGGTTGCATATCCCTTTATGACCTTTAGTTATTACATGTATAAATAAACAAACACATACAACTCAAGTCAGTGTAGGTAGGGTTCCCAGGTGGACATGGGCATTGACCAGACCTAAATTTTCTTAGTATCAGCAGTGCTGCTGCATTGTGTGCCTTTAGATCTCAGCTTTGGCCTTAAATGTAAATTCCACGGTAAAATCCAGGAATAAAGACTTGCCCTAAACCCAGGCTGACTTGTGTTTTGTTAAGATCATGGTCTGTTTATCACATGGCAGTAGATGACCCACTCAACTACCCCCCCCCCCCCCCAGCCACCAACATGTACAACTGTGTAGGAGTTAGACTGTGGCCACAGACAAGTATGCTGCTGTAGTCCTTTTAGCAAATAAAGTGTAGCAGTTAGCTGGAGACACGGGAAGATAGAAGGGAAGGAAGAAGAAGCTTTTTAATGCTTTGATGCAATGAGCAACAAAATGAGCAAATATTTCTGACCTAAGATTAGTTGCTCTTATTACTATTAGAATTAGAGCAATGGTGCATCATGTTATGCTCACTGGCTTCTTGGTTATCAAATGGGTTATCTACTGAGGCCAAATCACCCCTGCAACAAGAAACCATTTCAGGGAAAAACAGGTCATGCCAATATGCTATTTTGAAGGAAATGGCTTCCAAGTGATACCAGGGTGAAATGATATTCTTGTGGGATCGTGAAAACATTAATACTTCATAAAACTTTGAAGAGTTATGGTTCTTAGACCAACTTTATTTGATTTGATAAAGGAAAATGCAGCTCCTGGCTTACCTGGGGAGCAACGTGTGTGGTGGTGCACAGTCCCAGTAGGAGGCAGGGAGCAACTGAGCCATGGCAGGGTTGCCAAGTGTGCACCTGTCTGGGAGGCAGGGAGCCAATCTGGGCTAGATTGGCTTGGCACAGGGGCAGGGCTTTGCTGTTGGACTAGAGAGAGAACTTCCCTCTCTATAGTCAAGCACAGGCCAATAAGACCGGGGCTTCCCATGTGGTTTTGACACCATTGTCACCAACTTCCCCACCACCATTCCAGGAGAGCTCATTTCTTGCCATAGATTATGGTTAGTCACCAATTAATGGGGTTGGGAAGGAATTTTACCTGTGCATGGATTGACACCATGGTGAAGGGTTTTTGCCTTCCCCATTGCAAAAACTCTGGTGGGCAACTCTGAGCAAACACAATGTTGGCAGAGAAGTAAAATTTCTTTGCTGCCCTCACTGCCATGAAGTAGTCTTGCAAATGAGCTCTAGCCTGTGTTCAATCAGGTCTGTTCTGTGTTTTCTAGCAAAGTTGCTCCAGGATGTTTAATTGCCTGGAACACCAAGGGGCGCATTTGGGTCCACTTCATAGGAGAGAATTCTTAGGAGCAATCTTATCAACCACCTGGGCCATTTCTTCATTCTGGAGACCAACCAGGGCTTCAACAGAATCACCTGTCAAGATGACAGGTCCAAGAGCCTTCAGAGAGCCATCCAGATCTATCAGCCTCTTGGGACGGACCTATTTAATCAGGCGGCCAGCCCTGCAGAGATTCCGGTCCCAGCAAGTCTAAACCCCACCAGGTAGTGACCTGCCCATGAGAACAGAACTATAGAAACTTCAGCCACCCCCAGATCACCATCATCCCATCCTACACAGAAAACCTGATCCAAAGTGGACCCCTCTGAATGAGTGGGGCCAGGTATTAATTGGGGCAGACCCATGGTTGTCATGGAAGCCATGAAGTTCTGAACTACTACCATCAAGGCAACCTCAGGATGTTTGTTGAAGTCCCCCAGCATAACAAACCACAGATACTCCAGCACAAACCCTGAGACCAACGCAGTTGGCTCAGGAGGGGAGACTGTTGAGCAGCTGGGTGGGCAGTATGTTAAAAGAATCTGTATTCTTTCCTGAATGCCCACCTTGTGATACACACACACTTGAAATTGGAAGGCTGTGGGATGGGCCACATGGACAAGAGGATGAAATTATGATGAACAACTGCAACCCTACCTCCTTGCCCCCTAAGTCTTTCCTGCTGCAGCATGGAGAACCCAGGTGGGCAAACCTGGGAGAGATTTACTCCACTAGTCTCATCCAGCCAAGTCTCTGTAATACAGGCCAAGTTGGTGCAATCATCCAAGATCAAGTCTTGGATAACTGTTGTTTTCCCATTCACCAAACTAAAGGGATGGTCACCAGAGCTACTCAGGCTGATATGGAAGACAGCTTGGAAGCAAACAACACCCTGTTGCATTCTCCACCAACATAATGATTCAGCTGATTCCCACCACCATTATTTCCCTCTGCACACTACTGTGCCTTTTTAATACACATCTCTCCTGCCAACAGGTAATAGTTGTAGGTCTAATAACACTATGTATACCCAAGAAGGCTGATATACAGGCAATCTCTTAAATAATATTTTTCTGTAACTTTGCTTTTGTTGTATATTAATGTATTGTTGTTTTAATAAGTTTTAATTGTTTTTGTAAGCCACCTTGAGTGCCATATTTTGGCAGAAGGAGGGATACTAAATAAATAAATAAGCATAGGTCAAGGGAGAGCAATTCCTGCTCTTCTCCATTCATTGTACCCAGACTGAGTATGTGAACAGGGCTACTATTGTCAAAATGTGGGCATTCAGAGTGAGGGCAATTGTGACATCACCACAAGGTTATACAGACTTGGGCATCTGGCATTGTGATGGTATTGTGCTCACTACTATGTGATCCCTAATTAGCTGGGATCACTCATGGAAAGAGCAGCAGCCCTAAAAAAAAAAATCAACACTAAGATGAAACAGTGACTTGGAGCAGTGCCCAAAAATGGTTTTGGACAGGGAAGATCTTATTTCCCTCCAAAGCAGAGTTTTGGTGCTTCAAACGCATTCATGGATGAACACCCAGTGCAATCCTAATTACAAATAACTTTTTCTAAAAATGGGGAGGGGGGTTGTATTTTTTTTTTTTTTGGTATATCACGCTTCCAGGCTAACCTACTGACCTAATATTTTGCAGTTGCTCACTAGCCTCGTAAAAAGTGGCAGGTGGCACCCCTTACAAGAGGCTGATATGAAAATAAAGCATGCATACATATAATGAAGACAGAAATGAGAAAGCATGTTCTCAGAGACCTGGAAAAGAACAAAGATACAGATTGTTTCCTCAGCCTCTTCAAATTTTAATTAGGGCCTTTCATGGTGGAGAAAATTGTGATTCTTTCCAAGGAAATGTCTGGTTTTTACGCAGTTCTCATTAGCTCCCCACTCCTCTCCCGGTATGAATAATCATCTTGATGCTTTTTGTTCTGTTGTCTTTTCCCCCCCTGGATTGAAAACACCCACAAAAATCTAAATTCTGCACTGTTTTAAAATTAACATGCTGAGTAAATGTTGCTGCAGTCTCAGGGGATTTTTCAGTGATGCAAAACGGTCATTTCACTGTGAGATAGAAAAGCTAAAGCTTGTTAATGTTAAAGAAACCTGTGCTCTTTGAAGTCTGGAAACATTGAATCTGTTTTCAGTCAGGGATTTTTCTTCCCAAGGCTCTCCTGTTAAAAGAACAAAGGGAGAGAGGAACTCCCCCCACCTTCAATGTGCTCCAGAGAATCTATTAGCGTTTGTGTGGACACATTAGCCACGGGCACAAATTGTCTGCCATTTTGACTGGCTACATTAAGATGCATTCATCTGTTGCCCACTGTCTCTCAAACCTTCCTTTCTCCCCTGCTTTCCTCTCTTCTCCAAACATCATCTCACTTCCATAATTCAACTGTCAAATGATGCTCCCAGCTCTTCCAAGCGTTTGCTTGTTGCTGCATCTCAGCCCACAGACAAAAATAAACCCTTGTACACAGAGATGTGAACAGGAAATGGAAAACATTAAAATGGAGGATATTGCCCATGCTGCTGCTGAATTTAAACTTTAAGAATAAGGATTACTTGATTAGTAACATCTAGCTTTGTGCCTATCATAAAAAGAAGGTGATTATTTTACACTTTCCTCTCTCTCTCTCTCTCTCTCTCTCTCTTTTTGCTACCACTCAGGAAAGAAGGGGGGAAGTTAAACGAAATAATCATGTAAGAAAGTATTCCATGGTGGAGAACAGAAAACATTTATTTCTTCCCACCTTTGTTTCTACTAGCTAAGCTTGATGGTAAGATTAGACAAATACATTTTTAAATTTTTGTTTAAAAAGATAGACACAAGGGAATCATAGAATAGTAGAGTTGGAAGGGGCCTATAAGGTTTTTTGTTAACTTTACAGTAGTACCAATGCTGCTTAGTAATAACTGTACAATATCAAGCACCAAATGCAACAGACAATCCTTTTCAGGGGTGTAGCTATGTTGGAGAAATAGCCCCCTCTTCCTTCTCCTCTTAACTTCAAGGCCTGTCATTGTGGCTACTCAGGCCACCCTCCTCCCATTCTCCTGCTGCGTGAATTCCACCTGCTTACTTACACCTTTGCCTTTAAAGAGCTCTGGCTACCATCATTGCTCAGTGGCTAGAGAAGAGCAATTGTGCAGCTAGGGTTGAACCTCAGGAGCATGGCCCAGGTTCCCCAAAATGACCACCCAGAGTGAGGAAAGTGATGGAGGCAGCTTTGTCGGTGTAGCACATGTGTATGCTAAAGCTCATTGGGGCTGAGGTTGCTCAATAGTTAACAGGTGGCCTTCTGCACATGTACATGGTTACAGACACTCATTCTATTAGTTCCAGCATCCTTTTCTACAAAAAAAAATGGTGCTTATTCCCAAATCAATGTGCTTAGCATCAGCACAGCAGAAACAAACTCCACTTTATTCCTGTAGTCATGAAGGTGCCATGATTTGAGTTTAAAATGCAAACCTACACATGCTCAGAGTATTTCTTTTAAAAATTAGGTTTGGCAAGTGTGTGTGTGTGTGCGTGTGTGGGTGCGCGTGCTCTAACATGTGAGGGGTGGTGGAGAGAAAAAGTGAGTTGAGTGCTTCATAACTGAAGTAATAGAGATGGATGTCTAAAGAGGGACTTCACTATGACCATAAGGTCCAAGGTGTAGAATTACCTAGCTGCACCGTTGCAGAAGGGTATTTTTTATTATTGTTCTGATCCCCTGCCCACAAAAGGATATATGTACTAGAGCAAAATAATGCACAGTATATATTTTAAGTGAAGTTGACAAAGCTCCCCCCCCCCCCCCCCATCACCACTATACTAAGTCCAGCCACAATTTCCTGTCATAATCTGGTGAAATTGACAAGTGCTCTCCAGGAATTGCAAAGCTGAGGAGACAAAAGGTACATCTTGACCAGAGGTTTGCCCTGGAGTGGATTCGGAGTGATGGCAGGGCATCTATATGATGCAGCCGCCATCGTGAAGTCATCCAGGGGCAAAACCCCAAAGCTCTGCTTTAAAAAAGTTGGGCACTGTTCCCAACTTGTTTTCCTTGCAGCGAGGCAACGATGGCACCTGCCGTCTGTCACCTTGCTCTGGAGCTGCTGCGGAGGTGTGCCACTGCTGATGGTGACCCCTGATTGGTCGCCATCAGCTGGGCAGGGAAGGGGGTGGACCAGCGAGCCGAACGGTCACTGGAGTACCCCCACACCTCTGTGGACCATCGTTTTAAAAAATAAAAATAAATAAACACAAGGGGGGATGTGCAGAGCCAGAGCGCCCCGTTCTTCCCCCACGTTGTTTTTCTCTCTCGTTTATCTGCCCTCCCAGCACCCGTGGAATGTCCCACGGTGCATGGGCTTGGGTGCACGGGGGCGGGGAGCGGCTCCTTCACACAAAACCCGCACTTCCGCTCCTTCCCGTGCAGATAACAGGACGGAGCGCCAATGCAGGAGTTCAAGGCCTCGGGGCGCAAATGTGACACCGCCAAGACATGGCCAAAGTTGTAGAACAGAAGAGCAGGAAGGAAATGGAGAGAGGTAGATACAAACCATATCTCTGAAAGAGGCAAAACAATAGTGCTATGCCAATGCAGATCTCAATATGATTGTGCTACAATTGTGATGGAAGCTCGCCTTTTCTAAAACAAAAAACAAAAAAAAGCATGGGAATGCAATAATTTGGGGGAAATCATAATTTGGATTCTGTGAAATATAAATGAATGAGCTAATAGTACAAATATTGGGGGGAAAGGAAAAAAGATCAAAAGAAATAAAGAATGCAATCTTATACACATTTATCTGGGGCCTAATCTACAAGGGCCCAATCTACAAGGGTGGTTTAGTGCAGAGCAAGACCACATCAAGATCATTCATGACACATGATGTTGTCGCTGCTCCACAGCAACTGCGCAGCTTCCCTCTCAAAAAGGTGAATTTTCGCAAAGTCCTTTTAGTGGGTCTTTTTCCTTAAATGCAGCTCCCGGGTGGTTTCACTGCAGTGTACTTCATTCCCCCAAATTAAATCCTGCATACTGGGCATGCCAAGGGCTGTGTCTGTGACCTGGCTATGACTTGGTCAAGGAGCACGGACATCGCTTGCCCCCATTTCTTCTCCCTTCCCCTGGCAGTAGCCACTTTGGACACAGGCTTCTTTTCCCATTTAGCACTATTATGCAGTAGTTCTATTTCACTGCCTGCCTTTCCTGTTTATTTATACTTCGCACTATGTCTCAGTGCCTCAGGGTGGGTTAGGGCTTGACTGTCATTTCTGTGTAGAAAGGAGGCTTCAGCTTTTCTACTTCAGAATCCTGTAATGCCATATTAGCACAATAGTCATAATTAAATTGCACTGGGGTAGTAACTCATTCTTCACCCTTACAGTGACCAAGGGTGCAGGAAACAGTGCTTCAATATTGTTAATTCAAAGTCCTGGTAGATGCGAGGGGAAAGGTGGTGGGGGGGTAGACTACAGGACATAATTCACCTCTTCCATTAAACTTCCCTGAGCAGGGGAGAATTCAACAGGGCAAGGAGCAAGCCTCTCTCATTTGCTGAGCAGCACTTACATGGTTAATGATGTTCAGTTCTACTTGCTGGACCCTGCCCATCCAACCCCAAACTATGGTGGGTTCAAGCGCTGTTTGACCAAAGCAATTGCATGAGAATCCAGATACAACCAGAAAATGCTTCTGAGACCATTTTCATGTAGATCGGGCCTTGGACTATATACCATTGAATTCGATGGGAAGGCTAAAATCCTAAATCTACTTACTAGAGAGTATGCTCCATTTAACACAGTGGAACCTAAACAAACATGCACAGGGTTGCACATGAAGTTTGGACAAGGTTTCTTAGGTTTTAGTTACAGTGAGTAGCCCAAAAGTTGCATTAGGGCAGAGATGATGAGCCTTTGTAGCCTGGGGGCATATTACAGGGCACAGCCTTGGGTCTTGGGGGGCACAGTCCAACAGTGGGTGGAGCTAAGGGCACAGGGTGGGGCCAAGGGCAGAGAAAACAAAGTGAGGAGAAGCAAATGTCATTCAAAAATCATGTCCTTTTTGAACTTTGTGTGCAGAAATTTGAGTAAGGATAAAGAAGTAAGTCTGCTGAACAACAAGAACATCTCTTGTGTTCTTGATTTGCAGAGTACATGGGATGGGAGCAGCCCTGAAGCAAACAGTAAGGAGAGTTTTAGGGAGGAACCTGCATTCAAGAAAGAAATGGTGTTTTGGTTGACTCAGTATGTTATGTGATCAACTTCCTTCTGAGCTTACTTTAAACGAACTCTGTGACAAAGTCAGTACGTGGTTTTGCATTTCCTGTGGTTTGCTTTCCGAGCAAGATCTAAATCAAGAAGCACCAGCCACTGTGGTCACTAAAGGTCCAAAAAGCATGTTTTTAAGTAAACCTAGGATAGGGGAAGAAAGATGGACAATAAATATCATTGCTCATCCTGTTTTGCATCACCTTAACTGCCTCCCACCAGTGTTATGTATGCACGACTGCATTCTCTCTTTCGTGACCAAGAACTCAAACAACTGCCATACCTCCCCACTGTGTTTCCCCAGCCAAGGAAACTTGCTGCGGCTGCCTCAGGTTTGGCACTTTCATTTTCTCTCTTTGCTGAATAGAAGAGAAAGAGAGACAGACTACAGAGGCGGCAGCAAGCTATTGTGCTTCCCGCAGCTGGGGAAATCCCAACAGCATGCCTTTGCTGCTCCTGGTCTGACACTTGGTGCACTCTCCTTTAACAACAAAAAGGCAGAGAGAAAACGGTGAGATCAACCATATATTTTACAGGGTTGCTTATATGACAGTTGCCCACCTCACAGAAGCAGGCAGTTCAGAGTGAGGGCTAAGGTGTGTGGAAGGTGGCAGAGATGGTGGAGATCTACCCCCTTACTGATTATTAACAAGGTACATATCATAGTTGGCAAGGCACATGTCCCAGCAGGAAGCTCTAGTCCAAGCATATCTGCATCATTCTTGAAGTTCTGGGCACCACACTTTAAGAAGGATGCAGACAAGCTGGTGCATGTTCAGAGGAGGGCAACGAGGAAGATCAGGGGTCTGGAAACAAAGTCCTATGAGGAGAGATTGAAAGAAGTGGGCACATTTAGCCTTGAGAAGAGAAGGCTGAGAGGAGACATAATTGCACTCTTCAATACTGAGTGCTGAGTGCAAATACTGAGAGGAGGGCCAGGATCTCTTCTCAATCATCCCAGAATGCAGGACATGGAATAATGGACTCAAGTCACAGGAAGCCAGATTCCAGCTGGACATCAGGAAAAACTTCCTGACTGTTAGAGTGGTATGACAATTGAACCAATTATCTAGGGAGGTTGTGGGTTCTCCCACCCTAGGGGCATTCAAGAGGCAGCTGGACAATCATCTGTCAGGAATGCTGTTAGGTAGATCTCTGCATTGAGCAGGGGGTTGGACTCGATGGCCTTATAGGCCCCTTCCAACTCTACTATTCCAGGATTCTATAAGCCTTCCCCAACCTGGTGTGCTTCACACATCAGACTGCAACTCCTATCATTCACAGCTAGCACACTGGCTAGGAATGATGGGAGTTACAGTTCAACACATCAGGAGGGCACCATATTGCAGAGGACTGAGCTAGTCTCTTGTAGGTTGGAAAGAAAATATTAAAGAATATTTGTGGTAGTAGTTTATCCCAATTATTGCCTTGGTAATTCTGTTCATAGTTCTGGAACAAAAACAAAGCTGAAGATAGTCTATATGACTTAAAAGGTGACCTGGAAAATCTGTGTCTTATTAAGAAGCAATAAACAAGGTGGCAGTGAGTACAGTGTGGGATTGAGACTCATTTTCAAATCCCTGCTTAGACATGCTGTTTACTGGATGATCCACGACTGCTTACTCTCTCTCAGCCCAGCATGCCTCACAGGGTTCTTGTGAAGTCAAAAGGGGAGACTATGTATACCTTCCTGCATTCATTGGAGGAACATTCTAAAAAAAGCCAATGTTTATTTTAATAACACCAGGACATCTATCCTCAGGAATGAGGGCCACAGGCAGCAAAGCCAGAAACTGTTGCTGAACCATATGGACTGCTGGTGCCTTATGTACTTTAGGTTATATGGATACAGAAGATTTAGTGATGATCATCCATACATTTGTGTAATCATCAGGCTTGACTGGTGTAATGTGCATTATGTAGGACTGCCCTTGGAGAAGTGTTTGGACAGTTTAAGTAGAGAATATCAAGGATGCTCACCTGCTCATGGGAAGCAGGTAAGTTGGACAACATAACACTAATTTTCATTGAGCTGCACTATCTACCAATTAGTTTCTGCATCATGTACAATTTGCTTAACTTATAAACTTTAGAATCTAAAGCCTACCACAGGAACCAAGAACTACAGGAGAGGATCTGCTCCATACCCTCATGCCACAGGAAGTATCTGCAGGGCTTACAGTTTATATTACTGCTTTACCTACAACCTTTAGCAATGCAACACTGGCTTCACACAATCTAGCAGCTCCCACATAATCAAAGGTATTGCATGAGAATTGCCTATAGGATCCACATGGCATCACTGTTGCAGTAATCGCCTAACATTATAGGAGGATGATCTGTGAATGTGATCCTTTTGCACATCAGGCAGTAGCTAATATTACCATGTGAAGCATTTTGAATTCCATGTAAATGTTGCTTCCTCTTAACACTTATAAAGCCCCTGTCATTGCAGACCTTGACATTCCTTAGCTCTTCAGTTAGGAGTTGTATTAATTTTGGCTTTGAGCTACATCAGAGGTTCCCAATGCAGTGTTCACGGGCACCCACAGAACTTGTTTTAATTTTTTTGGGGGGGGGGTATTTGTTTTTTAATATGAGTACATGGATTCCTATCTATCTATAGTAATGAATATATATGCAATGCATACAACTTTCTACCAATTATACAGAGGCTTAAACAAAAGTGGAGCGAATATCCAAATAAATATCCATTTGAAGGTGACGTCTATATACCACCTGTTCAAATCCTGAATGTGCTGTAAGATCCTGAATCCACTGCATTGTTGGAGGTGAGTGTTTACCTTTCCAATATTGTAATATCAGTCTTTTAGCTGTCAAAAGGGCATGGAGAATCCATTTATGCTGACCTTTTGTTAATTTCCATGAAGCAGGTAAATAATTCAAAGGCGCGTGTACATCAATAAATATTAAAGACTGTTCCAGTACAAAATGCATCTGTGTAATAACCTCCTTCCCAAAAGAAGCTGTAGCTGTATTGTACCTCTAGCAATTAGCTGAATTAAACAATCCCTTATTAAAGAAATGTTGCAGTGTCCAACAGACATGAAAGAATCATTTTTGCTGAATAATGTGTAGCCTAAGGTCCATAGATGTGAAAGGTGGATGCCAAAGCAGTGATCCATTGATTAAGCATTTTGTGGTGGTGTCCACACCAGTTTCTAAAATTCCCAAATGTGCCCACAGGTCCAGAAAGGTGGTGGACTCTTGATCTACATAGTACTACGGGAAACCATAGACAAATAGTGTAGCAAAAAGAACAAAAATAAATAAATAAGATTTTCTTTCCAAATCAGAACTGGATGTTTATAGGTTCTCTTACTTTTGCATTTATTATTTTTTAAAGTCATTAATAAGCAAGTACAGCTCCTCCTGATTGTGTGTCAATCTGAATGTGTGTCAATTCAAAAGGTTATTTAGGTCATAAACCTAGAGTAAGAGTTACTTCAGGATTACAAGGCTTGGGCTTTAAGCCACAAGATGTTGAAATGCTTCCCACCAATTTATATCGTATACTGCTTGCCTCAGGTTAATCATCCTCATCCTCATCATCATCCTCATCATCACATATTTATTTCTGACCCTCTTACCCGCCTCTCCTTTTGGATTGAGGCAGGGAACAACATTGGTACAACAATACAATATAAATCAAATACATAAAATTAATTAAAAGACCATACATAACCAATACAATATCAAAATAACCATCGGGACAACTTAAAATTCTTAGGTTTAAAATTCATTTGGGTAGGCCTGCCGGAAGAGACTAGCCTTTATAGCTGTCTCAAACTTGAAAAGAGCGTTAAAGTTGACTAATCTCCTCTGGCTGGCCATTCCACAGAAGAAAATATCCTCTGGGTAACACTTGTCAGCTTAGTTTTGGCTGACTGAAGTAAGTTCTCCCCAGAAGACCTGAATGTGCAGGGCGGATTGTACAGGAGAAGGCAATCCCGCAGGTAAGCTGGACCCAAACCATGTAGGGCTTTAAAGGTAATGACCAACACTTCGTACTTCACCCAGAAACTAATTGGCAGCCAGTGGAGTAATTTTAATGTTGGTGTAATATGGTTACCCCTAGATGTACCAGTGACCAATCTGGCTGCCATATTTTGAACTAATTGACGTTTCCAAACTAGGTACAATGGTAGCCCTATGTACAGCATATTGCAGAAGTCGAGCCTCAAGGTTACCAGCGCGTGCACTACCGTCTTTAGGTCTTCCAATTCTAGGAAAGGGCGCAGCTGGTGCAACAGCTGAAGCTGATAGTAGGCATGGCAATAGTCCACTCTCTGAAAAGAGATGAAAGTTAAACAAGACAGGTGGCTTCTGAGGAAAAGACCTTTTCAGTGGTGAGAGAATGCTTACCCTAAGGAGACTCACCTGGTGTCTACGTTTTGTCTTTTCAGTGCCACCTTATTTTCCCAGGAATTTTAATCTCTCAGTTTGTGTTGTTTTTAAATGTGTTGGGGTGCAATCCTATGGGATTTGTCCTGGCTCCTTGTAAGCCTCTGAACTTAGAAGTTTACAAGTTTCAAGTACTGAATGCAGAGTGGGAAGTGCCTTCCACCCCCCACTTTGCATTTTAGCTAGACAGGCAATTTCATCCCACTAGCAGAGGCTTTGGCAAGGGAAGGAAGCTGGGGATACTTCGGATTCCCATGTCTCCAGTCTCCTCCCCTCCCTGCCCCAGGAATGCCTCCTTTTCCCTCATCTCTATGCTCCAGTTTGTGAGCATGGAGAGGTAGGCAGCACGGTTCTGTCTGCACTGGCTATGATGGGGCCAACTCAGAGCCCTGTCCATCATCTCAGAGCCAGGAAACCAAACTATCCTATGTTCCCATCCTCCAGACAGTGTCTACAGTACATGGGATTGCTCCCTTAGGGTGCAGTCCTGCATGATCCACCCTGGCTACTCATAAGCTCTGAACTTAGAAGTTTATGAGTATCCGATGTAGAGTAGCAGGTGCATCACATTTAAGCTAGATGGGCAATTACTCAACTGTGGAGTTGAGTAAAGTCCACTGCGACATTTGATCAACAGTTCCTCTGCCCTCTCTCCTCCCCCAGTCCTCCCAATGGTATCTCATCAGCCATTGTTGAAAAAAACCCAATCCTGGTGGCTCTCCAAGAGCAGCACTCGCTCCTTTCGCCACTCTTGCCAGGGAACTGTGTAGCCAGTAGGAAAAGTCAACTCAATGGAAAATTCCACGGAGCCCTCCACACAACATGCAACACAACGATTGTGCAGAAATTCTCCTCTGCACAGTGTGGATATTCTGCATGGAGTGTTTTTTTTTTAAAAAAACCTCCACAGTTGTGTGGAGTTTTTCCGCCAGGTAACACATTTCTCAACGGTGGTGTAGCAACTCCACCATGGACTTCTAAAACCACAGTTGAGAAATGTGTTGTCTGAACTGAGCTTATAAATAAAGAGTAAAAAAGACAAAAAATAGTAATACTCACATGTAGCTTTTCTAAAATTAAATAATTCTGGTAACATGAAATCTTTTGGCAGATATTTCAGTAAATGTATAGATGACAAATAATTATATTAAGTAGCATGTTGGCCGATGCAGCCAGACTATGAATACTTGATTGGAAGGGCATTGCATACAGATTTGCATGACTTGGATCAGTATCTGAAAAACAATTCCTTCTGCAATTGATGCATAAATTTCTTCAAAATCAGATAAGCTTGACTGCAGGCTAATTTATTAAACAGCGGCCTGGACAAAGAGCCTGCCAGGTTCAAGTAAGGCCAGTGAAGTAAGGGCAGCGCCATGACTAAAAATGACAAATGAGGTCACATGTTATCAACAGACATGTCAGCAGTTGTGTAAATCAACCCCTGGAGTGCATGGAGTCTAGACCCATCCTTTTTTGCTAAAAGCCTCCAATACCTACATAAGGAAATGCACTCATTGGAACATCTTAAGAAGCTGTCTTATATGAGGCATCTATCCCTAGCCCAGTATTGACTGTTCTGTCTGGCAAAGGCTTTCCATGGTCTCAGGAAGGTCTTTCCCATTACCACCTACCTTTACCTGGAGATGCCCGAGACTGAACCTGAGACCTTCTGCATGCAAAGCATGTGCTCCACCACTAAGCTGTGGCCCACTCCTCTAAGAAGGACAAATTTCAGATCTTTTGACATTCACAAAGAACAGGACTTATTGAATTGACACACAAGTAAGTGTTTGTCGTGTCTGAATCAGAGCAACATATGAGGTTTATAATGAAATCAGAACTGTCTGTGCTCTCATGTCAGTATCTGTCCACACATCCTCACAAACATCTGTGCTATTTCCACAATCTACAGGTAGATAATACCTTCATTAATATAAGTAAAATATCACATGATAGTGAGCAAGCGTCAAGTTCTTCTTCAGAACTCTTTATGTAACTGGACATTAAGAATTACCTCTCACCCCTGAAGATGCATGCACCACCTTCAGGTCACAGCCAAGGTCATTGGAGGGTCAACTTCAGGAATCTCACATGACAGCTGAAAGGTTGCAATCGCTACCTGTTGGCCCAGGTGAACATATAGTAAGCTCTAAACTAACAGCACTTTAAGATTCATATAAAGGGGATGAGACAATGTGCATATGCAGTCAAATGTGTAGCCCAAGAGTACATACTTTGGCTCCACCACCACCAATTTTATTAAAAGATGGAAAAAAGCCCATTAAGCCTAGTTTGCATTAACAATTGCAACCACCGTCTGAACCCCTTCTCCGTCTGTTCCATGGTGACACCCAAATTGTGCTAAATCCTCTCCCACCCACTAGTTACCTCTTCAACTGCCACATTCTGCAATCCTTTGCACTCATGCTGGCCTCACTTCTAGCACTGGAGAATGACTGAAGGAAAGATGCAAAAAGGGATGAGGAAGTAAAGGGAGAAGGGGCTGCAAGGAAGCATGCCACATGTATGAGAAGCTTGAGTATCCATCACCCAGGCACTACTTTTGCTGTAAAAATCAGTTCCCCACCTGGATCCAAATAGACAGATCTGCCATCATCAGATGTAGGCTCAATTCGGACGACACGATAGTCAATGGTGGGTTGACTAACCCTAACCCTAACCCTAGGGGGCACTCCCCACACAACATGGTAATAAATAATCAACTGTGGTGTGGATGAGGATCAGCGCTGAGTTGACTATGGCAGCATTCGGATGACACAATAGTCAAAACAACTGACGATTGTTTCCCCCACACCAGTTGTTTATTGTGTCGTCCGAATTGAGCTGTAGTCTGACCTTAAGCCACATTCTTTAAGGGTGCATCTTTAGACAGAAAAAAGTCCTACAACTCTCAGCATGGTCTAGTCATTTTTTCCTGTCTAAACATGCATAGGATTGCACCCTTAAAGACTCCTGGGAGTTCAGGTCTCCTACTTCCTATAAGAAACACAAGTAGAAGGAGAGAGAGAAGAGATATAAAGCAGAAAAACCAGCGAACAAACAAGCAACAGCCGCCATCTTGGCAATACATTTTTTCCCAATGATCCACTTCCCCCATTTGTGTTTTGTATGTGTATGCGTGTGTATGTCTGGATAGCTCCTTGCCCTCACTGGACCAGCTGAAAAGATTACATGAAATAGTCAACTAAATGCAAATATTTTTAATTTACATAAAAATCACAGAATTCAAACTTAGCAAGCATTTTTAAAAATAATAATAAAAAAATAGAAATGAAGAGCATAAATACGAACTTTAGAAACGGCCTTATATAGAGCCAGATCATTGAACCATCCAGTCCAATGTTGTCAACTCTGACTGCCAGTGGCTCTTCAAGGTATCGGGTAGAGCTCTCTTTGCCATGAGCTGCTACCTGATCCTTTAAGCTGGAGATGCCAGAGAACTTGGGACCTTCTGTATGCACCATTTTCTTCTTCAAAAGCGAAAGGGTCTCATTGCTGAGTGAAGTACAAGGTTACTCATTTTTCCTTCTAAGCATTTAAAGGGTAACATCCATTGGAATGAATGGGATTTAGGTTACACATGACTAACTTAAGCCCCATTCATTTGAATGGATCTGAGTAGGACCTATATTGGATTTTACCTAAGGACATCCCTCACCTTCAATTCAGATCCTGGGGCAGTCTCTCTCCCATATGAATGAAAACTAAAGCTTCAGTTTCATCTCTTCTCTCAGAATGAATACAATATTACACCCTCCTTTGGAAGGAGGAATCTAGCTTTCTTTGTGGGTGCTAAGTACTTCTTGAAATGCCTCTCAAAAATGGCATAATGTTATCATGTTAAAAAGTATATTTACACGTACATTCACACCAGTATTTTACTGATGGAATTATCATTATTACCTTTAGCCCTGTAGAGCCCACATTACTAATGGCACAGCTGGTAGATTTTAATTGCAACTGCAAGACCTAATATTGGTTCTAAACACCACAGTAGAATCAGTGTTTAAGAGTGCAATCCTATGCATATTTAGCCAAAAAAAGACCTACAATTCCAAGCATGCCCTAGCTGGCATGGCTGGCTGGGGCATTCTGGGAGTTGTAGGACTTTTTTCCAGGAGCTGTAGGACTTTTTTTCCTATCTAAATATGCATAGGATTGTGCTCTAAGGAATTATGACAAGAGTTCTGTGATTTAGGCCATTATACACGAATCCTACATACACTTACTTGGGTGTACACTCCTTTGCATGCAGTTGGACTTACTTCTGAGTAAACATGTATAGGATTGCACTGCTAGAGCATCATCTGACAAAAATACAGTTGGGTAAAATGCATTTTTCAAAGTAGTGTCTTTCCTATTTATTACAAGAGTGTATGGGAGAAGCACAACATTTCACTTAAGTTTTTTCTCCCCTCAAAGGGATTTTTCTGATTGTGCTAAACTTGTCTTGAACTGTAGAACATCAGACTGCAGGTGGCAGGCTGTACACTTCCAAAAAAAAAGAAAAAAAAAGAAAAAAGACCACTCTATTTAGAGAACTAACATATCAGGAACTATAGGTCAGTTTAGCCTTCTCTCAGACACACTGGCTCAATTCGGACAACACGTTAAGCAACGGTTGTTTAATTAAACAACCGTCAGTTGGTTAGTTTAACGTGTCATCCGAATTCAGCCACACAACGCATAGACAACCCACGGTTAAGCGGGAGATTTAAACAACCGAGTTAAACAACTCACTTGCGAGTTGTTTAAAAGTTAGTCAATTGACTAACGTGTTGTCCGAATTGAGCCTCTAGAGGTGCGTGGGTTAAACAACTGAGGTGAGTACGTTAACAAAAAGGATCACAGATCGCTGGTATCGCCGCCATAGCAACCAGGACGCCCGCCTCCCCCACCAGGCAGCCGGCACGGAGCTCAACAAGGGGCCAGCTCCTGCAAGCACTCACGCAGGGTGCCCAGGCAGCTACCCAAACGGAAAGGGAAACGCACCAGAAGGGCACTATGGCAAAGGGGGGGGGAAAACGGAATAACCAAAAACCCCAAGCGCCCTGGAGCAAGAGGCAGCCCCCCCACACCAAGAGGGAGAACAACACCCCATCCAAAATAGACCCCCACTGCACCACCACCTCCACCCTCACATCACCCAGAAGGACAAGGGCAGGGGAAGCGGCGACCAGAGAGCCCCCCCTCATCTGCCCAACATGGCTGGACAGCAAGCCTTTGCTGGGCCCCGAGAATCCCGTTGGGGAGCCTTTGCTGGGCCCCGAGAATCCCGTTGGGGAGTGTCGCGCCCGTGCGGAGGCGCCCCGGGTGCGTGAAAACATCAGTGCCTGGATCTGGCTACGCTACCCCCACCCCCTGTGAGCATTGGCTGTGGAGTTTCACGTGTGGACTGGCATCTCTCCCTGGCATGCTGCCCCTCTCCACCACATCCCCTTGGCACGTTCCGTGCTTGGCTCCCTGGGGGTGTGGCCTCGGCCATCCCCTCTTCACCGCTGTGCCTTCCAGCCGCCTCCTCCCTTCCCGGGGGCAACTGTCCTTTCCGTGGGCTCTGCCCTCGCTTAGTGGTGCCCATGTGCCTTATTGCTCATGTCTAAGCTCCCTGCTGAATAAAGTTTTCTATGCCACCCCACTCTTGCCTTCTTTCCTGTGTGTGCGGAAGATGCTCTAGGAGGGTTGGGGGCTGAGGTGTGGGTGACAACGTTGGAATTGCAGTGCTGGGCATGGGGTGCAAATGTTGTATTGGTGCTGCCGTTCCTCCTAGCTGCCTCTTTGCCCGAGGCTGCTGAGTTCTGCCCACTGCCTATAACAGCCAATGGGGTTTGGGAGGCGTGTCCTGCTTCGCCTTCAATGGCGGCGTCCATGGTTTTCGGCCCCAATGTGTTCTGGGATACCTGCTAGAGGACTAATGGAGTTCGGTAAGCGGGGAAAATGGTGGCCGACCTGTCAGTCAGAACCGAGTACACTATTAGCAACCAGGGTGGTTAAAAATTCTTTGCAGCACCTGCTGCAGCATGTCGTCTGTAGATCACCACCTCTTTAACACGCCGTCAGTGGGTTATTTCCCCTCAGTTGCTTAACGTGTTGTCCGAATTGAGCCACTGTCTTTCTGAGGGGGAAAACATACGATCCATCACCCACAGCTTGATGGTACCTTCTAGGAAAAGTTTCATCTCACAATTCTCCCTATTGTATAAAATGCCTCTTTGTTTTAGGCAAATTAAGGAAAATAGGACTCATTAACCTTAGTGGACCAAGAATCAAGAGTGCAGAGAAGAAAAGGGAAGTTATATTCTCCTCCAAGTACAATTTCAACAGATTCAACTGTTCTTACAGGCTTTTGGGTTTTCCTTTAAAATGGCTGCACTTGGATAGTTCTGCTTTTCTAAGCAGCACATCGCAAACAGTAATTTGATTCTTCTCTTCCTTCCAAGAGGTTAAACATAGGTGAACGTCTTATTCTTTAATGGGTAATTAAGATTCATGAGCCAACTTTCCATTCAGAACAAAATCTGTATTCTTAGGATATCTGTGAGCAGTCTTACCTTATATTAGTTGTTCCCTGAAGGAAATATGGCGCAAGAAAAAACAGAAAAGCTTTTAACTGTAAATTGCAAATGTCATACCTAGTATTTCAAATTGTATCAGGTAAGTTCCTATATGATTTCACAGGCCACACTGCCAGAATAAGAGTGGAGGAAATAGTACAGTCCCAAATAAGAGTTCATAGGATTCTTCATCTGTTGCAGTGAAAACAAACCCTGGTACAAAATGCCCCAAATCTGGCATTTTAAAGCACAAGTCATCTACAAAAATCTTCAACAGCCTTAATCAACAACCGTCATGCCTTGATGGTACTCCTTTTTCAAGCATGAGTTGAGACTAAAAAGTAATTCTACTGAAACTAGGTATGCATGTTTTACTGCAGCCAATGGTTTTTGGATTGAGCCTGATGAAAGTGTCATTTCAGACAACACAGTAGGATATTTTTCTACTAGTGAACAGGATAGTTTAACACTAGAAGTATCCAGAAAGATAGATAAATTGATATTGTGGAACCACGATGGCCAAGTAACCCAATGGATTTCTACCTACTACATTGCACTGCCCACCACAGTGACTCTCCAATTGCCTCTGTTTGAGAAGCAATGGAGCTAGATGAAATTAGGTGTCACCCTCTGTTTGGCAGAAAGATAATTAGAATTACAACCTTCAAAACTTACATTCTAAGGGTTATTTATGAAGCCTTGATATGATTCCACCCTTAAAGGTGGCCTAAAATAAATGTAAATCAATAAATAAATGCTGGACATTTCCATAGAGGTAACTCACAGAGTAATCCAGCAAGGAGTGTAGTTTAGTGAACAGCACTAAGAAAGTCCCAGGTCCAATCGCTGTAAACTCCAGGTTTTTTAAAAGAAGGATTAGGTGGCTGGCGATGGGAAAAAATACCTCTGCCTGAGACCTTGGAGAGTTACTGGCCTGGATGCACATGCAATCTTAACTGGTTTAAGTCATCTTTCTATGTTCTGGTTGTTGTGCGGCTAGGCTTTCTTGATCACCCCAGAGCCAGCATTATTGTAACAGTAATTGTTCCTTTGTGAGCCTACTCAATGGAACGTTTACTGCAAATGCTCTAGCTTCCAGGAACAGGGATTTCTATTTCCAGCTGTAGCAAAGTTCTTATACGTGTCTGGGTGGTATAGGCATTATTTATTTATTACATTCCTAATCCACCCAACAGCTAATGTCATTTAGGCAGATTACAAACAGTTAGTCAGGAAGATACTGTTACTTGTTAGAGATTACAATAGAGCATGTTGGAGGAAATTATCAAAGGGAGCAATCTTATGTCCTCTAGACAGCAATACTTTGAATTCCCCGATCCGAGTCAGAGACCCTCCCCACTCCCTGGTGACATGGAAAGAACCACGCTGGTTGCTCTCCAAGGTTAGGAACTTGAACTTAGAGAAGGGAGTGTTTTGGTGGGCAGGAAGGGAAGGAGACTGCAAAGGACAAGTTATCCTGGGGTGTCTCCAGCTTCCTTCCCTCCCCTTCCAAAGCAGCCCAGAGCAAAAAATGGAGGGTGGGAGAATGGGGAAGTGAAGATTGCCTCAACCACTCCTCCCACCATGCATTGGATGATCGTAAGCCCCTGAGTTTGGGGGCTTACAATCATTTAAGGCACAGCCCATAGGACTGTTCTCTAAAGAATGTAGGACCATACCATTTTAGGGCTTAATGGAAGAAAAACCAGACTGAATAGTTCCTGGAAAATGACTAAGAGATGGGGCACAGCCTGGATCACATCCTATCATGATATATTGTCAGCACTGGCAGAACCAAAGTGCATTTCAGTAATGGTTATGTGAACACTGCACTAATTTTTTTTAAAAAAACAATCTAGCCCAAGGAAAGCTCAATTTGTTGATTTGAATACATCATGAAAAATAGGCACATTTATTTATTTGGCATACTTATATACCATTTAATATAATAAAAGCAAGATTTTCATATATTTGCATACTTTGCATAAGTTATTTAGCTTTCATTAGTCATGGAAAGGAGGAAAGAGCTGTGTCAGGAATTAAAATTCTTCTTTCGCCATTGAACTATCCACCCACACACACTTTAACCAGTAATAACTATCAACTTCCTTCTTTCTAAAGCTGAGAAGTTGTGGTTACCAGGTTCTCAAATGCTGCACTAAAGACCGATTTCTCTGCTTCTACAGTACAATTGTGAATTGCTTACATATAGTCCTGATTGCATCAATCAGGCCTCGAGGTTTAGGTGGGATAAAATGTGTTAACAGTTCTGAATATGGAAAAACAACAACACTTCACTCTTCTCATAAGACAGAGTTGGACAAAAGCACCACTGGCCACTGATATAAACTGAGGATCCAGGATCTGTCAGAGAAACACAAACATACATAGTGAGAAAGCCACATTAGCTAGTGGCGGCTGAACACACCATTCATGTTGTGTGTCCCTGTGGTAACAAGGGGTGCTATTTTTAGCTAAGTCCCCACCACAGTTTTTCACTCATGAAGCTAACCATAGGTCCCGTTCACAAGTGGTCTCTCATAAACCCCAAGCATTTCTTCAAAGTCAATTTAACAGCACCAAGTGAAACAACTACAAACAGGTCCATGACCGAACCTCCGAAGTCTAATACCATACGCAAACAGATAGTTCGTCATTCTATCCCAATAGAAGCAATTCCATCTACCATGAATATAGTAAGCAGGCTTTAAAGATAATCTGTAGGAAACCACTGTTTATAAAGCCATTTGCCCCTAGAGGCAGTTCTGCCAGATGGCCCTCTGCAAGTGCCACGACAATAATGATTTCTTTGGTACTGGCACAGTATTTTTAAAAGGATTATATTCAGCAGTGAATCATCAGTTTTCCCATTTTATTCACCTCACATCCCAGGTGAGCAAAAAGAGCAATAATGTAGATTCCCAAGAAGAACGCCCAAATTTCATATTTTGCAGAATCTCAAAGTTACAGGGTATCAGCCTTCCCCAACTTGGTGTCCTCCAAATGGGTTGAATTATAAATCTCATTAATCCAGTGGTCATGTTGGCTGGGATCAATGGGGGTTGTAGTCCAACACTTCTAGATGACACCAGGTTGGGGAAAGCTGTGATACATTGTGGAGTTTCCTCCCCTTTGAGGTGCATCTGCCACCTTCATTGTATGCATTTTGTCAGCAAGTTGAGATGCATCACTTTACCAGGCCTTTGGAAAGGGATAAAAGATACACGATTGCAGTGTTTTCCCTCTGTAGTGAAGCTGTGTACCAAACTAGTGTTTTGGATTAAGACATGGATTGAATTTTTAATGGTTATTTTAAGTTGTTTTATCGATGTGTGTGTACCCTGCCCTGGGACCATAAGGTGAAGTACAGGTTATAAATGTAAATATAAATGAATATTATTGAAAGGTCCTGAAGGGTGGTGTGATAGATGTATACTGATTATTTCACTACATGTGTAAAGAACCCTGGGGGTTCCATAAGACAGTGATTCTTCTCCTAGTTTCTCAGGATCTCATTGGTAAGGGAATAGATGCTAGTAGATGCAGTTGGATGCCAACCACAGGTTCTAGACCAGAGGTAGGCAATCGAGGCCCTCTGGATGTTTGGGCCTGTAATTCATAGGAACATAGGACCTGCCTTATCTCAGTCAGACTCTTGGTCCATCTAGCCCAGTATTGTTGACACTGACTGGCAGCAGCTCTCCAGGGTTTCAGGCAGGAATTTTTCCAACTCTACCTGGAGAGGTCAGCTATTGAACCTGTGACCTTTTACATGCAAAGCATCTGCTCTTACCATTAAGTTTCAGCACCTCCCCATAGCTTCCACCATCAAACACCATTGGCTTATTCTGGCAAGGACCTACGGGGGGTTGTAGGCCAAACATCTGGAGGACCACAAGTTGCCCACCACTGTTCTAGGTTCTTGAAGACTCAAGAAGGAGTCTGCTGATAATTCTGGCTATGGCTCATCTTTCTGGGATCAAAGGGATGTCATGCTCCAGATGGTAATCTTGGCCTGGACCTGCAAGTAGTTTTTCTCTTCTCTCCACAAAGTCAGAATAAACCAAGATCCATTACAATATAAAGAACCTCTGTATTTCTCTAAAGTTCTGCTGCCCCTTCTGAAGTGTCCATCTTTAAACTGTGACATAAACTATTCTCTTATGCATTTACCTCACCACAGCATTGTATAACGTTCCTTCATACTATCAGTCATGGATTTCCCACAATGAATTAGATGCATCATCTCACACACACACACACTCCCCATCTCCAGTGATCTCACCCTGCAGAATAGCAATTACTCATGCAAATGTGTGCGTTCAGCTGATCAGAAGTAGCCCAGTGTCTTCCAGCATAGTATAGAGCTCTAGAATAAATTGCACCCAGCTTGGTTCCATTGTAAATACTGGTTCTGTTCAGGAAAATACTATGTGTGAAAGATAAGGTGGGATGTGATTACTTAACATGACACATTAGACCTCGTTAGGAGATGAAACATCTTCTGTAAAACAAAGAATTTTACTATAGTATAGGTGTCCATAAATGAAATCCCATTATTATTTGATATAAAGGTTACTAATGTCCATTGTCTTTGAAAAGGCTGTCAAAAGCTTTTGCTCACTGCACAAGCACTCCACCCTTCCCCAAATCTTACAACATAATCTTTAGGGTCCAGATAGAGTGTATCTAGCTCAGCATTCTGACTTGCAGCTACAAGGCTTCATGCAGGTGTTTTGTAGTCTTGGAAGTGCCAGGACAGAACCTGGGACCTCCTGCATGCAAAGCATATGCTCTACCAGTGAACAGTGGCCCTTTCAGCATTTGTAAATGGCACAATGACAATAGGAGGATCTGATGCACTGCGTTCTCCTTCATCCCCTGGAACATGAGGTGTTTGCATGTTCAGAATTAATCCAATTACCATATTGCATCAGCAACAGAATACAGCTTTTCTTAGAATATAAATCTTACCTCCACTCACTCTCCATGTAGTTTCAAGGAAATCCTTAGCAACCCATAGAAGTATTCAATGGTTCAGTCCAAGTGGGTCCCACTTAAAATAAAGATTTCACCCAGGTGGGCATATTACCTTTTTATTCCATCTTGTACCACTCCTCCAAGTGTTTGCTTCAAGAGCATTTCAGCTGTTTAGCAAGTAGACCACACATTACACAAACCACTGCTTTCACAGTACAGTTTCTATAGCAACCATCTTATTAAAGCAGCCATCTGCTTTAAATATTAAACTTCACAAGACCATCACGGCTAGCTTTAAAACAATATCACATGTTCATGAAATATTAAAGCTAGAAACAAAGGGCTGCATAGAAGAACTTCTCTCTTGAATATTTTTAATGTCTGTTGGGTTATCCTGGAGGTTGTTCTGGCTAGGAACCTAAGTGTGTAAGCAGACCCATAAACAATACATACTACTTTTTTTTTAAGGTGAGCATTTTTTTATATTCACAATGCAATAACAAAAAAAAATCAAAAGGTGGGAGATTCCAAGGGTTTCTAGCTTATTTAAACACTTTTTTATTTTAATAGTAACTATCAAGCCTTACCATCTTTTTAGTACCAAACCTTCTGAACACTGTAAAGAAAGTGCTTGAGACAATAGGGAGCAAGATAAGAGTCCCTTTAGTTTTCGTGTTCTGCAATGGCACATGCTGAATAGTTTAAAGGCCTCGTATAGAAGATATTTTATTAGAAGACCCACATCTCAACATAACATGAAACAAGAGTCATCATTCTGATTATACCTCATAAAGTATGGTGTCTGGAACTTTTGCTACTCTTACCCAGTCAGGGCCGTGCAGAGCTGGTAATATGCCCAGGCCAGATGGGAAGTGTGTGCCCTCCCCCATTTCAAACTGCTCATTAAGTATTTTTAATCAGTGGCACTGATTCAGTGCTAAATACATGTATGAACTAGAACGATTTATAAAAAAGGTAATGGGAAGCACTTTTATTCAAGATGTAAGACATCACTTCTTCACATTCAGAATTTCACGACGGACGGCTTCTGTGCTGTTTCCGCAAGGCGGGCTCCTCGCTTCTCGATGCGCCACTTATGCTACGGAAGCAGTAGTGTAAGCTAGGGAGGACCTCCTTGTCGGAGTGCCCCCTCAAAATCTTGGGCCCTGGGCCAACTGGCCCCACTGGCCCCCCTCTGCATGGCCTTGTACCCAGTTTATGAGCAGCTATTGAAACTGAAATAGCAATTAGCTTACCAAGTAGCTTGTCACAGTAACATTAAAATACTGGTAAGCTTCAATTTACATTTGCTTTAGTTCATTTTGTTTTTCCTACTTGAAATCTGGCCATTTTTTTGACATTTGGATGTTCTGTAGAGATTGAAGGAGTGCCATTATGTTTGTCTTTTTAATAATCCCAGAAGCAGTGAGTACTTTCTGCTCTGACCCTCAGAAAGCAACAGATAAGCAATTAATGGGTTCTGCTTTACACCCAGAACCCTGATGAAAGGCCAGCAAAATAATTCCTCTTTAAGGTTTTCCTTCCTGTCTGCTCCATCACGGTTCTTTTTCCTTTCCTTTGAAATAAGGTTATCTAAGACTAGATATTCTTTTCAAGAAGTCAGACACACAGCGTCTCAAGGACTACTCTGGAGTCACTGAGCTGAACAGAACTTCAGAAAGAAGAGGTTTACAACTCAGACTGCTGTATTCCAAAAGGGAATCCTATGTCTCTTGAACTCAAAGAGAATCTCTGTTTGAAGCAGGGGTGCTTTTGCTTATAGTAAAGCAACTCAGAGGTCCATATACCAAACGGCATTGCTGTGTCCTCCTGCCTTGCCTTGATGTGTATTCAACTGACATTTTTCTACAGATACAAAATTTCAGAGCAGTGTCTCCTTCTTGCCCTCAAATACCGAGCATCCATATCTGTTAAAGCAAAGAAGATGAACCATTCAGCTCTAGGTGTAGCTTTTGCTAAACCTGATGGACAGGATTTCTTTTTCTTTTACAGTTTAGATGACAAACCCATGACAGAGTCTGTATTTATTCTGAGATATTAATCTAAACTGACACACAGTATTTGCCTTTCTGCAGAAAGCAGCAACCATAAGGTTTTTCTCCTAATGACCTGCACATACCATTTCCTGTCCTGTAAAAATTTGATTCAGTAGATTCTTAACACTCTCCAAAGTGTACTGGTACTTAAGTGCAAGGGAGATAGTCCCCATAAGCATTCATTCTTTAATTATAGGTACTGTTGCCACTCAAACTTTTATCAGTATAAGAAGATTAAGTGGCTATACCACTTTCAGGTAGCAGGTCAGTCCTGACTTTATTGGGTGCTTCTATATACTTGCAAAGAAACAAATTCCCTGCACATAGAAAACAAGCCTTCTCCCTGATATGCTATTTTTCTAGGTATGGGAAATCTTAGTTTCCATGCAGAAAAATTCAAACAATTCCCATTTGTAGATCTCAGTAACACAAGTCAAAACTAGTTGACCATATTTACCGTTTGTGAAAACCAAGCCTAAGTGCATATCCACACCATGCCCTAGAAAAAAAAATACTTCACGTGTTACATGTTTACTCACACACTGGAGTAAATGCTATGGAACCATTCCTCACCACCACTCAACTCTACATTTCAAGTGTTTGCCCATAAAAGCCAAACTTTGGTGTTTTATAGAGCAATCCTGTACTTGTCTACTCAAGTAAGTCCCATTGAGTTCAATGAAGCTTAATCTCAGGTATAGAATTGTAGCTTTAAAGTTTTAATTCTGTACAATGAATTGTGCTTGCATTATTCCTCCATAGTAATCCTTAAGAGGCCTTCAAAACACTGCCTTTAAAAAGGCTTTTTTATGGTTTTAGAAAGACAATCTATTTAAAAAAGCATTTAGGGACTATAATGATCTTCTAAATATTGCACATAGCATTTAAAATTAGCCATGTCATAGGATGGCAAGAATTAATCTGCCACTGGTTACCTGATACCCCTGGAAGAACAACCAAAGAAGTTATCAGCCAACTCAGATATAGCAGATGAACTAATATACCCAGCAGAGATTCAGTTTCAAAGTTTGTATAACTTCAGAACTCAGCAAATTAAAAGAAGACAGATTTTTTACTATGGGAAACATGTTATTAAAAGAGTATGGAAGTGTCAAGGGCATTTCATGCTCTGAACTTCAAGAATTTCCCCCCATTACACTTCACTTTTGCATTCTGAAAGTTTTACTTTTTAGAATGTCTAAGAGTAAAGGTTGCTGCTGTGTTCCCCACACTTCACATTCCAACACACCCATGCTGATACACAAATATATGGCAGAATTTCCCATCCTCAGAGGAACTCAATTCTTGTATTTCTGAATACACCTAGCTCTGGGAAAGCCGCATTCCAGTGTATCATGCAAATACCCAACAGGCAGTCTCCTCTGTAGCCAATGAGTTTCATCATGGAAGAACAAAAGATCTATCATGGGAATTACTGGCTCACGAAATGCACCATACTCCTAATTGAATCTTGTAAAGTAACATTTTACATTCAGTTCAGGGTAGGGAACCATGCAGACCCTGGTCTCATGAATGGGCTCAACACATTCTTGGTTGTTATCCAACATGAACTGAGAAAGCTCAATAATAGTTATTTTTTCAATGAAAGCTGACCCATGTTGCACTGTTCACTTGGTGCAAAGTTGGCCATGATGCATAGTGATAATCAGAAATTGCAGCATTCCAACTTTGATACTGTAGCAGCTGGCAATTATATTTAAAGTATCAGAATTAAATGTTACACTAAATTTAAGGTAGCATCTATGATGAACCAAGATAAAGCGTTTGTAATTCATTCTTTCATCTCATTTACTCTTACAAAGGTCAAAGAAGCAGCAAGCAATATGAATTATTTTGGTGTACATACAACAAAATATTATAAAGAATATTACATTTAAAATAAATAAAATGGACTTCAATACCAAAAACAGGAAAGAGAATTGAGAACAAGTACATTCCTTTTAATTAATGCTAAGAGGAAAACTTTGTATGTCTCAGATTCTGTTACAACTGTGTTCATGAAGCAAAATAAATAAATAAATCAGCTCTTCCTTTAATTAGCACAGCATCCACAACTAAATCTTTAAAAACAACACACTTCCTTTACTAGGATCATCATAGCATTTGTACAGCCTTAATATATGGCAAACTGGTCAAATAACCTGAACAGATCCTGTGCACGTCATAATTAACAATGGGATATACATAACACTGGATGACTTCCAGTGATGGCTCTGATAATCATAAAGGATTATTGCATGAAGATAATCACGCTACATGCAGAGATAGTCAGCTGCATATGAAATCTGTTTCATGCAGCTCACAGCTTGTGCAATCAAGACGTATTCTGTATGGGCAACTGTGAAAAAAAAATACCTTTCTTCCTTCTTCCATTAATACCCTTTATTTACAAAATGCAATTTTAAATTGGTAAATGGATCCTAATAAAGACACCAAGAAAATGCTTTCCAAAGAAGAAATGTAACACAGCTCTTTTTCTGTAACTTTTAGAAAATGTCCCAAGTCACTAAAGAAACATAAGCTTACAGTGCTTAGAACCTGCCATTCTAAAATTCCTAAAACATCTATTTATGCTAGCTAAAGTTATGTGCTCATACACCCAATGCGCATTTTCCTAGTGCGTGTGTATGTTTCCCCCCTCCCCCCGTCCAACTGCTTCACTGAGTCTACGCCAACATCCGTGATCCAGGTCATTTTAGTTAGCCTGATACAGCACTTGCTGGCTGTTACATAACTGCCCTCAGGAATTCTGGGATCGTGTTTGTAAACACTACAGCCATGTGCGCGCAACCACGTTGCAAGTCATCAGAGCGACCTGGAACTCCCGCTCTGAAGGTAAACCCTGGCACGACAATGTTTATGCACCCAAGCTATCCTTTCAGCATAAGACTTGTATGTTCCAATCTATTTCATCTCAACAGGTTTCCTCACCATGGGTGACAGATTCTCAGCCAATTAATGCTGTTAGGTGTTTCTAAGAAACCGATGAAAGCTTTATTTCTTCTCTTGAAAAACACCTTAATTCAGGCAAGGGCTCTTGAATTAAGAGGCCAAGCATTTTCTACTTCTAACATGCATTGTTTAATATGCACAATAAACGCTTAGAGAAAATTGGAATGAACACCAGAAGGATATGTGGTATGCAGTCATTTAACGTTATAAGCCTAGCAACACAGAAGTGAACTTTCAGTGTTTGAAGAAACCTTTAACTATTTCTGCTCATTTTTTTTTAAAAGTAGCTCAGTACCATTGATAGTCCTTCATTTTTTAGAGAAGATTAAAAGCTAAAGCCAAAGAGGCCCCAAAAATGTATTTTGGTCATAACCATATGCATTCCTAATGTTAAGTTGTATGGGCAAGTGAAAGGAGGAAGTGCTTACTCAACAAATACGGCAAGCAATGAATCCTAATATACACACGCACCATAATTTCTGTATATGTCATATGTACAGGTCCTTCACAACTTCTGATCAAATTCCAAGCAATACACAAACCTATTTTTTCTCAGTTTGGCTATAAAGCGCGCGCACACACACATACACACACACACATTTTATGAGCTATGTAACTTCTATATCCACTCTTTCATTAGATAGTGAGCTTTTCTTCTGGCTGTTATACTCTAGCTGCCACACAAGCATATCCAAGATATAATAAGAATTATAATCAGGTTTCTTTAAACACAATAGTTTGTGCTTCTGCCAACCTGTTTGAAATGCAGCTGTGGACCTCAGTTGCTTTTGACCTTTACTGTAAGAGCCGAGAATAGGATGGAGTTCAAGTGTTACTAAGCCCTGCTGAGTTTGCATTTCTTCAGACTGCTTAAGCCAGAAATAATAATAACACAGTGATCCCACCCCAAACCAAAACAAAGGGAGAAATATGTGCCAATCTTTTCCTTTTGCATTTAGCTAACATGCTATTTGGGGAAACAAATAGAAAACATTTATTAAACTGGGAGTGATTATGAAAGGAAGTTTCTGAATTCCCCCCCACCCCCTAAATGAGATAAAAAGCAGCTAAGTCCACTACCCCTACATACACTTATTTGGGAGCAAGCCCCACTGAACTCAGTTGGACAATCTTTGCAAATGTGTAGAGTCCCAGAAAACTAGCAGTTTTCTGGGACTACAACAGGAAATATATATGGCAAATTAGTTCAAGGTTATTACCATCTATGCCTTGCTGTTTGAAACTGTGACAAGCATTCCTTGGTTTAATAACTATGAATGGGTAGTAACTGCCCAGTTTACAGAGCCCAAAACATTTTAAAGCACAACCTTAACTTCAAGCAAAACAAGAAAATCACGGCAGTAGTGAAAGGTCTACTGACTTTAAAAAAAATTTACTCTCAGTGGCACACAAGCTCTAGCTTGAACTGTCCAGTTCTAGTTTGTTGTCAAGCGGTAAAGCTTCTATTTTTGGCTCACCACAGATGACCTTGTTGTAAGCTACAGAGCTGAATGTTGCCAAAACAAAAGGAGATTTTTTTTTTTAACGGAAGGTGAAAAAAGAACTGGCTCGTGGAATCCTCCAACCAGGCTGTAATAAGGATATGGTGACTGTGGGCGATAGTAAAAAATAAATAAAAATGGAGTGCAAATGTAGACTATTGCGGGTGAGCACTGCTGACTCGTGAGATATGGCACCCGCCTGGCTCTTACGCGACAGCTCTTGGGAATTCTGGGAGCGTGTTTGTAAACAGTGCAGCCATGTGCGCAAAGTCCACGTGGCTGGATCCGAAGAATCTCTGAATGCAAAAAGAAACTCAGCCTGCAGCGATACAGCAAAGCCAAGTTGGAATTATACAACTCTCGATCTTTCTGAAGACATTTATGCCACAAAATGTATGTGCATTCTATCACAGTGGCAGACATTTGCTATACCAGTTAGCCCTCCCTGTTTCATAAACAAGCCCAAAATGTGTGCCAACCATCAAGGAAAGAAATCAGAAAGAACTGTATGATAAGTTAACAGACTATAATGTAAATGTACTTAGTACAAGCACAGATAAAGCAATGCAAGCAAGAACATACACGTTCTGCCCTCCTAAATAAAGGTCACATTTGAAAAGCAAAATTAACTAGGCATCAGTGGTTGCTGGAATGAAAATACTGGAATTTACTCTTGATGCTTTAGGTTTTAGTTGTAGGACACTATTTAAGGATTATTAGTCTATTCTCAATGGTGTTAACTACTAACAAAGTCATTTTGATTCTAATAGTGTTTTTACTTCTAAGTACATGGGGTTGTAGAATTAGTATAGAGCAATTATGAAACTTTCACCCTGCATACATTTCTCTCCAGTTCTGCTCCCAAAGACTGTAAGATTGTAGTTCAAAACTCACTAACTTGGATACAAGTTCAGTCAAGCAGGATAATTAGAAGTAAACATGATTAGAGCAAGTAGCCAATTAAGGGTCATGAATTTGTTATTTTTGAGCTCTGGTAAGCAACCTAGACAGGGTGGCCACTTACGCAACACACACACACACACACACACAAAGATACAGGTTTACATAAAATTAGCACCTGCTAATTTACATAGACGTATGCACATTTAGAAATACTTATTATAATTTAAATAGAAATAGAATACATCTCACAATGGTGAGGATTGCAACCAGATGATCTGTGTGCCTGCTTAGTCTGCTGTCCAAGTGCTAATTCTTTACAGGCAACTTCAAGTTCCCTACTTTCCTTTTAAGTTGTTTTAATCTTTATATTAGACTTGGATGGGACAGCCCTTTAATAGGGGACACCTTCAAACAGAAAACTGCCCACATGACCACCCAAAATCTAGGATACCATTTAGACATTAAGTTTGAACTGATTAATGAAAATCATGTTTATATGGCAGGTGATTTGTATCAGTACATTTGTTTCAGAACAGGGAAACTGGAACATCTTGTTTTTTGAGGTGACATGCCACACCCTTAACTGCTATTTTTAAATTGTAGTTACTTCATAGTACAAAGATTCTTGTTAGAGGCATGCAGAAATTTTGACAGTACAACAAAAGATGGGTTGGACTAAAGTATATGTATACTTTTAAATGTCTTTGGTACTCTTTTGGGTTCAAGTCCTACATTCATCCTTCTGCCATTAAATAGTAATGGGAGACAGAAACCTTCTCTTTGAAATAAATATAGTATTGGGAGTTATTAATTGAACTATGAGAGAGAGAAATAAAACAGAAAGCTGAGGCCAGCTAATTTGGCACCAATGATATGTATTAACAATTATTATTATTATTATTATTATTATTATTATTATTTCAAGGTCAAAAGCCACCAGGCAATTTATCCTCTTGAATAAGATACTCTGGTTGCCAATTTCTGACTCTAAAATCACCAACAAAGTAATCCTATACATATCAACACAGAATGAAGTCCATTGAGTTCAGTGGGGCTTATGTCCAAGTAAGTGGATATAGGATTGCAGCCTTATGTCATTTAGTACCAATGTTAACCTACAGATACCTGTACTAAGATTTCATAAATCTGGAAAATGTTCAATTTCAGCTGTGGCTTTAATGTTTATCTTGGACAAGTCACTTTTAAAGACTATTTAAGTCAACAGTGAAAGCTCTTCACACCTCAATGTGAAGCTTATAGTCAATGGTGAGGAATGATGGGAGTTGTAGCCCATCATCTGGGTTTACAACATATGGGCTTATAGCACTTCCACATGTTGGCTTTCTCCACTAATTGTAGCATTCTTGCAACAGAAAAGACAGCATGCGACATATCCATAAATTAGATACCAACCATGCAAATCCTTGTGCTGATTGGCCAAATGCACCACCTGTTAGCTAGTAACTAGCAGATCCAGCACACAGAGAAAAGCAAGCTGTTGTGCAAAGCAGGAACAAAGAATGTTGGTGAACTGTAACACCCATCAGGCCTATCCAGCATAGCCAATAGTGAAAGATAATGGGAGTTGAAGTCCAACAACATCTGGAGGATCACATCCCTGGTGCAAAGCCAACAATGGTAGCTCCAAGCCAGCATGATAATATTGCTGAGGAAGTTGATGAGGAAGGGTGCCCTAAAAGTAGAGCCATTTTCCCCACCTGCTGCTGTTCAAATTCAGTACTTTGGAGCAGGACCTAGCTTCTTTTGTTTTGCATGGAAACAATAGGGCCCAAATAATAATACATTTTTTTTATTTCTCATAACTGTTGTAATCAAGCCCAAGCTGTCTTTCATGCTTCCATGCATCTGATAAAAATGTCATCCAGCCTACACAGTTAGCTTTCCAGTGGGTCAACTGGATCCCCTCCAACACAATGATTTTGTAGAGCTACCTTTAAAGTGTGGAAAACATAGGAGCTAAAATATGCACAATGCCAATTTCACAGTGCTATCCAAACTTAAACACACTGTTAACCACATTTTTCATTTGATCACATTTTAGGATCAATTCTCAAAGAACACGTTCTGCACAAGACTCTTACCAAAGGTTTCACAAATCAGCCACAAAGCAAAGACTAAAAAACCTACCCAGAATGTTAGCCTAGTATCTGTGTGTGGTAAAGAAATAATTCCAGGGCCTTAGCCAAGAGAAGGAGTATCTATTGCTGCACCCAAAATGCCTTTCTTCCATATCCTGCAGCCTGCTTGGCAACTTCTTCTCCCTAACATGTTGTGCAAGACCTGAACTATGCTGTCATTTGAGGCGCTTCCAGCCAACAGATGTATTTTCACTGTAGTTTCCTGAAACTCTCCTGGCAAGTCAACAAAACAATCACCTCACTTATAATAGATTAATGTCATGGGCCTTTCATAGGACCAAATTTCAAGCTTACATAGAGTTTCCTATGTTTTAGCAGAGAACATGCATTAGTGCAGCATTACTATTCATGGTAATAATACATACATGGATATCAAGATGTCCAATTATGTTAGCAGTGTTCTCCAGAACAGCATTCTTTTCTTCTTCAATAAAGATAGAATTTCATAAATACAAAGAGGTAATGAATCATTCCAAATGGCAATACACACACACACACACAAAATACATTTGGTGTGTGCATGCTTGTGTGTGTTGTAGAGGGAAAAAATGGGAAAATCTAACTACTGGATTTCTACTTTACAACCCTTTTTAAACAGTAGTCTCAAAGGGCAGGTTCATATATACATACACATCACTCATTTACTTGATTGTAGCTGTCTTATGGCAGAATGTGTGAACTGACTCCATTGAAAAGCAATTGTGTACAAGGGGATACTTCTATGGCGGCTCATTCACACATGACAGTCATCAATCAATAAATGTGTGAACTAGACCTAAGTAAGTGTCTGTGACCATAAAAGGCTACACTTCATGTCCTCGATTACACACATTTTTCTTATGTGAATAAATGCTTTATTTCATAGCTGTTCAGATATAGGCAATGAGAAAACCCTAAGCAAATCTGTTTAATTTGCTGGAGCACAAGAAGAACAGGACATATGCTAATCTTGACAAAGGAACTTATATCCTGCAATCAGTCCCACATGCTAAGGAATTGCCTTGCCTGGCTATGGCAGGCAGAGTTCTGCAAGAGCTCTGTTTAGGAAGTTGGGCTCTTTTCCTTCACATGGCTTGTATAATATGCTTAGTTTGTGTGTGCATGGCGGTTGTGCTGGACTTCAGCCATAGCCTTCAAGGTAACATATGTGGAACTTCAGCAAAACTAGATTTCATTGCAAGTCTAATTTAGATCCCATTTTCTTTTTGTAGAGAAAAATAATTCCAAACTATCAACCCTTAACAGCAGTTATAGGAATATTTTAAAGTTCCAAGATACATAATGTATCAAGTTACCTCCCAAACAAAAACATCTGGTACGACCAAGTACCTCTGTTTCTTGAAGTAAAGTTGCCTACTTTGAGAACTATCTTACATTTACATCTCACAAGTAAGTCTGAAAACTATTTTAATTAGGTTTTATTATGATGAGAAAATTCATTTTCTTACGCTGAATGAATGACCATCTTCCAAGCTACATTTGAAGGATATCCCAATGCATTGAGCATTGCAGTCCTCTCTAAAGATTTGTGGAAACTGTGATGCCCCATTAGCAGTCTGATGTAGTGCTAAGTTAAATGCTAGCATTCTGCAAAGCACTGCTTACACACAGTGGTCAATGCCCTATGAAAAGCTATGCTCCTGTTGCATGATATTTGTGAATGCCACTTATGCAGAACTTCAACTACAGTAGGGAGGGAGTAGCAGCAGCAGTCAAGGATCAAGCAACTAAGCAGGAAGATATAGCCTATGTAAGAGATGTGCAATCTCCAGGTATGGTGTCCTTCAGATGTTTTGGCCTAAAACTCCCCAAATCCCTAACCATTTGCCATACAGGCTGGGACTCTACTGGCTAGCTCTCCAGTAGAGACACTGGTTTTCAAATTGACTTCTCTAAGCATTTGAAGAACCTCTTCTGCTGCTATGGTATCATTTAAAGACTGACACCATTCCCATCAGCTCCCTATAGCTCTGTTATATCTTTCTAATCAAGAGGTAGCAGGAGAAAACTTATGAACTCTTTATAAATCCAAGATCATACAATTACTATATTTCTTTGATTCTAAGACACCATCGAATGTAAGACGCACATTTATTTCAGTACCAACAGAAAAAAAGCTTTGCTTCTAAGAAAAAACACACACGCTAAAATATATCTAAAATTCGAAAACTGTGATTCTAAGACACCATCGATTCTATGACGTACCCCGTTTTTAGAGACGTTTATATGGGGGAAAAGGTGTGTCATAGAATCGAAGAAATACGGTATATTGCTCATCTAAGAAATTGCTCCACCAGAAAATATGCATTCCCTGGTACTAAAGTTGTGGAGTAGGCCTGAAAACATCTTTCATTTTAACCCACAACTAAAGTACAGCATAGCATAGCAGATTCAAACACCACAACCAATACATAGAAGCTGTACATCACAACATACATTCTTTCATGTATGCTGTACATTACTTTTCAGTGTTTTTCAGACAGGAAGATGATGATTAATGTATTTTATGAATAAACAAAAGACTCTTACCCTGCACACCAGCCAATATATACAGCATTGGCATAGCACAATGGCAAGCAACTGTCATAGCAACAATGGCAAACAACATTTAGCCCATGGGCTAAATGCCTGCCTATTGCACAGACCGACTGTATGGGTAAATGGCTCTTGTTTAACTACCTTGAAGATGTGGCAACCAGAACCTCAATAGAAATCTCATAGCCATACCATACAGCTTGTGCATTTAAAAGCACAACTCCCAAAACCACAGTTAGTAATTAAGAACACTAATACATACAGTGCAGATGAAATATAATCACAAAAGGCTACAATATACATTTCCTTCCAAACCCCCCCCCCCCCAAGTTGTTCTGATCCTTCTTAAAATTTGATTTTTTTTCCAAATTAGATTCAATCTTAAAAGGAGAGAAGGAATTTGAGACAGGGGACAGATGTTTTTGCAACTATTAAAAACCCTTAGTAATCCGTGCAGATCAGGTCTTCCTAATTTAAATATGATTTGTGCAGCTGGGTTCCAGAAAGTTTGTATCCTCTACCAGCAAGCCTCTCATTTTTCTCTGAACTTCTGGTTAATGGTACACATTGAATCCTATAGATGATAATTATTACAAAATGCAATCTTATACCCATTTATTTGGAAGCAAGCCCCATCAAACCAAATGAGACTTACTTTTGAGTAGACACGTACTGGATTGCACTGTAAGTGTTCAAAGCTCTTCACATACATACACACACTTCATTGCTGCAATCCAATGCTTACAAGAATCCAGGAAGTAGGTCAGTAGGAAGGTAGGGCGGAAGCTTATAAGGTAGAGACCCTGCTTTGCATGCAAAAGATCCCAGATTCAATTCCTGGCATTTCCTGGTAGGACTGGGGAAGACCCCTGTCTGAAACACTGAAGAAACACTGCCAGTCAGTGTCGACATTATTGAGTGAGATGGATCCATGGATCAGACTCAGTATAAAGCATCTTCCTGTGTATTATTATAAGGGGATCAGAAAGAATAGTGTTTTTAAGGCCACAATTCATGGTAAAAGCAAGACTAGGAGCAGGGACTTCCCGATTTATAGCTCAGACTTGTGGCCACTAAATTAGATCAGTACTATATTAGTCATTAGCACTTACCATTCAGGCATACCAGTTCTGATATAGGAAATTGGCATTTTGATGCCAAAACAGGGGAGCCATCTTTAAGGTACTTTACATTTCTGTACAATAAACCGCATTCTGTAGAATTCATGATTATCAGAAATACTTGCCCCATCTAGTTAGTGCTACACCTATTTCTCTCTCTCCCACATCCTCACCCTCAAGTTTCTTCAGTTTAATTGAAATGGATTGGCTCTTACCTGCTGTTCAGATTAAAATTAAAATAGAGCAATGATGGATATGTGCAATTCCCCCCTCTAGTTTCTATACAGTCATATGTATCATCTCTGATTCAGACTGCAGTCAGTTTTTTATGATTCATAATGCATCCCACTGCGTTTCAGAACTAGCAGATCAAACAAATAGCCTTTCTAGATGATGTCACAACTCTCAGAATTGGCAAAATGCCTCCACAGCAGAACTAAATCAATACTTTATCTTGTTTTGCAAAATAATTTGTGATTGCGCTCTCTGGCATTGTTTGAGATAACCACTGATTCTGCTTGAAACTTGCCAACTGAGGAAGGACTCAAAGTGGTTGACAGGGGTGGGAAAGGGAGAGAAAGGGCATAGATGGAGATGGATTCTCTCACACCAAAGTGGACCAGTTGGAGCAGAGCTCAGTGTTAAAAGTCTATGCTGCAGCAGTGACAGTTGTGAAAAAAAATCTTTGCTGATGTAGTAGGGCCCTTTACAACACTGAAGTGCTTCTTAGCAAAATTCATCTAGGTAGCAAGAGACATGGTTAATCCAGGCTACTTCCACCCATAAAAAATGAATACAAGGTGTGATCAGGCTAAAGATCTACCTAATCCATTCTGACTCCAATGGTAGCCAACAGATGCTCCTGAAAAGTTCAGAAGCATGGTGTGCTGGGAATAGCCATTCCTTGTGATTTGTCTTTGACATCTAGTAACCAGTGATATAATGCCCCAAATATGGCACAATAGCCATATTTAATATTCACAGCTATTGACAGACTTACCAGCTATAAATTAAACCAATTTTTCTAACTCTGGGCCCTTTGCTTTTGTGTGGTAGCAGATCCATTGAGATACTTTAGAGCAGCCTTCCTCAACCTGGTGCCCCCCAGATGCATTGGGCTACAACACCCATGATCCTAAGCCATCATGGTTAGTGCTCAAAGCACCTTGGAGGAAGGGTGGGATATAAATGTAAGAAGTGTCAATAATCTTTGTGCTAGTGCCATCAGGAACTTGTTGGTGTGGACGCTTTCCTGGACCATACAGATTTGCAGCCTGAGAGCACTTCTGGACACAATTCTGCTCCTAGAAGTTGAAGTTTGCAATGGTGGTGCTTAAGTGCCTTTCATGAGTTCTATTTGGTGACATGGCCATAAGCCTTTCTTTCAGAGAGACTGAAACTCGTGACTGTCATTCATCTCTTTGTAACTTCAATACTAAATTACTATAATGCCCTTGACAGCTGTTTAGAAACTTCAACTGGTGCAAAATGCAGTGGCCTGCCCCCCCCCCCCCACTTATGGGCAGATCACTGGACATATATTACATCCACACTCCAGCTTCTACATGGGCTTCCTATAATCTTCTAGGCTCACATCAAGATGCTTGCTTTACTAGGGGGCCCTAGAGTCTCATATATGGTTTGGAAATCTCATACTTATACTTTAACTTGATTCTTAACAACTGGGGAAACTAAGGTTAGCACACATGTACCAAATTAGAAGTTCAAGGGTACACAGAAGTGGCATGAAGAGCCTATTTCATCTAGTTGTTAGGGCCCATGAATAGTGGATTTTTTATATCGGTCAGATGATTATATCTTTTAGCTACCCATAAACCCTGGAGGGTAGGGTAGCCTACAGCTCATTAACAACTGAATACAAACATTTCCTACCACAAGTAATAAGGTGGAAAAGCTGCTTCTGGTGAATTCTAGATTTAGCAAAAAGAATACTTCTTTATGATCTTCAAATGAAGTGAACTTTGAAAGGATCCTATCTGTTATTTTCAAAAACAACAACAGGACATTATTTTTTTTACCAACAGCTTACTCTTGCTAGAGTGGATTTACGTCCTCCATTATTGTTAGGGTTACATTTCTTCTGTGGGCATTTGCTATTAAGAAAGGAATTACTGCTTCATCTTTCAGCAGTAACTCTGATCACCCTAGAGAAGTCATGGGCAATGAAAGTCCTATGGACTGTTGGGACTTGCCAAGACCTTTCCTCCAAGAACTTTCCACTGGTAAACATGAGGCAATGCAGGTTAAAGGCAGCCCATATGACATACCTCATAATCACTACATCTTAGAGTGGGGCAGACAAATCTAGTGCTGTCCAGATATTTGGACTACAACTCCCATAATCCTTGGCCATTGATCATGCTGGCTAGGCCTGATGGGAGTTGCAGTCCAAAACATCTGGAGGGCCCTTGTTGTCTAACCCTGCCCTAGACGGATTGAAGATAACTTGGATTATTGTAGGGTTGGAGTATATACTTTGTTCTTCTAATAGATATAAATTGGGTAGAATGTGCATTTTGGATTATTTCCCCCCTTATAACTCTACCACATTAGAAGAGAATATAGCATACCTACAGCACAGAATGGCCTATGATTTGGATCCAGACTAACAGTGCAATCTTATATATGTTCCTCTCAGAAGAAAGGCCCACTGAATTCAATGGCACTTATTCCCAGGTAAGTGCATATAGGATTCCCGCCTAAGTTAGCTAAATTTAGGTTTCCTTAGATTCCATTGAAATCAATGTGAAAAAAAATAGTCATAACTAAATTAGTTGCTATAAAATCACTGGGACTTAAGTGAAATTAGCTTAATCTGGATCCACCCCACTGTATATTGTAATGGCACTGTACCTAATCAAGTAATATCCTGAAGTTACCTCAGGGTGGGGGTGGTGATGGGGACAGGAATCAACAGTCTCAGTAGCATAACTATTTAGGTATACTGAAAACTGCCATACACATTCACATTTCTGAAACTCTGGGCACAGAGATGCTTTTTAAAAGGACATCTAAATTTCAGTTTAACTGGTCCATCAAGGATTATATGCCAATACCCATTGGGGATTTGGCACAATGATTTTGGAAATCAAAACAAATAAGAACAATACACCACTAAGCACATTTACTTAGAAGAAGGTTCCATTAATTGCAGCTACAGTCACCTCACACTGCCATGGTTGCCATTAAAGACTGAATAAATCTATTCGCCATAAAAATGCATTGAGTGCAACACTTTTGGCATAATAAAGTTCAAGACTAGGAACATCATATCAAAGCAATATGAAGAACGGAAATAATCTTGAAGAGATTCTTCATATTCTGAAAAAGTTCCTCTCCAGTACTTCTAAAGAGCAAGGCATGCAATAGTGTAGACCTCACATTGCATGTACTAGGCTAGGATTTACCACAATGGGACTTTAAGTACATTTTAAGTTACTCAGCTATATATACTGGGTCTGTTCAGACAACATGCTAAGCCATAGTTAAACCACTATTCCTTTTGCAGCAAATGGTGAGCATGTTTAAACCATGGTTACATAGCCACCATGGTTAGGAATGGTTCACACAACACTAAGCCATAATGTTTAGCTCAAAATGCTTAACCACCGTGGCTTAGTGTGTCTTCTGAACATGGTCACTGTATACATATAAACTATGTGGTCATGATCCTAAACGCTACATTTTATCCTATAACTAAGTGTAGATTTAAGTATTTTGAGGAATTCTGTGGGTACTCTTTCCCTTAAAACACTGCTCAGTGTCACAGCAGGGGTGGGTACTTATAGTTCTCCACAAGTTGCAAGTCTACAAACCCCAACATCTCTGACCAATGACCATGCTGGCTGGCATGATGGAAGTTCGAATCCAACACCATTTGAAGGGCTGCAGATTCCAACACCTGCATTATAGAACTTATCACAGAATTTAGGTGATATATTTATGAACTGCAGGTGACAGTAAGTAGCAAACTTTACGAATTGGTGTTAATAGGTTATTAGCTTTCATGTAAGCTGGAGTAGTACTTCATACTTTGACTGGGTTCACACAACACAACAATCCACACTCAAGATTGAGTAGGGTTGAGTGTGTTAAACTGAGGGTTGTTGTTGATCCATGGGTTATTGTGTGAACCCAGCTGCAGCAAGAAAACATGGTTTGTTAACCACAAACAACCGACAGTTCACAATCCAACAGCAAACCATGAGCTCTCTTCATGGGTTGTTCGCAGTTATCAAACCATGGTTTGTTAGCATGGCTGGTTTCACTCAACAACCCACATTCAACCCTTGACTGGGACTTGTCATGTTGTGTGAATCCATCCATTCTGTACTCCTTATACTGAATATATGTTTTGTGCACTAGTATGCATATACCTAAGACCATTGTATGCAATGCATACTGAGATGTGCACCTCTGTACACACTATAAATGGAAGCTGCACTGAACCCAAACATGCATTCTCAGCCAAGTGTATTGGGTTTCCCCAAATGAAAATGAGAAGCTCTCTTCAGAAGCTTCCACTGCATGTTTATCCCATTATAAATATTGGAGAATTTTAATTTTTGTTTAAAGTTTTTAGGAATTGGATACTCTTAACAAAATATGAAATGCTCAATTTACAGTTATAGAAGAAAGTTTACCATTAAAGCAAAAGGTTATGTAGGCAAAAAGTTTTGTTTGTTTGTAACAAAGCTCCTTACAGCACTGTACTTCATATATGTGTTATTAACGCACAATGTAATAATAATTTAGAAACCTATCCAGAGGTACATGGAAACAATGCATATTGCTATTTTTATTATTTTTGAGAAAGGGAAATCACAATGTGGGGAAATATGAAGTCCGTAAGATTATACAGGAACTGTTGATGTAATCAAGAGCAGTCCAATGATTTACATTAACCTTTCAGGGATGCACTGAAAAAGAGCCCATAGCTTGGACAATTCTGGTTAAATGAATTTCTTAACTTTCGAGTTAAGGATGGCAAAGATTCACAAGGAAACTTTCAACAGGTAGAACTAAAGAAAGAAAAAGATAAGGCACACAATATAAGTTTCTTTGCCTTTTGATCCTTCCCATAACTGAAGCTGATCCATGATGCTTGACCATTAACACCCATCTGCTCAATTTGTTTTACAAATAAGCCCAGTTTTGCAGGTCATGGTCTCCACTGAAAGTGTTATCGAGGAATACACATGCAATTACACAAACGAATGTACACGCTATCACTATTCCTTCTCAGCCACCCCTTTCTCCAATGGCAGCTTGCCATTAAAATGCAAATACAATGGCCTCATTAGCTAGCAAACAACATTCACTGACCTTCTTTTGCAGAAGGAAGATTTCTCTTCATTTTTTTTTTTTAAAATACAGTTTTTGACTCAAGTCCCTTTCTTCCGTTGCTTTACCATCTCATGGTTTCAAGTTTTGCATTTGCATACCCACCATCACGGAATATATATATATATATATATATAATCTCAGAATGAGATCATTAGGATGAATGTTTTAGTAGAAGCTTGCTAAGATCACACCAGCTCCCTTCCCCCACCAACTTCCCTCCATCCCCACCAGAATCAGTTTACAAAAGAGAAATATCATATATGTAACACTTGTCAGTATTGGGGAAAACTTGCTAAAACGGTCAAGAAACAATTTTATAAAAGCTTTCATTGCAGACCCAAAATATCACCAGTGGGGGTGATTTAGAATTATGTTTCATCCTCTAACCAAAGAAATACACATGCAGGGCACAACATTTTTCATCCAATTGGAACGTTCCTGGTAAATTTTGGCTTAACATCCTTGATCTTATCAAAAGGCAATTATTGTTATTAATTTTAAAAGGACAAAGAAGATGTCTTTCTTCTTCTTGAGCTACACGAGTATCATGGGATTTAGACATTAGGATGACAAAACAATATAAAGAACAATACTGCGAATTGGGAAGAGAAAGGAAGTCGTGATGTCAATCTCTCCAATGCTCTTTTTCTCCCTTAGGATGGGGCTTCAGTTTCCTTAAGCACCCCTAACCTTGTAGTCCTCAAAACTCCACAATCCCCCCTCTCTTTCCTTTTTCCCTTGCCTCCCCCTCCTTCTCCCTCTTGGACTGCGCCTGCCTTTGTGTCTGCTTGTCACTCACTGGCAAACCAAATGAGAGCTGATTCATGAAAAGCACAAAGCCAGAAAACATGCTTTTACACATAAAAATTCACATGCACACACCTATCCGCCGGGGCAAGACAGGCGGTCTGTACTCTCTATCCAAAGCACCTCTCCAGAAAGAGTTTGCTTTCCTCAAAGATCACAAATGCCCTCTTCCACATAAAAAAGAAAAAAGGGGAAAAAAGGGGGTGTAAGGATGTACTCTTAAACTTTTGCTCAGCTAACCCAACTATTGATTTTTCTTTTAAATAAACGACCGTCCAAACGGGCCCCACACCTCACTTGGGAGTCTCTTTCCAGAATAAAGCCGACTCGATTCAGAACTCAGCACGTGTATACACGAGAAACAGATATTTAAAGGGCAAAGCGGGAGGCGGTAGGGGGGAAGAGAAGACGAAGTAGTGCAACTAGATAAAGGAACAACTTTTAAAAAAAGACAGAATTACTTCTCAAGAAAAAATACAATTTTTTATTTTTTAAAAAGTAACCCACCCAAACCAAGCTGCGGAGCATAGCTAAAAAAAAAAGAGCAAAGTTCGCAGGGCGACGGCTGCACAGGAAAAGACAGAGGGGGGATGCAGAAACCTATTTTAATCCTTTGCTTTAAAAAATTAATAAAATGAAATCTATTTGTCAGCCATATTGGAGGAACAGCTGTAATTTTCTTCTCTCTTTGTACTTGGAACTGCAGAGAGTTGTGTGGTTGGTGTGTGTGTGTGTGTGTTTTAATGAAAAGTCATGCCAAGGAGCTCCATCGGAGGAAGGAGGAAAGAGACGAGTTTGGAAATGGCAGGAGGAGAGGAGGGGAGAGAAAATGAGAGAGCGAGAGAAGGGAAGAGAGAATTGCTCTGACCTCTTTCCAGCAAGCCCCTCAGCCGCGTAGAATCCAGCCAAAGCAATCTGGTCTCCCTTCTATCCAATCCTAAAGGGCAGCCATCTTGCTTCCTTCTGCTCCTTTACGAAAGCAGCCTAGCCTCCGTATCAATATTCATAAGGGCCGTTTTGACGTCTGTTCGCTCATCACTCTATGAAGTCTCAGCGTCGCTCCCAGCGGCGGACGTGACTGCCATGTGAACGAAGCCGAAAGCACACCGGGAAAAGGGGGTGGGGGGAGGTCGGACGAGCTCTTCCCCTGCAGCACCGAGGCAGGCGGGCGGACGCGCGGGCAAGCCAGTCACCTAGCTCAGGCGCTCCCTGCTTGGAGAAATGTAGCTCTCTCTCTTTCCCTGGCGGAGGGCTTAATTCCCACACAAAGGTGTGGGCTGCTTTTAATGAATATATCTCCCCCCCTTTCTTTTTTTAATGCTGCTGCTGTTATCCCTGCACCCGCTCCCCAGGGTTAGGTTGTGTACAATAGGCAAACCGGATAGAGAGGGCTTGAGGGTCGCCTTATTTAAAAAGCGGCGTGGAGTTTCCAAAGTGGAACCAAAGCGCACGGCAGAAAATCAGGACGTGCGGAGAGACGTTGCTCGTCAAGTGCTGCTGCGCTGCAGCCCCGATAACGTGACAGGGTTGCAGACAAAGGGCTCAAAACAAGGAGCTGTCATTCTTAACAGATGTTGTTTCCTGGTTGGCGGACGGGGGGGGGGGGGGAGGTAGGGCGCGCGAGCGCATCCTGCTCTCCGTGGCCCTTTAAGGGGGAAGAGGCTGTCACAATGCTTGGCAGCCCAACGTCGTCTCAGGCGCAGGTCCCGCCTCCCAAATTTCCATATTCGGCGCTCTCTCGGGCTCCATTGGCTGGGAGCGTGTCCAGGAGGGCTCGGTGTCTCTTTTAAAGGTCTGTTGCGCTGAACTTCGGAAAAGTCGGCGAAGTCCTCTTCGCACCAGCTCCTGTTTACGCTAGCCATGTGAGCGCACGAGGGAACATGTGACACGCGTGTTCTTCTGTGCTTGGAACACCCCCCCCCCCCCGTCCCTCGTCTCTAAAAGAGGGCCAAAACAAGCATCGCTTGATATCCGTGTGTTGAGCAGTTATGTGTCTGTTCTTAATCTAGAGAATCGCCCCATATGGATTGCGACTTTAGCATGTTTGTGGGGGGATAAGGGGGTTCGAGATCCAGATCGAGCCCCCCCCCCCCTACGCCCACTGAAGGATAAAAATGGAAAAGAAAAAAGGGATAGCTGCTTGGCACAGATTTAAAGTAATGTCTGTTTTGGTCTGCCATTGTGCGTTCTAGGAGGTATAAATGCGCAAGAGGGATATAGCGTTACCATGATGGGATGGGATGATTTGACACAAGGTGTAGATCTGTCTCATACATGCAGAATACATTGTACCTGAGGTTTTGAAAAGCAACTTCTTCCATAAAAATCACCAGGAAAAACAGAAGAGCCATGCTAGATCAGGCAAAAAGTTCTATCTAATCTAACATTCTGGGTGCTCAGTGGTCAACCAGCTGCCTATTGTAAACCCACAATCAGGACATGAGTGCAACACCACCCATGTTCCCCAGAACTGGTGTACTTAAGCACACTGCCTCTGATACCTGAGGTAGCATATAGTCATCAAGACTAGTAGACATTGTTAGCCTTATCCTCAATTAATTTGTCTAATGCTCTTTTGAAGCCATCCAAATTGGTGGCCATTATTGTCTCTTGTTAAAGTGAATTCCATAGTTTAACTTTGTGCTATGTGGAAAAAATACTTCCTTTTTTCTGTCCTGAATCCTCCATCAATCAGGTTCATGGATATAAACCCAGGTTCTACTATTATGAGAGTGGGAGAAAAATGTCTCCCTATCCACATTCTCCACACCATGCATAATTGTGTACACCTCTATCATCATGTCTCCCCTTAGCCTCCTTTTTTACAGGCTAAACAATCCCATCTGTTGTAACCTTCCCTCATAGAGGAGTTACTCCAGCCCCTTGGTCATTTTAGTTGCACTTTTCTGCAACCAGTCAACACAGTTTTAGCACATAAAAAATGAAAACAGTAAAACTGAGGGGAGCATTGATGTCTAAACTCTTTTCTTTTAATACTTTTCATTCAGAGAGTAACATAACAGCTCAATGGGCATGTTTAACTCTGCATAGGCTTGGACTGCCTATTGTTACATACTTATTAAAAACCACACCGCCGTTTTTAAAGTTGCAAAGTAATAAACCACTGTTGGTTACAACTTTAAACAAAGAGAAAGAACATTCCTAGAAGGATAATCCAATATTTGGAACACCTTTGGAACACAGTGAAATATTGGGAAACATGTAGTCATTGTAAAATGACTATGTTACATTGAAATGGACATATGAGATACAAAAAGTAACATTGAAACAAAATGAAGTTGCAACTAAATTGCAACTAAGGTTAGTTGCTTGCTTTGTAACTTGTACATTTTAAAATGCACAATTTATTATTTTCTTAACTGATTAAGGTGCAATCCTATGAATGTTTAGACAGAAAAAAGTCCTACAACTCCCAGCACTCCCCAATCAGCATGAATTATGTCTTTAATATATTTACAGTGCCTATACACACTTACCTGTGAGTAAGCCCCGTTCTGAGAAGAAATTTTATTTATTTATTCGTTACAGGCCACCTGATAACCAGAAGTTCCCTGGGTGGTGTACAGGTAAATTAGAAAGTCTAGAATATGCATTAGATTGTACTGCTAATATTTTGTTGCAGAACATAACATGGAAACCACAACGAATCTTAAAAATACACTGGGCATTCTTACTTGATCCTACTGATGGTGTATATGAGCTCTAAGGCTGCAATCCTATACTCGTTTACTTGGGAGTAAGTTCCACTGAATTCAGTGAGTAGACATGTATAGGGAATGTATTATATTTTTAATTGTATCATACATTTACATCAACAGAATACTGCTAGCAGGAATATCCTTGGTGGTAGATCTACATCTGCAGAGTTGTAGATCTACAGGGCTTCTGAGGCAGACATCCATCTGTTTTTGGCAGAGCACCTCAGCCCTATCCTAACCCCTTCCTTCCAGGAGATTCGGAGCATGTTGTGAATCCTGTGTTGTTTGTTTATATCCTTATATAGTAAAAACTTGATAAAATCCTCTGTTCAAGGCCCAGGCAGCTAACACATTTATTTGTTTGAACTTATTTGCTGCCTTCTAGTGCAAAGCCTTCCCAAGGCAAATAAATGTTGAAGATCTGTTTAAAAACTAACAAAGAGGTAGGTAGGGACATACATATTTCTTTTGGGAGAGAGCTTAAGAGAGATATCACCACTCCTGAGAAGGCCCTGTCTTAAATGCCCCTCCCTCCATTCTGATAGATAGAACCTGGTTGTGGATCAGCAAGCAGGGCCTCACAGGTGAAGGAGTGATGAACCGTAGGCATTCTTGATTGGATAAAGATCACATGAGAATTGTTGTAGGGAACTTTTAAATTGTTGTATTACAAATCAACATCCTCAAGACATATTTTAGGGCTGCAGTGTATTAATTGATTAATCAGTTAGACTAATTGATTAAAAACATTTACATCAACTAATTTTTTTAAAATCAACTACTTTATCAGGCAGGATATTTTTATTTTAATAAGAAAATTATTTTTAATACAAGTGCTTACAAAACCTGCAGATAGCAAACAACTTCTTAAAAGAAGCATTTTGCCTTCTCTCACAAACACATATAAAATACCATCTAAAAAAGCCTCCTCCAAATCAGTGCTTTGGAGATGTGTCGGACTACAGACTCCATTGTCCCCAGCATTAGGCATGCTGGCTGGGGACAGTGGAAATCATAGTCCGACACATCTGGAGGGTACCAGTTTTGGGAAGGCTGATCTACTACCCCCCCCCCCCCCCGCTTCTTGCTTGAGAAATACTGTATCTGGAAAGAATAATTAATTGATCAAGCAAAACTCAGATCATGACTGAATTAAAATTTAATCAGGTTGTAGTCCTATTGCGTATAATGTATGGATCTGCTTAGATATCCCATTAAGAAATCACATCTGCATACTTAGTATTTCAACTTTCTATATTTACAGTATATGCATTATGTTTAGTAAAATGATCCACAAGGTCACCTCTTTCTCATTTCATCTTTAAAGCCTCTTCCTGCCCTGATCTGTGTCCTTCTGTGTTATAACAGGTGGTTCTTGTCTTCCTGGAATCTTCTTTGGCTTTCGCCCAACTTGGAAACAAACCTAGCCCCTTTCTTGCCAATGTTCCCCCTCCTATGCTATGACATATGTTGATCCCCCCCTCAGCCCCCACCAAAAGAAGCAGCTGCTGACCTGGGTAGTCTGAAGTTTATGAAGAAAGCATTTTGTTAAGGATACTTTGTGTAAAGCCTAATGGATATCTTTTCTCTTGCTATATAGTGTACTGAAAGAAGGGAAATGCAAATAAACATGTGTGTGTGCGCACACACACGCACACACACAATCTTTATTCTCAGCCCTGAATGGAGTAATGACTACATTCTTGGAATACTTACTCTTCTAGGTGTGGCATGGCTATTCCTGAGAGGCAATTCACTATACCCAGAAACAGATCTGATTTCTTCCAGGCTTGATAAAAACCGAGAACGCGCTCCAGACAAAACAGGAGGATATTATTTCACCACAAAATGTATCCCTTGGATACAAGATGTATGTCTAATGCTTTTAAAAAGTAGCTTGGCATTTGGGGTTGCTAGAGGATTCTGCTCCTTCCTTTTCATTAATGTATTTCATTTCCCCCCCTACCCCATCCTTAAAGGCCCAGCACTGATTCTGATAGAATTCTCTCATGTTCCCCTCAAAACAATTCCATGAGCTAAGATACTCAAATTATTTTCACATATTGAGGATTTTCAGATGTGTGTGAATCGTGTTTCCTTCTGTTGCTCTCTTCCTGGTTTTCTTCTGCATTTGAAATGAGCACAATTACACAGAGAACAGAAACCACATGGACTGTACGTTTCAATGGGATAGCACCCTCCAGTGGGCATTTTATAGCACAACCTCAGAAGAGTCTGGTTTTCTGAGGTTTATTTTGTGACTCTAAAACTGAGAAAAGGAGCAGGAGGCTGATGGCGTTATCAAAAGGATCAGTGAACATCCATGAGTAGCCAGCAACAAGCATGATATACGGTATAAATCGCTCATTTAAAGAAGCTTGTTGAAAGCCACCAATCTACCAATTGGTGATAGCTTTAAAAGGGGCTTAGAAAAATGTATGGAGGAGACAGCTATCAATGGCTACTAGTCCTGATGGCTATATGCTACCTCCAGTATTAGAGGCAGTATGCCTATGTACACGAGTTGCAGGGGAAGATGGGCTGATGCACTCATATCCTGCTTGTGGGTTTCCCATGAGCAGCTCGTCGGCCACCATTGAAGAGAATGCTGGACTAGATGGACCCTTGGCCTGATCCAGCATGGCTCTTCAAATGTTCTTATGCCACCCAGAGCTTCACCGATAAGCAAGGATACAATTCTGAGTCTTCAGTGCCTGTTCCCAGCCATCTCTCCTCTGAAGGTGTTGGTTTGGGTTTATGGAGGCTCTAGGCACTTTACAAACAGAGGCCTTAACGACACCCCATGCCGCCATGCATAATATGGCACAGTGAGAATCAGGTTAAGTGAAGTGGGGAAAGGACATGTCAAGCTAAGAGGAGCAACATCAAAACCATATTTTTGCCCTAATCAGCACCTGAGTTTACTCTCTTTTTGCCTCCTAACAGTAATAATCAGCTCAAAAATCATATATGCATTCAAATATTTAACTTTTACTGTTTTGAAATGCTCCAAATCTGAGTGCTTGGATTCCCCCTTCTGAGGTTAGGAAGTGGGTGTTGGAAATCCGCCTCTCCGCTGCCCCCATGCAGCCTGCATGGAAAGAACTATCCTGGCTGATCTTGGAGGAAGAAGAAATGGGGCATTCTGGTGGGCAGGGTGGAGCAAGGAGAAGACAAGAGAGGACAGGATATGAAATATCCAAAGCTTCTTCCAGCCTCCTTCCCTCCACCTTTGAAGCACCCTAGCTAGTCTGGCTAAAAAACCCATATAATGAAATCTGCAGGGTGAAGGGATCACCTCCACCATTCCTCCCACCCTGCATTGGATGATCAGATTCCTTTGAGTCTGGGGGCTTATGATCACAGAGGGTGCAATCAATAGGACTGCACCCATCATAATCTCACCATTGTATATATGCATATGGGGAAAATAGAACCGTGCCTCTTATCTACCAAACAAAGTAAAATAATAATGTTACTATGATGCAACCACTTAAAAGCCACCATCTTACCCATATCAAGGGCAAAAGTAACAAACAATAATTTGTTTGCATATCCAAAGTTTCAGGCTGCAATGGGACACCGTTAAGAGCTCAGATACCAATGGAGATCTGTAGTCGAGATGGTGGAGAGGCTTGGTTAACATTTATATTATATAACAGTGGCTACTCCTAATGTTAACACGGCTTCCCAGCTTGCCTCAGAATGATGGGAGTTGTGGTCCAGCATATCTGCAGGACACCATTGGGGAAAGCTGTGTTAACTACAAAACCAACACTGCTGCCTTTCATTCATTTTCATTTTTCTTTGACCAATTATTTTCTATACATTAAACTCTCCTCAGGATCTGATTGTTTTATATTTTGATAAATTCTTGTTTAATTTTATATAGTTCTTAACTTGACAGCTGCAAAGTCTTTTTTTTCTTTTGTATTTCCTATGTATTTGTGTATTTTATCTTTTTATATCTATTTTGTATTCATATATTTTCTTAATAGTTATGGAAAAGTGTCATCTACATTTCAGCATTAATACCCACACTCTTTCCACAAAAGACTGTACTTGAAGTTCAGGGGTCACATTCAAAATTCAGATTTTGAGATTATTCTTAATAATCTAGGAACCAGCACTTATTTTTAGGACGATGGGGCAGCTCAAAAGGTGGAAATATTTTTTATCAATTCAATCCAATACATATCTACTCAGGAGTAAGTCTACTCATCGAGTTCAGTGGGGCCTATACTGAAGTAAGTGTGTTTAGGCTTGTAGAAATGTGCCTAACTTAATATGTTCAAATTGGATTTCTGAGCATAGGTGGCTGTAGGCAACAGATCACTATGGGGAAACTTAACATTGACAACCACCACATGGGTGATTGGTTGTCTGCAGCATCCGCCCATGGGGTGAGGATTTTACCAAATCCCCACGTCTCTGGATTTCGTATAGCAAGAGGGATAGAGTGAAATTCTCCACGGCATGTGGGTGGATGCTACAAGTGATGCCGTTTTATCTATGTTGTGGTAAGTTTCCTATAATTGGCAGTCATCCCACAGCTGCTTAATTTGTAAATATCATGTGATACAGGAAAACAACCTCCAGAATCTACTCCCACTCTGGCAATGGCCTCCAGTTAGCATGTCTACCACCCAGTAGCAATGATATTTTGTTAGTATTCACCTTACTGTAGAATTCAAACTGCATATTCCTGTTTTGTAGCAATTAAAGAGATCTTGTAACATAATGCAAGATAGGACACAGACGCTTTGAGCTACCTCCAAGAGGATGTTGCTGAGTACTGGGTCAGAACTCCTCCTCTTCTTTCCTCTTTACACTTTCCTTGTGCTGTGGTCTTATTTTAACCATTCATTCTTGTTGTATACGGCAATAGGGGTGTTTCCAGTTCAAGTCCCCTAGTGCTATACAGCATGCCTCTTGACCATGGGTGCTCCCGTTCCCCAAACAGGTAGGAAGGACACAGCATAGTTGAAATGGTATATCATTTGTTTTTATGCTTTTTATGCTTTTAAATTTTGTATATTGGTTTTTAAATGTTCAATGTTTTTAGTTTTTGTAAACCGCCCAGAGAGTTTCGGCTATGGGGTGCTATATAAATGTAATAAATAATGAAAATAATAATAATTCTTAATCATCAAAAAAAGAGGAAATGCATTAGCAAAAAAAGAGGACAAAGGAAGACACAGATTGGCATAATATTTACATATGCTCATGTATATGTATAGATGCAAATTTAGAAATAATTGTTATAATTTAAATAGAAATACAGAATGTCTAACCATAGTGTGGAAGACTGTGACCAGGGCCAGATCTACACCAAGCCGATATAACACTTTGAAAGCAGTTTGAAAACGGTATATGGAATGTATCCTGAGCCCCAACAGTTGCCAGTGCACTTATAAACTAGGGGTGTGCACGGACCCCCCGAATCGAATCGGGACCAGATCGGGATCTCCAATTTTGTTCCAGATCAGATCGGAACAAAATCAGAGGTCCCCTGGATTGGATCGGCCGCCATTTTTCCCCATAGACTTGCATTGGGGGAAAGAAAGCTTTCCCCCAATGCAAGTCTATGGGGAAAAATGGTGGTAGGGGGGTGAGTGGGGGCCTAACTCCCCCCTCCCTGTCCCTCCCCCCTTGCACTTCTTACCTGCTGGGGCCTTCTGCTCCTGTCTGCTGGCGCCCACGGGTGCCAGCGGCAGCAGACGACCCTCGCAGATAAGCCACTTTCTCCCCTTCGCGCTCCTTACTTGCCGGGGCCGTCTGCGGGCATCAGTGGATGGCCCCAGCAGGTAAGTGGGGGCCCCCTCCCTCCTCCCGATCCCCCTTACCTGCTGGGCCCGTCCACTGCCATCCGCTGCCGCCCAGTGGATGGCATCAGGTAAGCCCCGTCCCTGGCACTCCTTACCTGCATGGAATGTCCGCTCCCCTCTGCTCCTGGCTGCTACTGCAAAGCAGGCTTCGCGGCCTACCCCTAAGTAGTGCACCAGGTGATCACATCATCTGGCGCGCTACCTAGGGGCAGGCCGCAAAGCCTGCTTCGCAGTAGCGGCCAGGAGCAGAGGGGAGCGGATGTCCCAGGCAGGTAAGCCCCCCCCCCGCTGTCCGCTTCCATTGGCGGGCGCCCAATGGCGCCTACTGGTGCCCACCAATGGCAGCGGACAGTCCCCCCAGGTAAGCCCCCTCGCTCCTTACCTGGCGAGGCATCCTCCTCCATCTGTTGCTGGCTTGCAGTAGTTTTTAGCCGGCAACGGGAGGAGGAGGAGGAGGCCCCACCAGGTAAACCCCCCCCCCCCGCTGTCCGCTTCCATCGGCGGGTGCCCGCTGGCACTCACCAATGGAAGCAGCGGCGGGCGCCAGTGGGTGCCTGCTGATCCTCCGATTTTTCCCGAACCGGATTGGGTCCTTCCGGACCGGTTCAGAAAATATCGTACGATCCAGAGGGGGGATCGGAAATTTGATAATTGTATCCGTTTTCCCCTGGATCAGCTCCGGATCGTGGATCAGAGCTGATCCAGTGCATACCCCTATTATAAACCATTATAAAACTGTAGTGCAGTTCCTGCCCAGGTGACCTGCCTGATGTCAACTGGTGATGGGTTTCAGCTGGAACTGGTCAGGACAGGCCTTCAGATAGAAGATGCCTAAACTAGACAACGGTCCTCCATAAAAGAAGACACCTGGCTACTCTTTAACCAAGACACTGGCAAGGCTGGGAATCAAGAGCAACAAGGTCTTGAACCAGGATCTTTTGCCTTCTGGACACAACGATAGCTCTCCCTAACTGCAGGCTTGATTTGGAAGACCATTATCAGGTGGTGATGCTGCCACTTTGCATGGGGCCACGCCGATGTTCAGCCACTGGAACTGCTGAACACCTGTGGATGAATACCTCTGGGGTTTCCTACCATTGCTTGTGCAAGGGGAATTTTACCTGGTTCTTGAGCCCCACCTGACCTTCCCTGTGTCTATGAGGTTCATCAGACAAGCGTTTTATCGCACGCTTACAACTGCCCACTTACAGATGTGCTTGTGTCCTTTAGACGACCTTGGCCTCTTGTGCGCCTCCTGCTCCTCCTGCTCATTTTTCTGTCGCAAAATAGAGCCCGTTAAATCTGACTTTTTTTTTTTTAATGGAATGTGCCATGATCTGCTGTGTGCAGGAAAAGCAGTGTGATACAAGCGACTCCTTCATGGGCCATGTGGTCTTTGTATACTTCCTCTTTCCTCTCCAGTCAGAAAGAGGAAGTAACGAGAGACAAAAGCGGGGGTGGAGAAGCAACGGTAAGGAAATACGATTCTCCCCCATGTGATGACACTCTAAAACTAGTTCCTGTAGCTTCTTGTTCTTTCTGCTCATACTCCAGCCCACTCTCTCTTTTTGTCTGCATCCTTCTCCTTGTTCCTTCTTGTCCCTACCTTTGGGCTTACTTTTTGGCTATAGTGCATTCAAATGTTGATGCCGACTTCATCTTTGCTTCTTTCTGTAAGGACTCCTTGACTGTTAACTACTGTTCACCCAACACCTTGTTCAAGCTTGTTTTAGTTCTGCATTGCATCAATGAACAGCTGTGGATGAAACTGTTGACACTAGGGTTGCACAACACACCCCTCCTGCTGTCTTCGGACAGTTCTTTATTTTGTACAGGGCTGCACAGTAAAATGCACAAGCACTATTCTAGTAGATAGAACTTCAGCGGATGCCTCTGGTAAAGTTTTCTTTGAAAGTCAGAAGCTAAATTTTCTTAATTCAAATCTGTTTCTACATCTCATAAAGGCCTCTGATTATCCCAATGAGGTGCAATCCTATGCATGTTTAAACATCAAAATCCTTGCAACTACCAGCATTCCCCAGCCAGCAGGGTAACACAAATGACATAAACATGTGCAAACTTTTGAGATCTCCAGATCTCTTCATCAGGCAAGATGCCTCAAAATGCAGGCATGGGGAGGTGGGGTGGGTGGGGAATAGGAATGGGAAAAATGGCTGATTTGAGGGGGACATTTTTCTTCCTCTCCCATAGTACAAGAACCCGGAGTCATCCCATGAAACTGATTGGTGGGAGATTCAGGACAGATAAAAGGAAGTCCTTCAATTCACTACCACAAGATGTGGTGATGGCCACCAATTTGGATGGCTTTAAAAGTGGGGTGGATAAATTCCTGGAGAAGGCTAACAATGGCTACCAGTGCTGATGGCTAAGTGCAACCTCCAGTATCAAAGGAAGTAAGCCTGTATACACTAGTTGGTGGGGAACATGGGTGGGAGGGTGCTGTTGCATCATGTCCTGCTTGTGGGTCCCTGGTGGACAGCTGGTTGGCCACTGTGTGAACAGAGTGCTGAACTACATGGACCCTTGGTCTGATCCAGCACAGCTCTTCTTATGATGTTGAAATCATTATGTCTGCATGGCCAGACTAAATTGGGTGGGAGGGTTTGTAGACATTCAAATTACTCACTCACAGGTGATGTGGTGGTTTCAGGTTTCATGTGGAACAGACCCTAAGACCACTAGAAACAAGAAAGAAGCAAGCATGCAACCATCATGATCTCAGCATCAAGTCAGCCTTTTTCTTTCTTCTCATTCCTCTTCCCACCCTTTGCTTTTTGTAAATTCTTGCCCAGTGAAGATATCTGGAGTTCTCAACAGCTTGCACATATATATTTTTTGTGATGTTGGGTGTGTGTGTGGGGGGAACCTTCGAGTTGGCCTAATGAATGTATTACACTAATATGGATTTTGGCATTTTTCATACAGCCAACACGGCTACCTTTTTTCTGTTAAAATGATTGATTCTCCAGTCAGTCAAGAGGTAAACTGGAAAGCCTCATGAAGGAGGTCAGACATGAAGCATCAAGTGTCCATGCTTTCTCTTTCAGAGCATACAAGCATAGGGGGTGGCAACAGGACTGGCATGTTGACAGAAAACAGCTTCCAGTTGGCTTCCAGACCTCTCTATCCACATCTGTTTCAGTTCATCTGACTTCGCAGACATCTATTAGCAACAGTCTAATGAGAAGAACTCACAGACATTTTTATTATTATTTTGGAGCAATTCCATGGACCCAAAGTCATGCTTATAGAAAGATGACATCATGGCCTACAACCTGTTCCCAACTGTCTATAAAACTGGAAAATGCCATAGACTCACAATCACACCTTTTAGCTTTTCATTAATGTGGAATAACTGCCACCCCTTTGGCTCCATACTCAAATGTTGTCAGCAAAGATGAGAATTGCTGTTCTACTGGTAAGGACACATTAAAATATTTGTCTGGGGGAGCTGGGGGAGGAGACTGTGAAACATAGAGAGGTCCAGACTTAGGCCTTTCAGGCAGCAATATTATATGCATTTACCTGAAAGTAAGCCCCATTGAGCTCAATGGGACTTACTTCTGAGTAGACATTATAGAATGGCAGTATCTATTTATTTTATTTATTATTTATTTACAATATTAGTATACTGCTCCACAGCCAAAGATTTTGGTATGGTAGACAGCAGAAAGAGGAAGAATGCCTAACCTGTTGGGGCAAGGAGTTCCACACACTGGCAGGCCACCACTGAAAAAGCCCTCTTGTGGGTTGCCACCACCCATGCCTCAGAAGGCAATGGCACATGCAAGAGTGACATAATAGCTTATTTTAACCGATGGTAAGGTTCATACATATGTATAAACATAATGTATTACACACAAATGTATATGGCTGGTAAGGGGGACCATCGACTCACCTGTACTTGTGAGCAGGTAGGCTAGTAAAATTAGGCTGACCAGATAAAATCCAGGTCAGGGCTCCTGTAACTTTAACAGTTGTAGAAAAAAGGGAATTTCAGCCAGTGTCATTTGTATGCAATTAGTCCCTGGTGAAATTCCCTCTTCATCACAACAGTTAAAGGTGCAGGGGCCCTGCCTTCTTTTGTATATGGTCACTTTAGTATAGTGCATGTACCTTTAACTGTTGTGATGAAGAGGGAATTTCACCAGGAACTAATTGCATACAAATGACACTGGCTGAAATTCCCTTTTCTCTACAACTGTTAAAGTTACAGGAGCCCTGACCTGGATTTTATCTGGTCACCCTAGTAAAATGTCTGTGGACCTGTTTGCAAGGCAACACATATAACCCAACCCTGCCCTTTTCTCTGTCTTTGGTGCAGAGAGCTAATACATTTAAATCAGACTCACCTGACTGGTGATCAAGGTACCATATTTTAAAACAGGTGTTTGCAGTTTCTCAACAGTTCAAAGTTGGCTTTTTCCAATGCTGATTTTATTAGCAGCAGTTCTTTGTAGCATTTCATGTTTGTGTGGGATACATACGTGTCTCCTTCCTTCATCAGATGTACTCAGAAAACCTAGGGGAGACTTGTGATCTTTAGATTTGTGGTTGCTATCTTTGATTTACATACCGCTCCTCAACTCCCAAAAGAGAAGCGCCTCACATATGTAATGCTCCGTAAGGCTATCTACACAAACTCAGCAAACCCAAAAAGGAAGTGAGGCAACTGAGCAGAGGAAATGTAGGTGGGAGGTCTCTGTGATCTAGATTTCCCCCCTCCCCAGAAACTTCAATGCATTTTTGAGACCAGATTGTTTTCCTCCACAATTGATTTCATTTGCAATTGTCCAATTCAGCAATTGGACATTGTGATCAACATAGAATTCTCTTCATGTTAAAGAGAGAGAGAGAGGGTTGTGATTACATTCTTTGAGCTGGAATTACACATTTCATTAACAACAACAAGAACAACAACAACAACAGGCTTTACATTCTATTTATTCTTCCAGTACTCCCAGCTAACTACCCCCACACCATTATTAGATAATCTTCTATGATGATGTCCCAGATACTAGTAAGTGTTTGTCTGTCTGTCTGTCCATCTGCTGCCTTCTGAGCCATTTTCCTGGATGAGCAGGGCTGGCTCAAGGCATTTTGCAACCCAAGACGAAGCACAAGATGGGCTCCCTTCCATTCCATGTTCAGAGGCTAATGAGACTGGCAATTGAATCTTATTTTGACATTGGTGATGGCACTAGCTTAGGGGACACAGGGCAGACCACGCGGCCCATACAGTTTTGTCTTCCAGCAGTGCACTTCCACCCTCCCAGCACTGCTGCCTGAGACAGAAGCCTCCCTCTGCCTAATGATAGTGCCAGTGCTATGGGTATGTTAGAACTGGGAGAAAGCCTGGAGGAATTATATACGGGACTATCACTGCTCTTCTAGATAGCTTCCCCCCCCCCCCCCCAGCACTGCATTCCTTGGGTTTAGGAAGACTGGTATCGTGGCTGGTCTCACAAAAGCCTTGGTAACAACAGCAGCCATTACACCAACCTCCACCCTCATCTCAGAGCCATTTGCATACCAACAGAAATGGCTTATGCTACTTAGCCCCACCCTGACAATAACATGTAGCTCAACCCGTTGTGTCAATCTGGCAGCTGGTGTTGTGAAATATGTATGCCAGCAGCACTACTACTAGGAAGAGCAGCTGAAAAACTGCTTCAGAAACGCCCCAGAACAGGAACCAAGATGCCAGTGATAACTGGTATCACATCATGGTCGTAGTGACTGTATATCACAGAATAGTAGAATAGAATCATAGAATAGTAGAGTTGGAAGGGGCCTATAAGGCCACCAGTCTCTGCCTGGTGTGTTTCTACTATGTGTTCCACCTCTTACATGTGATTCAACATGAACAGAAAGCTCGTGGCTTTCTGGTTTGCAGGCAGGGTGGCCAGGGGTTCTCTTTTACAGAGGACAGCCCCCTATTTGAAGGATTGCCAGAGGACCATCCTCTATTTAAAGCCATCCTCTATTTGAAGGGTTATCCTGTCCAAGTCCAGTTCAAAGGTAAAGAACTATAAGAACTATTGCCAACCAACAGTAAGCACCTGGACAGCAGACTGAACAGGCAGGCCCACAGGTCACCTGATCACACTACGGTGAAATGTACTGTATTTCTATTTCTATTTAAACTGTAATAATCATGTCTAGCTTTACATCTATGCATATAAATGAGCATATGCAAATGTTATGCAAATCTGTGTCTTCCTTAGTCCTCTTTTTTTGGGATACATAAGTGGCCACCCTACATAAGAGCCAGTGTGATGTAGTGGTTAGAGTGTTGGAACGTGGACTGGGGAGACCTGGATTCAAGTCTCCAATCGGCTTTAAAGTATACTGGGTGACTTTGTGCCAGACACTGACACTCAGACTCACCGACCTCAAAGGGTTGCTGACTTGCCAAGGGGATAGAATGGAGAGTTGGTGGAGGATCATGTATGCGTCCTTCAGTTTCTTGGAGAAAAAGGTGGGACATAAATCTAATAAATAAATAAATAAATAAATAAATAAGCATCGATAAATTTTGTGCAGATCGGCATCCTATTTTGCCCTCCTATTTTGGTGATTCATGAGGTGGCTGCCTGACAGCTAGGAGATTTCAAATTTGGATGACAAGAATATATTGGCCTGCATGATGGTGTTGCATTTGCTACCTTGATCTGATATTGGTCCTGTTCATTTGGTTTTGTTACTGTTGCTAAATCTGTGGCGATCCATCAGGAAACTGCTTTACTGTCAACTGACAAGATTACTAGAAAGTGAAAAAGTGACCTAACACTGGTTCTGTTCCATCTTTTCATCTCAGATCACACCTTGTTATGCTTCTAAATATATGTTTGACATTAGGAAAGAAATAAGGGGCACTCCCTACAGCAGTGAGAAGAAAAGACTTTGCCACTCACATCACAATAATGCCAAGAACATACTGGATGTGCTACTGCTAACAAGACATCCATTGATTGTTTGGCAGGTTTGACTGCAGCTAATCCCCAGTATAAGGTTTTTTTAAAAGGAAAAAAAAAGAAAAGAAAAAAGAACAGGAAAGGAAGTAAAAAACAACAACAACTAAGAAGCAACGAAGGCAGGTAGGTGGAAGAGAATACAGATGATAACAGAGACAGGAGTGATGAGGTGTGATGTAGCATTGTATTGAATATCCGTCTGGGTCCGCGAGGGCAGCGGATGCCCCCACGTCCAGCCCTCACAGGCCCAGGCAGACCCACTTGGTGCTAGGAAGGACCCATGCCCGAGCGCTCGTGAGCCTTTGAGAGTGGTCAGGCATGGGTCCGCCCTGACTTCCAGATCACGCCGCATCCTTTGTCCCTTTTCCCCCACTGCGTTAATGGCAGCTGCCATTAACACAGCAGGGGGAAATATGCAATTGCCCCAGCCTTGGGGAGGTCACGTTTCTCTCTCCCCTCTACTGATGGGGGCTTTAAAGGCCTTATTAACAGGACCTTTAAAGCCCCCATTGGTGGCGGGGGCGGGGGGAGAGAAACACACAATTTCCCCAGGGCTGGGGAAATCACGTATTTTCTCCCTCCACTCTAATGGCAGCTGCCTCCCCCCACCATGTCAATCGGGGCCTTAAAGGCTCTCTTAATGCAAAGTAACCTTGTGTTAAGAGGGCCTTTAAGGCCCTGGTTGGCGTGGGGGATGGATGGCAAAGTGTGCTTTCTGGGGCCTCAGGAAAGCGCGCAATTCCCCTGGCCACACTAATGGCGTGGCCGGGAGAACTGCACACTTTCCAGAGACCCTAGAAAGTATGCTTTGCTGAGGGCTCGGGAGGGTCTCGAGCCTTTTGAGTGCTTGGCAAAGGCTCATGTGGCCCAGCTCCTTGAAGAAGGGCTGTGTGAGCAGGGTGCAGCGAGCTCATGGGGCAAACCCAGGCTGAGCTCTTCAAACCCTAGTGCGATGTGATTTCCAAACCCAAGAATTTTATTTAAACAAGGGAAGTACTGTATTTGGAAAGGAATTATGTAGGCTGACCATATGGAAAGGAGGACAGGGCTCATGTAACTTTAACAGTTGTAGAGAAGAGGGAATTTAAGCCAGAGTCATTTGTATGCAATTAATTCCTGGTGAAATTCCCTCTTCATTACAACAGTTAAAGCTGCAGGGGCCCTGCCCTCTTTTGTATCTGGTCACTCTAGTATAGTGCATGCAACTTTAACTGCTTTGATGAAGAGGTGATTTCACCAGGTACTAATTGCATACAAATGACGCAGGCTGAAATTTCCTTTTCTCTGCAACTGTTAAAGTTACATGAGTCCTGTCCTCCTTTTCATATGGTCAGCCTAGGCAGTAGAGAAAGACTAAGGGGGACTTTATGACCCTAACCACTGATTTACTTGTTAAAGAATCCTAAGTGATTTGGGATGCTTATATAAAACTGGAGCAGACCCCGCACCTCAGCAATTGCATTTTAATTCAGATGCTGTAAAAATGGCAGTCCATCAAGATGTAGGGTTGTTCTAGGGCATTCTGGTGGCCACCAGCCAAGAAGATCTGAAAGAATGCCATTGACTTTCACCCTTCCCTCAAAAGTGCAAAAGAGGGAAAGCAATTTTCCCTCCTCTTTCATGTCTGGACCCTCCCCCCCGCCCCCCCCCCCCAAATTTTGGATCAGCCTAGACTTTACTGCAAATATGGATAACATTTTTTTTCTATATATATTTGTTTGTGGAATTTATATCCTGCCTTTTGCCATGGACATTTTCAAGGCAGCTTTATACCATATAAATGTAACAGTTTCATTATCTTTTACCTAAGGGTGTCCGTATGAAAAGGAGGACAGGGCTCCTGTTTCTTTAACAGTTGCACAGAAAAGGGAATTTCATCAGGTGTATCAAATATCCATCTGGGTCCGTGAGGGCAGTTAAAGCTGCAGTTGCCCTGCCCTAGCTATATTATAGTGACCAGTTACAAAAGAGGGCAGGGCTCCTGCAGTTTTAACTGTTGTGATGAAGGAGAATTTTCACCAGGTGTTGCATGCATACAAATAACACCTGCTGAAATTCCCTTTTCTATACAATTGTTAAAGAGGCAGGAGCCCTGTCCTCTTTTTCATATGGTTACCCATTAGTTCAAACCAAGCACTCCTTGTTTTAATTAAGCTAACTGGGGGTTGCCTTTTTGTTTTTAATGTGTTTATAATTTTACTTTCCTCTTTTACCGTCAACTGGAAAAAGTTTCTGTTTCCTTTGCTGTCAAATGAGCTTCTGTTTCTATTTGTAACTCTTTATCATAACCATTTCCTACTCTCAGGATCTCTGGGCAATATTCACATCTAGCTACTGGTTGATGCCAACTGAAAACCAAATCCCAAACTTTTACCAGCTTGTGGGGGTTCCCTTTCTCTAGTAATAAATCTACACCTATAAGTTTATTTTGCTAATATGTTAGCAGTAGCTGACAAATGCAAAACCTAAACTCAAACCAGGCCTGTTTACTAGGGCTGTGCACGGACCCTCTGATCCGATCTGGATCCTGATCTGGGAGGTCCGGATCAGGCCTGATCTGACCTGTGTTGGATTGGGCCTGATCTGATCTGCCTCGGATCTGGATCTGGATACACTCCGGGTCCATGCAGAGCCCTCCCTCTTGCTCTCCCCGGTCCCTCCCTCCCCCCCCCCCAATCACCCTCCTTACCTGTAGCCTCCTCCGCGTCGTCCTCCGCGGTGGCTGGCCTCCTCAATGTCAGCCAGCCACTTTCCTGCTCGCGCCAGGTGATGACGTCACCCGCCATGACCGGCAAATGTGGATTGGGCCAGATCGTCCCAATCCGCTCTGGATTCGGGAGCTGGAGCCATGCACAGTCCTACTGTTTACTGCTCATGCGAGCTTTTTAATACCACAAACTCAGATGATATCATGACCCCTTTTCTGTGAAAAGAGAAATTGCAACCTACAATAATTCTTTTTTCAGAAGAAAAGCCACAATCTCACACAAAATTTTCTAATTCTGGCATTGCACTATTGAAACAAACAAGTGAGTTAGCTGGTGTTGCATCATTGGAATCAACTCGTAGATCTATCACATAGTCAGTGAAGCTCTGTTGTTGTAATTGCTAATCTAGCAGAAAACTAATGCAGTTACAAGGGAAAGACTTGTTCACTGTGCAATGGCCCCATCTCTAGGTCTAAGGCTATAATTATTTTTATGTTGAACTTCAGATAGTAAAATTACAAATACTGGTACCAGCATGGCATGAATCCCATTCCATCCAAGACTTGCACAATATTATATCATTATTAGGAGGGTGCAGTTTTATGGGGATGGCTGTAAGTAGGGGTGTGCACTGGATCGAGTCCGATCCATGATCCGGACCCGATCCGGCCAAAATTGGATAAAATTATCCGATTCTGATCCCCGCATCTGGATCGTCTGGTCTCATCCAATCCAATCCGAAAGGACCCAATCCGGATTGGAAGAGATCGGAGGATCGGACCTCCTCCCCCCACTTGCACTCCTTACTGCTGGGGCCGTCTGTTGCTGTTCGCTAGTACCTTCTACTGAGAAACAGGCTTCGCGGCCTGCCTCTCAGTAGCATGCCAGGTGATGACATCACCCAGTGCGCTACTGAGAGGCAGGCCGTGAAGCCTGTTTCTCAGTAGAAGGTGACAGCGGATGGCAGCAGGCGGCCCCGGCAGGTAAGGAGTGCGAGTGGGGGGAAGGGGAGGGGCCCATTTACCTGCCGGGGTGCCCGCTTCCGTCCACTGCCGTCCGCTGGTACTGTCTACTGAGAAACAGGCTTCGTGGCCTAATTCTCAGTAGAGTGCCAGGTGATGACATCACCCAGCATGCTACTGAGAGGCAGGCAGTGAAGCCTGTTTCTCAGTAGACGGGACCAGCAGATGGCAGTGGATGGCAGTGAACGGCCCTGGCAGGTAAGGAGCGCGAGTGAGGGGGAGAGACAGGGAGGGGGGAGTTAGGCTCCCACTCACCCGCCCCCATGTTTTCCTCATAGGCTTGCATTGGGGGAAAGCTTTCTTTCCCCCAGTGCAAGCCTATGGCAAAAACTCCTAAAATGGCGTCCGATCCGAAAATCGGACTTCTGATTTTCGGATCGGGGTCGGATCTGATCTAATCCCGAAAGCCTCCGATTCGATCCGATCTGACATGCCAATCCCGGTTCCAATCCTGGTTCCAATCCGATCCCGGGGGTCCTTGCACATCCCTAGCTGTAAGCCTACGAACTTGGAGGTTTATGGGCATCCAATACAGAGTGGGAAGAGCTTGAAGGCCCTAGGGTGACCATATGGAATGGAGGACAGGGCTCTTGTACCTTTAATAGTTGCACAGAAAATGGAATTTCAACAGGTGTCATTTGTATGCATGCAGCACCTGGTGAAATTCCCTCTTCATCACAACAGTTAAAGTTGCAGGAGCCCTGCCCTCTTGACCAGATACAAAAGAGGGCAGGGCTCCTGCAGCTTATACTGTTGTGATGAAGAGGGAATTTCACCAGGTGCTACATGCATACAAATGACCCCTGTTGAAATTCCCTTTTCTATTCAACTGTTATAGATACAGGAGCCCTGTCCTCCTAGTCATATGGTTATCTGAGATGAGTCAATCTTCACCACTGCACTCCTCCCACTCTGTACTTTTGCTAGACAGGCATTTTTGCCAGCCTAGATGGGCTCTGCAGTGTGGGAGGGAAGGAGGCTGGGGAAAACAGAGGATTCTTCTTAAACCAGCTCCCTAATTCCCTTTTCTACCTCCCAGTGATTGGTTGATCTGCCCCTCTGTGCAGCTCAGCCAATCACAACAAGATTTTTCATTGTACAAAATCCCTTAAGATGCAATCCTATGCATGTTTAGACAGGGAAAAAATGCTGGCTGGTAGTTGCTTGGGGGTTCTCCTAGAACCATCTCTGTCACTTGAGGCGCAGGTGGCCTCAGTGGCACGGAGTGCTTTCTACCAACTTCGGTTGGTGGCCCAGCTACGTCTCTATCTGGACAGGGATAACCTGGCTTCAGTTGTCCATGCTCTGGTAACCTCCAAGTTAGATTACGGCAATGCACCCTACATGGGGCTACCTTTGAAGGCAGTTCGGAAGCTGCAGCTTGTGCAAAATGCAGTGGCCAGATTGATAACTGGGACCAAAAGGTTAGAACATATAAGACCTACTCTGGCCCACTTGCATTGGCTGCCTGTATGTTTCCGAGCCTGATTCAAGGTGCGGGTTTTAACCTATAAAGCCTTACATGGCTTGGGACCACAATACCTGGTGGAATGCCTTTCCCGACATGAATCTACCCGAACACTACGTTCAACATCTAAGGGAAGCTCGGAGGTCGGCAACAAGGGAGAGGGCCTTCTCTGTGGTGGCCCCCCAATTGTGGAATGATCTCCCTGACGAGGCCTGCCTGGCGCCAACATTGCTATCTTTTCGGCGCCAAGTCAAGACTTTCCTCTTCTCTCAGGCATTTGGCAATATCTGAGGAGCTTGAGTTTGTTTTTGTTTTTAGGCTTACAGCTTTTAAAAATTATTATAGTGGTTTTAAATGTATGTGTATATTGCATGCTTTTTCTGTTTTAACTTTGTTTATTGTTTTTAATTGTTTTAATCCTATGTAAACTGCCCAGAGAGCTTCAGCTATGGGGCGGTATACAAATGCAATAAATAAATAAATAAATAAATTGTAGGATCTTCTTCGGTCTAAGTATGGATAGGATTGTGTATTTTGCCGAAAATGCCCAAATGCCACCAGTTGGTCAGGATTTCACCACATATCTTGTGCCAAGTGAAAAAGAAACGTCCTGGGTACAGCGAGCAGAAAACTATCAGACCACTTGATATTTTTTCTACAAGCCCTTTTAGGCTGGCTAGTATCCTGCCAAACATGGGGTGTGTTTAAAAGAAGAAGAAAAGGCAGGGCACTCCTTTGTTTTGCATTTTAAAGAGAGGTTTTAAAAGTCACACTTAAGAAAAGAATGATTATTCTATAAAACAAGCCTTTTTAAAAAATCCAGACTTTATTACCCTTCTCTGTCACTTTTCCAGTTGTCTCTTTATTGCATCGTTCCCAGGATATAAAGCATTCTTTACATACCTTTAGGGAGAAATTCTGAATCATTCTTAACACTTGTTCTGCTAGCAAGACAGAGAGACAGAAAGAAAGAGATCAGCACAAATTAGAATCATTTGACTGTATTCTGTATTTTAATCTGTAAGGTAGAAGTCACTTGCCTTTCAGACGTTTTGGACTCCAATTCCCAGAATTCCTGACTATTGGCTACGCTTGATGGGGCTGATGTGAGTTGAAGTCCCAAACATCTGGAGGTGACCAGGTTGGGGAAGGCTGATTTACACATAGATTAAAGCTGCAAACCTATAAATACTTACATGGGAGTAAGTCCCATAAAATTCAATGGGACCTACATTTGAGTAGACATGCATAAGATCGCAAAAAAGAACAAAGAAAGGATATTGTAGTCAGAAAAGGACAACTAAAATTATCAATGTGCTGGAGCAACTCCTCTATGGGAAAGGTTACAACATTTGGGACTGCTTAGCTTAGAAAAAGTGAGTGGGGGGGGGAGTCATGATAGAAGCGTACAAAATATGCATGGTGTGGAGAAAGTGGACAGGGAGACATTTCATAATACTAGAACATGGAGTCATCTCATGAAACTGATTTGAAAGCCCTCTCTTGGGTTTCTTTCTGCCAAACAGGCCTCAGGTGGTGGCAGGACAGAGAGAAGTGTGCCAGGATTTCCTTTGATTTTCCTGGGTTTTTGTTCTATCCTGGGTGTCAGGGGGGATTTTCTGTAACTTTGTATAAAGTCTGGGAATGAATTATTATAGTCCATCCAATCCTTACAACATTATCATTTTCCTAAACAGCTTATAGGAAACAGGAAGTTCATACCATATATATGCCCCACTATTCTGTTGCATATTTGGTTTGTTCTGTAATTAAACTTTACTTGGCCCAAGTTCTCACATGTAGCAGACAAGGAGGTCATTTCTTGTCGGTACCTGAGTTGTGGGCTAACATCACTGAATGCTTCTTCATACATCAATGACATCTTGACAACATATTAAAAAACTAGAGTCAGGGAGAATACTAATCTAACCCAATTGCAGCCTGAAATACCAAGTGATAGTTTTACCTCTTCATCTCCAGTTTGAGAGATCTAGGCCTTACTCATTGCTGAATTGCTGGCTGCCATAATGAGAGAGATTTCATATCATGAGTTTCAACTATCTAGTTTTCTGAGTTTTGATTTTTATAGTAAGCAGGTTGTCTTTGACTACATGTATACCACATTCCTTCTCTCCATCAGTCTGTGCTGATTCAAAGATGGGGATGTAGCATGCAGTACAGCCCTTCCTGTACCATCTCAGAAGGCAGGTAGAAGATGGCATATTTGAATTTCCCCCATGCAAAACAAAACCTCTGCAAGAGGAAAGTTAGCAGACAAGAGAGAAGGCTTAGGCTAAAACAATTCTTCCTGATGCCCTACCTTTTCACATTCAGGAATGTTGATTGTTTTATATAATGGCATATCCACACCTGCCAATAAATCCCCATCTGCAGACTGACATACTTTTGCATTTTTCTAGATATATGATACATAAAATATCACACTTGAATGACGGTCCTTTCCCCTTAGTTTTCAATTGAAAGAGTTTCTCCCCGCATATCAGTGCCAGCACAAATCAGCACAAATAATTGTTAAGTCATTAGCAAAGACTGTGAATGCCAGTTATCTTAATATTAAGCCTTCTGCTGCTCTCCCTGGAATTGTTTGACTTGATTGTGTCCCTGTTACATTGACAATCTGTTTTCTGTTATCAGCAGATAGGCTGACAGCTATTAAATTCTCGCTTAGAAAAATCTAAGAGCACTTGCATTTTTCCTCCCAGAAGGATGAGTCACCAAAATCAACAATTTACACAGAACAATGCAGAATAATAATAAAAAAGGGCGGGGGTGAGGGCAGTGCTGAGTCTCCTCAGCCGGAAATCAGGCCATTGCAGGATTGGGCCATTAGTTCACTAAAATCATCCACAGAGAGATTATTTTGTATCTCTAGGAGCAGACAATACAATCTGCAACCTCCCTGTCTCCCTTACATTGTGTTTGACAGCTAACAGATTGGGGAGAATGCAGGGGAAGGGGGTGCGGTTTGACAGCTGTTTTGGAACTTTTGGAATTCATAGCCACAAAATGCCTGGATGTATCTTTCTGAAATTTCTCACAGATAAGTACCTCAAACAAATCTGCCATGTGGGCAAGTTTCATGCTTCTATCTTTAAAAATAAAAAAGTTAAATGCGTTTCTCTCCTCATTTCTCCCAAAATACCTTGCCACTACATGCTTGAAGCTATGTTTCGGAAATTTCTCAAGCATGTCAACCACAGTGGTATCTCTAATGTAGCCAAGTTTCATGGTTGGATCTTGAAAAATAAAAAAGTTGAAGGCATAACTCTTTCCCCCACTGCTTCCCATTTTTTCAAAAATGTATTGCCAGCAAAGGCAAGCACTTATGTTTCTGAAATTTCACACACACAAGTCCCAACATACCTTCTGCAATGTGGCAAAGTTTCATGTGTGGATCCTTAAAAATAAAAAAGTTATAGGCATTCCTGGTTCATTAGTAAAAAAATTATAGCCACAAAATGCCTGCACCAATCTTTCTGAAATTTCTCAAATATAAGTACCTCAAACCCATCTGCAACATGGCCATATTTCATGCTTCTATCTTTAAAAATAAAAAAGTTATAGTCATTTTTGTAACACAATACTAGGCTATGGGGAAATCATTCAAAATGGCATCCGATTCAAAAACTGGACACCCGATTTTCATATTGGTATCAGATCTGATATGATACGATGGACCTCCAATTTTTCTGATACAATATTTTACTAAATCTGAAGTTCCAATTCTGATTCCGATATGATTTTTTTTGCATCCGTGCACATCCCTAATAAATGCCTCATGTAGAAAAATTCATAAACAGACAGCACACACAGAGATACACACAGAGATACAATTTAAAGCAATCAACAGTAAGAAAAATCCAGGACCTGATTAAAACCTCATCATATGCTGCCAAATGCCTGAGAGAAGACAAGTTCTGAACCTGGCACTAAAAATACCATATTTCCTCGAATCTAAGACGCCATCGAATCTAAGGCGCACCTTAATTTCAGGGCCACCAATAGGTAAAAAGCTTTGCGTCGATTCTAAGATGCACCCCATTTTCAGACACATTTATATTTGAAAAAAAGTGCATCTTAGAATCAAAGAAATACGGTAGGTGGTAGCAGGGCCCAGGCGAGGGAGGAGTGGCTGCGGCGGCTGCAGCAAGGAGGAGGATGAAGCGGGAAGGGAAGGGCACAGAGAGCCGGGTGGAGGCAGCGGCTGTGGCAGCGAGGGCCCGCATGAGCCCCCCAGCGACTCGGCCTCCCCACTCACCTCCATCGCACCCCGGTCCTTCCCGCCAGCGTGCGGGATCACGACTTACTTTGTGGAAATGCTGCATTTCCAGACCTCCTTTACCACCGCCACCGAATCCCAGGAAGGGGTAAGAAAGAAAGACCGGGTCGAGTGGGGGGGGGGCAGGCAGAGGCGGTAGTGGGGCCCAGGCGAGGGAGGAGTGGCGGCAGCGGCAGGGAGGAGGAGGAGGAAGAAGACGCGAAAAGCAGAAAGGGAAGGGCACACTGAGCCGGGCGGAGGCAGCGGGGAAGAAAACTGGCGCTTACCTGAGGCGGCAAGGAGAGAGGTTGCCACGGTGAGGGAAAGGGAAGCGGGGCTGTTGGGGGCAACATCTGAGCTGGCCCCCCATCAACGCAAAGGCAAAGCGGGCTCTCTCCCCTCAGGAAAGGGGCGGATGGGGCAGGGCTGAGGAGAAGCGGTGGCGAAGGTGACTTGTCGTGACTCACAGCAGCAGCGACCGAGGGAGGTGAGTGAGGAGGCTGTGAGTCACCGCTGCTGTGAATCCTGACGATGGAGGGAGGAGGTGGAACAGAAGCAGGGGTGGACGCTTCCACACACACACTCACGGAGGCACATTGCTCTCAGCTGGGGCTGCTGTTTCTTCTTTCTCCCCCCCTTCGCTGCCACTTCTTCTCACTCCATTTTTACAGAGGTAAATATGGGGGAAAAAGTGCATCTTAGAATCGAAGAAATACGGTATAACAATGTTGGCATCTGGTGGGCCTCATTGGGGAGATCATTCCACAGTTGGAAGTGGGGGTGGATGGGCCACCACTGATAAGGCCCTCTCTCTTGTTGCCCTCACCTGAGCTGTTAGGGAGGAGGAAGTAACCCCCTTAGGGTGTATGTATGTGTGTGTGTATAAGAAGTGTGTGCAAATGGCCTCTAAAATTTCTCCACTCTGTTTGTGGGCAGAGAAATGGAGGGGGGGTAGGAGAAATTCTCCAACAATTTCTCACAGGTAGGGTTCCCCATTGGCAGGGGTTATTGCTGCTTATTTTTCCCTAAGTGATTTTTGTTTTTTGTTTTGGGGCTTTTTGCACTGCCATCAAAAGTGGCAACAGCATCAGCTGTGTTGCCAAGCTGGCCCTTTATGAAGTTGAATGAGACTGGTCAAGAAAATGTGGAAGAAATTTTCGGCACAGCACACACACACAGCATTTTTCCAAACCTTAATATTCCCCTCAGCCTGCTGATCCCTCCCTTTTGTGCATGGATGGCACTGTTTTTGACTACATAAGGACTTGCTCTTGGAGGATAAGCCCTCTATTGTTATGGGACTGGGATTGGGTTGAATGACCTCTTGTGGATTCGTTCAGACTAAGTGATTCTTGACTCTACATTTTGTGAATGTAGCTTGCCTGAGACATACCTGGGGTATGAGCGATTTATTGCACACTCATAATTGGCCAGTAATGGAAGTTTTTGGGTCCATTACATGATATTGTGAAAGACCAGGATATCTCCCGCAGTGAAAGACCAGAACATATTGGAAATGTCAGTATGAAAAGAACAACTTTTTAAGTGTCAATAGCCAGGAAAAAGCAGAATCTTCTGCCAATAAATGGGCTGTTTCAATAGGAGTGAAGGGAGGGGAGATATTCAATTCAAAACACATGATCGCCCCTCTCTGCCTGTGTAATACAGCCCATAACAATTATGCCAAGGAATGAAGAAACAAATTCCCTGGGTAAGCAACGTGATTGCTCTTAATGTAGAGATGCTCTTAGTCAGAGCCTTTGATTTGTAAACACTCCTATACAGTCAATGATAAGGGATGATGTGAGTTGTAGGCCAAAACGTAGGAACAGCTCTAAGTTGCCCACCCTTCGCCAGGGGAAGGAACAATGCCATATCCAGATCCAGGAAACCCAGAACAATTGGGAAGGTCACAGCATGCCTAGGATCAGCCCTTACCATTATTACATGATCTGTTCAGGAGAAGGTGGAGAATTTACATTGTACAAGATTTATGATCTGGTAGTTGAATATGTTGGCACTTACTTGTGTGAAAGTTAATCAGCATTAATTCTGAGTGCAAGTACAACTAGGGCTGTCGGAGAAATCCACAACAGACTCAAATGAGTTTGGAATTTTATGCATCCAATCTGCAGATTCTGCAGCAGACCAGCTTTTTCCATGGACTTGTGGACCATTTTTAAAACTTCTGGGGGATTTGCCCAAGTGTGCATTAGTTCATTGGCGCAAGTCAGCATTAGAGCATTTGCAAACAGGAACAATTCTTGTACGTCCCTAAAAAATAAAGTCCAATTTGGTCAATGAGCAGACAACAGAACAAAAGACACTTCATAATCTGCAAAAACCAGATTTAACCAAATTTGTACATCCCTGGGAACAATGGAGGTTGTGGATGGTTGCTCATATGATCCCACTACGACTCGGCAGGGCAGTACAAAACGCACTGTGAAGATTTTGCTGTTCCAGTGTTTCCTAATTCCTTTCGACATGGCATAATAAAGTAAACAAGCTAAACCCACAGATTAAGAATGTATTTTTCATGGACCAACTCGCTGGACAAATTGAGACTTGTTCAGGATGCACCGGTAGCGAGTTAAACTGCTAAAACAAAACCAGATTTGTAAGAGTACTGCAAACATGGATGGAATACAACCCTCTTGAAACAGTAGTTGAAACACGACATGAAGCATTGAGCAGATCATCCTGACTGGGTTCTCAGATGGTGTTTAGGCCTGTGGACTGGAATTCCACTGGGATTTATATGGTTAACAGGGGACAACAGCTTTTCTACCAAACCCCTTAACATAGAGGAGCAGATATAATGGGGAGACTTTGCAAATGCTACCTCACCCCCTTCTTTCTTTCCTTCCTTCCTTCCTTCCTTCCTTCCTTCCTTCCTTCCTTCCTTCCATAAAATTAAAATGACAATTACAGCAGAAAAAAGCAACAACAACAACACACACAAAAAAGAGCAAAATAGAATGACAGAGAATAAAAGTAGCTATTAACACCAATTTCATCAAAACATTGTCTAGCAGGTTAAAATAGCTTAAACAGCTTTGGCTCAAAAGACAACCTAAAAGAAAGGTTTTAATAATTAAATTAACCTTCCCCAACCTGCTACCCTCTACATGCTTTGGGCCTCAGTTCCCATCAGCCCATGCCAGCTTGGCCAATGAGTCAGGAATTCTGAGAATGTAATTCCAAAAATCTGGAGCGCACCAGGTTGCGAAAAGGCTGCATTAAATAATGGGATGTCAGTAAACATCCTTACTTTCTTTGACCATTCTGTAATGAAATCATTTGATTTCCTGTTTTCACTCCTACCCTGCCCCAGCCAATCAGGACAGGTCTGTGGTTTAAAAGTTAGGTCAGTGGAACAGACACAAATAAAATACACTGTAGCTCTTTCCAAAACACTTCTCTCTCTGGCCAGGTACATTCTCTTCAACAAAAGAAATACACATAAGAATTACTGTGCAGCAGTGGGCCGAATCTAGGACTAAAAGAATGTCTCTTGTCTCTTTTGGCTGGTGCATATTTTTCTAATAGGTTGGGATCCAAGGTGACATTCAATAAAGCAAACAAGAGCACGGAAACAGGACTGCTATGCAATTCAGGAGAGAGATGGGCCTGTCGTACATCAACAACAGATGGCAGTCGGGTCAACAGCAGGGAACGAAAGGATGCGTCTCGTACAGAATGGGAAGGCCTGAGGTTGAATTGAAACAAGATACTTGCCAACCCTTTCTGTCTTGCTTGCTTTTTAGTTTTTTTTGTCTCTGACAAAAATGTAACTGTTCAGTATCTGTAGCACATAAGGAACAGATGAGCAGTGCTTTTAATTAGGGTGGCCATTCACGCATCACCAAAGAAGAGGAATCCCATCACAAAAAAGAGGACAAAAGGGGACAGGAATCTGTATATAATTTGAGTATATACACTCATTTATATATAGTGATGCAAATTTAGAAAGAAATGCTATACTTTAAATCAGGAGTGGTCCTCCAGATGTTTTAGCCTACAACTTGCATGATGCATCACCATTGGGTATGCTTGCTAGGGCTGATGGGAGTTGTAGGCCAAACCCTCTGGAGAGACAGAAGTGGCCAACCCCCTAATTTAGGATGACCATATGAAAAGGAGGACAGGGCTCCTGTAGCTTTAACAGTTGTAGAGAAAAGGGAATTTCAGCCAGTGTCATTTGTATGCAATTAGTTCCTGGTGAAATTCCCTCTTCATCACAACAGTTAAAGTTGCAAGCACTATACTAGAGTGACCATATACAAAAGAAGGCAGGGCCCCTGAAACTTTAACTGTTGTGATGAAGAGGGAATTTCACCAGGAACTAATTGCATACAAATGACACTGGTTGAAATTCCCTTTTCTCTACAATTGTTAAAGTTATATGACCCCTGACCTGGATTTTATCTGGTCACCCAAATTTTAATCTTTTAGAAAGGAAGAAAGAACCGCAAAAGTTGGGAAAACATGAAATGACTGGTGGTTGGAAGAAAGGGTGTTTGGCCATATTGGGAACCCTGAGAGGACCAGGTTTGGGCCCTGGGCCTGAGGCTCCTCACTCTTGGCATGGGCACTTCACCATCATGGTATCCCTATTATTAGGGTGACCAGATAAAATCCAGGTCAGGGCTCCTGTAACTTTAACAGTTGTAGAAAAAAGGGAATTTCAGCCAGTGTCATTTGTATGCAATTAGTTCCTGGTGAAATTCCCTCTTCATCACAACAGTTAAAGGTGCAGGGGCCCTGCCTTTTTTTGTATATGGTCACTCTAGTATAGTGCCTGCACCTTTAACTGTTGTGATGAAGAGGGAATTTCACCAGGAACTAATTGCATACAAATGACACTGGCTGAAATTCCCTTTTCTCTACAACTGTTAAAGTTACATGAGCCCTGACCTGGATTTTCTCTGATCAGCCTACCTATTATTGATTACTCATTTGGCACTTATCCTGCTATCTTTCAGGTGTTATTGTCCCAAGCTTTTGGCAAATATCCCATGCACTTTTTAATCATTTGTTTTCTGCTTCTTTTTGCTGGTGGGGGGGAGGGAGTCTGTGAATGTCTGCTTTTGTTTTGCTGGGGATATCACTGTTTCAATTTGTGAGGATTTGATTTAATTTAAAATTTTAAAATTTGGAATCTCCCTTGATGGCTTTGCAGTGGAAAGGTATGATCGAGATGTTTTTAATAAAATAGGTGTGAATATAATTGTAAACACGTAGGTGTGACAAAACCCTATCAAGTGCTCTCTCTTCCTGTGTAGCCTGGAGCCCTCTACTGCTCAGGGAAGTGCTGATCCACATGTGAAGGTTATTAACAGAGAAGCAGAGAAAGAAGGAAGATGATTTTCCTTCCTCCTGTTAGTAAAAAGCCAGTATAAAAGTATTGACTTTAGTGCGATGAATTAGGACTTGGGAGACCAGTATTAAAATTCCCACTCATCCATAATACTCATTGTATGACTAGGGGTTGAACAAATTTGTCAATTTCAGTTTCTCTCAATTTCTCATTTTTCTAATCTTAAATTAAGTTCATCCTGAATGCTGAGATTTTTTTAAAAGTTTTTGTGAAAATGCACACATTCTTTTGTGCACATTTCTACTATTACATTGATTTTTGTAAACTGCCCAGAGAGCTTCCGCTATTGGGCGGTATAGAAATGCAGTAAATAATAAATAAACAAATAAATAAATGCAGTTTTGCCTAACATACAATTTTTTTGCAAGAAATTTTCCTAATAAAATTGGGTGACCATATGGAAAGGACGACAGGGCTCCTGTATCTTTAACAGTTGTATTGAAAAGAAAATTTCAGCAGGTATGGTGTGCAGCACCTGATGTAATTCCCTTTTCATCACTACAGCTAAAGCTGCAGGAGCCTTGCCCTCTTTTGTATCTGGTCAAGAGGGGGAAGTTCACTATGTGCTGCATGCATACAAATGACACCTGTTGAAATTCCCATTTCAATACAACTGTTAAAGATACAGGATCCCTGTCCCCCTTTTCATATGGTCACCCTGTAATAAAATTATTTTTCAATATTATTTTCATTAATATAGGCATCTTTGTATGCATTTTTATTGGAAAACTTCATTGCAAAATTTGGAGAAATGTGAATGTCTCAGGATAAGTGAGTTTCTGTTTGCATACTGGTACAAAAGTTCATGAACAAATTTCTCCCCCATCGCTACATATCACCCAGTTACCATCACTCATTCTAATCTACCTCACAGGGTTGTTGTGAGCCAAAAAGGGAGGGGAGAGAGAGCGATGCATATCACCCTGAGCTTCTTGGAAAAAGAGTGGGAGAAACATTAAAATCTTACCAATAGTAATATCTGAGAGCCCCAGATCAACTATGGAACTCATGGATTTTCCTCCATGTGAGATGCATGAGTCCCCCTTTGCACAATTGGACAGAGAGAAAAAGAAGAAGCTCTAATGGTTAGTTTAAAAAGCTGTTTCTTTGTAACATGTGAACTGCTTCTGACACTGTGCTTGCTAGAATGAGCTGTAATAAGACTAACCTTTGGCATGTGGTTGGTTATGCTCATTTTAATCGGTTATCTGAATTAGAAGCAGGTGTGGCAGACTATTTAAGGAATAGTTATGACTTCCATTCTCATATGCTGAGGTTACAAGTGCTAACAGCCCCCTCCCCACCTCCCTTTAGATGAGTCATCTGAGCAAGCTGACATTTGTGGCAGAGACTGTCTCAAAGTCATTGTCTGCTGTGATCCTTTCTATCTGCTGATGCTCAAATGTCAGCAGATTGTCTGTGTCACTCTGTGCTGCGAAATAAAAGAGTCCGGCAGCACCTTAAAGGCTAAGTAGTGTATTGTAGCACAAACGTTTGTGGCGCTGACTTCATCAGACATGTGAAGGGGATTGGAAAATTAGTAGGTGTAGCCCTGTTGGATTAACCAAAATGTGGGGGTAATGAACAAGCTCCACGTGTTGACAGATCTTCTGCACATAGCTTACATGCATAGTCATAAAAGAGCCATTTTGAATCAGGCCAAACATCTATCTCAAAGGTTGCTAGGATCCGTGGACATTTGCCCCTGTGTGGCAAGCCACGGAACTGCAGATGGTAGCTTCTCAGTGAAGCACTTTCAAATCTTGGGCTGACTCCGCCTATACTGGCTTGCCATTGGATCTTCCAGGACAGGAACTAGTATATGGGGGCTTCCGGTGTTAGTTGTGATCTTCCTGAGCTCTCTCAGGCATCCTGACTTCTCTCTGGGCCTGATTTCTAGCTTGCTCTTCAACTTTGTCCCCTAGTTTGCCCTTTGGCGTTGATCTATGCTTTGATCCTGACCACTGGCATTTATCTTTGGCTTCTGCCTTACCTCAGACTTCTAGAATGGTGGGCACAACCCTGCTCCGCCTTCTATGTGCTGATTATGCCCATTTTTGTTGATTTATCTTGCTCAGGACTTGTATTGTGTGAGTTAAGATATAGCAAAGTAGGTGAGCTGTGATATAGCTAAGTGGAGTCAGTTCAGGGCATGAAGGAGCCTCCCTGAGAAACTGCCAAAACATCTGGAGAGCACCAACTTGTCAACCCCTGCTTTACAATGAAAACTGACATTCTCAGTTGATTTAAATGGCTGTGTCAAATGGACTCGGTTGTGAAAAACAAGTCTTTCAATGCCTAGTAGCACAAAGTACCTCTAAGATGGAACCTCCATGTTCAGAGATAGCATATCTTTGATTAGCAGATATTCCAGAGATAAACAACAGGGAATGGTTGTCGCCATTATGTTCTGCTCATGAACTTCCTAGTGCTGCTGGTCTCTGTGTGGGGTTAGATGGCCCACTGTGGTAATTTTGATGATAGTAAAGGCCAAACTAGATGCGATGCAAATGCTTATTTATTTATTACATTTATATCCCACCTTTTCTCCAAGGAATGCAAGGTGGTGTACATGACCCTTCCTCTCTCGACAACCCTGTGAGGTAGGTTAGGCAGAGAATCAGCGACAACCCTGTGGGGTACATTAGGCTGAAAATCAATGACAAAGTCACCCAGTGAACTACATGGCCAGAGAGGAGATTGAAACCCAGGTCTCCCCAGTCCTAGTCCAACACTCTAACCTCTACACCACACTTGGCTTCCTTGCATTTAATGTGCAGGGGGTTGTTTTTTAAACGCCTATGACATTGCATCGGGGCTACAGCAGGAGAGGAAAGGGTTAAACATTTCCTCCACACCTTCTACAGTCCCAAAATGATCATGTTCCCCCACCCTAAATTGATTTTTATTTGCATTAAAAAATAATGAAAATGTTAAATGCAAAGATGCATCAAACATCACATCACCTCTAGTTTGGCCCTAAGTCTTACTGACTTAAATGGGAACTCTGTACGACTGCCTTACTGCAGGATTGCTGCCTAAACATACAAGGTACAGAACAAATAGATTAGTCTAAAACAATCTGTCGGGATTATTATTCTTTCCAGGGTAATTCTGGCTGGATCCAGGAAGCGTTTTATTTTGTTTTCAGTCAGGCATGGTATGGTTCCCTGACTAATTTTTTCAAGCCTCACTAATTTTAATTTAGCTTTTTTACATCTCTTAATTTAGAAGACAGGGGGTTTAAAACAGGTTTTGCTTTCAGCAAGCTTTATTTTTTTTATTTTTTTTAAAACAATCCATTTGACTTAGCCCCACAACAAACAGACAGTTAAGAAAACATTGTAACACTCCATTACTCAAAATATCTTTTCTAACAGATGTGCCCCTTCCTTTGGAAACTCGTCCTTAGTTTGTGGATGCCTTTCCTTTTCAGTTTCAGAAAAAGGAAAAGGAAAAAAAAAAGGCTGCCATAAAAGCCTGCCTTTCCCCCCCTAATTGAATGTGTCTGCAGAGTGTGAAGGTGCAATCTATTGTAATTAATGCTAATTAATTATTACATGGTCAAATGAGCAAGTAATGCACAGCCAGATTCTGAAAAGTTAATTGTATGAAAATTGGATAATCAGTTGCACGTTTGAATGCACACTTGCATGAACGGGCGGACGATTGGGACTGCTCTTCTCCCCCCCCCCTTTTTTTCTTTTTTAAAAGATCAGTGCAGATTTTGAAAAGAAATACATGAAAGTGAACCATTTCTTAAAACTCTCCTGACTGGGAGAAAAGCAAAAGGGAAAGCAAAGAAGGAGGAAATAGAAGCCAATTTCACTAAGCCATGTTTTGAAAAGGAAGTATTTTATATGCAGTGCTCTAATACTAATAATAAATTAATAATAATAATAATAATAATAATAATAATAATAATAAGTTCTGTGAATCTGGTTCCTAAATTAACACTTCTTGCTGCTCACGAAAGGAGAGTAGTTTGATTCTCACTTCTTCATGTTGATTCCATATGCTTTGTAGCGAATGAAAGTCCTTAACAGTTTGGTCTGATCATAAAGGCAGATGTAAGACTACAACTCCCACCATTGCCAGCTAACGTGTCCAGGGGTGGTGGGAATTGCACCCTGACACACCTGGAGGGAAGGGCCGTGGCTCAGTGGTAGAGCATCTGCTTTGCATGCAGAAGGTCCCAAGTTTGACCCCCAGCACCGCCTGGTAGGGCAGAAAAAACTCCTGCCTGAAACCCTGGAGAGCCGCTGCCAGTCAGTGTCAACAATATTAAGCCAGATGGACCAATGATCTGACTCAGACAGCTTTCCTATGTTCCTATGAGGGCACCAGCATGGGCTGACCTAGCACAGGGGTAAGCAGAAGGTTGATCTACAGATATCTGGATGTTTGCCAGCATGGCCAATGGTCAGGAATGCTGGGAGTTGGAATCCAAAACATCTGGCGATCTGTACTTTCTACCCACCCCTGGTCTTTTGCAACATACCCTCTGTTATTGCACCCAGCATTGTGCCCCCCCCCCCAAGTTTAGCTACCACTGGAAGGGCAGGTAACACACAGTATAATGACATCAGGACACAGTTTATGTTTTATTTATTAATAGGCATATTGGACAGCTTAGATTTATTGGGAACCGCTTAGAGATTTTAGGATATTAAGCAGTATGCAAGTAGAAGAAATAAAGGACTAAGGGTGCAATCCTATGCATGTTTAGACTTGGAAAATTGGGGAATGCTGGGTGGTGTGGGGCTTTTTTCTGTCTAAACATGCATAGGATTGCATCCTTCATGTCTCAGGACTCAACTTGTTTCCAGGGTTAGAGACCAAATCCAGAATATAACAACTGAAAAACCATTGACAATTTCTCACCTTTCCTTACAGGCAGGGCTGCCCCTGCTTCTCAAATATACTCTGGAATATCTACTAGGCAACAGAGTGAAGGGAGGTAAAAGAGACAGGCAAAGGTACCAGGGAATGAATAGGGGTAAATGCAATGACCCATGTTTAGGCTTTGTTTCAATTGGGAATGAGGTCTACTATGGCACTAAACATTTTGCTGCACAGAATCCATATGTTTCTGTGTGCAAAAGCGTCATGTGTGTGAGCACTTAAAAATGTAATGTTTTGTGTATGGGAATTCAATTCTTTTCCTAGATGGTGCATGTATTTAATGCTTGCCATGTGGCACGATTGCCCGAATTGTACACAAGAGAAAATGGCACCATGAGCACAGCATGTCCTACACTTTTAACCCAGGGGACACAGCAAAATCAACCATCTATTCATAGGCATTTGGGAAGAGCGGCACATCCTTACACTTATAACTTTCACCAAATTTGCCTTTTTCTTGAAATGTTTACAACGTACTAAAATTGATATCCATTTAATTTGTAATTTAGTTAGTCACAGATTTTGGACAAAATCTAATGGGGAGGGTATGAGCATAAAAGATGAATTGAAAGGGAATTTGTTATCTGTACTTAAAATAAATAAATCAAACTCTGAAAACCAGTCTTCCTTGGCCTGGTGTCCTCTTGATGTGCTGTACTACAATTTCCATCATGGAAAGATAGGTGTTGTAGTCCAACATATCTGAAGAGCACACGGCCAGTAACAGAAGAGCATAACCATTCATATATATATATTAGGGATGTGCACGGACCCCCAGATCGGATCGGAACCAGGATCGGAACCGGGGTTGGCATGACGGATCGGATCAGAGGCTTTCTGGATCAGATCGAACCCAATCCCGATCCGAAAATCGGAAGTCTGATTTTCGGATCGGACACCATTTTAGGTGTTTTCGCCATAGGCTTGCATTGAGGGAAAGAAAGCTTTCCCCCAATGGAAGCCTATGAGGAAAACATGGGGGCAGGTGAGTGGAGGCCTAACTCTCCCCTCCCTGTTCCTTCCCCCTACTCATGCTCCTTACCTGATGGGGCCATCCGCTGCTATCCGCTGTCGCCTGTGGACAGCAGCGGATGGCAGTGGATGGCCCCGGCAGGTAAGCCCCCTCCCCCCACTTGCGCTCCTTACCTGCCGGGGCCATCCGCTGCCGTCCGCTGCCGTCTGCTGCCATCCGCTGGCCCCTTCTACTGAGAAACAGGCTTCACGGCCTGCCTCTCAGTAGCGTGCTGGGTGACGTCATCTCCCGGCGCGCTACTGAAAGGCAGGCTGCGAAGCCTGTTTCTCAGTAGAAGGTACCAGCGGATGGCAGTGGACAGCCCCGGCAAGTAAGGAGCGCGAGTGGCGGGAGGAGGTCCGATCCTCCAATCTCTTCCGATCCGAATTGGGTCCTTTCAGATCGGATGAGATTGGACGATCCAGATACGGGGATCATAATCCAATAATTTTATCTGATTTCGGCCAGATCGGGTCCGGGTCATGAATCGGACCCAATCCGGTGCACACCTCAATATCTATATCTACATCTATATCTATATCAATATCAGATCTCACAAAGCCTAGAGTCTGTCCCCTGATGATAAAATAAGTAATCAAGCAATTATGCACACTTGCAAACGATAGGCTCATAACTTAAATGGTGCCATGAGCAGCTTTAATTTATACATGTGGATAATTTGCATTTCTGCATCATTTATATGCCTGTCTTGCACCTGGCCTGTGGTGGACCAATAGCTTATAATTTGCCTAAGCCTTGACATATCTTGTAGTGAAATCTTTGTAGTGCCCAGGATTAGTGTGAGTTTAAGCATTAAGGGTACAATCTTAAAATGCTGATCAAAAATTGACTAATTTAAGCAATTAAAGGTCCCAAATGATCCATTTGCTGAAAATTAAGAGTGGACATTCTCTAAAAAAGACCCTCTTCCTCTCCCTTATTATCTAGTGTAGAGCGTCATTCTCTCTATCCTAGAGAATAAGATATAGGGACATAAAAACCAAAAGCCTATCTGATCCGACAATCCCACAGTGGCCAGCCAGATGCCTCTGGGAAGCAACAGTAGGCCATGAGCACAATAACACATTCTCACTCCCCCCCAACCTCCCCAGCAACTGGTACTAAAAAAATGCTGCCTCCAATTCTGGGGGTAATATATAGCCATCATTACTAGTGGCTATTGATAGCTTTATTTTCCATGGCTATCCAGGTTGGTGGTTGTGACTGTTGGAGGCCATGACTACATCTCTTGGCAGACAGTTCCATAGTTTAACGATGCTCTGGGTGAAGAAGTACTCCATTTTATCTGTCCTGAGTCTCCCACCATTCAGCTTCATGGGATGATCCCGGGTTCTAGTATTATGAGAGGGGGAGAAAAAAAAATGTCTCTCTATCCACATTCTCCACACCATGTGTAATTTTGTATACCTCTATCATGTTCCCATTTACTCACCATTTACTCACCATTTTTCTCAATTAAAAAGCCCTAAACATTTGTAACCTTCCTCACAGGGGAGTTCCTCCAGCGGCTTGATCATTTTGGCTGCCCCTTTCTGCATCTTTTCCACCTCCACAATATCTTCTTCTTCTTCTTTTTTTGAGAAGCATTGATCAAGACTGTAGACAGTTCTGTTCAGAGGCATGAATTAGGTCTTTTTATAGGCCCACCATTTTACCAAGGACACAACAGATTTTCCAGAGAAAATAATAATGAATTTGACTCTGTGCTACTGAGACGAGACTTTATGGCCACTGACCATCGGAAAAAAATAGTAGCAGACTACACCTTCTTCCTCTGGCTACATATAATTATCCCTTTTTTGAGTTTGTGATGATTCACAATCATAGCAATGTTGGTTTCTCAACTTGGCAAGACCTCATTCAATCCCAGCAACATAAAATTTCTTCTGCAAATGCTTAAAACGTTTTGACGACTCCTGATTAAGCAAGCAGTACATGCAAGAAACAACATGGAACAGAAATGCCTGGAGATTCCTAGGAGTCTTTCCAAACTATTCACCTATTAATGAGTCCAGTTGCAAACAACAAACCCTTTTAATTAAACTGATCTCTCTTCTTGCCTAACCCCTTTGATTTATCTGGTGTCAAAATCCTGCTCATTCATTGCTATTCTATTTGAGAAATAGCTAGACAGACAATTACAGACAGATAATTAGGCAACTCAGGCCTAATCCACACCAAGCAGAATATTGCACTCTGAAAGTGGTTTATAAAAGGCAGGAGCCACACTACTGCTTTATAGCGGTATTGAAGTGCACTGACAACTGTTGGGGCCCATTGACACATACCATATGCCACTTTCATACCGCTTTCATAGTGCTATATCCTGCTTGGTGTGACTCCTGCCTTTTTATATACTGCTTTCATACCACTTTCATAGTGCCATATCCTGCTTGGTGTGGATTAGGCCTCAGTTGCATAATATAGGTCAGGGATGGCTAAATTCTGTATTCTCTAAATACTGAACCTAAGAAGAGCCCTGCTGGATCAGACCAAAGTCCTGTCTACTCCCGTATCCTGTTTCCCAGAGAAACCAACCAGATGCTTCTTGGAAGCCCACAAGCAGGACAAGATAATAGCTGATGTTCCTCAGCAACTGATATTCCGAGGCATATTGCTGTGAACCATGCATGTAGCCATCATGACTAGTACACACAACTACAAACTGCAACAAAATGTTGCAGTCTATAATCACATTCTATCTCCCCCGCCCCCAGTTGTGTTTTCTGCATGCTCAGTTCTCATTTTTGTCTGTTTTGTGTTTTGAACTTCTGCAAACCTCGGAGTTCCTCAGAGCATGCTGGTATTTCCCTCCTGTTTCCACACAGCCTCATGTTTTGCTCCAATCCTATCAGCCCTCAACATCTGAGGTTGCTATTGGACAGAGTGAGATTGATAGCCTTATTTGATGGGAATGATTTGGTATTCCTGCCTCCTGTTATTTATTTATTTTTATTTATTCACAATATTTATATACTGCTCAATTATCTAATAGATTCCAGAGCAGTGAACATAGGTATAAAAAGTAAAAGTAAGATTAAAAAGAAAATTAAAATTGTTCAATTTAAGACAAAGGATCAATGAAAACGGCAGCTTGTCAGTTGAAGAAGGCTTCTTGAAACAGAATTGTTTTCAGGAGGGGCCGGAAGCAGCCTAGTGTTGGCGCCTGCTGTTGTGCATCAGTTAAGGAATCAGCTGGAGAGAGGAAACAGCTGAGTCTGAGAGTGTTGGGGACGTGACACTTCATGGAAGCAGGCAGGGACTGGCTGAGTTTCATTCCAGCTGTCAGCAATTGAGCATTAGTCCACTTCCCATAAAAGTCTGGCCAGAGCTCAGCCAGAATGCTGGAAGCGACTCTCATATCTGGTGCCTTGCCTTATGCTTTCCAGCTTTGTGTTTCATGCCTGGACTTGTTCTGACCTTTGGACTGTATCCTGACCATTCTTCAGTGCTTCCCTGTAACCTTGTTATTGCCTGGATGTATCCTGAACCTTTCAACCGGACTCCTGATGACTCTTCAACTTTTTGTGATACCAGTATCGTTACAACTCTGCTTGGAGAGAATCTTCAGGCTCTCACCATGGACTGATTTATGGATGCTTATCTCTGTTTCTTGAGTTACACCGATTAATTTATGACAGCTTGCTTCCAGCCTGCACACTTTTGAAATAATGCAGCTGTGCAAACTCTGAGTTTTTGTTTTTCATTATGGAGGAGCTAGTGCAAGCAAGGTCAAATTAACCAGATGGTGACGGTTGTCCATGCCATGCAAAATGCTGCCATGGCTCCGATTGCAGTGGGGAAAATAAAATGCCCCATTGTCCCTCCAGAGAAGTCTGATGGTTTGGCAGATCAGCTGCTGGTGTTCCCGCCAGCAGGTAAGGACCGCGAGTGGGGGATTGGCGGATCAGTTGCTGGTGTTCCTGGCTCAAGGCCAGTTGTTCATGAGCTTAAGAGTGGAGGCATTCCTGGATGATAAGAGCCGAATGGGTTTTATGATCAACTTGCTGACAGGACAGGCGGCAAAATGGGCTACTCCCCTGCTGCTGGAAAAAAGCCCAGTACTGGGGAATTTGGCAGACTTCATTCAGCAGCTGAAGGAGATGTATGAAGATCTTGCTAAAGCTGTTACAGAAAACCGGTGTATTCGACGGTTGAAAGAAAACGTTCGCCCCCTGGTGGAATATGTGACAGAGTTTCGTCTGTTGCAGCAGAACCTGCCGTGGAATGAGGCATAGTTTTTGGACCAGTTCCAAGAAGGACTCTTGGAGGAGATACTGGATGGCTTGGCATATGCAGATAGACCTCAAATGCTGCAGGCCATGATTCAGCTCTGCCTAAGGATTGAGGGGAGATTGGAGGCATGTCGAGGCTACACTAAGATGAGAGCAAGCCCTGAGGTCCTGACTCCCCAGCCCTCAACACAGGGAGCTCCTAGAGCAGAATACACCCTCCCATCTGAGGAACCAATGCAGTTGGGCTGTCACCAGGAGAAAAGCAGTGGTGGCGGCAGCTGGGCCTTTGTCTGTACTGTGGGCATGACAGCCGGCTGGTGGGTCATTTTGGGACATTTAAGACCCTCCACTTGGCACTGCGGGAGTTCTTGTGGCCATGGAACCAGGCCGACGTCAAGGGTTATGTGGCAACATGTGACACCTGCTGCTGGGCCAAAGGACAGCCAGGTCAGCTACAGGAGCTCTTGCTTCTGCTGGCGACTCCCCCAGGACCTTGACGAACTGTGTCCATGGACTTCATCAAAGACTTTCCGCTCTCGCAGGGGAAGACCTCGATCCTGGTGGTGGTGGACCTGTTCAGCAAGATGACCCACTTCCTCCCTTGTGCAGGCCTCCCCTCAGCTCAGGAGATGGCAAAGATGTTTGTGGGCTAGGTCTTTTGCCTCCATGGCCTTCTGGACAGCTTGATCTCTGACTGTGGGGCCCAGTTTACCTCCCGGTTCTGGCAGGCATTGTTTAAGTCCTTGGACGTCGCGGTCCGTCTGTCCTCAGCCCATCTTCTTCAGTCGGATGGGCAGACAGAACGGACCAAGGCAATGTTGGATCAGTACCTGTGCTGCTACACCAGTTTCCAGCAGGATGACTGGGTGGGGCTCTTGCCGGTCATGGAGTTTGCTATAATAACGCAGTGCATGCATCCACATGGCAAATCCCGTTCTTTGCTAATTACAGCCAGTACCCACAGTTCTTCCCCACAGTCTTACCTCCCTCCACAGTCCAAGCAGCAGAGCAGGTGGCCCAAAAGTTGTTGGCAATTCGGGCAGTTCTGAGGGAGCAGCTGGAGCAGCCCAAGGAGGCCTACAAAAGGGAGGCAGACTGCCACCACCAGGAAGGGGCCCCTTTGAAGGTGGGGGATCGGGTATGGCTGTCCATTAGATTCTTGCCCTCCCAGAGGCCGTGCAGGAAGTTGGATGCCCACCAGGTAGGGCTGTTTGCCATCTCCTGGCAAACTAACCCTGTGGTTTTCCAGTTATGTCTCCCAGCATCGCTCTGGGTGCACCCTGTCTTTCACTGGTCACTGTTGGTCCTGGCATCCCTGCCACATTTCCTCTGTACTCAGACTCAACCGCCACCACCCATCAGGGTGAATGGGGAGGAACAATATGAGGTGGGTCAGATCTTGAACCCCGGATATAGTGCCTGACTAACTGGAAGGGGTATGGGCTGGAAGAACGCTCCTGGGAGAAAGCCTCCCAAGTTCATGCACCACAGATGGTGCACTGCTTCCATGCCCAATATGCCACCAAGCCAGCACCAGCAATGTCAGCCAGACAGGGGGTCGAGGAAGCCTGGGAGGAGTCCACAGGGGAGAAGGATGACTCAGGGAAACCTGGCCCATCCACCTCAATGGTACTTCTACCAAGACCAGATCCAGTGGATCCTGCCCAGGTCAGGTCCAGCCCTGTCCCAGCTGCAGTGACCCCAGCTCCAGACACCACCCAGGGTGGACTGTCGTCCGCAAGGATCTTGGCATGCCTAAGGGTGGGGACCCCTACCAGCAGCACAGGTAGACCTCATTGTCTCTGAGATAGGTAGTACAGGTCCACCTAATGGTGCCACAAAGGACCCTGGTTCTGTATCAGACATGGAATTTCCCTTATCCCCACAGGAACGGTGATGGTCCAAACAGCAGCTGCAGCAAAAAGCTACAAGAAAGAGCTTGCGGCTGCAGCAGAATGCAGAACAGCAGGGGGCAGGGAGGCCATAGAACTGCTAGCATGGCTGTCCAGAGTGAGCCCCCTGGCCAAGGCCCGTGAAGGACAAGGAGGAGAGACTGTCTTGGGAGTGTTGTGCGTCAGTTAAGGAATCAGCTGGAGAGAGGAAACAGCTGAGCCTGGTAGCGTTGGGGCCGTGACGCTTCATGGAAGCAGGCACGGACCGGCTGAGTTTCAATCCACTTCCCATAGAAGTCTGGCCAGTGCTCAGCTAGAGTGTTGGAAGCAACTCTTGCATATGGTGCCTTGCCTTGCCTTGCCCTTCCCAGCTTCGTGTTTCATGCCTGGACTTGTTCTGACCTTTGGACCATATTCTGACCATTCTTCAGCAATTCCCTGTAACCTTGTTATTGCCTGGACATATCCTGAACCTTTGGACCAGACTCCTGATGACTCTTCAACGTTTTGTGATTCCAGTATTGTTACAACTTTGCTCAGATGGAATCTTCAGGCTCTCACCATGGACAGATTTATGGATGCTTATCTCTGATTCTCGAGTTACATCGCTTGATTTATGACACCTGCCTGACTTCCAGGGGCAGGGAGTTCCAAAGAGAAGGGGCCACCACGCTAAAAGCTCTTCTCCGGGCAGATTCCAATTGGGCCAAAGGTTAAAAAGGCAGTTAGCGGGGGGTGGGGGGTGGGGGTGAGGCAGAAAAGAATGAGTGTTTACCAGTCCCACATGCACACAAGGCAAAAAAAGAGAGAGACCACACCTTTCTTTAGTGGAGAAAAAGTAAAATAGTTTATTCCCAATTTCTTGCATAAGAATGCAGAGTTTGTTCAGTCCATTTGTTCAGAGTTTGTATTGTTTGACACTGGCAAGAGAAAGTGCAAACAAATGTGCTCCCAGCAGTGGAAGTCAGAGAGATGGTGGAGAAAGGCAGGGGAGGAGCAGGAAACCACGCTGTAAGCTATAGAGACCCTAAGGCTGGCTATGCCCCCAAGTCCCATGCATTAACTAGCTAACTGCAACACTGTCCCCTTCCTGTAACTTGCAGATGAGGTTGCAATATTCCCAACATTATCCACCATCTAATCCCCTTTTAAAGCAACTTGTAGTAGCAAATTCCATACATTAGCTATGTGCACTGCCTGAAGAAGTGGTTTGTGAGCAGGATGCATTTTGCCACACTGTCAGATCCCTCCTTTGGATAGTTAGGTTCTGTAATAAAGTCACTATGGCCTAGCAGGCAGGAAGGGCCTTTGGAGGGGGGGGGAGGGTCTGGAATATGCTCACATGGTATGAAGCAGGGGTGGTGGCAATCAAGGGCAAGAGGGACCTCTGAACCACTAACCCCACCCCCAATGAATCACTTTATCTGCAAACATATCATGCTGGCTCCTGTTGCTGCAATGCTGTGGCTGAAGACTAGGAGGAAGGAACTCCAGGCTTGTAGCTTCATTATGGGAATTGCCTATGCCCACTGGCAAGATACTTCTAGGCTAGCCAACCTGGAAGAAAGAACTCCTGGCTGGCAGCTTCCTTACGGGAACTGTCCACATGTGCAGAAGGCTTTCAAGAAGGGTTCCACACCCTCAAAGTGGCGGCCAAAAACAAAAGGAAAACTCCCCAGTTCTGGTCCCAGCCTGAACTAGCCAATCAGAGATAACCCCTCCTTCCCAAGGGAGGGGTTTGTGTGTGAGGCGATCATGGCAATGGAGCAAGGCAGCTATCACATGTTGTCTGTGCATTGTGGCATTGCGTCAACTCGATGAAAAGAGCATGAGTGACTAATAAGGATTTGACATCATTATGATCATTTCTAGTAGATTAAATAACGAGACAGACATGAACTCACTTAATGATTGGCTACTTCTGTAGAAGCTTGATGAAGGAATGCTACTGCATATGGCTGACATCGAATGAAAGTGAAGCTTTTAATATTTAATTATTTTTAACATGGATAATTAGAGTAAAGCACCTGCCAAAAGGATTATCTTGTAACTTCTACTGGATGGCTTTGAAGTAAACACTTTTTGCATGTGTCTGTGCCAAAGTCAGAGGCTAATGAGAAGCGGTTAGTGCTCGTTCCAGGTCTGGCAGGAAGTTTTTGATGACTGGGTTGACCAAAGCATAAACTGAGTCACACCCCTTTGGGACAGGAATCAAAATTAGGTATGGACTAAGGCAGCCTTCCCCAACCTAGGACCTTTGAATGTACTGGACTACAGTTTCCATCATCTCCAGCCATTTACCCCAGTTGGAGATGATGGAGTTGTAGCCCAACACATCTGGAGGGCACCAGACTAGAGAAGGTTGGACTAAGATATCAATCACAGAGCACCCCAATATTTCCTTTGGGGAAAAAACACTAGGGATGTGCACACCCGAAAATATCGTATTTTATCGTTATCGGAATTTTGGACCCAAAAAATCATAGTCTCCAATAATATCGTAGGTTAATCGTATCATCTTCATGATAATTATCGGAAATCTGATATTTAATTTGCAGCCCCATTGTGCCCTATAGAGCTGAATTTATTTTAGAAAAAATGCCTATAACTTCTGTATTTTCAAAGTTAGAGGCTTGAAACTTGATCACAATGCTTATGGGGTATTCCTAAGTATGTGTATGAAATTTGAGATCGATCCCTCCAACCCTCGATTTTATATGAATTTATTAAAGATCGTTTAAGTACTGACAGGTCAAAAGTTGCACGATCTTTCAAAAATTCATATAAAATACAGGGTGGCGGGATCGATCTCAAATTTGGCACATATGTGTAGTAACATGTGCTAGACATGTGTATGAAATTTGAGTTCAATCCCTCCAACCCTCGATTTTATATGATTTTTTAAAAGATCCTGCAACTTTTTGACAGGTCTGAATGAACGCACGTGGCGAGCTGACATTCTGACCTGTCAAAATTTAAACGATCTTTAATAAATTCATATAAAATCGAGGGTTGGAGGGATCGATCTCAAATTTCATACACATACTTAGGCATATCCCATAAGCACTGTGACCAAGTTTCAAGCCTCTAACTTTTAAAATATAGACGTTATAGGTTTATTTATATGGCAGTCTGATAATCCGACATAATCGGGCTGAAAATTATCGGATCGGATATTTATCAGAGGTTTTTCTATAGTATCGTTATTGTTAAACGCATGCACGATAAAGAGCATAATGTATTGTTATCGTCCATTTTAACGATACGATACACATCCCCAAAAAACACCACCATGAAGTGGAACCTGATGAAAATTGAAGGCCAAAAAGAATAACGAAAAGGCAATTGATAAGAGGAGGGTTAATGGCTGTGTTATTGCTGGCCTAGAGCAGGAGTGGGCAGAAAGTTGATCTCCTGGGAGTTGAAGTCCAAAACATCTGGAGATGTACCTTCTGCACACACCTGACTTAGGGTACCTCAGCTATGGCTTACCTTCACGTTTAATCACGATTAAACCCCTAGTTGTTACTTCAGCCCCCTCAACTTGTTGCTTTCCAGATGTTTTGAGCTTTGTATTCCATCATCCCTGTCAATTGGCCATGCTTTGTTGGGTTGATGGGAGTTGTACTGCAAAAGATCTGGAAGGCAACAGCTTGGGGATGGCTGTGTTAAATGAACATTGCTGTTTTGGGCCTTGGTTCTATATTTTTTGCTGGTTCTTATTGATTCTCAGCACTAGAGGCTTGCAGAAAGTGATAATATCATGATTAAAAGTAACCAAAGTATTTGGTAACTGTTACAAATAAGACATTGGTCATGGGAATTGCTCTTTGTTTTGTGTGATGGAGATTAGGATGTTCCCGTTCAAATTGGTTTGGATTTTCAGACAAATACGCAGACCTGAGAATCTGGGGGCTAAATATTCATTTGAGGGCCCTTTTATCCTCACTGCACCCCTAAGCAAATGCCATTTTTTCATAGCTAATCTGTACTGTTGGTCTATGTTGATATGGTCTCTGTCTAGATACTTAGGGTAGGGGCTGGCAGCCCCCACCACCCTGCTGAATTCACAATGACCCCCTCCATTTTTGTGTGTGGAAATTTGCAAGTAAACTAAATTTGCCCCTTTCAGTGCTCTGTAGTAAGTCATGGACACCATTCCCTTCCCTTAAGTTTTTTTTTTCAGGTCACCACCCAAATGGCCCCTGAACCTCCTGATGTTGTCCACCCCTGTACCAGGATATCTAGTATTCTGCTCTAATGGTCTTGTGGCCCTTATGCAGAATACAACATTACACTCTCTGTGGCTCAGGTTAAGAAAAGCTAATCATGCTAATCATTTTGAAATGTAGCTTTTTAATTATGGCTGTGAATTGATTAAAGCATTTAAATAGATTAACTTGTGTGGGTTGAAACTGATTAATCCTTTACATTTAAAATACAGTTATGGATTGCAGAGCATCCATTAAGGAGATTATGGAGGTCCCTGAGGGAAGGGCACATGGCTCTTAAGGAGTTCTACAATTCACTCTTTCATGTATATGCAGTATGGCACTTCTCTCTCCTGGCTACATGGAACAGTGGTAGTTCCAGCGATTGGCTTTCTGAGATTACTGAGTCCTAGTGCAGCTCAGTTGAAGAGTTGAGGGGAAGCAGAAGGTACAGTTAGGACTCTTCTACCACTCTTCGTCTCAGCTCTTGAGTTTTCTTCCCACTTCCTTCTCACGCTCTGCTTGAAACAGAGGCTAATGCTCCTCTGCCCCCAGAAAGAGGTGCATGAACAGAGTCGGAGTCAAGCTGTAGGCAGAGACCAAGTGCATGATAGAAACTGGGAACAGCACTCAACCATCAGAAACTGAGGTTCAAGCCAGAGCCAGTAGCCCTTCCTGTCAAAAAGAACCAATGATCACCCGGTGTGCAGGAGAACCTGGTCTCATTTACTGCAGGGGAGGGGACCCTCAGGCTTAGGAGGCAAATCTGACCCTCTGGCTTTCCTCAGAAGGCCTCATCACCTTTCCCTCCCACTTTCCCCAACTACTCTTGTTTGGTAGTTTCCTGGCTTTTCTGCAGCTTCGCCCCCTCCATATTCTAAAAAAGTTGAAATGCCTCTCCTAAGGCTGAGTTACTGGCAATAAGAAATTTAATGGGGGCGGGGAAATCACATTTCCCTACCGTCACTTTGCCCCCTGCTTCTGTCCCACAATAGGGACAAGCAGTTTCCTCTCTCTTCACACAGGGAAGAAAGAGGAAGCAAGCAACAATCATCATCATCATCATTTCATCTCTTTCTCACTCGTGGCGTTTTTTCTAGATGGACATGACAGGATTTGCCACGTCATGCTGTCTTTTACAGATTCAGGAATTTCCTGACAATTGAATATGTTTTAAGCATGACTGCTTTCTGGATGTTGGTGTGGATGTATTTTGGTAGGCCCAGTTTCTGAAGGTTTTCTGTATAGTTTTTTGATGTGATGCCAGTGACTGAGGTGACTAACAGAATAATTGTGACCTTTTCCTGTTGCCACAGCTCTTTGACTTCCATGGCCAGTGGTGTATATTTGTCTCTCTTTTCTTCTTCCTTTTCAGCAACATTTTTGTCAATCGGTATTGCTATGTCGATGAGGTACGTGTGTTTTTCTTTTTTGTCTATGACCGTTATGTCTGGTCAGTTGCAAGGTATTGTCTTGTCCATATGACTTGTTCTGTCCCAGGAGATTTTATGATCTGCATTTTCCAAGATTGTTTTGGGTGTATATGTATAGTATGGTGTAGATTGTTTGAGAAGGTTGAATTCAGCTGTATTGTGTCTGTCTGTATAGTCCACTCCTGCCAGAATTTTACATCCTCCTGTTATGTGATCTATTGTTTCTTGGAACTGATGGCATTTCCTGCATAGGTCTGTTGTTATACTGTTATCTTTTATGATGTATTTTTGGTAGTTCTTGGTGGCTGTAACTTCATCCTGTATAGCTATTAGGAATCTTTCTGTTTCTGGAAATAGCTCACCCTTCCTGAGCCATTTGTACGATTGTTCTTTGTTTATTTGCGGGTTCTGTATTATATTGTCGTGCTTCCCATGGAGTGCTTTTTGTGCCCATTTTTCTTTTTTCTCTGCGAGTGTGAGTGGTCGTGTTTGGCCTTCGTTTTGTAGTGCTAGGTTGAGTGGGTGTAATTTTTATCTGCTGTTACTATGGCTTTATGAATGGGAGTGTTTTTAGCTTGGAAGAATTATCTGAGAGATTATTATTATTATTATTTATTGCATTTATATACTGCCCCATAGCCAAAGCTCTCTGGGCGGTTTACAAAAATTAAAAACATTGAACATTAAAAAACTGATATACAAAATTTAAAAAGCAAAAAAGCATAAAACAGATTATAAATACAATATCCATTTAAAACAACTATTCTCGGTCAAACAACAACAAACCCCTCAACATATGTTGTTAAATGCCTGGGAGAAGAGAAAAGTCTTGACCTGGCACCGAAAAGATAACAATGTTGGCGCCAGGTGAGCCTTGTTGGGGAGATTATTCCATAATTGGGGGGCCACCACTGAAAAGGCCCTATCCCTTGTTGCCATCCTCCGAGCTGCCCTCAGAGTAGGCACCCGGAGGAGGACCTTAGATGTTGATCATAGTGTACAGGTAGGTTTGAGTTGGGAGAGGCATTCTGTCAGGTATTGTGGTCCGAAGCCATGTAAGGCTTTATAGGTTAAAACCAGCACCTTGAATTGGGCTCGGAAACATACAGGCAGCCAATGCAAGCAGGCCAGAGTCGGTCTTATATGTTTGAACCTTCTGGTTCCTGTTATTAATCTGGCTGCTGCATTTTGCACAAGCTGCAGCTTCTGAACAGTCTTCAAAGGCAGCCCCATGTAGAGCGCATTGCAGTAAACGATCATGTGGCCCAATTAGTGAACAGCAGGAAATGGTGGCAAGTACTGTTATATCCCAAAAAATTGAATTTTCTGCATCTTTTTTTGTGATGGAAAAGAGAGCAGAAGGAACGGGAGATGCATGGGAGGAATGCTGTGTCATAAAAATGTCCCGTGAAGAACCATGCAGTCACGAGCAAGACTTAAAATGCTTGTCCAATGATGCTCTTAAGCTAACATGTGCCAGTATTTTGGCCCCATCCACCACTGGAATGTGCCCCCTGAGAGCTTCTCAAGATTAAACACAGCCTTCAAACGGAAAGAGGTTTATCGCCCCAGATTGATAGCATAAGGAAACATTCTAATAGGGTGATTATAGGAAAAGGAGGACAGGGCTCCTGTAACTTTAACAGTTGTGTAGAAAAGGGAATTTCAGCAGGTGTCATTTGTATGCATGCAGCACCTAGTGAAATTCCCTCTTCATCACAACAGTTAAAGCTGCAGGATCCCTGTCTTCTTTTGTAGAGTGACTAGATAAAAAAGAGGGCAAGGCTCCTGCAGCTTTAACTGTTGTGATGAAGAGGGAATTGTATGCTGCAGGAGCCTGTAAGATGCAGGAGCCCTGTCCTCCTTTTCAGATGGGGTTACACTCCCCCTGAAAGACTGTGTTCGCAGCTTGGGGGTGCTCCTGGATCCGTCGCTCCAAATGACAGCCCAGATAGATGCGACGGCCAGGAGTGCCTACTATCAGCTTCGGCTGATACGCCAGCTGCACCCCTTCCTAAAGTTGGAAGACCTAAAGATGGTAGTGCACGCGCTGGTAACTTCGAGGCTTGACTTCTGCAATGCGCTGTACATAGGGCTACCTTTGTGCCTAGTCCGGAAACTTCAACTAGTTCAAAATATGGCAGCCAGGTTGGTCACCTGTACATCTAGGAGTGACCATATTACGCCAGCTTTAAAATCGCTCCACTGGCTGCCAATTAGTTTCCGGGCGAAGTATAAAGTGTTGGTCATTACCTTTAAAGCCCTACATGGTTTGGGTCCAGGTTACCTGCGGGATCGCCTTCTCCCGTACAATCCGCCCCGCACGCTCAGGTCCTCTGGGAAGAACTTACTGCGGTCGGCCAAGACTAGGCTGACAACTGTTACCCAGAGGACCTTCTCTTCTGCCGCTCCCAGACTGTGGAATGACCTGCCGGAGGAGACTCGTCAACTTCACAGTCTTTTAGAATTTAAGAAAGCTATAAAGACTGTTCTCTTCCGGCAGGCATATCCAGTGTAATTTTTAGACTGTTTTTAGGATGTTTTAGGATGTTTTAATGCAGTTTTAATAATATTTGTCATGTTTTAATTAGTTTTATGTATTTTATCATGCTGTTGTTCCCCACCTCGATCTAGATGGAGAGGCGGGTAAGAAATAAATCGTTATTATTATTATTATTATTATTATTATTATTATATGGTCGCCCTATTCTAACATGGAACCTTGATGGTTAACTGCACAAAGCAGCTGTGTACAAAGCCATTGAGTTTCCAGTTCAAGCCCCAGCAGAGTGGGAAAACCAGCTTCACTGGCTGCCAGTCCAAGTCCAGGCCCAGTTCAAAGTGCTGGTATTAATATTCGAAGCCCTAAATGGCTTGGTTGCCAGATTATCTGAAGGAACACCTCCTCCCATATGTACTTGCCCAGACCCTAAGGTCATCCTCTGGGGTTGTTCTCCATGAGCCCCGGCCAAAGCAAGCGAGGCAGGTAGCTACCAGGAGGAGGGCCTTCTTTGCTATGGCACCCCGGCTGTGGAATGAGCTCCCTAGAGAGGTTTGCCTGGCACTTACGTTATATTCTTTTTGATGCCAAGTGAAGACCTTTTAATTTTTAACAGTTATTTTAACAGTTTACTATCCTGTCCTTTTAACTTTGCTGTTTTAAATCTGCATTTTAAATTTCTTCATTGCTGCTCAGTTTTATTTCTGGTTGTACTTTTATATTGTACTTTGATACTGTGTTTCTATACTGTTGTTTGTTTTATAGTTTGAATTGTCTTCATGGTTTTAATTTTTGTGAACTGCCCAGAGAGTTTCGGCTGTTGGGTGGTATAAAAATGCAATAAATAAATAAATAAATAATAGTAGTTTAAAAACACACACACGCTAATCCACATTCTTAGAAGGAAAGACCATCCAAGATTTTTTTCAATTTAATTTTGAACTATGGAACATTGCCGATAGCAGTAATACATCAAAGTCAAATAGCTTCAGAACATGAGCAACTTGAAGGCACACCAGTTTTGTGGAATATCCAGGTTTAAGAGATGTATTAATATCGATTTCAACATCATCTTCTGTTGCCCATGGTTCTTATTGTTAGAATGAAAACCACAGTAGTTTCATTCTAGATGTCAATTTACTTGGCAAGTATAAGCAAAAGAAAGGAAACATCATTACCATTATTTTTTCATCTAATTGGCTTAGGGAGGCGGGAAATGGCATGTAATCACTTCAAGCCACAGAGGAGCAGATTTTAATCTATAATTGATGATTGATTGAGTCATCACATTTATTAATCAATTAAAACTAGAAGACAGAATTCTTTCCTAATATTCATATTGGTTCAGATCCTGTAGGTTGTTGATTAATCTGAACGTTGCTTTCTACTTAGCAGATAACTTTAATTTGATTGTTGAATTTGCACTTTAGCATTCATGTTATGCTGACAATTCTGTTGACATTTAGGGATGCTTCTATGGACAGTGCTAGACTGTTGGCATTGCTTTATTTATTTATTTATTATTTATTTATTTATTACATTTGTATACCGCCCCATAGCCAAAGCAGTCTGGGTGGTTTACATAGGATTAAAAACAATATACAAAAATTTAAACAGGAAAAACATACATTAGAAACCACGAACATCCAACAAAAATAATGTTTTATAGAATCTATTCATATCAGATCAAGTGTCCAGACAATTCTGAAAAAGTGGTGAATTGACAGTGAAATTGAATTAACAAAACCAAAAAAGTGAGGTCTTGATGGTAGATACTAATTAATATTAATTCAATACTTCACCAATTATGAAATTAGTATTGACCCAAAACATTAAAATAGCAAATTACTTATACAGCAGGGAAGACTACAATAGGGAATATTAAATTAGTTAATAAATCAAAATTAACCAATATCTGAGCTCATTATATTCATGAGTGCTACTGAACATTTTACAGATATTTAAGGTAAAGACCATAAAACTGAATAATGCTAGAAACATTTCCCCTGCCCCTGAAATTTGTTCATTGAAACAGGAAATGTTCTTGTTTTCTTCAGTTGGTTTGTGCATTTGTTTTTTTTTAAATTTAATTTGTAGACTGCCTTTTTACCAAAAATAGCGCTCATGATAGCTAACTATAATAAAATATAGATAAAATATTTCATAATTAAAATACAACCACATTAAAATGCATCAGTTAAAAGCAAATCAAGCACATTAGGTGTAACAAATATTAGTGAAATTCTTTCAATTTGTTTCAGTCCCAATCAAGTTTGTCTGCTCCTATACTATGCCAACAAATGAAGAATATTCCAGTTCTGAGATCTGCCCATGTTCAGAGGCAACATGGCACTGAATGCCAATAGCTAGGAGGTGTTCAAGATCCCATCCTGGTTCTTGGGAGAGAGGTTAGTGACCCAAAAGAGTTGAACACAAGAGTTCCATATCCCCAAAGTAGGCAAACCAACTTGGAATATTTCCTTTAGAGTTCTGGCTGGTTCTGACTGAAATCCAGAATGGATTCACAGCCCACCAAAATCAGAGCTGCATAAGAACATAAGAAGAGCCATGTTGGATCAGATCAAGGGTCCATCTAGTTCAGCATTCTGTTCACACAATGGCCAACCAGCTGTCGACCAGGGCCCCACAAGCAGGACATGGTGCAACAGCACCCTCCCACCCATATTCCCCAGCAATTGGTATATATAGGTTTACTATCTATGATCCTAGGGAGCTCATTCCACAGCCAATGTTTGGAAGCCCACCTTATGAACTACTTTTCAGATTCGTATAGGTAGCGTTTTGGTTTATTTGTTTGGTCAAGTAGCGATGGATCTAGGGTGACCACTTACATATTGCTAAGAAAAGAGGCCACCAACTTGCATAAGATTTGCATATGTTAATTTATATGTATAGATTCAATTTTTGCCTTTCTCTTTAAACTAGACTTAAACCTTATTGACCTTCAAATAGATGAGACCTCAGACAGGACTTAAAATAGAGAACTGTCCATTATAAAGCAGGACACCTGGTCACCCTATATGTATCCATGCACTTGCCCAAGCCCAGTCAAATATAGGTACATTACGAAAGGTACCCCAAAGACACGAGGAATGAGGATTTTGATGTAAAGATGAGGAACTATCACGTTATGCCTTTTGATTCGCCGCATTCCAGTCAAATCGTAACAAGGCATTGCAAGAGACACTTCATTGCTGCTGAAAATATCTCCTCCTGCTCATTCTCTTTCCCCGGTAATGTACTACAATTTGTATGACACGACATTTTCCCGCCTCTGCAAAGCGGCAGTCAATGAAGTAGAGCGTGATGACATCACACCATGTGTTCCACCCTCGATTCTTCGTTCTTGGGAGGTGCACTGACATCCTACCCAACACAGTAATGAAGAAACGAAGACTCAAGCACTTCATGTGTGTTTGTGTGTGTGTGTATACGCATGCGCGAGCGCAGAAGTAAAGGTTTGCAATATTTCTGAGCCCGATCTAATCGAATAGAACTGATGCTTGAGGGCAGTAACAGATAAGCAAAGGAATAAGTCCCGGAACAATGGTAATTAAAGACATCTGGATGATGTCAGCCTGCCCGAAAGGCTGAATCATAAACAGCTTAGATGCATTCTCAAAATACTCATCTCACATTTTATACCACCATATGTGTGGTTATTGCTTATGTGGGCAGGAATGCTTAATGAGCATTCAGCGCCTCATGCTGCTTTTAAGATGGAAAATGAATGCGCCTTAGGATTTCATGGGGACATTTTTATTATTACTTGAAAAAGGGTGACCAGACAATTACGAAATGGAATTAAGAATTTGAGTAAAGTACAAAATGAGGAGAGACCAACTTGATCATCTATTTCATGGGGCATTAATTATCTTGGCATGTTGGCACCATTTTGGGTTTCAGTGTTTGTGGGACAAACTTCTTGTTCTTTTATTTGATTGTGTGTTTTGCTTGGTGTTGTGGATGTTTCAGCCCAAACTGACCGCACTTGCTGGAAATGAAATATGATGTGGAAATGGAAGATGGAATTTTTAGGACATTTCCTCAGCTTTAAGCATCTGATTTGATGTATAGTTGTTCATGAGCAAGTTGCTAGATGTAATGGCTCAAAGGGAGCTGGATGCTATAAGCTCCCTCTCTTCCTGGCTCAGCAGTCGCAGCTGGGTCTTTTTCCACATTGTTACAGCTAGGACAACAATGGCCAACTTGTGGCTTTCTAGATGTTTTGGCCTACAACCCCCAGAACAGCCAGAATGGACAATGGTGAGGGATCATCAGAATTGTAGGCCAACACATCTCAAAGGCCACTAGTTGCCCATTCCTGAGTTAGGACTCATGAAGATCTTTGCTCCTGAGTTGACTTTTTCTCCTGAGCAGAAGCTAGATGAAAGGGTTTTCTGGTGGCCAAGCAAGCATTCCAATGACAACAGTCCATCTCCCACCTAGTGCACCTCAGCCTGTGCGCCAGACAGCTGCAGGATGAGGGAGGAGAGCCAGGAAACAAGGCAGGGCTCAGGATGGGGTTGAAGCAGTTTTTCGGGACCAGGGCTGGGGTCAAGGTTGGCATGGTCAGGCACTGGCCAAGGGCCCACACTCCAGCAGGGCCTCCCTCTAACAAGAGCATCTACTCTTGACCGTTGCAACCTACTTGTTCCCATGCTGACAATGACAGTGAAAAGGTAGACTGACTAAGGCCATGGGCCTTGCAAAGGTGTCTTACCCAAAGGACCCCAAAACATGGAGCCAGTGCTGTTTGGGACCCCAGGTAGGGAATGCTTGCAATGGGACTCTTCAGGCTGCCCACATCTTCTGTGGGAGTGGGATTTGCTCCAATGGAGCCTGCCCTTAGGTTGGATCAGCCAGGAATCTGACAAAAGTGATATTTATAGCTCAATTTCTCCTGGATCCAGATTGCCTTGCCTATTGCTCATGTTTACTCATTTGCATTGAAGTTTATGGATGGACCCTTATTTTCATGGGTTGCATGGCTCTCCGATTGGCCTCATTAAGCGCATGCTTGACGTTTGCTTGGAAGCAATTGTTTCCTAATTTCTGGCTGATAGAGCCAGACACACTGTATTCTACTGAGAAAGAAAGTGAGCAGAGAGCAGGAACATTAATATCCTTAATGGCTCATGGGGTTTTAATAGTTGTACATGTAATTGCTAGATAATTGTGATTTTTTTTTATCATATGTGATGCGCTCTGACTTATGTTGCCGCTGTCAAGAGTTAAGTTTAACATCATCTTGTTTAATGATCTCTGCGTGAGGAACCCCATTTTCATTACCATTAACGCGCTACTGTCAAATAAAGCAATGTTCGGTTCCTTTTAATATGACCTCCTTCTACGTTTATTAAATTTGATTTGGGGGAATAGTTGCTACTAGTGTGTGGAAGGGATGTATTAACGCGAATTAGCATCATCTTTAATTTGCAGTAAGTTGTTATCTACATGTCCTAATGGGAGCAGTGATGATAGCAGAGGTCTGATTGTTCTAAAATTGACTCATTTCTGCACATGTATTATGGGACTGCTGTGATATACATACATGTTTTTTGGGGATTTTGTTTTGCTGCCCTCTTCTTTTTTTAAAATGTGTCCTGCAGGGGAGAGGAGATAGGGTCTGGAGAGCCTGGCTGGGTGAGGATGGGATGAGGTGGGGTAGAAGCTGCAGAGAGATTCAGCCTTGTTTACTTCTGAGGCGAACACCTGGAAAAAGGCTGAGTGTATGCACAGATTACTCTTGCTGGCTCTGGATAATGGCTAACACCTTATACTTCGATTTATTTATATATTTATTTCACTGCATTTTTAAACCCTGCTCTTCAGTCATAAAAGGCTCCCTGAGCAGCTGACCCAGATTAATAATAAGCCTGTCCCTGCCCTCAAGCTTACACAAAACAAAAGGAAATGTGATTGGGAGAGAGGAGGAAAAAAGAAGCAGCAGAAGAAAAAGAACGCATGGTGCCTGAATCAGAAATCAAGGTTGAACAGTCAATACAAGTGAGGTGGTCAGTTTGTGTGGCAAAATACACTTTTAGCCCCCATATTTCTGCCTGAAGAATAGAGAAGCTCCTGAGAATATGAAAGTTGGCCATCTTTGCTTTAGAGCCACATACCCAAGGCCTTAACTTCAGATCCCCACACAGCTAGCTTACTCTCCATCCCTTCCCCAGTTTTACTGATAGAGATCACTCCTTCCTGCCACTTTTAGCAGCAAGGAAAGAGCAATCTGTAACAGGATTCTTGGGGGAGGAAGTGGAGAGAAGGCTCTCGGCTTCCTCGCTCAGCTGTTCTCAGAGAGATTGATCTTTCTCTGCTGCTAATAGAGAGGAAAGAGTGATTTCTATCAGGGTTGCTGGAATGTGTGCATGTGCAACCCCAGGGGTCAAAAAAGTTGTGCTCCTCTGCTTTAGAGGATGACATTGAAATTCTCCCTTTCTATGCCCCATAAAATAAAAGTGGACATGGCAGCCAGTGGAGGCTGGTGGCTCCGATTTCGGTAGGGCCATGAATCCATTTGGTCAGAACCAGCCAGAACTCTAAAGGAACTATCCAAGGTGCTGAACCCTAGCCCCCAAATGGGTTCACCATCTTGGATAGCTCCTTTAGACTTCTGGCTGCTTCTAACTAGGGCTGTGCATTCCCTCTGATTCACCTCAGAGGCCATTTTGGAGCCCCCGAAACAGCCCCAATTCAACTCGGGGTGCTTTGGGGGTTGCCTGCCTCACCTTGGTGCTGAAGCCAAGGCGAGATTTGGACCCCTAAGGCAAAGCGGGCATGCAGGTCCCTGGGTGCCGGCTGCACAGCCGGCACTCAGGAAAGCAGGTAGCAAGGCCGACGGTGAGTCCATTGGACTCATCTCCCTCTCCCAGTTCTCCCCACTCACCTACTGCTGCCATCAGCAGCAGCGCCCGCCGCATCACCAGCACCTGCTGCATCGCCGGCTGCCATCATCTCTGGCTGCTACATTGCCGGCACCCTCCGCATTGCCCACCACGACCAGGAAATGTGGCGCTCCAATGAGAACCAGGCCGCAATTTCAAGATATCGTGGGAGCTCTGTTTAGTAAATCTATGGTCACAAACGATGGAGTCCATAGATTTACTAAACAGAGCTCCTGTGGTATCTTGAAATCGCGGCCTGGTTTTCATTGGAGTGCCACGTTTCCTGATCACGGCGGGTGATGCAGTGGGCGCTACGGATGATGGCCGCGGACAATGTGGTGGGTGGCGGTGATGCGGCAGTAGGTGAGTGGGGAGAGCCGGGAGAGGGAGGTGAGTCCAATTGACTCACCGCCATCTTTCCTGGGACAGCGGGAGGGAGGGCCCAGTGCCACTCTGAAGTAGCCCGAGGCACCCTGAAGCTCCGGTGCCAATGTGCTTTGGCTTCAGTGTATCTCGGGCTGACCCAGAACCGACTCAGAACTGAGGCGAGGCGGGCCGGATCAGCCTGTCTCACCTCGGTTTCGGGGATTCGGCCCAAGGCGGTGCACAGTCCTACTTCTAATTAAAACCCAAACTGGATTCACAGCCTTACTGAAATCTGAGTCACCAGCCTCCACTGGTGGCAGCCGATGCTGAAAGAGGCAGGAGCAACTCCTTCCTTTCCACTTGTTTCCTTTTCTTGATTCTAAAAGGATATTGATTGATTGATTGATTGATGTATTTGTTTGTTTGTTTATTAAATCCATTAAATGTCTCATACAATAATTTCCCCTAGCCATTGGACAATAATTATAAGATTACAAATAAAGTGACACTAAAATCAAAAATATAAAAATGAAGAAACATACCAGCTCAGCATAAAATAAGGCATCCCACTGCAGGGACTGAGATAATAAAACACAAAAATACCACCATATTTTAACAGATTTAGAAGACTGATTAAAGAAAAAAAACACCTGGGAGGACAGGATTGTCTTAGGGGTTGCCTATATGGTGACGGGTTGCCACCGTGATAAGCAAACCCCTACGTTTTTGCTGCTTCAGGGTGGCAGTGGCTAATCCTGAAGCAGCAGCAAAAGTGCAGAGTTTGGGACAGCATGGACCTCCCCCTGCCCTCTGCCTCAGTAGACAGCGACCAATGATATGCCAGCTGTGCCCCTTCCTAGAGTTGGAAGATGTAACGCGCTGGTAACTTCGAGGCTCGACTTCTGCAATGCACTGTACATAGGGCTACCGCTGTGCCTAGTCCGGAAACTTCAACTAGTTCAAAATATGGCAGCCAGGTTGGTCACCGGTACACCTAGGGGTGACCATATCATGCCAGCTTTTAAATCTCTCCACTGGCTGCCAATTAGTTTCCTAGTGAAGTATAAAGTGTTGCTTATTACCTTTAAAGCTCTACATGGTTTGGGTCCAGGTTACCTGTGGGATCGCCTTCTCCCATACAATCTGACCTGCACACTCAGGTCCTCTGGGAAGAATTTACTACAGTCCGCCAAAACTAGGCAGACAACCATTACCCAGAGGCCCTTCTTTTCTGCCGCTCCCAGACTGTGGAATGGCCTGCTGGAGGAGATTCACCAATTTAAGTCTTCCAGAATTTAAGAAAGCTATAAAGACTGATCCCTTCCGGCAGGCCTCCCCAGTCGAATTTTAAGAGTTTTATTGGCATTTTAACACTGTATTTGTTTTTATTTGTTTTTAATCAGTTTTATGTATTTTATATCATTTGTTTTTAATGTTGTTTCCAGCCTCAATCCAGAGTGAGAGGCAGGTAAGAAATAATAATTATTATAATTATTATAATTATTATTATTATTATTATTATTGTTATTATTATTGCCATCCACCTGGCCACCCCTCTGCTTCGCTCTGGAGAAAAAACCAGTTCAAGTCCCGACTTTTGTTCTTCACAGCTTTGCAGGAAAGCCCCAGGGTGGGTGCAAGGTGGCTGATGCATTGTATAGTTGATGAAGTGCCACTGCACACCCATCCCAGGGCTTTCCATGTGTATAGATAGCCCCTTAGTCTGGCATTGGAAAGACAGCACTGTGGGTGCATTCTAGTTCTTAGGGGTGGGGGGCCACTACCAAAAAGCCCTTTCTTGTTGCCATCCTCTGAGCCTCAGAATGAGGGGGCAGTTGAAGAAGGGCTTCTGTGGAATGCCTTAAAGTATGTGGATGACCTTAAACCTCCACAACCTAGATCTTTGACATTGTGGGTTCTACTGGGAACCAACTTCCCTGAGGGGTAGTTGTGTTACAGCAAAAGCAACAGTACTGTGGCAATGTAAAAGACCAGGAAAAAAATTCTAAGAGGCCCAGACAGCTTCGGCTATGGGATTAAATAAATAAATAAATAAAAATAAATAATAGAGGTGCATGTTAAACTATAGCTAGATCTACACTACTGCTTTATAGCAGTATTGAAGTGCACTGTTGGGGCACAATCCACATTCCATAGACCACTTTCATAGTGTTGTATCCTGCTTTTTATTCCATGTTTGAAATGATTAGACACAAGGTGTCGATCTGGACCATGTGTAGACTATGTTTTGTCTGTCAAGCAAGGTTCGAACTAGAGTCTGGATATTTGCAAAGCCTTGTAAAACTGAGCATGATCAAAAACATAAAAGACCAGAATTGCTTAATTGCTGAACCTGTATATTCAAATTTAGACATGAAAAGACAGGTCAAAAGAAAAGGGAAGTCCTGTAGTTTGAAGAGAATCTTATCTTTTGCTTTTCTTCAGTTCAGTCACGGAGAAGGAAAGCTTGGACTATATCTGCCTACCTCAGTTCTGAGAGACACACCCTTTGTTGCAGGTCATTAAACTATTAGGCATGTTTTGACATGATGCACTGCTTGCTCCAGGGCTATGGGATGCCCTCAGTTCTTCTGCAGCAATGCTCTGAACAATAAGAAGCCAAACTGTAATTTGTACTTCTTAAAATTTCCAATGATGACAGAGTGTTGGCGAAGCTTCATGATTCTGTCTGATGAAGCATTGACAAGTTATATTAGGAACATTAGAGTGGGAACACCTTGAAGGCCTTAATCAGAAGTGCAGCCACAGTCCAGGTAACCCCAAATAATAACCCAGAGAGTGGCCAGTGACAAGTGAGTCACCTCCATCAAGGGGGAGGATGAAGTAGGGTGACCACATTTGGGAAACTAAAAAAGAGGACACCCAGTGGGGTGGGGGTGGGAAAGCAGCTTTCAGGGGCCTCTGGGATGCATGTCATTCACCTCCACCACCTTAAAGGCCCCAAATGGGGTGGAGGAGGGGAAAGTGTGTCATTCCCACCCTCCACTGCTCCAATCAGGGCCTTTTCTATAATGTCTGGGAATGACACGCTTTCCCCTTTCAGGCCCTGATTGGAGCAGTGTGAGGGAAATGACCCACCTCCAGAAGGTGTGTCATTCCCTCCCACCATGCTAATGCAGCCTTCAAAGGGAAAGCGTGTCTTTCCAGAACATTATAGAAAATTACAGAAAATCCCCCCTGACACCCAGAAGAGAACAAAAACCAGGACAAATCCGGGGAAATCCTGACAGTTGGTCACCCTAGGATGAAGCATCTATTTTTTGGGCAGCTTTGAGAAATGGCTGAGATAGTTTTCAGGGAGGAATAGTTTTGAAATTTTCTGCACCGGTCCTCCTTTTAATATGGTCACCCTAAGAAGGTCTTTAGGCAGGAATCCAGGAACATTAGGCTAATAAATAAATAAAAATGAAATAGCATTGCTTTAGGAGCTACCAATGGCTTAATGTGAAGAAATTCCTGACAGTAACCAACTACCATGTTCCCAAACCCCAGCACTGTAGTGCATTCCCACCAAAGATGAGAGCAGGTATTACCACACCCCTTCCAACAATATTGACTGTAATTTGGATGTATCCATTCCAGAAAGTTTTGTTAAGATGCATCAGTTGCAAGAGGTGCATTTGGAAATGCATACTTGGGGATGTTCACTAGAACTGGCATATTTTATATGAAAGAAATTAAGTCTGAGACCGCTTTCTGGTAAAAAGGCAGTTACTTGCACTCTGAAACTGTAACCTTCCGAATAAGGAAAACAAGAGCATTTTAACAAAATAAAAATAAAAATGGCAGCTTTCTCTGCCAGGATTGCAAGTGTATATAATTACCTTGTGAGAATGGAGGGGAGGTTAATGTAATCTCTAGGTCCCGATGACAAATCGGATTATACTTCTTTTGGAAATAACAGCTGAGGCAAGTTTAAAGTAACCTGACATTGAGGCCCTTTCTACACCATAGGGGTGTAGAGGGAGGTAGGGAGGGCGATCCCGGAAGTACCTAATACACACCATCGGCATACAGGGAGGGACGGAAGGCAATCCCAGAAGTACCTAATACACACCATCGGCACACAGGGAGCAGGCGGGGGCCAACCCAGGCAAGAAGCCTGGGGTGGAAAGGGCCTCAGTCTTAAAGAGTTTCAGTTCCAGAGGTGTTTCCCCCACACACTTCCTCATTATTGCAGTGTCAATGCTATAGCCCTGTTCAGGCATTCTAGAACAGGTGAGGCAGGAGAGTGAGAATGCGCACACAAGGTCTACCCTCTCCCCCATCCCCATCCTCGTCACCCCTCGTGTTGAGGGCAAACATCTGACATGGAGAGCCTCTTCTGTCCATGGGGGCTCTCTCCGTGGGATGTAGAAGCCTGGGTTCCCTGTTATAACTTTATTGTTATAGGGATTTCCTTGTTTTGAGTTTGTGGAAAGGTTTGTCCTTAAAGGGCCCCAGTAGAAGAAGAGGGAGGGAGGAGAAGAGGGAGAGAAACAAGAGGGGGGGAGTCAATGGAAGGGAAAACATGGTGAATAAGAGTTTGCATTCAGATGTTATTTCTGAGCCCTCCTTGCTGAGAACCTCCCCACACAAACCTCCCCACTTTGGAGGTTCACCTTGAACATTTTTGGGAATATTGCAACCTCATCTGCAGCTTACAGGCAGTGGGCAGTGTTGCAGTTAGTTCATGGGAATTTGAGCATAGCTGGGACATACTAAAACAAAGGACAGTACTTGCCCATAGGAAAACCATACTTGCCCATAGAGAAACCATACTTGCCCATAGGGATCCATTGCATAGCACTTGCGCATAGGGATTCATTGCATAGCACTTGCCCATAGAGAAACCATACTTGCCCATAGGGATTCATTGGAGAGCACTTTCCCATAGAGAAACCATACATGCCCATAGGGATTCATTGCATTGCACTTTCCCATTGAGAAACCATACTTGCCCATAGGGATTCACTGCATTGCACTTTCCCATTGAGAAACCATACTTGCCCATAGGAATTCCTTGGAGAGCACTTTCCCATAGAGAAACCATACTTGCCCATAGGGATTCACTGCATTGCACTTTCCCATTGAGAAACCATACCTGCCCATAGGGATTCCTTGGAGAGCACTTTCCCATAGAGAAACCATACTTGCCCATAGGGATTCATTGCATTGCACTTTCCCATAGAGAAACCATACTTGCCCATAGGGATTCACTGCATTGCACTTTCCCATTGAGAAACCATACTTGCCCATAGGGATTCATTGGACAGTACTTGCCCATAGGGATTAATTGCATAGCACTTTCCCATTGAGAAACCATACTTGCCCATGGGACGGTGTAAAAGCCAGAACAGAACAGGCCGGAACGACCCCTTTATCTTAAAAAAAAACCACGCCAAAAACAGTGACATGTGTTAGAAACACTTGAGAACAATATTTTAGGACTGAAAACAAACCAAACTCACTACTCACACATTACTTAGTGGGACAGATATAATACGCCACAAAACAGCCACGAAAACCACGTTCGGATGCCCATTACAGGCCATAGTCCATATTGCGCAAACAGGCCAGAACGGCAACTTTGAAATGAGCCAACCAAACCAAACTCACCACTCACACATTACCTGTCAAACCCAAAAGCATGAACTTTCATAAATTCATAGAAAATACACGCTTGAACCAATTTTCATGAAACTTGGCACAACATGAGTAACTATATTCCATCTGCAATGTGACCAAGTTTCAAGTTTCTAACTTTTAAAATAAAAACGTTACAGCCGTTTATTCTCCAAGGCAAACTTTTGGAGAAAATGCGCGAAAATTGCAATCTGATTTTCCGATTTTCTCCAATTAAAATCGGACAACAAAAATCTTATCGGAAAAATCAGAGCTCCAAGGGACTGCATCGGAATCATTAACTGGATGCCCGATTTCCTCCGATTTTATTCGGAATCAGACATCGGATCCGATACGATGCACATCCCTAATGTAAATGGTGAACAGCATAGGGAATAAAATAGAGCCCTGTGGAACCCCATGGCCTAGGTGCCACGGCACAGAGCAATAATCCCCCAGCACGGCCATCCAAGTAGGAGTGGAACCACTGCAACACAGTGCCTCCAACTCCTAGCCCAGACAGTCTATCTAGAAGGATACCATGGTCAATGGAACTGAAAGCTGCTGAGAGGCCCAAGAGAATAAACAGGGTCACACTCCCCCTGTCCCTCTCCTGGCAAAGGTCATCCCACAGGGTGACCAAGACAGTTTCAGTTACAAAACCAGGTTTGAATCCCAATTGAAATGGATCTAGATAATCCGTTTAATTCAAGAGTGCCTGGAGATGCCCTGCAATCACCCACTCAAGCAACTTGCCCAAGAAGGGGATGTTATCCACCAGCCTATAATTGATACCATCCTCTGGGTCGAGGTTAGGCTTTTTCAGGAGTGGTCTGATTACCACCTCTTTTAAAGAGGCCGGCACCGCTCCCTCTCTCATGAGAAATTGATAACCTCCTGGATCCAGCTGGTGATCCCCTCCTTAATTGATTTAATAAGCCATGAAGGGCAAGGGTCAAGCACACAGATGGTCAACCGGACTTTGCCAAGCACCTTGTCCACATCCTCGGGCCTCAGATATTCGTTGCATTCCAACAAAGAAATCTGGAAAAGGATTTGAGGGCTGAAATGTGTTGGAGTTCTTTCACTACATTAAACGTCCTTTTTCTACCCCTTTGACCTGGGCTTTTTTGGCAGAACATTTATATCCCACCTACCTCCCAGAAATTCATGGTGAACAGAAATGGTATTTAACAATTTTGTAACAGCCTTGTGGGATAGGTTAGGCTGAGAGAGGTGAATGGCCACAGGTCATTGCAAGATTCATGATGGAATGGGTTCAACCCATCCTAGTCTGATATTTTGAGTGCTACACCACACCACACCACACCACACCACACCACACCACACCACACCACACCACACCACAACAATGGGCTTCGGTATGAAACTGTCTTTGCAGATCTTCGTTCTGGATTCGGTTAAAGTTTGTTAGCTCTTCCATTTAGAACACTGGAAGTGGTTTGGTCGATTGTCTTCACTCACACAGAACTTGACATCCTGGGCTATTTCTCAAATGAGTTTCTACCTCACTTTGCTCACCCATGATCTGCTTTTTCAGGTTATTTTGCACAATATGAACCACGGCCCGGAACGAGCATTGGAACGTGGATTTTGTGGCTGTTTCCTGGCTTATTCTATCTCTCCCACCAAGTAATGTGTGAGCAGTGAGTTTGGTTGAGTTGGCTCACTTGGAAGCTGCCGTTCCAGCCTGTTTTGCACAATATGGACTATGACCTGGAACGGGCACCGGAATGTGGCTTTCGTGGCTGTTTTGTGGCATATTCTATCTGCCCCACCTAGTAATGTGTGAGTAGTGATTTTGGTTTGGTTGGCTGACTTCAAAGTTGCCATTCCGGCCTGTTCTGCGCAATATGAATTAAGGCCCGGAACGGGCATCGGAACGTGGTTTTCGTGGCTGTTTTGTGGCGTATTGTATCTGTCCCACTTAATAATGTGTGAGTGGTGAGTTTGGTTGAGTTGGCTCATTTCGAAGCTGCCGTTCCGGCCTGTTTGCGCAATATGGACTATGGCCCGGAATGAGCACCGGAACGTGGTTTTCGTGGCTGTTTTGTGCCGTATTGTATCTATCCCACCTAGTAATGTGTGATGGTTGAGTTTGGTTGGTTTCAGTCATTCAGAAGTGGCCGTTCCGGGCCATTAATTCTGTTCCGGATATTGTTCTGGAAGTTATGGGGTTAATAATAATATAATATTGTAATGGTTTCAGTCCTAAAATATTGTTCTCAAGTGTTTCTAACACATGCCACTGTTTTTGGTGTGGTTTTTTTAATATAAAGGGGTCATTCCGGCCTGTTCCGTTCCGGCTTTTACACCATCCCATGGGCAAGTATGGTTTCTCAATGGGAAGTGCTATGCAATGAATCCCTATGGGCAAGTATGGTTTCTCTATGGGCAAGTGCTACGCAATGACTCCCTATGGGCAAGTGCTGTCCAATGAATCCCTATGGGCAAATATGGTTTCTCAATAGGAAAGTGCTATGCAATGAATCCCTATGGGCAAGTATGGTTTCTCAATGGGAAAGTGAAATGCAGTGAATCCCTATGGGCAAGTGCTGTCCAATGAATCCCTATGGGCAAGTATGGTTTCTCTATGGGCAAGTGCTATGCAATGAATCCCTATGGGCAAGTGCTGTCCAATGAATCCCTATGGGCAAATATGGTTTCTCAATGGGAAAGTGCTATGCAATGAATCCCTATGGGCAAGTATGGTTTCTCAATGGGAAAGTGAAATGCAGTGAATCCCTATGGGCAAGTGCTGTCCAATGAATCCCTATGGGCAAGTATGGTTTCTCTATGGGCAAGTGCTATGCAATGAATCCCTATGGGCAAGTGCTGTCCAATGAATCCCTATGGGCAAGTATGGTTTCTCTATGGGCAAGTGCTATGCAATGAATCCCTATGGGCAAGTACTATGCAATGAATCCCTATGGGCAAGTGCTATGCAATGGATCCCTATGGGCAAGTATGGTTTTCCTATGGGCAAGTACTGTCCTTTGTTTTAGTAGGTCCCAGCATAGCTAGCCTTAGGATAGTGATAGTCTACTATTTAGTTTCCTGCTCCTCCCCTTCCTTTCCCTCTTCTCCGACCTTCTCCATTGCTGGAAGCATATCTGTTTGCTTTCTCCCCGCTGGTGTTATAGAACAAAGAACTTTGTCTGATACTATATGCTGTACCTGCATCTTACATGCAAGAAACTGTGAGTAAGCCATTTCCCCCTTTCTTCACTAAAAAGAGTCTGGTCTTTTTTTTTTAGCCTTCTGTGTGCATGTGGGACTGGTAAATGCTCATTCTGTTCGGCCTTTTGCTTTTCTCTGCTTACTGCCTTTTTAACAGGAGGCAGCAACACCAAATAATCCCATCAAGCAGGAGGGTGACAAGAACAGTGATGGAGGGAGGGGCGGAGCTTGCACTCTCATTCTCCCTCTCTGCATGTTGTTGAAAGCTTAAGTTTTAAAATGACTGACTAGGGCAAATGTGGTTATCACTTATGTATCGCCAGTGAAGAGGACAAGAGAGGAAACATACTTGCAAAACATCGGCACATGCTAATCAATATGGAGAGATGCAAACTTAGGCATAAGTACCATAATTCTAATAGAAATACATCACCATCGTGAGGAAGACTGTGGCCAGGTAACCTGTGTGATGGTTCAGTCTGCAGACCAGGTGCTCACTATTGATGCACAACTTCAAGGCCATTGCTCTTCCTTGGATTGAAACCATCTTTGGATTGGACAACCCTTCAAATAGAGCATTTCCCTCTGTGAAGCAGGGCACATGGCTTCTTTATGTGTATATGTCTTTTAAATCAGTGCAACTGCCTAAAACCTTAAGGCTATCAAGATGATTAAGGCTACGATCCGATGTGCACATACCTGTGTAAATGAACTGAATGGGACTTGCTTTTGAGTAAATGGCCTTATAGGCCCCTTCCAACTCTACTATTCTATGATCCATATAAGATTGTTCTGCAGGTACCATTGTATTGAGACATTATCATCCAATTGTAGAAGAGTCAATATATAGTGGAAAATAATTAAACTAATATATAGCAAATAAAACAATTTAAAAATGCAGCATTTTCTAATAGAAAGGAGTTCGCTTTTATTTTTTTAGGACTATAGATTATTTGGTCTGTTTCTTTATGTCAGTAAAACACTTTTCCTGTTCTGAAAAACTCAGCTTGCGATGTTCCCAAAAATTGCAGAATACAAGAATTGTGAAGCTGCAAGCAACTTAAAGGTTGAGATTTGTGTCAGTAACTAATTCCTGTACTGCCACACTTCCTTGTAGAATCTAGTACATTAATCTGTTCCATCAAGATAGCGTTGTGTTGCAAGCTGTTGATTACAAAAGCTTCACCATGCCCATTACATTTACACTGTTGGTGAAAAATGTGGCAGCTACGCCGGTAACTGGAGCATGGTATCCGAACCATATTACACCTGTTCTGAAAGGCCTGCACTGGTTGCCAATTGCTTTCTCGGCTCAATTCAACGTATTGGACTTAACTAGTGCTGTGCCCAAAAATTTAATTATTCTGTTTTTGGCATTTTGTGGGAGGCGGGGGAGCGATGAAAACTCTGGCAAAAGAGGTTGGGGAGGTGAGAATATTGGAGAATTTTCTCCTTGGGGAGGGAAACATACCTTTTGTAGTATAGTCAGTTGTTGAGGGGGTCTTCTTCCTTTCTATTTTTTTTTTTAACAAACACCCCCGGCACTTGCAGAAGCCCAGGAGTTCTTCCTGAATGCCTTTTGGAGAGGGAGAGGTGAAATGGTCTCCAATAGCCATTCAGGAAGAACTGCTGGGCTCCTTCAAGTTCTCTGTGTGTGTGTGTGTTTTATAAAACAACAACAACTAGAAAGAAGATCCCCACAATAGCTGGCTACACTATAAAAAGGTACGTGGAAATGCTGTCCCCCTCCCCAAAGAGAAAATTCTCTGAAATTCCGCCTCTCCCTGCAAAAGAGGCAGGAAAAGATGCCTCTTTCGCAGGGAGTGAAAAAGTCCCCAAAACAGGGGTCAGGATTCAGCACAGTACTAGTGTTGAACCATAAAGCCCTAAATGGCTTAGGGCCTGCCTATGTAAGCCCCCCCCCCCCCCCCGGTCTCAATATGAACATGCCCAAGTACTAAGATTTACAAGAGAGGCCCTTTTGAGGGCACCATTACCTGTATAGACCCGTTTGTTGGGCTCACGTGAAATATCTTTCTCCTTTGTTGCCCCCAAACTATGGAATGTGCTCCCCCAAGAAGTACAATTGGTCCTCACTCTCTTGGCCTTTAGAAAGGGTGTAAAGATGCATCTTTTCCTTTTATCCTTTTAAAATACGTAGTTTTTTTAAATATTGTAATGTTTTAATGTTCTTGTTTTTATCATTTTAGCAGATAAAAGTGGCTAATAATAATAATGCCCAAGAGGAAAAATGTAAATGTTCAACATCATAACCAGAAAGAACTTTACAAGATGGCCGAATATATTGAGATTCTCCCTACTAATGAGGATTTCATGACATGTTAAATAACTGACTTTCCTAGAGTCCATTAGCATGTCTTTCACATATATCTCCACAAAGGAAATGACATGTCATTATTATGATTTGAAGAAGAGCCTGCTGGATCATACCAAAGGCTTGTCTCGTTGAGCATCTTGCTATAGCTCTCTCCTGCTCTTGTTGATACCAGAGGAAATATATAACTAGTAGGCTCTTGACTAGTAAATCTATAACTCTTGGCTACTAGGCATTAAAAGCTTCATCCTCCATGAATTTGTCTAATCTCCCTAAATTGATGACCATTGCCCCATCTGTGCCAGGGGTGCACAACCTTTTTGGCCCCCACGGCCACAGGTAATGCTGGTTGGGGTGCTGCATGCACAAATGCACATGCAGACACACACTCACAGATGAATGTATGAAGGCTCAAAGGGGACAATACGTGTGATCCAACTTTACCCCTCTCCACATGTTAACTCAATGTGAAAAGGACAGGAATGTTTCAATATCAATGCTCATCTATTAGTCCATGTTCTGGTCTACACACGTACCTGCTGGTTTAGGAAAGGAGAATAGCGAGAGAATGAAACTCCAATTACCCTCCCCCACTTGCATAACTTCATCTGGCACATGTGGATACGGCCTCTGGGAATATCTAATGAGTTGGTTTTGGAACATCTTTAAACGTCTAGCGACTTGTTTTGATTAAAAGCCAAACTGTATAATCATAAAAACTCTTTGAACTAAACTGAGGGGTGTGCATGCGTATGTCCATCTATCTGACATCTCTATCTAAATTAGGGCTAGAACCTCAAATTCAGTCATTGTTGAGTTCCAATCCAGTCCTGGTGTTCCTCCGATGACCATGCAGATGCTCCCTCCATGGGAATAAAAATGGTGGTTCTCTAAAGTGTGCTGTTTATCGCTCTCCCCATCATAGGCACACATCTTCAATTCCTTCCACCTCCCCACTCCATGAAGTTGCAGTTGCTCCCTCCCCAGCTGGCGGGGGGAGCATCTGCAAGGGAAAAGAGGTGGGGGAAAGAAAGGTTAAACACCTCCAAGTCTGTTCCCTATATAACATTGACAAAGGCAAGTTTGGGAATACACAACAATAGATAGTTCTGCCCAGTAGGGAACATGTAGCTCTCCAGATGTTGTTGGACTGCAACTCCCATCAGCCCTAGCCAGCATAGCCAATGGGAGTTGCAGTCCAGTGACACCTGGAAGGCCAGATGTCCCAAATCCATTTGCCCTTTCTGTCACCTGGCACCTCTTGAGTTAGTAAACGGCAGTGCCTCCTTTTGACCAGCTGCCTTAGTGGCGCTGAAGAGCACGGGATAACAGAACAGCAGCTCCCTCTGCTGGCAAGCCATCAGAATGTGGCACAGAGAGCGAGGGACATCTGGCTGCCATGGTCACTTCTTTCACAGTCCTTGGGCCGTTATTGAGAGATGCACTATTTGGGTGCAATTGATAATAATAATAATAATAATAATAATAATAATAATAATAATAATAATAATAGCCCGCCTCTCCCTTCGGATCGAGGCGGGGAACAGCAACAATATAAAACACAGAAATCACAACAGTTAAAATCTTAAAAGCAAGAGAAAAATACAACATTAAAAACATCTTAAAATTCATCTGGATAGGCCTGTCAGAAGAGGACAGTCTTCATGCCTCTCTTGAATTCATGAAGACTGTCAATTTGTCTAACCTCCTCCGACAGACCATTCCATAGTCTGGGAGCGATGGAAGAAAAGGTCCTCTGGGTAACACCCGCCAGCCTAGTTCTGGCTGGCTTGAGTAAATTCTTCCCAGAGGACCTAAGTGTGCGGGGCGGATTGTACAGGAAAAGGCAATCCCGCAGGTACCCTGGACCCAAACCATGTAGGGCTTTAAAGGTAATAACCAACACTTTATACTTCGCCCGGAAACTGACTGGCAGCCAATGAAGTGATTTTAAAACTGGTGTAATGTGGTCACCCCTAGATGTACTGGTGACCAATCTGGCTGCCATATTTTGAACAAGTTGAAGTTTCCAGACTAGGCACAAAGGTAGCCCTACGTACAGCGCATTGCAGAAGTCAAGCCTAGAAATGAATCAAATGGGCCTTTCATTAACAAAAGCTGCTTGGTTGGCCTAGCCAAGTAGGGCATGTGGGCTTTCCTAGGAAAACAAAGAGCTGCCGTTATATATGACATTTCAAAAACTTCCATCCTATTTGTGGGTAGAGAAATTGGGGGGACAATTTCACCGAATTTGTTCAGGCGGAGGAGAAATTCTTCAACAATTTCTCACAGGCATCTCTACTGGTGAGGGTTGTAGATAAAGATTTAACCACAGTGATTAAGGCTTTTTGCCTTAGTCACCATGGTTAAAGCCATGGTTTAAGGTGTCTTCTGAACAGGGCCACCTTGGATGCACACAAAATCTATGAGTTTATGTGCATCCATAACATAAAGGGTGGGTAGGTTGGGGTAGCCATCCGTGAACTGAAAGCTGTGAAACACATGCAAAATCTGCAAATAAAAACAGAAGAATGGAGGATTCCTAATGCACTAGTTCCACTTCAGAAACAAGACAAAACAAAAGTGTTTTCACATGATATAAAATCTGTTTACATAATAAACACATAAACAGGCAGCACACACACACACACACACACACACACACACACACACACAACTAAACACTTTTTACAACCAACAATAAGAAAGTTAAAAACCTGCCAAATGCCCAAGAGTAGAGGAAGATCTTAACATGGCACCAAAAATATAACTATGTTGGTGCCTCACTGAAGAGATCATTCCATAATTGGGGGGCCACCATTGACAAGGCCCTTTTCCTTGTTGCCACCTTTTGAGCCTCCCTCAGAGGAGGCACCCAGAAGAGGGCCTTAGATAATGAGTGTAATATATGGGTAGCACTTGAGGTTTGTCAGGTGGCAATATCTAAGGCAGTGGTGGAAAATGTATGGCCCTCCAAATGTTATTGGACTGCAACTCCCATTGGCCCCAGCTAGCATGGCCAATGGTGACAGATGATCGGTCACAGTCCAACCACATCTGGAGGACCACACATTCCCCATCCCTGATCTAAGGCTCTGGTGCTGCCTTCTACTTTCTCAGTTTACTGAAAAGTTGGGCTGATGTTCCAGTAGGAAGATAGGAAATGGCCTTATACTGAATCAGACCATTGTTCCATCTAGCTCAGTATTGTTGACACTGATTGGCAGAAGCTCTCCAGGGTTTCGGGCAAGAATTTAGCTGGAGACAACTCTACCTGGAGATAGTGAGGAGACCTTCTGCATGCTATGGTACCATCCTCTCAACCATTGCCCTATGCCATTTAGAGTGTCCAGACTCCACTTCCAGCCTCACCACTGTGATCACTAGAATAGCAACGCTTCTGCCAAAGAGGCTGCCTTGGCGACATTGATAGGAATCTAGTTTTTATCTATTTCCTTGCAGCTTAGCTCCCCCCCAGCCCCAGCAATCTGATACATACAAGTCCTGCAAAGTCAGCTATGAGTCATTCAGTGCAAAAGCTCCATTTTGGAGCCCACTCCCTCCTTTTGGGGCTATGGAACGAAGCTATTTGGAGAAAGGCAACGTTCAAGGGAAATGAGATATTGGAGCCGGCACCCTGCGGTTAAGAAGCTCCTTGCCAATCCATTGCTTAACAATGTTCATGGAGAGTGTACTATTTACATAAAGTGGTCAATTAGGGATGAAATAAACACATCTGAAAGAAGCTAAACAATGGCTTTTTCAGTGATTAGCTGCAAAATCAGTTTGCATAAAGAAAATGCTATCTGATTTCTGATGGTACCATACTTTCTCCAAAGCGCGGGATTATGCTCCAGCAGGGTCCCTCCAGTAGCAAAGCCTGGAGCATGTTTGAAGTTGCAGAGATCTCAATGGTGTCTCTGTGGAGGTCACAGAAATTTGCAACGGAATCAAATGACTTTGGATTTCTACGACTCTGAGCCACAGGTTCTGCAGTGGATCGGCTTTTCATAGTCACATGGATTCTGCAGATTTGCAGATGGGTTCTTTTATTTAAAAAAAAATCTGGAATTCTGTGCAAATTTAGTTGTAGAAAAATATGTAGAATAAAAAACATTGCCTGAAAACACACATTTCCTCCATAGGCTAAAGGAGGAAACTGCATGTGCTGGGGAGGGGGGGCTTCGGTATTTTTGCAGATATGAATTTGTGCAAATTTGGGAAATTGGAAAAAAATCACATTTCTTCAATGAGCAGATGATGGACTGAAAGCCACTTGGCAATCCATGAATTGCAAACAGAACAGGTTCTAGAAATTCCATCCATCCCTAGGTTCCTCATCTGTGAATAGTTTTAGTTCCACATCCCCTCATCTGGAGGCACGGCCGAAAGAGAGCCAGTGTGGTGTAGTGGCTAAAGTGTTGGACTAGGAGTCCCCTCTTGGCCATAGAAACCGCTGGGTGACTTTGGGCCAGTCACTGACTCTCAGCCCACCCTACCTCACAGGGTTGTTGTTGTGAGGATATAATGGAGAGGAGGAAGAGCATCTAAGCTACTTTGGGTTTCTTTCAAAAGGGAAAAAGATGGGATATAAATGCAATAATAAATAAAATAAAATAAAAATAAATTGTTTTCCATATGGTAAACCCAGAAGAATACTTTATTGCGATCACTCATCTTACCTTGTGTCTGGGCAAATCAAGATTACACATGTTGGCTTGGAAGTAAGTCCCATGTAGTTCAATGAGGATTACACATAGCCCTGCAGCTTAAATTTCTTTTCCACCTGTGGATCTAATGGGTATACCCAAACATTAATTATAATTATTGTTATAATGTAATTATATAATTATAGCCAAACAACCTTGGTTTCATCTTGGAGTAAACAATGGATACATTGCTGCAGAGTCACAAGGCATTTCAATGCTGTCAGAGCAAATGTCCTTAAAATGGGAGCAAGCAATTCTGCAGACCTGACTTCAGGAAGTTTTAGAATTCCAATGGGACAGCAAAGCTCATTTCCAGTGCAATCTTGCTATGCAGAAAATGTCTAATGAGACTATGTGACGGCAACCATCAGCATTTGAAACACAGATAAAAATGATTGTGAGATAGATATGAATGCTGTGAGCTCAAAGCTGCAGTCTTAAGTTTACTTAGGGTGCAATCCTAGGCATGTTTAAACAGAAAAAAATCCTACAAGTCCCAGCATTCACAGTCAAATGTGCAATGGCCAAGCAGCTGCCCATGGGGAACCCACAAGTAGGTTATGTGGAGCACTGTCTCCCCACCCACCAAGGTCAGGGTCACCTCTGGACCCACCCCAGAGCTGAATGTGTGTGGCTTCCCCTTTCAGACCTTCTGCCCAACCCATGAACTTCTGAGGGTGGAGCCAGAAGGGATGGCAGCTAATGTGGTGAGACTAGCATGGACAGCCCCCCCTTTTCTCCCATGCCTTCTTTGGACATGTGCAGAGGAGGGTGATTTCTGAAGAGGGCTTTAAACAGTAGAGATGGGCAAAATGGGAAGTGCTTGCCTCAGCGCTGCTGCTACCCGCCCCCATGAGCCGGGCTTCACGAGCATCTGCCAATTGCTTGTGAGGCTTTTGCAAGCGGTCAGCAGCTGCCTGCAGGTGCTCCCAGAAATATGTTAATAGGGACTTTAAGGCCCCATTGGCACAGAATGGTGGTGGGAAACCCATGATTTCCCCCTTTTGCGCTTTTCCCCCTTTTGCACCAGTGGTGGCCACCATTAACATGGGAGGGGGAAATGCGCATTTCCAGCAACGGCTGCAGGCTGCTGCCGAGCACTTGCCGAGGCCTCGTGAGCACTCACCAGAGGTCCATGCTCAGTGCTGGTGCTCCTGACTGGGTCTGTGAAGGCCAGACGTGGGGGGTCCGCTGCCCTCATAGACCCAGTCAGGCACTTGCGACACTCTAAACAGCTGGCATTACTATCCACATGGGAATGGTTTAAAGAAAATCAGTGATGATTTTCAAGCATCCTTTTCCAGACAGAAATATATTCGAGCTAAAAATAGTCTATTTTGGGCTTATGGGCTTCTTAGACTGTAGGTAATGACTTGAAAATAGCGAGTGAGGGGGTGGCATGAATCAGGAAACAGCACTTTATATTCAGGCTGAGTTTGACGGTGTTAAGTGCAGTGTATATGCATCTAACCTTCAAATCCCCATTCACATGCTTAACAATGGTAGCTATATTATTTCGTTATTTGTGACATTTGGCGAGTATTTCCCTCACCACCCACGGCCTATTCCATTTGCCAAACATTTTTTTAAAAAAGTCCAATGCATGGATGAGAGGATTTCTGCCATGTTGTTCTTTTATTTGGTTTACTCTGCTCTGGATTCTACCCTGCCTGAATTCTCATTTAATTAGAAGAGTTTCCACAATCTGTTTCAAAACTGCTGAGTAAAGGCATTTGGTTTGGTTTGGTTGTTGGTAAAAGTCTTTTTAATAATCACCACCACAACAAGAGGAGGAACAACAACTCCTCACTCTGTCTCTGGGCACTCTGCAGGCAGCAGTTTTGGAAAATCTGCAAGGGAAGAAGCCCTGGTTAACCTCTAGGGAGCTTTTAAGAAAGCTCAAGCAGCCAGAGAGGCTGCAAGGACAGAACAGGATAAAAATGGTAAAATAAAGAGCACACACACACACATGCACACACAAACCCCTCATCCACCTCTTGAAGACCTGCATACTGAGAAATTTCTCCAAATTTTTCAACATCCATGCAAAAGAGGCAGAAAAATGACAAAAGAATGGCTGCCTCTTTTATAAAGAAACAAAGAGGTTGTGAAAGGTGGGTGAGGGTGGGGGTGGGTGTGGGGTTCAGCTCAGCTCAGCATACACACACATGCACACACACAGATTTATAGTATACTTGTCAACTTTTAGACCAGGGCACATGCTGCCCCTATCCATATACCTTATTTTTAAAAAATATATATATACTCACCAAAAATGGTGTCCATCGCAGATATGGAGCACCCAAAGGGTTAAATTAATCTTGGAAACAAGTTAAATTTAACCCTTGTAGCACTACAGAAAGGTTTACCACCAAATAACCTAACCACAGTAATACACGCACTGGTAACTTCCCAATTAGACTACTGCAATGCACTCTACGTAGGGCTGCCCTTGAAGACGACTCTGAAGTTGCAGCTAGTGCAAAATGCAGCAGCCAGACTGCTGACTGGAGAATCTCATAGAGACCATATAACACTGGTCTTAAAGGAATTGCAATGGCTGCCAATATGTTTCCGGTCAGAATTCAAGGTATTGGTAATGACGTTGAAAGTCCTAAACAGCTTGGGACTTCGATACTTGAGGGAGCGTCTCTCCCTGTATCTGCCTGCCCGAGACCTGTCAGAGGAGCCCTTCTCCGTGCCCCATCAGTGTGAGATATATGCTATGGTGGGACATGGGAGAGGGCTTTCTCTGTTGTGGCGCCCCGGCTGTTGAATGCCCTTCCCTGGGGGCTCGATGGTGCCAGCACTGGCTTCATTTTGGCGCCAGATTAAGACACAGCTTTTAAACAAAGCCTGTGATGGCCTGCACACTGTCTTATTTTATTTGAATTTTACTGTTTTAAAATTTCATATTGTTTTTAACATATGAATGGTTTAATTTATTTTAGAACTGTATATTTATTGTTCTATTTTATATGTATGATTATATGTAACCTATTTCTCTTCCACCATTTTGTAACTGATAGAAGAAAACCTACATGTTTTCCTCTAAGCTCCAAAACACAATCAATTCCCAGACACAGAGCCTATCTACACTACTGATTTAAAACAGTTTATAACAGATTAAAACCGGTTAATAACCGGTTTAAAACTGTTATAAACCATTTTAAAGCAGGAGTGTAGATAGGCTGATAGTTGCATCATTTCCTATGGTCCTTAGGTATCGCCTTTCTGAAGCCACCTAAAGGCTGCTGTCCCCTCAAACTGCAGAGTTCTTTTAAGAAGCAAAGAGCCAGGAAGCAGGGAGGAGCCAGTTGTGGTCCAGCATCAGATGTGTTCCATTGACAAATTTAAAATGGCAGTTGCCTAGAAAGTGTGATGATTTCTATTTCCTTCCTTCTAGGCACAGATGGACCTGTGAAAAAGAAGCACACCATTCCAAAAGTACCTATGATGTGTTAATTGGAGAGAGTAAGAAAACATGGACTTATAGACATGCAAGGTGGCTTCAACTGAGCCGGGGCCCATTGCAGCCTTAGTGTCCAAACCAGAAGTAAAATGAATTTTCCTCCCAAATTTCTGCACTGCAAATTGTGATGGTGAATAATCTCCGGATGTTCTATTTGTGCGGATGTTTTCCGAATAATTAATATTCGCTGTGTCGCTATTTGACATCCAAAGATTTTTCAGCAGCTGTCAACATTTGACAGTATCTGACAGCTGGCATAGAGCAGCAGTCAACACTTGACAGTATCTGACAAGTAGCAGTGAGTATTTGACAATATTTGACAGGTGACACATAGTAACAGTCAGTATTTGACTGAACCTGACAATTGGCTTGCAGTAGGAGTCTGTATTTGGCTGCTCACTTGAAACAGAACATGGTAAATTTTATATTCACTGGCATTCACTCATCCAACTATCCCAAATAGGCATTTTTTAAAATTTTTGATGTCCAATGACAACAGTGAGAGCCATAACCATGTTTAGTTTAGAGTGTTCAATAGGACTGGCGAGATCCAACATCAAGTTTTCACTCAGCCATGAAGCTCCCTGGGTGATTTTGGTAACCTAGCCTACTTCATAGGGTTGTTGGGAGGAAAACATGGTTGGAAGGAAAAATTGGTATGCTACCCTGAGATCCATCGGGAAAGGTTGGATATACATGCAATTAATAATAACAAAACATGGTCATTTATGTGGGGTATAGTTTGAACCTGTGGGGTCCTATGATGCATTTGGGAGACCTGAGAAATGTGACTTTGGGGTTGAGTCCAGAAAGCTCAACTCGCCCCCCTCCCCGCCCCGCCATGCTGTCATTTCTACAGAAATTATCACATGAATACGATTATTTACTGGTGCAATTATACATATCCTGATTCTAAACTTTGGCTAGGATCCAACTTTAAGCACACTCTGCTGCTTGGGTATGCCCCTTTGGCTGGGGTGGAAAACCTCATTCAGCCTGAGGACTAATTTTGATTTTGGAAAAGCTCTTGGGGGCCACATTCCAGTAATGGGTGGTGTTGAGCATCAAACCGTCCGGCATCTTTGGTCTCAAACAAAGAAGTTGATCTCTTAGTAAATAGCCTTTATTATGTGAATCAATCAGATTATCAGTGCTCTAGTTACAGGCTTCTACAGCCTCCAGCAGCTGATAGCTAAGATCTATAATTAGCTTTTGCATAATACTACCTCAACTACCCAAAGATCTGCTTGATGGATGCACTATTGCTATGAAAGTTGCAACAAAATTGGTGCCAGCCAGCAGTACAATACCTGCGTGGTTCTTCTAGTCCCATCCTCAGGGAGGGTTTTCCTCAAGGGACTTCTTTTGATGAACCAACTTTGTAGAGCATCTTACTTTCCAAAGTTGCTCCTCCCTCTCGACCCGACATCTGATTCCAGTGTCTGTCACTCCCAAGTCTTCCCTCCCCATAAGATCTTATATTCCCACAGATGGAGAAGTTTCGGCTTGGTTTTGAACCACCTGATTAATTGGCATCTGGATAGATTCTTCTCTTCCCCTTTCTCCCTGCTGTATCTTCTGAAACTTTGGTAACTTCCCCGCAGCTTTGCTCTCTTCCTCACCAGTCTCTGAGTCAGTTCCCACGTTCTCGTGAGATGCTTATCATAGAATCATAGAATAGTAGAGTTGGAAGGGGACTATAAGGCCATCGAGTCCAACCCCCTGCTCAATGCAGGAATCTACCTTAAAGCATCCTTGACAGATGGTTGTCCAGCTGCCTCTTGAATGCCTCTAATGTGGGAGAGCCTACCACCTCCCTAGGTAATTGGTTCCATTCGTATTGCTTTAACAGTCAGGAAGCTTTTCCTGATGTCCAGCCGGACTCTGGCTTCTGCAGAGGAGCTCAGCCCAATCCTTATAGGTGGGACCAATGGCAAAAGGTGTACCATTTTTTTAAAACAAACAAACAAATCCTGGCACATTTTCACTTAAATATGTTACTATCAGCAACTAAGGGGAGGCATATCTACCTTTTAAAATGGGATAAAAGTGCACAGAAGCTGGGAAAATACTAAATGATTGGAAGTTGGGAGGGGGGGAAGAGGGGTTGCTATATTGGGAACCCCAGAAGCTGGTTTAGAACTTCAGGAGGGCTAGAAGTTCCCCACCCTCTAATATTGGGGGATGGGACAGTTGCTTGGAACCTCAGCAGCAACTCTGCAATGGGGGTGCAGGCAAGAAATCAGTGAAACACCCATTAAAGTAACGTGTTTAGTATCAAGATGCGAGGAATTCAAAACCCAAATGGTATGTTGCATTAATTTATACGATAACATTACATTATATTGAGACACTGTAAAAGCAAAGCCTTCTGCAGCATTTACAGCCAGCTTTTAAAAAGATAGTTCTCGCTGAAGCCTGAGCATAAAGGAAAATGAGGCATAATTGTAAGTGTGAGAAGTAATTTTAAATGCAGATTTGCCAGTGAAGGCATAAAAGCTAATTGTCATTTCCCCTCTTGCCAGCCATTTCAAAAGCCCCTGTGCACTTCCGTCCTCCCCTGGGGAATGCCAGACCATGGCTGCAGTGCCAGTCACAGACCTTTCCTGTGAAATACAGATGACCTGCATTCCTTTCTGTCAAGACCAAAAGGCTAACCCTGCGAGGCAGAACAATACAATTGGGCGATATATTTCAAATGAGCTATTCAAGCCCACAAACGGTGGGCCTGCCCCAACATACAGAAACCGCAACTGCACACTAGGAAGGGCACTTTAATAAGCTTTTACAGCACTTTGTTCTTTCATTTGCTTCTATCGCATTCTTCTCCCACTGACATTCAGAGGGACCTACGCTGAGTTATCTCCAGGCTAGACTACGTGTTAGGTTTGGTGAAGCTGCCAGATTTCATAATTAGTTGGCTCGTTGGTCGAAATTCTCCCGTTCGTCATGATCACCTTTGTAGCAAGCCTGGATCGATGTATTATGAATTCGCTGTTAGGTTTGGAATTGATTGTGAGCTGTGGAACATGTGGAGTAAAGAAGTACATAGATCTCCCTGTTAAATTTTCAGCAGTGGAGGCTGGTGGCTTCAGTGTCAGTGGAGAGGTTGAATCTGCTTTGGATTTCAGTCAGAACTCTACAAGAGCTATCCAAGGTGCATTCACCACCCCATTGACATTGCAGCGAATAGCCTCTGCTGATTGTCAGTCATCTTACTACCTAGACTCCCACCCCCAATGTACTTGATGTAGTTTCATTAGCTACTTCCCTCATTGTCATAGTTGCCACAGCTCTGGCTCGGAGAAGAGGTCTGTGGGTCCATGTTCATACCAGCAATTGGGATGGTGAGTAAATGTCACATGACTTCATCATGCAGGCAGGCCATGTGAAAGCAACCATTCAGAAAAGGAGACCATGTGATGCAAGATGTCATGCCGCACTACACGATTCCAAATTACAGCTCCCAAGATGTACCTATATGTTGTGCATGTGCAAGAACCTGCATACACGGAATGAGATTTCAGATCAAAGGATAAAATCCTCATCCAAGTTCACCTGGATGATGAATTCACTTGGTGGAAATTCACCCATCACTAGTTATGTTGGAGTCCTTGGGGTGTAGGGTGACCATATGGAAAGGAGGACAGGGCTCCTGTATCTTTAACAGTTGCATAGAAAAGGGAATTTCAGCAGGTGTCCTTTGTATGAAAGCAGCACCTGGTGGAATTCCCTCTTCATCGCAACAGTTAAAGCTGCAAGAGCCCTGCCCTCTTTTGTATCTGGTCAAGAGGTTATATCCTGAAATAAAAATAGGGAGAAAATAAGTGGGACCTGCAACATAATGTTGCAGGGTGGAGTGCTTCTTTCAGTGTGTTGCCTCCCCGTAAGTTAGAGAAATGCTACATTTCATTATTGAGAATCAGAGTTATCACTACAACATGCATTCATATTAATATATGTCCACTGATATGTCAGCATGCTCAGTATACTTTGCCATGCATGTTCTTGTTATCTCTAATACTGCATGAAAGAAGCCTGATTTTAAAACTCATAAACAGGTTTTGCTCAATTTGAAAACTCCACTTGCGTTCCAGAACGTTAACTCCATTCTTGGTTAGAAAAAGTATACATTCCAGGCATTCTGACAAGCCCCTGGGATTTGAGGGCGAAGACTGGATAGACAGAGAACAAATGAGTAGCATTTTCGTAATAACCAATGGGAACAATCACTTCTACCTGGTATGCCCCATGTACACTAGAACCTTACAAATAACATACAGTAAAAGCCTGAAATGAACGAATAAACTGGTAGTAACTAAGGGTGAACTGCAATGCCTTGTTCCCAGATCTCGCAGCCCTGTTGGGATAGCAAAAATGAAATTTGCTCATTTTTCATGGAAGTCGGCAACATTTGCCATCCGGTTCATGGAGGGAGGGTGCTTACTTGTTGTTTTTGCTAAAAAATAATAATAATGGACACACTACAACCAATTACATTAAAAAGCGATAATAAAACGTCTGGATATAAACAACAAACACAGCTGTTGCTAGACTTCCTCACGAGCTCCTCTGCAACAGCCCCTGGCAGGCACTAACCTGGTATTACCTGGTTGAGGTAATAGGGACAAAAGCAAACACAGCCTCAGTTCAGCCACAGCCTTAGTTCTGGCTAAGGGTTTCTTTTAGGGTGCAATCCTATGCAAGTTTAGACTAGGGATGTGGGAGAAATCCTCAATGGAACCCAATGGCTTAGTTCGGATGACACTTTAGGCAATGGAGGGGTTAATAACACACTCACTGTGCGTTATGTTTCCAGTACTTGCCACACGACATGTTTCCCCCCCCATCACGTGGCTGAATGTCCCAGCGTCCTGCTGAGCTGCTCCTCCCCTCCTCAGTCCTCTGGTCATATCCCATGATGCACCGCAAGTTCTGCCGGCTGTATAGGAGCGTCCAGGTTTTTTCCTGCTGCTCCTGCCGGGGAACTCTATGACTCAATGGAATAGTACACGGAGAGAGGGGGGTTCCTGACACACAACACTTTAAACAACGGATTTCGGGATAAACAACTGAGCAGCCCATTGTTTTTCCCTGTTGTTTAAGTGCCTGAAATAGCGTACCATCAGTTGTGTGTGTGTTGTGTGTTGTGTGTTGCCTGCCACACAACACAATAAGCAATACAACTGACAGTTGATTCCCCCTCCCCCGTTGATTATCATGTCATCTGAACTGAGTCAATGAATTCCAATTTTAAGTAATCAGACCTGCAGATTGCTCAGTGGACTGGCTCCTCCCTCGTTGAGTGGATTCCACACCTAATGACTTAAAAAAAAAACACTTCAGGAATTTTGTGCAAATTTCGTTGTAGGAAAATTCACCACCACCACAACCCCAGCCCAAAATGTGCATTTCTTCATAGGCCAAAGAGTGAAAATGAGCTTTTTGGGGAATTGGCATATTTTTGCATGTGCAAATTTGTGCAAATGCAAATATGCACAAATTCGGGCAGGACCCACACTACTGCTTTATAACAGTTTATAACGGTTCTGACAACTGTTCAGGGCCAGGACACATTCTATATACCATTTTCAAACCATTTTCAAAGTGTTTTATCCTGCTTGGTGTAGATCTGGCCTAAGAAACAAACAAACAATCAGATTCTGTCAATGGATGGAGGACAGAACAAAAGATGCCTGACAAAGGCACGCCTGCCGGAAGAGATTTGTCAACTTAACAATTTTTTTGACTTTAAGAAAGCCATAAAGACTGATCTTTTCCGGCAGGTCTACCTAGCTGAATTTTAAGAGTTTTATTGTCATTTTAATAATGTATTAGTTTTATATGCTTTTAATCAGTTTTATGTATTTGTATTTGATGTTGTTCCTCGCCTCGATCCAGAGGGAGAGGCGGGTAAGAAATAAATATATTATTATTAAACCACAGAACAGATTTTACACAATCTGTACATCCCTGTTACTGAACCAATGTCCAATCTGACTGTGAACTTAAGGCGGCCATGTTCCCTTTTTTATATACAGAGGATAGTCCTCTATTTGAAGCAATGTCAGAGGACTGTCCTTTAGTTTGAAAGTGTCCTCTCTCTGAAGGGATGTCCTGTCCATGATAAAGAAAATATCAGAAGGAAGAGCTGGGTCTTGAATTTGCCCATCAATGGCATCTGGACAGCAGACTGAACAAGGTACAGAGGCGCTTCCTTCTACACTTGGTGTGACGGGCTGTAGTTCCATTTTAATAATAATAATAATAATAATAATAATAATAATAATAATAATTTCTAAATGTGCATCTATACATATAGCGTATGCATATTGGGTTCTCTTTTTTGGTGATGCATGTTGTAAGTGGCCATCCTATGTGAACTGCTGCACTAATGTGAGATGCAAATTTTGTACAACGATAGCTGCTGTTTGTGTGTGTCTGTCTGGTTGGGGGAATATATCCAACCATAAATAAACCGTCTATAAGCAAACAGCAGGATTGTGAAGATAAAGTACAAATACTGCATGAACACAGTCGATGAGCAACATGCACCCTTTGGCACGTCCAACTCAAGAATGTTTTGCATTCTTCGGTGTTAATTTAGTAGCTTTGTAGTGAATGGAGCTGTCTTACATTAAAGGTGTATGATTCCCACTTCATAAACAGTGAAGATCACTGGGGTAGGTCGAATGGGGAAGCTCGCAGCCACCCAGGGAGTGGCACCTAATAACTTAATTCAAAGGTTAATAAGTAAAGTCTCTTGCTGGATCCTGCGGTTGCCAGTTCAGCAACGGAATTGCACCACTTCTGAGCTACAGAACTGTGCGGCTTCAGCCCTTCTGTTCCAGGGCTTTCCCAGTGCAGCCGATTTTGTGTAACAATCCCAGAGCGACTCATGCTTTTAGTCTGCTAAGAATGGCCTTCCCCTCCAGCTCACAATGGGGACCCTTCCAGAGTCCCCATTGATGCTCCACCCTGTGAGTGTGGCCAGGTGTCCTCTTTTACAGACAACAGTCTCCTATCTGAGGGGCCCTCTATTTGAAGGTGTCCTCCATTTCAAAAGCTGACCTGTTCAGTTCTGGTGTAAAGATAAAGAATCACAAGAAGTATTCATTGCCCATCAACACTTAGGACCAGACTGAACAGACACAATAGTGAGATGTACTGTATTTCTATTTAAATTATAATCAGTATTTTTTACATTTGCAACTAAACACATACATTAGCATACACACATTTTATGCAAATATGCCCCTCATTTGTTCTCTTTTTTTTTAGAAACATTTCCTCTATTTTGCAGTTCATAAGTGGCCACCCTGCTCACTGCCCTGTTCCAAGACCCCAGTCCATTCACCTGAATCCCCTCTTTTCCTGCCTCTCTCTTCTATTTGAAGAAGGGCAACTCTTTCAGCCTCCACCCCAAATCATGGTCAAGAAGCAGGGGCTGTTGGGAAATGTAGTCCCTCAATCCAGTCAACCCATTAGTCCCATTGAAGACTTTACTCACCTAGTCTTTATTATTCAGTACACAAATGTTTTTCTGGCAACCCCTTTAAAACCGAAAAAGCCACTTCTGGAATGGTTTTTGGGATTGGAGAACCAGCAGGGGTACGGGGTTCGTATCCCATTCCCTCCCCCTCAAATACGTGCCTACTCTTCAGCATGGGGAAATGACAGCCACTCCTCCAATCCCAAACACTAGGCTGACCATATGAAAAGGAGGACAGGGCTCATGTAACTTTAACAGTTGCAGAGAAAAGGGAATTTCAGCCGGTGTTATTTGTATGCAATTAGTACCTGGTGAAATCTCCTCTTCATTACAACAGTTAAAGTTGCAGGCACTATACTAGAGTGACCATATACAAAAGAGGGCAGGGCCCCTGCAGCTTTAACTGTTGTAATGAAGAGGGAATTTCTAATTGTATTGCATACTAATTGCATACAAATGACGCCAGCTGAAATTCCCTTTTCTCTACAACTGTTAAAGTTACATGAGCCCTGTCCTCCTTTTCATATGGTCAGCCTACCAAACACCCTTTCTGAAGTGATTTGTACTGTTTAAAAAATTATGCCAAAAATGGCCACTGGGATTGGGTTACACCCATGCTTTCTTATATGGGTTCTTCTACACATGGAACGCAATGAGATGACAGAATCCTGAGGTGATAAAATTTACTAAACTGTCCTGCTTTGACTGGAGCAAACTCTAACTGCAGTGAAGTCAGCAGACCTTTAAGCCTACAGGTGGTTATCCAGTGGGGTTCAGGCTACAACAGTGGTGGTCTAAATCCATCAGAACACAGTGGCTGAATTCAGACAACGCATTAAGCAACTGGGGGGGGGGGAACAATCATCAGTTGTGTTGCAGCTGCCACTCTGCTACAACTGGTGCAACTTGTAAAGGCTGCTGGAATAGAACTGAGGGAGGAGGGAGGGTGGGGAGAGGGGCGGGGGCTGTGTCAGTCAAATGTTGGGATGACTGTTAGTCCACTCAATGCCAGCCCCAACCACCCACGGTTGTGTAGGAATATGTTGTATGAGGAGTCCCCACAAAATAACCAACTGTGAGTTGGCTACTCAACCCACTATTGACTAATGTGTTGTCCGAATGTAGCCAGTTACTCAACGAGGATCAGGCAACAGCAGGAAGGGTCAAGATAACAAGCTAGAGGTCAAACACAGTAGATCAGTCAGGTACATTATGCAGTGCAGAAACAAGGTCGCTAGGCAGGCCAAAAGGTCAGGGAACAAAGCATCAATCACAGGGCACAGTTCAGGAGGTAAGGTTAACAGTACAGAGGTTGTATGGACAATGTTGTTCCATGTTGGTTGGGTTTCCAGTGAAGGCTTTTTAAGTCCAAAGCTTGCTGGACCCCACCCAGAGCTCAGTTGTAGTAATCAAAGCTCCCTTTCTGGAGCCTTACTCCTGAGGAGTCACATTCTTCTGCAGAGATCTTTTCTGGAAGCAAGCACTCCTTCACCCAGGGACCCTACTAGCCTGTCACTTGAGACAATGATGCTCCTGGGGATCATGGGGTTGCTCAGCCTCTGCTTCAGAGGCAGAGTCTCCTTCTCCTGACAGGGATGGCCCTGCGACCACATCCGCAAAAGGTTTGGGCTCCTGTGGGTCTGGTAACAGACCCTGGTCTGGGCTATCCCGGGCTTCTGGGGCCTCTAGCTATTCCTCTGAGGAGGACTCCTCCAGTGGGGGCATGACACAAACCATGCTGAAATTGGGGAATTTCTTTTGCTACTGTTCTCCTATGTTAACAACACACACAACAGCAACCCTAAACTCTTCCTTCATATGGAAAAGTAGGGAATGGGTGGGCCTAGAGTCTCTCTTGCTGCTATGCTAGTTTTGTATGCGGAGGGAGGTTTTTATATTGGGGATAATTCAAAAATGGTATCCCCCAACCTGCAGCCCGAAGTGGTACAGCCCACTCTATATCCCTCAGGAATCTACCACCTCATTCTACTGCATGTTCAGATCAGGGGTTGGATCCAGATTTAGCCATGCTCAGAATAGACCTATTGAAATCAATGGGATTTCAGTTAGTCATTTATTTCAGGGTGTCTACACTGAGCATGGCTAAATTTGGATCTAATCCCTGGTCATTATTCAACAGAACCAAGCATTAAAATATTTCCCAGATTGTTCCACTTCAGGCTTCACAAATTCTTTTTGCAAGTGTGTGTGTGTGTGTGTGTGGGGGTATTCCTTCCATAGAGAAAATATTGGGTGTGTTTGTGGATAATAATAAGCCAAAATTGTCAACTTATCTTGGTTTGTTGTGAACAAGCAGCATGCTGGTGCACTCAGCCTCTTTGGCACTGCTTCACACAAGTAAGTAATGCAAACAAACAATGGAAAGTGTTTCATTATGTCTGAACCCAGGCTTCTGGTGTGTGGCTCTCAAACAAGCCAGGATTCATAAGCCAAAAACAAAGCTGGGTTTATTCCTGACTTACAATTCTGGCTTCTTTTGGAGTAACAAACCAGGAACTCAGATTTGGACATCAGGCAGAGTTTTCCATTCCTGGTTTGTTTTTTCCAGTTGTGCGAAAGAAGGAGCAATGTGGAAGAAAATGAGTTGTGCGTACCAGCTTGCTGCTCATTCACAGTAAACCAGTATAAGTCAGCAATTCTATCATTACCAGTAGATCCCAGTGTACCTTCTGCCATCCCTGATTTAGCCCAATATTGTCTGCCTGACAGCCAGCAGCTCTACAGGTTTTCAGGTATGTAGGTGTTCACCTAATATGTGATTCTTTAACTGAAGATGTCAGACCGCCTGTGTCCAAAAACATATGCTTTACCACTGAGCTACAGTCCCTTTATTTTTAAATAAATCTCCCCTCCTAATTTGTCTTTTAAAAAGATATATTTTTGGAAGGCTGTCTCCTCCCATGAATCCACAGATTGTTATGAGATGAGATTGGGGGAAAAATGCTTTCAAGATTTGCAGCTCGTTCTTGTACCCAGCGGTACTTCTCTCATAATATCTGTTGGGTGGAAAGTAGAGCATGGCATTTCTTTCCCCAGGGCTGAAGTTTTTGATATGGATAGAAAAGCCTGTGAAGTCGACAGAACTTTACCAAGTAGGAGAATGAATAATTTCAGCAGCATGCACTCAGAACTAAACGTTTCCCTTTTTGCTTTTTCTTCCTTTTGAGACAAAAGTAATAATTAACAAATGTTGAGGGGGGGTGAGGGGAGGAGAGAAAATGGAAGCTATTTTCTTGCACATAGACATTGCATTTCGCCTGAAGCAAAAGGATAAGAATTCCATAATTGCAGCTCTCTCTGGAGCTGTGCCAAGAATTCTAAACCCTTGGCAGCAGTCATTTTCAGAGAATAGAAGTTTCGGAATAAAGAAGGAATGTAAATATCTTTTAAGTGTTACAAGTGAAGGAGGGGAGAGAATTTAAGCCAAAGTACTTCTTGCTGCTCTCTAGATTTACGAAACATTAACTTGAGTAGAAGGATGGCCAGAACACTGCAGTGGATTGAACAATGGGTTTGGATATGCAAAATCCATATTCATGTCCAGTAACCAGCTCCAGGTTCTGAAGGGCGTTTAGGCAAGACACCCTCAATGGGTCCCTTCCCTCAGAGAGTGTAACGTCTTACCACGATTGTCTCCAGCTGCTATTGCTCCTCCTCCTCGTTCTCATCATTGCTTGCTTGACAGACAAAGAGCCAGTAAGCAAGAAGGCAGTGACATCTACTCCTCCTTCTTTTCACCACCATCATTGCCTGGGCCAGAGCAAGAGGTAGGTGAAGAAACAGCTTTCAATGGTGAAGGGGAGGAGCAACTCCAGAGGGTTCTTGTCAATGGGCCCCTATTGGGATGTGGGCCCTTGGCATGTGCCCAACCATGCCTGCCATGCCTGGTTATGAAGCCTGGTGACCTTAGAGCTGGTTCACAGAAATATGGGCTGGAAAGCCCATGAATGTACCTTCTATGTTCACATGATGTAAGGTATACACATACATATGTGTAGCTACAGCAAGACAACAAGGCCCAGATACAGCATAACTGTGATTGAAGTATGCATGTGTGAAGGCATCCAAGGCTTGTATAGATAGGATAGCACCAAAGAATTTGGCAGATGCCCATCTTCACCCACTTTTAAGGAATTGCTCATTTTTTAAAAGCAAAAATCCAAAATTCCATTTTCACTAGCCAGCCTGATTTACACAGCAATTTGTAGGTTAAAATGTTCAATCTTTAACTTCAACCTTTGCATATTTATTGTGTAAGGTAGATAACTCCTATCTCCATTTTACAGAAATGAAGTTGAGGCTGCCAAAACTTACTTAGTGGGACCCTGGTTGTCGTGATTTTTTAACTCTAGTCTTCTACTTTCAAGGACAAAATTCTCATCCACCACATTGATGCTCAGTTCCAGTTAATGGACAGTATCCAATGCTGATGTAGGGCTAATGGAAATGAATGCTAGTGCAATGGAAAACTAGCACTTACTAGCTCAACTCCAGCATGAGATATCCAGCATGAGATAGGTCAGTGGAGCTCCTGGAAGCCTGTCTCATTCTGGAAGCAATAATTTGGGCTAGTTTCTGGAGTTGCACCAGCAAGCACCAGCTCCTTGTTGAGTTATTCTTTTTTCCTCTAGAGCAATGTGATTAGTGCTGGTGGGTTACCAGCATTGGATACTGCCTAAAATAAATAAGACTTCTAATTCCATTGTGATGTAGTATGTGCTCTTCCACGCAGCAAGGTCCAATGAGGCCATAATAAAGCATCTCTTTGAACTTCACCCCTAATCCAACGAATAGAGTGGCTCATCAAATTGGTTGTAGGAATCAGAATTAGTACGTGGCATAATATCCTTCATTGGTGTTTCTGTGTATGACTCTACATACATCACCCATGTGGAAATAGCCATCAGTGCTCCTGTTCTGTTGGCTGCACAGATGGAGCATGGAAGGGTCTTTTCATTGTTCTGTTAAGGACTCTGTACTCCACTTGTACTGAATCCTATTTCATATGTTAAGAGAAATATGTGACATTGACTTTTATTAGATGAGAACTTTAGACCAATTAGCCTGGTATTGTTTACACCAGACATTTTTGAGCTGAGGGCACATTTGGCAATTTGAGAAAATCTCCTGGGCACCACCACAAAATGGCTGCCATTTGAGGCATATTAAAGGACAATTAATCTGCCCAAAAGACTGAGTTAAAGACAGAGGTGGAGTAAGGGATAGAGCACCTTGGTGGATGCCAAGAAAGCTGTCCAGGAGCACATTGATGCCCGCTGCTTGCCTCTGGCCTATGCTGACTGGTAGTGGTTCCCCAGAGTCTCAGGCAAGGATCTTCCACAACATGTGCTATCTGATCTCTTTTTAACTGGAGGTACTTTTCAACTTGGTTTGCTGTGAAGTAGGTTTTTGTGGGTGCTAAAAACTGGTGGGTTCAAAAGAGTTGTTGAATGTGTTGGGGTGCAGATCCCACCGTTGACATGTGCTCAGTCTGTTGAGCAGATTTCTTGTCCTTTGCCATGTCTCCCATGGCAGCCATTTTGTGGTGGCACCAAGAACAGTTTCTCAAATGGCCAAATGTGCCCCTGGCCCAAAAACGTTGCCTACTTTCTGCATGCAAAACATATGCCCTATCACTGAGGGTGTGAACAAGCAAGCTGAAGTTCCTATCCCACTCTGGATTTATGTACTCACCAAATGAAAGGACCAAAGTGGGTGAACAGAGAAGTATAATTTTTATTCAGGATGGTTCATGCCTCCTGCCATATTGAGGCTCAATTTATGCTTCCTAAGGTGGTGCACTTAGTAATGTAGGTCATAAAAATGGCCAATGCAGTGGAAATGTAGACAAGTGTAAAGTGATGCATGTTCGGGCAATCCCCGTTCCCCCCCCCCCCCACAACTTTACATATACACTGATGCGTTCTGGGTTGGTAGTTAACCCAGTGTTAACCCAGTGTGCCGCTACCAAATTCTATTTTGGGCATAATTAGAAAAAGAAAAAGAAAACCCTGCCAATTATCATAGAGCCCACATTCTAATCTGTGGTGTGACCAGACATGGAATATTGTGTGCAGTTCTGATCACTGCACCTAAAAAGGAGATTACAGAGTTGGAAAAAGTGCAACCAAAATAATAAAGTGCTGGAGGAACTTCCTTATGAGGAAAGATTATAATATTTAGGACTGTTTTGTTTTGGGGGGGAAAAAGCCAAGTAGCGAGTGGTGAGACATAATAGAAGTGTACAAAATTATGAATAAGGTGGAGAAAGTGGATAGGGAAACATTTTTCTCCCTCTCTCATGGCACTAGAACCCTGGATCATCTTATGAAGCTGAATGGTGGGAGATTCAGGACTCATAAAAGAAAGTACTTCTTCACACAGCACATTCTTAAACGATGGAATTTGCTACCACAAGTCGTAGTGATGGCCACCAACTGTACTGTTTCAGGCCATGGCTTCTGATTGATGCTCTGTTGGGCTGCAGATTTTTGTTATGGATCAGATGTTGAGCAGGCATCAGGTTGGGTCAGATCAGGCTCCTCAGGATGACAGGTGGAAAGAGATCAGTACCACAGAAAGCTCCACGTTTATAACTAGTACTTGATGGATCACCTAGGAATGCTGAGATCTCTACATTTAAAGTTATTTCCCTAACCTAATGATTGCCTGCTATCCAAAAGACTAATTCTGCCTTAGGCCACTTTATTTATAGGCAGCCAAGTGGATCCTGACAATTTGGGCTAATCAGCAGTGACCTCAAGATTCTGTCTTCAGGCAGAAGGAAAGAAACCTCCGTCTCTAATTGCCCATTTCTCACTTCTCTGGCAGACGTCTCAATCCATACAGAAAATGCTAACCATTCACTGTCTATTTTAACACTTGCCTCGTAATACAAAGACTGGGTGGTGGGTGGATCACAGGTTCTGATAAATGGCCAGTGTGCAGTGTATGGTCGTACTACGTGGTCTGGTGGGGTGGGTGGGAATGGGACACATGATACAGCTGTCTTACTGAAGTTAAGCCAGTCTGTGTCTGGCCAGCGTCTGCATGGAAGACCACCAGGGATCCTCAAACACACCATCTTGAGTTTTACGATGGAAGAAAGGTGGAATATAAATGTATCAGGGATGGCCAAGACATTTTGCTGCCTGAGGTGGAGCAGCAAATGGCGGCCCTCCTCCCAAGTCATGATACCTAAGAAGAACCAAATTATTTTGGCACCTGAGGTAGAAATTCCTCAAGCCCCTTTCCCCTTCCCTTTCATTAAAAAAGCAATAACAGTACATTAATAACTAACAATTGGCTGCCTTTTCATGACATCAAATATCTGCTGCCTGAGTAATGGCAGGGCCACTTTGAGTAATGGCAGGGCCAGCCCTGAATGTACTGAATAAATCAATCAAGAGTACAGCTAGGTGGGCCAGCCTGTGTTAGAGTCAAGTTCAGTACAGAGGTTTCGAGGCAAGCCTGGCATAGTCAGCTGCCTCCAACCCACTTGTCAAAGCACTGGAGAAAACTTTGGCAGCTGCAGCATGTTATTGCTTGCACTCTTGCCCATTCCTGGCCTCAGGATTCCTGGATTCAATTTCAACAACTGGAAACAAAGAGCCATTTGGCCAAAGGCTTCATTGGTGTCATTCTTGCAAGTTTCACATGAGCCATTTCACAGCTCATACAGAGATACTGCCCATTCACCCTTTGCCAGGGTGAACGACATTAATTGAATAACAGAGCAACTTTTCAGTTGCCTCTCAGGAAATGACACAAAGATGGAAAAACAACCCTCCCCCCCCCCTTTTTCAAGTGGGCAAATGAAATTTTGCAGGGCTGACTTCCTGATTGTTTCTTTTGCTCGGCCCCACTATTGAAGCAAATGCTATTTTTGAATACAATGGCTCCCTTTAATAGCAAACTGTGTAGTAAGTAAGGGGCCCTTCTTGCAGGCTTGGTAGCACACATTTTAGCAGCTGGCATGTTAATGAGGCTGATTTTATTGAAATGAGCTAAATACTATTAACATTTCTGGACTCCTAATTGACTTCTGCAACATTTGCTAAACTTCAGAAAAATGCTTTGTGAAAATAGATACACACACACATTTCATAGAAACAGTGTCAAATAATAGGTTGTAGTAGGCTTATACATATATTCAAACTGGATCATACCTTTGCTTAGATGACTTCAAAAGTTTTCCTCCATTACCATTGCAAATAATGTGCCAAACTTCTCTTTTTGTGTCAGGGAAAGATAGCCATTTCATATATTTATGAAGTATGATTTACCATTACAAAATCCTTTTAAGATTATGCTCAGGGCTTGAATTCTTCTGACCTCTTAGCTCCATGCATTCTAATAATTCAAAGGAAGGTCTGGACTATAAGCACACTACTGTTGAAAGGAAGAAATATCTGATTTAGATTCATAAAACAAAGCAGGTAAGACACTGCAAGAGTTTGATTGATGGACTCTTGACTTGTCCAAAATGCCAGTCATTTTTTTTAAAAGGGCAACGGTGGTGCTCACACACAAGGCAGGCTTAAAAAAAGGACAGTCCCATCTCTGCTACAAGTAGGAGAAATGTGCAATTTCATTATGGCCAAGGCCACTTTATTAGAATGGTCACATCGCCAAACTACAAGAAATGCATTGCCAAGAAAGAGGACACAGAGTTGCATAACATTTGCACATGCATATTTATATGGATAGGTGCAAATTAAGATGTAAGAACTATAATTTAAATAGCAATACATTACATCTCAACGGGGGGGGTGAAGACTGTGATCAGGTGACCTGTTTGCTGGTTCAGTCTGCCACCCAGATGCTAACAGATGATGGGCAACATCAAGGCCCCTGTTCTCCTAGCTGCTTATGCTTCTTTTACTTTATATGGGCCCTTCAACCAGAGGATGCTTTCAAATATAGTGCAGTACTTGACCTTCAAATAGGGGACTGCCCTCTGTACAATAGGGCACGTGGTGATGCTACAACCAATGGCTTTGATTTTCAACTCCTTGAGCAGATCTGATGAAAGTGAAGGGTTACCCAATACTTGAGACCAATTCATGTGAGCAGTTTCAAAACATTGAGCCCATCAAGACTGTACTTCCTTCACTGAAACTGAGGCTTATGAATACTTCCAATGCACAGTCAATAGGGTGACCATATGAAAAGGAAGACAGGGCTCCTGTATCTTTAACAGATGCATAGACAAGTGAATTTCAGCAGGTGTCATTTTTAGGCATGCAGCACCTGGTGAAATTCCCTCTTCATCACAACAGTTAAAGCTGCAAGGGCCCTGTCCTCTTTTGTATCTGGTCAAGAGGGCAGGGCTCCTGCAGCTTTAACTGTTGTGATGGAGAGGGAATTTCACCAGGTGCTGCATGCCTAAAAATGACACCTGCTGAAATCCCCTTTTCTATACCACTATTAAAGATACAGGTGCCCTGTCCTCCTTTTTATATGTCACCCTACAAGAAGGAGTATAACACATGAGAGACTAAACTCTTTGAAACATGTTTGATCCAATTTGCAGTGTGCTATGATCTGGACACCTTTTGGAGTCCTTCACTATAGAACCTGTTATACATATTTTGGGCATTGGAGAAGATCATTCTGATGGATCTTTCCCCTCTGCTGTAATATCTCTATCTTTATCATCTCTATCATCTCTATCATCTCTGTCATCTCTATCATCTCTATCATCTCTATCTCTCATCTCTGTCTCTCTCTCATCTATTTATGGATTTATTTCAAGTCTCTTGCAAGTGTTAGTTTCTCTTGCCTTTCTGGAGGTCTGGACATTGCCTAGTGGCTACTGAGCAAGCTTATTCCTCTTTGGGCTGGTTTAGGTTTTATGTTTAAGACCTTGGGTTTTTCCTAAGGATGCTGGTATCTCCATCTTGCTCGCAGTGGCCCGTTTTGACTCAAACTCTGTCACCATTCACCACCTTGCTGAGTGGAAGTCATTTTTCATTATAGCAGTCATACCCTAACAGGAAAACATCACAGATTTTTTATAAACTTGCAAGACTCTCATTTAAAACTAAGGTAGACAGATGGTAGAGATTTTTTTAAAAAAATGGATGGCGTTGACTTACTATTTTGCTTTAGTGATTATTTACCCTTTAAAACTTTGTTTTAAATTCTTCCATCTCCCATCTTCATCTTTTCCTAGTATCTCTACATCTGCCCATTTTAATTCTAAATTAGAGCTTTGGCTGTTGATATGAGATCCAACTTTTCTTGTTAGGAATCCAGAGGGTGCCTATGGTGGAAATCCTCCAACACAGATTTAATTCAATTAAGGCGTTCTGGCCTCTCTCCTGGTAACACGGACAAGCTTAGAGGATTCCAGAGAGCAAGGAGATCTGAGCCAGCAGGAAAAAAAGAAGCAAAAAAGCTCATTAGGCCTTGCCTTCAGTTGCCAGCAGATACCAACTGATCCAGAAATCACTTATTAAAATTGGACGTGCAATTGATGGGGCAGCTTACTGGTATTTGAGAGATGGCAGGCACTGAGTATTGTTAAAACAATTCTGGCTGCAGAACAGGCAAAGAGATGGATACTACTGACTGGCAGCAAAATGTTTAATTACAATTCATCATGTGCAGGAAGATAACAACCATTTGACTCTGGCAAAGATTGCCCTAGAGCTGGCACAGGTTAACATTGTTTCTCCCCTGTGAGTCCTAATCTTAAAAGGATGCCCTTTTCCTAACGGGCAGAGTAGATCTCAAAAGCACACCAGGATAGTAAGGAGTAATCAGCAGTGGACATCTCTGAGGATGAGACTGATCTCAAAGACGTTGTGCTAAAGCTGCAATGTGTTATCATCTGGGGAGGCTGTGTTGGGGGACTCTTTAGAAGGAGTTCAAAATGCCATAGCTCAGTGGCAGAGGCAATGCTTTGCATACAAAAAGTTTTAGGTTCAATGCTTCGCATCTGCAGGTAGAACTGGGAACGACCCCTGCACATCCATGTGGACAAGCCTTCCCCATCTTGGTGCTCCCCAGATGTTTTGGACTACAACTTTCATTAAACCAGCCGGCATGACTATTGGCTTATTGGGGATGATGGGAGTTGTAGTTCAATACCTCTGGAGGGCATCTGATTGGGGAAGGGTGGGGTAGACAATTCCGAGCGATGGGTTGGCTTGCTATCAGTCAGCTTCCTATGAACCTTCTCTTAGTAAGAAAGAGGATAGCAGAGGTGGTATATGATGTTTTCCAACAGGAAATCTTCCAATTGGATTGTGTGGTTTATAATTTAGGGATGTCCGTTGCAGGGAAATAGGGTTCTTTTTTTGGCATGATGGATTTCCATGGGGTGCATGATTTGCTTTGCATCTGCAAGCTGAGCAGTGGGTTGTTTACCAAACGTCAGGAACTTTTTTGTGCATTTTTGTAAGGTTTTACAATTTGTGCAAATTTGCAGCTGAATCTGTGAAATGATAGCCAAATTTTGCAAATTACTGCCAAATTTGCTCAATTTCAGCTGTAATTGCTGCAAAATTGGCTTTAATTTGCAAATTGTTCAGTAATCTGTATGAATTGGAGAACATCCCCCCATGGACAAATTTCCAGAAAACCCATGAACTGGTGCAACTCACTGTAAATCGAGTTGGAAAGTGCAGTGGGAACCAAAATGAAGTCTTGGGGGGGGGGGGTGAGCCTAGGAAAACTCATAGAACCCCATCCCAAACAGATTTCACCTACATATGACCATATGAAAAGGCTGACCATATGAAAAGGAGGACAGGGCTCATGTAACTTTAACAGTTGTAGAGAAAAGGGAATTTCAGCCGGGGTCATTTGTATGCAATTAGTTCCTGGTGAAATTCCCTCTTCATTACAACAGTTAAAGCTGCAGGGGCCCTGCCTTCTTTTGTATATGGTCACTCTAGTATAGTGCCTGCAACTTTAATTGTTGTGATGAAGAGGGAATTTCACCAGGAACTAATTGCATACAAATGACACCTGCTGAAATTCCCTTTTCTCTGCAACTGTTAAAGCTACATGAGCCCTGTCCTCCTTTTCATATGGTCAGCCTACTAGTGGTTATATAAAGCGATGAAGTAGTGGATTTGTTGTATGGTTTCCCCCATGTCTTGCTGTAATGTGTGCTCGCCCCTAGGTGACAAGGTCTTGTTGGATGTTGCTCCTTTTTTTGTGGTGGTAAAAATGAGTCAATATACAACCTGTTCTAAAAACTTCCGTTTAGGCCAGATCTACACCAAGCAGGATATAGCAGTATGAAAGCGGTATATAAAAGCAGGGTGACCAGATAAAATCCAGGTCAGGGCTCCTGTAACTTTAACAGTTGTAGAGAAAAGGGAATTTCAGCCAGTGTCAATTTGTATGCAATTAGTTCCTGGTGAAATTCCCTCTTCATCACAACAGTTAAAGTTGCAGGGGCCCTGCCTTCTTTTGTATATGGTCATAGTGCCTGCAGCTGTAACTGTTGTGATGAAGAGGGAATTTCACCAGGAACTAATTGCATACAAATGACACTGGCTGAAATTCCCTTTTCTCTACAACTGTTAAAGTTACATGAGCCCTGACCTGGATTTTATCTGGTCACCCTACAGTGAGGGGTTGTGACCTGAGCAAAGGAGTCATGGCTTGGGGCGGGTCCTTGGGGCTAGATTGAGAGTCCTGGGAGGCCAAATTTGAAAAATCAAAGCCCCCAGAGGAGCAATGGTTTTCTGCTTTGAACTATCCATTCGTAGGATTTGTGGAGACCCAATTTCACAGAGTCAAATTTTAGGAACGAATTCCAATTTGGCATTTCAAGGTGGCATTTTCTTTTGTCTTTACAGAGGCACAGGAGCTTTTGCTGCAATGAACTAACACGGCGGCTCTTCTGAGGAGTATTTCTGGTGGCTGTGGTGTTCAAGGAAAGGCTGGGACGCTGATACCACACATGCTTGTCACTGGGAGAAAGGCTTCTTCGGAGGAGATATTCTATTTCTGTGCCACAGACTTTTCATGAAGGAAGCAGTTTTCCTGTAAAATGAAAGTGCAAACTTTGGCATGTGTGGTTTGATTTCAATGAGATTTGGATGAGCTTCCCGGTGGCTTCTGGGAGCCCCTGTCGAAAGCTCTCAAAGGATTATCTACTATTCTTTATTATATTTATATTTATTAGCAGATATATCATAGTCATCCATGAAAATTGTCCCCATGGAGAAAAACACATGGAAAATGTAATATTAGGATCGAAAATGGAAATAGATTTTCCAGGACAAATATATGAGAAGGGCTAAGCAGGTTCTTCTTCTTCTTCTTCTTCTTCTTCTTCTTCTTCTTCTTATTATTATTATTATTATTATTATTATTATTTATTACATTTATATGCTGCCCCATAGCTGAAGCTCTCTGGGCAGTTTACAAAAATTAAAACTTTGGACATTAAAAATCGATATACAAAATTTAAAACCATAAAAACATAAAAGCACACAACATATAAAAACAGTGTACATTTAAAACAGCTGCAAACTCTCAGCAAGACCTAAATATAGTTCCAGAGTAAATTAAAAACTCAGTATATGCTGTGAAATGCCTAGGAGAAGAGGAAAGTCTTGACCTAGTGCCGAAAAGATAACAATGTTGGCGCCAGGCAAGCCTCGTCGGGGAGATCGTTCCAAAGTTGGGGGGCCACCACTGAGGAGGCCCTCTCCCTTGTTGTCATCTTCCGAGCTTCCCTCGGAGTAGGCACCTGGAGGAGGACCTTAGATGTTGAATGTAATATATGGGTAGGTTCATGTTGGGAGAGGCGTTCTGTCAGGTATTGTGGTCCCAAACCGTGTAAGGCTTTATAGGTTAAAACCAGCACTTTGAATCGGGCTTGGATTCAAATGAAGCCAATGCAAGTGGGCCTGAGTCGTTTTTATATGTTTGAACCTCTTCGTCTGGGTTATTAGTCTGGCTGCTGCAGTTTGCACAAGCTGCAGCATCTGAACCGTCTTCAAAGGCAGCCCCACGTAGAGCGCATTGCAGTAATCTAACTTGAAGGTTACCAGAACATAGACAACTGAAGCCAGGTTATCCCTGTCCAGATAGGGGCATAGCTGGGCCACCAACTGAAGTTAGTAGAAGGCACTCTGTGCCACTGAGGCCCCTGAGCCTCAAGTGACAGAGCCTCATGTCATGCTAACGGATCTTTCCTGGAAAACGGTATGTCTTTTCAATCCCAATGTAATTTCCCCCATACTGATTCCTCAAGGACAGCCATTCCAGAATGATTCCCAGGGAGAAAAACATGACATCCGGGGTGTGTGTGTGTGGATCCTGCGTAATCAGTCTACAAATACATCATTCCATTTCTGACGTTCAGGGTGGGAGGGCTGTTGCTCAAGTAGTCAAAAATGGCACCACATACATACAAAATGTATGTGGTTTTATGCAAAATCTTTGGAGATCCTGTGATATCAAGAAGTTAAGAAGTACATTAGAGTGCAATGCTATGCATGTTCAGACAGAAAAAAGTACAACTCTCAACATGCCCCAGCCAGTATGGCTGCCTGGGGCATGCTGGATGTTGTATTTATTTTAGGGTGCATAGCATTGCACCCTAAAATAAATAAATGAATAAATAAATAGGGAGGTATCAGCAGGCTTGGGAAAACCCCAAGGATTTCAGAAGTACAAAACATATTGGGGGGGGGGAATGGTAGGGTGGGGGAGACCAGTGTGGGCTAAGCATGCTCAGTTGCCATGGAATGCTGAGTGACTGTTGGAGGAGGGAATGGAAAATGGAGGGCGGGAAATGGAATGGCTGGAATCCAGAAGGGGGAGCATGCCATACTGCAACATTGTGTTGTGGCTCCCACTTGTGATGTAAACAAGCATTTGACAAAAGAACAAATACGTATGGACTAGCCCCGGGATGATGGCTTTCACTTCCACCACTGGTTAGGGCATGGTTCAGAACCAGCCTGCTGGAAAACCATGGCTGAAGGGTAAAGATGCCCTGTGCCTGCCTCTTTAGAGCAAGCAGGTGAAGCCTCACTGAGGGATGCTGCGAAATGCTTGTGCCCTTTTATCTAGCAGGGTTGGGCTGTCTCAGTGCACCTGGATGAGGCTTCAAAGAGTATGGTAGAAAGGCTGGAGAAATGGAAAAGGAGGTATGTAGGAGCACCAGTCTGCTCAGCTTCCCTCCAGTTCCAGCATCCCAGTGTGCCTTTTTAGACAAAGGCAGATGGGCAGATGTTGACCATTGGGCCATCCGCATCGGGAGGAGGCATGCACCATTCTTCCATCTGGCCTTTGGGGGCTTTGAGCTCTCCCCTTCCAACATACTTTGAATTAAGAAGCAGCATGGGGGCACAGAGCAGGGGTAGACAGCACGTGGAGCAGGGGTAGGCAGCATGGTGCCTCCGGGTCCAGTATGCTCCCAGACACTTTTCTGGGTGCCTGCCAAGGTGTCCTAACCCTTGCAGTTTTATTTTTTATTTTTTAAAAAACATCAACACATTTCCTTATGGGCAGCTGGGATTGCTGGGAAATAGGGTTCTGTAGATGCTGAAGGGGTAGTGACTTCAGCTTGCTTGCTCACACACTCAGTGGTAGGACCTATGCTTTGCATGCAGAAAGTAGGCAACATTGAGGGCCACAGACACATTTGGCCATTTGAGAAACTGTCCTTGGCACAATCACAAAATGACTGCCATGGGAGGCATGGAAGAGGACATGAAGCCTGCCCAACAGACTGAGCACATGCCAGAGGTGGGAGATCTGCACCCCAAAATGCTAAACAACTCCTTTGAAGCCACAGCTTCCAGCACCGACAAACATCTACTTCCCAGTTAAAAAGTACCTCTGGTTAAAAGAGATCAGAAAGCACATGTTGTGGAAGTTCCTTGCCTGGGATTCTGGGGAGCCATCACCAGTCAGTGTAGACCAGCAGGTACCAATGTGTTCCTTGACACCTTTCTTGGCATCTACCAAGGTGCCTTACCCCACCTAGTTTTCTTTTTACTTAAGACATTTTTTTACCCAAGTTCTGCCTTGTACTCAGTCTTCTGGGCAGCTTATTTGTCCTTTGCCATGTCTCCCATGTCAGCCATTTTGTGGTGGTGCCCAGGACAGTTTCTCAAATTGCCAAGTGTACCCTTGGCCCAAAATGCTGCCTACCCTGGTATTGAGTGATGGCATCTCGCTCAAATTAAAGAGGGGAGGATTATGTAGGCCTTGGAGAAAAAAAGGTAGGAAATAAATGCAATAAATAAATATAAAAATATTAAAACTCCAGCATCTCTCTCAAGAAATTAAGGCACCGACAGCATCTCCATTGCCAGCAAACCACAAACCACACCATTCTGTGCCCCCCCTCCATAAAAATGAGTCACCCTTCATTTCCCCTCCTCCACTAACTATTCAGAAAAAGGGGTTCATTCTGTCATTAAAGATGAGGAGCCTGTCAGGAGAAAGGTGGTGACCCCAACTCAGCACTACAAACATGGTTGAATATTTTTTATTTTATTTACAATATTTATATACTGCTCCCCATTCAGAATTTCAGAATGGTGGCCAAAATTAAATTAAATTAAAACAGAATAAAAGCACATTAAAGGTACATTTTTAAAAGAAATGAAGTGCAAAAACACCCAGTGCATCCAACCCAGAAGCCCTCTGCCTGGATAGATGAACCTGTTAATTTCACTTCCTCCCACCCCACCCCCATCCAGATTATGAAGAAATTTGCAAATTTTGGTAAAATTCTCACCCTACCCTGGTCATACTATCCAATCTCTCCCTGACAGTGCAGTTTCAAGCAGCCTGAGCCACATTAAGACTTGTATCACTTCATGTCCATATGGGGGGGGGGGGGAAGAGAAATTTCAGCAATATGATTTGCTCAACAGATATTACAAGACCTAAATGATAATTAGAAAATGGCCCACATCTTTTTTTTCTCCATTGCAAATTTGATATGGCCAGCAGTTAAAGTAAGCAATGACCTCATAAATACAATATTAATAGTCCAGTCAAAAGTATAGCTTCTGTAGCCCTGAGATTTCACCTTTTAGAGAGAGTTTAAAAAAAACCCAAAAAAAACCCCCTTTCTTGTGAATTTGTATTATGGCAGCAATGGCTCCTTGTCATTGCTTACCGAGAAGGTGGAGAGGTAGCTGGGGGTGGGGGGTGGGGTGGGGGTGGAGAGAAAGGGAAATGTAATCTGTTACTGAGGAGTACAGGGAAATGCTATGGGAAAAGTCAGCAGGTTCCTGTAGATGTGTGCTACATAACTTTGGGAATAGGTGTACATTACATAGCTGTCTTATATTGAGTTGAACTGCTGGACCATTGGTCCACCTAGCTCAGTACACTGATTGGCAGCAGCTTTCCAGGTTACTAGACAGGAATCCTTCTCTGTCCTACCTGGAGATGCTGGGGATTCAACCTGGGACCTTCTACGTTCAAATAGGTGCTTTATCAGTGTCAACTCCAGGTTTTTGAGGGCCCTTGAGCAAGATACCCTCAATGGGCTGCCTCCCTCAGTGAGTCTACCTTTTCACCACCACCATCATCAGCTGCTATTGCTCCTCATCCCCATTCTGGCTACAGAATCAGACTCAAAGAGTGCTTATCAATGGTACTTTTTCACACTGGAGGGAGGTAACGAGCAGGGTACCGCAGGGCTCAGTCCTGGGCCAGTGCTCTTCAACATTTTTATTAATGATTTGGATGAGGAGGTTCAGGGAATGCTTGCGTATCAAATTTGCAGATGACACAAAATTGGGTGGGATTGCTAATACCCTGGAAGACAGAAACAAACTTCAAAGTGATCTTGATGGACTGGAGCACTGGGCTGAAAACAACAGAATGAAAATTAATAGGAATTAATGCCAAGTTCTACACCTAGGAAAAAGAAACCAAATGCACAGTTACAAGATGGGGGATAATTGGCTAATCAATACTACAAGCGAGAAGGATCTTGGACTTGTTGTAGATCACAAGCTGAATATGAGCCATCAGTGTGATGTGGCTGCAAAAGAAGCAAATGCTATTTTGGGCTGTATTAGAAGTATAGCTTCCAAATCGTGTGAGATACTGGTCCCCCTCTATTTGGCACTGGTTAGGTCCCATCTTGAGTATTGCATCCAGTTCAGGGCACCACACTTAAAGAAGGATGCAGACAAGCCAGAGTGTGTTAAGAGGACGGCAGTGAGGATGATCAGGGGACTGGAAACAAAGCCCTATGAGGAGAGATTGAAAGAACTTGGCGTGTTTAGCCTGGAGAAGAGAAGGCTGACGGGAGACATGATAGCACCCTTCAAATACTTGAAAGGTTGTCACACAGAGGAGGGCCAAGATCTCTTCTCAATCATCCCAGACTGCAGGACACAGAATAATGGGCTCAGGTTACAGGAAGCCAGATTCCAGACATCAGGAAAAACTTCCTGACTGTTAAAGCAATATGACAATGGAACCAATGACTTAGGCAGGATCTACACGTTGTCCTCGATGCACCCTCCTTGCGCCACAAGCCGCTTCGGAGCGCTTCACCCCGCCTAGTGTGGCTCAAGCCTCGGAGGCTCTGCCCGCGCCCGCGCCACTGCGGCTGCCGCCCTTTCATCCAGGCCAGTCCTGGGGAGGGAGGAGGGAGGGGGGAGGGTTGTAAACAAAAGGTAGCGATTGGGAGAGGGATTTCCAATTGCTAGCTTTTGTTTACAACCCCCCCCCCCCATCCCTGGGACTGGCCGGGATGAAAGGGCAGTGGTGGCGGCAAGAGCGCGAGCAGGGCCTCCGAGGCTGAAGCCACACTAGACGAAGTGCAGCGCTCCAAAGCGGCTTGTGGCGCAGGGAGGGCGCATCGAGAACGACGTGTAGATAGTCTTTTAGGGGGGGGGCTCTCCCACATTAGAGGCATTCAAGAGGCAGCTGGACAACCATTTGTCAGGGATGCTTTAAGGTGGATTCCTGCATTGAGCAGGGGGTTGGACTCTATGGCCTTATAGGCCCCTTCCACTATTCTATGATTCTATGATTCTACGATTCTACGATTCCCACCACTTGCTTGCTTGACAGGCAGAAAGGCAATGAGCAAGTAAGTGATGGCTTCTATTGCTCCTCCTTCTCACCACCCTTGTCAGGCCCAGAGAGAGAGGGGGGAGGGCAGGTGAACAAGCAGGTTGAAATGGTGAAGAGGAGGAACAACTCCAGGGGGCCCTTGTCAGTGAGCCCCTTCTGGGAAGTTGGTCCTTGGAACATACTGCCCCATGATGTCAGCCCTGTGCTCTACCAGTGGGCATTGGTGGCTCCCTTTTACAGAGTGGCTGCGTGTCCCAATTTTACAGAAGACGTTCTATATTTGGAGGGCTGGCAGAGGACATGGTTTTCAAATGCAGCTATGACTTTTAAAATTTCTGCCTCCTCTGAAGTGTCCAGCTTTGAGCATACTGACAGTAAACACACGTTCTCTCACTGCTAGGCACTTTTTAATTATAGTTTTACAGTTGTGAGAGAAAGCCATCACTAACAAGTGCTCCTTGTGGCAAATGGGAAACATTTAGCATCTCTGCATGGTGGGACAAAATGCTTACCCAGCGGTGAAAATGGTCATATCTGCTCACCACTTTTGCTAGGAAAATAATAGCTTTGGGGATGTTGGTGTTGCTATTGCACAGTCAGACAAAGCATAGCCCTGGCTGCACAAGCTGAGAAGAAATCAGCTGGGTGTGAAATTATGGTATCAGTTGAAAAGAGCCCCAAAAGAGATAGCATCAACTTGTTTTAGCATCTTTCATCCTGCTACTTTTGCTTATAAGATAACGTGCCTAGACATTAGCATATTAATCTGTCTTTAGAGTCAGTATGGTCCCATGACTCTGGAACTGGACATCAATTACTGTTTTTCAAATCTCATGTCTGGCATTTCCTTGCACAAGACCCATTCCAGCCAACGAGATTGTCTTGTGGAAGTAGTCTTCTGCATGCATGATTGAGACAACTGCAGAAACCCACATCTGGATCTCTGTCCACATTGCAATGCTCATCTGCGCTCCATGTTCCTGGTTGGATGCATCCTTTGTTGTAGATAGGAATGTGTATCTCCATCTAGGGCCATGATATATGCCACTATTTGCCCATGACTGCTGCTGGATTGGGGACAATTTCTAGTGGCCCCAATTCCCTGTTTGGAAAGTTATTTACTAACTGCACTGGACTGTTATGAGGATCAACTAGAATGGACGTATGTCTGACTGCCCTCTATTTGAAGACACCCTCTATTTCAGGGGTGGGTAATGTCTGGGGGTCCAGGTGCCAGTCCCCACCCCTGAAAACCACTGGATGCTGTATCCCTATCCTCTGCCACTGTGGTGCCAGATTCTACTGCTATAATTTGGTGGTGAAGGGGTCGGGAAAGATCAGTGGTTGGCTGTCAAAATTTGGTAGCCTGGCAGCAAAAAAGGCTCTATTCAGCTTTGTTTTCATGTTAAATGGGCCCTTTTTTGCTGCTGATGTGCTGCCAACTTTCAGCAGCAAGCCACCATAACTGTTTTGCTACTGTCATTACAGCAAAGTTGGTGGTGGGAGGCAGTGGAGGCCACACAGAAGACATGGCCAACAGGACGCATGTTCCCCATCTCTGGTCTTTGAAGGACTGTCCAATCCAAGTTTGGTTTAAAGATGAAGAAACCTAAGAAGACAGAGCCAGGGCCTTGAAGTTACCCATCAACAGTGAGCATCTGGACAGAAGGTCAAGGTTACCTTTCCACAGTCTTCCCCAGTATGGTGAGAGGTATTCTATTTCTATTAAAATTAATTATTTCTAAATGTGCATCTATACATATAAATAAGCTTATGCAATTTAATACAAATCTGTATCCTCCTTTGTCTTCTATTTTGGTAATGCATTTCCTGTTTTGGGGGCATTGTGCAAATGTCCACCTTCAGATCAACACAGCAAGGACTGCACAGCAATTCTGCAGAAGGAACATGAACGATTTAAAAATAGTTGCAGATATTTTCCCAAGGGCTTCTGTTCATGCGGAGCCCTCTCTTCTTAACTTGTGGTTTTTGTGGTGTCATTTTGGCAAGTTTAGAGGCTCTTGATTAATTTTCCTTTTTTTATCCTGCAATGAACATGGATGCAAACAACAGCAAAAGTTAGCATCACAACTCCATAGGGAAACACAGTAACCCGTGAAAGACCCAAGTTGGTGGAGATGTGAGTCACTCCAAGTAAACCTTGGCTAGCAAATCCTCGAGCATAAGGAATTGAGAGGAGCTGGATTCAATGGGCCCAGACAATGGCTGACCCAAGACATTTTGCTGCCTGGGACAAAATTCAAGATTACAGTTTCTCTTCCACATGCATAAGCTGACTGGGTTGGCAGTTGAGTGTCACTTCAACACTGATGACATGACAGTATCGCACTACACCAGAGGGAAGCAAGCTAAATTTGGGGCTTGGAGAGGCTGTGAGGTAATACAACTATCCTCCCAACAGAGGGGTACAACAGGGCCTCAGGACAGATGGCTGGGACTGGGAGGGCTTCCCCCCCCCCCCCGATCGGCTGCCTGAGACATCCACCTCACTATGCCTAGGGGTAGGGTCAGTTCTCAGCCCACTCTTTAGGTCTTTTTCCTGTCAAAACCTGCCTAGGATTGCACCCTTAGTCTATTTTATTCCAGCCATTCGTTTGTTGAACCAATCAGGAAACATTCCTTCGTTATGGCAAAACATAAAACCAGTCAGGGTCCCTCTCCCTCATTTTTAGTGGATATTGAATCCCATCCCCCGCTCCAAATGTCAACAATAAAAATCTTCACTGCGGAATTTGGCAACCTATCAACTTTCAAAAGTCATTTTAAGTTTTGCTTCGACTCCCGAACAAACCATTTATATTTAATAATTTTTTTTTTTTTAAAAAAAAGGCAATCAACTCTGTTGCAGATCCTAGCTGCCATCTGCCCATCTGCGTTTCTATCTGCTTTGGGTATTCATGGCTGCAGTCTGTAGCCATTTAGTCTTGCATTGCCCTATTGGCTTCAGTGGGAGCAGGATTACAGCTTAGTTCACATACACATATTGGTCAAGTTTCAGAAACGCCTGCAGTATGCAACAGTTCCAGCAGGGGTCAATATGTTTTCATTATTCCAAGCCAGAAGGCTCAGCGAGTGAGAAGCAAAAAATGTTGATCCTAATTGGAGCAGACGGAAGGTTCTTCTATAATCCTCCGACATCCTTTTCAAATAATAATTCTGAGGTGGGTGGTGGGCTGGTGGCTGCAAAGGCTCGGCTGACTTCTCTCGAATGAAGCCGAACCATTCTCATTTTTTTAAAAAAAATATACTGGCTTATAGGATCCTTCTAACGGTTTCCCCCTCCAGCCCTCTGAAGGGCACATTCCTCTTAAATATTAATCTATATGGGATAAGCAGAACGATTATATCGTGTGTGTGTGCCCCCCCCCCCCCCGGAGCTGAAATCAGCCTTATATAAAAACAATTCAATAGCTGTACAATGAGAGATTGACGAAAGAAACAACGCAGCTGGCCCTTTAAGATGCTCTTGAATCAAATGATATTGAATTGATCCCAGATTTTTAAATGCCTGCATTTTCCAACGTGAGGATTCATGCTGGGTTTCGGCACCTCAGGAGTTAATAATTAAATGTTAAACCTGGCCGTTGTATCATCCAAAAGGATAAGCCATGTGTTATGTGTGCAAACACTGGCACTACCCATATAAATATTACAGATTATTGGAGCTGTCAGAGGCTGAGATTCCACCTCGAGTGATAACATCTAGCTCTCGGGGATGAGTGGAAAAGTGTCTGCGTGTCTGTCTAGCTAGCTATCCATCTATATATATACACACACATATAGCTTTTTATTTTAAAAAAAGAAAAACATAAAATCAATTGAGTCAAATGAGACCCCGTCATAATGCAAGAAGCTCCGTTTATTTCTTGGGGACAGGACATGACCAAAGTATAGGCTTGCCAAATCTGTTTGCTGGCCCTGCTCCTGTGTCTTCCAACTACAGGGCTGCGAACGCATTTTGCTGCTCCTGTGTTCTCAAAGTACAGGGTTGCCAACTCTTTTTGCTGGCTTTGCTCGTATATCCTTAAAGAAGGACTTTAGTTTAGCTTTTCTTCACATAGTGAAAAAGTGATGGGGGAAAGCATTGGTGTTCAGCTAGATAATTTTAGACCTTGGACTGAATGGTCTTATGGGGGGAGGGGGAACTGTGCCCATTACTTCAGTTGCGAAGTGCACAACTAAGATTTCTTTTCTACCCAGCCCACTGCTATTCCATTCTTTAAAGCCACTTCTAGATTACTGATATAGTAGGGAAACACACACACACACACACAGAGTAGGGGGAAATACACACATACACATGTGCTGTTTTGTATTTTCAACTCACTGAAATCCTATCTCCATCATGACTACAGGAATAAAATGGAGCTTGCTACAGCACCTTCCACTCTCTGGGTGGTCACTTACCCTCCCCCAGGTTGTAAGGCCCTGGATGTTAGCCCCAAGATCCAGACTTACCTGCTGCAGAGGGGAAAAACTTCACTCACTTAATTTTGGCATGCCAGGTGGCCGCTCATTTGATCGAGCAACTTCCACGGTAGAGAGAGTGTGTGTGTGTTAAACCATCCTGCCCAGCCTCCCCGTACCTTGCTACCATGGCCAGTGAACAAGGATGATGGGAGATGTAGTCCATAACATCTGGGGGCACCAGGCTGGGGAAGGGTGGTTGCACCGTTAGAACGACCAATATTCTTTTTAACTGTGTATGTAAATTAGCACTTTTTAAGAAACTAAACAAGAACTCCACATTAAAATGTGGAAACCATCAAAAGAACCATACCGAAATAGAAAAGACCATCACACAAACACAACACCATTTCACCTCACTCCCTTAATTCTACACATGGCACACAGAGCAGTGGATGTCCCATGTTCTCACCAACAAAACTCAAATCAAAGACATAGCATTATCCCAATGCTTTTTAAAAAGTCCCATTTTTGGATATATATATATATATATATATATATATATATATATATTTTACTTGACTGATTTCTCCTTTCCCATAGATCAGCCCTTGGTGCCCTCCAGATGTTTCGGACTACTACCCCCAGAATTCCTGACCATTGACTTGGTGGGGCTAAGTCTGACTCCAAAACATCTGGAAGGCATCAGGATGGCAAAGACTGCCATGTAGGTGTTTGCATCAAGTCAGTTCCTATGTCCTACAAAATCCCATGTTCTACAAAAAAAGCTATGCTGGCTGAGGGATGCTGGGAGTTGTAGGACTTTTTTTTCCTGCCAACATACAAAGGATTGCACCCTTATTCATTTAACAGGGGGTTGGATTCAGCCCAAGCCAGTTGCACTTTGTTCCCATTGAAATCAATCATGACTAATTCATTATTCTATAAATCAACATTTTTGACAATGGTATTTGAACCTGTTTCCACACCTTTGCCAAAAAAATCCTGGGTACAGTTAATATGTTGCCCACCACCAATACCTTGTAGTTTTTTACTTTTAAACATACCACTTAAAATATCCCATTAAGATACTCATAGGATTATATGGAATCTCAAAGCCAATTATAGTTTTCATATGTACCAAAATATCTTGCAAATAGTTATTAACATGGATGAGATATAGGAAGAGCTTTTGACTGGTGGCTAACAGCCCCTTGCTGGGCAACATGTTTGAGCAGATGGTTACTGGCCAAACACAGGCACCCTTGAATGGAACCGATTTTCTGGATTCATTTCAACTGGGTTTCAGTCCTGGTTTGGGCATGGAAATTACCTTGGTCACACCATGGGATGACCTTTACCAGAAGAGAAACGGGAGAGTGCAGCCCCATTGATTCTCCTGGAACTCTGCATGGCTTTTGATACCATCAACCTTCTGGAGAGGATGTCTGACTTGGGGGAACCACTCTGCAGTGGTCCCACTCCTATCTGGATAAACAATTCCAGAAGGTGCTGCTGCAGGATGTCTACTCAACCCATTGGCATTTCTACTTTGGGATCCTTCAGGGACCTGTATTATTCCCCATGCTTTTTACATTCTGCATGAAACTGTTGAGTAGATCATCTGACGATTTGGAGTGTGGTGTCATTGATACCTTGATGACACCCAACTTTACGTCTCCTTTTGATCAAATCCAGATGCGGCAGTGGGAGTCCTAAATCAGTGCCAGGATGCAATAATGCAATAATGGACCGGTTGGGGGGGGGCAGTTAACTGAAGTTCAGTCTGGACGAGAAACAAGTACTCTAAGTGGGTGGTATTTCTTCCCAGGCAAGTGACACTCATCTTTTTCCGGAGGGGGTTGCACTCTCCTGAAAGGATCAGATTAATAATTTGGAGGTGCTCATTGTTCCATCTTTGTCACTGGAAGCACAAGTGGCCCAGCTTATGCTGACATGCCAGCTACGACCCTATTTGGACAGGGATAGCAGTGCTTCTGTTAGCAGGGTAACCTCTCCCATGGCTTACAGCACTTTCTGAAAGTGGTTCAGAAAAGTCCATTAGTTCAGAATTCAGCTGCAACAGTGGTAACTGAAATTGGCCAATATTAGCGCAACACACCAGTACACACCTGGTTTGCAGTCTGTTTCCAGACTCAGATCAAAGTGCTGATTTTTTACTTTTAAGGTCCTTCATGACTTGGGGCCAGGGATCCTGATGGACCACCTCTGTCTGCATATACATACCTAGAATGTGAGGTCTTCTTTGGAGACCATTCTCTAGGTGCATCACATATGGTGAGGTGTGGTGGGTGACTACTGGAAAGAGGGTCTTCTTGGTGCTTCACCTGTGAAATCCCTGCCCAGGGAAGCTCATCAGGTGCCTACTCTATAGCAGCCTGGTGCCAGGTTAATAGCTTTACATTTTGCATCTGGTTTAGCATGAAATTGTTTTTCTTTCAGGTACTGGTTTTTTTCAGCTGCATTATACTTTCATTTTGTTGCTATCTGTTTTATTGTGATTGAATTTCAACTTTCTTTATTCCAAAACTGCCCTGAGAATTCCATTATAGAGCCATCTATAAATATCGCTAATGAATAAATAAAATGTATGCATTCCCACTAGATATGGGCAAACATACCTCTAGAATGGCCTATACCCTTAAGGGTGCAATCCTATCTGGATACCTGTCAGCCTCTGAATTCTGAAGCTGAAGGGCATCCTATGCAGAGCAGGAGGAGTGTGGAGGTGATCTTTGCTTCCATGCTTCTCCTACTCTGCACTTTTGCTAGATGGGCATTTCTGCCCATCTAGCTGAGGCTCTGCAAAGCTGGGGGAAAGGGAATGGGAATATCTTGTATCCCTACTTTCCCAATCTCCTTCCCTTCCCACCCACAGAACTGCTCCCCATTTTCCTCCTTTTTGAGGTCATTTTTGGGAGCTTGGGAGAAGTGGCCACACAGTTCTCTCTGCACCAGCTGCAAGGGGGTGGTGGTGGGGAGCTTGGACTCCTGGGTGTGATGTTAGAGTGCTGTTGTTGACCTCAGATCCAGGAACCTGAACTATCCTATGGCCCCACTGACTCTGTTTACAACATATCATTAATGCATCTCTCAGGGAGGGGAGCTTTCCATCATGTTTAGAAGAGGCGGTGGTAAGGCCGCTTCTAAAAAAGCCCTCCCTGGATCCCCTGGACCTTAATAACTACAGGCCAGTATCAAATCTTCCATTTTTGGGCAAGGTGATCGAGAGAGTGGTTGCCTTTCAACTACAGGCAATCTTGGATGACACTGATTTTCTAGACCCATTTCAAACCAGCTTCATTGCAGGATACGGAGTTGAGACCACTTTGGTTGCCTTAGTGGATGATCTACGCCTTAGTATTGACAGGGGGAGTGTATCCCTGCTGGTACTCCTGGACCTCTCAGTGGCTTTCGATACCATCGACCATGGTATCCTTCTGGAGCGCCTGGGGGAATTGGGAATCGGGGGCACTGTGCTTCAGTGGTTCCGATCCTATCTCTCGGGCAGGTTCCAGATGGTGATGCTTGGGAAGAGCTGCTCTTCAAAAAAGGAGTTGCTATGTGGTGTACCACAAGGTGCCATCCTTTCCCCAATGCTGTTTAACAGTTACATGAAACCGCTGGGAGAGATCATCCGGAGGCATGGGGCGGGGTGCTATCAATATGCTGATGACACCCAAATATATTTCTCTATGCCTTCGACAACATCGTCAGCTAAGGATAGTGTGTCTCCTCTGAATGAATGCTTGGAGGCGGTAATGGGCTGGGTGAGGAAAAACAAACTGAAGCTGAATCCAGACAAGACGGAGGTGCTTGCTGTCAAAGGCCCCAACCTGGGTCTGGAGGTGTGTCAACCAGTTCTGGATGGGGTTACACCCCCCCCCAAAAGACTGTGTTCGCAGCTTGGGGGTACTCCTGGATCCGTCGCTCCAGATGATAGCTCAGATTGATGCGACGGCCAGGAGTGCCTACTATCAGCTTCGGCTGATATGCCAGCTGCACCCCTTCCTAGAGTTGGAAGACCTAAAGACGGTAGTGCACGCGCTGGTAACTTCGAGGTTTGACTTCTGCAATGCGCTGTACATAGGGCTACCTCTGTGCCTAGTCCGGAAACTTCAACTTGTTCAAAATATGGCAGCCAGGTTGGTCACCGGTACATCTAGGGGTGACCACATTACACCAGTTTTAAAATCACTTCCTTGGCTGCCAGTCAGTTTCTGGGCGAAGTATAAAGTGTTGGTTATTACCTTTAAAGCCCTACATGGTTTGGGCCCAGGCTACCTGCGGGATCTCCTTCTCCCATACAATCCGCCCCACACACTTAGGTCCTCTGGGAAGAACTTACTCAAGCCAGCCAGAACTAGGCTGGCGAGTGTTACCCAGAGGACCTTCTCTTCCATCACTCCCAGACTATGGAATGGTCTGCCGGAGGAGATTAGACAAATTAGCAGTCTTCATGAATTTAAGAGAGTCATGAAGACTGCTCTCTTCCAGCAGGCCTATCCGGATGAATTTTAAGATGTTTTAATGATGCATTTTCTCTTGTTTCAATTTTTTTTAACTGTTTGTGATTTTCTATTTTACATTGTGTTCCCCGCCTCGATCCGAAGGGAGAGGCGGGTTATAAATAATAATAATAATAATAATAATTATTATTATTATTATTATTATTAGGGTCCACAGGATTGCTCTTTAAATTAGTTTTAGCTTGCCCTTTCCTGTCCCTGACAGCAAAACTATCATCCTCATCATCCTCAATATTAATCAACAGCAACATCATAAAGCCAATTATAATCAGTATTTTCCCCCAAGAGAGCTATAGGTGTTATCCTTGCCACATTTATGTGATCAGACAGTGCTTCACATTTCTTTAAAAACAAAACGAAAACTGAAATACATCTAAGTTGAACATCAGCAATGCCAACAACACTTGGAAGGGAAGGTGAGATGTCCTGCCAAAATTCACATGCTTAATGTCATCATATCAGGCTGCTGTGAAAGACACAGGAATATATATATATATATATATATATATGGTACCTGGATGCAATAATGGACCGCTTGAGGGATATATATATATATATATATATATTGTGGTGGCGGTGGTGGGAGGTAGTGCAGCACCAAATATTTTTATAATAATGAAAAGGACAAATTTTAACATTGCTCTTCCTCAGGGGCCAAAACCCCTTGCACTGTCTTATATTCCAATGTCAAGAGCTTTGGTGTTTCACTTGGGAGATGTTCCGATAAAACATGTCTGATAGAACATTCTCCATGTGAAATGCTACAGTGCTCGACATTGGGGCAAGATAGCACAAGGTTCTCGCCCCTGTGCAAGTCTAAGAGGAAATATGATAAGCTGCTGCCTTCTTCCGGATCCCTGGCGCACTATTGTCTCTTTTGACTGGCAGAGGCTGTCTGAGCTCTCAGACAGAGGTCCTTCCCATCACTGCAACCTGCTCCTTTTAAATGGATATGCCAGCATTTGAATCAGGGACATTCTACCTACAAAGCATGTGCTCGACCACTGGGCTATGACCCTCGGAAGTTGAATGAAAGATGAAACCCATAGGACAGCGTCCCCCAATCTGCCCTCCCCACCGATGTGTTGGACCTCAACTCTCACAACTCTCATCATCCCCAGTCAACGTTAGGGCTCAGCGGCAGAGCACATGCCAGATTCAACCCTTGGCATTCCATCTGAAAGGAGCAGATCACTGAAATGGGAAAAACTTCTGTCTGAGAGCTCAGAGATGGGAGCTTATTTATTTACTTTGTTGCGTCCCGGAGCCACGGCTGTCGGCTCCTGGTGCGGTTCATTCAGGGTGCCATGGAAACTGCATACTCAGACTCAAAGGCTTACTCACAAGGAGACAGTTTATTAAAGCAAACTTATGGCATACAAGCGCTGCCTCAGAAACGGTGGACTCAAATGGCAGAAGCTCTTGCATGAAGCTGCTGACCCATCTGGACCACTGTTTATGGGGCAGCGCTTGTATGCCGTAAGTTTGCTTTAATAAACTGTCTCCTTGTGAGTAAGCCTTAGAGTCTGAGTATGCAGTTTCCATGGCACCCTGAACGAACTGCACCAGGAGCTGACAGCCGTAGCTCCGGGATGTGACATATGTATTTATTTGATTTATATCCCACCTTTCTAGCAAAACGGGCACTCAAGGTGTCTTACAAAAACAAACTGAAATTGATTAAAACAATAAAACACATCAAAATTCAATAAAAAAACTCCAGTAACATGAATTATGATTTAAAAATATGAATTGCGGCACAAAACATCTGGAGAGCACCAGGCTGTTGCAGGTTGTCATAGGACATGTCTTATGTTGTAATAGATGTTCATTCTTTTATGAACTAATAGGAGATGTTGCCTCTCCTTTTGGTTCTGGAGGTATCTAAGCCAAACCATCCAACCCAGGTAGAACACTGCCAGGTTATGTATTTGGTTTATTGTGAAAGCCATCCTTTATTAAACTCACATAGTAAGAGGCACCCTTGCAATACAAGTTTTGGGTGTGTGCAGAATTCTAAAAGAATCTTCTCTATCCCATAATACTCATCCACAGCTTCTCCATTCCAAGATGTGCACATGTGCAGATTTTCACCTCCTTAACTTACATGTGCACACCAACTTGCTTGATTGTCTATCCTCTATCAGTGGGAAGTCATCCAAGGAAAAATAAGTGGATTGCTCTATTGCATTCCAGTTTGGGCCAATCTGGGCATTAAAGTAACCAATTAATATCAAATGAGCTTTGGGGAACTGAGTCTGCAGGGCAAGTAAATAATCTGTAAGATTTCCCCAACATTCTCACATGTGATCTGTGCACATGCCGTCCCTGCAAACATAGCCTATGCACCATTGGTGCAGAATGCAGAAGCTTAAGGGGGCCTTAAAAATCCTTCACAATTGCTCAGCTTCTCCCACAATTACCATCTAATTTGCTCCAACATTCAGAGCTGCCTTGAGCATTTGAAATAAGTCATCTAAAGCTAATAAAAAGTGGGAGTTTTGACAGCCAGGCAGAACAAAGTCCCTTGACTTTTCATTAATATGTCTGGAACTGGGAGAAACAATTCAGGTTTCACCACAGTGCTTCTGCCTTGATTTGGAGTTGCCATTTACTGAAATTGTGGGATGGCTGATTACTTATTATACCTGGCCTGTTTTCTGTCTGGTACCTAATATCAGAGTGTTTGGTGTGCCAGGCAATGAAGCATAACAACAGTAGTGCCTTTATCAGATGACCAAGAGATTGCGAATTTTCTGGCTAACTTCTTCAAGTTCATTGACCATGCTGCTCAGAGGACTTCTCCTGCAAACCAGGAAAGGACTGACAGCCTCTCATTTTAGGACAAATCACAATGACCAATGGGCTTTTGCAGTTGCCACCTATTGCTGCATTGTGGAATCACTGCCATGTGTAGGAATGGTCTTTCTGCATGTCACTACAACTCACCTAGAAAGCCTATGCAAAAACAAGTATTTATTTATTTATTTATTGCTCCATATCTAAAATAGTTTCTGGAACGGTGCATATAGGAATAAAACTGTAAAAAGAAAGTTTAAAAACAGCAAATAAAAATTGTTCAATTTAAAACAAAGGACCGATCAAAACAGTGGGTGGTCAGTTGAGGAAGGCTTCCTGGAATAGAGTTGGTTTCAGGAGGTACTGGAAGCAGCCTAGTGTGTCTGCCTGACTTCCAAGGGCAGGGAGTTTCAAAGAGAAGGGGCCACCACACTAAAGGCTGTTCTCCTGGTGGACTCAAATCGTGCTAAAGGTCCATGTGATTGGTAAGGGAGAAGGCACTCTCTCAGGTATTCTAGTCCCAAGTTGTTTAAGGCTTTGTACTCTAGTACCAAAACCTTAAGCCTGGCCTGGTAGCCAATAGGCAGCCAGTGCAATTCCATCAGCAAAAGAGTTATATGATAAAAGAGTTAAATATAAACAACCCTGTGCATGGTAGACTGTACATGAGTCTTGGGCAGGAAGTGGACATGTGTGGTATAGGAAAGATCTGGGTACTTCACATATATCTAGATCAGGCTTCCCAACCTCCAAAAGTGTCAGACTACAACCCCCATCATCCACTGATCTATATAAAACAACCTCCCAAATGTATGTAATAAACCCTAGGTTCCCCCTTTTTTATCTCAGTTAACTTTAAAAGGATTTTTTGGAAGAAAAAATCAACTTCAACTATTACAATGATTGAAAGAGTATGGAGAGGAATGGCTAAGCTTGATGGGAAGGAGGAAGGAAGACCTCTCATAAGCTCATTATTTTATGAATGAAGATGACCTTCTTGTCCTGGGCAATAGTCAGATAATGGATATCCTAGACACTTTTCCATGGCTGATTGAAATTTTCTTAGCACAGCGAAATACTATAATTTTAAGAATGAAAGAAATATCTGATCTGCTATGATCCAACTAGTGTTTCTCAAAAGCATGGATGTCAGGGCAAACATTTCCTGCTCATATGCCTGGCCACCCCACTCTCCCAAAAAAAACCCGGTTAAGGTACAATCCTATGCATGTTTAGACGGGGGAAAAAATCCTACAGCTTTGGGAGATGTAGGACTTTTTTCTGTTTATACATGCACAAGATTGCGCCCTTAAACAATTTCATGCTAAAAGAAACTTGGAGCATCTCTTACAATTGTCTGCGTGAATTTTTGAAGTTTGTTAATAAGGGAAAGAAGGAAGAATTGGATACATGTTACAGCCAATGGAGATCTTACATTTGTATTACAGGTGCCAAAAAGAAAGAAAAAATGAGCATCATGTGAGAAAACACTCTTAGCTCGAGCAACTTTAACACTATAGTTTTGGGTTTCTTGCTTTTCTTACAGCTACTTCTCTCCTCTGCTGTATTACACAAGGATTAGGGGAAACATCAAAATTGTTCTCTCACCTGCTTCTCCTGGCGAAATGGTGAGAATTTTGCTTCAGTTTCTAGTATCAGGCTCAGACGCAATAGCCATGACTTCGATAAGCTTGCAGATTGGTTTCACCTTGGAGTGTTCCCTTCCCTTCCATTATTCATGGTTCATGCCAGGGATGACTTTCTTTCCTCCTAAATGAAATAATCTTGAAGAATTCATTCCTGGACAACAGGGACGTGTGGCACTCCTGGACAAAAGTGCAGGACTAGAATCAATCCTGCGCTCTGCCTTCATCTACCACAGTGCACTGCTTCTTGTTCTTGGAGTCTTATCACACAGGGGAAAATCGTGTTTGCTTACCATCACTTCTCCACCCGTGCGTTTGTCCCTCATTACTTCCTCTTTTGAAAGAGGAAGTATACAACATGCTCGCGGCCCATTCAGTGGGCCGTTTTGATCCTACTGCTTCTCCTGCACACAGGAGGAGATAGCGGCAACTTCTGTCTTTAAAAATAACTTGGACTTACTGGGGTGTTTTTTTGTGGCGTGAAGGGGCAGGAGGCGCATGAGAGGCAGACGACGTTGTGAGAGGGACCCGTGAAAATCTGTGAGTTCCCAGTGATTAGCGTGCAATAAAACACTCATCTGATGGAGCTCTCTGGCTCATTAGACTAGATGTAAGGTCACATCAAGGCACAGAGCATCCATCACCAGAACTCTAGCATGTCTTAGGATGTCACTCACCACTTTATACTTTGGTCTTTTCTCAGAGCTACTTGCCCCAAAGAGTGACCATCACTGGTTTTTGTAAAAACAACAACAAAAACAACAACCCTCTTTTTGTAAAATGCCGGCAAAACCAAAGGTGGGCAGAAGTTAAGTGGCGAAAAAGTTGTGTTTGCGCTCTAAAACAAGGCACATGGAGATTGTGTGTCTTGTTTTAATGCCAAACTGCACTCCTGGAAGACCCTTGTTTTAAAGTGAAAATGTGTGGGTGGGTGGGGAGGGGGCTTGGTCACTGTTGCACTATTGAAATTCAGTAGCAATTTAGTGGTGATGCATTGGGGGCTGTGATGGCTATAAAAAAGACAGGGGGACAGTATGCACCCCACAAGCCAGGTGTTTCCCTGCTCTGCATCATCCAAACTTCTGTGCACCTCTACCATGTCTCCCCTTACTTGCTAAAGAGCCCCAAACATTGTAACCATTTCCCATAGGGGCATTGCGCCTTCCCCTTGATCATTTTGGTTGCCCTTTTCAGCACCTTTCCCAGTTCTTCAGCATCCTTTTTGTGGCGTGGCAAGCAAGACTGTACACAGTGTTCTGTAGACTGAGTTGCAGCTGTCCGGTAACATTCACAAATGGCAAAGTTCTGCTGTGTGTGTGTTTCTCTGCTGGTGTTCAGCACTTCAGAATCACTCCCATGCTTGACTGAAACAGTGGGGAAGCACTCGGCCTCTAAAGAAGTGCAAATCAAAATCAAATCAGAATGAAAAAGGTCACAAAGATGCCTAAGCAGAGATGGAGAGGGAAGAGGCAGTTGCGTTTCTCATCACCAGTGCTGTTTCTTTCCAAGAAATACACAGGGCCCTCACACAAACGTAGTCCACTTGACTTGGAGAAATCATCACAACAGGTATAGAAAATGCAGAATTCAGTGCAATAGAAATGAGAGTGGTCACTTATAAATCAGAAGAAGAAGAAGAAGAAGAAGAAGAAGAAGAAGTAATGCATCACCCAAAAAAGACAAGACAATAATGGACACATATTTCCATTAAAATTCCATATGCATATTTCTAACTATGTCGGCAACTTTAGAAATAATTACTGTAATTTAAATGGAAAAACAGTACATCACACCATGATGTGAAAGACTGTGACAAGGTGACCTGTGTACCTGACTGTTCTGTCTGCTGTCCAGGTGCTGTTGATGAGCAACAGTTCTTATGGTTTCTTATCTGTATTTCAGACTTGGACTGGGCAGCCTTTCAAATAAAGGATGCCTTCATATAGAGGAAATCCACTGGCAGCCCTTCAAATAGAGGACTGTCCTCTGTAAAAAGAGGACACCTGGCCACCCTATGAGGTCATAAGGACCTTGCTATTCAGTTCCCAAGGACTCCAATGCCCTCTGTTTCCCCCCATCATGCAAATGCTGGACCAAGATAGATCCCTCCCTCCAAGATAGCATTGCAGGGAAGCTAATGCCAGGCAAATAGCTATGGCTCCCTTGCCAACACTGGACAACTATGACATCAAAATCAATAACCGATTATTGATAACCAAATAACCAATAACCAAAATCAAAATCGAAAAGCTAAAACTATAAGTAAGAGAGAGGAAAGTAAAATGGCTCATTGCTTCTTCTTGTCAGCTGCTGGGCTTGGTCTCCTTCTTGGGCTAAAGCTTCATGAAATCCAGAGTTTCCCTGATTCCAGGCTTTCTTTCACATGCTGTTGTGCAGATCCATTGGTCTCAGGAATCTAGAAGAATTGATGGTTGCAGAGAGAACAAGACCTAAGATGAAATTTAAGAATGATGCTTAAGGTCAAGTGCTGTTGATGGAAACCTAAAAATAATAACAATCCCCTGTGTCATGGAAGAGACACTTTCTACTTCACACGCATTCCAATATACTTTGAATGTAAAATAACAGTAGATAGGGATGGGTAAGAAGTTTGCTTGCATTCATTTAAAATCAAAATGTGTCCTGATTGCAGCACAAGAGCATTTTACAGGCAAAGCTCACATATTCCTGAGCTTGTAATCACATTCACACGCTCAGAAAAAATGGGCAGTTTAACAATGTGCCTTTTGGGGAAAAAAGTACACATTTTCATGCTTTAGTCAATGGGGTGATATATGTGTTTTGGTGTGCACTTTAAAAAAAATGTGCACCCAAATGCACACTTTTCCTGTTTGAACAGCAACAACAAAATAAACCTGCATCTGGGACTGGGAATATGGTGGGTCGAACTTCAAAGTGGAACTCTGAGAACCCAACAGGTTCAGGTCTTGCCGATTCTCCCATCTCTAATGGTAGAATGGAATGACATCAATAAGATGCAAAAATAATGGTTTGATTGGAGACATTAGGTTACACAGGAATGCTGCTATAATTTTTCTTTTTGTTTCTACTCCAATCAGCGCACACACTCTCACAGGACGCACGAAAAATTTACAGAGATTTGCTAAAGAGTTTTCTCCCCTACAATTTCTCCCCATTTCAGTTTTCTGCCTTCACTTAAATGAGAGCCTACTATGTCCATTTGCAACTCCGGTGTGCTAAACAGTTACCATAGTAACACCAGAGGCTTTGTAAAGGTGGTACCCACACGATGTAAACTACTAATACGTCTGTCACCCCAAAGAGTTGCTTGAATCATCCACATAGTATAGTCGGTATTTAAATCTGCTGTAGCACATGCAGTTTTAGCCCTTCCAAGTAGAACTCGGAGCTGTGCATTTTCGTCCCACTTCCCATTCAGCATATCTGTTTCCATGTCAACAGTTCACGCTGATAAAGAATTGACATTCGTACTGCAGTCTGAGGTATGGGGTACAGAGCAAGTATTAAAAGAAATCCATATTCCTCACGGTGCTGATCTCCAAGTTATGCTAAATTATTGGAATTTCCACGCACACATGGACAAGCTTATGAGAAACTTGCCTCTGGAGTTGGCAGAATGTCATGAGCGTAGATTTCTTTGGAAGATTTTCTACATCCAGATGCAAAAATCCTGTGGGTGGTGGTGAACTTCCCTTGCATATTGTTTCCATACTTTATAATGAAATTTGTTACATGATTTTTTGAAAATATTGTCTGAAGAAAACAATGCAAATAAATGCAGCTACTACTAAACAAACACACTGTAACAGGCCAATTATTTATTTTAATGAAAAGATGTGTTGGTTTAGATAAAACTCCATTCTTCATAATCTGGTAATGGATTTATGTATTTTGTAGTATGTTAAATGGAGGACTTCACTTCACTTTGGAAAACAGCAATTAATTAATTAATTAATTAATTATCACTCAAAGCCCTTCCCTCCCCCTTATGATGTATTACCATTAAAGTATAATTATTGCAAGCTGATAAGAGAGGAAAGAGTGCTTTTCCCAGGTTCTCAAAGAACAGCTCCCTTTCCTCTGGAATTATATGCATGGAATGTTTCCAGTTTTATGGAAGCGATACAAAATTGAAAGCAGAGAAGGGACATATGGGGATGTGTACATCAGGGCTCTCGGTTGTGTGGTGGTCGAATTGTGTTCACCCAGACATGGTCGCAGTCTTTTCTTCAGGCCTTCCTGGTTAACAGGAGGAGGCTGAGTTTTGAGGGGGTGGAGCCAGAACATGCATCCTGGTGCATTGCTTGATGGTCAAGGTTCATATCATGTCTTAGAACTACCACTAGGACAACACTCAAAATAAATATAAAAACAATAGAATCCACAGTTTGCTTTATGTTATATATGACCTTTAACTGCTTTACTAAGGTGTCATGACATATACACTCAAAAGTGTACATACTGTATCTAGAGATGTGAAAGCCTGGAAAACCCCAGAAAAAAGTGGGGGGCCGGATGGACAGAAAAACCAAGAAAAAATGGGTTGCTTTTGTTTTTACCTATGGATTATTAGAATGTTTGGGGGGAGAAACCCCAGGTTTTCCATTTTTTCTGGCTCCCCCTCCATTTTCCCCCAACCCTTCATATCTCTACTCATATAATCAACTTTATTTGGCAGTAATTCTAATTTATTTCAATATAGGAATGCCACTGGGACAGCATCTAAGTAGGCCATTGAACAAGCCAATTTTGTTCTGTAAGTGGCACTCACCACTTGCACAATGGGGATTTGGCATTTCTTCTAGGAACCAAAAGAAGGGGGCAGGTTGGTGGAGCTTGCATAGGGAAGCTCTGCCAACCTGTCCCGATCCAGACATGAGTATTTCTGCTCATTTCAGGGCTTCCTAAAGGAAGCACTAAATCCCCATTGTGCAAGTGGTGGGCGTTGCTTGTGGAACAGAGTCAGTGGTGGGCTCCACTTCAGGAATCGCCCACTTTGATACTGCCCTTAGATGTAACTTTGCCAAAAGGGACAAGGACTCATTGCCGCCATTGAATGCTACAATGTTATTTTGCAGCAGGGATATGGACACTGATGGAGAAGAACACCATTCTCTTTATAAAGATTCAGGACAGATGAAAGGAAGTACTTCTTCGCCCAATGCGTAGTTGAACTATGGAATTCGCTACCACAAGATGTAGTGATGGCTACTAACTTTAAAAGAGAACTAGACAAATTCATGGAGGATAGAGCTGTGAATGGCTTCTAGTATTTATGGTATTCAGAGATAGTGTGCCCAGCAATACCATTTGCTGGGGAACAACAGCAGAAGGGTGATAAATGGTGTTCATTTCCTTCTTGTGGGCTTCCCACGGGCATTTGGTTGGCCATTCTGGGAACAGCATGCTGGAGCAGGTAGCCCTGTGGTCTGATCTAGCATGGTTCCTCTTACATTCTTACATTTAAAAATCCATAAAGAGAACAACCCTAAAGAGGGAGAGAGAAGCATGTTTTATTCAAAACAACACTATTATCAGTATGAATAAACTTTCAATACTGTGAGAACTGGTTCACCAGCTACTCCCTGAAAACAAAGGACCAGGTAGTCATAACAAAAAACCAGAAGAGAACTACTGCAATGCATGGAGGGATGGGCCCATAAAATCAGAACAAATCAGCAGCTAGAGAGAGAGAGAGAGAGACAGAGACAGAGACAGAGACCACAGAGTAATACAAAGCCATTTGCTTTGTACTGCTGCACTTTACCACACACTATATATATATATATATATATATATATGACAAATTTCATTGTATGAAGTATATAATTACCTCAAGAAGTGTAGCCTGTTTATCTCAAATGATGGTTGCCTTCAGTTGGATCCATACAGAATTACCAGCATTCAAAGATCAAATGCAAATCAAGGCTTGAACATCAAGGTTGGTTTCTTTCAGGGCAACCCTTTAGTTGTCTATTCAAAAACAAACTGCTCTGAATTCAATGGGGTTTACTCCCAGGTAAGAGTTCATAGGATTGGAGCTGTAGCCTGCTAGGTTCCTTCACCCCACCCATGGATTTGACTTGAAGTCAAGTATAATGTCAGTAAAGGATAATGAAGTGGATTCACAGGTTTAATAACTCTAATTTTGCCACTCAAATGCTCAAGATTTGGAAAAAGAAGTCTAGATTTGATGTTATCAGGGTTGGGTAGGCTGACCATATGAAAAGGAGGACAGGACACATGTAACTTTAACTGTTGTAGAGAAAAGGGAATTTCAGCCAGTGTCATTTGTATGCAATTAGTCCCTGGTGAAATTCCCTCTTCATCACAGCAGTTAAAGTTGCAGGCACTATACTAGAGTGACCATATACAAAAGAAGGCAGGGCCCCTGCAACTTTAACTGTTGTGATGAAGAGGGAATTTCACCAGGAACTAATTGCATACAAATGACGCTGGCTGAAATCCCTTTTTCTCTACAACTGTTAAAGTTACATGAGCCCTGTCCTCCTTTTCATATAGTCAGCCTAGGGTTGGGCTATTTTATTTTTCAGGGAGTGATGGAGTGGTAGGATAAAAAATAGTTTTCTTAATAAAGCAGGTGTATAAACCAGTAATCTCCTACCTAGCTAGAAGAGAAGAAAGCAAGAATTTGTTACTAACAGAAAACACTATCTTGCAGACTCTAATGGAATTATAATAGCTCCTTCCTTCTATCTTGGGCTGATAATGTCATGAAAATGCTGGGTGTTCCTAACATTCACTGCTGAGTTACATTCAGCCTCTGACGAACCCTCCACCTTGAATTGGGCCCCCTCCACAAGAATGCGCCTTTGCGCCTGGTTCCGCGATTATGCGCATTATCGCGGAGGCGCATTTACTCACAATCCCTCTGCACGGGAGGCGGCGGGAAGCGGCGAAGCGCATTAAAAGATGCCCAAAAAGCGCTTTCCAGGTAGTTAATGCGCATAATCGCTTGTTCACACAGCGAAAATGCGCTTTAACGGCCGGAGCAAAATAAAAGTCGCTATTTAACGCGCGTTCGAAAATGCGCATTATCGGGGAGATAACGCGCCTGTACGCCCGTTTTGCGCTCCGCTCGTGTGTAGGTAAAATTTATAATGAGCCTTCAAGGCTCATTAAACGCCCCGTGTGGAGGAGGCCTTGGTCTCCAACCCTGCTGAGCAGAACAATGCTCCAAACAGTGGCTGAAATAGATGCCTAGGCACATGTATATGCTGCCCCAGGCAGCATCTCATTCATTAGCGAGGCTAATGAATATGCACACAAATAATAGCGAACTGTGGCTACTTTCATGCAACAGACTGAAGGCTGTGTTGTGGATCACTGAAAGGAAAACTATGGAAGTGTACAAAAGACGTAAGACTGGAGGCTTGATTAAGACATGCATCTTGAACAAGAGAGATTTGTTTTTGTGCTTTTCATTTTGCAATGAGAATTTAATTGAAACATCTTTTAACTAGCATTTACATCAGTTTGGCAACAGAACTTCAAAGCAGGTGAGCAGTCCTCCATCAAGGCACTCTCAGGTCTTAAAAGGCAAACTTGGGCTGCTTTTGGGGTACAGTGCTTTGCATAAGTATTCACACACCCACTCTTTGACTTGTCCACATTTTATTCTGTTACAACCTGGAATTAAAATGTAATTAATTGGCATGCTTACCAATTGATTTACACAGCGTACTTAACACTTTGAAGGTGCAAAATATTTTTTTATTGTGGCACAAAAGTTAATCAAACAAAAACAAACTGGCATTTGTTGGTTGCATAAGTTTCCACCTATATGGAGTATAGTAGAAGTACCTTCGGGTAGAAGTACTGGGTAGTACCTTCGGCAGCAATTATAGCTGTAAGTCTTTTTGGCTAAGTCTCTACCACCTTTGCGCATCTGGATCCTGCAATATTTGCCCATTCTTCTTGGCAAAATTGCTCAATTTCTGTCTGGTTGGTGAATTGCAATTTTCAAATCTTGGCACAGATTCTCAATTGGATTGAGGGCTGGGCTTTGGGCCATTCTAAGACATTCAGGTTCTTGTTTTTAAACCACTCCAGTGAACCTTTGGCTATGTGTTTAGGATCATTGTCTTGCTGGAAGATGAACCTTCACCGTAGTCCCAGGTCCCTTGCAGACTGAAATTGGTTTTCTTCTAGAATTGCCCTGTATTTGGCTACATCCATCTCACCCTCAATCCTTACCAGCTTCCGAGTCCATGCTGATGAAAAGCATCCTCACAACATGATGCTGCCACCAGCAGGCTTCACTGTGGGGATGGTGTTCTCAGGGTGATGAGCACTTTTGGCTTTGTGCCACGTATAGCATTTTGGGCGAAGGCCAAAAAGTCCAAATTTGGTTTCATCAGATCAGAGAATCATTTCCACATGCTTTCTGTATTTCCCACGTGCCTTTTCGCAAAATCCAAATGGGATTTGATATGTTTTCCCCCAGCAATGGCTTTCTTCTCGCCACTCTTCCATAAAGCCCAGCTTTTCCCATGGAAGGTTTCTCCCATCTCAGCTCCAGCTCCTTCAGAGTTACCATTGGCCTCTTGGTTGCTTCTCTGACTAATGCCCTCCTTACCCAGTCACTGAGTTTTGGTGGGTGGCCTTCTCTAGACAGAGTCACAGTTGTGCCATATTCTTTCCATTTCGTAATAATGGATTTAAAGGTTCACAGTTTGGGTTTTTTTTTATAACCCAACTCTGATTGATGGTTCTCCAGAACTTTATCCCTGACTTGTTTCGATAGCTAGGCTGACCATATGAAAAGGAGGACAGGGCTCATGTAACTTTAACAGTTGTAGAGAAAAGGGAATTTCAGCCAGTGTCATTTGTATGCAATTAGTTCCTGGTGAAATTCCCTCTTCATCACAACAGTTAAAGTTGCAGGCACTATACTAGAATGACCATATACAAAAGAAGGCAGGGCCCCTGCAACTTTAACAGTTGTGATGAAGAGGGAATATCACCAGGAACTGATTGCATACAAATGACACTGGCTGAAATTCCCTTTTCTCTACAACTGTTAAAGTTACATGAGCCCTGTCCTCCTTTTCATATGGTCAGCCTATCGATAGCTCCATGGTCTTCATGATGCTCTTTGTTTAGATATACTCTCCAACTAGCCTTCTAGAAACAAGTATATTTTACCTGAGATCATGTGTAGGGTGACCATATGAAAAGGAAGACAGGGCTCCTGTATCTTTAACAAGTGTTTAGAACGGAATTTCAGTGGGTGTCACTTGTATGCATGCAGCAACTGGTGAAATTCCCTCTTCATCACAACAGTTAAAGATGTAGGAGACCTGCCCTCTTTTGTAGTGATCAGATATAATTTCACCAGGTGCTGCATACATACAAATGACACCTGCTGTAATTCCCTTTTCTAGCCAACTATTAAAGATACAGGAGCCCAGTCCTCCTTTTTTATATGGTCACTCCAATCATGTGTCACTTGCACACAGGTGGACTCCATTCAACTAATTATGTGACTTCTGAAGGCAGCTGGTTGCACCAGAGCTTATTTCAGGGTGTCCTAGCATGGTTTTTTTCTTTGAATACTTATGAAATCAAGATTTCTTAGTTTTGTATTTGTAAATCGTTTTGTAAAACATGTAGATTCTTTCCCCAGTTTGACATTTTCAACTTTTTTGTGTAGATCACTGAGAAGAAATCCTAACTAACTCCCTTTTAATTCCAAGTTGTAACACAACAAAATGTGGAGAAGTCAAAGGGAGCTGAATATTTATGCAAGGCACCGTATCTGACAGTAAATCTGGGTAATACTTCCAAGACGAAACACCCTGAAGTAGCTTCTGACTGCACCTTGAGCATATTGACCATAGGAAGAGGGAGATGGAGGCCAATTATATCCCTCTATTCTGCTTATAGTTTCAGTATGCAGTCAGAATCTTAGAATAACCATGTTGAATCAGAGCAAAGAATTATCTAGTCCAACATCTTGCTTCTCACAGTGGCTAACCAGAGACCTATGTGAATGACACAAGCAGGACAGAAGAGTGATAGTCATCTCCCCCTGTTGCTTCCCATCAACTAATATTGAGTGGCAAATTGTCTCTGAGCTTTTGTACATGAGGCTCCTAATCTGCTTTGTCTACTCTCGGTTATGTCTCAGAATTGAGATCTGAGTTCTACACAAAGAGCTTTTCCTTTCCTGTTTTTCCACTACATAACCTCTAAGTGGCACTGCCCTGCTGAAGAATAACACAGTTACACAGGTAGGAAAATACTTTTTCTTTAACTTTCACAAATAACACTCCATTTTCCCTGCTCTAAAAACACACACGAGCGGGAAAGCACTCTTAAAAGGGGCCACAAACAACCATGAGTTCAGAGTGATGAGCATAAAATAAATGCTCATGTTGAAAGAGTTTCTGAAACCTGGAAGCTGCTTGTAGCTATCATAACTAATAACCAATTATCACCTCATTCCCAATGGATCTATCCCCATTTTAAAAGCCATCTAAATTGGTAGCCATCACCACACCTTGTGCAATTCATTTGCAGTTCCCCTAAAGGCTATGTAGGAAATAACTTTCTTAAAGGGTAATACCATAAGATAAGAGTTTATATTAGCAGTAGAGCATATGCTCTGCATGCAGATGGTCCCAGGTTCAATCCTTGGCATCTGCAGGTATACAAATCTTGGAAAGCTGCTGTTGGTCAGTGTTGACAGTATTATACTAGACAGCTTAATGGTCTTGTTTGGTATCAGGCAGTTCCTTAGCCCTTTCCGGACAACATACCTGTGTTGACTAGGCTGACCATCTGAAAAGGAGGACGGGGCTCATATAACTTTAACTGTTGTAGAGAAAAGGGAATTTCAGCAGGTGTCATTTGTATGAAATTAGTTCCTGGTGAAATTCCCTCTTCATCACAATTGTTAAAGGTGCAGGCACTATACTAGAGTGACCATATACAAAAGAAGGCAGGGCTCTGCAACTTTAACTGTTGTGATGAAAAGGGAATATCACCAGGAACTAATTGCATACAAATGACACTGATTGAAATTCCCTTTTCTCTACAACTGTTAAAGTTATATGAGCCCTGTCCTCCTTTTCAGATGGTCAGCCTAGTGTTGACAGAATGTCCATAGGGACAAGTGTGATCCCTATGCCTAACCAACATATGCTAAGTAGACTTTGCAAATAGCCCCTAAGTGTGTATAGCAGAGGTGCAAAACCTCAGGCCCAGGAGCCAAATCTGCCTTCCTGGTTAGGCTGACCATATGAAAAGGAGGACAGGGCTCATATAACTTTAACAGTTGTAGAGAAAAGGGAATTTCAGCCAGGGTCATTTGTATGCAGTTAGTTCCTGGTGATATTCCCTCTTCATCACAACAGTTAAAGTTGCAGGCACTATACTAGAGTGACCAGATACAAAAGAAGGCAGGGCCCCTGCAACTTTAACTGTTGTGATGAAGAGGGAATATCACCAGGAACTAATTGCATACAAATGATATTGGCTGAAGTTCCCTCTTCTCTACAACTGTTAAAGTTACAGCAGCCCTGTCCTCCTTTTCATATGGTCAGCCTATTCCTGGTTGTCCCAATCCAGCTCTCTGGGTTCCACAGATGGCCACACCCCTTCCCCTGTCCTGTGGCCATGAATCATTTGGTAGATTCCGGCTTTTGTGCAGTCCCATCCCCACATTTGAAAGGTGGAAATGCCTCTCCTAAGGCTTAATGACTGTCAGTAAGAGCTTAAGGGTGCAATCCTATGCATATTTAGAAAAGAAGTCCTACAATTCCCAATAAGCCCCAGCCAGCCCTGTCTAAACATGCATAGGATTTCTGTCTAAACATGCATAAGATTATGCCCCTAAGCTAAAACATGCTGATTTTTTAAAAAAAATGAATCCAGGCATTTTTGAATGCTTCCCTCCATAATATCCATATTTTTATTTTGCAAGCAGCTTTCCTAATATAACATGCTAAATGTTATTTCCCCTAATATTGGTATCTTTGTATGCATTTTTTGATTGGAGAACTCCTTTGCAAAGGCCCGTGCTTCTCACCCATCAGGAGCTCCATCAGGAGCCTGTATTGAAGGGCCGGTGCCAGCCATGTACTCTTCTTCATCAGGCCTGTTTCTGGGCATGCACAGGGTGCCTCCCTCCCTCCCTTCCTCCCTCCCTCCCTCCCTCCTCCTTTCTAAGAGCAAAGGCCATGCATACACTGCTCCCAGATTCTGAGAAAACAGTGGTATCAGGATGGGGGGGCACTTGAGCTTGTTTGGCCCTTCAAAATCATGCTGTTGTATCTAGTTATGATTTTAAAACCATGCAGAGGGTGGGAGGAGGTACTGCAAATGGAAACAGCCCATTTATGTGGGTTGTTTCCTTTTATGTGGAACTAGGTTGACTGCTCAAGACCAGCCTTAGGAGATGGAGTTGTGAAAGACATGTAACGGTAACCCGCCCATGCACTCACAATGGCTGCCAAAGGCCAGTAAGTCTGGCCTCCCACTCAAGGCATGCTGGGAGTTTCACCCAAGGCATGCTGGGAGTTGTAGGTATAAGCCTTGTTTTTTATTAAATGCTTTAAAAATACTTAAGACCCAAATTTCTGTGTTTTTGGATTTTTCTGGTACATTGTACAGCCAGTCCTATCAGCATGCCAAATGTCAAGTTTCTAACTCCTCTGGAAGTGGGTAAACATTTCCGGACATACATGAAAACACACATACTTTCCACTTTTCAGGTAGAGATTTATATGTTTGGGCGAAATCTTGACATTTCATTATTGTAAAATGCTAGTTAGCATTTGCAACTGAATGGGCATTTCTTGGGGCAAACAAGAGAGAGGTTTAGTTTAAGAAGGAAGGCACAGGAAAGTCACACAGTTACAGAGGAGTAATTTTAAGATTAGTATAGTAAGCAGTAAATAGCTGGAACGATTAATAAAGCTGCCACTTTGCAAGAAGAATAAGGTGATAAACAGCAGGCACCTCTTGTTTGTGAAAAGCTGATCATCCAGACCAACTTAATTTCTGCTCTTTGAAAGGATAAAAAGCTTAGTGGATAAGGGAAGTGAAGCAGACATAATATATCTCAATTTTATTAAGACTTTCAATACTGTTACTCTTACAGGGAAATTAGAAATATGGACATATGAGACATTATTTCCCCCCCCAAATGGATATATGAAAGTAAAAACAAATGGATTGGATCCAGACTTAGTCATACTTTAAGTAAACCCATTGACATCAGTTGGATTTCACTTGGCCATGACTAATTTAAGTCCCTTGGATTCCAAAGGACCTACTCTTAAAATGACTAGATTTAGATTCAGCTTGTTATGCTTAATTTAAGGAAGCTGATTGTTTTGGGATCTAAAGGCATTTGTATGCTAGTTTTAAGTTAGGAGAACATCCTAACATGACATTTCAACATTTCTAGAAAAAAGTATAAATTTTTTGATTAAAAAAATGGCAGAAGTTACAAGTTTTAAAAACCCTCCCTCCAACTATTAACATATACAACCCATTATGGATCTCTGTGCTTCAAATTTTATTTCAGGTGTTTTACACAGCCCAAAGGACTGGAAATAAAGAATATGCTTTGTGTGAATTTCAAGTTCCTGCTTTATATTGTTAGGTCATGGGGATGATAGGAGATGGAGTCCAACACAGCTGGAAAGTCTATTGCATTTATTTGTTATTTAAAATACTTCTAAGCTGCTTAATATATTAGAATCACTAAGCATCTCACTTTTTTATTATTATTTTAAAACATTTTTATAGTGCCACCTTGTCATTTCTGGCATCGTGGCGCTTTACAATAATATATAAACAATTTTGATTAAGAACCCTCAACCCACATTAAAATTTAAACCACCCCTCCCCCAAACTCTTGTGAAAATAAGAACCCCTTACAGAGGCGTTTAAAACAATTGTCGGTGGGAGCCTGTCTAATCTCCAGTGGCACTGAAAAACCACTGAAAAAGCCCTGGCCCCTGCACATTCCAAATTGTAGCGGGGGCCAATCAGGCCACCCTGCCCTTGAGAGCGGGTCTGCCAATGGTGGGACACAGGAGCAAGGAGAGCACTCAAGTAACCAGGGACCAAGCAGTGCAGGGCTTTATACATAGTCAATAAAACCTTGTAGCGCACCTTAGCAGCCACTGGCAGCCAGTGGAGCTCTTGAAGCACCAAAGTGATAAAGGACCACTTTGGAAGTCCCTTGACCAACCTGTCTCCACAGAGCAGGATGCTGCTCTATCCCTTTCAATGCTGAGCCATGCCTACACACTGTGCATCCAAAGCAATCCCCAGCATGGAAGAGAACAGAACTGCTCATGCAAAGAGGCTACCTTAATTTTGTGTGTTATTTTGCTATTGTTTTGTTGCAAATATAGGAACTAGATGGGGGATTTTTTTAAAAAAAAACACGTTTCTTTAGCAGATGATCATGCCTACCTTTCTGGAGTGTGTGCGTACGTGCGCATAAAATGTACTCTCTCATCAGTTAAATGGTGGAAATTAACTTTCTGAGCCAAATCCTTCCTGTTTTAAGGCTCTGCCAGTCGAAAGCTACCCTAAAGCTGGCTTAACCAGCCATAGAAGGATCATCTCCCTGCCAGGGAGTTTATCGGGTGACAGAGCTGATTTGACTCCTTTCTTTCCAGCCCAAAGTCTAGAGGAAACAGCTGATCAGGAAAAGAAATCCACTGACTTCAAACATGCTAGGCCACGTGTGCACAATCCTGGTGCAACATCAAAGTGTGTGTGTGTGTGTGTGAGTGCATGTGTGTGTGTTTGTTTTCTATACACACAGCAGTTCATTCAGTGAGGACCTCAGTCCAATAATTTATTGTAATTATTTCAGGCATTCTACGCTAGTTTTCCTGAGTTCAAACCGATGTACACAAAAATAATAAAAAATATTTAACATGAAAATAACAGGGATTTTAAAACAATATACTAAGTAATTGGATAGTTAAAAACAGCTACCAGCAAAAGAAACTACAGCATGCTAATAACCTAGCACCTGGTTAAACAACAGGTGCTGGTTTTCATGAAGCGAAGGTACACACAACAGGGCTGTTTTACTGAACAAAGATGGAGGAGGCATCTGCTATAAAGAGACCTTCTCAACAATGTATGAGTTCAATAAGTGATTGACAAAGGAGACAAGTAAGAGACAACCCATTTTGCTGTTTTTATTCGTTTGCCTCCATATGCTCTGGCCCTTAGCCTTGGGTTTATGTCCAGCAGTGGCAAGGGATGGATAAAGTGGAGGGTCTGGCATTAACTGACCATGGTGACTGTGTTCTCCATTGACATCATTGGTGCATGGTGGGAGCTTAGTTGCACTTGGGGTGTTGGGCCAATCAGTGGCCTTCTGTTCCTGTAAACTGCATACATACCCTGTCTTGCTGGTGTGTGTGCATCGATGAGTGGGGGTGACTGTCACCCCCTGTTGAGAAAGAAAAGGAGGAGAGTCATAGATACGCTGTGGCTGTGGGCACCCGACTGCTCTGCAAATTCAATTCTTTTCCTCTGGGATTTGGGGTGTGTGTATGTATGAGTGTGTGGGATGGAAGAGGTGTACAAACTCTGATCTGAAGCATGCTCTCACCTTCCCAAGCGATCTGTACTCTCCGATTTACCCGAGTGGTATGTCTTCTCTTTACACATTCCCCTTTGCAGCAGTGATGTTGAGCAGTGCTAGCTCCAGGTTTTTGAAAGTCTTTGGGCAAGTGCTAGGGTGACCAACTGTCAGGACTTCCCTGGATTTGTCTGGGTTTTTGTTCACCCAGGGGGGATTTTCTGTAAGTTTCTATAATGTCCGGGAATGATATGCTTTCCCCTTTAAGGCCACCATTAGTGTGGTGGGGGAGAATGATGTGTTTTACAGAGGTGAGTCATCCCCCCCACTTTTCTGCGCGGGGCCTTAAAGGGGAAAGCGTGCCATTCCTGGACATTATAGAAAAGGTCCCAATTGGAGCAGTGGGGGTTGGTGGGAATGACACGCTTTCCCCTCCTCTGCTCCAATCTGGGAAAGTGTGCAGTGAGCTAGCTATTAGTGAGCTAGCAGTGACAGGGGCTGCCATCCCTTGGCAGCCATCTTGTTGAAGGACCACCTGGAGCTGGCAATGCCTTATCCAAAGGGATTTTCAGCATGATTGCTTGATGCATCCATCAGAATCCATAAGCATGATCACAGGAAAAATAGTCTTCCTCCCCTTTCAAAAATCCACATTCAGGATTGGGAATTACCACAGACAAAAACCTTGCCTGATGCTAAGGCTGATGCTTGCTCAGAAACAACACCTGCTCTGAGGTATAAGGAATCTCCAGGAAATCTATCCAGAGCATGAAGGAACACATACATGCACATCAGATTCCAGTGGGCTTGTAGGCAGCAGGTCCAATTAAAATTAAAAGAAAAAAAAATGTTGAAAGTGAACAAACCAATTATATGCCCGGGAGACAGGAGTTGCCGGCAGCTTTCGTGATAAAATGCCTCTTTCTCAATGGATCATGAATGGCGAGAGAAACTCCGGCGACTGATTGTTCTTCTCTAGGGGGCTTTGCAGATTCTGATGTACTCATTCAGGCAGCCAAAATCACTACAAAGGCAACGCTCCCTCTCCTACAAAGGTTCTGTGGTTTGGGGTTTTCTTTTAGCCTGAATTCTGAGCAGGAACGTATCTTTTGGAGAATCAACAGACTTTATGGTAGTCGTCAGCCTGATACCCAGAGCTAGGCTTGAAACACAGCTGTCTGTGCGCTCATTGCCTGCTGCTGAAAGGTGTGGTCTAGAGCTCACCGCAGATAAAATATCTGGCAGTGAATGAATGCTCCACAAGCATTGGTTTCAACATTTCTGGTGATGATGAAAGGGACAAATACCTCTGGCATGTCTGTTATATTACATTTATCAATGGCAGAGCTGCACATTCCAGGAGATAAGGTCTGCAACATTCAGCTTGCAGACAGCTATGCACACTTGTGAGTAAGACTCATTAAAATTAGTTAAACTTCTGAGCAAACATGCATAGGTTTGTACTGTTAATTAATCGTTTAGTTTAATTGATTATATATAATGTTGATCCCCTCAGAAGGGGTCATTTCCCTGAAATGTCATCCAATTATACCAAGAAATAATAATAAAAAAGTTATTGGCAGCTCCCTTAAAATATATATATGTCTAAATATGAAGGTTCATAGTACAAAACCTCTACACCTATTTTTAAGACATTTGGCAGGGATAATCCCATCCTAAAGAGCCACTATGCCTGTAAATTTCATCCAATTCTGACAATCCGAAAAAAAGATTTTTATTTCCCATGATAATAGGAGGTACGTAGCCTTGATTTTTGAAGCTCGACTGAGGTTCAGTATCTGTGTCAAATGGACAGCCTCTAAATCAGTCTGAGCTAAATTGGTCCATTTTACAAAGCACAGAATCATGCCCTGAATTTAGTTTTGTAGTTGGCACATCTCTCTCTCTCTCTCTCTCTCTCTCCCAACCATGTACACTCACACACACATTCAATTTTTAAAAATACAAGTATTATTAAAGTATTTTTCTTTAAACCGCAGACCATCTTAAAAGAGGCATTCTCACTCAGAATATAATGCCTCTTCTAAGATGAAAAGTGGTGTCAGGTAAAAGTCTTCAACAAGGCTGGAGGCCTTGTTGAATATAGGTAACATCTCAGGCACAGGAGTCCCATGCTTCTGCTTAGCACTGGCAACTCTCTTAGGCTGACCATATGAAAAGGAGGACAGGGCTCATGTAACTTTAACAGTTGTAGAGAAAAGGGAATTTCAGCCAGTGTCATTTGTATGCAATTAGTTCCTGGTGTAATTCCCTCTTCATCACAACAGTTAAAGTTGCAGGGGCCCTGTCTTCTTTTGTATATGGTCATTCTAGTATAGTGCCTGCAACTTTAACTGTTGTGATGAAAAGGGAATTTCACCAGGAACTAATTGCATACAAATGACACTGGCTGAAATTCCCTTTTCTCTACAACTGTTAAAGTTACATGAGCCCTGTTCTCCTTTTCATATGATCAGCCTAACTCCCTGCCACCTGAGTCTGGCCACAAACGCACAATCCACAGCAAATGCAAGTTCAAGTATATGAAAAGCCTCACAGCACTTTTCATGGCACAATCCTTAGAAATCCAAAGTCAAAATCAGAATGAATCCATGTGCAGAGTGCCTTCAAAGTTAGGGTGACCAGATTTTGGAAACCAAAATCCGGGTTCCCCCCCCCGCCACCCCCCCACCCAAAACAAGCCACTCACCCCCCAAAAAACCCAGCTTGGACCTACCGGGTCCTCTGCCACCACCGGGCTCATGCCGCTACCGGGTTCGTGGTGCCGCCGCCGCTGCAGGGCTCATGCCAGAGGCTGCGGGGAAGAGGGCCGATTCCGGAAGTGATGTAATCGGCCTCCCCTGCCTCTTCCGCGCGGGTATCCGGGCTCCTCGGGGCTCATCGCCATCACGACAAACCCCGATGAAGCCAGGGGCCACACAGAAGAGGCAGGAGAGGGCCGATTTCATCATTTCCGGATTCAGCCCTCTCCTGCCTCTTCCATGCGGCCTCTGGCATGAGCCCTGCAGCGCCACCAGCAGCGGTGGTTGCACGAGCCCGGCGGCAGCGGCTTCACGAGCTCGGCGGCGGCAGTGGCAGCTGCACGAGCTCGGCAGCACCGGCGGCGGCGCCACGAGCCCAGTGGCGGTGCCGGTTGCACGAGCCCGGCGGCGGCACGAGCCCATAATTAGCCCTCTCCCGCCTCTTCCGTGCGGGCATCATTTTCCCTGTTTGTCCCCACTGCCCCCCGGTCGGCCCGGATCACCCCAGTTTTCCCGGTTAGGACTGGGAAACCCCGGGTGATCTGGTCACCCTATAATGGACGTGGATCCAAACAGGAGGGATTTCAGGCCTTGTGTTGAACGATGAACCTAGCAAAGCTCTTCAGCTTTGCTCCCCCACTTATAATGGAGGCCTGGCCTATTCAAAGCTACTTGACAGATAGGTCATGTGACCTGTAAAACACGGTAATTTGCCAACAGGCCTGGACTGAACAAGTGGGGCCTTTCCAGCATACCCAGGTTCCCAGGTAAACCTTTTACAGCTGCAAGGCCACGACAGGGAGTAAGAGAGCTACTCCCGTGAGAAACCCTGACAGAGATAAGCTTGCAGAGACATTGACATTCTAAAACTATTCCTAATAAATCTACCTACATTCAACAAGGCCTCTGGCTTTGTTTAAGACTTATACCTGACATGTGGGACCTGTAACAAAATGTCACAGTGTGCCTATTAAGGACGTCAGCCAGCCAGCCATGTGCTCTTTTGGGAGACTCCATTACATCACCCCTCGTTGTTGTTGTTGTTTTGTCTCTGTCCCCACTCAGTTCAGATTGAAGTATTTTGGGGATTCCCTCTTTAGGGCTCCCCTGCTAAATATCTCTGAAAATCTTGGGGTCTCCTCCCAGCCCTACAAGTTTGCTGATTCCTCTCTCTTGTGTGTGAACAGAGCTGTTGTGGCTGCCTAAGGATCTACATTCAGAAAATGAATGTGCTCTTAATATATTGGGTGCCCATTATTTAGCATGCAAGTGTGCTCCTTGCTTTGGAATTGCTGATTTTATAAATCAGCAAATGTACTTGATTCATTACATAAAGCTCATACAATTAATTGACACATAATCCTACCCAATGCGTGCTTACTCAAATGTAAGTTCCACCATAGCTTACTCCAAAGCATGTGTGTGTAGCATTGCAGCCTAAGATTTCTTTAACGAGGTGACAGCCCTACAGGAGATGTGGGGGCTACCTCTAAAATCAGCATTGAGTGTGCCAACTTCTCCAGTGGTCCACCTGTACATTTGTATACAGTCTATTACAAAAGGCATCTTGACTTTTCAGTACTACCTCTTCACGAGGGAGCTGACCCTGTTGCAGTAAGCGGCCACTGGTACTTTGTACTGGCTGCAGAAGTGGTGAGTGTAAAACGGTACCAAGCAATGTACTCTCCTTTCTTTTGGATAGCTTCTGAAAGCACCCAGTAGACAAAGATATGCCACTGGGCAGGTCAAAGATGGCATCAACTAATTATAGCTTTGTTTAATAGAATGCATCTTAGGTGCTGATATTGACAGTTATCTGAAATGAAAAGGCTGAGTGGGCATAACTGAATATGGCATTCATATGGTGTCCTGACATTTTTTACAATGATTGAACTGTACCTCATTTTGTTTTGGGAGCAATAAAATTAAATGCATGATTGAATGTACCCTAGCATTTTATTTGTTTAGTTAGCTTTTGATCTAAAAATCAAAGACTCACTGCAACAAAAGGTACTTTCATACAATGAAGGGTGTCCTTGATGCATGTTCAAATACCCAACATCAGGAGAGAAATGACATATTTTACAATAAATGTCATAATATAGCCAAAGTCTATTTACAACAATAGGAAAAAGGTTGTGTTTTTTCCACTGCGGATTGGATAAACATATTCCTTTTTCCCCCCTTGCCAAGCAAGCAAAGAAAACACTTTGCATAATACAAATTCGAAATTATAACTAATCGCGGGAAAGATGACAAATGTATGCCATGCTGTACTGTGGAAATGCTAATCAAAGCAGCCTATCAATTGTTAAAATTAATTATTTAGATATGTAAAACTCCCATTAAATATTTGTGGATAATTGCATAATTACACCCAGGTTAACACAATCAAAACTGGCAATTGCATTTTTAAAGGTATGCTCTTCTTACTGCTGTGTGCATCTTCCCTGAAGATAAGCCAGGCTCTCACCCAATCTAGCTAGGTGCTATACATACACGGAACCTTGTGGATGGGGAATCCCTTGGGAATTCTGTGAATAATGAGCACTATGATTACTGAGTAAGTGATCCTCCAGCCTTCCAATAGCAGCCCTTTAAAAAGGAGCTGGAATCCTGCTCAATAAAATTGGTTGCTGATGGTGGGGGTATGTGGGAAAGGGTACCATCTGATGGAAACAGCAAGTGTGCTGAAACATCACAAGAGGGGGTACTTGACCCAGTGCCTTCCATTTGGTGGCATCTCAATGTTGTGTGTGTGATGTCTATTACTGTTTTTGGAATAATATCCAGAATATAAGGGGCATTCTAGAGAAAGCTAGAATAGTAACATTCTGTTAAATATTTTAGCTCCCATCTGTTGCTGTGAGAGGGAGATTCAACTAGTAACACCAGTACAAATCCAGTAGCCCAGCCTATCTTTTCTAAGATCATAGAATCATAGAATAGTTGAGCTGGAAAGGGCCTATAAGGCCATTGAGTCCAACCCCCTGATCAGTGCAGGAATCTATATTAAAGCATACCAGACAGGTAGCTGTCCAGCTGCATCTTGAATGCCCCTAGCGTGGGAGAGCCCACAACCTCCGTAGGTAATTGGTTCTGTTGTTGTACTGTTCTAACAATCAGGAAGTTTTTCCTGATGTCCAGCCGGAATCTGGCTTCCTGTAACTTGAGTGGTTGAGATGCAAGGGAAAAGAGCACCAAGGAACAGAAGCATCAAGAAGAGATAAACTCTGGTGCTTTGAAAAGCTGTGAAGACTTTATTGTTGTAAAAAGCTCTAGGAATTTTTAGAAAATCAATTTTCAAAAAGCTCAACGTTTTGGATAGGTTCTATCCTTCGTCAGGAGCTACAATAAACAAAATATGATTATTTAAAATGGAGTTTACAATGTTAAAATCAAATCTAAAACAACAAGCAAGGACAACACCCAAATTAACCTTTCAAATGCTAAACCTATTCTTTTACTATAGCAGTGAAGCGTTTTTTTAGAATTCTAACATGTACTGCATGAGTCTCAATCCACATTTAATGACACATTGTATCTTAGACCCACCTGGCCATCAAATTAAAAATACATAACAGGTGAGAGGAGCAGTTACCTATTTCACACATTAGGTGTCTTTGAAACGCAAATGACGGCTAAGTTCATAAGCAGTATTGTGTCTATTGCTTTTTACTCTTTACAAACATAAAGTTTTCTGAGTTATAGCCTGTACAACGTACATATCAGCTGACAATTCTTGACAGGTGGTATTGTGTACCAGACTGGTCGCAAAAAACATATAACATAACCTGAGAGAAGAGCAGATCTCTGCTTTTCTTGAAAAACATCCATATGTCACAAATGACAAATAAGTGATTGAAAAACCCTTAGAAGTTGTTGGGACTTTTGTTGGAAGGAATACACATGATAAAGTCTTAACCTGAGATACAGCACATAAAATTTTCTTTGCATGAGACAAATGTTGATTTAGATTTGATTTTAACATTGTAAACTCCATTTTAAATAATCATATTTTGTTTATTGTAGCTCCTGACGGATAGAACCTATCCAAAACATTGAGCTTTTTGAAAATTTATTTTCTAAAAATTCCAAGAGCTTTTTACAACAATAAAGTCTTCACAGCTCTTCAAAGCACCAGAATTTGTCTCTTCTTGACGTTCCTGCAACTTGAGCCCATTATTTGGTGTCTTGCACTCTGGGATGATTGAGAAGAGATCCTGGTTCTCCTCTGTATGACAACCTTTCAAGTATTTGAAGAGTGCTATCATGTCTCCCCTCAGCCTTCTCTTCTTCAGGCTAAACACACCCAGATGCAACAGTTGAGCCTGCATTATCCTCTATCATTTCATGGTCTGCTAAGGGAATGTGGCAATTTTATGGGGCCTCCCAGAGGGAAAAATGGATTTTGTCTGGATTCAGGTGAGAGGTAAACTTAATCAGATTTCTAGAATTGGTTGGATTTCCTCAAATCCATGAAATTTATCATTAAATATATGACAGTCATGGGAAATGCACAAGCCCCCTCCCCACTTTTCAGTCAAGTTATGTCTGGTAGATATTCATTCCTCCACTATGTATTATGCATAGGAGTCCCTTCTCAAGTTGTATATTTTATTGTGACTATAGCTTGGAATGCTTTTGATGCCATAACAGGTTCAAAGATTTTGGACTTTCAGCTGATAGAAATGTATGGTTATAAGTATGGGGCAGTGGGGTCTGTTGACTTGAACACCATGGAGAATTTCAAATCCCTTTCCAGGGATTCCATTTCTCATTATAAAAATGTCAGGCTTACCTATACAGTAATGGAAGTAGTAACTAAGCAAGTAGGCAAGTAAATAGAAGGGTGCATAGCTAAGTCAGACATGGTGCCATCCTTTTCCGAGAACATCATATGGAGTGCACAGTTAAAGTTTCACATTCAGCCTGCAAACTCCAAATAGAATAAACCTGAAAATATCCGGCTCCCTACAAAATTCTACTTTAACTAGCAAAGTAGGCTAGTATTCCACGCTTTATTTCTTCCCAGGCAAATTGCTCAGAAAAGCTGATTTTATGGCTTCTGTATCCCTAGCTTTCCCTGATCCTAATGGTCCAGGCAGGAATCTCTCTTTCTCCCTCTTGTTAAAGGACGGAAGGGAGCAAGCGAAAGGAAAGGGAAGAGAACTATAGAGATTCGGAGGCACACAGAATCACATGGCCCAGTGTCTGGCCATCCTGTGTGATCCATCTCAGACTCAAAGGATCCTTCAAACACTTCCGTAACACCTGGACAACTGAAATATGGTACACTCCTAATCCAAAAGCATCGTCACACATGGAGTTTGATGCAAACCTGTCATGGCTTTGATCCATTTTTTCAAAGCTGGACTTGCTCAGGGTGCGAGAACAGCAGGATGGGGATGACGTCATGCAAGTCCAGCGCTGAAAAAGTGGATCAAAGTCGCGGTGGGTGTGCATCAAACCCCAAGTATGTTGATGCCCCAAGACATTTTGATTATAAGGGAAGCCTGAATGAGGCATATTTATACATCTCTCCCTTGAGATGAAGGGCACGAAATGTACTTCCCAATTAACGGGGTATGGGAGTGCAAAGACAGTAACAATCCTGCCATTATGAGCTGCAAAATTTTACTGCTTTACTGTTTACAAAAATGACACCTGTTGAGCTAATAATGTAAAACATGGCACCCATGATCTACTTGACGAAGTCCGTGAGTGTGCCAAAATCCCAGCTGATCCAATCTACATTGCCACATGTACAGTAAGTTAAAAAGCACTGAAAATGGACTCATTTGTCTTTCACACTCCAATTATTAAAAAAGCACATCGTATTTCTTTCAACGTTTGGTGAAAACTACTAATGTACTTTATTCAGTCTTGTGGAGGAAGGCAGTCTTTCATTAGTTTGGTGAAGTTCTGAGCAGTGGTTCAGAGTTATCAAGATTTTCAAGCATCATTAAAAGCTATGACAGCAACTGCTGACCAAGAGCTTCTTCAGATGAGCAGTTTATCGCATGATCGCAACTGGTCACTCACAGAACTTCATGAGTCATTTTGATGATGCTGGGTTCCTCCTGCGCGTTTCTCGCTCATCTCCCGGCTCCTTTTGCCAATTTTTTCATTGTAAAATAATCCTCAAAAACGCGACACTTCTGGGCTATAGTGACATTTGTCCCTATTTCCTGCTGTGAGCAGGAGAAGTTTCACTATAAAATGCCCACTAGATGGCATTGTCCCACTACACTGAATGGAACACTTAGTCTCTCTTTCCCTTTCTCATCCCTATGGCAGAAGAGAAGCAGGAAGCAAGAATGATGGTAAGGAAATGCAATTTTCCCCCACCTGAAAGAGCTCCAAGTTGCCTCATGCATGCTGAGTTTCATTCTGAAGCTAGAATGTTGCCACTACTCTAGTATTTGGAGAGAGATTCTATATTGCAGAGGAAATCTACTGGATTTTGGATTCTACAGTCCCCATCTGTGCTTAAAAACTTTGCCCCTGGTTTGGTTCTGATCTGGATCTCACACACACCATGCCTGCAATTTACAGTGCCAAAAAGTAATTCAGTTGTAATATAAATTTCAGGCACTGGGCCCCCACTCTGGATACGGATTGGAGTGAGATGCAAAGGGTTAAAATACCCATAGCCCTATGCTAGGGTCTCAATCCATACTGGATTCCCTGCACTTACTTTTGAGTTGGAAAAAAAACCCACAAATGCAGATACTAGCTACAACTAACGTGTACTTTGATTCTCAGGGATTTGTGAGAATCTGGGGTGGGAAAATGGAATGCAGTTGAGGAAAGTGTAGGGCTGTTGGAGAAATCCACAGCGGATTCAAATGAGTTTAGATTTCTATGAGTCCAACCAGTGGATTTCACAGTGGATTGGTTTTTTCTGAGTCACACAGGTTCTGTGGACTTGCAGACTGGTATTTCCATGTGTGTGTGTGTGTGTGGGGGGATTTGCACTAATTCACATTAATTTGCTGATGCGCATTAGCATAAGTGCACATTATTGCTACCACACAAATGCACTCATGGACACCAGTTCATGTGCATTAGCGCAAGTAGAATGAAATTCTGGTACAGTAAAGAGCTGACTCCTTCAATGAGTGGACAATGGAATGAAAGACGCCTGACAATCCATAAAACACAGATGGAATGGATTTAGAAAATCCACACATCCCTAGGGAAATGGAAGGATCAGGGCCTTACACCACCTTTCTGAAAACCGAAAGCCCCTCGATTCCTGTTCTTCCTTTCTTCCTGGTGGGAAATAGAAACGTGAGGCTTGGGGCTCTTGCAATGCCTTTTGGAGAGCAGAAATATAGCACGGAGGCCTTAATCCCTGCTGTTTCTTTCTGCATGGTGGGAAAATGTACTCACACATTACATCCACACTATGCACATTGTGTACACTAGGCACACTCATTTAAATGGTTGTAGATTAGCTATATTCAGGCATTAAAATGGGTTAGCCCTATTCAGGCATTAAAAAATCTTAAGCAAGGAGGGCACTGGGTTAGGGAAGGCTGATAAAGTAAGTCCCTTGAGAAGACTCTGAAAACAACCCTTCCCAGATTCAGATGCTTCATAAGGCAATAAAAGACTAGGACAATGTGGGCAATGTTGCTGGTCCCAGGGACTCCTACCTCCCCATTTTGTATACTGAACTATTATGGACAAGTGAGGAAGTTGAGGAAGAGGCATCGTCTAGAGAATTCAATCCTTCATATAACATTCATAACAAAGCTATGAACTGAAAATGGCTTTAGCGTCGCAAGTACAGGGAAAATCTAAGCAGTGTGCTGCATAACTATGATTTTACAGTATTTCATATCTTAAAGGCACACTGAATATATAAAATATTTATTTGCAAAGAAGTCAAGGTAAGGAAATTGGAGAAAGCTTTTGACATTTACTTTCGTATGTAGTTCGTGCCCCATTATATCCACCTTCTTCTACTCTTGCATGAACAATTGACTTCACGGAATATAGCTGGCTGGACCCTCTGAAAACCATAGAAACTTAGGTTTTATTCCAACAATTAAATATCTATCCATTTTTCTCTCTAAGCATTTGCTTTGGTGCTGTACTCGCAATAGGCCTGACCCAGTGTAGGGATGTCCAAGAATTTTGTTTCCTTTCATTTAACAGCAGAACTTGCTTCGGTCACACCCCTGAATGTGAGAGCATTTCTCAGGCAAAGCTTGAATATTCCTTCGTCAGAAAAAAGTCCACTTTAAACATGCACATTTTGGGGGAAAATGCATATTTTCATGCCTTAGTCAAATGTGTGCATTTGGGTTCAGTTTTTTAAAAAGCTCAGACTTTTTCTGTTCAAACAACAACACTAATAATAATAAAAAAGGTCTTCTTTGGGAACGGGAATGAGGCGGACCAACTTTCGAGATGGAACTCTTCAATGAGCTCAAGACTAGTTGATTCACCCATTCCTAATCCAGTGGCTATCCAAATGGAATGAATTAAAGGGGATTTTATGTGGAACTGCATTGGAAGGGAACCACTCATTTATATACCTTTCCTCTGAATACTTGGGGTGGGAGTGAGAGATCACCCAGTCAACCACATCTGTTAAGATCCTCTTCTTGCATTCAAGAAGAGTTCTTGCATTTCAGGTTTTTCTCAATGCCAGTACCAAACTATAGGGACACCTGCCGAGTTGCCGCTTTATAAACAATGTAGAAAATGCTCCCTCAATATAAGCAGAGAAGGAAATGTGGTTTTACAAGGTTGCTTTCTCATTCCAGCCCCCCCCCCAACCTTCTGAAAACAAGTGGTCTTTATGTGCTAAGCAATCGCTCCCATACGAAATTGCATGCTCCCCCCCACACACACACACACAACAAAGGAAAACAGAACAAAGCTATCAAACCTAGAAAATCCTCTTTACAAAGTAGTAAAAGTTTTGTGTCGGGCACACACTGGATGATTTTGTATTGAGGTGTGCGCACGGCGCTCATACACACGCATGCAGGCATGAGCGCACACACTGTGTTTTCTAAGTCAGAATGTTCTTTTTACCCTTGAAGTTGCCAGGGCAACCAAGAAGGAACAACAGAAAAGCAAGCGCCTTGCAATGTGCTGTAATCCACTATTTTCTAAACACAGTTTGAACAGGGACTGTAATCAGAGGAGGAAGTTTCTGTGTCGCAAAAATTCACTTTGTCACAGCCAAGGGCAGGATATCTGCATTTTATACTCTCTATTTTTCCCAACATTCACTTTGTCACAGCCAAGGGCAGGATATCTCCATTTTATACTCTCTATTTTCCCCAGACATCGGGAGTTTCATTCGGAGTGTGCATGAGTTGCCTTCTGATGGGTAGTTTATGGTTAATATCCAGCGTTCAGCACCCTACATGTGTTTTTTTTATCCCCACGCCCCAAAATAGAATAATAGAATTGTGGAGTTGGAAGAGACCACAAGGATCATCTCGTCCAACCCTCTGCAATGTGCAGGAAAACCAATTGAACCATCCATGAGAGTTGGCTGTCCAGTCTCTTCTTAAAGTCTCCAGAGATGGAGAACCCACAACCTCCGTGGGTAGACCATTCCACTGTTGTACAGATCTTACCATCAGGATGTTTTTCTTTATATTTAATCAAAATCTAGATAGCTGTAACTTATATCTATTATTTCAGCTCCTGATTTCTGTGGCCATGGAAAATAGTTCTTGACCATCTTCCCTGTGGCACCCTTTTATGTACCTGAATCGAAGTGTGGGCGACCCAAACCAGGGTCTCGGTGGATAGGAAGTGGACAACCAAGGCTAGGACAACAGTGGATTAATTCTTCCCTCACCAGTCCTGACTCCTACCAGTCCTGACTCCCACCAGACCTCCCCACCCACCCTTCCTCCCTGTGATGGCAGATAACAATTTTTTTTAAAAAAACCACCAATGGAAGGTGGGTTTTTTACTACCTTTATCTGCTGTGATGGGGGGGGGGGAGGTTCATGGTTGGGGAGGGAAGAATTAAATCTCCCCTCCCCACATGATGTTGTCATGATCCAGATTATGCCCCACACATACATTTGAGTAAAGGGGGGGAAAGCATATAGGCGATCTGCCTGCAATCTATTGCAATGTATAGTTTGACCCCTAGTTGTGACAGTCACAACATACTTAGGTCCCTTCTGTGAGACTGTCAAAACATTAGCAGGATCAGAGCTAAGTAACGGATAACTCTTATTTTGCAAACATAACAAGCTGAGCAAGCAGCTGGGGGTAGGGACAGACAAGTACTCAGATGAAAGCAGTGAAGAGGAGGAGTGTCAGTTCCCCCGGAAGCAAACACCATGCCCACTGAGCCCTCCAGGGCTCCTGGCCAGCAAGCTATATAAAAACCTTCAGCAGGGCAGGATCTACACTACTGTTTTAAAATGGTTTATAACAGTAGTGAAAACTGTTGGGGCCCAGGACACACACCATATACAGTTTTCAACCCGTTTTCAAAGTGCCATATCCTGCTTGGTGTAGATTTGGCCCAGGAGCAATTAACCATGAGATGAAAACTCCTGAGCTGAAGAGCAGTTGGGGGGGGGGGGCAGGATTTTCATTGTAGGCTGGGGAGACGACAGCTAAACACCTTCCCTGTGAGTGAGCCCCAGCCCCTTGCACCATCTTAAGCATCTCTTTGAATCCTGTTCATTGGATCCTGTTCATTGAGAAAGCTGGACGTGATCCCTCAGCCAAGAAAAGAGATTCGGGACCAAGCCATGATGTTCCCACGTAACTTTTCCTTGATCCCTCCCCCCCCCCCCAAAATGAAAAGTAGTTGCTTGAGGTTGTAGTCAGAAGTAGAAATAGGTTGCTGGGGATGACATCTCAAAGGGGGATGGACAAATCTGCCATAATTGGTTTCTCCCAGTTTCTTATTTTTCAGTTTTTCAATTCTCCTATTTCCGCATCCATTTGAGCATTCTTTTTAACAAAGTCCTCATGGAAATTTATACCCATTGTTTTTGTGTATGCATCCCTAATCTATGCATTTCTCCTCTGAATATATGCATGTTTTGCAAGTGGTTTTGCCTACTATAATGCGATTTCTATAGTACTTCCACTAATCTATGCATTTTTGTGCATACATTCCCCTAATCTACACATTTTAGTATGTTTTTTAAAAAAAATCAGAGAACTTCTACAAAATTCATATAAGTGCAAAAATAGAAGTATAACTGTCTTTCTGTTCAAGGCTTGGTTTAGAAAGTACAAATTAGTTATGCTTGCATTAAAATGTCAATCAAAAACATTTCTCCCCTATCCCTAGTCTTGAACTGCTAGTTCTGAAAGGAACACTGGCCGGCAGTGAAAGGGTTAAGCACCCCTCCTTCCTCCAGACCTGATTACAGCCTCCGGCAGCGGTTTGTCCTATTTAAAAAGTTTGGGCAAAGTTCCATTTAAGTCCACAGAACATGCCATTTGGCCCTCACAAGAATCCAAGGAATGCTTGCCAGGAACCCATTAATTGTGAGAAAAGATAAACTCTTTTGTGCGCAAACATCAACTAACACAGCACGAAATTTAAGCATCACCCGCATTTCACGCTGCCCCTGCTTTGGGCTAATTAGCAGATAAATTAAAACTCACACTTGTCAGCTGCGGCAGATTCGCGCTGAAATCATTTTTGGAGGCGGTTACGCAGTGTTAAGATAACATGAAAATATTTATATTTGCAACAGTGCTCACCTTAAAGCCATTAAAATATTTCCTTCTGAAGGAAGAACCAGCTCAGACCCGCTGATCAGTTTCACAGCTGTGCTTGACTTGGATGCATTTAAGCGAAATATACTGAGGGCGTATGGCTGGCTGGGTTTTACACAATTGCATCCCAGCCTTTCAGCAAAATGGTAGGGATGCTATGGAATCTTCTACATTTCCTTCCTCAGAGGCCAATTTTCTGATTACAATGGAATTAGGCTGACCAGATAAAATCCAGGTCAGGGCTCATGTAACTTTAACAGTTGTAGATCAAAGGGAATTTCAGCCAGTGTCATTTGTATGCAATTAGTTCCTGGTGAAATTCCCTCTTCATCCCAACAGGTAAAGTTGCAGGCACTATACTAGAGTGACCATATACAAAAGAAGGCAGGGCCCCTGCAACTTTAACTGTTGTGATGAAGAGGGAATTTCACCAGGAACTAATTGCATACAAATGACCCTGGCTGAAATTCCCTTTTCTCTACAGCTGTTAAAGTTACATGAGCCCTGACCTGGATTTTATCTGGTCACCCTAAATGGAATCTTCCTAATCATTTCATTTCCAAAGCTCCCCAGCATTAATTCCTTATGATAGTGACAAACTGAAAGTGATATTCAATGTATATTCTGCATTATAAGGGCAAGCTAGCTTGGCAGTCAGTACAATGAGCTGTAAGAAATGAGTGAAAAGCAGGACAAAATGGGAATGCTTTCTGACCATTTGCACAACACCAGACCCCCAATGGGAGACAATGGCCAGTTCGGATGATCACAGAGGGAAAAAAATGCTAAACCGCATCATGGGTAATAGGGGAAATGGTGGTTGTGCAATCTGACATGAAGAGTCATCGTGTAGTTGTTTGAACCTGGTCAATGTGAGAGTGGAGCCTGGGATAGGTCTGGGACCCAGTGCAAGTATCCAAGGCTGCATATTTTTCCAGTTTGAGTGAATCCCAAATATACCTGCTTTGGATAATTAGATGAAGTGTATCTCAAATGCCAGTCATCAAAATGCATGTGTATATTACTGGAATTCTTTATAGTCAGCTATTGTGTGCATGTGTTTGTTTGTTTGCGTTTCTCAGGTATCTTAAAACTAGGGCTGTGCTGGATGTTCCTATATTTATTTGGGGGGGGGGAATTAGTGCCTTTGGGGAAAGAGGGTAACCCCCATTTCTTAAATGTATGAATGCTCATTTTTCTGGTTTCTGTTTGCTGCTACTTGTTCTCCCATCTGTCGATGCTTCTGTATTGTTTCCCTCTTTTTCTTGGTTAAGGCTTCCTTCTCAGTGTGAGCCAAGACAATTAGGAATCACATAGTGAACGTGATGATGTCACAACGCTATATAGCAAATCAGATTTAGGTATATGCCAATATCACCAAGAGAAAATATCAAAGTGAAAAGAATGCGTCCTCATCTAGTCACATGGGTGATTGTAGCCAAAGGAATGATGGTAAAAGAAACCTATTTGGAACAGCACTTTCTGAAAAGATGAAGCATTTTTTAGTTGCCTTTTGCAGCTGTGGACAAATAATAATAATAACGAAGAGCATGAGGGTGATGTTCAAATGTGGGGGAGAAGCAGGGTGTGTGGGGGGGTCCAACTGGCTGGGGATAATGGGAATTGTAGTCCAGCACATTTAGAGAGGAGTGACCATAGGAAAAGGAGGACAGGGCTCCTGCAGCTTTAACTGTTGTGATGAAGAGGGAATTTCACCAGGTGCTGCATGCATGCAAATGACACCTGCTGAAATTCCCTTCTATATAACTGCTAAAGATACAGGAGCCCCGTCCTCCTTTTCTTAGGGTCACCCTACATTTAGAAGGCTGCCCTAGGGGGTTGAGCAATAGGTTGTCCCTACAAGCCAGTGCTATGAACTTTACTATGAATATTATAACCTGTTGTTTAGCTGATTATCTCCATCAATTGACATGGCAATATCCCTGAAGGAGAAAACAATTGGGGACTGTGCTCTTATGCCTTAGTAATGTTTTACTTTTTAAATTAAGACTGAACACATTTACCTGGGAGTAGGTTCTATTGAACTCAAAGGGGTGAGAAGTATAAGATTGAGACCTGAGGGGTTAAATTTGTTTGCTAAGGTTTGCTTGTTAGCTGAGTACATCTGTGTGTTTCTTATCATTAATCAACCTCTGAGGAATGTTTGCCCCTTTGAAGCCAACTGTACTCCTTATCACATTTAACTCCTGCGCTGGAGAAGTGAGAAGACCATCCTTGAGTCTAACTGTTTCTTATCTTTATTTCACTTCTGTGAATGCTGTAATTTTCCACTGTGCTTGCATGAACTGCGCATGTACCTCTGTAAGACAAGATAAAAAGAAGTTGCTAACGAAGTTCGAGGCCACTCCCTGAACTTTTATGCTGTGAAGCACAGAGAGAGCTGGCCGGCAGCGCTGCTTTTAAATAAAATAGTGTTGTGGCCTCCTCCTATTATCCGAGTCTGTTTGTAAATTAATCCAGGTAACAAGATTGCACTGTAAATATTCTGAGCTTTTTAGCCCCCTCCTGCTTTTGACCTAGGGCAATGCCTTCAAGAGAGGATGCATTTTTTTAAAGAGGGTAGATGGGGAGGTTGGAAAGCACATTTCTTACATAAGAAAGGGATGTATAATTTCCTATCAGTTTAGCTAGGGTGACCCTATGGAAAGGAGGACAGTGCTCCTGTATCTTTAACAGTTGTATAGAAAAGGGAATTTCAGCAGGTGTCCTTTCTATGCATGCAGCACCTGGTGAAATTCCCTCTTCATCACAACTGTTAAAGCTGCAGGAGCCCTGTCCTCTTTTGTATCTGGCCAGTAGGGCAGGGCTCCTACAGCTTTAACTGCTGTGATGAAAGAGGAAATTTCACCAAGTGCTGCATGCATACAAATGACATCTGCTGAAATTTCCTTCTCTGTACAACTGTTAAAGATACAGGAGCCCTGTATTCCTTTTCATATGGTCATCCTAAGTTTAGCATCTGTTTAGGTCAACGTGGTGCCATTACCTGCCTGGACTCAGGGCAGAATGACATGATATAGCAGCAAATGTGTGTTTTTCCAGATTGCAAGGTACAGGGCATTTGCAGGAGAGAATCAGCAGATGGGAGTAGATTGATCAGCCCTTCCTATGCTGGAATGTCCCCCCCCCCAACTGCAAATGTTTCCAGTAGTGTTTCCCCCACCCCAGCAGCTGGGCTTCTTCCACTCTCAGAGCCCACCTTGATGGGTGGGGGATACTGTGGGTGTTATTCTGCTGCCAGTCTGATATAGATTTTATATATACATTCCAGATCATTTTTATTTAATACTTGTATCATGCTTTTCCTTCCCAAAGGAAACTCAAAATGGCTAATAATAAGTAAAGATCAATCAATATACAGCCATATCACAGAATATAAAATGTTCTAGGATACAGCTTGCACCCTCCATGTTTTTCAGTAATTGATGCAGCCATCATTGGCTATTTCTATGCCCAGGGGAGCCAGCCTGAATTCTTTCAGAGTCCTGAGAAGATTGAGTTATTTCATGGGGAAGATGAGATCCTGAAGTTCTATCCTATTATTTATAGGTCGCACAAGGATTTTGTTCAGCCCATATGTTTAAGTGAAAAAAAATCCTGATTTACACTTCCTGGACTAATATGTGAACATATAAGAACACATTTATCTTTTGGTTTTTGTACTTCTTCACAATTTGCAATATATTTCTTGGCTCAAAATAAAAAAGTACCAAAATGCAGCCCAAACCCCCCACATGTTAGGTTAAGTTTTTAAAAATGAATAAGATAGGCTCAAATGCATATAAAATACATATTTTAGGGTAAAATGCATATAGGAATATGTATTTGTGAAAATACATTTCAACTAATGTGAATTTCAATGCAGTTTTTAAATGTCACATACTGATTGCTGCAGAATGAGATGGTTCTAATTTATGAATGTATACATGAAAAATTGACTTGGACTTGGAGAGGGGGAATGATCCATCCCTTCCTAATTATTTAACTCTTAGTTGATATTAAAAACAACAACAAGAAGAAGAACTTTAAATATCCATATAAATGTCATAAATAAAAATAAACATTTAGATGAAATTTGAGATGTGAAACCACTTATTACAAAACACCAAGGCCAGATCTACACCTAGCAGGATATAATACTTTGAAAACAGTATGTATAATGTGTTCTGGGCCCGAACAGTTGTCAAAACTGTCAAACTGCTTCTACACTATTGTTATAGAGCAGTAGTGTAGAAGCTGGTCAAATCTGTGAAGCATCCCCCACTCAAAATATGTATGAACCTAAACCTTCTAAGATCTTGACTGCACTTCCCCCTCCCCCCAGAAGCTGTTTTAAAGAACAAATTGGCCACTGTGCAAACAAGAAAACAAGCATCTAACACCCATCTTCACACTTTACAATGTTGCTAATTTACGAGATATATAATGAGTTGTGTAATATGAGATGCTAATTTTTGTATAGATTTAATATAAGAGCTAAATGTGGTTGGAAAACACACATCCTGTGAGCCAAAGGCTCTGATGCACATATGGAGATTCATGTGAGCTCCAGCTTCCCGTCGCTTCAGTCTTTGGGAATGCTTAATAGGGCCTCATCTACACCGAGCAGGATATTGCACTGTGAAAACAGTGTATGAAACCGGTTTATAAAAGGCAGGTGCCACACCAAGCAGGATATAGTGGTATGAAAGCAGTATATGGTATGCGTCACTGGGCCCCAACAGTTGTCAGTGCACTTCAATACCGCTGTAAAGCCGTAGTGTGGCTCCTGCCTTTTATATACCACTTTCATACTGCTTCCATAGTGCAATATCATGCTTGGTGTAGATGAGGCCTGTGTGTAAATGATATGAATACAGATGGATGAATCTGTCAATTTCTCTCACTTTTTCATTTCTTCAATGTGAAATTCAGTTCATTGTAAAATTTCATATTTGTAAAGAAAGTTTGCATGAAAATGTGTATTTATTTCTCCTAATGTTTTTGGGACTGTTTTTCCTAATCCATGCACTTTTATGCAATTTTGTCTAACATATACATATTTGTCCTTTGCAAGCATTTCCCATAATGCATTTTTAGCATTCTTTTCTTTAATATGCACATTTTTGTGCACACGTTCCCCTAATATGCTCAATTTTCTAAGCATCACTTGATTGGAGAACTCCATTGCAAAATTCAGAGAAATGTGAGTGCTGAAGGATAACTGAGGTTTGGTTGGGGTATGGGGTATTGGTTTGAAAGTGTGAACCAAATAAATTTCTGCCCCATTCCTACATGTAAGCAATGAGGTTGGCATGTGAAAAACAGCTGGTAAAGAGCAGAGTCGTGTATTATGACACAACAGTAAAATCATAGGTACGTGTGTGTTTTAAGTGGATGTGCCCCAAGATTTGTTAAGTCTTCTACCATTCTCTTTCCTTTCCTTCTTTACCTATTATAATTCCCTTTCCCTAACTCCTCTCTCTAGCACCCTCCTCCAATCTGGATCCCCTACAGAGTAGTTGGATGACAACTGCTATCGTTCCAGCCAGCATGGCACCCTCAGATTTTTTGTATGACAAGTAGGGTAAGGCTGCCTTAAGGAGTCCTGTCTTACGTTCCTGAACTATGTCTTTACAGGATTATTTTCCTCCCCCCGGAGAACATTTTGGGATGTCCAGGAGGCATCACTGGCCTCAAACAATGCAAATGGTGCTCCAGTACTTTTTCTTACCTTTCTATTTCAACCCTGCCCTGTTTCTGCTCTGAAATGCCACATTTCTTCATGATGATAACTAGGGAAGGAGGGTGAGAATGTAGATAGGGGTTATAGTTAGAATGTGATTTACTCCCAAAAGAGCTGCATGAATTGGATTCCAGACTGAGTATGACATGAGCTCTCTATTTGCTGAAGTGTCCTCCAATGACTTGTATACATGCTGTCAATGCTCATGTCCTGGTACTGTTACAGTAATTAATCGGAGTCCAATCCAAAGTTGCAGTTTCAAACAGACAGCCTTTATTTGCTAGCAAAAATGACAGCCTGGAATCGTTCCACAGACTGCCCCCCCCAATGGGTGAAGCAGCTTGATATACATTTCAAGCAAACAGGAAATATGCATGTAACACAACAGGATAATGCGCACGCAACACAATGGTATGGCAGGCAGGTGTTTCCTTTTATGGTCTGGTCTGTTGCTGCTTAACTAGGTCAGGTCACATGGTCTGCTGCTTGCATACGGCTGCATCGAAGCTACTTATGAGGAAAAACAAAGAGAAAAGAGAATGGGGGGTTAATCAAAATGGAGTCACTTTGGTCAAGCTGACTGGGGTCAGTTAAGTTCAAGTTCCTTCTCATTCCCCCCTTTGAGACTCCTTAGTTATTTACTAAGGAGTATCACTATCTTCATCTGTTATAGGTACAGGGCGGTAATCGCGCAAGGCCATTAGGTGGACAGCCGTGCGCCGGTCTGCTATTTGCTCCACCATTCCACGGAAGCTCTGTAACAACAAGGGCATTAAACAGGGCAAGAGGATACAAATCAGGAGTCCTACAATGACTATCGCTGTGATCCCTTTCAGCCCTCCCATCCATGTGAACCAAGATCCCAGTCCTTGTGCCCATTCAAATCCTTTCCAGGTCTGCACAGGAACATGAGCAAGTTTAGTCATTTTACTGGTGATCTCTTCAATAACTTTTCTATTATCATCAATATGCAGGCAGCAATTAGTAAGATTAAATTTTCCACACACACCGCCCTCAGTAGCAAGCAAATAATCAAGAGCTAAGCGATTCTGATACACAGCATTTCGCAGTTGGGTCTGGGTTTTGGATAGGACATTCAATGCTCTTGCAGTTTCATTGGTTATTAATTCTAGCACTGCTTGCAAGCGTATAATCCTATTAAGCATATAAATGGGGGTTCTGTACCCCGACATACCATCCTGCGCCCAGGTGGCAGGGCCATAATACTGAACAATCCTTTCAGGGGGCCACTCGTCATCTTTCCAGTCCCCAATTTTAACATTAGGGGATATGCTGCGCTTGCTGTACGCTGGGTGACCCAGGCGCACACCTTCTGACAGGGGAACCAGAAAGAAAGAGGGGCGGATCTCACCTAGAGTGCAAGTGCCTGCCCAGGGCTCAGGGAGTTCAGAATAAGCATACTGCCCGCAGATCCAATACAATCCCTTGGGGGCTGGCCAGTTAGAGCTCTGGCTTTGGGTGGTGTTTATTCGGGACTGGAGACTCGCTGGCCACAACTGATCGTTGGGGATTACGGACTGGTTTGGCCAGTAGGATACCTCGGAGCCATTCAGGGTGGTGAGTGACTCACAGGGGGTTTCTCCAATCTTGGGGGCTGATGGATGTAGGCGCTGGAGGCACCACTGACCCACAATGGTGTCTTTTAACATCCACTGGCTGTGAGGATTCGGATCCTTGGTCTCGTTATATGGTTGGCTAACATTTAATTCAGCTGCCTCCCATGGCCACTGGTCCCCTAATTGGGTACCTCCGCATACATAACAGTTGCTGATATTGAGGGTGTTAGCAACAGCTTCAGCAAAGGTGACAAAAAGGTTTCGCGCAATCTCAGGGACTTCAAAAGGAATTTTCACTTCTTTCCAAAAATCTGAAAAGAAATGCTCTTGGATGGTATGTCCGTTCTCAACATATTGCGTGACCTGTATGTGGAAGTATCCTAGAGGATCTGCGCCCCGACCGTGGATACGAATGCCCATTTGGGACCCAAACATGGAAATAAACTGTTGGGGATTGAAGAGGGTAAAGTTAACTAAATTGCATTTCTGTGACATGCAATCACTTGATACTGGAACCTTGGTCAGGGTTGCAGTTACCCCGCCCCTATTCCATGTGGCCCACCATGCACATTTCCAATACGGGCATTCGTTTGAACAGCCGGAGCCACCAGAGCCGGAGTATTTCTGGGGGCAAATATATTTATCATTATGTGTATACTCCCTTTCCCAGTCTAGGCTCCCGCAGGACTGCGGCCACTTGGCATGGCGGCAAGGGTCTATTATTAGGGACACTTTAGTAGTGGGACTTTTTAGGGGCAGTTTCTGGATTAGGGTTCCCCCACTATAAGCATCTCTGACTTCTAGATACCACTGAGCTGGGGTTTCTCTCGGGTTGAAACAGGTGATGGCACTGTTCTGTGTGCAGGCTGAATAAGTGACGTTCTGGAAAGTGCATGGTTGCACTTTGCCCCTTACACTGGAGCCTGCTCTGATAAATGAGTGTCTGCTTGACCTGGTTATGTAATTTAACAGTCTTAATACATGACTGACAGGGAGTGACATCACTTGAGGCAGGGGCAAGAACCAACAGGAATATTAACACTAAAAGTCTTTCAGGAGTCTTCGGGCGGTGTCCACTTCCTCTATCCGGGATGGGAAGGGATGCAGCGCCCCCAGTCACTTCGCTCCCTTGGGCACCTGCCTTGGGGAGGCTTCTCCCGTCGCATCCAGCGACGCAGGCAGTTTCTTCAGCGTCATTTTCAGTTGGTGTTGCTTGGTAACCTGCCATTGGTCTGTGGGCGCTGCTGCTGCTTTCACACGGCTCCAATGGATCCAGATCGGGTTTCCTTCAACCTTTAAGGCAGTAGGAGTAGTCAGTAAGACTGTGGAGGGGCCATCCCAAGTTTTTCCTAAAAGATCTTCTTTATAGCTTTTAACATATACTTGTTCCCCAGGCTTAAACCCATGGACTGGAGTTGTTAGCCCAACTGGTCCTTGCTCAGTATACTGTCCCAATTCTAACACTGTCTGATTCAGTTCTTTGAGGACTCTATTTAGCCCAATTTCTCCTCGCAGTGGTAGGGTTTCGACCACACTGGGTAACGGCGGGGGTCTTCCATAGACTAGTTTATAAGGGGTCAGTCCATTGGTCCTCGGTGTACAGCGCATGTGTAGCAAGGCCACGGGCAGCATGGGCATCCATTTCGATCTGGTTTCCGCACAGAGTTTTCGTAGATGCAATTTGATAGTCTGATTGGCTCTCTCTACTGCCCCACTGCTCTGAGGTCTCCATGCGCAGTGTAGCTTCCAGTCTACTTGTAAGGCCTTAGAGAGTTTCTCAGTGACCTCTGCTTGAAAGGCTGCTCCATTGTCACTGTTTATTTGTCTGGGCATCCCATAGCGAGGTATCAGGTCTTCTAATAAATGTTTAGTCACTTCTTTTGAGCTTTCTGCTTTTGCAGGCCAGGCTTCTACCCATCCGGAGAAAGTGCAAACGGCGACTAGGAGAAGCTTGTAACCAGCAGCTGGTGGCATATGTGTGAAATCTAATTGAACAACTTGGAATGGACGGCTGCCCCTGAGTATCTGACCAGGCAGTGGGATTGGACCTTTTCTTGGGTTATTCTTTGCACATACGATACATCCTCTGGAAACGTCTGCGCAGAGGCTTGCCAGCTTATCAATATACATGGTTTTCTCAATGAGGTGGCGGAGAGCTTCTTTGCCCAGATGGCACTGGTGATGCATATGGAAAACAGATGTCCTGGCTAGGCTTCTGGGCACCCAGATTCGGCCATCCGGGAGGACATAGAAACCTCGCAGCTGACTGTAATTCTGGCTGAGGGCTTCCTTCTTTTCTTCCTCATTGTAAGGCACATCTCTGGTGGAAGGAAGTGGTGGCAGTGTAATGACCAGCACTGATGGGAGACAGGGCCTGGGTTTTGCTGCAGCTTCTTTGGCGGCTTGATCTGCTTTTTGATTTCCCCGGGCAATGGGGTCGGATCTTCCTGTGTGCGCTCTGCAGTGGATAACGGCTACTTTCGCTGGTTTCCAAACGGCTTGGAGGAGCCTCTGGATTTCTGTAGAATGGGCAATGTCTTTTCCCTCCGCAGTCAAGAACCCTCGCTCTCGGTAGAGTGCCCCGTGGACTTGGAGAGTCAGGTATGCATATTTAGAGTCAGTGTAGATGGTAACTTTTTTCTCTTTTGCCCATTCTAAGGCGGCTATAAGCGCTACTAACTCTGCTTTCTGGGCGGATGTGCCTGGGGGCAGGGGCTCTGCCATTAGGATTTCGTCTTCAGTGACTACTGCGTAGCCAGAGTATCTGGTTCCGTTTTGGACAAAACTGCTTCCATCTGTAAACAAGACGACGCTCCCAGGAATTGGAGTGTCTTTAAGATCAGGCCGACTGGAATGCACAGTCTCCATAATCTCCTGGCAATCATGGACAGGGGTTTCAGGCAGAGGCATTAAGGTGGCAGGGTTCAGAGTGGCACAGTCTTTCACATGTACATTTGGGTTCTCACACAGCAGGGCACGGTACTTTACAAGTCATGAATTGGTCATCCATCTAGGCCCATGAGTTTCAAGCAGCGCTTTCATCGAATGAGAGGCAGTTACTTCAATGGTTTGGCCATACGTGAGTTTTATGGCCTCAGTCAGGAGCAGGCATGCAGCAGCAATGCAGCGGAGACAGCCGGGCCATCCACGACTGACAGGATCAGTATTCTTACTCAGGTAGGCAACGGGGCGGTTCCAGGAGCCTATGCGTTGGGTTAGGACTCCGACAGCAGTTCCTTTTCTTTCATCTACATACAAGTGAAAGGGCTTGCTTATGTCAGGCAGTCCTAAAGCTGGGGGGCTGGTGAGGGCTATCTTCAGGTCTCGAAGGCTGTGGATGGCCTCTGGTGTCCATTCGAGCGGGGCTGACTCAGGTAGGTTGGTTTTCAGGAGTTCATAGAGGGGCTGAGTCAAGGCAGCATAGTTCAGAATCCAGATGCGACAGTAGCCGGCCATGCCGAGGAAAATTCTGAGTTCCTTTTTGTTGTTGGGCTGTGGCACGCAGTTAATGGCTTGGGTTCGGCTGGAGCTTAGGAGGCGCGTGTTTTTCTTAATGATGAACCCCAGATATGTGACTTCTTGGCTGCAAATTTGTGCTTTTGCTTTGCTAGCGCGGTATCCCAGCTTTGCCAGGTGCTGGAGAAGTTTTATGGAGTCTAGGAGGCACTCTTCTTCGGTGGGGCGTGGCAAAAGTAGATCATCGACGTACTCTAAGACGAGTCCTCTTTCATCTTGGAATTGCTGAAGATCCTTGGACAGTTGTCTGCTGAAGAGGGTCGGACTGGACTTCCACCCCTGTGGAATTCTGGACCATGTTAACTGACACTTCCTGCCAGTGCGAGGGTGTTCCCAAGTGAAGGCGAAGATTTCTTGTGAGGCTGGATGCAGTGGAACAGAGAAGAATGCATCTTTCAAGTCGATGACGGTGTACCAGAGGCTGTCTCCAGGTATCAGGCAAATAAGGGAATAAGGATCTGCCACTGTGGCTGCAATGTCTTTCGTCTGTTGGTTCACCTGGTGGAGGTCTTGAACTGGCCGGTACTGGTCACTGTTGGGCTTCTTAACTGGCAGCAAGGGAGTATTCCAAGGAGAAGTGACTGGCACCAGGACGTTTTGCTGGAGCAATTTCTCTAAGTGTTCATGCATCGATAGCCTTGCTTCAACTGGGATGGGGTACTGGGCTTGGTTGACAATAACATGGTTAGGTTTCAGTTCCACGATTACAGGGTCAGCTGTCAAGGCGAGGCTCCCTGGGTTGTCTTCGGACCAGACCTGAGGTACAGCTCGGATCACTCTTTGGGCTACTTCGGAGACTTCTACTTGTATTGGTGCGCAAAGACCCATTGAGGGACTCATGCGCCACGCTTCTCGGAGGGGGCATATTATGGCCAAAGGGTGGCCCTCAGCACTGCCCGTTACTTTCCCGTTAGGATGGAAGGTCAGGGTGGCCCCTATTTTGCACAAGAGGTCACGACCAATGAGTGGAGTTGGGCAGGAGGGTATAAGGATGAACTCGTGCTGGGTTTTACACTGTCCAATTTGGGTTTTCAAAGGTTTGAACCTGGGTGCTGGCATCACTCGTCCTCCGGCTCCAATTATAGGTATTGATTCATCCTTATTGAGGGGCAGTTTCATCTTTGTGGTCAGGACAGAGCGTTGAGCTCCAGAGTCCAAGAGTCCAGTGACTTTCTGGCCTCCCACTGTTATTTCCATGACGGGGTCGGGAGGCGGGGCGCCCCGCGGACATCTTCAGTCTTCTTCATCATAACAATCTTCCATCGTGCGAGACGGCATCTGCGGTGGGTAGGGTGGTGGCGCCATCGGGTTCAGGTGTCCCTGTGCTCTCCCCCTGCCTCTAGTTCTGTTTGGTTCAGTGTTCGGGTCTGGTCTGGATCGGCGGTTGGCTGGACAGTCCATCTTCCAATGACCCAACTCCTTACAAAAAGCACACTGGTTCCGACCCAAGAGGGGTCTCTCAGGGACCTGTCCTCTTCCTTGGCCTGGTGCAGATGAATAGGGCTGAGGGCAAGCAAGGTATTGTTCGGGGGGGCCTCTTGGTCAGAGGGCGGCGGCGATGAGACTGGCTTTCTTTTCCATTAACTTGGTCTGCTCTTTTTTCTCCTCCACGTCTCGATGCGTGAAGACGCGGTCAGCTAGGGCTTTTAACTGGGTGATGGACATTCCCTCAAATCCCTCAGTCTTCTGTAATTTCTTCCTGATATCAGGGGCAGATTGTGAAACAAAGGACAGGACAAGGGTCTGGCGGTTATTGGGGTCTTCGGGGTCGATGGGGGTATGGCGGCGGTAGGCTTTCATAAGGCGTTCTAAGAAGGCCCCAGGACTCTCTGTCTTTTCTTGTGTGATCATCATCTTACGCCTGCCTTTCTTGATGGCATCAATGAACGCTTGCTGGTAACTACGCTGACGCTCGCGTCCTTCTGTAGTTTGTATGTTCCATTGAGGGTCTAGTCTTGGGGCGTAGGTGGTGATGCTCTGATTGGGGTCAGGGATGCCTTCTCTCTGGCCTCGTTCAGTGGCTGCATTTTCGAGGTTAGCTTGGGTCTGCAGTCTCTGTTCAGTTGTCAGCAGATATCCCATTAATTGCTGGATATCGGCCCAGGTTGGGTTGTGGGCAGTGACAACGCCCTCAATCAGGTCAACAAATTTTTCTGGCTCATCTTCATAGGATGGCCCATGATTTTTCCAGTTCAGGAGGTCAGAGGACTGAAAGGGGATGTATGAGTAGGTTGTGACTGTCTGGTAGGTAGGGATTCCGGCTGCGTCTCGACCTCCGGCCAGAAGGGCGGGCGCCTCTCGGACAGGCAAAACCTTCACATTCTCAGGACAGTCTTCGAAACTCTTTAAGAGTAATCGATTCGAGTGACGCAGGTTGTCTGCTGCTGGTTTTAAAGTGTCAACAAGCTGTTGCAAATGTTCGACACTGGTATCAAAAAATGAACTTGGGTAGGGTGGCTTCGGTGTGGGGGGGTGATTCCACTGTGGAGCCGGTTCTGGTGCATCAGAGACCATGGGCTGAGCCGGGGTTGGGGTCGAGGGCTGCTGAGTAGGAGTCGGGGCTGCAGGCTGAGCTAGAATCGGGGCTGCAGGCTGAGCTGGAATCGGGGCTGCAGGTTGCGCCAAAACATAGGGCGGGGGCAACTCTTCGGGGGAGCTTGGCAGGATCGGTGGTGGTGCCTGAAGGCTAGAGTAAGTGAAGGGACCCCGTGACTTCGTAGGCTCCTGGCGGCTTGTCTTGGGTTTGGCTTTCCTCTCCTTTTTGGCTTGATTCATTAAAATGAGAGCTGCGTTCTCGACGGCTTTCCTAGCCCAGGGTGGCGGATGCTTGGCAACTTTGAGCCACCCTTCAGCGTATGGAATGTCTTCAGGGGGCAAGGGTCCTCCTTCTATTATGGCCAGGTTGTAAACTCGGGAAATATAGGGCTCAGAGAAAGTACCTTGGGGTGGCCAATCTACCAGGGGGCCTAGGGCGGGCCAGTCATAATAACACTTAGCTTCCATAGCATCTACATTACACTTAGTCTGATCAAAAACTTCACTGAAATGTTTGATCATCAGGTTCAGTGGGGTCGAAGAACCTCCCCCCATCCTTTTCCTGACTATGCACAATATGATTCACCAGACAGACAATACACAGAAGGGAAAATTGACAGGGAACCGTCTGACTGTAGGAATTGGGGGAGTCAGGCGGCTGATACAGAGGAATACAGTCTCTTCACTACCAGCCCACGCTGCCGGAAACTCAAGACACCCAGAGGCATCCCAGGGCGACTGCCCAACGGTCAGCAATGGAAATCAGGCAGTCATGCACACATCAGACATCCAGGACGACGCCCGTCCTCCCAAACCTCCCAGTTCAAAGAAACAAGACTATCATTACGGAGGGATGATCAGGCCCCCCCTTCGACTCTACTGAGTCGGCCAATACAAGACAAAACGCGCGTTTACAATTCCGAGGGTTGATCAGGCCCCCCTTCGACTCTACTGAGTCGGCCAATACAAAACCTAAGACAGAATAGGAAGCTTCCCTCTATACTTGCCTGGTCCAGATGTTCCGGCGCCGGACAGTAGGGTGTCTGCACTGAACTTCCGCTCGGTCCGTTTTTGTTTCGCGCTGTCCCCGCACCCGCCGTAGAACCTGTATGGGCACCAGCTAAAAGGCTGGAGGCGCGCTCCCAAGGAGGACCACGGCCGGCTGGGGCCGCGGGGAACCAAGCGGAAGCAGGGGAAATCTCCCTGGTAGGGTCCTCCGATTATCAGGCAGGTCTCCCAGTGAGGGATGATTCCCGGCCAATGCACCAAAATGTTACAGTAATTAATCGGAGTCCAATCCAAAGTTGCAGTTTCAAACAGACAGCCTTTATTTGCTAGCAAAAATGACAGCCTGGAATCGTTCCACAGACTGCCCCCCCTAATGGGTGAAGCAGCTTGATATACATTTCAAGCAAACAGGAAATATGCATGTCACACAACAGGATAATGCGCACGCAACACAACGGTATGGCAGGCAGGTGTTTCCTTTTATGGTCTGGTCTGTTGCTGCTTAACTAGGTCAGGTCACATGGTCTGCTGCTTGCATACGGCTGCATCGAAGCTACTTATGAGGAAAAACAAAGAGAAAAGAGAATGGGGGGTTAATCAAAATGGAGTCACTTTGGTCAAGCTGACTGGGGTCAGTTAAGTTCAAGTTCCTTCTCAGTACCAGAATCCTGACAGGCCTGAAGTTCCATTCCAGAAGACCTGGTTCCCAACTTCAGCTCCCCTCAACCTGTGGTCCTGACATGCTAAAGCCTGATCTATCTGTCCCTCCTCCTGCCTGTCCTCCTCAATGTCCTTAAACAGCCCTAAATGGTTTGTTCAGGATATTTCAACCTGCCCATCAATTACATTCATCAACGCAGTCCTTGCTTCACCTCTTGTGACCTGTAAAGGCACAATTGGCTAGGAAATGAATCTGGGCCTTTTCAATTGTGGCTCCCTGGCTGAGGAACTCCCTCCCTGGAGAAGCCATGTTGGCCCCCTCTCTTATGGTAAACAGTTTTGGTAGGCTGACCATATGAAAAGGAGGATCGGGCTTATGTGACTTTAACAGTTGTAGAGAAAAGGGAATTTCAGCCAGTGTCATTTGGATGCAATTAGTTCCTGATGAAATTCCCTCTTCATCACAACAGTTAAAGTTGTAGAGGCCCTGGCTTCTTTTGTATATGGTCACTCTAGTATAGTGCCTGCAACTTTAACTGTTGTGATGAAGAGGGGATTTCACCAGGAACTAATTGCATACAAATGACACTGGCTGAAATTCCCTTTTCTCTACAACTTTTAAAGTTACATGAGCCCTGTCCTCCTTTTCAGATGGTCAGCCTAAGTTTTGGTGAATGGTAAACAGTTTTCATTTCATCAGACACTGGATTTACCTTGAATCTCTTATTGCTCACTGAATGACTTTGTTTTAATGCTCTTTGTTTTAATGGTTAAAATTGTACTAATATTTTTTAAAATGGATGTCAGCCAAGTTGGAACCCTTTTGAGCACCGAAAAGCAGGGCATAAGTGAATTTATAAATCAATATAAAGAATTATTATAAATAAACTGCCCTGGTCTTCCTGGCTCTGATCTTCTTCTAAAATTTAGGTTTACACTGCTTACTAGTGAGTAGACACGATGTTCATGGTTACTGTTGAGTAGAAATTGTATTTGAAATAGTGTGACCATATGAAAAGGAAGACAGGGCTTTTGTATCTTTAACAGTTGTATTGAAAAGGGAATTTCAGCAGGTGCTTCATGCATACAAAAGACACCTGCTTCCTTTTGTATCTGGACACTCTAGTATAGTTCCTGCAGCTTTAACTGTTGTGATGAAGAGAGAGTTTCACCAGGTACTTCATGCATACAAAAGACACCTGCTGAAATTCCCTTTTCTGTACAACTTTAAAGACACAGCAGTCCTGTTCTCCTATTCATATGGCCACCCTAATTTGAAAGTGCTGCTGAGTGATTCTGATCAGCTTCCTTCTGAGCCTCACCCTTGCAGATGCTTGTCCTGCTTACTTCTGAGTAGGCATGCATACCCTTGATTTGGGGGTGCTATTTGAAAGAGCTGCTGAGTGATTCCTTTCTGCTTAATACTGAGTAGACATGGAGAAGTTTGCCCTGTTATGTGTGGGTATATATGATGCTCATGCATACTTCTCTGAAGACATAATTCATGCTATAATTTGGGGGAAGATTGGTTTTTTTCAGTCCCACCCACTTTTGCCTGTTGCCCTCCCCCCACTGGAATGCACCACCGAGTCCATCTCCTAATTAGGGTGACCATATGAAAAGGAGGACAGGGCTCCTGTATCTTTAACAGTTTCTATACAACTGTTAAAGATACAGCAGCTCTGTCCTCCTTTTCATATGGCCACCCTAACTAAATGAAATTCAGCACATGGGCCAAGAAAAGTTCCCCAGCCCCAGCCTAAAATGTGAATGCCTCAAGACTTTCATTTCTGGATGACTGATGGATGCTGCACCAACCTACTTCTAAGCATGATTCCAGGACCAGATTCTAGTGATACCACCTAGTTCCTTTTCCTTTATCTGAGCCACGTTGTATTTTGTATTCTATTTCTTCTGGGGTTTACTGGCTTGATTTTTTGTATACATTTTTGCCTGGGATTATGAGTACTGAAGTCAAGCCTAAAACGCAAATATGAACATTAAGCTGATAATGAGTTTAACGTTGGGAATTTTAATTGCCTTGGTAGATACACCATTGAAATTAACATAATAGCAGGTCCGCAGTTGAAGTGGATAGAAAGCTCTACTGGAAAACTTCAGCCAATGCCCCTGGATCATTTTCTCTGTCACTGCACCAAAAAAGTTTTAAAATCAAGAGAGCACCTGATTGCATGCAAATTAGAGTGTTTTTTGAGGGGGAAACATGCGCGCGCACACACACACACACACACACACACTCAAAACTGATATATAAAATCATTATCGCCTGTATCTCAATGACACTTAAGCTCAAAATGAAATGAGAGAAGGGAATGGGAGAGGCAGGCGTACTTCTTGGCTTCTGATGACCCGAAGAAACCACTCATGGGGGATTGGATGGCACTCAGCATTGAAACCTGAAACTTTTAGCAGCTGTAGACCAAAGCCTGCTCATCTCACTTACCTCACACATGGTGGCCCTGATCCAGAGATCCTTGTGCACCAAAATCTCTCCCACGATCAAGATTGGAAAATTGGCCAGCAATACTCACTGTTTGGGGGAACAATGGGGAAAAGGGGGTGCTTGGAGCAGTGTATTCCAGATTGACAGTGGCATTGGAATATTCTCAGCACAGCCACCAAAGTACAATTCCCAGGATTTGGAAGAAGCCATGACAGTTACACTGGTATAAAACCCAACTTAACTATGTAGCATAGATATGCCCTACCCAAGTCTGCTCTCAACATGACATGCTTGGGCAGCTGCTGGCCTTCCATGGCTGCTCACCATTGGGCCCACCCACCTGCCTGTCTCTCCAAGCTAAGTTTTTACATGGTGGTGTACAGCTACCTGCTGTTTTAAATCTCCCACAATGCCCTGAGGGGTGATAAGGAGCATTGTGGGAAAATTGAAATGGAGGGTGGGTTACAGCCACTTCCTGCAGATTGTAGCACAGTGCTGTTACCTGCCCACCACTGGGAGAGTACGTGCATGTGGTGGTAGTGGGATTGCGTATGGGGAGACAACCAAGCTTCATGGATGACCCTCCAATGCCGCTATCACCTTTCCCTATCTTGCTTTCTCTCCATGATCAAAAGCAGGAACATTGGGCAGAGATGAAAGGCAGTAATCTCACCTCCACCCCACAAATCTAAATTAAATTGTCTTTTGTATATTGAAACCAGGAGCTGTTTTTTGGTGGCTGCATTCATCATTGATGTTCTCCTAATGCAACTCAGTCATCTTCTAAAAGGCTGGAATGGTTGGATCTCATAAAAGCCTTATTAAAAATGCTTTATACTTGTGAATTTAATTTTAAAAATGTGTTTACAAGACACTCAACGATGTGTGAAATTACGCAATTATTCCATAACTGCACTTCATTAATTAATATTTTAATTATACTGTAATTTGATTCTTTTTAACATTACATTTTAGGGTACAGAAGGCCCAAAACTCACAATGGCAAAAGCAGGGACACATGAATGAAAGGACAAAGGGGAAACGTTGTGTGTTGTTGTTGTTTTGGAGTACTGAATTTGAGACTTTTTGGTGCAGAATTAGGAGTGGAATGGGTGACACAAAGTAATAACATAACATCCATGTGCCCACAAATGAGACCCTGAGTCCTATTCATACAAACAGCAAATGTGGATTGGTATATGTCTTTCTAGGCTATAGTGCACATAATAATAATAATAATAATAATAATAATAATTTCTTACTTGCCTCTTCCTTCCAGATTGAGGCAGGGAACAACATCATACAGACAATATAAAATATATAAAACTGATTAAAAGCATATAAAAATTAATAGTGGGGTCTCAAATAGTAACTGTTCCTCCATACCCCTCCCCCACCTCACCCCACCTCCTACAAAATCAGATGTCAGGGAGAAGGGTTCAAGTCTAGGTTGCTCTCTTACATTCTGTCTTCCCTGTTGACTCTTAGAAAGAGAATCCTGTTAGACATCTTGCTAAATTATAGTCTAGGATTAGTTTTAGTACCGGGATTGTCGTCATTATAGCCATAATCACTATAACCATTATAGCCATAACTACAGTCAGATATTAAGGGTTTTTATTTGTATTTTAGTAATTAACTGCTGTTCTTTTTTATGCATGATCTTTATATGCTTTATAATTTCTATTAGGGATGTGCACGCCCGAAAATATCGTATTGTATTGTTATCAGAATTTCGGACCAAAAAAATGATCGTCTCCAATAATATCATAAGTAAACTGTATCGTATCGTATTTCCGATAATTATCGGAAATCCGATATATCGTTTCTACATTTTGTCCTATAGAGTTGATTTTTGAGTCAGAAAGGACTAAAAACTTCTTAATTTTCCAAGTTACAGGTTCAAAAAGTGGTCACAGTGCAGAATGAGTGTTGCTAGTCATGTGTGCCAAATTACAGAACAATCGATGCAAGCGTTACTTGGACGTAAGTTGTCAAAAGTCCACTGGTGGCATAAGTGCTCCTCTCATGAGCATCTCACAGATGGCCTTGAGGAGACTCATCTGTGGCCAATTTCAGATGCACAGCTGCAGCTGTTACTCAGAAGTAAGCTCTCAACAACACATGCACTGTTTTTTCTGGTGGTAATGCTGCTGCTGAGAAATCATCATTTTTAAAGTGCTAGTCCTTAAAATTGGGGACCTTACCGAAGGGCTGTAGGGGGACTAGTGGACTCATGTGACATAGCTTGTTCAACGAATTGATGAGGGAGTTTGCCTCTCCTCCAAGGAAAGCTAGATTTTTAAACCACACTTAAGGCAGTACTACAAGCAGCCCTGCAAGGTGGGCCCAGTATGACTTACCAGCCAGATGTCGAGCAAGACGATTCCCGGACAGGCGGCAGGCAGGTAGGAAGATGCAGGCAGGCAGGTTGGCAGAGGTGGGCAGATGCAGGCAGCAGGCACAGGTGGGCAGCAGGCACAGGTGGGCAGATGCAGGCAGAAGGCACAGGTGGGCAGATACAGGCAGATGCAGGCATCAGGCACAGGTGGGCAGCAGACTCAGGTGAGCAAATGCTGGCAGCAGACTCATGTGGGCAGATGCAGGCAGATGCAGGAAGGAAGGCTGTTCAGTCAGGCAGTCAGGCAGTCAGGCAGTTCCAAGGAAGCCAGGCTCAGGATGCACCTGAAAAAAGAGAAGAAAAACCAAATCAATGAGTCCCCTGGTTCCCAGGAGGAATCCAGAGGAAGCCCATCCCTGCTCGTGCTGCTTGGTTCACTCAGGCAGCAAATCCTCAATTTTTTTTTAAGGCTACAACAACCAGCCCTGCAAGGCAGGCCAAGTAGTCCGACTTACCATGAATCAGCCAGATCAGCAGTCAGGCAGATGCAGGCAGCAGACGGAGATGGGCAGATGCAGGCGGAGTGCCAGTTGCTAGCTCTTCACACAAGAATGCCATAGAACTCAGGGCCTTGACCTAGAGATCCAGCTACCTCACAAAGGCAGCAAACTGGCTGGCTGGCTGGCAGGCAGGCAGACAGACAGACAGACAGACAGACAGACAGATGAAGGCAGGACTAAACCATAGTCAGTGTGAGATGCTTAGCATCCCCTCAATAGGTTATGATAGGAGAACAAACAGGATACCAAGGAACCCTGCCATCAGAGTTGAGTTACTGAGCTGTAAGATGTTTTTAATGATGTATTTTCTCTTGTTTTTTTAAATTTTAACTATTTTGTGATTCTTGTTTTTATATTGTTGTTCCCTGCCTCGATCCGGAGGGAGAGGCGGGTTATAAATAATAATAATAATAATAATAATAATAATAATAATAATAATTACAGCAAATAAAAATAAAAGAAATTAGGCAGACAGATGAAGGCAGGACCAAACCATAGTCAGTGTGAGTTGCTTAGCATCCCCTCAATAGGTTATGGTAGGAGAACAAACAGGATCCCTTGGAATCCCGCAATTAGAGTTGAGTTACTGAGCTGTAAAAACAGCAAATAAAAATTAAAAAAATTGGCAGACAAAAAATTTACCCGACTCAACGACAGGCAGGTCTCTCACTCCCCAGAGGGCTTGAGGGTGGGGTATTCCAGCAGGGGCAGGTTCGCTTTGAGAAAGATGAGCTGCTCCACTAACTCAGTGTCCAAGTGAGAGCAGTGGGGTGTCACGACGTTGCCTGCCATCGAGAACACCCGCTCGCTTGGAACACTGGTCAGCGGGCAGCTCAGCCTATCTTGGGCCATCCGAGCCAGATCTGGCCACATCTGGCTCTGCGATGACCAGTAGGCCAGGGGTTCTATGGAGATATTCTCCTTGGCTTCCGCTAGGTAACGCTGCACAGCAATTGCAGCAGCATCTTGACGGCTGCCTCACCAACCACTTCCTGTAGGGCATTTGCCCAGAACCCAAAGCCTCTGCTGCTCTTACTGGGGGGGATGCTGCTTCTGCTGCTGCCGGGACTGCTGACCCAGGAAGCTGTGGCCTCCTCCTCCTCCTCCTCCTCCTCCTCCTCCTCCTCCTCCTCCTCTGCCACCGCTGCCTGCCCAAGCCTTATTTCCCACAGAGCCCGAACTTCCCCCACTAGCAGTTCCACCCACCCCAACCTAGAATTGGCATCGCACATGAGGATCACACATCGTGACCAAGATGTAGATCCTGTCCTTCATAATGGGCTCCATCCTCTTGGCTAGTGCTGCCTTCAGTCTGTTCACCACTTCCCGCACAACTTGTGGGAAGTGCCTCCTGGTGATGGGATCCCCGGCCTCCAGAAACTGCCGCATCTTGGTCAGGAGATGCCTGGCCACAGGGATCACCTGGCTGAAGAGGGCGGTGCTGCTGCTGAGAGTCTCTGTGGCCTCAAGGAAGGGGTTGAGGACCATCACCAGATGGGACATGGTATCCCACTGCTGCCTGGCCAGTGGTGCCTGATACCTGTGTCCCTGACCCTGCACATTTCATGCACAGCACGCTGTTGCTCCATCATATGCTCAAGCATGAGGTAGAGGGAGTTCCAGCATGTCACAACATCCTGAAGGAGCCGGTGCTGCAGGAGTTCCAACTCTACCTGCTTCTCCCGCAGCAACCGACTTCCGTTGTCACTGTAGTGAAAGTGTCCAGCCACCCTCCGACAGCTGTCCAGAATGTTGCACACTGCTGGCACGGGAGGGAGAAGGCCGCTGCTGCTGCTGCTGCTCCCCATGCCAAGCTCACCCCTCACTGTGAGGTTTAAGATGTGGGCGATGCAGCGGACCCCCTCAAAACCACCCTCATGCACCACCCTGACCATATTGGCTCCCCCATCCTTGACCATATAACCGCAGGTGTGCTGATGCCCAGACAGCCACCCCTCCACCATGCGGTTAATGGCCTCAGTGATCTCCACTGCCGTGTGGGACTGATCCATGACTTTGGTATGAAGGAGGGCCCAGCAGTAGCCCTCCTTCCCAGTCCCACAAGTGATGGGTGCTTCCTTCCCTGTGGCTCCCCACCAGTGAGCAATCAGGGACAGGTAAGCATGCGCTCCGCCCTCGCTGGACCAAATGTCCGAGGTGAAGTGCACCTTCTGTGCCTCTGCCTGGCACAATTGACCCATCACCAACTTCTTGCATGCCCGGTATAGGGAGGGCACCACACGCCTGCTAAGAGTGGTGTGAGATGGCAGTTTGTAGTATGGGACCACCATAGCCATCAGCCTCTTGAACCCTGCATTTTCAACAAGGCTAAATGGCTGGTCATCCAATGCTACCATCTCACCGATGCAGTTGGTGAGCTGGTTGGGCATTGAAAACCTCCAACGCGTGGCCCCATACTTCCCCCATCCCAGGTCTTCCATGGTTGCCTGCCTAAGATGCTTGGGGATGGGAGATAGAGAAGCAGCAGCCTTCTGCTTGCCTTTAGTGCCACCACTCATCTGGGAGGTGCCCACCTCTCTCTCAAGCAGGACCGCATGGTGGTTCCTCCTCAGGTGGTAGTGCATGTTGGAGGTGGTGAGGTGCACCATGTTTTTCCCCCTGCTGATGGCAGCCTTGCAATGCTGACATACAGCAAAGAGGGGATCTGCAGCCACCTCAAAGTGGTCCCACACCATGCTGCTCCACTTGTGAGGTGAGCCAGTTTGCATGTCGCCACCAGCGCCTGGACTCTGGGGTGCCACCACAGGAGCAGGGGTAGAAGGCCTCGAAGAAGAGGTTTGGGAGAGTGGCGAGGGAGCCATTTCTGCAGGCTGCTGCTCCTCCTCAACCGGCTGGACCACCTCAGCGATCTCAGGGAAAAGATCCCTTAGTAGGCTCCCTGCACTCTGGAGCAGGAAATGGTGTTACTCCTACTCCAAGGCCAGTGCTGCTGCCACCAGCCTCTGGAAGTGGCTCTTCACAGAGGGCCCTGTGGGCAGACCTTTCAGGAGGCGCAGCTGGTGCCTCTGCCTGCTTAAGCACAAAAAAGGCAGACTTGCGCTTTATTTTCACGGTGGGAGAGACAGCCATCCCAGAATTGCCCCCAGCAGCAGCATCTTTCCTAGACCCAGAGGAGCTGCGTTTCATTATGGTTCTGCAAAATGTATGCTTTGCCAAAAACACTTTTTGAATTTGTGTGCTGCTTTGGCCACAGATGTGTAGTGCTCCTGTGTAGCAGGCTACAGGACACACCAGCACACTCACAGCCAATCAAGCAAACACACACACACACACACACACACAGGGAGAAAAAGAGAGAGAATATATATTTTTTATAACACAAAAACAGGGAAGGGAACAACAACACACTCACTCACATAACCCCCCAGTCATGCTAACCTAACCCTCAATCAATCCAAGCAGCAGCACACACACAAGGAATGAACCTGAGACACAGAGGGTAACAGAAAGAAAGATGCAAGAAGAAAAGAGAAGAATCTACAATTGCCACCTAAATCACTATAAGTAAAACGCAAGATCTCTGCCAAAATACACCTTTCTCCTTCAACTCCTACTCCCAACAAAGATGGAGAATCCAAGGGTGGGTGTTTTATACTCAGACCTCCTCCAACATTGTGATTGGAGCCTGCTAGAATCCTTGCTTCACGATTGGTCACTGAATCTGTCAGTCTCAGCAAACAGACCCCACCTTCTAGCTCCGTCCATGTGGCCAAAAATGAAAAATAGCCTTCTGATAAAACAATAAAATGACAATAATTATCGGATGATTTCTATCGTCTTTGATAATTATCATAGGATTGCCTATCATATCATTATCGTTAATCAGATGTATGATAAAGATTATATCGTATCGTTATCGTACATTTTAACGATATGATACACATCCCTAATTTCTATGTGTATGTTTGATTTACTGTTTTGTAACCTGTGGTTACAACAATAAACTACTACTACATGCTATCTTTCTGTGTGCAAGGTTTATTTTGGGGAGGAACATTCTATTATTTGAGGCTTCACAGATATGCCTCCTCATCTATTGGTGGTGACAATACGGTCCTACCCCCTAGATCTGCTGGCTGGAGATTAGGATGCTGTACAGGTCCCTCTGCACTGATAGAGAGGAGACCTGCTTTTGGGGGGAAGCATCTTCGACAAGGCCCCAGTTTTTCCTGTTAGATTATACAGTTTTATAATTTACAATTTTCTTCAATCCATGTTTTCCCCTAGAGCCTAAAACCGAGGCAGGATCTATGCTACTGCTTCATAGCAGTATTGAAGTACATTAACAACTGTTGGGGCCCATGATATATCTATATCAAGCAGGATATAACACTGTGAAAGCAGTATATAAAATGTGTCATGGGCCCCAACAGTTGTCAGTGCACTTCAATACCACTATAAAGCAATAGTGTAGATCTTGCCTCCATATACTGCTTTCATACCACTTTGATGGTGCTATATCCTGCTTGATCTGGCCTTAGTCTAAACTATCTGGGGGGTGATCTTTAAGTTTGAGTTGCAAGTGAGTGGTTACTTCCAACGTGTATAGGAATGACTATATGCTGCACCTTAAAATGCAGGTGATTTAATGTTTGCCATTTAGGGTGCACTCCTATGAGTGGCCAAGCCAAAGGACAGAGGGCTACAATCAAGAGGACTCCTCCATCCATCATACACCCTGTCAGGCTATTGCCAAAAGGGTGGAGAGAGCATCAGAAGCCTTTCTGCCCTCCTTTGTAGCATTTTCCATTAGATGGACCTCTGTCTGAGCCTGTCCCTACAGGCTCCAGCTTCTGGGGATGGGGGCGAAAAGGCCTTTGAATCCAAAGCATCCATGGCCCTTTCTCTCCCTGATCACTGGCTCACCTCCAACACACCCATTTCCTCCCCTCCCAAGATCAGATTTCCAGCAACCAGTGCAGGAACCACTGTGAAACTTTCTGTGGAGGCTGGAAGGTTCACAGTTGGATCTCCTCTTCCAAGGTCATTGCTCTGCCCATGGCCTTGGAGAAAATTTGCTGCAATGCATGGTCTCTCAGATGCCATCTGAGGCCTGTTGGATTTTTCTCTTACTGATGGAGCTGAATGAGAAATCTTTTTTGCGAATGCAGGATTGAAAGCAACATTTAAATTCTTTGATCATTTTCTCTCCATGTGTTTAGACTGAAGATAGTTCAGTCCAATCCCACGCCCCACCATTCCTATGATTATTCAGAAAACCAACAAAACACCTTTTTGCTTCAAGGCGTATGAAAGTCAGCACACATTTTTCTGTGAAATCCTTATTTTTCACACCTTTCCCCCCGCAAATGCAATTGCTCCTTTCTCTTCCTTTCTCTCAGTTCTTTTCCACCCCCCATCCCCCCCATCCTGTATACAATATTGATTTAGGAGGCTTTGCATCCTCAGAGAAAATATGGCTCATCCCAGTGATTATGCTTTTGTATGTGACGTAGGATGAAAGGATTATATGTGCCTAGTAGAGAAAGAACAATCAGCATTCTGACTAGCATAGAGAGAGGAGAGGGGGTGGGAATTAAAGAGAACCCATTATTGTTAGAAGAAAACTTTGGGCTTAGTTTCTGAGCATACAGGCAGAGAAGTCCATAATTTCAGAGCATGAGGCTCTGTAATGAGGGAGCTTGAGATTAGAAACACCTTGAGAGTTTGATTGCTAAAAAAATGTAAAAAATAAAAATGCGTGCAGCACTCTCTTTCCCTGCGTATGGACAGCTTTTATTTGTTTCTATATTTGGCACTGACTCATCCGTGCCATGGCTAAGCTATGCATGCGTGAGATGTCAGGTGCTCAAGAGTTTACATCATCTGCCATGCTGATGCATGAAATTTTTAAAACTTGACCTTGACAACAATTCGACAGCGTGGAAGGCAAAGGTCAAGCATCAACATTTCAGACAGCTATGACAAGCACAGTGTTCTGGAGACCAGGTCACAACAGCCAGAGTTGAGTCAGATAGTTGGTCCAGATACAGTTCAAAAAGAAAATAGTTTAGAATCTGGTGACATTTATTTGCTTCAAGCCTTTGGGTTGTATCCAATGGCAGCTTTGCCTTAAGTACTGTCTGTGTTTTGTGGATTATCAGGTGCTTTTCATTCTGTCATCCACTCATTGATGGAACTGGATTTTTCCCAATTTTCTCAATTTGCGCAAATTCACTTTTGTGCAAATTCGCACTTGTGAAAATGCATTCCCCCCCCCCCAATGCACAAAAAACCCCTCTGTACAGTTTCATGCTTTAGCCTACAGAAGAAATGTGCATTTTCAGGTGCTGTTTTCTTTTTCTTTTACACATTTTTCGCTGACTAAATTTGCCTAAGTTAAAAAATAAATTAATGGTCCGCAGGTCTTCAGAATCTGTGCAATTTGGGAAAAGCTGGTTCACTGCAGAATCCATGGGTTGGATTCATAGAAATCCAAACACATTTGATTCCCTTGTGGGAATTCTCCAACATCCCTACCTTTAGGCAAAAGTGCTTCTGTGCTCAAAGTCGGAGCACCTACTTTTCTCAGGGGTAGTAGCTCCCTGGTAGAGCGTGTGCTTTGCCTGCAGAAAGTGCAGATTCAGGCCATATCTATACGAAGCAGGATATAACACTGTGAAAGTGGTTTGAAAATGATATATGGAATATGTCAGAAGGCCCCAACAGTTGTCAGTGCACCTCAATGCTATTATAAATCAGTAGTGTAGAGCCTGTCCCAACCTGCAGCATCTCCAGGCAGGGCAAAGAAAGAATCCTGCCTGAAACCCTGGAGAGCCACTGCCAGCCAGTGCTGACAGTACTGGGCCAGATGGACCCATGGTCAGACTCAACGTATGGGAACTTTTGGTTTTCCTCAGACTCCTCCGTATTCTCCTTTGTTTGCTTTTTTGATAAAGCATTTCTTCTTTTTTGGTGGTGGAGAAGTGGTCATCCGACTCCTCCACTTGTCTTGTTTGCTCCTTCTGGGTGTGGACTGGGTTTAGAGGAAGAAAGCAAGTGGATGGGATGCAGTGTCAATGGTGAGGAAGTAGACACTGCTCCTAAATGCTTAAGGACGCAATTCTCTGCATGTTTAGACAGAAAAAAACATAAGAACATAAGAAGAGCCATGCTGGATCAGACCATGGGTCCATCTAGTCCAGCACTATTCACACAGTGGCCAACCAGCTGTCAACCAGGAACCTCCAAGCAGGACATAAGTGCAACAGCACCCTCCCGCCCATGTTCCCCAGCAAATGGTGTATATAGCTTCACTGCCTCGGCCGTTGATAGCCTTCTCCTCCAGGAATGCATCCAACCCCTTTTTAAAGCCATCCAAATTGGTGGACACAAAAGTTCTACAACTCCCAGAATTCCCTAGATACTTTTTTTTTGTCTAAACATGCATAGGATTGGGCCCTAAGCTTCAAAATACTCAGGGCCAAACTGGACATTATTTTAGCAGCTATGTCTTCTTTTCATTTGTACTCTAAAATACTCACAGGACCTCTGATCCATATTTTAAAAGCCATACCACCACCACCACCACCACCACCACCACCACCACCACCTTTGCTGGGGTCTTGATTTTGATCTCTAGAGTAAAAAAGAAAAAAAGAAGATGTAGACACAAATTTAGGGTACAATCCTATACCTGTTTAGAGAGAAATAAAGTGCTGCAAATCCCAGCATGCCCCATTGAGAGTATTCTGGGATGCGTAAGACTCCCCCCCCCCCCCAGCCTAAATAAGCATAGAATTGGGCTCTTAAAGTAATGTCTGTCTTGGCCTTCAGAGAGCTGTATGGGTGTATGGCAGGGGGATGCATATTGCAAAGAAGCACTTTATATGAATCATGATGCCAAAGGTAGCTGCTAAGGCCTTACCATTTAATTGCTGTGGCTTTGATTTGAGGAATCAAATTTTCCCTGTACACATCTTGCTTTCATTTAGATCCAGTTCTCCCCATTCATTGTTGCCTGATGAATATTCATGGTCCATTAGTTGGTTCTCATTCTGGTGTCATTAGCACACACATTGTCACTTCGTTCCCATGTTCCTTTCTGTAGGCTCTAATTATTAAGTAGTAAAATTGTCACTTTTTCCGTCTCTAAAAGAGTTGCTGTGACTTTAACAAAATCTTGGGAAGCAAAATGGCAGCAGCTTTTATGTAGCATGGATGCCGGAGGCATCCATCTGTGGTGCAACTATCTATTGACCAACCAATTCCCCAAAAGTTCCCGGACTTCTGGAAAAGCTTGTAGCTTTGTCCATGACCACAAACTGAGCTGGGTAGACAGTGGGAATCCATCAGGCCTAAAAAGGGCTGTATTTTCAAAGGACAGACATCTCTAGTGTGGAGGAATCTTTCCACTTATTGTGATGTAAATGGTCAAGGCATAGACCCTATGTCTCAAATAAAGGTGGCCACACTATGACCTGGTTTGCATGATCACAGGGTGAATAATTTGCCTACAACAACCCATGGGTTCTGGATGGCCTGTTACCCACGGCAACAAGCCACCCTGGTTGAATTCGCATAAGGTGACCATATGGAAAGAAGGACAGGGCTCCTGTATCTTTAACAGTTGTAAGAAAAAGAGGTGACACATTTCCTCTCTTTTGGTGATTCGCAAGTGGCCACCCTAATGGGTGGTCGTGTGCAGGCATGGTCCAGGCCTGTGGCCCATCCTTGCATGTGACCATCAGGGGCAACATGATGGCCTGATTCTGCTCTAAATGATACCCAGGGTTGTGCTTTGGTGTGACTCAGGATGAAAGGAGCTGCAGAACTTAGAGCACCTAAGACAAATGATATTCTGTGCACAGTCCAAGAAAGTTTGCAACAATTCGCTCTCTCTCTCTCTTCATGTCTTTATTCATTTATTTAAAATGTTTTTGTAACACCCTTTATCAAAATTGATTCCAGGCTACAGCATTGATTAGATTAATCTGTTAGGTTAATCAATTAAAAACATTTTAATTGACTAAAAAGTAGCGGAGCCACTGAAATTAATAATTACTAAGAAATCTAGCTTGGCCGTAATTCTGGTATGTATAATGACCCCCTGACTCTGATGTGCTGAAACTGTAATATATTTGCAATTAGAACAAAGATTTATTACAGGTGAGGCTATTGCTGCTTGTTCCTTCACAGCTGTTGCCTCCAGCTTTTGGCTCCATGTCAATCTATTTGTCAACAAAACACATGTGACAACAACCAATCGGACAACAATGCTCCATGGCGTATGGTGTTGTGCCACACAGGGGTGGAAAAGGACTGTTGCACTAAACCAGGGATGATTTTTTTTTTTTTGGCCCAGAACTGATTTCCCTTGTGGCTGACTTTGTGGGGGATGGACCCCATTTGTGGGTGCCCCCTACCCCATAGAAGCAAAAGATGGCCATGGTCAGAGCTCAAACGGGCAGGGGCAGCACACACACTCTTTCCAGTGGAAGCTGGTGGCTCTGATTTCAGTGGCACTGTGATCCATTCTGGGTTTCAGGCAGAACCAGTCAAAACTCTACAAGAGCTATCCAAAGTGCTAAACCCTACCCCCCCCCCCCCCAAATATATTCAGCATGTTGGATGGGTCCTTTAGAGTTCTGGCTGGTTCTGAGTGAAACTTAGAATAGATGCACAGCCCCACCGAAATTGGAGCCACCAGCAGCCACTGACTCTTTCTTATAGCGACAGACACGTTAATACACATCCTCACATAAATACACATTGCCATAAAACACAGACACTCCTCAGATCTCGTACATAATGCACATCCACCCCCACACCCCCAACACACATAGAACACCCCCGGGCATACACATGGCCATTCACACCCTCACTCACAGATATACCACCCCACAATGCTGCAGTTAGTCTTGAAAAAACCTTTCCCTTGGAGCCAATTGGGGTCATAGTGTGTGTGTGTGTGGGGGGGGGAGATGGAGGGATGGATAGATAGATAGATAGATAGAGCGTTCTTCCTCTGCAGGCATTCTGTCTTCCATGTTGAATTAAGAGAGAGACGAGCGCTCCAGTCCTGACCGCCCTTCACCACATCCATCGCCCTGTATGCATGGAGGGTGACAGTCTAAGCAAGAGACTCTCTTGTATCCATGGGGGCTCTCCATGCATTTCAGCACCCTGATTTTCCAGGGTTCTCAATTGCATGGAAGGCCTCCACAGATACCAGAGGTGCTCCAGTTTAGACTGTTGCCCTCCATGCATATAGGGCAATGGAGGGGGCAGGGCAGGAGCACTCCTCTCTATGTTCATTCGACATGGAAGAAAGAATGCCTGAACAGGAAGAAAGTATCTATCTATCTATCTATCTACCTATCCACACACACACATACACACACGTATGTGCGTGCATGCATGCATGCATGTATATATCTACCTTCCAACCCAATTCCCCTCCAGATGTTTTGGACTCCAACTCCCAGCATTCCTGACCATTGGCCATGCTGGCTGGTGCTGATGGGAGTTCATGTCCAAAATAGCTGGAGGGTACCAGGTTGGAGAACGCTTGAAGGTGCTCCAATGCTCTTTATTTTTGTTGCGAAATAGGCGGGCAGAACAATCGTAACCCCCCCTGGAGGCTGGCTGAGGTGGGATAAGATAGGAGGAGGCAGAAGTGTCCCTTTGCTGGCAGAGGGAAGCACATCTCCCCCGGTACACAGAAGGTTCCCTTGGTACCCCTACAGAAAGCTCACCAGGTGTAGATCTACAGTCGGTGGCATTCCTGCTGGTGGAAGTGGCTTACACAGGACATTTTTCCAAGGTACCTTACCCCACACCTTAACACAGACCCACAAACTATACCAGCCTCAGGCTGACATTAGTAATTTTTCTTCCCATTTATTTTAGCAGAAGATTTTTTTTTTTAAGTAAACCATTGGGTGGGAACTGCTCCCCCCTTCACTTCCACCTTGCATGTAGTAAGTTGGCAGCACTCTGGAAGTAGTGGATTTTCCACCACTTCTGCCTCCACACCCTCATACTCAGGATTTCTGTGTAACATAGCTACCCTGCCGGACGTTTGTGTGTGTGCGTGCGAGCGCAGAATGTTATAAAAGCACACCCCATTCTTTGAAAAGCAGTTAGCAGCATTTCTTAAGCATTTCGGGGGGGGGTATATTTTTTAGTGAAAGGTACTCCGAGAAATGAGAATGAAATGCGTAAATATATCACCAGGGGAAGAAGTATGGGATTATTAATAAATAAGAAAGGGGATGAAATGAATAATGATTAAAGTCACAAAGATACTAAATTTCTTTCCAAGTCTGTCTTTAAGAAGAGTAATGAGGGAAGGAAGTAATAAAAAGATAGCTGGAAATGGGGTGGGGTGGGGTGGGGGTGGGGAGCAGAAGAGAGAGCTCTCTTCGTTCAGTTTTGGCTGTCAACCAAGCCATTGAAACAAACTAGCTCTACTGCTAAAATGGATATCTGAGTAGTACAAATATATCCAGACAAAATCCTGGAACACCAAACCTTTGGAATTACCAAGCCGGCAAGGTTATTATTATTATTATTATTATTATTATTATTATTATTAACATTTCTCTGCTGCCCCATAGCCAAAACTCTCTGGGCGGTTTACAAAAGATTAAAACATTAAACATTAAAAACCCATATACAAAATTTTAAACCATAAAACCATAAAAACAGACAACATACAAAGACAGCATCTATTTTAAAATCACTTTTACCTCTCAGCCAGACCTAAAGAGAGATCTGTTAAATGTCTGGGAGAAAAGACTTGACCTGGAGCTGAAAAGATAACAATGTTGGTGCCAGGCGGGCCTCATTGGGGAGTTCATTCCATAATTGGGGGGGCATCCACTGAGAAGGCCCTCTCCCTTGTTGCTGTCCTCTGAGCTTCCCTCGGAGTAGGCACCTGGAGGAGGACCTTAAATGTTGAGCGTAGTGTATGGCTGAATTCGGACAACACATAGTCAATGGTGGGGTAATAATCAACTTTACAGTTGTTCATCTAGGGGGTACTCCCCACACAACATGGTAATAATCAACTGTGGTGTGGATTAGGATCAGCGCTGAGTTGACTATGGCAGCATTCGGATGACACGATAGTCAATACAACTGATGATTGTTTCCTACCCCCATTGTGTCGTCCGAATTCAGCCTATGGGTAGGTTCATGTCGGGAGAGGTGTTCCATCAGGCTAATATGATTAGGGTAATATGATCAACTTTCTCTTTGTTTGTGGTTCTTTTTCCAGATCCTTTTGAGCATCTCGATTGTGATGGGCTGCCTGGTTGCTCATTGTGTAATAAATTCCAGCTAGGAATATAACTTTTCTTATGTGCAAAAGTTACAATCAATAGGCAGAATTCAAAGGTTATAGGGGCCCTTTCTACAGCACACCATCAGTGCACAGGAAGGGAGGACAATCCTGGAAGTACCTAATACATACCATCGGCACACAGGGACCAGCCAGGGGCCATCCCAGGCAAAAAGCCTGGTGTAGAAAGGGCCAGGATCTCACCAGCAGGTGGGGTTCCAATCCCTCCTTCTTTTATACACCTAGTTTGAACATCTTCTGCACATGAAGAAGTCACAAGGATGGACAGATCTGTCAATTTCAGTTTCTCATTTTTCCAATCTTAAATGTGATTTGTCCTGAACTGGGAGAATTTTTTCCCCAATATTAAGGTTGGGTCATTCCAAACATTGACCCTGTTCAGTCAACACGCTTAAACCACAGTGGTTAAAGCATCTTGAGCTAAACATTATGGCTTAACTTGTCATTTGAACCATGGCTTAATGTTTCATATGAACCATTCCTAACCATGGTGGCTACATAACTATGGTTTAAACACATTCACTAACCATTTGCTGCAAAAGGGTTAGCGGCCTAGCCATGTCTGAACAGGCCCATTAGGATTGGTTTCTTTAAGTTTGCCTAAAATGGTATGTATTTTTGTGTCCATTTCCCCCTGGATACTTGTAATTTGTATGCAATTTTGCAAAATATACACATCTTCTGGAAGTAATTTCTCTAACATAAAACATTTTGAACACTATTTTCATGAATATATGGATTTTAATTTGCACCTTCCCCTAATGTACACATTTTTATATGCATTTTTGATTGGAGGACTCCATTGCATAATTCAGAGAAGTGCTAATTTCCAAGGATAGCTGACTTCAGTTTGGGTATTGGTTTAAAAGTGTGGAATTAGGTAAGTTTGCATTAAAATGGGAACTGAACAAATTCCTCCCCTATCGGTACTCCTCATTTGGGCCTTGAGGGTCGTTGGTTTCAGTGTTCCTGCAAGTGGCCCTCTTTTGCAAGCTGAGCATTGGGGATACGGTTCCAACATGTGACTCTGGGGCAATTGTGTTGCTCATCATCCAATGGGTGTCTCTAACATTCATGCAGCCACATTCCAGGCCGTGCTCCAAACTGCCATTGCTCCTCTGAGACCCCCTCTACAAGAATTCAGTTTGACGCCTGGTTCTCCGATTATGCGCATCTTCTCGGAAGCGCTTTATGGCAAAAGACTGTACGCGGGAGGTAATTGAGCGCACAACTGGTGGCCTTACCTGTTGTTTGAAATGCACTTTAGAAATAGTTAATGCAGAGAATATCTTGCTCACATAGTCAAAATGCGCTTTAACGGCCGCAGCAAAATAAAACTTGCTATTTAACGCGCATTCGATAATGCGCATAATTGGATAGATAATGCGCCTCAACTCCTGATTTGCGCTCCGCTCATGTAAGAGGTAAAATTTTTAATGAGACTTGAAAGAGCTTTAACCCTCTCGTGCAGAGGCAGCCTGAATAAAGAATCATATTTTCCCCCCCTGCAACAACAATATATCAAATAGGGCTATGCCAAAAATGTCTCCCACATTTCTTTAACCATTCTCTCCATTTGATAGAAAAGAAATTGCTTTCGAAAAGAAAGTCAACGGAGAATACATTTTTGGAGACATTCCCATGGGTTGGGTTCGGGGTTCTTGTGCTTACCTCACTTATGAGGTGTCTGCAGCGTGTAGCTTCATTCAGTTAATCTTATATGGGGCTCCATCACACCTACTCCCCCCCCCCCCAGTTTGCGTCTGCAGTTTCCCCTTCCATTTCCTTAGTGAGTTGAGCGCTGGGCACTTTCACGTTTGTGTGTTGTTGCGCTATTTCAGCTCATGTATCATTTCACCTGTATCGCTACTATGTCAGCAAAACCTCCCGCCCTGCCCCCTACATTCTCCTTCTCCCTGCAGATATAGATAGATAGATAGATAGATAGATAGATATACATAGATATAGATATACGCAAATACAATAGCACAGCAATCTGAAACTGCATAATTATGGTAAAACAACACACTATTCTTTCCCCTAAGATCACATTAAACAATTTGAGTGAAGAGAAAGTATTACAATTCGTTTTTGGAGAAGTTTGTGGTCAATGTTGGCATGGCAAGGGGAAGCCAACATTTTTCTGGTCAGGAAACCTAGACATGCCTACTCAGGAGGAAGAACCATAGAGTTGAATGGGACTGAGTCCAGGGCATGGGCGGCGACAGCCTTACTTGCCTTCTCCATGGGATGTTCAGGTGCCCTCTCCCCCTCCCCCTTCATGCTTGAGCAGTTGAGCAGAGAACCACCCCGCCCTCCTCTTTTGTCAGTGAGACTGCCCTTCAACATACACACACCCAACAAAAAATGGGATGGTCCGATATCACACAAGGACAACAATGCACGGGAGGGAGGAGCGGCTTTACTGCGCACAGATGAGAAAAAAACAGACTTTCCATGCTCCACAGGCGGGATGAGTGCAGGACAGGGACAATGTCATGTGAATACCGCACTGCAAAAACACGTACCGGGCATGGCGAGAGTGCAATAAATCGTTGGTGTGATGGAGCTCATGGTGGTCACCTTCACTCTTTCCTCCCACAATGCTCTGGAACAAGCATTCCTGCCAAGATGGGATATTGTGAAGGATGCAAAATGGGGGCAGGTTGCCAACACCCTTGTTAGTGTTACAATTCTCCTCCCCCACCCAAAAAAGGCCTTTAGGAAAGGGGAAATAAGGTGTCCTACAAACTCCTGCCAATGGTAACCCCTACCTGTGAGAAACTGTTGGAGAATTTCTCCTCCCACTGGAGAAATTCAGTTAAATTGCCTCCCCTCCCCAAATTCTGTTGGAGAATTTTGAGAGGCCATTTGCACACAGCTCTAATATCAAAGTTTGACTCCTGGGAAAGTGCAGTGAAGGACAGAAGTGCTTCTTTGAGGGATATATCTGAATCCTGTGCTACAAATGGGCATTTGTCACGCTACAAATTGATGGCCTTGAAAAGCCCTAGAATGGGCAAAATTCATCAGGAGATTCAGGAATCAATCAACCCAACCCATCCTACTTAATCATAACATAAAAAATCCTACAGAACTGCAGATGTGCCAGAGAGGAGCATATTTTGCTTCCAAAAAACAACAATTAAATCAGATTTACCAGGGTCTTATTTGTTGTGGAAAGAAGACCAGAAGGAGTGGATGACACACGGGAGGCAGACACCATTGTCAAAAGGATTTACAAAAAACTGTGAGTGGGCAGTAATGAGCATGCAATAAAACATTCATCTGGTGATTGTGTCATTTATCTTTTAGACCCACTTGCTGCTGCTGCCCCTGTCCTGCTTTTACTATTATGCCCCACAGCTCTACAGCCCAGCAACCTGGCTTCAGACAAACCTCTTTATTAGGGATGTGCACTGGATCGGACCCGATCCACGATCCGAGTCCGGTCCAGTGGGAAATCGGATAAATTATCTGATTTCCGATCCAACAGCTGGATCCGCCGATCCAGTCCGAACCGATCCGAAAAGGGTCCGAACCAGTTCAGCGAATCGGTGGATCGGCGGGCGCCCACTGGCGCCCACCACCGCTTCCATTGGCGGGCGCCAGCGGGCGCCCGCCGATGAAAGTGGACAGCGGGGGGGGGAGGAGGGGGGCCCTTACCTTCCTGGCCCGTCCGCTCCCGTCCGGCGCCGGCGGCTACTACCAGCGGGCTCTGCGGCCTGCTCCAGGGTGGCGTGCCGGGTGATGTCATCACCCGGCGCGCTACTCGAGAGCAGGCCGCGGAGCCCGCTGGTAGTAGCCGCCGGCGCCGGACGGGAGCGGCCGGGCCGGGAAGGTAAGCAGGGGGTGCGTGGAGGGGAGGAGGGGGCGCGCGGAGGGGGGGAGGGGGGGCCTTACCTTTCCGGCCCGTCCGCTCCCGTCCGGCGCCGGCGGCTACTACCAGCGGGCTCCGCGGCCTGCTCCAGGGTGGCGTGCCGGGTGATCACCCGGCGCGCTACTCGAGAGCAAGCCGCAAAGCCGGCTGGCAGTAGCCGCCTGCGCCGGACGGGAGCGAACGGCCCTAAAAGGTAAGCAGCGGCGGGGAAGGGGGCTTACCCCCCCCCAGAGCCGTCCGCTTCTATCCGCTGGCGCCCGTGGGCGCCAGCGGATGGAAGCGGACGGCCCCAGGGGGGGTAGGGAACGCAGGGGAGGGGGCTTACCTGCCGGGGCCGTCCACAGCGGACGGTCCCGGGGGGGAGGGATTTAGGCCCCCCCTCACCCACCCGCCGCCATTTTTTCCTCATAGACTTGCATTGCAATGCAAGTCTATGGGGAAAAAAATGGCGGCCGATCCAAAAATTTCCGATTTTTGGATCGGGATCGTACTCGATCCGGTCCGGGGGGCCTCCGATTTTGTCCGAACCGATCCGTGACAAAATTGGAGGTCCCAATCCGGGTCCCGATCCGATCCAGGGGTCCGTGCACACCCCTACTCTTTATCTCCTGCTGCCACCAGTACCTTCCTCAGGTACACCTTAGAAACCACACCAGTTGATGTAATTCAACAAGTTTTATTAACATAAGTGTAGTGCGTGAACAAGCTTATTGGTTACCTCAGTAGAATTGTACAGTGGTTTCAAGTACAAAGCTTAATGGTTTCTGTCAAAGTTCTTATATGTTTCAAACTGTTACTTCTGTAACTAACTGTTCTTACAGCTAAACTTCTCTCTCACAATATTAAATCAGACACTTCACATTTCCTCAAATGCTCTTACTCTCAACTCTCCCAATCCACCCTCTCAACAACTCTCCAAAACAACCCTGTTAGTTCTCTCTCTGTCTGACACATATATACTCTACGCTCTCTCTAGCTCCTCCCACTCTTACACAACTCACCAATCCAGGCACTCTAAACAACTAGCCAATCAGCACTCACTTACCATTCAGGCACATAATCAGGCAGTCATTCTATACTTACCCAGACCTATAACGGCAAACAGTAAGTATACTCTGGTCTAGTTATTTACTTTACTTGTTATAATCCTTACTTTTTAAAGATATATAACTAAATGCATATTATAAACTTTGCAACATATTTACATTTTCAAACATTAGAACATCACAATGATGCTCATAGTTTGCTTGCATTTCTTTTGCCAACCATTGTGTTTGTTCTCCTCATTTGAGCAAGACTTCCATTTCTGAAGAAAGCCTTCTTGCTCCAGATAGCTTCCTTGTGCACTTGTGCTTGAGATGGCCTAAACTTTGAAAGTCACATACTGCTTTGGCTAATGCAGCTGTTACTGCCTTTGCTTCTAGCGATTTTTCTTTCTTTCTTCTTGTTTGTCTGAGCCTATCTACAAATGTAGGATAAAACACTTTGAAAATGTTTTGAAAACTGTAGGTGACCCTCTTCATCACAACAGTTAAAGGTGCATGCACTATACTAGAGTGACCATATACAAAAGAAGGCAGGGCCCCTGCAATTTTAACTGTTGTGATGAAGAGGGAATTTCACCAGGAACTAACTGCATACAAATGACACTGGCTGTTTTTCTCTACAACTGTTAAAGTTACAGGAGCCCTGACCTGGATTTTATCTGGTCAGCCTAGAAAACTGTATATGGAGTGTGTCCTGGGCCCCAACAGTTCTCAAAACTGTTATAAACTGTTTTAAACCATTTTAAACAATTTTTAAAGCAGTAGTGTAGATAGGCTGACAATTTTGAGAACTGTTGGGACTCAGGACACACTTTATATAGTTTTCAAAACGTTTTCAAAGTGTTTTATCCTGCATGTGTAGATAGGCTCTCTGTTTCAGTTGAGATTGAAGTCAGACTGCCCAAGCATTAAGTGCCTTGAGGAGTATTCTTCTTTGAAGACCAGCCTTGAGTCTGTTTTCCTTTTAAAGGAACCAGGGAATGGGGTGGGGAATCTAGGAAATGACAGACTGGTGATCTTAACCACTGTTTGGGGTAAATTGGTGCAAAACATTATTAAAGAGAAAATTTTAAAGCATATGGAAGAACAAGCCTTGCTGAAGAAGATCCAGCATGGCTTCTGAAGAAATCCTGTCTTACTGGCTTTTAAAGTTCTTCAAAAATGTCAACAAGCTAATGGATTGGGGCAACTTGCAGATATTCTACATTTGGAATTTCAAGAAGCTTTTTGCATATATTTGATAATACCTTCAGTATCAGAAGTAGCATGCCTATATATAACCGTTGATGAAGAACATGAACAGGAGGGTGCTGCTTTTCATCAAGTTGGCCACTGTGCAAATAGAAGACTGGACTAGACATGATCCAGTAGGGCTTTTCTTATGTTCATATTTTCTTAAGAAGGTGTGAGATGAGCATAGTAAGAAGCACCCCAAAATCTTCTACCCAGATGTTCATAAAAGAAAGCCAAGGCACATACTAATATGATACTGTCTTGGAGCTTTTTAAACCAATTTTGCACCTTTTTTTTCCAGCCAAGGAAAATAACAAGCCTAGTTAAGATGAATAAACAAGCAAAGGACACATACATGGAACCATTGTTTCAAGGTTTCATCCTCAGAAACTCCACAAGTAACTTTCCCTCAGGGCCCTTTACTCCAGTTGCTGCCTCTGGAGATGCCCTAGGGGTCCCAAAAACTTTTTGAGTTGGTGGGCACATTTGGAATTTTGAGAGAGGGTCCCTGGAGCTCTCACAAAATGGCTACAATGGTGGGCGTGGCTGGTCACAAACTGACGAGACGAGACGAAAAGTAACTCACCTAATCCTATGCATGTTTAGACTGGAAAAAGTCCCACCACTCCCTGCATTCCCCCAGATGCCATGCTAGCAGGGAATGCTGGGATTTTTAAAATATGTAAACATGCCGAGGATTGCATGCTAAGTAACCTAAGTACAAGGAAGGGGTGGAGCCTGAACTTTAAAATACAAAACCACTATTTTCAAACCAAATAAATATGGTGCTGGAAGGCAGCCGTTTGCTTTGTGGATGCCAGCTTCCTGGTTTAAAATGCTTTTAAAATAAAGAAATAAATAGTCTTAAGAAATAAAATAAAAATCTGCAAGGGGGGTTAGCCTAGTGGGCATGTTGCTGGTCACGGGCACCCTGTTGGGGACCTGAGCCCGAGTCCCTGTACCGTTGTCTCCTTCCCTTCCTAATGACCTTTCCCTTCCAAGTCAACAGACCAGCCTGAGAAATAGGTCTTAGGTGTTTGCATTGCACACATTTCATCTAGCTTGTGTTTGCTGTCATGTCTTCTGGTAATCCAGTGCCTAAGCAATACGGCGCGTGAGAAGATAAAACATCTTGACATCTCTTTCATTGGCGCATGCGTTTTGGAGCAAAGGCTTGTTTCTCCCCTCCCCTGTAAATTTTGTCTGTAAGTGCAACGCTAGGATAAATGCCTGGGATTTATACTTAAGCAATAATGACAGACATACATATATATATATATATATATACCCACCCACACACACACACACACCCATCTGGAGGGTTTTTGCTTGGATGCTTAATCCAGATTGTAATTTCATGTTTTTAATTGGACATGGTAAATTTCGATAGCCCTGAACTGCAGTGATATTGTGGAAGCAGAGTGGATTTTTCATGGCAAGAATTATATTTTGATTATCTGTAGAGGAACCTGTTTTTTTTTTTTTAATGCACATTTTCGGGTTGATAGTTGTTGGTGGTGGGAACTCGATTTGCTGTGAAGGCTGCTGTAACATGCTTTGCATAGGTTATGCTACTATAATGTGCTCTGCGTGGGGCTGCCTTTAAAGAAGTGTTTGGAAACCGCCTCTGGTGGAGAGTGAGGCTGCCATGGTGGCGATGAGGGCTGGGAATTTGGAGCATGTTATTCCGATACTTTTCCAGCTCTGTGGGCTCCCAATTTGAACCTGAGCCCAATTCAAAGTGTTGGTTATTACCTTTAAAACCTGAATGGCTTCACTTCAGCATGCCTGAAAGACCACGCGCTGCCATTTGAGTGCACTCAACAATTAAGACCGTCGGAGAGGGCTCTGCGCTCCATTCCGGTGAGTATGTGAGATGCAGCCTTCTTTAATGCAGTGTCCAGGCTTTGGAATGATCTGCCTCATGAAGTGTGTTTGGGCCCATCCCACCGATCCTTTTGCTGATCAGTCCTTTTCCATGCTGTCTTTTTTGATAAGAGTGTAAGAAAACCCCTTCTGCATCAGACCAAAACCAAAGGCCTATCTAAGTCCAACATCCTTTTCTCCATGGGGCCACCTAGGTGTCCCACTGTGAAGCACACAAGGTAAATGAAGTTGCACGTGCATCACCTGGTATGTGACTTTCTTTTATACGGTCTCGTCTATTTGTATTCGGCTGGATCCAGATTTTGGCATGTGCAAACTGGGCTGATGTGCCCCCTTTCTCCACAAATTAGCCCTTCTACCCTGACCCTGAAAATGGCAGATGGAGAGAGGGCTGTGGCTCAGTGGTAGAGAAACTGCTTTGCATGCAGAACATCTCAGGTTTGGTCCTTGGCATCTTCAGAGATAGGGCTGGAAAAACTCCTACCTGAAACTCTGGAGAGCTGCTGCCAGTCAGTGTCAACGATATTGTGCTAGATGGACTCGTGGCAGCTTTCGATGTTCCCATGTTCCTAGTTGAGTGATGCTGCTGAATGGGCTGGGCTAGGGTGTGTGGGAAAAGCAGCACACACTGCCAAATTGGGTCGAAGCACTTTCTGTGAGGTTGCTTCTACCCAGGTTTTGGAGATCCTGCCTCCCCCTTTGCATGCCAGCCCACCACAGTCAGCAAGGTCCACAACCCTCTGTGCAGCATTTTCAGGGAGTTGGACGGTGTTGGTTTCAGGTCCTTCAAGGCTCTTTGGGAACATGCCCTCAATGAGCCCTTCCCTCGACCTTCTCACTGCCATTGTCACCTGCTGCTATTGCTCCTCCCCCTCTTTCTTATCACTGCTACCACTTGCTTGCTTGACAGGCAGAGATCTGTGATTAAGGAGGGAGCGACATCTGCTCCTCCTCCTTCTCACCATCACCATTGTCTGGGCCAGACCAAGAGGCAGGTGAAGAAACAGGTTGCAGTGGTGAAAAGGAGGAGCAACACCATCGGGCTTTTGCCTTTTGGGCTCTGATGGGGTGTGGGCCTTCAGTAGGTGCTCAACCCTTGATGCTGGCCCTGAAACTGGGGCCCTTTCTACACCAGATGTTTTGCCTGGGATGGCCCCCGGCTGGTCCCTGTGAGTCCAAATGACACACAGGGACTCCCAGGGGCGGGGGGGGGGGGTTGGCTATGGATTTTCCAGGGATAAGGAAACCATGGAAAATCCAGAATCTTCCACAATCCTGGGAACTTCCTGGGACAGCAGAAGATGCGGCCACCCATCCCGGGTGCTGCTGTGCTTACTTGTGAGTAAGCGCGGCAGCACAAATGGGCACAGAGCCTCACCGCATGGCTATGTGCCCATCAGGGGAGGAGGGGACACCAATTTCACTATCCCCAGGATGGCGGGGGGAGGGGGTGATTTCGCACACATTTTTAAAAAACCACTCACCTTTCGTTTGAGCACAGGAGCGCTCTTCTCCAATCGAAAAAAATCCAAAATGGCGGGCGCAACTTGCGACGACCTGGGAGGAAGTCGGATCTTCGCACATTGGAGTGTGGATTAATGTGACGATCCCAGAAGCAGGCTCTTCCGGGATCACCACACCTCCGGCCCTCTACACATGTCTGGTGTAGAAAGGGCCTGGATGAGCTGCTGTGCGGAGGAGTCTGCTTCCACCAGCCCAGATGTACATGTCTGAATCTGGATCCATGCCATTGTATGTTATTGTCGTATCTTACTCGTATTTCATTTTATTATGCTGTTCAGTTCTTTGGAGGCACTTTGGGCTGAAAGGTACGACACAAGGAAACTACAACAACAATAATGGCAACTATCATCATTTGTTTCTTCTTCTCCTCAAGTGACTTGTATCACACATTAAGACCATCAGTGAGCCCTTGCTCTGAGCTCTGGCCTCATCCTGGGATTGCTTTGGCCTGAAAATAGGGATGGGGAGGAAATTTGTTCAGTTCACATTTTAATGATAGCTTGCCTAACTTTAAACTTTGAGTCAATATGTGAACTGAAATTCAGCTATCCTTTGAAATTCACATTTCTCCGAATTTTGCAGTGGAGTTCCCAGTAAAAAATGTGTACATCAAGAGAAGGTGCAACACAACAATGCCAATATTAATGAAAATAGTGCTCCAAAATGCATTATCTTAGGAAAATTGCTTTCAGCAGTGGTGAATATTTAGCAAAATTACATACAGATTCAAGACAAACTGAATTCAAGATTGGAAAAATTAGAAATTGAGAAAAACTGAAATTGACAGATTTGTCAATCCTTACCTTTGACTGTGACATCAGAGATCTCTGCTGCTAGCCATAGCAGACAAATCTATGCTCAATAGTCACAGTTTAAGGTAGCTTCATACCTGAGCCCATCATATTGAACCCACCTAGCTGCCTTCTACACTTGCAGCAGGACAGCTTTCTTTTTAATGAGTCATTAAACAACCCTGCAAAATACTTCCTTGCTGTTCTTAATATTTCCTTTCACCATTCTAAAATTGCAGTTCATCTGGGCCCTTGCACCTGTCAGTGCTTAATAGTTCTAATTAATACTCCCAGTTGCTTGACAATCTGCCCTGGTGTGATCATAAACATTTCCCCAAAATGGATCCCAATATCCGGAACGTGACCTTAAGCTTCTTTCATAAATGCTCGGGCACGAATGCTCATTCAGCCTTTCAGTAATTCTGGCTTCATTTGTCACTGACTGCCCATTCCTACCCCCTAATAGCTCTGCAGATTCCTCATCTAGCCATCCACTTTTAATACGTTGGAGAAAGCTCTCACTTGGATTTCTTCATTTCCGTCCCATTTTTTTAAAACACACACACACACACACACAGACAAAGACACTTCCTACTTTAGTGCTTCCTGCCAATCTTCCTAACTGTTTAATTTTGACTGGAATGCCATCATTAGCCCTGCTAAATAGAATCATGCAATAAAAAGGAGCTGAAAACCCATATCCTGGAAATTCTCATTGTATGCTGGATTGAAATGGCAGAAAATTATGTTATTAACGTCAGTGAAAATTATATTATAATATTAACTTGGGGGAATTTAGTTTGTTGGAAGTAGAATCAGCCTTATACATAATGTGGTAATTGTCTTTACTTCTCTTGGCCAGCACAGGGAAATAGCTGTATTGTTTACTACTTTTCAGCTCCCATAATGATCATCGAAGAATGCGAAATCCATTGGAGCACTCCTTGAGATAACTAAGGAGAGCATTTGTGCTTAAGCGGTTTACCTCCCAGTCCCTTAATTTGGAATTAGGTTGGTGCAATGGTGGGGTGCTTGTAGAGTCCCATATGTGATGCCCTATGTGGTTAGTAGTCATTAAGTCAAGTAGGGTTTTCATTACTACACCTGCAGATTTAAATGGTTCTCCCAGAATTCAGGCATAGTCTTTGGTGCTGGTACAGCAACTCCAGGAAAGAAGAGGAGCCAGCTTGGCTTTGGACCAGCTTTCTCTTGGAGGACAGTTCTGCAGCCCAAGGGGCTAGAGGTAGGTAGGTGTAACAGAACCTTTATGATCATTCAGGGCTGGCCCTACAATTCAATACAGTGAGGTGAGTGTCTCAGGCAACAAATACCAATACCTGATGGTGGAGGGAGTGCTGACAACGTGTTGGAGGATAGAGCTATGTGTGTCACGGGGTTGCCCTATGCCCTTCAAGTTCTCCTGCTGCCTCAAGGTGTGGTGGAGGATGCTGTCTTGTTGCCAGTGTCTGAACATGAGTCCTTCTTCACCTTTTGGTAGCTTTCTGACTAGTCTGCTGCCTGCAACATTGGTCAGGCACAGTAGTACGGGAAGCATTTGACTCCTCAAGTGAGTTGAGAGTCCCGGCTCAAGCTCTGCAGGTGGATCACTAGCCTCAGGCTTTGCAGTTCCTGACTGCCAGCTTCAGGTTCTGCATCAAGAACCTAGTGTACTGACCCAGCTGGTGGTACAGAAGCCCCAAACTTGGCTGGATCCTCCTCCTCTGATTCTGAGCTTAATGCTGATACCAAGACAATAAGGTCTGATCCAGTGGCTCATCAGAATAAAACAGGAGTGGGCAACTTGTGCTTTGGCCTGTAACTCCCTAGGTGAGGAATGATGGGAATTGCAGGCCAACTGGAAGACAACAAATTTCCCACTCCTAGTTTTTCTTCCCATGTTTGCAGTGATCCATGGTTTTGGTTTGTTTGTTTGTTTGTTTTAGCAAAGAAAGCGTTATGTGACTTGAAAACATCTACAAAAGAGAACCTGAGGAATGTTGTGGTCAAACAGTGCATAGTTAAACTATGGAATTCACTACCATAAGATGCAGTGATGGCCACCAATTCATCTGGCTTTAAAAGGGGGCTAGATAAATTCCTGGAGGAGAAGGCTATCAATGGCTACTAGTCCTGATAGCTATGTGCTACCTCCAGTATCAGAGGCAGTAAGCCTATATACACCGGTTGCTGGGAACATGGGTGGAAGGGTGCTGTTGCACTCATGTTCTGAGTGGGTTACTGGTCAAGAGCTGCTTGGCACTGTGGGAGCAGAGTGTTGGACTAGAGGGACCCTTGGTCTGATCCAGCATAGCTCTTCTTCTGTTCTTATTAGTGTTGCATTGGGGTTGGGAGATCCGGTTCTAGTCCCACTTGGCTATAAAGCTCACTGGGTGATTTTGGGACAGTCACTGACTCTCAGTCTACCCTACCTCACAGGTTGTTGAGAAGATAAAATAGAGAGAAGGAGGAGCATCTAAGCTACTTTGGGTTTCTTTCAAGAGGGAAAAAGGTGGAATGTAAATGTAATAATAAATAATTATTTATTGTTATGAAGCAATGGTCAGTTTCACCCTACTCTGGGCTAGATTACATTCTTGCTTTTGGGTTTGTTTTGTTTTGGTAATAGCACAAAACTGCTCTAAAAGAACTCCTCTTCTTCCAATCACCCCCCACCCCCACCCCGGACAACACAGTTATTTTTAATATTGTTACTAAAAAGCTGATGTTCACAGAGTTACTGATGGGCATGGCATTTGGCAGGTCTCAAATCAGATACCATTATTCCAGGGCACACCTTTCTCAGAGCACTGCTAAAACGTGTGTGTATATTAGGGATGTGCACTGACCCCCCGGATCGGATCGGATAGCGGATCGGAATCGGACCTGGGGGGTCGGATCGGATCGGATCGGATCGGAGGCTGGTCGGATCGGATCGGACCAGATGTCCGATCCGGATCGGACGCCATTTTGAATGCTTTTTCCCATAGCCAAGTATTGTTTTACAAAAACGCCTATAACTTTTTCATTTTTAAAGATAGAAGGATGAAACTTGGGGACATTGTAGACTGGTTAGGGATAGTTATCTGTGAGAAATTTCAGAAAGATTGGTGCATGCGTTTTGTGGCAATTAATTTTTTAATAAATACCCAGGAATGCTTATAACTTTGTCATTTTTAAAGTTACAAACATGAAACTTTGCCACATTGTAGGAGGTACCTTGGGACCTATGTGTGTGAAATTTCAGAAACATAGGTGCTTGCCTTGTGTGGCAATTAATTTTAGAAAAATAGGTAGTAGTGGGGTAAATACAGTTACGCCTCCCATTTTTTTATTTTTTAAGATACAAACAGGAAACTTGGGCACATTACAGGTACCACTTGCCTTGATATGTGAGTGAAATTTCAGAAACATTGGAGCTTTCCTTGTGTGGCAATTAATTTTTGAAACAATGAGGAAAGAAACACCTATAACTTTGTCATTTTTAAAGTTACACACATGAAACTTTGCCACATTGTAGGTGGTACCTTGGGACCCATGTGTATGAAATTTCGGAAACGTAGGTGCTTGCCTTGTGTGGCAATTAATTTTTTAATAAATACCCAGGAATGCCTATAACTTTGTCATTTGTAAAGTTACACACATGAAACTTTGCCACATTGTAGGTGGTACCTTGGGACCTATGTGTGTGAAATTTCAAAAACGTAGGTGCTTGCCTTGTATGGCAATTAATTTTAGAAAAATGGGTAGTAGTGGGGTAAATACAGTTACGCCTCCCATTTTTTTATTTTTTAAGATACAAACAGGAAACATGGGCACATTACAGGGAACACTTCACTTGATAGGTGTGTAAAATTTCAGACAGCTGGGTCCAGGCATGTGGTGGCAATTAATTTTTGAAACAATGAGGAAAGAAACGCCTATAACTTTTTTATTTTAAAAGTTAGAAGTCTGAACATTGCTCACTTTGTAGATGGGTTAGGGGTAGATATGTGTCAGAAATTTCAGAATGATAGGTCCAGGCATTTGATGGCTATGGAATTTTTAAATTACATGTTTCAAAAAAATTTCTACAGAGGCCAGGTCTTCCCCTCCCGCTTCCCGCGAAGAAAAGGAAACACTGTCTCGTCTCGATCCCTTTGATCCTTGCTAGTATCCATTACAGGGCTCGTGTCTGCTTGAGTAAAAAAGTGAAAGTAGGAAAGCAGACACGAGCCCTGTAATGGATACTAGCAAGGATCAAAGGGATCGAGACGAGACAGTGTTTCCTTTTCTTCGCGGGAAGCGGGAGGGGGAGGAAAGGAAGACCTGGCCTCTGTGGAACATTTTTTGAAACATTTAATCTAAAAATTCCATAGCCATCAAATGCCTGGACCTATCATTCTGAAATTTCTGACACATATCTACCCCTAACCCATCTACAAAGTGAGCAATGTTCAGACTTCTAACTTTTAAAATAAAAAAGTTATAGGCGTTTCTTTCCTCATTGTTTCAAAAATTAATTGCCACCACATGCCTGGACCCAGCTTTCGGAAATTTTACACACCTATCAAGTGAAGTGTTCCCTGTAATGTGCCCATGTTTCCTGTTTGTATCTTAAAAAATAAAAAAATGGGAGGCGTAACTGTATTTACCCCACTACTACCCATTTTTCTAAAATTAATTGCCATACAAGGCAAGCACCTACGTTTTTGAAATTTAGCACACATAGGTCCCAAGGTACCTCCTACAATGTGGCAAAGTTTCATGTGTGTAACTTTAAAAATGACAAAGTTATAGGCATTCCTGGGTATTTATTAAAAAATTAATTGCCACAAAACGCATGCACCAATCTTTCTGAAATTTCTCACAGATAACTATCCCTAACCAGTCTACAATGTGCCCAAGTTTCCTGTTTGTATCTTCAAAAATAAAAATGTGGGAGGCATAACTGTATTTCTCAGTGGGAAAGTGCAATGCAATGATTCCCTATGGGAAAGTGCAATGCAATGATTCCCTATGGGAAAGTACTGTCCAATGAATCCTTATGGGCAAGTGCTGTCCAATGAATCCCTCATTGTTTCAAAAATTAATTGCCACACCAGGCAAGCACCAATGTTTCTGAAATTTTACACACATATCAAGTGAAGTGTTCCCTGTAATGTGCCCAAGTTTCCTGTTTGTATCTTCAAAACTAAAAAAATGGGAGGCGTAACTGTATTTACCCCACTACTACCCATTTTTCTAAAATTAATTGCCACACAAGGCAAGCACCTATGTTTCTGAAATTTTACACACATAGGTCCCAAGGTACCACCTACAATGTGGCAAAGTTTCATGTGTGTAACTTTAAAAATGACAAAGTTATAGGTGTTTCTTTCCTCATTGTTTCAAAACTTAATTGCCACACAAGGCAAGCTCCAATGTTTCTGAAATTTCACTCACATATCAAGGCAAGTGGTATCTGTAATGTGCCCAAGTTTCCTGTTTGTATCTTAAAAAATAAAAAAATGGGAGGCGTAACTGTATTTACCCCACTACTACCCATTTTTCTAAAATTAATTGCCACACAAGGCAAGCACCTATGTTTCTGAAATTTCACACACATAGGTCCCAAGGTACCTCCTACAATGTGGCAAAGTTTCATGTTTGTAACTTTAAAAATGACAAAGTTATAAGCATTCCTGGGTATTTATTAAAAAATTAATTGCCACAAAACGCATGCACCAATCTTTCTGAAATTTCTCACAGATAACTATCCCTAACCAGTCTACAATGTCCCCAAGTTTCATCCTTCTATCTTTAAAAATGAAAAAGTTATAGGCGTTTTTGTAAAACAATACTTGGCTATGGGAAAAAGCATTCAAAATGGCGTCCGATCCGGATCGGACCTCATCGGATCGGATCGGATCGGATCGGAGGTTGGTCGGATCGGATCGGATCGGATCGGATTTTCCCGATTTTGGGTCGGATCGGATTCGGATCGTGGATCGGATCCGATCCGATGCACACCCCTAGTGTATATATATCTATCCACACCCACCCCTAAGGAAAATGCTGAAAACCTGGATGGTAATACATTATAGCCAATTGCCTATGGAGAGCTGTCCTTTAATCATTTTTAAGTCACAGCAAGAGATAGTTATATGTTATATAGACAATTGTTCCACCAGCACAATTTGATGCAATTTGTTATGATCCACAGTCTCTACATAGACGAAATCCCTACCTAGGAAGTGACGGATACTGCAGAGTCAAGTACAGCCTATTTTTGAAGAAAAGCTTAAGTTAGGGCTGCGGTAAAAAAAATATTAATATGAATTCCACAAATTGGCTCCAAATGAAAATAAAGGATTATGGATTACTTTCTTGAAATGCTCTGCTATTCAGACAAGATAGTCAGCTGATCCTTTAAACATCATGAAATGTTCATAGTGATGCTGAATCCATATGTATATAGGCAAAAGAGAGTGCATATTTGACTGGTTCAGATCTTTATAGAGGTATTGTGCACTGACAACTGTTGGGGCCCATTGACACATACCATATACCGCTATATCCTGCTTGGTGTGGCTCCTGCCTTTTATATACCGCTTTATACCACTATATCTTGCTTGGCCATTGCGAGTGAATAGGGTGACCATATGGAAAGGAGGACAGGGGTTCTGTATGGAAAGGAGGACAGGGGAAATTCTGCATGTGTCATTTGTATGCATGCAGCACCTGGTGAAATTCCCTCATCACAATGGTTAAAGCAGAAGGAGTTATACTAAAATGACCAGCTACAAAAGAGGGCAGGGCTCCTGCAGCTTTAACTGTTGTAATGAAGAGGGAATTTCACCAGGTACTTCATGTATACAAATATCACCTGCTGAAATTCCCTTTTCTATACAACTGTTAAAGCTACAGGAGCCCTGTCCTCCTTTTCATAGGGTCAACCTATGAGTAAAGCAGGATGCCATCACAATAGTAACCTCCAGGCCACTTTCCCAATTGCCTTTGAAAGAAGACCTAAAAAGGCTGGTGAGCAGCTAGTTTCAACTCTTTCCCTTTTGCAATTGTTTCCATGAGGAACCCACGTATCGTTGGCTTGCTGCTTCAAAAATCAGAGATCCTTTAGTCTTAAAAGGGAGGGGGGGTTGCAGATGACTTTGTGAGTAGTAGTCTGTCAAAAATCTGGAGCAGTAGGATGGAGAAACAGCTCTGGGGCCATGCAAAACACCGCTCTTTATAAAAGTATCTTCACAGGCTCTTGATTGAACAAAAGATGAAGAAGCGTCTGCCTTGAGATTTGTGGAAAGAGACATGATTTACATTTTCACTGTTACTCTGGAAAGCTCTCCACCGGATAAGATGTGCCATGTTGCAAACTCTCTTATCTATTAGTGAGTCAAAAAATATTTTTAGGTGAAACCCCCTCTCCAACGTTGTAGATATTGATTATTGCTATAAATGGACAGCAGCTGAGGAGTCCCGTGGTTCCTTTACTCCATTTCATTTCATTTTTGATTGCTCTAGTACAGGAGTGGGAAAGGTGAGATTCTCCAGAGGCTGTTAGATGAAACACCCATCAGCAATAGCCAATGGTGAGGGATGATGGGAGGTGTTGTCCAACACCATCTGATAGGCCATACATCCCTCATGCCTGCTCTAGGCCTTTGGCATGTTTGGAAAAAGTAACCTGATGGACAGCAGCTGTAATACTGGGATAGAGAATGGAAAAGCAGAGAACAAGGGCAGCATTCAAGCTGTGCCAATTAGTGGGAGAATTTCTGTTCTGGCAAGGTGGAATACAAAATTGTTTATTTGTTTGTTTATTTATTTACAATTGTATCCTGCCTTGCCATCACATGGTGCTCAACATAGAACAGTGCTGCCCAAACTGTGTGCTAGGACATGAGTGGAGCAGAAATGTGCCTTTAGAAATTTAGCCACTCTGTTGGATGCAGCCACCCACTCCGCCCCCATTGGAACAGGAAGGTGCTATGCAGCATTCATCCCTCTCTTCTCTCTGCCAGTATATGGGCAGTGCCATCATAAGAACATAGTGGTTCAGACTAAGGTTCATCTTGTCCAGCATCCTGTTTCGATCAGTGGCCAGTCAGAGCCTTCAGGGAGGCCCCTAGTAGGTCGTGATGGTTTCAGCCATCACAGTTAATAGCCCCAGTATCAGTTCCAGTAATAGGTATTTCAAGGCATATAGCATCTAATACTGGAGATTCCACTTGCCTGTCATAGTCAGAATGGCCAACTATCCTAGCCCATTGTATCCAACCCTGTCAATATATATATATATTTAAAAAAATCCTAAATAAAATGTGTAGCAGGATCTCCTACACCTATGTGTCTGACATTTGCTAGGATTAATCTTCTCATGAGGGGCTACTTTGCCTGCAAATTTCCTCCAGTTCTGACACATAGAAAAAAGTTATAGCTATTATTTGATTTCCAGTGACACACATCACCATCATCATCATCATCATCATCATCATCATCACAAGCAGTATTAAAACAGACACCAAAACAGAATTCTAAAATATGCCATTCCATAGAGAAGAACAAGGATCTACAGAACACTCAAGGGCTATGCACAGGCCCCAAGGGCTGCACTGGAAACCCATCCACCAGGCTTGATTTCTTCAAAGTATCCAAGTTCATCATATCCCCTGCTTGCCCGTTTAGCCCAGGAAGCCCTTGAAGCTCAAGCAAAGCTCAACTGGGACAGGAAAATCTGTTATATGCCGTCCTTTCCAATAGCCAGGAAGTGAAGTACCTTCAGGTCCTGGACTGACTCCGCCCGCATGGACTGACTCAATCGTTAGGTGGAGTCAGTCCACAACCTGAGGGTACTTCACTGAGAAGCTGCCAGCTGCAGTTCAAAGGTTCACCACATGGAGGAGCTGCACACAGACCCGTTAGTGCCTGATATTTTCATGCAATCAGGGATCCTGCTCTCTCCAGAGTTCCTGATCAGGCAGAGTGCTTAGCACACTAGATGGGCCAATGAGCATGTTAACACTGGTGGTGATTCCCTCCCCCCATGTGTTCAGGATACACATGAGAGGAATATTTACATACCCTTAATTACTTTGAATTCATCATCATCTATTATTTATCAAACATTATTTATCAAACACCTCCTATATGCTGGGCCAGCTCTCCAGATCATATCTGACTATTGGCTATGCTAGCTGGGGTTGATGAGAGTTGTAGTCTCAAACATCTGGAGGGCAGCAGGATGGGGAAGGCTAGGCACTGTTACAGGAACCAAAACAAAACACATGCCTATGCCTATGAGTGGACTCATAGTGTTCAAATAATAATAATAATAATAATAATAATAATAATAATAATAATAATAATACATCTTTCAAATGCTAATGAAAGGAAGGGGGAAGGGGAAATATCTTGGTAGCCAAAGAGTTAAAATCATTCTGCATGGATGAAAAACGAGGCTTCTTGGCGTCAAGCTGTAAATAAAGCAATTGCAAAATGTAAATGCTTTTTTAAAAAAAAATGCTAACACAATTCAGCTCAGAAAGCAGGGACCAGAAATTTATATCCTCGTTACCCGTAATTACAGTCAGATCCTTTACTGAGCGTTATTCCCAGCTAACACATAAAAGTGTCTGTGCACATTATCCACTTAAAAGTAAGTCACCCTTTAGCACACACATGTGCCACAAGGAGCCTGGCTCTGTACAAGAGACCATGCCATGGCACAGAGCTCTGCCTTCCCTGCTGTAAATGTATCTGCCTACCTTTTTAAGCAAAGTAGCTGAAAGCCCCTCGGGGTGTTCTTACGAAATGTAAATTCACCGACTTGGAGACCTCAACACGAAATCATTGCTTTTACTGCATGGTAGGTTAACACTATCTTCTCCTTGAGAAATAGAAAGGGAAGATGGTTGGGTTACTGATTGGTCTTACAGGTTATTGTTTTCCTGCAAGGGGTTGGGCTTTATCAATAGATCCTTCATGCAATCCTCTAAAGGTATTTTTAATATCCAGCAGTAGGAAATGAAGGGAGGATTTACACATGCAAGAAGAACTAGGAAATGTGCCTGTCAAAAAGGTCGATTGAGACTGAGACCTTCACTCTTAAGACTATTTTATGCAATAGGAAAGATACAAATATGTTTGTTCTAATGAAGTGATCTTGTTGACTGCACTGGTGCTGGAGGTTGAAGATTCTGTTGGAATAGGATCAGGGAGGCCTGAGTTCAAATCCTCACTCAGGAGATTTTGGCATTTGGGACCACTAAGCAGATGCCCCTTTAGCCCCTTGGAAATTTTATCTCTAGTTGCCACTCAGGTCAAGTGTGTGGAGAGAAATCAAGCAATGTTCATACACAAAAGGAATGTGTGGACCACAGGCAATGATTGCTATAAAGCACAGTACAGAACCTGATGCCCTCCAGATGTGTTAGACATGGCTGGCTGCAGGATGTTGGGAGTTAGAATCCAAGACATTTGGGGAGCCTCAGGTTGGGGAAGGCTGCAGGACCACGTCAAGCTTCTGAAAAGCTATGTTCTATTCCCTCCTCACTGAATATGGTAGGGCATACTTCTCAATACGGGCAAGATTAAGCATTATGGGAAATCTGTTACTGTTGCCAAAACAGCAGCTCAGTGACCTCTCCTCCTGTCTCTTGGTATCATGTGATTTGAAATTGGTGTGCTCCAAGTCCCCTGACCCCATCCCCTGATCCCATCAGTTTCCTATGGGGAAGGGCCATGGTTAGGCTGACCAGATAAAATCCAGGTCAGGGCTCATGTAACTTTAACAGTTGTAGAGAAAAGGGAATTTCAGCCAGTGTCATTTGTATGCAGTTAGTTCCTGGTGAAATTCCCTCTTCATCACAACAGTTAAAGTTGCAGGCACTATACTAGAGTGACCATATACAAAAGAAGGCAGGGCCCCTGCAACTTTAACTGTTGTGATGAAGAGGGAATTTCACCAGGAACTAATTGCATACAAATGACACTAGCTGAAATTCCCTTTTCCCTACAACTGTTAAAGTTACATGAGCCCGGACCTGGATTTTATCTGGTCACCCTAGCCATGGTTCAGTGGTAGAACACCTGTTTTGCATGTAGAAGGTCCCAGGTTCAATCCCCAGCATCTCCAGGTAGGTTAGAAAAAACTCCTGCCTGAAGCTCTGGAGAGCTGCTGCCAGTCAGTTTTGACAATACTGGGCTAGACTGACTAAAGGCCTGACTCAGGAGAAGGTAGCTTTCTACGTTCCTATGATGGCTTATTGGAACTGTAATGATGTCATATCATGCCTGTTGTTTTACTAGACCACCTTTCTCCAATCTGGTGATTTTCCGATGGGTTGAACTATAACTCCTATCATCCTCAGGCAGTGCACTCAGCTGGCTGGGGATGATAGGTATTGTAGTTGACAATATCTGGAGGACACCAGGTTGGGGAAGGCTGTATATGACATTACTAAAAGAGGAGACACAAGTTTTTTTGTTTTTCAGAAATAACTGCCCAAACCTCCCACAATTGCAGCTTGAAAGTGTTACTGCTACATGCTAATGATGATCAAAAAAAGGCAATAACAATTTTGTACTTGCTCCTCCTTTAACATTTTGCTCCCCCACCCCACTAGTTCTATAGATCCTTTTCAAACAGCCGTTTGTAAACATGCCAGGTGTTGTTTTAAGCATAAGCTAGAATTGTCTATGAGATAAAGACTAGGATGGAAGGTTTGACTACAATGAAATATTGCTAGCATATATAAAATTAATGTGGCATCCTTTTCTTACAAAATGCCTGTAAAAGATTTAGAGTGAAGGCCACTTAATGATTTATGTAGCAGTTCAGGGGTTTGGTTCAACACTTGTAGCGGGGGGTGGGGGTGGGAATGGAATTGATTTGAGTCAAACTGAATGACAAGAAAGGTGTCTTGTTCATATGCCATTTTTAAAAGAGTATGTATTGCATTATATCCCATAGTGCAGGAGTTCCAAAAGTTTTTGCTAAGCCAAAAAGTCTAGATACTTTTTTCATTTATTTTCCCCTGACACATGAAAATCCACCATACTTACCCTAGCCTAGGATTGAAATCTACCTCTCACTGGAATCTACTTGGGTTCTTTGATTTTCCATCTCATCATTATTAGGTGACCATATGAAAAGGAGGACAGGGCTCCTGTATTTTTAAAATTTATAGAGAAAAGGGAAATTCATTTGTATGCATGCAGCACCTGCCCTCTTTTGTATCTGGTCAGGAGGGCAGGTGCTGCATGTTAAAACGTTAAAAATACAGGCTCCCAGTCCTGCTTTCCATATGGTCACCCTAATCATTCTTATCACTCTGTGCCAATCCTTGTAATAGCCCCAGCTTCTTATTTGGGGCACTGCCAGCAACAGAGTGGAGGTTGAGGGTCAAGTTACATGTTATATATTTACGTAACTTGGCCAAAATGCTTGTTTTCTTTTTAAATGAAAAGCAGCAACTGTAAGGTGCCATCAGAAATGGAGGAAGGGATGGTGAGGAAGGGGTGCTTAACCATTTCACTCCCAACCATCAAAACTACATCTTCAAGCTGCTTTTCCCCCAAAGGGAAAAATAGGGAGACCGTATGAAAAGGAGGATGGGGCTCTTGTATATTGAACAGTTGCATAGAAAAGGGAATTTCAGCAGGTGCTATTTCTATGCATGCAGCACCTAGTGAAATTCCCTCTTCATCACAACAGTTAAAAGAGCCCAGCCCTCATTCGTTTCTGGTCACTCTAGTATAGCTCCTGGCAGAAATTCCCTTTTCCATACAACTGTTAAAGATACACTAGCCCTGTCCTCCCTTTCATATGCTCACCCTACATTTAGATAGGAAAAAAAGAACTACAACTCCCAGGGTTCCCCAGCCAGCTATGCTGGTTGGGGAATCCTGGGAGTTGTAGGACCTTTTTTCTATCTTCACTTATGATTGCGCACTTAATGTATAAACCACTGGGTTGAGGAGACAATCAAAACAGTTCTCTGAATTCCACTACCTATGTACCCTGGTGTGTTTGCCCAGATAGCCCATGAAACTCTTTCATCTTTCCCTGTTTATTAAGCACATAATGTTCTTATTTGAATTTTATGTACATTGAAAAGTTGCTTCAAATTTTCTCATTCAGATCTGTGCATGGCAAAATTGAAAAACAAAACAAAGCAAAGCAAAACCAACCACAAAAAAATCTGAATATTTTGTGAATATTCATTTTGGCAGTAGTTGCAACAAAGTGAAGCTGCACTGGTGTCGATGAGACTTGCGCATGATTTGCAGCACAACCCTATGCATGTCTACTCAGAAGTAGGTGGCTCTTGAACTATGGGGGAGGGAAATAATCTGCAGAAAACTTAGTACAAAGATGGTCAGATATGTGACTGTGTTTCCTAGGTGATATTATAATCAATAAAAAGAAGACCCTGACAGAAGATTAGATGAAAAAGCTGCAGGAACCTTTCTAGGGCAATCAATACCAATACCCTGAATAAACAATTAAATTTATTCATTGAAGGTATTTATTTCCCCACTGTCAATTTTTTTAAAAAAATACTAATCACAAAGCAGCTTATAGATGAAAAACTAGGAGAGCCACACCATGGCCTATGTCAGTGTGGTGCAGTGGAAAGGTTGATCCCTCCTGAGCCATGAAACAGACTGTGTGACCTTGGACTGGTCACTCTCTCTCAGGCTGGATCTGCACCAAGCAGGATATAGTGGTATGAAAGCAGTATGTAAAAGGCAGGAGCCGCACAAAGCAGGATTTTATTTCTTTCTTTATTTATTTATTTATGTTGAATTTTTATACCACCCAATAGCCAAAGCTCTCTGGGTGGTTTACAAAAATTTAAACCCTAAAAAACCATTCAAGATATAAAACAACAGTATAAAAATACAATATAAGAACACAAGCAGGATAAAACCAAGCATCAATGCAAAAATTAATAACAATTTAAAATACAGATTTCAAACAGCAAAGTTAAAAATTAAACTGATAAGCTGTTAAAATACTGAGAAAATAAAAAGGTCTTCACCTGGCATCTAAAATAGGGTGACCAGATGGCTCGGGGTTTCCCGGTCCTAACCGGGAAACCTGGGGTGAACCGGTCCAACCGGGGGACGGTGGGGGCAAACCGGGGTGGCAGGGGGTCACGCGGCTGTGGCAGCAAGCGAGGAGCGGCGGTAGACCCGGCGGCGGTTGCGGCGGAGGAACCCGGAAAGCGGCCGCCCCAGCAGGTAAGTGCCCTCCCTCGCGCCTCACGCTCCTTACCCGCAGGGGCGTCCGCTTCCCTCCGGTGCTCGAATCTACTGAGAAACAGGCTTCGCGGCCTGTCCCTCAGTAGCGCACCGGGTGATGACATCATCACCTGGCGCGATACTGAGAGACAGGCCGCGAAGCCTGTTTCTCAGTAGATTCGAGCACCGGAGGGAAGCGGACGCCCCTGCGGGAAAGGAGGGCGAGGCGTGGGACACTTACCTGCTGGGGCGGCCGGGTCCGCCGCCGCCGGGTCCTCCACCGCCGCTGCCCCTGCCTCTTCCGCATGGGCATCCGGGCTCCTTGGGGGTTGTTGCCATCGCGACTAGCCCTGACAAGGCCAGAGGCCACGCGGAAGAGGAGGGGGAGGGCCGATTACGTCACTTCCGGATCCGGCCCTCCCCTGCCTCTTCCGCGCGGCTGCTGGCCTTACGAGCCCAGCGGCGGGGGACCCGGTGGCGGTGGCGGAGGAAGATGTGGCGGCGGGGGACCCGGCAGTGGAGGAGGAAGACCTGGCGGCGGGGAACCCGGCGGTGGCGGAGGAAGACCCGGCAGCGGCGGCGGGGGACCTGGGGGGGGCGGCGGACCCGGTGAGGGCGGCAGCGGAAGAGAACCCAGTAGGTCCGGGCTGATGTTTTTGGGGGGTGGGTGGCTTGGTGGGGGGGTTGTTTTGGGTGGCGGGGGGGAGACCGGGATTTTGGGTTCCAAAATCTGGTCACCCTAGTCTAAAAGAGTATGATGTAGGGGCCAGGTGAACCCCTCTAGGGAGCTCATTCCACAGCCAGGGTGCCACAGCAGAGAAGGCCCTCCTCCTGGTAGCCACCTGCCTCACTTCCTTTGGCAGGGGCTCATGGAGAAGGACCCCTGAGGATTATCTTGGTGTCCGGGCAAGTACATATGGGAGGAGGCGTTCCTTCAGATAACCTGGCCCCAAGTCATTTAGGGCTTTGAACGTTAATACTAGCACTTTGAATCGGTCCTGGACCTGGACTGACAGCCAGTGAAGCTGGAAAAGGACTGGAGTAATATGGTCTCGTTGGCCATTCCCCGCTAATAGTCTGGCTGCCATTTTGTACCAGTTAAAGTTTCCGGACCATTTTCAAAGACAGCCCCACGTATAACGCATTGCAGTAATCCAGACGAGAGGTTATCAGAGCATGGCTAACTGTAGCTAGGCTATAGTGGTATATGGTATGTTTCAATGGGCCCCAACAGTTTATTTATTACGTTTATTTATTTATTACATTTATATACCACCCCATAAACGAAGCTCTCTGGGGGTTTGCAAAAATTAAAAACATTGAACATTTAAAAATCAATATACAAAAATTAAAACCATAAAAGACTAAAAACAAATGCACTTCAATACCGCTATAAAGCAGTAGTGTGGCTCCTGCCTTTTATATACCACTTTCATACTGCTATATCCTGCTTGGTGTAGATATGGTCATAGTCTAGCCTCCCTCACAGGGTTGTTGTAAGTATCTAAAAAGAATATCTCGCTGTACACTGGCCTCATGGGTAATAAATGTGATATATACTGATTCTGGTCATTTTACTTATTTTTGTTTTGTTTTGCAGCAGCCTATGGTTGACAGCAACTCAACCGACCTGAGCTAATGGAAATTATAGCAACCTTTGGGTGGGCTGGTGGGCTGGGACTGTAACCAAATTAAAATATAATCATCAAAAGGTTAGTGGACAAGATTGCTCTTTCACTGAATGTGACCGCACAGTTTTTAAATGCTCAGCTGTTGTTCTCAAAGAGAAATTTGTACAATTTATTATTATTTTTTTAAAGAAAAGGCAGAGAATGGAAATGCAGAACTCTACTGGATTCCAGCAATGATGGGTATTAAAAATGGATTTGACGGCATGAGTTGCTTACAGCAGATTGTGACCCTCAGGAGATCCATCTTCTAGAGTGTCACTCCTTTCCGATGTGTCAAAGGGTTGTTAATAATATCCTTATTTACCTGAAGTGACTCCTGTTGCTAATCACAGAGCCTGGTTGTCTGCATGTGATTGGGAAACCTTTGGCTTAACCCCTTCCACCTCACCTCAAATTGAAACAAAGCTTCGGTAGTTGCGGCTGGGACTGTGCACATTCAACCCCCTCCCTTACCTGTGCCTCTGCCTTCCCTTTGTTGTCTTCTGCATTATTGACATTTAGATTGTAATCTCCTCAGGGCAGACACCTTAAAAAAAACAAACCCTGTAAATCAGAGGTCAGGAATTTATGGTTCTCCAAGTGCTGTTGGATTGCAACTCTACAAATCCCACCCCGACCTACAGCTGCTATATGCCTCCGTAGGAGCTATTTGCAGTAAACAGCACCTCTGGGGGCAAACAGAAGCCAGGGATGGAGGGCAATTTCCATCAGGAAACTGGCCCAGGGCCCCAATCCAGATCACGACCCCAGAGCTGCTTTTTCTTTGAAATCAAAGTTCTCCCTGGGAAGGGCTGGTTCTGACTGATCCACGGCCTCACTGACACAGGAGCCAGTAGCCTCCACTAGATGCAGAGATGACCGCAGAGTATTTTGCAGAGCTCCTGTTCCTTTTAATGAGCAGAGTAGCAACATGGGAAGCCATTGTTGTCAGTTTGGACAGTCCTGCCCAAAGCAACGCATGGACAGAGATCCGCACACGCCACTGGCATCATATTGCAAGCGTCACAATTGTCGCTGTTGTCATCACAGCTGCCACACAGTGGTTGCTACTGGTCTGAAGGTGATGAGTTTGTCCTGTGAGAAAGGCACCAACTGGAAGGGAAAGGTCATCTTAGGTCCCCTCTACAAGGATTCACTTTTGCGCCTGGTTAGGCGATTATGCGCATAATTGCAGAAGCGCATTTACGCCTAATCCCTCTGCACGAGAGGCAGCGAGAGGCGGCGAAGCGCATTAACAGATGTCCAAAATGCGCTTTACAAGTAGTTAATGCGCATAAGCGCTTATTCACACAGTCAAAATGCGCTTTAACGGACGGAGCAAAATAAAACTCGCGATTTAACGCGCATTCGATAATGCGCATAATCGGGGAGATAACACGCCTCTACGCCCGATTTGCGCTCCGTTCTTGTAGAGGTAATTTTTTTAATGCGCCTTGAAAGAGCTTTAAATGCCTCTTGTAGAGGCACCCTTAGAAAGGTAACAGTGGCTGATGCATCAGTTCATGTAGGAATTGCCTTTGTTGTGGGTTGGGACATACTCCACAGTTCAAAGTGCAGATGGTTCTATCTATCTATCTATCTATCAATCATCTATCTATCTATCTATCTATCTATCTATCTATCTATCTATCTATCTATCTGTCATCTCTCTCTCTCTCTCTCTCTCTCTCTCTAATCTCTATCCGGCCTCATTTTCAATGTGCACAGCAGCAATTGTGCTTTCTAACTGCGTAGAGTAACTAGAACCTATTTTTTTAAAGACTATTTTTATTTTAAAGGCAGCCTTTGTAAAAAAATTTTTTTGTTGCAATGCAGATTCTGAAGGAAAACTACTTTCTGATCTGCAGTGCCCATTAGTCTGAGAAATGCAGATTAGCATGACCTTGCCCTCAAATTCAGGCACGATGAATTCCTAGAGCATCCAAACTTCCATGTATTTGAAGAGGGATTGAGATGCACAGGATAGAGTGAGGGTGGGCAGACTTTAAGCTTGCAGGCATCTGCTGTGCTTTTGTCTAGAACTCTGAAGTCTACTAGCTGGAATCAGGTGCAAAAGTGTGGCTCAGGACACTGAACTTTATTTATTTATTTATTTATTACATTTTTATACTGCCCAATAGCTGTATAAAGAACTATGGGTTATCGCAATTAATGATAAGTTAACTAGTATTATAAAAGTTAAAAAGGGTTTAATGAAGAGAAATGATTTTGAAGATGTATGGGGAATATTTGTAGATTTTGTATTAAAAGGGAAAGGATGTACACCTTTGCAGGTTGCATTACAGTTTTGGAGAAATGTATAATTAAATACTAGATGGACCCATTGTTGTGGAGGTACACTTATAGTTATTGTAAGTTGTTTTTTTATTGTTGTATGTATTAAAACCAATAATTTTTTTTTAAAAAAAAATACTGCCCAATAGCTGACGCTCCCTGGGCAGTTCACAGTAAAAAAAAACAAAAAAAAACACAAGGAGACATAATATTAGGTGACCATATGGAAATGAGGACAGGGCTTCTGTATCTTTAACATTTGTATAGAAAAGGAAATTTCAGCAGGTGTCATTTGTATGCATGCAGCACCTGGTGAAATTCCCTCTTCATCATGACACCAAGCTGCAGGAGCCCTGCCCTCTTTTGTATCTGGTCAAGAGGGTAGGGCTCTTGCAGCTTTAACTGTTGTGATGAAGAGGGAATTTCACCAGGTGCTGCATGCATACAAAGGACACCTGCTGAAATTCTCTTTTCTATGTAACTATTAAAGATACAAGTGCCCTGTCCTCCTTTCCACATGATCACTCTACACAATAAAAAGCTTGGAAAGTTTAAAAATACCACATAAAACCAGAATAAACCCAGCAGCAGTTACAGCCCAGGGAAAGCCTGTGTGAAAAAGTGTGTTTTCAGAAGGCATTTAAAAGGTGTTACATTTTCTGCCTCCCGAACTGCATGAGGGAGGGTTTTCCAGAGGGTAGGTGCCACTACAGAGTAGGCCCACTGTCGAGGTTCTTCATGATTACATTCCATTTGTTTTGGAATGACCAGCAAGACCTCCTTGTAGAACAAGGGTACTGAGCACATGCTCAAGCCCAGGAATTGGTTTTGAGTACCAGAACTGGAACTTACACAGAAATCTTATCCTCTCTCCCCTCCCCCCACTGCAAACTTTGTTGATTTTAGCAACTGAATTTTGCAGATAAATCAGGATTTTATTGTTGATGTCGCTGTTATTTAAATGCTGAGAATCAGATACCCTTGATTCCTCTATTGCAAATCATTTGGATACCTATCAGTAAATCCTGATCTAACCTTTGCAACTACCTGGATTTTATAGCTACCTGAACTTTTAAAAAATCTCCAGCGTAACTTCCAAAATCATAACATTCCTCAAGAAACCCAAAATAAAACAATCAGTCAATTATACCAATTTAAATGCATACCATAACAGCAGCTGAACAGTGTGCAGCCTTTCAAATTCCAAGGAAATGTTTGTGATTTTTTTTAAATAAAAAAAACAATATTGCAGTTCTTTCAGGAATCCAATAGTGTGATACAGTTATATATACTTTGCAAGAAGGAGCATTCCAAAGACATGGGTCCACCACAGAGAAGCCTCTGCTCCATCCTGAAGAAATTATATCCAAGGCTTTTTGCGAGAGAGTTTTTTATAAAATGAACTGTTTTCAGACCTCAAGGATTTAGGCTGTGGAGGGATGTTGTATAGGGATGTTGAAGAAATAAACAATGGATTCAAATGGGTTCAGATTTCTATGAATCTGATTTGTGGATTCCTCACAGGACTGGCTCATTCTGAGTCATGCGGATTCCACAGGCATGTGAACTGGTTTTTCACTTTGGGGGGTCATTTGTGCTAATTCGCATTCAGTAATGCAAGTCAGACCATTAGCACAAGTGCTAATATGAATTAGTTCTAATGCAAATTAACACAAGTAGAATGAAATTCTGGTTAAAAAAATAATCTGATTCCACCAATGAGCAGATGACAGGATAAAAATGCCTGACAATCTACGAAACACAGATGGAACAAATTTAACTTAATCTGCACATCCCTGTGTGTACCATGTTTTGACTTTTGGCTTATTGAGAGAGTACCTTTGCATCTGATACTCCACTTGAGTTTGGGAGTCCAGTGTCTTATGACTAATAAATGCAACTGGCAATCTCCAAACATAGATACACTCCTGTCTGCTATTGTTAATCCTTTTTTCTCAGCCCACTGGTGTTTAAAACTAGAGATGGAATCCATCCAGTTCAGTTTCTCCTCTTTCTCATTTTTCCCATCTTATGTTTAGTTTGTCCTATTTTCACATCAATTTGAGATAATTTTAGCAATAAGTTTGCATGCACATGTATATTTATGTATGCATTTCTCCTATTGCATGTAATTTATGCAATTTTGCTTAATATACATCTTTTTTGGCAAGCAATTTTCCTAACAGAATGCATTTTGAGTGTCATTCTCAATAATATACAGATTTTTGTGCAACTATTTTTAATTCTTGGAGACTTCCATGGCAAATTTTGAAGGGTTTCGGTTTGCATAACGGTTCGGAAGTGTGTAAATGCAACTGAACTAATTTCTCCCCTGTCCTAATTTAAAAGCATCTGAAGAGGAACTTTCCTGAATACTACCTACTATTCTTGTCTTGTTTGTACACTGACTTGCTATCTATTAGAGTACTGCCTGCTATAGTGAGAGAAACTTCAGGCTGTGAGACTTGTTTAAGAGGAAACACTGTTCTATGTTCAGTCTTTTCTAGTAATTTGGATGTCTTGTGTGTATCAGTTTCAGACTTTTAAATCAACCAGGTTGCCTTGGATTATGTACGAACCAGCTCTCCATCTTTATGGAAATACATGGACTATGTTGATTCCCCAACACTTAGGGTGCTTCCAGATGGAGGACTCCTAGCCCTAACAGTCAAAAGGCATGTGTAGCTATTCCGTCTTTTCCCCCTTAATGTTTTTTTTCTGGTAATAAAAAAAAATAGAAGAACTGGTGGGCAAACATGTGGGGTTACAAACAGAAGTTGATGTCACCTGGAACCCCTCTATAATTATCCGAATGAGGCAGAGTGATGATGCTCTAAACGTTTTGTCTGGAAGCACCCTCAGCCAGTCAGTGAAGACATCATCTTCGATATTCTTTCTAATAGCAAACCTGGGTGGTTGAGTGCCAATGATTATTCCATGTCTTGCAATCTGGGTTGATCGAGAAGAGATCCTGGCCCTCTTCTGTGTGATAACCTTTCAAGTATTTGAAGAGTGCTATCATGTCTCTCCTTAATCTTCTCTTCTCCAGGCTAAATATGCCCAGTTCTTTCAGTCTCTCATCATAGGGCTTTGTTTCCAGACCCCCTAATCATCCTCATCGCCCTCCTCTGAACACCCTCCAGCTTGTCTGCATCCTTCTTGAAGTGTGGTGCCCAGAACTGGATGCAATACACACGATGAGGCCTAACCAGTGCCGAATAGAGTAGGCTGACCATCTGAAAAGGAGGACAGGGCTAATGTAACTTTAACAGTTGTAGAGAAAAGAGAATTTCAGTGAGTGTCATTTGTATGTAATTAGTTCCTGGTGATATTCCCTCTTCATCACAACAGTTAAAGTTGCAGGGGCCCTGCCTTCCTTTGTATATGGTCACTCTAGTATAGTGCATGCACCTTTAACTGTTGTGATGAAGAGGGAATATCACCAGGAATTAATTGCATGCAAATGACACTGGCTGAAATTCCCTTTTCTCTACAACTGTTAAAGTTACATGAGCCCTGACCTGGATTTTATCTGGTCAGCCTACGAATAGAGGGGAACCAGTACCTCCCATGATTTGGAAGCTATACTTCTATTAATGCAGCCCAAAATAGCATTTGCTTTTTTTGCAGTCACATCACACTGTTGGCTCATATTCAGCTTGTAATCTACAACAATTCCAAGATCCTTCCCGCTTGTAGTATTGCTGAGCCAAGTATCCCCCATTTTGTAACTGTGCATTTGGCTTCTTTTTCCTAGGTGTAGAACTTGGCATTTATCCCTATTAAATTTCATTCTGTTGTTTTCAGCCCAGTGCTCCAGTCTATCAAGATCACTTTGAAGTTTGTTCTGTCTTCCAGGGTATTAGCGATCCCACCTAATTTTGTGTCAACTGCAAATTTGATAAGCATTCCATGAACTTCCTTATCCAAATCATTAATAAAAATGTTGAAGAACACTGGGCCCAGGCTTGAGCCCTGTGGTACCCCGCTCATTACCTCCCCCCAGTGTGAGAAGGTACCACTGATAAGCGCTCTTTGAGTCCGATTCTGTAGCCAACTGTGGATCCACCTAATAGTTGTTCCATCTCACCCATTTTTCACTAGTTTGTGAATCAGAATGTCATGGGGCACTTTGTCAAAAGCTTTGCTGAAGTCAAGATATACTATGTCCGCAGCATTCCCACAGTCCACAAGGGAGGGTTGTACAGGTTAGGGGATGTGTGTTACAAGGTTAAAACTAGGGTTGTGCATGGACACCCTTACCTGCTTCGGAGGCTGATTCGGAGCTTCCAAATCAGCCCTGATCCGCCTCAGCCCTTTAGCCCAGATCTGGAAATGAAGCAGAATTCAGATGTCTGAATTATTCAGTCATCCGACAGGCCGGCCAGCTGAATGGATGGGCAGGTGCCCCCCTGTGCTCTCCGAGCCACATGAGCCTCCTATTCCTTACCTGGACCCACCATGAGCACCAGGAGCCATCCACACCTCTTCTACTGTCATCATTTTAAGTGTGCTTCTGTAAAATCCTCTGGAAATGGTGGTTGTAATAAAGCAGCCATCTATGCAGCATTACACAACATTACATCTCACTTGGAAGGGCATTCCATTGGGGAGTTGCCACTATTAAAAAGGCCCTGCTCCAGGTAGCTCCCCTCTTCACCACCAACTGCCAAGCAATCTGGAGCAGGGCCTTAGCTACTGAATGGCTCATGTGGGGAGGAACATATGGAAGAAAGTGGCCCTTAAATATCCTGATCCCAAACCATTTAAGGCTTTATGTATTAAATCCGGCACCTTGAATTTAGCCCTGAAACACACTGGTAACCAATCTAGCTCAAACAGAATAGATGTAATATGTTCAAAGAAAACCAGATGGGAGAGGGAATGGGATGGATTATCTAGAATCCTGAAGAGCAGAACTTCACTTTGCAACATTTTGTCATGGTCCTACTTGCCTGAGAATAATGTAAGTGCAGGAAGGGGAAACAGAACACCCATAGCCCACCATTCTTTCCATGTATGCCTAGATCCATTCTCTATTGGAGTTCAGACCTCATATAGTGAGTTTGTTGCATGACTTTTTAAAAAAATCCAATTTTCAGGCTTTTATAGTAATCAAGATGCCTTGAATTATCTGCATACCAACTTCCTTCTTTCTAATCAACGTGAAAGTACCATAATCTTTTTTTTTTGGGGGGGGGCAAGAATTCTTCCTGATCCTGTTAATCAGATGGTGTTAGCTAATGTGTGCACCACATTTCAGCTTTTCAGCTAGTGAGAGAGAAAAAATCCCCAGCAATTTTAATGCCCCACTGAAGGAGTGAGTGAATCAGTCCCATGTCTTTATCTAAATATTGAAATATTGTATTTGGAGGGAGCGAAAGTATTTGGCGCAAAACTAGATTCCCTACCATTTCATAGGGATGTATTTCCATGGGGTGGGCAGTGATGCAATGAAAAGAAGTGTGCAATCCTATGCATGTTTAGACAGAACAAAGTCCCACAACTCCCAGCATTCCCCAGCCAGCACGGATTTCCAGGGAATGCTGGCAGCTGTAGGACTTTTTTCTGTCTAAACATGCATAGGATTGTGCCCTAAACTGCTAAGTATGCATGGGAGAATATTTAAAAATACAAGGGTGGACATAATTTAGATTATCCTCTAATTTTGTTTCACACCAAGACTTGGTCTTTTGTACCAAGACTTTTCCAGCTATTTGGGGAAATGCAGATATTCCACTGTCTTGAAGACTGTTTGTGACCACTAATGTGCCCTTCAGATCATCTTCTTAGGTGAGACATCTTCTTAAATGATTTTTAAAAAACGACCCTTCATCCTTCATAGTCTCCATTCCTAAAGAGCTCAGGATAGTTGAATTCTGACTGTGGTTGGTAAATTCCACCCCCCACCCCACCAGCCAGGACTGTGTTTTCCATTCTCTTTATTCATCTCACCTTTGTGGTTGCTTAGAAGCAGAACAGCTGTGTGCTATTAACCCAGGCCAAGCACGTTCATCCTTCCATAATAAATAAATAAAAAATCACTCAGTGCTGAAAATGCCCAATAAAGGTTCCACAAATCTGCATAACCTTGATCATGCTTCAGGACATAAAATATGGCCTCCATAGTAATTATGTTAACTGCTGTGGAATCTTGAAAATATAACCTTCTTCTCCCTCTCTCTGTCTCATATGCTTCCCCCCCCCCCATTCCAAATTTGTAGTTCGCTTGCTAAAAGCAAAAATCCTGAAAACATGTATATAGTTTCTGCTGAATACTTGGAAGATGTTTGGGTGAGGCTTCTAGTAACACAGAAGGGAGAGTCAAAGCCAATAGCAAGAAGAGTGTGGCTACATGACCCTCTATTCTCTTGGTGTCTGCACTATTGGCAAGATACTGGCATAGGGATGAACGGTGTCTTGGCAGCTCCCTCCCTCCCTGCATGTTTGTGTGGGGAGATTTCAGAGAGAGAGAGGGAGATTCAAAGCAAGATTCAATATAACTTGATATATTCAAGAGTGATCATGTAATCCTAAACACAAACACACTAGATGCTAGGATTGGGACTACAGGAATGCCGGATTTGACCCTCAGGTCTGTGGTCTGTGGTTTCCCACCCTTGCACTAGAGACTATGTTCTGTTGAACACAGTGGGGCTTATTTAAGAGTAAACGTACATGGAATTGCACTGTAAATTGCACGGTGCTTTGCATTTTTATAACGTTTGTCATGATTCCTTTATTATGCATCATAACAAAAAAACAGATGCATAGCTGCTCTGACAAATATTCAAATGTGCTATGTAAGGCACAACCTTGTACTCTTTGTGAATGGTGGTGTGGTGGTAGGGATCAGGCTGGTGAAGGTTTTCTGCATGTGCTCTAATCACATCTGATCTCCGCAGTAAATCAGTAAATAGTGTACCTGCCATTGGTATTTGGACACATACTGTGTCTGAATCTGGAAGCTCCATACAACCCTCATGACTAGTAGCCACTGGTAGATGAATCTGACTAATCCCTTCTTTGAAGCCATATGACCTTAGTGGTTGATCACTACATCTTATGACTCTACAAATTAATTGTGTGTTTTGTGAAGATCTACTTTCTTTTTCACTGTCCTGAATCTCTCATCATTCATCTATATTGGATGACCCTGGGATAAAAATGGCGCCCAATCCTCATTCTCCACATCATGCATGCTTTTATAAACCTGTATCACATTCCCCTTTAGTCACCTTACTTCTAAACTTAAAAGCTTCAGATGTAGGAGCCTTTCCCCACATGTTCCTAACCCACTAACTTTATATCTTGACACTTGATAGGGGGGGAAGTTTTTGTAGGAATACCCCCCTCCATCTTCAAATTGTCACCCAAGACAAATGCACCACCAAAATAAAGTCAAAGTATCTAAAATTATCCCGATTTACATAATGTATTTAAATTGCAAAATTGGGAGACATTCGTACAAAATTTCAGAATCACTTCTAGTTTGAAATAAACACTTTGGTCCTTTTTTAAAACTCCTTGCAATGACATTAATTCTAAAAGTTCTCTCCCATTCGCACATATCATTGACACTGACAATTCCTCCCCCAACACCATTTGTGCTCTTAATTTTTTTACATTTTGTAGTAAAACAGATGCTAAATAGTAATACAGTCCCATTTTTGTCATTTGGACTAAAATAATATTTTAGAAACAAATGCCTTAATTTCTAAGACCTGATACCAACTTAAACTAAATTTCTGTCGGGAAGACAATTGAGCAATCACTAATATAGTAAATCGTGAGAGGTCTCTTTTTCAGCGCCTCTGAAAAGAAATGTTTACCCAGGATAAATAGCATGAAAATGTCAAGATGTATCATTTATTTTTCACAACCACTAAAATTGTAGGTGGCAGACACTATCTTCAATTAGTTGAGATAATAACAATGATGCTTTTCTCATAAATAACTATGGAATGGCTATGATCAGCAGCATTCAGTCATTAAAAAAATATACATTCAGGGAGCAACATAGTCCTCTGTCTCCAAGAGACTTGCTTTATTATGACTTTTGCATTTTGATTGAGACAGATGCTAGCAAATTTCTTTGGGAAGGGAGGGGGAGGTTTCTACTCTTTTAAAATGCTCAACAAATTCTGAGCTGTCCCCATCTACTAGCAAACCGCACAAAACACAGACTGCAGTTTCTAAAACTCATTTCTGCCAAACCAACCAAAGAAACCCATAAATAAATAACCTTTCTTGATACTTTTGTGCACCCCCATGAATTCCATCTTTGTTTTGCTGCAAAGTAAGAACAATTATTCAAAGTGCAATCCTATACATTTCTTCTTGGGACTGTTCAGTGGGACACGCTACCAGGAAAGTGTGCATAGGATTGCAACGAATAAAGAAGAACACAGTTATGAGACTCAAAATGCTTTATAAGTCCATGCCTTGTGGAGTTTAGAAGCTTAGGGTTGGTAAGGTGAATCTGTCTATCTAGACCAGCATTCTTTTCACACAGTGGTGAGATGCTCAGGAGAAGCCCACAAGTAGGACATGAGTGCAAAAGTACCCTCCTGTTTGTGTTCACCAGCTAATGGCATACTGACACGTACTGAATCTGATATTGGAGGTAGCATTTAAGTATCATGACTAGTAGTCATTGATAGCCTTATTTTCCATGAATTTGTCTATTTCTCTTTAAAGCCATCCAAAGTGGTGGCTACATCTTGTAGTAGTAGTGAATTCCGTCGTTTAACTATGCACTGCCCTTTCTTTTAACTGTCCTGAATCTCCCACCATTCAGGTTCATGGCTTGACCCCGGGTTCTAGCATTATGAGAGAGGGGGTAAACTACTCCTAATTTATTTTCTTCATACCATGCATAATTTTACACACTTTAGTTAAGCTCTTATTTGCCTTTTCCTCCTAAACCATATGGTCCTAATCATTGCTCCTTTTCCAGGTCTACAACTTCCAGCTTTGTGGTTTATTTAATCAAGAATTAACCCATGATTTGGTTTTGGGTTAATTCTGGGTTGTTTAACTCCCAAATAACCTGGATTGTCTGAGTTCAGATGTCATGCTAACAACTTTAAAAAAAGGGCAATTGTAGGTTGTTAATTCAAAGGGAAGTGAGGAGTGTACTGGAAGCAACGTGCTCATTTGCTTCCACTCACCCCCACCAATTTGTGGGTTAAATAAGTCTGAACTAAGAAGTCTAGTTAGTTTAAACAATAGTTTTCTGAAACAAGCCAAGATTATAAACCATGGTTTGATGTTGGTTTGTTTCAATAAACCATAGTTTAAACTAACCACAGTTCCTGGTTCGGACATGATGACAAACTGTGCTTAGTTTGACGAGAAAGCAAATTCTTGCAATCTCCTCAGAGCTGCACAAAAAGCAGAAGAAGGTTGGGAGAGCACTTGTGGCTGAGCTTGAGCAGGCTCGTTCTAGTAATTCTAATCTATGGCTTAGTAGTACAGCCTTCAGAATTGATAAAGAGCTGTGTACAAAGGTCAGGGACTTAATCAATGTGAGCTTATTATCTGCGTTTACTGGGAATTCCTTGTTTGTGGGGAATAATTGCAATCCCGATCCCTATCACAAATAGGATTCAACAGGTTACCTGCATCTGTAGACACACGCTGAACCAGTCAGTGTAGCAGGCATGCAACCCTGGACATCTAAGGGTGTCACAAACCGAAGAGCATCACAGACCAATCTTGTATGGCTAAACACTACTTGTCCCTCTACCCTACTCCAATAGGTGCAGGGAACCCATTGACCTCTATTCATATTGGGGATTGCAATTATTCCCCATGAACGAGGAATTCCCAGTAAGTGTGGGTCATAAACTCACACTGAGTAAGTCCTTGCCCTTTGTACAAAGCTCTTTCTTGACTCTGGGGGTGGTGGTGCATGGCTGTTCTTAGTTGATGGAGCAATTGGTGCAGTCTTCCATAGCCTGGTTGTTTTACATATGTTTTAAACTACAACTAGAGATGTCGGAGAAATCTGCAGGAAATTCAAATGAGTTTGGATTTCTATGAATCTAACCTGAAGATTCCTCAGTGAACCTGTTTTTTCCAAGCTGCATGGATTACATGGACTTTCGGAAAGTTTTTTAAAAACAACAACTGGGGAGTGGATTCTGCAATTTTCTTCATCTGCAAATGTGGATTTGCTCTAATGTGTGCACTATTTGCTCTAAAATTGTGCACTAGAACTAATGTGCATTTGCACAAGTATGCATTTGAAAATGAACGAAATGCTAGTAAAAAAAGCTGATTCTATCAATCAGTGGACGATGGATGAAAGACACCTGACAATTCATGAAACACAGACAGAATTGATATAATGAATTCTGCACATCCCTAACTACAACTCTCATCATACATAGCCAGTGTGACCAGTGCGTAGATGACAGGAGTTGTAGTCCAAAACATCTGGAAGAAGCCAGATTGAGGAAGGCTAGTTGAGAGTTATGTCCAAACTGGGCCGATGTGTTCCTTGATAGTTAGAGACATGTGTTTATTTCTGCTTCATACTTTATGTGTTTACTACAGCAAACAATGGGATACCTGTAGTGCTGTGTCAACTGTGGTTTGGCCTGTAGTCTGGCCTTGAGTACGATTGCCAAGAAGAAGGCTTCTTAGCACTGTTTCATGTTCTCAGCATGGATATGTTTGAAAAGCATGGCTGTATTGTGATTTCTTTGGTTAGTCTGCCACTGTGGTGTAAAGGTTTGTGCGCCTTTGCAGCGGGTGGGTAAAATTCCACTAAAGAAAAGGTGGAAGTTCAAGCAGAGATTGCCTTGAGTCAGCCCATGTGGCAAGGTACGCATGGCATACAAACCAGTGAAAAACATGTGTGAGAGCACATTCTGGGCTCAAGTTATGTGAGGCTCCAAAGCCTCTCAGCGATTCACATCCAATTCCTTCCCTAAACCAACTGTTACCTTAGTCAGATCCCATGTGCAGCTGGTTACCAAGGTCCACTTTATGGAAACGGGACAAGTATATGTGCATGCCTACAAAACAGGCATCCAGACACCAAATTACCCAGGCTTTAACTGTTGCCAGAGAAATCTTGTAAAATGCCTGCTTTATGCTTCTGGTTGATGGCTAGAACAAACAGCACAGTTAATAAGTGTTGATGGCTGCAAACTGAGACCACCAAAAAGTTGGGCTTGAAAATCGCTGCCTTAGGGCGCCTCTCAGCGGTGTGGTCATGGATGCCGTAAAAAGATGTGGGGGTGAAAAACAACCCAGAATTGTCATTAATAAGCATTCACAGGGAAGAGAAGGGCAGGGTCACAGCAGGCTTGAACACCTATTGTTAGTCGTCAGGTGAAAAATTGTTCATTTTCATCTGGAAGTCACTATTGCTGCAATCGTTTAGACCGAAAAAAAGTCCTTCAACTCCCATCATTCCCCACCCAGTATGACTGGCTGGAGAATGCTGGGAGTTGTAGGACTTTTTTCTGCCTATATATATATGCAAGGGATTTCATCCTAACTTTTGTTCACATGTGACAGCTAGTGAATATTCTATTATTATATTTGTTGTTCAGCACTTCAAAATGTTTGGATGGGGAGCAGTATATAAATAGTGTCATTTTCAACACTGACTAGCAGCAGATCTCTGGGGCTTAGGCAAGATTTCCCCAGCCCCAGCCCAACTGAATGCATTGGGACCTTTTGCACACAAAGCATGTGCTCTACCACTGAATCCCAGCCCATCCCCTTAGCAATGTGAAAACTTCTGAAAAGTAATTTTGATTTTCAATTGATAGAGGTGATTGGTAGAGGTGTGCAAAATTATGCACAGTGTGGAGCATGTGGATAGGAAGACATTTTTCTCCCTCTCCCCTAATACTAGAACCTGGGGTCATCCCATGAAGCTGATTGGTGGGAGATTCAAGACAGATAAAAGGAAGTACTTCTTCACACAGTACATAGGTAAACTATGGAATTCTCTACCACAGGATGTTGTGATGGCCACCAACTTGGATAAACCAAAAGGAGGAGAGCATCCACTCAGGGTAAAAAAAAAAAAAGGAGAGAAACAGGTTCTCAGAATGCTAAGATACTTTATTGTTCACGCCCAACGCGTTTCGGCCTATGTTGTTTTTTAAAGGCCTTCTTCAGATGTCTGCAGAAAACTCTTAGCAGGATGATAGTCTCCGCAGTCACCAGTGAATATCATAGGAGACTTGAAGATCTTACTCGCAGTAAGACCTTGAAGCTAAAATATGCTGGCATTTTGGCCCCTCCACTTTTGGCTTTGATCCTGCCCACCACTGGAACACAGCCTTCAAGAGCTTCTCCAAAATGAAATTTGGACTTGGGCTGGAAGAGGCCCAATACCTTTTCCTCTGCCCTTCACAGATAGTACCGTTTTATCATATCATTAAATAGGTTGCATACAATGGTGGCTTTGTCCTAGTGAAAAGTGCTTAGATCTGCACAAAGCTGGGCATCCAATTTCCATCAATTCCAGCTTACCTCTTGCAGACCTCTGTGCCATATCCCATATCTTTCTAGTGTGTATGTGTATGCACATGCGCACATGCGCAGTGATCTTCTGATAAAAGAACTCACCTTGAGAAGCAAAGTTGGTGTCCTCTTCTCTGGAGTGGTCTGTTGTGCAAGCTCAGTATTGCACTGTTCTGAATCCGAACAGAAGAAAGGTAGGACATCCACAATGAAACTGAAGGGACATTTACTAATAACGAGCTCCTAAGTAATAGCTCGCTATGTTGTTAATGAAAAAGGTTGCCGTGTGGACTCTATTAAATGAAGCATCTAAAATAAGACACAGAAGATCCATAGGATTCAGCGTTGGCTAGCTCTTAAAAGGACGGCTGCATCAAGTTTTACTTTCTATGTACAAACTGTAGGTGATCTACAGCACCCTTCCTCAACCTTGTGTCCTCCTGATGCATTGTAACTTCCATCATTCCCAGCCAGGGAATGCTGGGCCTTGCAGTCCAGTGCATCCATGAGGGCTTCAGGTTGGGAAAGGCTGATTAGGAGGAAAGCAGTAACGGCATTAAAGGATTGCAGAGAATGCCGGGCAGAGTGGAAGGAACTGGGGATGGTTAGCTCAGACAGATGAAAATTATGGACAGGAGAGAGGAATGTGGATTGTGATCACATATTACGATCAGGGCTCTCAATTAGCTAAAGAAATCTTGTTGGATTAATTATTTGAGTTTTAGTTATTACTTGAGTAACTGATAATTTGACATGGAAATAAACAATAGTTCTGAAGCAAAAAAAGTGTATTTCCTTTGTCTTTAGGTGATGCATTTTTGACATAGTAGGCCTCCTCTTAGACAAAGCATTCCTTTCTTTGGGTGAGAGAAGAGGAGATTCTTCTTCTAAGATATAGCTCACACATTTACAGCTTTTATATGTTCTTGCATTAAACATAACAGGTTAAAAAACTCTGCCTGATTGTGGGGGTGGCTGTTTTGTCCATTAAAAGCATTTTTTTGGGAAAAAAGATTCATCTATCCAATGAATCAGTGAAATGTTGCAACCCTAATGATAAAGCCACATATCTCTGGTCACTTCCAGCGTGCATTTTCATAGAAGTCAAAATCGGTTGATCTCCGTCTGCCCCCGTTTAAATGTTAATTTTCATGCGGAAGCTACAGCAAATCAAAGTGGCAATGAAAACAGAAGCATTCAGAGTCCTTAAGATATGCAAATACAGTCATCCCTCTCTCATACTGCTATTTGGAGATATGCAATGCTTCTAAGAGTTTTATTTATTTATTTGCTTGCTTGCTTGCTTGCTTGCTTACTTGTTACAAAACAGAATCAGACACAAGCCTCCTCCCCTCAGTCTCAACATGACTAAGATTGCATGGAGAGAAAGAGTGGAGCTGTTCCCATTGGCTTCACCCCTACATCCCCAGCTGGCCTGACCCCCACTGTGTTCATGTCAGCAATGGGGAAGCCTACTGAATTTGGAAAGTTTCTCTCCATGAGCTGGAACTCCAGTCATGCAGGGTTCCTGCTAGCAGGGACAGCCTATGCACATTCAGCAGCCTTCCCTGTTGCAGAAATGCCCCAATCAGTAGAGGCAGGTGGCTCCAATTTTGATGGGGCTGTAAATCCATCCTGGGTTTCAGCCAGAACCAGCCAGAACTCCAAAGGAGCTGTCCAAGGTGCTAAACCCTACCCCCAAAATAGGTTCAGCACCTTGGATAGCTCTTTTAGAGTTCTGGCTACTTCTGAGTGAAACCCAGAATGGATTCATAGCCCCACTAAAATCTGAGCCACCAGGCTCCACTGGCCCCAACTGCATGGACACAAGGGGTGGGGCTGGGGGTGGGGGTGGGCCAGCAGAAGAAACAATGGAGTGGGTGGGGCCAGAGGATGCCATTCCACTCTCTCCACATGATCTTAATTGTCTGAAGACGAATGACTGTTGTAACCAGGAGAACACAATTCATGGATACAAGGGTAGCTTGGCTGTAGTGATCCATGTTCTGGTAAACCCCCCCCCCCCCGGATTAGTTTAATGCCTGGGGGGGCATGTGCAGCTTTGCATGCTGCATGCAGCCCCTAGCATTTTTTTTCCAACTCTACTACCACCACCACCAAAATGTAGTGATGCAGCGGCGGCCAAAACAAATTAGAGCTTTTCTGCTGAACTGGGTGAAAATGTGCTACTTTGCTTTAAAACTCGATGTAGAGGGAGCATGTGCCTTGTTTTCAAGCAAAATTGTGCTCATGAAGCCACCTGGGAGCGAAATTTTGCTCAACAAGAAAGCTTACACTCCCCATGCGCCTTGTTTTAAAGGCAAATCACTGGCTGCTGCCCTGGGACTGATTTTCAGTGACAAGATTGGTGGCGCATCAGTGGCAATTTTGGTGGTGACAAGGAGGGGTGTATCCCCTGGTGGATTCCAGGAGGAACAAGCACCAGATCTGCCAAAGCTGCCCCCTCCTGCTACTATGCATTATACTTGGGGCTGTCCTTAGCGGTCTGGAGCCATACTAATACTTAAAGAATTACATTGGCTGCTTATTCATTTCTGAGCCCAATTCAAAGTGCTGATAAGAACATGAGAAGAGTCATGCTGGATCAGACCATGGGTCCATCTTGTCCAGCACTCAGTTCCACAGTGGCCAACTAGCTGTCGACCAGAGACCCACAAGCAGGACATGAATGCAACAGCACCCTCCCACCCATGTTCCCCAGCAACTAGAGTATACAGGCTTACTGCCTCAGATACTGGAGAATGTATTTAGCCATCAGGACTATTTAATTTTAGTGCCCTAAATGGCTTGGGACCCAAACTCCAGAAGGAGCATCTCCTATCATGTTTTCCTGCCTTTGTATTAAGATCTTTACATGAGGCCCTTCACTGTAGTACCACCAATTGGTAAAGGACATTGTACTTGCACAAAGAAAAGAGGCTTTTCTGTGGTGGCACCCAAACTTATTTGGGGGGGGGGAACCTTGAGAAAGTTCACTTGCTGCTGCTATTAATAAATAAAAAAGGAAAACCTTGATCAAGTTCACTTGCTGCTGTTCCCCTCTCCCTGGAGTCACATCCTTGGTGCGAGAGGATATTTGTCTGTCTTCTGAGGAATGGGTCCGTTCTAAAGGATCTATTGCAATCTTTCCACAACACAGGGCCAGTTCTTATTTGCCCAGGCATTTTAAACCGGTTCTATTGCCTCTATCTGGTGTTTGTGTTGCCTCCTAGTTTTATGAAGGATAGATTGTTGTGTATTTTTTATTATGATTGCACACCACTCTGGAATCCATTAGGATGATCTCAACAATTTAAAAATAAAGTAATTAGGGTTGGAGCCAGACTTAGTCAGAGCAGATCCATTGAAATCAATGACACAAGTTAATCATCTAACTAAAATCCCATTGATTTCAATAGGTCTACTCTAAGTATGACTAGGTCTGGATCCAACCTAATATAAATATCAACAGTACAATCCAATGCATGTTTACTCAGAAGTAACACCCACTATATTCAATGAAGTTTACTGCCAGATGAAATTGCATGAGATTGCAGCCTTATGAAATGTTTAGTAGCGATATTAAACACGATTAAATGTGCATAATGATATGGATCTTTAACCTATAAAGAACCTATAAAATCCTCCAAGCTGTTGAGGTTTGGTCCCAGGATACCTAAGAATGCTCCATACATCTTTATGTGCCATTCTGATGTTGCCAATTGACAATGAGTGCACTGGCCAGATGTAGCCTGCCCGTTGTCAGATGAACAGGCACAGGGAATTTTGTACAAGAACAGTCTTTAGAATTGGGGGTGGTTTCCAAAGAAGAATGTGCTTATCCCCTATGTATTATGAGAATGAGATACAATAGAGCAGTGCCTTTAGTTTAATATATAGAAAAGAAAATTCCAGGACAGATGCAGTGGTTGGGTGTTGTTGTTTTTAAATGGAAGGGGAGCATTCAAATTCTGTTGTGTGGAGTGGGGGGGGGGATAAGTCATTCCTGTTACTCTCCATTTTTTGTTGGTAGTTTATATGAAAATGCCATGTGTCATAGAAGTGTCCTTAGGCAAGAAGCTTGCAAAAATTTCAGAAAGAGTTGCAAGGGTTAGAGATTTATGAGGAATGAAAAACAGCTTAAGACTTTTGTTTTTGTTTTCTGCTCAATGGGCACTAAAGTCACAGAAAGTTCAGTAAAACAATGATGGATGTGGTGCATACAGTGGCAGAGGCAAAAGAACTTGCACATCCAGCATTTTTTGAGCAAACACTCAATGTTATTCTCTCTCAGGCCCCACAGACATCACTAAACATCCTTTGACATTTCAGATCCTGAGAGAGAGAACTAGCAAAGAGCACTGGATTAGACCTACAATATATTACTTATTACCTAGGGTCTAGAACACTTCCCCACTTGTCTAAGTTGTGGTTTAGAGGATAACCTTAAGCGTGTGATATTTCCACACTTGACTAGATCATGGTTTGGAGGGTAGTCTTAACCCGTTGAGACTGATGTCCCCCATTCCAGTGAGGCTGAGAATCCATCCTGGGTTTCCATCAGAACAAGCCAGAACTCTTAAAGAGCTATCCAAGGTGCTGACCCTATCCCCAAAACCGAGTTCAGCACTTTGGATAGCTCCTTTAGAGTTCTGTTTACATCTGACTGGAACCCAGGATGGATTCGCAACCCCACCGAAATCAGAGCCATTGTTTAAATGGCAAAAAAAAGTGCTTTGAGTGAAGATGATTAATGGGGGAAAAAACTATCAATAGAAACTGAAAATGTGTCTGTACAAACTGGGTTTTTTAGATAGCACTCCACTGGTAGAAGGGTATTTTTACTAAGGGTGCAATCCTATGCATGTTTAGAGAGAGAAAAAGTCATATAATTACCAGCATGCCCTCAGCTATTCGTGCTGGCTGGAGCAAGCTGGGAGTTGTAGGACTTCTTTCTATCTAAACATGCATAAGATTACTTCCTAAGGCATCTGTCTTTTGCTTGCATATCTGAGCCTCAAACCAAGACGGATGATTATATATATATATATATATATATATATATATGGACAAAAATGATTAACTTTCAACAAATGTATTTGTGGAAAGTGATCAAACTTATATTCATTGCAATCTGAAATGTCAAAACATTATGGCTTAGAACCTAAGTTGCTCCTCTATTCACATAACAGTGGTGGCAGTGATGGGGGAATTTCCAGCAACTCCTCTGTATTATCTTCAGCCCTCAGAACTATATCCTACACCATTCCCAAGGGTCCCCAGACTCTGAAATTTCTGAGCAGCAGTCTGTAGTGAGAACAGCAAGACTGGAAAGTTCTGTTCAATAAACTTGAGTTCTGTGCTGTTCACAAAACAAAAGTTTGGATCCAAGTCTATGAGCTGGATATCAGCATTTGATTAAATGTGCACATGTGGTTTTTAACTTCTTAGGTGTGCCATCCTATGCATATTTAGTAGAGCCTCTCAAAATTATCTTATTTGTGGACAGAGAAATTTGGGAGATTATTTCACCAAATTTCTCCAGGGGAAGGAGAAATTCTCAACAGTTTCTCACAGGTAGGACTCCCAATTGGCAGGGCTTATAGCACAGCTTCTTTCTATTTTGGTAAGTGTTTTGGGTTTTGTGTGTGTTTGTGTGTGCAGCAACAGCATCAACTGTGTTGGCAGGCTGGCTGCCATTTTGCATCCACCTAGGGATGTACGGATTGTGTAAAATCCATTCTGGCTGTGCTTCACGGATTGTCAATAGCCTTTCATTCAGTCATCCACCCATCAACAGAATCAGATTTTTCTGTTTTAGTTTCTAAATTTGCACATGTAAAATGCACAAATTCCCCCCAAATGTGCAAATTCCTCCAAAATGCACATTTTTACGCTTTAGGCTATGGGGAAAATGCATATTTTTGGCACTTTTTATTTTTGTGTATTTTTCTATGATGATTCCCAAAGAATGGTTCACAAGTCTGCAGAATTTGCCCAATAAGGAGGAAAACTTGTCCACTGCAGAATCCACAGGTCGGATTCATAAAAATCCAAACTCGTTTGGCTCTGTTGCAGATTTCTTTGACATCCCTACATCCACCACAATGCAGGTGTGAGGGAGTGGGCAGTGTTGTGACTAGCTCCAGGATGTGATGATGTTCACGCTCTGCCAAAATCTGTCTTCTAATTTCCTGAAAAAATTCTTCTTCCATGAAAGGGTCTTCCAGTGTTCTGCCTTATTCTCAGGGTGTTTGTGTTCTAATTTCTTTTTATGGCATTCTGAGCTTACCTATTCACAGGTAGCCTCCTAGGCTGCCTGCACTTCCTGACCTGAAAAAGCCCTATGGAGAGAATTGCCTCATGACACTTTCCCCTGGGCATTGAAGTGTGGGAAGCTGAGGAGGCTGCAGCCAGCCAATGAGATTATTGTAAAATAATAAAACACAACAACATGACACTTATGCTCACTCCTTAGCCACCTCCTAAGTAAGTTAAGTCCAAGAAACCCAAACCCAACCAATGAAAATTTCTCCAAAATTTCTTCACCACTGAATTTCTTTTCGAAGCAATTTCTCTTCTATTAAATGGAACATAATTGTCAAAAAGAATATGGGAGAACTTTTTGGCACAACACAAATATTTAGACAGAAATAATTCCTACAACTCATAGCCAGCCAACCCTGGGGGAAATGTGAACCATTCATTTGGTCCACATTTTAACATGTACCAACCTAATTTGCACTTCCTGAACTAATATGTGAACCAGAACACAATTATCCTTCAGTTTTCCTGGTTGACCCAGTTTTGCAATGCTGTTCTCTGATCTTTAAAATGCATACGTTAGGAAAAATTGCATACAAAAAAGCATACGTTAGAGAAAATAGAATACAAAAACACATATTAGGGAAAAGAGCTTAAAATATTATTATTATTATTATTATTTATTTATTTATTTATATCCCGCCTTTTTCCCAACAGGCGACTTACAAATTAAAACATGTACAGTTAAAACAAATAGCGATATATAAAAATTAAAATTATAATTAAACATAGTACAATTAAAAAATATTTAAAACATTTAAAAACATTTTAAATACACATAATTAAAAATCCAAACTATAAACAGTACATCCACAAAGGTCTGAACTACTCCCCAAAGGCCTGCTGAAACAGAAAAGTTTTAGCCTGTCTCCAAAAGCATACCAAGGAGGGAGCCAGTCTAGCTTCCCTGGGAAGGGAGTTCCAGAGCCCTGGGGCAGCCACCGAGAAGGCCCTCACCCTTGTTCCCACCAGGTGTGCCTGTGTTGGTGGTTGGACGGATAGAAGGGCCTCCCCTGAAGACCTCAGGGGACGGGCAGGCTCATAAGGGAGAATACGGTCTTTCAGATATCCTGGACCCGAGCCATATAGGGCTTTGTAGGTCATAACCAGCACTTTGAATTGTGCCCGGAAACAGACTGGAAGCCAGTGGAACTGTTTTAACAGGGGAGTTGTATGCACCCTGTAACCAGCCCCGGTCAACAATCTGGCTGCAGCTCTTTGAACGAGCTGAAGTTTCCGAACACTCTTCAAAGGCAGCCCCACGTAGAGCGCATTGCAGTAATCCAAACGGGATGTAACTAAGGTGTGTGTCACCATGGCCAGGTCCGACATCTCAAGGAACACGCGCAGCTGGCGCACAAGCTGTGCAAATGCACTCCTGGCCACCGCCGAAACCAGGGCATCCAGGCTCAGGAGTGAATCCAGGACTACACCCAAGCTGCGAACCTGTGTCTTCAGGAGGATGGTGACCCCATCCAACACAAGCCGAATCCCTATTCCCTGATATATGCATATATTAAGGGAAACTGTGTACTAAGATGTGTATGAATTTTCATGCTGATGAAAATATATACAAATCGTCATGCAGACTTTTAGAAAAAATATATATATTCACAAATTTATACCGAAATGGCACAGAATGAACTTTTGCTTGGTAAAAAAAAGGCAAACATTATAGAAAGTAAAACAGACATATTCATTCTGTCAAGGTGTTTTTCTCTGATTCCCCACCCCCAAGAACAGAATCCTGCTTTTTTCATTGAAACGAATCCACCAGCTGATGATTTCAACAGCAATCCCTCAACACAGACACTTGTATGAAAACCTCAAGCAATAGTGATAGTATATTTGCTTAAAAGTACTTTTTGTTTGTTGTTAGTGCTAATGACCCCACACAAAAATTGAGGAGATCTCTTCTGGCAGTCCTACCCAGTTGAATTTTAAGATGTTTTAAATAATGTATTATTTTTTTATTTGTTTTTAATGTTTTATCTACCTTTTATGGTCCTTGAATTTATATTCATTGTTTTTCCTGCCTCGATCTGGAGGGAGAGGTGGGTTAGAAATAATAATAATAATAATAATAATAATAATAATAATAATAATAGGAATATGAATTCGAGTCAATTCATATATAAAACTGATCCATATAGTGAATGTTGCTCTGCTATCTTATAGCCTGGATCCCTAGGACTAGCTGTCAAGAAGAAGTCCTTCTAAGACTCTCTACTCACACTTATGCCAAAAGAAGTTCCACAGGAAATGAATAGGATTTATTTTCACAAAAGTGTGGGATAAAGATGACAGAGTGGTGTCCTGTAAAAGTCAGTCAGTGATTTATTTTTGGCTGAGGTTAAGATGTCAGACTATGAAACCTACTACATGGGTCTTTTAGTCATTACGTTTTTATTCCACCTTTCCTCCAGACAGATCAGGGCAGCAGACAGATCAGGGCAGCTGGGACCTTTCACCCTTTATCCTCACAACAACCCTGTGAGGTGAGTTAGGTTGAGAGACTAGGACTGGTCCGAGATCACTCAGTGAGCTTTGTGGCTGAGTGGGGATTTGAACCAGGCTCTTTCTAGTCCCAGCTTGACACTCTGACCATTACACCACACCATCTCCCCTATACATTTGGTGTACTATTAGCAGTTCAGTTCTGATTCTTGCTCAGTTCAGAGAATTATGAGCATAACAGGCATTTGCCCATAAGCTACTTTGCTTTCAGAGCAGCAGTGTCTCACACTAACTTCATCCTAAACACATTTAACCCAATCAAACTAAGGGACCATATTTGCAAATTTGTATTTGGTTGGTGAATTGCATATACAAACGTTTGCTTCTGTGCATATGACTCTGTTCCCAGTCAAGCAACCAGAACTGCCCAGTTAGTCCCATTTCGATATGCTAACAGCATAATCATATGTTTAGGCTGACCACATGAAAAGGAGGACAGGGCTCATGTAACTTTAACAGTTGTAGAGAAAAGGGAATTTCAGCCAGTGTTATTTGTATGCAATTAGTTCCTGGTGAAATTCCCTCTTCATCACAACAGTTAAAGGTGCAGGCACTATACTAGAGTGACCATATACAAAAAAAGGCAGGGTCCCTGCAACTTTAACAGTTGTGATGAAGAGGGAATTTCACCAGGAACTAATTGCACACAAATGACACTGGCTGAAATTCCCTTTTCTCTAGGGATGTGCACTGACCCCCCGGATCGGATCGGATAGCGGATCGGAATCGGACCTGGGGGGTCGGATCGGATCGGATCGGATCGGAGGCTGGTCGGATCGGATCGGACCAGATGTCCGATCCGGATCGGACGCCATTTTGAATGCTTTTTCCCATAGCCAAGTATTGTTTTACAAAAACGCCTATAACTTTTTCATTTTTAAAGATAGAAGGATGAAACTTGGGCACATTGTAGACTGGTTAGGGGTAGTTATCTGTGAGAAATTTCAGAAAGATTGGTGCATGCATTTTGTGGCAATTAATTTTTTAATAAATACCCAGGAATGCCTATAACTTTGTCATTTTTAAAGTTACACACATGAAACTTTGCCACATTGTAGGGGGTACCTTGGGACCTATGTGTGTGAAATTTCAGAAACGTAGGTGCTTGTCTTGTGTGGCAATTAATTTTTAGAAAAATGGGTAGTAGTGGGGTAAATACAGTTACGCCTCCCATTTTTTTATTTTTGAAGATACAAACAGGAAACTTGGGCACATTACAGGTACCACTTGCCTTGATATGTGTGTGAAATTTCAGAAACATTGGAGCTTTCCTTGTGTGGCAATTAATTTTTGAAACAATGAGGAAAGAAACACCTATAACTTTGTCATTTTTAAAGTTACACACATGAAACTTTGCCACATTGTAGGTGGTACCTTGGGACCCATGTGTGTGAAATTTCGGAAACGTAGGTGCTTGCCTTGTGTGGCAATTAATTTTTTAATAAATACCCAGGAATGCCTATAACTTTGTCATTTTTAAAGTTACACACATGAAACTTTGCCACATTGTAGGCGGTACCTTGGGACCTATGTGTGTGAAATTTCGGAAACGTAGGTGCTTGCCTTGTGTGGCAATTAATTTTAGAAAAATGGGTAGTGGTGGGGTAAATACAGTTACGCCTCCCACTTTTTTATTTTTGAAGATACAAACAGGAAACATGGGCACATTACAGGTACCACTTGGCTTGATATGTGTGTAAAATTTCAGACAGCTGGGTCCAGGCATGTGGTGGCAAGGTATTTTTGAAACAATGAGGAAAGAAACGCCTATAACTTTTTTATTTTAAAAGTTAGAAGTCTGAACATTGCTCACTTTGTAGATGGGTTAGGGGTAGATATGTGTCAGAAATTTCAGAATTATAGGTCCAGGCATTTGATGGCTATGGAATTTTTAAATTACATGTTTCAAAAAAATTTCTACAGAGGCCAGGTCTTCCCCTCCCGCTTCCCGCGAAGAAAAGGAAACACTCTCTCGTCTCGATCCCTTTGATCCTTGCTAGTAGTATCCATTACAGGGCTCGTGTTTCCTTTCCTACTTTCACTTTTCAAGCAGAACGGCTGAGCCTAGCTGAGTTTTGCAGCCATGCGTGCAAGGAAGGATCACTCTGGTCTCGATCCCTTTGATCCTTGGTAGTATCCATTACAGGGCTCGTGTCTGCTTGAGTACAAAGTGAAAGCAGACACGAGCCCTGTAATGGATACTACTAGCAAGGATCAAAGGGATCGAGACGAGAGAGTGTTTCCTTTTCTTCGCGGGAAGCGGGAGGGGAAGACCTGGCCTCTGTAGAAATTTTTTTGAAACATGTAATTTAAAAATTCCATAGCCATCAAATGCCTGGACCTATAATTCTGAAATTTCTGACACATATCTACCCCTAACCCATCTACAAAGTGAGCAATGTTCAGACTTCTAACTTTTAAAATAAAAAAGTTATAGGCGTTTCTTTCCTCATTGTTTCAAAAATACCTTGCCACCACATGCCTGGACCCAGCTGTCTGAAATTTTACACACATATCAAGCCAAGTGGTACCTGTAATGTGCCCATGTTTCCTGTTTGTATCTTCAAAAATAAAAAAGTGGGAGGCGTAACTGTATTTACCCCACCACTACCCATTTTTCTAAAATTAATTGCCACACAAGGCAAGCACCTACGTTTCCGAAATTTCACACACATAGGTCCCAAGGTACCACCTACAATGTGGCAAAGTTTCATGTGTGTAACTTTAAAAATGACAAAGTTATAGGCATTCCTGGGTATTTATTAAAAAATTAATTGCCACACAAGGCAAGCACCTACGTTTCCGAAATTTCACACACATGGGTCCCAAGGTACCACCTACAATGTGGCAAAGTTTCATGTGTGTAACTTTAAAAATGACAAAGTTATAGGTGTTTCTTTCCTCATTGTTTCAAAAATTAATTGCCACACAAGGAAAGCTCCAATATTTCTGAAATTTCACACACATATCAAGGCAAGTGGTACCTGTAATGTGCCCAAGTTTCCTGTTTGTATCTTCAAAAATAAAAAAATGGGAGGCGTAACTGTATTTACCCCACTACTACCCATTTTTCTAAAAATTAATTGCCACACAAGACAAGCACCTACGTTTCTGAAATTTCACACACATAGGTCCCAAGGTACCCCCTACAATGTGGCAAAGTTTCATGTGTGTAACTTTAAAAATGACAAAGTTATAGGCATTCCTGGGTATTTATTAAAAAATTAATTGCCACAAAATGCATGCACCAATCTTTCTGAAATTTCTCACAGATAACTACCCCTAACCAGTCTACAATGTGCCCAAGTTTCATCCTTCTATCTTTAAAAATGAAAAAGTTATAGGCGTTTTTGTAAAACAATACTTGGCTATGGGAAAAAGCATTCAAAATGGCGTCCGATCCGGATCGGACCTCATCGGATCGGATCGGATCGGATCGGAGGTTGTCCGGATCGGATCGGATCGGATCGGATTTTCCCGATTTTGGGTCGGATCGGATTCGGATCGTGGATCGGATCCGATCCGATGCACACCCCTACTTTTCTCTACAACTGTTAAAGTTACATGAGCCCTGTCCTCCTTTTCATATGGTCAGCCTAGATATGTTCATGTTAACTCAGAAGGCTCCCAGTTTTCAAAGGGGCCTTACTTCCAGGTAAGTGTGTGCAGGATTGTAGCCCTAAACCCACAATTGAGATGGGAAGTGGGGAGCTTGATTTGCTATCCCAGTTTTCCTTTTCTTGCAAACAGCTGACTGGCAGAATTCAAAGGGCAGCATCCAATACTGCTGCTGCACTCCTGTTGTTTCTGATGCACCAGTGTGCCCTACTGCTAACACAACATAAACATAGCTTTTCCTAAAGCAACCCTGTCAATAAGCAGAAATACTAGTTTCCGGAAAGGGACAAGACAGCAGAGCTCCCTTCTGCAAGCTCTGCTGACCTGCCCCATTCTGGAAAGGAGTATTTCCACTTGTGTCTGTTTGCTTCAGGATTAGTGAGCTTCCCATTGCACTGGTGTTGACTCCAACTAGTGGATGGGAAGCATTAGATAATGCGTTGGATACTGGATATAGTATTTGCATGGGCTATGTGCATGTAGATTTGGATTGGCATTATTAGAAGAGCCAAAAATTCTCAGAAAATGATTTTTTCATACAATTTTGGAGAATTTCATATTTGGGGGTGACCCCTGAACTGTTGTACAATTTCAGTCCTCCTCTCCCAGATAATATTCAGCAAAACTTTTCCCCCTCCATTTCATTACCTATGAATAAGTTGAATAAACTGTGGTCCCAGTTTTATTATAATTTAATATTATTTTAATATTGTTTAAGGAAGTAATGGGTTTGGCCCCTATTGCCCCCAGTTCTCCTCTCTTAGCCCATCACCAGCATGGACTAACAATACAGACCCTTTTCAGTTGCCCCCCCCCCCCAATGGTTTCCCCATTGTGTGAGAAGGGAATGCAGAGCACAGCTATTGCACAAATGGCTTCTCAAAATTCTCCAGCCTATTTGTGGGCAGAGAAATTGGGGGAACAATTTCACAGAATTTTTCTGAGGCAAGGAGAAATTCTTCAGCAGATTCTCATGGGGTGCCTCTACAAGAGGCATTTAAAGCTCTTTCAAGGCGCATTAAAAAAATTACCTCTACAAGAACGGAGCGCAAATCGGGCGTAGAGGCGCGTTATCTCCCCGATTATGCGCATTATCGAATGCGCGTTAAATCGCGAGTTTTATTTTGCTCCGTCCATTAAAGCGCATTTTGACTGCGTGAATAAGCGCTTATGCACATTAACTACTTGTAAAGCGCATTTTGGACATCTGTTAATGCGCTTCGCCGCCTCTCGTGCAGAGGGATTAGGCGTAAATGCGCTTCTGTGATTATGCGCATAATCGCCTAACCAGGCGCAAAAGCGAATCCTTGTAGAGGGGACCATAGACAGAACTTACCACTGGCAAGGGTTGTAGCATGACTTCTTTCTTTTTTCCCTAAGGGCTTTTGGTTTTTTTGCACTGCTACTGTAAGCCGACTATGTTGAGGCATCCACTTTTCTGCCTCGTTCTCAAGAGCGTTTTATAATTCATTTTGAATGTCTTTTGGTGGTGTTTTGAGCTCACCTAATCACTGTGATGTGACTATGGGTGCTGTGTGTGTGTTTTTCTTTCCAGTGCACATCTCTCCATTGTTCTGCAGCTCCCAGGGCACTTCCTGAACTGAAAAAGCCCCACAGGTAGAATTACTTCTTGATGTCTTGCCCTGGGCTTTAAGTGAAGTCAGGAAGCCAAGAAGGCTACAGACTTCCACGGAGATTATTGTACAATGAAAGACAGCACACTCACACACACTGCTTTGCTCCACCATAAGTAAGGTAAGCACAAGAACCCTGAACCCAGCCCAGGAGGATTTCTCTGAAATTTCTTATTCTCTGAATTTCTTTTCAAAAGCCATTGTCCTTTCTATCAAATTGAATGAGAATGGTTGAAAAAAAAAATGTGGAAGAAATTTTCACCATAGCACTAGAGCAGAGATGTGCTCATGGCATGAGGGATTCTACTGATCACACAGGATTCCAAGTTGTGCAAGGAGCCAAGATGAGCATAACACACTCCCTGCTACAGAATCCCCCTCCCCATGTGGAAGGTTGAAGGAATGGACCAGCAGTAATGCAATGTGGGGAGCAAGATGGACATGTGATGGGGAGTGAATAGAGGTACGGTTTTGCTCAGTGTTTTGTTTTGGGTTTTTTGCTGCAACATATTACGAACGTAGAAGCAGTTGTAAAGCATGCAATGGCTGCAGGGAGGAACGGGAAAGTATTATGTGCTTCATAACTGAAGTAATATACATGGTTATTAAAAGGGGGTACGTAAAACTATTGTGTCCAAGGTCTACAATTACCTAGCTGCACCACTCTTTGATGTGCAACCTACAGGTTGCCAGTAGGCCATCCCTAGATTAAACACTAGATGATAGAAGAACTCTTTTAGGCTTTAAAAGTAGCTAATATGTTATATTGTGTTGGACTTGTGGCAGTGAAGCCTCTTGAGAACAAAGCATGTGTGAAAGACAGAGATAATGAGGCAGAGGCAGAAAATGGGGAAGAAGTGATGAGCATGAGACAGTAAATTTATAAATTGTGGGAATGGGGTTTAGGTGGTAGGAGAAAGAATGGGGCTGGGGTTAAGAAACTAGGGAGAAATGGGATCTAGGGTAAGAAAGAGCGGAAAGAAAAGGGAGAATTCTCAGAGGAAGTAGGATCTGAGATTAGAAAAGGGAAGGTCTGTTATAGAAGGCGAAAGGATACAGTGGGGTTGGATTGAGGAGAGGGGATAATGGGATCCAGAGAAAGGGAGATGAACCAAAAATGAAGTCGGGGTTAGGGTTTTGAGGGGAAGCAGAAGCTGAGTAGGAGGGAAGGCTTAAGTCTGGAGCCAGATCAACACCGAGGATATAGCACTATGAAAGCAGTATGAAAGCGTAATATGGTATGTGTCAATGGGCCCCAATAGTTGTTAGTGCATTTCAATACTGCTATAAAGCAGTATGTGGGTTCTGCCTCTTACATACCGCTTTCATAGTACTATATCCTGCTTGGTGTGGATTAGGCCTGGGTTAGGAACTTGGGGAAATTGTACCTGTAGCAGGAGGTTGTGGGAAAAACTGGGCTTGGGATTTGGGAACTTGGAGGGAAGTGGGATCTGTGGCAGGAGAAGAGAAGGAAAGAATGGAGTTACAGTTAAGCTCACTTCTGGGAGAAAGGTGACAGACATCAACGGGGGGGGGGGGATGAGAGGAAATTCTACAATCTGTTGATTTGGGTGGTTTGAGGTACATAGGTCTCCAATAATCACTTTATCAGCTATTAATTGGGTATTGTTTAAATGAAATATATTGCGGATAGCACAATTTGATTCATTGATCTATATAATTCTGAACTTGCCTACATTTTTAATTCCCCCTCCATAGAATATTATTGAAATGAAATACATTGGTAGCATAGATGATTGCATTAAAATAATTTTGATTTAACCTTTTCCCGTATAAACTATAACTAGCAGAAGATCTTCACCCTTGCATGTTACACCCTTCTTCGTCTTCCTAATCCTGTTTTTAAACCTTTGGTTAGCATACAAGCACAGGTAAAGTGCTGCATTGAAAGATCCAAGATCTTTTGCAGAGAAGCAACCAAATATGCTCATTTATACCACCACTGCTCAAAGCTCTGTTTCTGCGTATCAGCTAGCTAGCAGCCCGGTTGCTTTACTGACATTAAAAAAAGTATCATAAACTGTAGGTCTTCGGCTTCAGAAGAAAAGGCAAAAAGAGAAACTTGTGGCTATGCACACTTTGTGGAGTGCATCTTACACGAACATCCTTGCACCTCAACAGGCGATTTCATATGAGAATAGGCAGCTAAGCAGCAGTTGGAAGTCCCTCAAGTAGCGTCGAATTATTATAATATTATATAATAATATAATACAGCTTGGCATTGAGGGAGTGTTTTGCATCTGCATTCCCTCCATGAGATGAAACCTAGTCGAAGGTCTCCTCGGGTTTAAGGAGGCTCAATGTCTGGGGAGGAATAAACCCCGGTGGGTCTTTGCTCTCTTTTTAACTTCTGGGATTCAGCGTTGCTAGGAGCCTTTCTGTGCAGGTCGGGGAAGACCTCCCAGTGCAGCAGCGCCTTCTCTCTCCACCTCCTCCTCTTAAACAGCCTCTCCAGCGCCAACGCTTCTTCCTTCCTTCCTGGCAGCCGCCTGCAAATGGTTAAGAGGGGGGCCGTGGGAGTGTGCGCGCGCCTGTGTTCGTGTGGAGAGGAGGGCCTGGGAGAGAGAGGGGAGAGGGGTGCTCATGAAAAGCATCCTTCTCTAACAAGCCGGGAGGAGGACCTTCCCACTGCGTGCGGCGGCTGCGGCGGCTGGGGGTCTCTTTCGCCTCCCCTCAGCCGCCGCCGCACAAGCACGCCCTCCGACCCGCCCGCCGCCTCCCCCCCCCCCCCACCGGCTCCCCCTTGCCCCGGCCTCCCTTGCGCTCTTCGCACGCACGCACAGAGGCAAGTTAATGGGGAATAAAGAGGCTGGAGTCCACGGCAAGTGCCCGCTCCTTACAAATGAGCCTCCAGGCAGCTTTTCCTCCTCCACCTCGTCCTCCCCCGCCCCTCTGCTGAAGAGGGAGGGGCGGCCAAATGTGACCGCTCGCTGCGTTGAGCGCGCCGGAGGAGGAGGAGGAGGAGGAAAGGGGGGGAGGGGATTTGTGAGGAAAAGAGGAGCAGTGGCCCGTGCGCGCCTCTTGTTCCCGGTGTAATTTGCAGCCAATCATCAGTAGGTGTCCACATCCCTGCATCCTCCTCACCTCCGCGGCGCGGCTCAGCCTTCTCTCTCTCTCTCTCTCTCCCACCCCCCTAGCCGGCTCTCTCCCCCTCCGCCTCTTCGTTTCCCCTCCCCTCCCCCAGCAACCACACACACGCAGGCACACACAAACAGAGAGAGAGAGAGAGAGTCCCCCGGCTGCCTCCCTCCCTCGCACACAGCAACTGGAGAGACGGACGGAGCGCAACGCGCAGGGAGAAGAGACCACCGAGCACCACAGCCAAGCGCTCTCACACATTCACGCACACACACGCGCGCGCGCGCACACACACACACACACGCACACATTCGGTGCCTGCTCTTTCCTCTCTTCCCCCTCCCTTCCCTCCTCCTCCTCCTTTCTCTGCAACAAGAAAAAAAAGCCACTTACAGGTATTTGCTTAGTGGATCGGCGTCTTTATTTCTTCCCCACCAATCCCCCCCCTTTCATCACCGCCCTTTACAGTTTGTTTACAAGTATCAAAGTTGTAATTGAGGAGCTGCCAAAGACACATCGGGATATTTTTCTTTTCTTTTTTTTTTACCCCTTTCTTCTTTGTGTTAGGGAGTGATGTGCAACTAATTAAAGACAGACAGGCGGGTTAACTGTCTCCAAAACCAAGCCCCCTCCCCCAAAAATACAGAGACTGGTAAGTGATTGTTTTTGGATCTTTTTTTCTTCCTCTTTTCTTTCTTCTTCTTTTCTTCTTCTTCTTCTTCTCCCTCCCTCCCCCTCCTGCTCTCTCTCTCTCTCTCTCTCTCTCTTCCGCCTCCTGGACCGCTGGGGTTGTTAAAGTAGATGAATGCTAGGCTTGGGCAATAAAAGGCGCTGCTGTATTAATTTATTAATTAATCTGCACCAGCCCCTCCTCCTGAATGTTAAATATGACCTTTGATCTCTCTGTCTCTAGCAGACCAGAAATGTAATATTGAACATGTACAGTCACACTGGCTTAAGCAACGAGCAAATCGTGGATTCTTAGCTGATTTTAATTATCTTTTTCTGTATAGATAAAAGGGTGATAGGTGTTTTTTTTAAAATAAAAAAATACAAATAAATCAATAGCTTCGTCTTAGAGACCTCTTTCATGCTCTGGTGATGCATCGATTAGATAATAATGACCTGGTTGGTGGGCACCATAATTTTCTCTTTTCTGCTACCAATAAACCTTGCAAAGGGATTTGGGGAGGGGGTTAGTGGAATGATAGCAAAGACAGCTTTTGAGGAGAAAATCCACTTTAATGCTACGAAAAATGGGGCATGGATGTGTGTTCTATTTAGAGCCTCTATTATTATTATTATTATTATTATTATTATTATTATTATTTTAAAGGCTCAAACGTTACTATCCTTTCCCATGTGAATGGATTACCTACAGAGAATCAGGGAAACTACTTTTATTAGTTACTGTCAATGGACATGATGCTACAGTCTTTTCTCAAAAGTAACCTTATTGTATACATGGAACATGGAATAAGTAGCCTTATTTTTATGTGTGTGTTAAGAGTAGGGAGAAGACTTTCTCATTGCCATCAAATCCCTACAGGGAGCAATGGTTTTAAAAAAAATCCTGTTGTGAAAATGCAGAGGTGGCTCATGGCTGATTAGGGTCTTTCAATGATTGAAGGATGCATGTTGGCTCCTACTCTAGGCAAAGCTGAGGTGCCTTTCTAGATTTCCTCTCCCATCATCTGGATTAGTTAACGTAAACACTGTTGTTTTTTTTAACTATATCCCATCAGTTAGATGAAGGGTTGTTTTTGTTTTGTTTTTTTGCAGCTGGTAGGTTGGGCTACAAACGATTCATTAGTCTAATTATGACTGTAATTAGTATAATTGATAACTATTTTTCAACCATAGAGATGGCGTGCAAAACTGTACCTGGGCCCTTTTTCGTCTCTCCAGAGGACCTAATACCCTATTTACAAGTAATAACACCTTGGGGGTGGGAAATATAGGGTGGGGAAAAATTTGGGATGAGGAATTACATTCTGGATGACAAAGATCAGGAACTGTATCTTGTGTCCAGTTTTGTTTTGTTTCTTAAAGATTGTGTGTAACCCCCCCCCCCCCCCCGGTTACAAACTAAAATTCCTCCTATGGCCTATGAAAAATCCCTAACCATAAAAAGTATAAACCTATAGACTATTCCATTATATTAATAGTAGTTGGAGCAGGTAACCATATATACCTTGAAAATCCTTTAAAAAAAAGAGACCCTGTGATAATGCACCTAGGAGGTGGTGTATGCCTGTGTGTGTAAAACACACACTTCTACAGATATGTGAATACTGTTTGCAGCCTCTCTGGCTTGAAGATTAAACAGCATGTTCAGAAACTCCATGCAGTCCCCATGCAACTGTAGATTAAAAAAACCTGTGAAATTGCCTTGCTACATATTCCCATCCGGGCCACTTTTTTCTCATTTACTTAATTTTTGGGAACAGCACCGCCTTGGATGCCTCTTCACCAAAAGGGACCTGGCCTTGGGACCCGGTAACAGCGCCAGCAGTGCTAATGACCCTCAGATAGACAAGGACACTGTGGCAGCTGGTGATTCCCCGAAGAAAGAAATAAGTCAGTATCTACGTATACATTTTGTAGATATTCCCACTGAGCAGGGCAAGCTCTTGGCAGCTTGGTGCTGGCTTACAGTTCATACTTTTTAACGCCTGACTAGACTTTTTTTTTTTTAAAAAAAATATTTTTGGTCCCTCCTCCCCCTTCTCAGCACTCCATTTGCTAATTTCCTCCTCGTTTTCTCCTTCAAGGCTGCTGCTTTCTGCTTTTCAGCACCGGCTTGCCCTGGCAACCCGCCTTGTTCACACATTTCCTAATGTTCCGACGCCCTCTGGTTAAGAGGATTTCGAGCCCTTTTTCCCACCCATCATTTGCATGCGTTTAGCACTCCAATTGCCCCCTTCTCCCTTGGCATTTGTCAGGCCTCTCCCCTCCCTCGCTATTCCCAGCTATTAAAGCATTTACTGCGGGGGGAAGGAGGGGGGAGGTTAAGGGAAGGTAGCCTGCGGGGTGGGGGGGAGGAGGAGGAGGCGACGGCTGCGGTGGCCGGATCATGTCTTTATTGATTGTTATGCAAACGGACTGGAATGATTGATGTACATCTCTGCTCTGCATGTGTTGTGTTGTGTCTTTTTTCAAAAACCAAACCAAACCATACAAACAGCGTGTCCTTTGGTGGGGGGGGGGGAAGGGGGCTGTTTCCCTCTCTTGCGTGTATATCTAGAGAGACCTTTTTCCCGAAATGACTTTCTTTATTTCAGTTGTGACAGTTCCTGGGGCGGCGGAGAATGCAAGCGAGGAGGCTGCGTGAGACTTCGCCGTCTGGAGAGATGCACCCCAAAGAGGATTAGAGGGCATCGCTTCCCCCCTTCCCCTCCCCCCCAACCCCTCCGGCCTCCCCGCACCCGTGCCGGCCCCCCCGACGGCTCCAGTGGCCCTCCTCCCCGCCCTGCCCTTCCCTCCCCTGGCCCTCCCCGGCCCCCCTTTCCTCTCCTCCTCTCCCTCCTCCTTCCCCTCCACCCTGTTGCCCCAGGCCCACCCCCACCCCCTGGGCACCATGAACACCAACGTGTGCGTGGAGACGGGGCCCAACCCCGAGGCGCCCGGGCTGCCCAAAGAGAACCACTTGCCCGACGGCGCCCTCAACAGCCTTGTGGATTACAACTCGGAGATGGAGAGGTACCGCTCCTTCGCCACCTTCTACAAGACCAACGGCGGCGCCTTCCCGCAGGCGGCCAAGATCGCGCGCATCACCACCCCCATCTTCCCCAGCGCTGCCGCCGCCGCTGCCGCGCGCATCGGCATGTCCCCGTGGAACTGCGACACGGCCACGGCCGCCGCCGCCACCGCCATGCTGTGGGGCAGCGGCGCGGGCGGCGGGGGCGCGGGCGTCGGCGGGCCCAACCCGGTGGCGGCCGCGGCCGGCGGCGTAGCCCGCAAAGCAGCGTCCTCGGCCGCCGCCGCAGCTGCCGCCGCCGCCGCCGCGGCCTCGTCAGTGGCCGCCGCGTCGACGTCGTCCTCCTCGCCCGCCTCTTCCCTGCACGCCGCCAGCAGAAGCGGCGGCGGCAGCCTGCACCATCGGAACGACTCCCAGCGGCTGGGCAAGCCTGGCTGCGCGCCAGCCGAGCAGCCCTCGTTGCAAATGGCAAATAATAATTTCCTCTCCACCTTAGCCCCTGAACACTGCAGACCTTTGGCTGGGGAATGCATGAACAAGCTCAAATGCGGCGCTGCTGAAGCGGAGATAATGAATCTCCCCGAGCGCGTGGGGACTTTTTCCGCTATCCCGGCTTTAGGGGGCATCTCATTACCTCCCGGGGTCATCGTCATGACAGCCCTGCACTCCCCCGCAGCAGCCTCAGCAGCCGTCACAGACAGTGCGTTTCAAATTGCCAATCTGGCAGACTGCCCGCAGAGCCATTCCTCCTCCTCCTCGTCCTCCTCCTCCCTGGGAGCCGCCGGAGGAGGGGGAGGAGGAGGCGGGGGAGGAGGAGGGGGCGGCAGCGGCGGCGCTGGAGGAGGAGGAGGAGGAGGAGCCGGCAACCCTGCCAAGAAGAAGAGGAAAAGGTGCGGGGTCTGCGTGCCCTGCAAGAGGCTCATCAACTGTGGCGTCTGCAGCAGTTGCAGGAACCGCAAAACGGGACACCAGATCTGCAAATTTAGGAAATGTGAAGAGCTAAAGAAAAAACCTGGCACTTCGCTAGAGGTCAGAGGAGATGATTTCTTTCTTCCCAGCCTCCCGCCGTCCCTCGTGAACCCCCTTCCCCCACCTCTCCAGTGCTTCTTGTCTAGTTTCAAGATGCAGCATCCCTTTTCTGAAGCCTCCTTCAGGTTGTGAGGGGGGGAGGGGAAGCCCCCCTGCACGCCCACACAGACCCACACACCCCACACACCCTTTTTGGTTTGGTTTTGCTTCTCCACAACACTGCACACACAACGTAGCCACCCACAAACACACACAGAGAACCATTGCTGGATTGGACTTGTCTTGAACCCAATTTTGAAGGGGAAGAGGTCTGGTAGGTGAGAATAATAATAAAGAAAACATGTCAGGGGGACTTAGGAGTTTCCTCACTTTAGGATGGTTTTTTGGGGGGGGGTTGCATTTTCTAAGGAAGGGGGAAGTTCTTTAGCTTGATGTTTGGAAGTGCACAGTCTGACAAAATCTTTTCACATCAGAGAGGAGGATTTTTTAAAAAAATAACCCCATTATATGAAGATTTAAAAAAAAACTTCTACTCAAGTTTATTACACTTATAAATTGATCTGAACAAATTCTGTATATTTTAACTTACTATAAAGAGTTCTGTTTGGTGACATGTAAACTATTTTTTACTGATGTGAAACCAATGGTGAAAGGTGAATCTTTTGAAAACCTGAACTATTTTTAAATGCACATGAAGCATTTATTTTTATTTCTAACTTAATGGTGGCCGTTATGAGGGATGCTCCCCCCCCCCTTTTTGTCTGCTGTGTGGAGTTTGCTTTGTTTGGAGGTTAGGCCAAGGAATTTTTCTTTTCTTTTTTAGTTGACCCCCAATTTTATAAATGTTATAAGTTCAAAACAAATTAATAGCTAGCTAATTTTAGGGTGACTTTTTAGGGGTGACTTGGTGGTAACTTGATGCGAGAAAACAATTGAAAATAGAGGTAAAGGAACGGGTGAAGTATGCCAGGATTAATATACTTTTGGCAATGCATCCTTACCAAAAATAACCCTTTGTGGCATATTTTATAATCGGATAAAGTACACCTATGACTGAAGTTGTTACGTGTGATTGAAATGTATATACATTTATTTTTAAAAATCTGTCCTCAGAATTGACAATGTATTTGGTATCACAGAGCTGTAAAGATAGGTTTTCAAGATTGGTAGACATACAAACGACAGACAAGAGGGGATGTTGTGGAAATTTCAGTTCATGTATTTAGTCTAGCAGACAGCAAAAAAGAAAAAAATGTGTAAAATGACTAATAGTATTATTTTTAGATGGAAGAAAACAAGAGGAAAGACTTGTAATCATATTTAAACCCCTGTCATTATTAAAATTATAGTGTTGCTGGTTAGATGAACATATCAGATGAGACTGTGTTTGGTGGGGGAGAGCTTATTTGGCACAGAAAAGTACATTATTGGCTGAGAGATGTAAAGTCACCAAAACTAGCCATACAGTGAGAATTGCAATTGTGACTAAAAGGAGTTTTATCTTATAAATGGATGCATTTTATTGGTATTAATGTTACCACTAAGTTTAAGGTTTTCATTAAAAAGAATACTTGGGTAATATTAATTTTCTTTTGCCCTTGAAAGATTGAACTATCCTTTTGGAAAGTTTAATTACTCATTCTTTCTATATTTCCTATAGCTGCTTATTGTGCATATATGATAACCGAATATCACACCAATGCAACAACCTCTATGGATTATATTTCAGATGGTAGAAATCAGTTGTATATAGATTTGCCTGTTATTTTTGGTTGCGAATGCACTCCTGTTTATTTCATAGAACATTTCAAAGAATGTATATTGTGATTTTTACAATAAACAGTAAATGCTGGATTTGAACACTAAACCATAACTAAAAAGGAATTTTTTTTCTGTTCCTGGTGGCATCAAGTGTAATATGTTGTGCAATTTGTGATATTCCTCCTTAGACACTTTGGCTGTAATCCAGCTAGTTAGGTATGCCTCAGGTAAGGCTGCAATCCTAAACACATTTACTTGGAAGTTCATCCCACTGAAAATAGTGGGACTTACTTCAGAGTAAAAATGGATAGGATAAGGATGAATGTCCCATTCAAACCAACGAAACAACTTAGTAATGTCTAACATGGACATGCAACCTATGTTATGTATATTTACACAGACGTGTATTCCACTGTGTTTAGTGGTGCTTACTCCCAAGTAAATGTGAATAGGATTATAGCTAGGGTGACCATATGAAAAGGAGGACAGGGCTCCTGTATCTTTAACAGTTGCATAGAAAAGGGGATTTCAGCAGGTGCCATTTGTATGCATGCAGCAACTGGTGAAATTCCCTCTTCATCACAACAGTTAAAGCTGCAGGAGCCCTGCCTTCTTTTGTATCTGGTCACGCTAGGCAGGCCTTCTGCAGCTTTAACTGTTGTGATGAAGAGGGAATTTCACCAGGTGCTGCATATATACAGATGACACCTGCTGAAATTCCTTTTTCATTTAAACCATTAAAGATACAGGAGCCCTGTCCTCCTTTCCATATGGTCACCCTAATTATAGCCCAACCTGGTGCCCTTCAGATGTGTTTAATAACAACTCCCATGATCCCCGCCATTCTGCCATCTGGCTGGTTGATGATGGCAGTTGTTGCCTAGCTCATTTGGAGGACACCAGGTTGGGGAAGGCTGAATTAAATGTTGGATTGGCAAGTGCATGTTTCTAAAGCCACTTTTGCTGAGGTACTGGGAATGCTAGTGGTGGGGAAAAGAGACCGTTTAACCCTTCCTTCATCAATAGATCACCACCTGCAAATGCCTCCCCTCTCCTGCCCCACATTGAGGGAAAGCAATCTGGGTTGCAGTAGCAGGGAGATTTGGCAGTTGGAGGAAAGGATTAAGCACTCTTTCCTCTCATCCAGTTTCCTCTGTCAGTGCCCGTCCACCCTTGCGTGAATGTTACGAAGGAAATACTGGGTTTAGACTCCCCAGTTTCCCTTATAACAGCTGTTTCCATCCTCAGTCACAGCTAACATTCACTAGATTGAGGCCAAGGTCCACTTCCATCAGGACTGCAATCTTTCGTAAAGTTTATATTATAGGGCAACCCTATGGAAAGGAGGATGGGGCTCCTGTATCTTTAACAGTTGCGTAGAGAAGGGAATTTCAGTTGGTGTCATTTGTATGCATGCAGCACCTGGTGAAATTCCCCCTTCATCACAACAGTTAAAGTTGCAGGAGCTTTACTAAAGGGCCCAGATACAACAGAGGGCAGGGCTCCTGCAGCTTTAACTGTTGTGCTAAAGAGGGAATTTTACCAGGTGCAGCATGCATACAAATGACACCTACTGAAATTCCCTTTTCTATGCAACTGTTAAAGATACAAGAGCCTTGTCCTCCTTTCCATAGAGCCACCCTAAATAGCCCATCTTAAGTAAATCTTCAGAAATAAGTTCTACTGAATTAAATTAGATTCACTCCCTAGCAACTTAGGTTTAAACTTTTAGTTGTAAAATATTATTGTAAAATAGCTTCTGGGAATGAACATAGAGCTGGTCCAGTCAGTGAGGGAACTGGAGGAGGGGAGAAGGGAGAGAAAAGTTCATTTATGAATGAAGAAGTTGGCAAGTGTCTCTAAGGCACATTTATCTGACAGAGAGTCCCTGTACCTTTAAAAATTGCCCAAGCATGTCATATGGGATCACTTTCTATTAAAATTGCTTAATAACTGTAGCTAGCAAAATGCATGGTTTTCGTAGTACTTTCCGAAACACCCTCTTTCACTCTTTAGGTGCTTGTTTACTCCCTTCACACACACACAAGCTGTACTGCTATTCCAGGGCTAGAAAGAAGTAGATTCCCTTTCGCTTCTCCGCCGATTGTAAGCCGTCACAAAGTATACTGTAGCACGTGGCTAATACCCTTAGAGGCACATTACTCGCCAGTCAGAAAGAGCTTCAAATTGAATCATTTTCTATTCGAGTTAGGCTCCAACTCTTTTTATTTCTTCCCTTCCCACCCCCTTTCCTTTTTTGTTTTGTTTTAATTGAATAATAAAGAGTGACAGCATGACCGCCTGGAGCACATGTGCAGCGACATGGGTCTGGTTGTAAGGCAACCAGCTGGAAGCATGTCAGAGACTGACGGGGCCTACATGACTGAACTGAAGCCTTCGCTGTGGTTGCAGGTGGGTGAGGAGAGTCTCCCCGCTGAACTGGCGTCTCAGGCTGAGATTGGCTTGTGGTCTCTGTCAATCAACATTGGGCCCAGCGGTGATTCATTGCAGTCTAGATGGGCTCCTGAGGGAAAAGATGCAGCAAGAATAGGACTTTCCAGTTCCGTTGTGTGTTTCGAGAAATTGTGAACGCTGCTTTCCAGTTCAACGTGAAATACATAGTACATTGCCTAGACAGTGTACACTCCACCCTCAAGTAGTACTTATTAAATATCTTCTTCTAGTCAGAGGCTGTAATATTTAAGCAGAGGTGGAACTTCCTATTCACTTCAATGAGCAGTGGATATTTTGCTCCATGAATCGTTTTGCAGATGTAAAGCTCCAGAGCAAGCATGGTAGCACTTTCCAGATGGGTATGCTAGTCTGTTGCAGAAAACAGCAATGAAGAGTCTTGTGGTGCCTGAAAGACTAACACATTTATTTTGGCATATGCTTCTGTGGACGCTGACTCTGATGAAGTAGACCTTGTGCATTAAAGCTTATTGCAGAATAAATGTGTTAGTCTTTTAAGGTGCCACAAGACTCTTTGTTGAGGTAGCCCTTGGCACTTGTGGAGCCTTGCTGAATTGTAAGATTGGAGCAGTCAAGTTTAAGGCTGCTTCACATTTTCATCAGAGTGTTTGCTAGGGAAATTGGAACAGTGGTAAGATTACGTCATCTTTTGTGACTTTGCACTATGATGCACCCCCAAGCTAAATATTTATGTGCAGGAGCAGCAAGTCTTGGAATTGGGCTCAAAGCTTTCCTCCACCTTTTAGCTTTGCAAATAAGTCTACAACTGTTTAGCCACATTTTTATTTTTTTGTTTTTGACTAACCTTCCTGTTTATACCTAGAAGTGTAAGTCATTTATTTATTTAAATTTTATTCATTTGACTACATTTTTATACTGCCTTTCTGGAAAAACCAATCAAGGTGGTTTACCAAAAGCAAAAAGACAAACAGGTGAAATATAGTAGACCCTTAAAAATCACAAACAGATAAAGACAATAGTAAACCTTTAAAAACAACCTTAAAAACATAACAACAATGTAAGAAGTCAAATTAAAAGGATGTGACTTAGGCAGACCATATGAAAAGGAGGACAGGGCTCATGTAACTTTAACAGCTGTAGAGAAAAGGGAATTTCAGCTGGTGTTATTTGTATGCAATTAGTTCCTGGTGAAATTCCCTCTTCATCACAACAGTTAAAGTTGAAGGCACTATACTAGAGTGACCATATACAAAAGAAGGCAGGGCGCCTACAACTTTAACTGTTGTGATGAAGAGGCAATTCCACCAGGAACTAATTGCATACAAATGACACTGGCTGAAATTCCCTTTTCTCTACAACTGTTAAAGTTACATGAGCCTTGTCCTCCTTTCCATATGGTCAGCCTATGTGACTTGACCCTCTTCCTGAATGCAGAGAGAATGGTGACCATTGCAAGTGTGTTGCAGAGTTTAGGAGCAACACAGGAAAACGTCCTTTCTCACTTGCATGACAAGCAAGCCTCTGTAAGTGAGAGTGTCTTCAAAAGGACCTCTCCTGCTGAACTTAGGAACTGACCTTGTTCATACCAAGATTGGGGTTCCCTCAGATAACTAGATTCTAAGTCATTTAAAGCTTTAAGGTTTAAAGCCAACACCTTGAATTGAGCTTGAAAAATAAGCTGATCTTTCAGGGGGAGTGTGTCCCCACCCAGAACAGGTTGAATCCCAGTCCTTGAGTCAGGCTTTCTACTGACCAACAGCACTTCTGTAGGCTGACCAGATAAAATCCAGGTCAGGGCTCATGTAACTTTAACAGTTGTAGAGAAAAGGGAATTTCAGCCAGTGTCATTTGTATGCAATTAGTTCCTGGTGAAATTCCCTCTTCATCACAACAGTTAAAGTTGCAGGCACTATACTAGAGTGACCATATACAAAAGAAGGCAGGGCCCCTGCAACTTTAACTGTTGTGATGAAGGGGGAATTTCACCAGGAACTAATTGCATACAGATGACACTAGCTGAAATTCCCTTTTCCCTACAACTGTTAAAGTTACATGAGCCCGGACCTGGATTTTATCTGGTCACCCTAACTTCTGCCTTTTCTGAATTTAATCTCATTTGTGGCAGATAAGGAAAAACGAACCAACTCTCTTCCTGTTACAAAAACTAATATTGTTGGTCACTTGGAGGCAAGCAAATATATAACTACCTGTCTATAAACCTAGTTGTTATGCCTGGCCCTTATACGTTTGAATGCAGTGTTGCTTCCTAACATTAAAAAAAACCCTAAGCTAGTTTTATTTTTCTTATATGAATCTTACCATAAGAGCACTTTAGTGATTGATTTTTTTAAAAAAACATGTAAGATATAATAATACAAAAATCCAACACATGCAATTAATAGTAGTAAATACATAAAATAAGATTGATGTCACGTAGAGCCCTGTGTATTCACACCCATCCACAGTGTTCATTTAGATTTATAGTATATTTAAAAAGGCATAATCATTATTTATCCAGAGAGACTACTTATTTGCCTCCCATTAGTGTACATTAATATAATTCCGACTGTAAATTATAGACTAAGGGGCATGGCTAGCATTGCCTCTCTTATGAATTGAAAAATCAAATGGTCTGGTTCAGTTTGCTTGTCATTTTTGTCCAAAGTCTCCGATTTCAGCCTCCAGACACGCACATTTATGCATCTTTGCTTCCAATGGAGCAGAGTCAGGAAAATCTAGGCTTGGGTCCCAATCTTGCAAAAAACTATTTCTTAAAATGCTTTACATTTTAAATACAATGGGCTTGTTCAGACAACATGCTAAGCCATGGTTAGGCCACCAACCTTTCTGTAGCAAATGGTTAGTGAGTGTGTTTAAACCTTGGTTATGTAGCCACCAGGGTTAGGAATGGTTCACACAACACTCTAAGTCACAGTTCACATAACACACTAAGCCGTTAATGTTTAGCTCAAAATGCTTAACTACCGTGGCTTAGCATGTTGTCTGAACAGGGTCAATTTCTCTTCCTGCCCCACTCCTAACCTTACATGGGACATAATTGTGGTGATTAACCTTTCAGTGTGACAAACTTGTATTTCAGATATAATTAGGGCTATTTAAAGGTTCAATTCTAATCACACCCAGAAGTAAGTAAATGGTAAGTTCCAAATATGTTCCACTGTGAATCAATGGGACAAGTTAGAACATGAACCCGCTTGGGAATATATGACCATAACATAACCATAACAAGGGAGGAGCTGTAGCTCAGTGGTAGAGCCTTTGTATGCAGAAGGTCCCAGGTTCAATTCCCAACATCTCGAGGTCAGGCTGGGAAAGAATCCTGCCTGAAACCCTGGGGAGCTGCTGCCAGACAGTGCTGACAATACTGGAATAGATGCTCCAACTCATACTGAGACAATTTCTTATGTTTTAGAACTAGGGTGCAAAATAGCTTTTATTTAAGCTGGCCGGGTATTGGGTGGTACAGAAATGCAGTATATAAATAAATAAGTAAATAAAATGACTGAGAACCAGATTTTCTCCTACTAACTGAAATGGTAGCAGCAAGTTCTGAGACTTAAAATGTAGCGTCATATGGCATGGTTCTTAGGGACAAAGAGGTCCTGTGGCTGGTGGTACACTGTTTGCTCTTTGTTTATCTGGGGAATGTTGTTAACCAGTGAGCTCTGTGGATAGGGATCAATTAGGAGGAGCCTCAGAGGAGATATCCCCCCCTTGCTTTTCTATAGCTGTAGACTGAATTCTGTGATGGCAATCAGCTGTGTAGGGAGATTATGGGAGACTAAAATGGAACAGGCAGCTAACATGATTAGGGTAACTAACTGGAAAGTCAGCAGAAAAGATAGCCTGCTTTCTGGCTCCTTCACCATGAGAAAAACATCCAACCAACACACCTAGGGTGACCAGATAAAATTCAGGTCAGGGCTCATGTAACTTTAACAGTTGTAGAGAAAAGGGAATTTCAGCCAGTGTCATTTGTATGCAATTAGTTCCTGGTGAAATTCCCTCTTCTTCACAACAGTTAAAGGTGCAGGGGCCCTGCCTTCTTTTGTATATGGTCACTCTAGTATAGTGCCTGCACCTTTAACTGTTTTGATGAAGAGGGAATTTCACCAGGAACTAATCTCTACAACTGTTAAAGTTACATGAGCCCTGACCTGGATTTTATCTGGTCAGCCTAAACACACCCATATTGGCTGAGTGTTTGGATCCTGAATTGCACCAGTTGGAACCATGTAGTACTCCAGTTGCTGACATATAGTCAGAATAACCTCATGATTAGACTGATATTCCAACTCTTTCAGCCAATTCCTATTGGTGAAACTTTCATAATGTCAAGATGTGGTTACATTATTGCCGGGTTCTAACTTGTTGGGAAGGAATTTATGCATCATGGGGGAGAGGAAACACATCTAAAATATACCCACTTCAGCTGTTGCAAAATTAGTTGATTTTTGTGTTTGTTTGTCAGTTGCAGAACAAAAACTGGTTTTCTGTTGGGCAATTTTACCTGTTAAATAGAGCACTAGTAGCCTCAAATTTCACTGTGCATAAAGGCAATGGTTTTTTTTTTAAAGCCACATATATTTAATTTTTGTGCTCTTCATCAGTCTGCACGATATGTTACAATAATGTGTGGATTCTGAATTAATAAGCTGATTGTAGCCATTTGAGATCTTACTAAAGCTGTGCACATCTTCCTAATTCAAGGTATATTTTCTGAAATAATGAAGCAATGCCTGTGGCAATTAATATGATCTTTTTTCCTTCCTGACTTTAATAGGAGCTGGATTCATACTAAACTTTGAGTATTACCCGGTTTTATATGGTTCATCATTTAAATGATTTTCATGGATTTTCCTCTATGAGCCTGGACGTTTTTGAGTGGGGGAGTTGAGAGGGGTAAAATATTGCCATGGGAGATGACTACACACCTGGCAATGTCAGGCCAATGGATTAAACGGTAGGATCAGATCTATGGTTTCTTTGCTGATCCGCTGTTGTAATGTCCCCTTGATCTTTAAAATCCTGATAGGACCTGCTATCCTCTTAAAGCGAGCTAAAATTCAATCCTTTCTATTCAGTTACTTTATTCACACCAATTTCTATATTTATTTATTATTTATATAAATGTGGCATAAACATGCGGCTCACATAGTGCAGCTTACAGTCAATCATAACATTTTAAAAGACACTAAAATAACCAATCTAGCAGAATGCAATCACTGTCAAAACTATGATATAAACAGCAGCCTGAAACCACTCCATAAAATTCAACTTAAACAAGTTCAATTAATTCAGATCATTTGTAAAACATTGGCACTAAAAATAAACAAAACATCAAGAACTGACAAGGCCTGCACTGAAGGGGCTTATGTAAGTCTGTTTGGAAGGGAGTTCTGCAAGCAGGGAGACATCACCAAAGAGGCCCTATCTCTTGAGCCTGCCATCCTCATAGATCTCCTTGGCAGGCTGACAAGTAGGGCCTCTTAGGCTCATCTTAAAGCGTGGACTGGTTTGTACGGTGCCAATGACATCTAATCATTTAGTGGGATTAAAACAAAAAGGGATGATGAGGAGCTCCAAAAGGATCTCTCTAAATTGGGAGAATGGGTATCCAAATGGCAAATGTGCTTCAGTATAAGCAAGTGTAAAGTGATGCACGTTGTGGCAAAAAATCCCAACTTCAGGTACAACCTGATAGAATCTGAGCTAGCAGTGACTGACAAAGAAAAAGATTTTGGGGTTATGGTAGACAGCTCAATGAAAATGTCAACCCAGTGTGCAACCCAGAAGGCAAACTCCATGTTAGGCATTATTAGAAAAGGAATTGAAAATAAAACTGCCAGTATCATACTGCTTTTATACAAATCTATGGTGCGACCACACTTAGAATACCGTGTACAGTTCTGGTCACCACACCTAAAAAAAGGTTGTATAGAGCTGGAAAAAGTGCAGACAAGGGCAACTAAAATGATCAAGGGATTGGAGCATCTCCCTTATGAGGGAAGGTTACAGCAGCTGGGTTTATTTAGCTTGGAGAAAAGGATGCTAAGAGGTGACATAATAGAGGTGCACAAAATTATGCATGGTGTGGAGAATGTGGATAGGAATGGAATTTGCTGCCACAAGATGAAGTGATGACCACCAATGTGGATGGCTTTAAAAGGGGGTTGGATAAATTCTTGGAGGAAAAGGCTATCAATGGCTACTAGCCCTGATGGTTATGTGCTACCTTTAATATCAGAGGTAGGAAGTCTATATACACCAGTTGCTGGGGAACATGGGAGGGAGGGTGCTGTTGTACTTGTGTCTTGGCCACTGTGTGTACAGTATGCTGGGCTAGATGGACCCTTGTTCTGATATATTATGGTTCTTCTTATGTATGAGTGAAGTTGGTCCTTCAGGTAACTTGGCCCCAAACTATTTATGGCTTTACAGATTAACACCAGAGTTTAGAATAGGGCCCAGAAATGTATTGGCATCTAATGCAACTGGTACAATATTGGTGTTACATGCCCTGAACTCCTGGCCTCCAACAACATCTGGGTTGCCACAGTTTGCACCAACTGACTTTCCGAACCATCTTCAAAGGCAGCTCCAGCTAGAGTGCATTATAGCAATCTAGTCTATACATGAAATTTTCAAACAAGCAAAAGCCCAAAAAAGGTACACTGCATGTATAATACAGATGCATGTGCTATATATATATATATATATATATATATATATATATATATATATATATTAGGGTTCTTGAGTAGGTGTGCATGTATGCAAAGGGCATAATCCATCTGGAATGTATCCTAAATAAACTGAAAGGAATTCTGTCAGGGCACAGTTTTGATCTATTCAGTTTCAGTTAATGGTGAGGGCTTTACATGGGGGTTGTGCCCCACAAAGTGCCAGATTCTTTCTCCCCCCCCTCCTTGATGTAGGCATCTATTTATTTTGTAAAATAGGAACAAAATAATTTAATCAGTTCAGTTGATAATTCCAGAGAAGTTACTAGCCCATAGCAGTTTTTAGTAGCTTGTCTCCAATACTTCTCTGCTAGTCATCTATAGTACATAAATGTCCTGAAAGAAGAAGAAAACCAACTCCCTCTTTCCCAGTTCATGAACTGAGTAGGTTTTGAATCAAATACATGCTGCAATTAAATAGATCTTCTCTTCAGTGTCCTTTTGTTATAAACTGCCAGTGTTCTTTCTCCCTTTCTAGTACAAAATACAGAAACTGCGTATTTGGTCTGCACCTCATGGTTAATTTACAAATGCATGATATTCTGCCAGAGATGAAACAGCTTAATTTCACATAGGGAACTTGTGGATCTTGGAATTTAGATTCCAAGATGATAAATGGGTTAAATGCATTAAAATTGGTCAGCTGTCTTGTGATACTGGAGCAGTTAAGCCAATGGCTGCCAGAGGGGCCATGACAACCCTGCTAGCACAGGTCTACTGTTACGTCAGAGCCAGTCAGCCGCCAGTCAAAGAAGAAAGCAAAGAGAACAGAGGCAGAGGAGGAGAAAGCAAAAGTGCAGAGTGGGGGGCATTTGAAAGTCTTGGGAGTGCATTGAAAGAGTATGGCGTCAGAAGTCGGAGTGCAGGACCCTCAGGAAGGAGGTTCACCCTGAGCTGGCATCAAGGGTAGGCATGGTGGGGCCTTTGCCGAGGACTCAATGATAGGAGCCCTCTGGACTTGTTCATCCTCTTCACACTTGCAACCTCCTTGTTTAACCCACCTTTTATTCTGGTCTATACAGTGGTGGCGATGATGAGCAGTAAGAAAGAGGGTGAGAGCAATAGCAGCTGGTGACAATGGTGGGGAGATGGTGGACTCACTGAGGATGGGGGCCAATGGAGGGTGACTTGCTCGAGGGCCTCCAGAAATCTGGAGCTAGCAGTGGGTTCATCAATACACATGTCCTGTCATACCGTAAAAAAGTATAGTATAAGATAACAACAAAATTGGATGTTTAAAAAATAGGATGACCATATGAAAAGGAGGACAAGGCTCCTGTATTTTTCATAGTTGCATAGAAAAGGGAATTTCAGCAGGTATCATTTGTATGCACGCAGCGTCTGGTGAAATCCCCTCTCCATCACAATTGTTAAAGCTGCAGGAGCCCTGCCCTCTTTTATATCTGGTCACTCTGCAAAAGAGGGCAGGGCTTCTGCAGTTTTAACTGTTGTGATGAAGAGGGAATTTCACCAGGTGCTGCATGCATGCAAATGATACCTGCTGAAATTCCCTTTTCTATTCAACTGTTAAAAGATACAAGAGCCCTGTCCTCCTTTTCATATAGTCACCCTATTAAAAAAGGCAATTTAATGAGTTAAACAGATAAATACCATAATATAAAATCTATTAAACACAGCCTGTTATTAGAATTTCTTTGTGTTACACTGTTACACATAACAGTGTAACACAAAGAGATTGTGTCTAGTCCCTGGCTCAGTTTGGACGACATATTAAGCAATGGAGGGGTAAATAATGTACTGACCGTGCATTAGGCAGGAGGAGCTCCACAGACGACACTCTGCAGCCGGTGCTGCTCGGAACCAGCAAACGCCCCAGCTGCTACGAACTTGCGGTGGCCATTTTGGTTGCAGCCTCTCCTCCATGTGTCCTCCAGCTGTATCCCAGCATGCACCGTGAGTTCTGCCGGCTGCATAGAGCGGCTGGGTTTTTTTGGCTGCTCTAGGCAACAGAACTCTATTCCGAAATGGAATAGTCCACGGGGGGGGGGGGGGCAGAATTCGGACGACACTTTAAACAATAGGGCTTTGGGCTAAACAACATGCAATCCCGTTGTTTCTCTCCGTTGTTTAAAGTGCCTGATTAACGTACTGTCAGTTGTGTGTGCATTGTGTGTTGCCCTCCAGATGACACAATAAGCAACACAACTGACGATTGTTCCCCCCCTCCTCCGTTGCCTAATGTGTCGTCTGAACTGAGCCCCTGTCTCACGCCACCATTTTAAGCCATTTAGATTACGAAGGCACCAATATAACACTACTTTCAAACAAATCTGGCTAGTCTTATAACAAGTTTGTATATCAGTTCCGTAGAACATGTTGATGTTTTCTTTTTCACCTTTCATACAAATTTAGTACTGGATTTCAGTTTATAGTAAAATCAGCTCTGAATAACTGTTTGCACCAGATCTGAAATACGTCGAGCTTTTTAAAGCTGAGGTTCAGTTTTCTTTGTCAGTGCCACATATATTAGAGAGACCTTCTGAATTCCAATAAAAATTGGCAACAAGGTTTGCCACAGATGACAGTGACTATGGGCACAATCCCAGTAAAAATATGTGTGGCTAAATTGAACTGAATTGAAACATCTGTAGCTCTCTGAATCGTGCTCTACGTCTACTGCTTGGGTTGGATCCAGGGTCTGCCTTCTGTGGATAGAAGGGCTCTGCTTATGGCAGCTGTCTTTGCTTGATTTTGATGGACTTCCCCTCCCTCATCACAGCACAGCTCACCCCATTCAGCAGGGTCCCCTGATCCTCTGTGTAGCTGGTATGGAAAGAACAGAGTGGGGAAGCCCACTTCTACCAGCCCAGTTGTATGTGCCTAAATTTAGATCTAACACCTTATATTGTGTGTAGCTTGCTCTTATGTAAGTTTACTTTAGGGAGGAGCTGTAGCTCAGGGGTAGAATACATACTTTGCATGCCAAAGGTCTGAAGTTCAATCCCCAGCATCTCCAGGTAGGGCTGGAAAGAGTCCTGCCTGAAACCCTGGAGAGCAACTGCCAATACTGGGCTAGATGGAACAATGGTCTGACTCAGCATGCTGTGTTTCTGTGTTCCACTGAGTTGAATGGGACTTGCTCCCAAGTAAGTGTGCATAGGATTTCGCCTTGGTTTGGATGAAATGTCCAGTCTAATATGGTTGTACTGGACCTGTTCAGACAATACACTAAGCCATGGTTTAGGCTGCTAACCCCTTTGTAGCAAATGGTTATTGAGCATGTTTATACTGTGTTATGTAGCCACCATGGTTAGGAATGGTTCACACGACACACTAAGTCATGGTTCACATGACACACTAAGCCATAATGTTGGCTCAAAATGCTTAACCACCATGGCTTTGCGTGTCTTCTGAGCAGGGTCAAAGTATTTGTTTCCTTTACTAATTGGAATGTACATCACAGCATGTTCATAGCAATGGTCATATTCAGAGTTTGCTGTGGATATCGTGCAACTTCCTTTATCCACATGCTTTGAGGTCATCCCAAACATAAGAATTAACAGAATTGTTCTTACTGCAAATTCCTATGCCTGTTCCCTTTTCAGAGATGCAAAAATTGAGATTTTGTGGTGTGTTTGGAATATTAATTTCTGCTCTGTTTTTTAGTCTCATTCATTTTAGGATGTGCCCAGATTTCAGGACTTACACATGGCTCAATAAGTAGAAGATATTGACAAATTTAACATTTGGGCTAATTCAACACTGATTCACTTAAAGTTCAAATGAGTGTCACCCCACTGAAGTCAGGTTTCCTACTTCGATGTAGCGACTGGGTTGATGTTGATGAAGAGTCTCTCCCTTTTAATATGTAAGAAATAAACATAATGGCTTTGATCCAAAAGTGCTCTTCCACTAGTGGAAAGTCTTTCCATTCACAGAAGGGCTGTTTCTAGCCAGACAAAAAGACTGTTGCATGAATGAATAACCCCCAAATCCAGACAGATACTTCCATTTGAACAAGCTCTTCTCAAGACTTTTAAAAAATCAGCCACTAGAATATATGTGCTACAACCTATATCTTCCTTATATACTGTGTTGCTCATACTGCAACACAACCCCTAATACTTTGTGGTGCTGCATTTTGAGAAGTCTCCAACTAGCTTGCAAAAGAATTCATAGAACAGCAGTAATGCATCTTCTCCATCCGGTCATGGTTCTTTTGATCTGAGCCAAGAGCAATCCGTAAGCAGTACTTTGACAAGATAAATCAGTGTGTACATATTGGGCTAAAACCTGTTGGCTATTCTCCCATGAATGGTTTAAGCCAATTAGTTTACTTTTTTGAGTCAATTATGCTTTCTTAATTTAGATAAAAGTTACACAACTAATTCCTAAGAGTCTTCTATTATTTTAAAGTACTATTTTCTAGATTCATTTGATGTCCCCAATTCTGTTTTTATTCATTGATACCATTAGGCTGGACACAGTTTTATATACTCAATTCCTGCTGATATTTATAGGATTCACACGTACTGGGCTCAGAAGAGGAAGGCAGTTTAAGGGGATACAAGCACTGAGCCAGTTTAACCTCCTATTCATGTTAACTAGACTTACATAAGAATATAATTTGGTTGATTTATTTAGTAGTATTCAAGATTTAGTGAGTTACTCAAAGAGGTAATTGAAGTTTTGCTTAAATAAGCAATGAATGAGGTCCTAATTGACCTATAATGAATTGGTAAGCTTTTCCTAGTCTGTTTACTAGATTTGGCTTTTAATCAGGCTTCTTCAAAGTTGTGTACCCCGAATCAACCCAATTACTCAGAAAAAAGGCTCAGTGGATTCAGTGGGACTTACTTTGGGGGAGTGTGCATAGGATTGCAGCCTACAGGTATTTATCCTAAAGTTGGCCTTGGAGTTGAGGGCCAAGTTAGATCATAGAATCATAGAATAGTAGAGTTGGAAGGGGCCTACAAGGCCATTGAGTTCAACCCCCTGCTCAATGTGAAGTTAATTTCATGGATGCAATTAACACGCATTTTTTTTGTGATGTGACTAGCAGCCATAAAATAACCTGCTTTGGTAGTGTTTGTAGGAATAGTGACAGGAAGAAAGTTAAATCTCCTTTCTCCACAATCTCCTTTCCAGTTTGGCCATAAGATATCATGGCCAATTTGATAATAAGCAATAGCACAAGGCAACTGGTTGAATAGTAAAGAACAGTAGTGGGTTATATTTACTTTTGAAATTGTCTCATCAGGTTATCATTTTGCTTTATGTTTACAGCTTAGATTGAAACATAAAAGTAGTCCTAAGGAGGCATTCTGACCCATGGGTGATTCACAAGACATTGGAAGTGGGGTGGGGTGGTATTACCCAGCAGATCAAATTACCTCTTACTGTGGAGCTGAATATGGCAAATGGACAGAGAGGGGCTAAAAGCCTCTCCAAATATAAATTAATTTGAAAGGGGTTAAAGGTAGGGTGACCAGATAAAATCCAGGTCAGGGTTCATGTAACTTTAACAGTTGTAGAGAAAAGGGAATTTCAGCCAGTGTCATTTGTATGGAATTAGTTCCTGGTGAAATTCCCTCTTCTTCACAACTGTTAAAGTTGCAGGGGCCCTGCCTTCTTTTGTATATGGTCACTCTAGTATAGTGCCTGCACCTTTAACTGTTGTGATGAAGAGGGAATATCACCAGGAACTAATTGCATACAAATGACACTGGCTGAAATTCCCTTTTCTCTACAACTGTTAAATATACATGAGCCCTGACCTGGATTTTATCTGGTCAGCCTAGTTAAAGGGTTATGGTTTGCCCCAGTGTACCCTGGGAATTGTAGTAAGATAATTATTTATTAAGGATCACTGGTCCTTACATGGAATCAAGGCTTTCTTTTCAGTAATGTATTCTTGATGTTACAGCCCCCTGAAGAAGGCCTTAAAAAAAAAACATAGGCCGAAACGCGTTGGGCTTGAACAATAAAGTATCTTAGCATTCTGAGAACCTGCTTCTCTTCCTTTTTTACCCTGAATGGATGCTCTCCTCCTTTTGGTTTTTCCACAATAGTGACAAACAGCTTCCTCTTTCTTTACACCGGGAAGAAAGAGGAGGCAGCAACGACCACGTGGCCCATTCATTGGGCACTTTTATCAGGCTGTTTTTCTTGCATACAGCAGGAAATGGCGGCAAGTTTTGCCTGAAAAAAGACCCCAAAATACCCCACCAGATTTACTGGGTCTTATTTTGTCGCGGAAAAAAGACCAGAAGGAGTGGGAGACACGCGGGAGGCAGACAGTGTCATCAAAAGGACCGGCAAAACAATAAAACGCTCATCAGCTGATGCACTCACTTTCACTTGGCTGTTATCTCTACATCAGTCCAGATATGTGTAAAAAGTTTCACCCATTGGATTTGCCCTAATGATTTGTTTATATATCCATGTCATGCTATGCATAGGCTGACCAGGTGGCTCGGGATTTCCCGGTCCTAACCGGGAATCCAGAGGCCAACCGAGCCAAACGGGCCAACCGGGGGAAAACCGGGGTGGCGGGGGGTCACGCGGCGGTGGCAGCGAGACCCGGTGGAGGTGCCCGGGAAGCGGACGCCCCTGCAGGTAAGCACGAAGGGGGCACTTACCTGCTGGGGCGGCCGCTTCCCGGGCTCCTCCGCCACCTTTGCCGCCGCTGCCGGGCTCGTAAGGCCAGAGGCCGCGCGGAACAGGCAGGAGAGGGCCGGATCCGGAAGTGACATAACCGGCCCTCTCCCGCCTCTTCCGCGCAGCCTCTGGCTTCCTTGGGGCTCAATCGCGATGGCGATGAGCCCTGAGGAGCCCGGACGCCCACGCCCGCCTCTTCCGCGTGGGCGTCTGGGCTCCTCGAGGCTCGTCGCCATTGCGACGAGCCCCAGAAAGGCCAGAGGCCGCGCGGAAGAGACGGGAGAGGGCCGGTTACGTCACTTCCGGATCCGGCCCTCTCCCGCCTCTTCCGCGCGGGCGGCGATGGAGGACCCCGCGCGGCTGCGCGGGCGACGGAGGACCCGGCACGGGCGGTAGCGGAGGACCCCGCGCAGCCGCGCGGGCAACGGAGGACCCGGCGCGGCCGCGCGGGCAGCAACAGAGGAACCCGCGCGGCCGCGCGGGCGACAGAGGAACCCGGCGGTAGGTCCAGGCTGGTTTTTTGGGGGGGGGGTGGCTTGGTGGGGGGGTTGTTTTGGGGGGGGCGGGGGGGACCGGGATTTTTACTTTTAAAATCTGGTCAGCCTAGCTATGCATCATCAGGATGGCCCATGTGATCAGAACCTTTTGTACATACCTAAACGAACCTGGGAGTCACTAGGTTGGTTTACTAGAGGGAATGGCATCCCCACTGCTGCAGGTACATATAAAGGAGACCTTAGGTTCCAAAGGCTCCTTGACTAGGAATGGGTGAGAATTTTGCTCAGTTCAGATTTCTATGTGAACATACCAAATTTACAGTTCCTGAATCTAAACATGAACTGAGATGCAGTTTGGGATTGAAATTCACACAGTTCTGAAGTTTGTGATGCAGTTCACAAAAATAACATGCATTAAAAATGGGCACATTTCAAAAAATGCAAACTGTAAGCACAATGGTATCTATTTTTTAATTAAAAATGCACAAGCCACTTTATTCATTAAAAAAGTGCTTGAGAGAATGCATATATTTGAAAACTTATTACAAAAATGTGTACATTTGGAAAAAAATGCATCTTTTTAAAAATGTGCATAAAAATAGAGATAAATTTTCATAAGGATTTTTTAAAAACAAGATCCAATACAGAATCAGTAAAAAAACAAATTAGCATAAAAATATAACCTGTGTAAGATAGACTTGACAGTTTTTCTCATCCCTACCCTCGGTTGTGTTCAACAGTTTTGCTTCTGGTCTGAATTTGTAGTATAGACATTCTGTTGAGCCTAAGTCCTGTTCAGGCATTCAGAAATGTATCCATGAAGGGGCTGTAGGGTCATGCGCACCAGATATACCCCTTTTTGCAATGAATGAGAACAACTGAAATGGGACAGTAAGAACATCTAACTGAATGTGGTTATGGTCTGTGATCGGGAACCCTGATAGTGCATGGCACGGGTGAAGAGGTGAGGCCCTGCAGCCCCTCCATGGATGCATTTTAAAATGCTTGAATAGAGCTCTAGCATGCATTTCCCACAATAATCTATCAGAAAAGACAAGTTGGCAAATTCTAGCCAGTTAGAACTAGTGCCTGGATGTGAGCTTCACTGCCACTGACCCATCGGCTTAATATGCTTCCTGGTTTGCTAGCTCTACATTTCAGAATCACTTAAGAAAACTGACTATGTTGCATCCCATCCATGATTATGGGATTTTTTTACTACTTAGGAATATAGTATTCTGTTTCGAAGAGTGAAATTAGCTGGCTTTGGTGCCATATTGCCTCTACTCCAGGGTTAGCCAGGCAACTGACTCAGGCTGCAATCCTATGCATACTTTCCTGGGAGTAAAGCCCCTTGAACACTACGGGACTTCATTTTGACTAAGCATGCATAAGATGTTCCTATCAAGGGACACTCAGCAGCTTATTGCATGGTAAAGGTGTTCCTGGATGGTTCCATTCAGATTGTTCCCCTATATTAAAAACAACAACCCTCCTTCTGCATAAAAAAACTAGGTGTGAGGAAGAATGGTTCTAAACTAGCAGGCCTTATTTCAAAATTTGTGGATTGCAGCCCACAGACATTGCCTTCCAAACAAACATACAATTTTTATTCAAACAAAATCTTTCAACTGTGCTCTCTCAGGTTGTAGCCTCTCTCTCCTCACGCCAAAAGCAGTGGGTGTTACCCTTAACTACTTCCTGGCTCCTCCCAGGAAGACAACCCATTCAGGCTGAATCCAGCAGTTCTTTTGTATTGTTACAAGCCTGATACGTTACCTTCCCATATGCAGGATATTTTTTCTCCATGAAGGAGCATTGAATGATTCAGTTCCCTGTCTGCATTCAGTAACAGTACAGACCAGGGTCAATTTTACCAGTGATGAGCTGTTTGTCTAGGGAGCCACCCACTTGCAAGAGTAAGATATATACTGTGACACCAGAATACTTTGAGCATGTAGAAAATCCAATAATCAATTAGAATTGAAGTAAAAAGCTCCCGTTGCTATGATCAACAAGGGCTTCCGGTAATTATCTTCTTTGTACTTATGGTATGTTTAAAAGAGGTCACATTGCTCCCTTCATCTTTATCAAAAAAAGATGTTGGCAGGATCAGACCTGAGGACAATGCCACCTTCTTTCCATTTAGTGGGAGTCTTTTTCAGAGTTACTGCACAGTGCAGTCCTCATAGCAGAAAAGTTGATGCAACTTTATCATAATCATTCAAAACAGTAGTCATGGCTGTTGCCATATATGCCATAACATCTTTTTGTCAAGATAAGCAGCTGTTCTTTATCTGCCTGGTGTCTCCAACATGATACCCAGAGACATCTCTCTTGGTGCCTACTGTGTTCCTTGACCCTCATGCTTAGTTTAATTAATTAAATATCTTTAATTTTTTAAAACTGGGAGGTTGCCATGCTGCAAAGCAAAGTGCTACCCTCCAGCACCATTTTTTATTTGGGTCGAAAAGAGTGGATTTGTGTTTTGGAGCTCTGACCCCATCTTTGCTCTGTACTTAGGTTCTTGGGCAAATTACTTTTCCTTCAATCTCACTAGTTTGCCTTCTGAAAAATTAGTGTTCTGTGACAGGCCATGCTCACTATGGCAGCCATTTTATGAATGATCAAACCCCCATGGCAGCCACTTTGTGAGAGTGACCATGGTAATCTCTCAAAATTTCAAATGTGCCTACCAAACCAAAAAGTTTTGAGACCCCTTTTATGAGCCTATCTGTTGCCAATGGAGTGAGTTCTTTTTGAGGCAGTAGAACTGAAGGTCTCTAATGGTTTTAACATGAGATGCTGAAAAGGCTTTTTTTAGTTTTCCATGTCAGTAATACAAATGTATGACTAGAATGTACATTCAAGTCTAAAAAATGTCTCCCTTATGCTTTCCATTCTGCAATAGCAACATTCACACATTGCATTTGTTTCCATCCTTCCTCCAAGGCTCTTAGGCCATTATAATAGGATATTCCCCAATGTGAGGTTGTTATCTGACTGGCAGTGAGTACCTAGGTTTTCAGGCAGGGGTCTTTCCCAGTCCTACCTGGGGTCTTTTGCATGCAAAGCATGAACACCACTACTGAACTGCAAGAAACTGGATAAATATTTGCCCACAGGGCAAGTTGCAGTTGCCAGAATAACTATTTTAATTGGGGAAATGGCATATTTCCTCCTTCTCCTGCACTACAATCCTGATCTTATTCCCACTCCTAATTCCCACTCCTGCAGCTATTTTCTTTAAATCATGGGGAATCCATGATTAGATCCATCACTTCTAGTTGCACCCTGTAGTGGAGACTGTCTGATTTATGGCTGAGCGGGGGATTTGAACCAAATCCAACACCTATCTATTACATCTTGTTGGCTCTGATTCACATAATCAGCATGCGAGTTGCTCAACGGCTCATTTAGAGTCAAGTGTGAAAATACCCTTGTCTTGGAGCATGTCTACACTTCACATTTAAATCGGTATTGAATGTCACAGTTCCCTTCCCTGCCCCCTGAAATCCAAGGCATTGTCATACTGTGAAGAGCTATAGCTTTTAACAGGATTCTGACTATCTTTACTACAGGTCCCAGGAAGTCATGAACATAAAATTGCTCAATATCGTAGTGCAGATGTGGTCTTCTTCTTGTTCATTCTTTCGACACTGATAGTCATTTTTCATTGGGTTGGAGTATGTGGTTTTTGCATGTGCAATAAAATCATGCTAGCTAGGAATGTTTAGAAATCTAGCATCTTGGAAGATTTAATTTGTTATTTCCCTCCAAGGAATTCTTGAACATGTGTTAGGATATACCACAAGTACACTTTCATTTGTACCAGCCAGGATAGTTGAGTCAGGTTTCTGTTCCAATGGAGCTTAGCAAAGGGGCTTCTTTTCTCTCCAGTATAAGATGATTAGATCTTATCTATTCTACTTTATTCCAATGTAAGTATGAATTGGCATGCACGAAAGTGTGTGTGTGTGAATGCATGAGTGTACGTTTGCAAGGCTGTGTGACTGGGTCTTTTCAGTTGTACATTTATAGCGGGGATGGGGAACACCCCTGCTTGGTAGTCTCTGTAACAGGAATGAATGAACAAGGAGGACATGAAGCTGCAGGGGATACAGTATTGGGTTTGGCCGTGGGACTCCCAGATCTGATTACCTATTAAGCCCACTGGGCTGCTTTGAGGATACTTGATGCAGTTGTTGTGAGAATGCATATACATCATCAAGTCTCCTGTGCACTGGCAAGTTCTACAGAACAACCTTCCCCAACCCAGTGATCTCCAGATGTGTCAGGCTGTAACTCAACACATGTAGGGAGCACTAGGTTGGGGAAGGTTATTCAATAGAAATAATAAAGAGATCATAGTAGTGTAAACCCCATTGTCCTACAAATATGAATTGGGAATGATAAATTTCTTTGGACGTTTCAGTACTTCATTTTTTTTTAAAAAAAATGTTAATCCCCCCTTATATAATAAAGTGGAATAGTTCAGAAAATACCATGAAGAGAGGATGCCATAAGAATAATATTTTAGCACAGATAGGTACAGAATCATTGATTTTTGTTAAAATGCAGATCCTTATTCATTTATTGTATCTTGGCTTTAAAGAGCCACAAACGCCTTCTACAAATGTTTCCGGTAAAAGGATCTGAGGGCCTCTCAACTGATCTGTTTCAGCAAGATGTCATCATATGGAAGCCTGTGGAACGAAGAAACACCAGCACTGTTTAATTCATCCTAAGCATGACCGTATGGACCTTGAAATGCTAAGGTTTCCCCATTGTTTTTCAGCAGTCAGCTGCCATGCCCAAGGTGTCATGCCCCACTCTGTGACATCAGAGCAGCTGAGCTAATGGCAGCCAAAGGGGCAGTGACATGGAGAGGGACTTTCATCAAGCCCTTTGATGTCACAGAGGGCCTTGCAAGCCCAGGGCCACGCAGCTGATTCACTTGCAAGGGTAACACCAGGCCCTGTTAGATCAGAACAGACAAGGCAATGGCACTGAGCAGAAGAGGAGCATGGTTTGCTGATATGCATGGCAAGTTGTATTATCTAGATATTGGGAGCATTGCTTACTGAAATACCATTGTTCCAAACAAAGCATTCAGCTCTGAGTTTCCTGTTTAGGTAGGGAGACCATATGGAAAGGAGGACAGGGCTCCTGTGTCTTTAACAGTTGTATTGAAAAGGGGATTTCAGCAGGGGTAATTTGTATGCATGCATACAAATGACACTTGCTGAAATTCCCTTTTCTATTAAACTGTTAAAGATACAAGAGCCCTGTCCTCTTTTCCATATGGTCACCCTATGTTTAGGTGTTAATAGGAATACACACGTTCCTTTAAAACATTAGGTTTGGATGCTTAAGCGCTTTGCCTCTTGTGTTCATGTACCAGTCTCCTTTTTAGTGTCTTTTATTTTATTTTATTCATAGTGCTTCATCGTGTTCTCTCTCTCTCTCTCTCTCTCTCTCTCTCTCTCTCTGTCATGCAAACACCTGTCCTCAAATTGAATTATTCTGCAGGGTAATCTAAAGCCTTCCCTCACTCAGCATCATATGTTTTCTCTTGTTTATTGAGTTATGTTGCACCATACTTCAGATGCGACAGCCATTTAATAATCTTGAAGCCTTAGCTCTGCAGGGGCTAAAAAGATCCCAGCAGGCTTGTTAACTTCTGCTCTGAAACATTATGGGAAATATTTTCTCCTCCTTGGAATCCATGGGCTTCCAATTAATTTATTTTAAGGCTATAAAAATCCATAGCCAAGTATGTAGTAAGCATATTGAATTCCCCTCCCCCCCCCAAATTTTCTAAGTATCCTATTTTTTCAGGAATTAACTAGTAATTTTCATACTATATAAGCATGTTCTTATTTCATGACTCTAGAGTTTATACCTCTCATTGAACATCTTTGTCAGCTATTTAGCAGTAGTTTACCAAAGTTTTAGAAATCTTTCCTCATCATTTCAGTGACTATTGGAAAATTATTGTTAAATATAGCATAAGATCATTAGAAGAGCCATGCTGATGCAGACCAGCATTCTGTTCACACAGCAGCCAATCAGATACCTTTGGTGAACCTACAAACAAGATGTGAAGTGCAATAGCACCCTCCTGTTTGTGTTCCGAAGCAACTGGAACATAGAGGCATACTGCATCTGATTCCGGAGGTGGCATATAACCATTATCACAAGTAGCCTTATTCTCCATGAATTTGTCTGATCCCCTTTTAAAGCTATCCAAAGTGTTAGGTATTACTACATCTTGTGCTAGTGAATTCGATAATTTAACGATGTACTGTGTGAAGAAGTACTTCCTTTTATCTGACCTGAATCTCCCACCAATCAGTTTTATGGGATGACCCATTGGGTTCTAGTATTATGAGAGAGGGAGATAAATGTCTCCTTATCCACTTTCTCCACATGTATATTTTGTACACCTCTATTATGTCTTTCTGTATTCAGCATTTTCCCAAGCTAAACAGTCACAGATGTTGTAACCTTTCCTCATAGGGGAGTTGTTCCAGCACCTTGATAATTTTCGTTGTTTTTTCCCACCTGTACCTTTACAATATCCTGTTTAGGTGCAGTGACCAGAACTGTGCACAGCATCTTCTGTTCTTTAATAGACCACTTTGTTAAAGAGGCCATGTTCAAGTAAAGAGAATAAGGGGGAAATGATTTCATTTCCAGATGAAATGGATACAAAAAATAACCTTGGCAAGTTTTAAGGAGAAAGATGATTCAAATGTAACCGAAGAAAAACTGGTGATGAAAATGAGCCGAAAGAGGTTTGGCTGGAATGTATATATAAATATATGTTTCTAAGAGTCAGCGCTTCTGGTTGGCATTCAGAAGATGCTGAGGCTAACAAATGATAGGTGATAATATGTGCAAGACAGTTGATACACAATATCAAAAATTTTGAAATTCCCTCCCAAGAAAACTCAACTTCTTAAAACAAAATCCAAATCTACCTATAGAATAAATTACACAAATCATTTAAATATATGCCAGACAGCTAGTTTTGCATATACTGCTCAATTAGTCAGTCATATTATCAACTCAGTTATTTGAATCTTTGTAGATTTTGGAATCTTTTTCAACGTGAGCCTGTTTCACACATGTATGCACCTTATTTGATCTCTCCATACTTGATGACTGGCAGCTAAATATTTGAAATGACTACACTGAAAAATAAATTATTGCACTGGAGGCGATGTGAAAATTCCATCCTTGTATTTTAGATCTATAATGGCCCATTCCATACATGCAAGTCATTGGTAAACACATTGAAAGTCATCAAGTAATGAACATGAACATGCATGTGTGAACCAGAGCAAACCACATAAGGTTTGCATCTGTGGTGAAAGAGCTTCATGAGGTGGTTTCACTCAAGGGACTGTTTGTAGTGCAGGGTACAGGAATTGCACACCTAGATCAGAATTGGCTTTTACAATTTCAGTAATGAGAGTAAGGAATTTACTTTCAAAAGAACGAAAGCTGAGATGAGAAGGGGCATGAACCAGTTACCAGATTCCACGTATTAATGGGAGATAAACCTGCTTTGGACAGTCAACTCCGGAGAATCCAGAAACCTACTAATTTGTGACATTTTGGTTGGTCCTAATAAAAGTTTTTCCTTACCGTGGAATTTGGATTTTGTTCTTATGGGAGAACATGGCTGCCTTTGCTCTTTGTGTATATTTGGACATGGTTTTCCTCCTCAGAAATGTGTATGTATGTATGTATGTATAATGTGTGTGTGTGTGTGTGTGTGTGCACATAATGGTTGGATTCACATAATAAAAGAGGGAATCTGATGGTGCTGCCATCAAAATGGCCTGTATTAGAAAGTGGGGTGTTTGGGATGGAATTACATACCAGAAGATACTTATCTGATCATCTTGAAGGCTACCTTCTAAAAGAAGGGCAGTGAAGATAGCTCCTTTCTGCAGGGCCTTTAAAGTGTAGGCTGCTGAGAGATGATAATTGGTTTTTAGAGGTTGTGTCCTTTTTTACATCGTATACAGTTCTGTATATTTTATTGTTTGCTTTAGGATTTTATTGCACTTTTTTGGTATAATGCTGGGTTTGGCCACGGTTGGTGGGAAAGTAGGATAGACGTTTTTAAAATGAATTAAGAGATGAATAGTAAATCACATGAACTGGAGAATGGAACAGCGATAGTATCAGGAAAGATTTCAGCAGAAGCCTCTTTCAAGAATTCTGGAGTGAGTGCAGGAAAACGGAGAGATAATCAAAATCCAGGGGCAAAATGCTCAGAGCGCAACTTTCTTGCCAAAGACTTTGATCTTTGGAGCAAAATTGAGGCTTGAGCTGCAGAGGATAACTGTAGAATCAGAAACATGAGCCTGTGGGATTTATCCAGGAAATAGACTTCTGCCATAGATAGATTTCTCTACTCGGATGTTATGGCATTGCCAGGAGCTGCAGTTGTGAGGAAAGAAAGAGAAACAACAGGGAAAGGAGCAACCCAACAATAACACAGAAAACATAAGCACCATGCCTTTGGTCTCAGGAAAGGTAGAATAATTGATGGGTATCAAAGGCATGATTGAAAACAAGCAGAGGAAAAAGAGGGATCATTTGCTTAGAGGCCCGGAAGGATGCTATTAACTATAAACTGTTATTCACCACCAGGAGATGGTCATGCTAGAGACACAGAAGATTAAAAAAGGCCAGGCTAAAAGGAAGGAAAGCTTTCAGCCTAGGAGAGATATTTAAATGCTAAGAAATCACTTTTAGTTTAAGTGAAAGAGAGGCAAGTGATAAAGAGAGGGGAAGTGTGCATGGTAACAGAAGTCCTCTGAGGCCATTTCTACACCAGGCTTTTTGCCTGGAATCGCCCCCGGCTGGTCCCTGTGCATTCGCATGACGCACAGGGTCTCCTGGGGGTGGAGGGGAGGACGGGCACGGGATTTCCCAGGGATAAGGGATCCCTGGGAAATCCCAATTTTTCCACGGTTCTGGGAACTTCCCGAGACCGCGGGAGATGTGGGTGCCCATCCCGGCTACAGCCGCACTTACTCGCAAGTAAACTTGGCAGCAGAAAGGGGCACAGATCCGCACCGTGCGGCTCCATGCCCATCAGGGGAGAGCAGGGGAGCAAGTTCGCCATCCCCAAGATGGCGGGGGGAGGGTATCCCCCCCCCCCGATTTCAGCCGGGATTTTTTTTTTACTTTCCCTTTTCCGTTGGAGCGCAAGTGCGCTCTCTGGATCAATTGGGGGGGGTGGGGAATGACGGTCATGATGGTGCGACATCCCTCCTTCCTCCCGGGACATCGCGCCTCCCATGTGCATCAGAGCGACAATCCCGGGAGCAGGCACTTCCGGGATCACCACCCCCTCCCTCCTTTTACACCCATATGGTGTAGAAACGGCCTGGGTAGCTGTATCTGCTTACCAATGAAACTATTCACATTGTTTTGTAATGGGGAAGATTACATAAGCTTTCCCCACTCCAACATATGGTACCTTCCATATGTGTTGGACTACAACTCCCTTCATTCCCACAGTCATCATGTGCTGACTTTGCAACATGTGCAACATTCAAGCTACCCTAAGAGTAGTGACCCCACTTCCCAAAATCACAATTTCGATTTTGGACATACCGACCTAAAGACCTCATTCCATTTCAGAAAGGAAAAGCCTTGTCCATATGTGATATCGTGAGCGAGAAGGGGATTTGGGAACAAAACAAAACAAACATGTTGAAAGCATATTGGTAATGGCAGACCAAGGCCCTTTCCACACCAGGTGTTTCACCTGGTATTGCCCTCCTTCCCTCCCTGTGCGCCGATAGTGTGTATTAGGTACTTCCGGGATCACCCTCCCTCCCTCCCCATACACCCCTATGGTGTAGAAAGGGCCCAAGAGGAAGTGAATTCGAAAGGAACAGGAGTAAAAGACATGGCAGGAACTTCAGTAGTACATACACCATTCCATTCAAGGGGACGGAATAGGAAAGTGTGCAGACAAAACTAGAAACCTGGGTCCCCTCTACAAGGATTCGCTTTTGTGCCCGGTTAGGCGATTATGCGCATAATCGCAGAAGCGCATTTACACCTAATACCTCTGCATGAGAGGCGGCGAGAGGTGGCGAAGCGCATTAACGGATGACCAAAATGCGCTTTACAAGTAGTTAATGCGCATAAGCGCTTATTCACACAGTCAAAATGCGCTTTAACGGCCGGAGCAAAATAAAACTCGCGATTTAACGCGCATTCGATAATGCGCATAATCGGAGAGATAACGCGCCTCTACGCCCGATTTGCGCTCCGTTCTTGTAGAGGTAAAAAATTTTAAGCGCCTTGAAAGAGCTTTAAACCTCTCTTGTAGAGGCAGCCCTGGATTGCTATAATTTGTGTAGTACCACACAAGGTCATGAAACAGAGGCATAAGTGCTATTAAATGGCCACATCACAAAGATCACAGTTCTGAGATCACTAGCCCCAGAAGTGTGCTAAGCATGGAATAGGCTAGGAAGATTATCCAGCTTTAACCATCCCTGTCATAGCCACAATCCTTATGAAAATCATCACACACACACACACACACACATATGCTGCTGTTAACCTTAGGGGAAAATGCTCCCAATGGCACCAGTGGGAGTTTTTCTAAGGCTAATAGCAACATGGATTTTGTTGAGCTAGTGTCTGGGGAGGGAAGGGTTAAACCTCTGCACCTCAATGCTATTAATTCTTCTTCTTCTTCTTCTTCTTCTTCTTCTTCTTCTTCTTCTTCTTCTTCCTCCTCCTCCTCCTCCTCCTCCTCCTCCTCCTCCTTACATGCTTTCTAAAAAACATTTTAGTGTCATATCTACTCTTGCTTGCTTTGCAAATAAAAAGTGTTTTCTTTTTTGTTTGTTTTATACAAAGTCTGCTTTGGCCCTTTGTTTTCTAGCTCTGGGTTTGTCTCCAGACTTTTCTTGTACCATAACTTTGAGTGCATAACATTCCTTCGCTGGGCTTCCAGACAAGCCATGGCACCAATTTTTTTTTAACCTTTTTTTCTTTTTGAAGAAGTCATCGCTAACTGCTGAAATCTAGTAATGTTGTTGCAAAGTTTGACCAGGATCACATGGAAGTGCTAAATCATATCTCTTCTGCGAACACTAAGACATTCCTTGTGCTGCTAAGTAACAGTGCTGTGTCCTCTGTAAATTGGAGTTCCCCTTTCTACCCTTACAGGGCCACGTGCTACAAAATGTTCTGTACTTTGGTTTCAGTACCTGAGTACAACATGAACAAGTGAAACCTCACATATGTTCTGCACCTGCATGCATTATTATCCCAGTTTCCCCTTAAAGAACATGTGCATGGTGGCCAAATTGAGAACGCTTGTTTTAACTAAGTTTTTGTTTTAATCCTTAGTTTTGTTATTGCTAGCTGGCTTGAGCAGCATGTTTGGGTGAAAAAGAAGGATAAGAATCAATACATGCACAAGTACATTCATATTCATTGCACCTCTTGTGTATTCTGTATTCAGGTATTATTATTATTATTATTATTAAATTTCATTTCTGTACCGCACAATAGTTGAAACTCTCTGGACAGTTTACAACAATTTATAAAATGAAATACAGTATAAAAATACAGCATGAAAAGCAGCATAAAAATTTACACATACAACATTTAAAAGAATTTAAACCGCTAAAAACAGTTCCAATAAAATACTAGGCCCGTTTAGATGACTGGCATAAATGCTCCATCATATGCCACTAAATGCCATTAAATGCCTGGGAGTAGAGGGCAGTCTTAACCAGGTGCCGAAAAGATGATGGTGTTGGATGCGCCTGAGTGGCTCATTCCATAGCTGGAGGGGGGGGCACCACAGAGAAGGCCCTCTCTCTTGTCACTACCCTCCAAGCCTCCCTCAGAGAAGGCACATGGAGAGGCCCCCCAGATGTTGATTGTAGTGTCTGGGTATGTTCAGGTCAGGAGAGCCGTTCTGTCAAGTATTGCAGTCCCAAGCCATGTAAGGCTTTATACGATAAAATCAGCGCCTTGAATTTGGCTTGGAAGCATACAGGCAGCCAATGCAAGTGGGCCAGAATTGGTCTTATGTGCTCCCTGGCGAAGAAAACATTTCACAGGATCTGGTTGTAGACAGGACATCTTATTTATTTTATTTTATTTATTTATTCTTACATTTATATCTGCCTTTTCTCCCTCTCACAAGGAGCATAGTCCTCCTCCTCTCCATATTATCCCCACAATAACCCTGTAAAGTAGGTTAGGCTGACAGTCAGTGGCTGGCCCAAAGTCACCCAGGAAGCTTCATGGCTGAGTGGGGAGTTGAACCTGGGTCTCCTTAGTCCCAACCCCAGCACTCTAACCACTACACCACACTGGCTCTCAATATATGCACGATCAATCTTCAATTAGGGGACCACATGTTTCTGTAATCCAGCCTTCACCAACCTGACACCCAGTACGATGGACTTCAACTTAGGCTGACCATATGAAAAGGAGGACAGGGCTCATGTAACTTTAACAGTTGTAGAGAAAAGGGGATTTCAGCCAGTGTCATTTGTATGCAATTAGTTCCTGGTGAAATTCCCTCTTCATCACACCAGTTAAAGTTGCAGGGGCCCTGCCTTCTTTTGTATATGGTCACTCTAGTATAGTGCCTGCAACTTTAACTGTTGTGATGAAGAGGGAATTTCACCAGGGACTAATTGCATACAAATGACACTGGCTGAAATTCCCTTTTCTCTACAACTGTTAAAGTTACATGTGCCCTGTCCTCCTTTTCATATGGTCAGCCTACTTCAACTCCTAGCATGAAGATTGGCCATGCTAGCTAGGGTTGATGGGAGTTGAAGTCCAAAATATCTGGGGGGCACCAGTTTGGTGAAGGCTGGCTTAAGGATCCGTATGGCTGTAAATTCTGCCTGTCTGGCTTTCTGCAGTGAGCTCAAGGTTATCTAGAGAGGGGAACAACTGCCTGCTGATCAGCATCTCACAGATGGACAGAATAATAATTAACACAATCCCGCCCAGTCCCCAGCCATGAAGATGAGATGCTTTGAGATGCTGTGTTAATGTTGATGTTGTTTATTATGATCATTATTTAACAGGTTCTGAGTGAGCTGCTGTGTGGTAGCTGTCACTGGCAATTTGATCAGCGTTTGCACTCAGCGTTGCAAGGGATCAGATCAGCTGGAATTAAAACAGCATGTTTGGAAGGATATCAGAAAATTTAGTTAGCAAGTATATGATGGAGGAAAATAAATCCAGCCTTCTCATGTATATCTTCCAATTTCTGGTGATTTTTTTTTTCATTGTGGGGAAATGTTATTACTGTTCAGGAAAGATTGTAATGGAAAGTAAGAGCATCAGTGCTCTGCCTGTTCCCCAGTGCAGTTTTCCTTGTTTGTTTGTTTTGGCTTTGGGTCAAAGTGATGAAGAAAATCTGTAGCATACATCTTTTGAAGTGAGCTCTGGGCACATTCAAAAAGCTTTTGCCATGTTAAATGTGCTAGCCTTTAAGGTGCCACAGGACTGTATTTCTCCTCAGAAGCAAGTGGGTAAGGCAATAGCTGAGTTCTGATTTTATCCCTGCACAAAAAGTGAGGTCACATGGGAAATAGCTTCAACAAACTCCTTTCTCATAAAAAAAAGAGAAGAAGGTGTAGGCACAGTTCAACTGAAGGGGAAACCATAGTTTCTTGCTATTAGTGAACCATGAGTAGGAGACTGGGAGTATTTGCTTCTACTTCCAACAAAATATAGTCTGAACTCAGAGAACTGTGGTTTATTTAAACTCTAGGTAATGAGAAGAAACCAGGATCAAAGTATGGTTTCAGAGTTTTAACTGGAGTTTAAACAAACCACAGGTCCTGGGAGGGTGCTATTGTCCTTTGCACAAGCAGCTGGTTGGCCACTATGTAAACAGAATGCTGGACTAGATAGGCTTTGATCTCATTCAGCAGGGCTCTTCTTACGTTCTTATGAGTTCAGATATAATGGGGAACAGTGGCTTGTTTAAAAGCAGAAGTGGATGTTTCCTCATTGCTGTGATAGAGGAAGAGAGGGGACAGGGAGTGGGGGAGCCTCAGGTTCTCCATGACTTGTTCTCATAATGGGAAATGATGGTTTCATCAAGTTACAACTGAACTGGTCACATAGAGTGACTGCTAGTTATTTCACTATTCACAATTGTCCCATTGTCATAAGCTGCTAGAACTAGAACCACAAACCTGAATATTTGGGTAATGCTGTCCCATATGATGAACTGGTGTTAGAATCAGGCCCGGAAACCCTGGTATGGCTCCCGAATCAGACTTGGAGCCTGAAGAAGAAGTAGACCAGCCAAGACAAGAAGTGGGGGGAGGAAATTCTCCAAGACTCTCCAGGAGTCAAGGAGGAATGTTCCAAGGAGCTTATCAAATAGGAGGCCCAGGCTCAGAGATCATCATCTCCCTCCTTGGGAACTGAGGTCTTTTTCAGAGAGGGAAGGAGCATCAGAATTGACAAATCCCAGAGCCCACTGCAGGCTCAAGTGGGCAGAGTCAAGAGGAGGTGGGAGGCAGTCCACAAGGCTAAAAACAAAAAACCAAAAGGAGGAGAGCATCCAACTCAGGACAGAAAAAGGAGAGACGCAGGTTCTCTGGATGCGAAAATACTTTATTTCAAAGCCCAACGCATTTTGGCCTGTGTTGCTTTTTAAGGCCTTCAGGGAGTTTATAAGAGATGTCTGCAGAAATACTCCTAACAGGATGATAGTCTCCTATGATAATTACTGGCGACCAGAGGTTACAGGTTGAAGACCCTCCCTGAAGGATAGGTCCAGTAAAATCCTGCCGCGCAAGGCAGGAAACTGTCCATTTAGTTGATTGGCAACTGCCTTGCTTTATTAGACTAATTAAGCTTAGAGGATAGCTTCTAGCATTCACATTCCCTTCAGGTGTGAAGTGATGACTATTTATTGAATAAAGCTTTGTGAATTGCATGGCAGACCTTTTTAATGTCTCATATCTTGGCAGGAGGTCCTGGAATCACGACAACTACCAAGGCTACAGGGTAGTAAGAGTTTCCTGGACAGTAAGAGATTCCTGGGCTTTGGAATTACTCCATCTATCCAGGCTAGCCATTTGCTTCTCTTGACCAGTAAGAACTGTAAAGATCCCTTGTTCCAACTGGGACTTTGCCTGGGTAACACAGTATCATTCACTGGCTCTTGCCAACAGCTCAGCTGTGATACCCATTTTTCTATTGTGCTTTTCTCTCTGTTGTTTTTTGGAGCCACTTGGGCACGCTATATACATGCATGGACATTACTTGATTTATCATTGTTTGGTCACAGAACAGTTGATAACTCATAGCCGAGTGAAGTGACTCCATGGGAATGCCTCATGTTCGAAGCGATAAGGAAATATTGTCAATGGGACTTAATCTATGACGGCTCATTCACACATGCAGTCATCAAGTGATGAACATGCATGTGTAAGCCAGTCCATAGGTGTGACCGAGTTCCATTGAAACCAATAGGTCCCTATACTTCAGCTCCACTAATGTTGATGGGATTTAGCTGTGACTATGGCCCTGGTATTTCCATGGAAATTCTGAACCAAATCTTATTGGACTCAGTGGAAACAATTGGGTTGTATCTAATGTTAGGCTAAATCCAGTAAAACGAATGAGACTTAACTCAAACTGACATTGGATACAATCCATTGTGCTGGCTTCCATTTGGACATGAGAAGCAACACTCAGGGAAGAAACAACATAGTATGGTTTGATGCTTTGGGATGCTAGAACCACTTCTCTTTTTTCACCTGTACTGTATTTAGTCCCAGAGCCAGGCCAGGATTTATTTACCCCAGCGAGTGCAAAAGCTTAGTGAATATTTTTTGTTTATATATGACAGAAGTGTCTCAGAAACGTGAGTCTTACAAAATTCCAGTGGTGGTGGGGCTGTGTGATGATGTCATCAATATGGCTGCCACGCTATTATGTAGTTGCCACATTTAAATATGCATAACTTCTCACCCGTTTATGCTACTGAGATGATTTTTTTTCTGAAATGTTTCAAATTTAATGACAAATACTTTTTGTAATGACGCATTTTTGTTAACTTCATTAGCTTTTAAGATAATTTCATTTGAACGTATAAAATCAGTGTTCACATTGGTTCTGTATGACGTTTATCCATGATTTACTCAAAAACTATACGACTTTTGAAAGAATACTCAAGAACAAAAAAGTTGCATTTTTTAATGAGGATTAAGAAAATGTATAATAACATGGGGTTTACCCCGACACTTAGGGAATTATGAGTGATATCTCGTTATATGTCCACTTTCTCAGGATTGTATGATTTTACAGTTTATCATACAGAGCTTTCATTTCAAAAGTATCCACCCTAAATATCTCTCGATCTGATGCACAGATCATTTTAAACAAGTTCAACTGTGATTTTTACAGTTGAACATGTTCAAATGTTCTGTACAAAATTTCAAACAGGACAAATATGATGATATATAAAAAAGACTATTTATTAGGTTGAATTGTTTTTAACAAATGTTTAAATTGGATCCATCGCTCCAAATAACAGCTTAGATAGATGCGATGGTCAGGAGTGCCTACTATTAGCTTCGGCTGATACGCCAGCTGTGCCCCTTACTAGATTTGGAAGACCTAAAGACGGTAGTGCACGCGCTGGTAACTTTGAGGCTCGACTTCTGCAATGTGCTGTACATAGGGCTATCTTTGTGCCTAGTCCAGAAACTTCAACTAGGTCAAAATATGGCAGCCAGGTTGGTCACCGGTATACCTAGGGGTGACCATATTACACCAATTTTAAAATCCCTTCACTAGCTGCCAATAACTTTCCGGGCAAAGTACAAAGTGTCGGTTATTACCTTTAAAGCCCTACATGGTTTGGGTCCAGGTTACCTGCGGGATCACTTTCTCCCATTCAATCCGCCCCGCACGCTCAGGCCCTCTGGGAAGAACCTACTTCAGTCAGTGAAAACTAGGTTGACAGGTGTTACCCAGAGGTCCTTCTCTTCTGCCGCTCCTATAGACTGTGGAATGGCCTGCCGGAGGAGAATCGTCAACTTAACAGTCTTTTAGAATTTAAGAAAGCTATAAAGACTGATCTCAGCTGGCAGGCATATCCAGTGGAATTTTAGGATGTTTTTAGGATGTTTTATTGCTATTTTAATAATGTGTACTATGTTTTTAATCAGTTTTATGTATTTTACCATATTTTATATTTACTGTTGTTCCCCGCCTCGATCCAAACGGAGAGGCGGGTAAGAAATAAAATTTATTATTATTATTACTATTATTATTAAAATCTTCAGCAAAACTCTACAATTTACAAAATAAAAGCTATGTTCTGTGAGAAGGGTTAACAAATAAATTTCATTGGATGTCCTCTTCACTTTCATTGGAACTGCTATCATCACTGTCAAAATCACTGTCCTTGTCTTTTTCACTGTCCTCTTCTGTGGCCGTTTCAACATTTTCTGGGAGGTTGGACCATCGTACCATTTTATGTGGTACCTGCCATTTTCCAAGTACCAACTGTGTTCAGTAGGATCAAGCCCATTGTCAGGTTTTCTACAATCTGCTCGTTTCCACAGCCATGACATTGAATTGCTTCTTTTAATCTTTTGGATCAATGCAGGTTTAGATGGAGGCAGCATTGTTGGGTCAATCCCTTTAACTTTGGAGAATGCCTTAGACTGGATCTTAGGTGTTGCTTTCTTCATAAATAGACTGTATCTTACTTCATTCACAGAGGAGTATCTAGGGTGGCCATACATGGCACAGACAAATTTCTCCAACCCAGCTATCTTTTCTTTGGTTAAAGTTAATGACTCACGTAGCTGGCTGAGAATTTCTTGGAATTCAAGATTCTTTTTCATGATTTCAAATGGTTTAACTTTTCCCTGTCTTGCAAATGCAGCTGTGAAATCAGACTCTGTAAAAGCGTGATAGCCAGACAAGGCCTCTACCAGATCATGTCCGAGCTCCTCTGTGATACAAGTTACATTCATCGTCCTTCTGCTGTTGTTAGAAGACACTCCACAATCAAACCAAACCCGAGAGTTTAGGAAGTGCTTTTGATGGTAAATTAACAGAACCAACACATCAGTGTCATTCGCTCTAACCAGGATATTCTTTGCCTGATCACTACCATGTGATGTATGTTGGATGTGCCAAATAATCCTTGTGTCTGCCTCTTGATGATGGCAAGCAAGATCAGGCACCTCTGTTTGACTCAACACTGACATCCTTGCTGGTGTATTTGTAACACACAGTCTCTGCTCCGACAAAGAGAATTTTGCCTGCCAGAAGTGAAGCATACTTCTGATTTTTCCACTCATGGCATAGGAAAGATGTAAGTGATGTTTTAAACTGCTCATTCCGAAGTGCATCAACTGCCTTTTTGGGGGGACTTCTGATCTGCGCCTGTTATTTTGATGTCACTAGTTGGTACAGTTGTTCGCCATAGATGTTCACAATCTTTTATACTTTGATAGCCGTAAGTGTCAAACACCAGGTGCACTTCCTTAGCTGGTGTACTACTAGTAATGTGCTCCAGTAATTTACGTGCAAAAGCTCCGTAAGTTTCCGTGAACTTCAAAGTGTGCAACACGAACATTGCATCATATACAGCCACATCTATGTGAGGTTGACCTGTAGTTATATCATGCTCCTCGTCTAAATTCTGGTACTTTTCTAGCCTGTGCATCAACTTACTTTTGTCTGTTTTATTCATTGATCCACCATTCTGAGCAAGAGAGAATGGCACGGGAGTTAGAGGATACTCAATCGTTTTTTTCACATCACATTTTTGAACAGCTGCCATATGAATTACTTTACCAAAAGCATCTAAAGTGCATTTGGCAACCTCTAGTTTGTTTTGTTCCTCGATTTCGTTGCTTTTAAGGCAGGACGGAAGTGACTCATCAGTTTGTCGACGAACTTTTGAATTGAATACATAGGATCATCAATTCCTTCTTCAGAGAGGTAAACACAATGTTGGGAGTGAATTGAAGTCAGTTTTGGGGCCTTATTTGATGTAATTATGTATTCATTGACATAATCTACTGTTTTAATAAATGCTCTGTCGTGTTTTCCTGGATAAATATTTCTAGATGTTTCAGCGGTTGTTTCTCTTTTATTCTCTGTCTCTTGAGACAATGCAGTCTTAAGGTACTGTTTGTTGCATAGTGGTGGTAGCAAACCTCCTTTGCTATGAAATTTTCATCACCAAGTTTTAACAATAAATTCTGATCTTGAAGGACTTTTGCTGCATCTTTGATACTCTTCTCAGCGTCCTTGGTTTGGCATTTGCCCAGCGCTTCTTCTTTACCTTTACATTTTTTTTCCTTTTAATTCCACAAAAAATACATTTTTTTTCAACAACACCTGTGTTTGTTGCCATTTTCACTGAGGAGTCAGCTGGATCGTTTGATCGCAAAGTTGTTGCTTGGGGAGTTTCAGTATCTCCTGCCTTCAGGACTGTGGTGAAATTTTCGTAGCAAGCTCGGTGATAGCCATGTTTGCTTACATCAAACTCTTTTGGGAGGGATTTACAAATATTGTTGTACTTGGAGTCTTTAAAAGTTCTTAATCTTCCAGAAGATCCATCTAATATTTTCTTCCATATTGGATCAGTTAATCCGAAGATGGGTCCTGGAATATTTCTTGTGTGGATGATACAAATCTTTTTCTCAGCATTCATTTTGAATTTCAGCTACAAATACGCTAACCTGAAACAAAATAGGAAAAAAAATGTAATTACAAAAAGTATTTGTCATTAAATTTGAAACATTTCAGACAAAGATTCATCTCTAGCATAAACGGGTGAGAAGTTATGCATATTTAAATGTGGCAACTACAAAATAGCGTGGCAGCCATATTGATGACATCATCATACAACCCCACCACCACTGGAATATTGTAAGACTCACTTTTCTGAGACACTTATGTCATATATAAACAAAAAAATATTCACAAAGCTTTTGCACTCTTCGGGTAAATAAATCCTGGTCTGGCTCTGGGACTAATTGCTTTTCTTTGGATCTTCATCATAGGGTGCAAGAATACTGGTGTGTGAGTGATGCAATGGGGCTAAGTGTATCATCGAATTCTAGGCCTGTTTGAAAACCTTTCATTGCTCCACAGTTCGTGCATTGAGTTACATTCCTGCACATTGTAGAGGGTTGGACTAGATGATCCTTGTGGTCCCTTCCCACTCACAAGTCTATAATTCTATGATTCCTATACAGTAAGTTTTTCAGGACCCAGAATTTCCTTGTTTTGCTTCAAAAATATTTTTCTTCACAGAGGTTTAATGCCTCTTACCAAATTAATTTAATCCCACGTTCTTGAACATTTTAAAAGTTATTTTTGTGTGAAAGAAAATGCAGCTGTGGGATTTATACCAGGCACATTTTGAACATCAAATGAAAAGTTAATTTTGTCGTGCTGATAGCACTGAATTAAATGACATGAATAGCAGTGCAGGAACTTGACATATTAATTTTTAATAGTTTTGTAGTGCTCTGATTACAGATTAAGGCATCTTTGCTGTGATCCAAATAGAGTTGTGCCAAATGTTCTCCTGTTTTTATTTTTGGGTTGAAGATCTCCTTTACCTCCCCCATCCCCAGTATTTCTTTCCAAACTCTTAATATGTTTTTCCCAGTCCTGTTAACTGTTATTTATTTCTCTTACCTACTGCTGTTTCAATGCTTATTTGTCCTCGTTAGGACTTCTTTCTCCTTCCTGCGTGATCTTAGCCAATCAGTGATCATGTTGAAAAGCTGACAACATGGTGACACTGAATAGCCAATCACATTTGGTTGTGTGATGTTTCGAAGGAAAATGAGGCCCATTCACAGTCTGAGCAGTGTTTCCTGGATTACTCATAGAAATTATCCTGGCTAATTAAGGATTGCATATTGAATGAGATGACATCATAATATCACAGACGATTGGATTTGGTTATGTGTTGACATCAGTGAGAACAAACAAACCCATTGAAAATGAGGACAATGCTTTCTGTATAGGTAAAGCATTTTATCTCCTTTCAAAGTAATCACTGTTAGCTCCTCTACTTTTAAAAAAAAATCTCTACCCTAATTTTAAGTATATTTGCTTGGAAGAAAGTTACACTGTGTTTAGGATCATGGTGGAAGAAAGTATCTCATTTCTCAAATCATTGCACTGCCATCACAGAAATTACTTTATAGGTAAAGTACTGTTCAGGATGAGTTGCTAAAAACAAATTATTGCATTGTTTTTATGCAGAAGTAAAAGTTATGTTTGATTCTCTGTGAATGAACATGATGCAGCTGAAATTTAGATGAGTTTCCATATCTGGTTTCTGTCAAATAAAATATAGGAGATATGTAACAGCAGAGGAAAAAGAGCTGCCAAAGAGTAGATCTGTGTCTTTTCAATGCAAACAAAATCCACTTTAAAACAAAACAAACAAAAAAAAATGGTAAATTTCAGATAAGGAAGGGGAAGCGTATAAGTGTGTTGTACTGTTAAAATAAGAATATTTGAACAATCTTCTCTACTAAAATGCATTTAATGCCTTCCTCTACAATTGATCTGAAAAATACTCAACAACAGTTTCACAATTGCATACAGTTTTCTCTAGTGCCGGGATGGGGAACCTATGGTTCTCCAGATGTTGATGGACTACAGTTCCCACCATCTCTGTCCATTGGCCATGCTGGTATGGGCCGTTGGGAGCTGAAGTCCAACAACATCTGGAGGACCACAGATTCTCCATCTCTCTTCCTAGCTAGTTGGTCTGCTAATTTTAGTGGTGATTGATTTCTAACATGCTTCTGATCTGACTTGGGGAAAGTGTAGTAAGATTGATGCTTGAAGGCCAATTCAGGGAGGGGCCATAGCTCAGTGGTAGAGAACCTGTTTTGTATTCACAAGGTCTCAGGTGCTATAACTGGCATGTCCAGGCAAGGTAGGAAAAACAGATGGAGAGCCACTGCCAGCCAGGTCCTTTCCACACCTGGGATGGCCCCTGGCTGGTCCCTGTGAGTCCAAATGATGCACAGGGACTTCCGGGGGTGGGGTGTGTGTGTGTGTGTTGCCATGGGATTTTCCAGGGATAAGGCAACCCTGAAAAATCCCAAATCTTCTGCGGTCCCGGGAACTTCCCGGGACTGCAGAAGATGTGGGCGCCCATCCCAGGTGCTGCCGCACTTATGCATGGGTAAGCGCGGCAGCAAAATGGGAGGGGTAGAAAGGAAGCCCTCCATTCCTAGGATTGGGGGGGGGGAGATTTCCCTGTGGGGTGTGTTGTTGTTTTTTGCATTTACCTTTTCCGTTGGAGTGCAGGAGCGCTTTTCTCCGATGTTTGTTTTTTGTTTGTTTTTTAAAGGTGCCTGCGATGGCCCGTGAGCAGCTCAGGCCTTCACACTTCACATGTAAATTGAGAGCGCTGATCCCAGAAGCAGCTACTTCTGGGATCGCCCGCTCTCTGCCCTCTACACCCCTATGGTGAAGAAAGGGCCTCAGTTTCAGCAATATCGGGCTAGACAGAGCAATAATCTGGCTCAGTAAAAGGTGGAGTTTCTGTTTATGAATGTATGTGTGTGTGTGTGTGTGTGAGAGAGAGAGAGAGAGAGAGAGAGAGAGTGTACGCATTACAAAATAAATGCATGCTGCAACCAATGTGCAATGCTCATTCATGGATTTCTTTTTTTGCCCCATGGCTCCTGCTCACATGTATTTTAAAGAGACAAACACACACACACACACACACACACACACACACACACAGAGTTTCTCATGTGATGTAGCGCATATGCATTTTGCGCTCAGGTATGCATATTTGAATACTAAAAGTAAAGTGAGAATTAGCCAGGTGCCGGGAGCATGTCTGCAAACATTCATTGAAGTGACTGTAGCAATACACCATAGAAAGCTTTTGTGAACAGCTGTCCCAGTACTGTCTAGCTGTCAGGTGGCAGCTAGACAGAAATATGCAATTTCTGTGTATGTGATTGTCTCAAATTTATGACCTGATTCTATTTTGACTGGTTCCTTATTAAGCCAGATTTTGGAACATGTAATATAAGTAAGGGTGAAGATAGCTGTACCTGTGAACAAGAGTGGGGCAAGGTTTTCTGGCTGCGAAATGAGCTAAACTTTCTCCTCCCTTTGCCTTTGATACATATAGCCTGGAGATTGACTCCTGATTGACTCTTCTTGTTCACCACTCTCCACATGCTTCAGGTGGTTCTGTCTGTATTTTCTGTTATCACTTTCCTCTTATCAAAGGTTTTATTAGGCACTTTTTAATTTTGTAAAGCAGTTTCACACTGGTTTTATGCACCTTAAAAACTGTTCTGAAAGGGGAGGAAGTTGGCTTTGCACTTGATGCAAGAGCTGACCAAGCAGCATGATGCAAATCCAACTACTGCCAAACACACACACACACACACACACACACTCACACACACACACAAACTAAAGAAGAGGTTCCCCTGGAACATAATCCAGGTGAGAAGGCTCTGTGTATGTCAAGTGGCAGCAAACAATGCTTCCACATCACTGCTGAAGCTGTGTACATCTGTCTTCACCATTACTCTGAAGCAGCCTTCCCCAACCTGGTGCCCTCCAGATGTGTTAGACTGCAACTCCCATCATTCCCAGCCTGGTGCCCTCCTGAGTTTAAGTGCCTAACTTTACTGGAGGGCACCCAGCTGGGGAAGACTGCTATGAAGGGAGTAGAACTCACTGGTTCGAGGATTTAGTCACATGTTAACAGAAGCAGTTAAATCCTTTAGTCTCTAGCCAAAGAATGTTAGTTGCACTTAAGTCCCATTCAAATCAATGAGGCTTCCATTAGTCACAAAACTAATCTGTCCTATTGGTTTTGTTTGGTTTGGGAGCATTGCATATTTAGCAGCTCTTCATGCCATGATTTCACAGTAAATGAAATTCAGTGACCCAAGGTGTGGTGGTACGCCCTGGGCTTCTCACTTAGATGGCTTTGGAAAAGACAAATTCATATATACATTCATAGTAGATATTAGTTATGATACTCTCCACATTCAAAGGCAGTCTTGATGATTATTATAGAAACAGAAGACAATTTCTATCATGCTCTGCTTATGAGTTTCCTAGGGGACTTTACTGCCCATTTTTGGAGGCCATGTGTTGGACTAGACAGATGTTTAGTTTGATCCAGGAAGATGATTCTTGCAGGGGTTTTTTTTAACGTTTGAACTTGTTTTCTAAGCAAAGGCGATGGAAGCAGAGATAAAATGTGAGCACACAGGACCTGTAGATTACTTGAGGACAAAGTAGACAGTGGCTCAATTCGGACGACACGATAATCAATGGTGGGGTAATAATCAACTTTACAGTTGCTCATCTAGGGGGTACTCCCCCCACAACATGCTAATAAATAATCAACAGTGGTGTGGATGAGGATCAGCACTGAGTTGACTATGGCAGCATTCGGATAACACGATAGTCAAAACAACTGACGATTGTTTCCCCCACACCAGTTGTTTATTGTGTCGTCTGAATTGAGTCAGTGATGTGGGAGATTAGACCATGATTAGGTATACTTGCAGTTAACTCTCCTTGCCAAGTGGAGTGGGGCCCAAAATTAGATGGGAACAACAGCACTGGGCAAAGGGGGAAATTAATAACCTGGCATGCTGTTTTCCCAATTAAAACAGCTCTTTCCAAAGCTGCTATATGTGTTGTAGGGGAACATTTTACAGGTTTGTTAGGGATACCTACAAATTTTCTGTTACAGGGGAAATGGCAACTGCAGAAAGTTATTTTAATTGGGAAAAGGGTCTCCAACATTGTTATGGAACCAATTTGATCACCTCCCACTTCCCATTCGCTGCTATTAATATAAAGGGAGCAAACCAAAGGAGATTCTAAGCACATTTGCAGCATATTTTGTGGCTTCCTTGTATTACTGATTTCTAGAATAAAATAGTCGGAGATAGAATTCTTTTACACTTCCTGCATAGCTGCAAATGTTCATAGAGAAATATGCCCCATCAGTGCACTGATGGGGATTGGTTTATTCATACGCCAGTTGGAATGGTTTAGGCAGAATTCTGTTCTGCATCATGGCATAGAATGTTTAACATACAGATTTCACAAAATTGTCCTTCCTTTCACAATATCACAGCACTACCGCTCAGTATTTCAGTGTGCCACAGCTCCGCAGGTCATAGTGTAGAACATTCATTCAGCTTTGCTGTGTTCTTGATTGTTAAAATGTTGCTCTGACAATTGTTGATCCACTGTCTGCCCTCCCACAAGCTAAGCATTGTCCCAGTTAAGCGCAACGGTGGTATTTCTGCCATGTGGGGTATTATTGTATGCAGAGAAGGTGCAGGTGTGAGTTTCATATGGTCTTTTCCTGCAGAGTTAAGCTAGACTCCCAAAGGGAACCGAATGTTGTCCACTCGGGAAGGGCAGAAGGAAAGGAATAAGGGGGTGTCTACACCAGCCGTTTTTTGCAGGATTGTATCGCAGTCATCGCTAAGAGGCCACATGATGTTTAACTGCTCCTGTGGTGATCTCAGGTCCACCTCTCAGTTATTCAGGAATATCACTGACTGCTTTTGTCACTTTTTTTCGTCTCTCTCACCACAATCCCAAAGTTCACGGCTGCTGTGCCCCTCCTTCACGAAGCTGTTGCTGTTCGGCGCAAGTTCCTGGCTCAGTGAACTCCCAACAAGCTGCCAGGGGCTCGTCCAGTAGTTTTTTGAGGTTTGTGGGAGTGGACGTGGCCACCATTGTCACCACATGTTTTCAAAATGTCATGGTGTGTTTTGGTGCCAAGAGTGTGTTGTTGGTTGTTTTTAGTACAAACATATCTGTGCACAGCATCGCTTTTTCGATGGACTGCCTATCCACCCAGTGTGTTGCTGTGCGTTTGCATTCATGCGCATCCCTCAGGAGTTAATAAAGCACAGCCCTATAGCTGCATCATCTGCATAGCCCCACCACTTCTGCAAATCCACATGCGGAAGCGCCGTCATGGGGTGCACATCGTCCCACAACAGTGCTCCGGAAATTGCAGAAAACTTCGCCCACGTGTGCCCCATGAGTGCCGATCGTGGAAGCGGGGGAACTCGCAATCGCCCCTCCTCCCTTGCAAAAGGGTTGTAGGTGTAGAAAGGGCCTAAGTCAGATCTGGATTCTGGCTGTTTGGGAAAGAGAAGAATGCCCTCTAATACATTAACAATGCACTGTGCCTTCCTAGGGATGCACAAACAGTTTATTTCAGTTGAATTTGATAAGAATTTACCAAAATTCTCAAAGTTCTCCATATTCAAGACAAAAAGAACTCAAGATTGAAAAAAATGCGGGAGCTCTTAAATGTCTGTGTTTGAATTCCTGTTTATTCAACTATGTTAGTGCTGAGTTAGTGTTGTCACCTCTTTATTCTGATAGCCTACTCACCTTTAATAGCTACAGGGCAGGCAGGTACACATACTCCTCTCTGGGCTGAGAATAACTACATCTGTTGAATTTGCCTGGTGCAGATGGACGAGAATTTCATTTCAGTACATTTTTGATTAGGATTTTCCAAAATTCATGAAGTTCTTCATATTCGGAAGAGAAAGGCCCCAAGATGTTGAAAATTTGAGTGCAGGGAAAAGCAAATCTGACAGATATGCCTCTCCGTTTTGCTTCCTAATCTATCTGATCCAGTTTCGGTGAGAAGAGATTATACAAATCTCTGTGAAGTATCCCTTGTTCCAACAAGTCTTTGATTCTAGAGGACCCCGGAGCATCTTAGAATAGCAGTTACCAAAATGTTAACTAAGGGGACTACTTATTGAAATGTGTATACTTCCTTCTCGATTCATCCACCCCTTACTGAAAAATGTCATTTCACTTTTGACCCATTAATGCTGTAAGACATACTGATGACAGCATAATGCTCTTCCCTCAATGTAGGCCTCTTAGGTGTCTTGTACAGTATTGTCTTAGGCATGGCAAACACAGCCCTGTTTGATCTCTAGGAAAGTTCTGCTGGATGTGTGCCACAGCTCTCAGCATCTGTTACACTCATCTGTATCGATGGCTCTGTATGACAACCTTGAATCTATCCTCCACCTGCATGGTATCATTCACAGGGACAAAATAGAGGAATTGGAAAGGGAGTAATATTTTGACACTGCGGATGGTACTGAGTTGAAGAACAAAATTTCTCACATCCATTTACATCATTTCTCACAGCTGTTTGGATGGAAATCCTAAAATTCTATTAGGGCTATCACTGCGGTCTACCCCTTCTGAAAAAGTAGAGGTTTGTTCTGCCCTCCTCCTTTTCCTTGATTAGATTTCTTGGAACTGCCCAAATTTGTCCTGCACATTCAGCATATGAGGAAGTAAAAAAAGTAAAAACGAAGTAAGTGAATTGAAATTCATAATACATGGGTGGGTCCCCCCACTCCTCTCACCACCCTGCAGATTTGTGCAGTTATAGAAATTAAGCCTTGGTAAATATTGAGAAGCAGGAGGAATGAAAAATTGTGCAATCCTCACTAGAGATCTAAAAATAAAAAAGGAAAGTTGGATGAGTGAAAACTGCTAGCAAAGTATCCCTTAGAGACCGTTCATTTATTCCCAAGTAACTCAGCTGTATGAAGACCAAGATGTGGTCCCACACTGAGAGGTAACACTGATTCATGGCTTATCAGCATTGAATTCAGTGCAGTGTTCCAATACTGCAGTAAGCAGAAGTACATTCACACTTGCAATGCAGATGTGCCCTGAAGGTCAAGGTGTTGAGGGTGTGTGAAATATAAGCCCACAGGACCTTGCAAAGCCAATTAGAGACAGCCCCATCAGAAAAAGAAAGTAATGAAGTGCCACTTTGATTGAAGCATTCATGAGAAGTGACCAGTGAGGCTACGTGTGCTCTGCTATTGCTATAGCAGCAGGTCCTATTTTGTATCACCAACAGCTGGGTGTTGCCACCTGCAGAAGTTCTGCAAGCCAAACTAAGTTGTACACACATTATTTGCTTGGTTTGCATAATATATTCTTCTACTAGTTATGATGAGCGTCAAACCATTGTACAGAGCACTAAAGCCTGATTATTAGAAATCCTTATGTGTCCCACTTTGAAGAGGCCGCTTGGTGTTGCCCAAAGGCTTTGAAGCCTATTTTAGTAACCATAAGAACTAGAAATCTTTTTTTTTAAAAAAAGGGGGGGGGACACAAATGATCAAGGTACTGAATTGGATCAGAAATTGATACATTTTCCCATAGGTTGGAGACATCCAGAAGATGGATCACTTAACTAAAAAGAAATAGATATAGGTGTATGCTCACAGTTACTAGCACAGGTTAGAATGGCTTGTTCAGCATGGGTTAGGATGCGTTCTCAGGATCTGATACTGAAGATGAATTGTTCCTTAACCTGCATTAACCAGTCTTCTGTTTGTGCCGCCTAGGAATTTTAGACGATTTAACTGTAGGTGGATTTTCTTTCATGGATCTCTCCCAAGTGTGTGTGTGTGTGTGTATGTGTGAGTGGGGGAGCTGTTGTGAGTGGCTGTGTGGAATACCCTCCATCCGAGTCTGGAATTGCATGACAAGTACTCTTTCGCTGCCACACAGATTATCAGATTTATTAGTTTGGATGGTGTGGTGAACTTCAGAACCTCTCTTATTCCCCAACTCCAAGCCCCCTTATCTCTCACCCCCCCCCCCCGCACACACACACATATGATGAACACACTGACCATCTGTTCAGTGGCTGGGGAGGGGAGAAGAGACACTCCAAGTACACAACAGTTTTCTGCTCTGCTTGTGGTTTTCTCGATTGGGGCAACGGACTTCCCTCCCCCTTGAATTTATGGGTGCATAATCCTTGGTTAATCTCTTTTTCATATCAGCCTAGAAGTGTTTCTCCACAGTCACTAATGTAGATCCAAATGACGACCCCAGCATTTAAACATTATTTGAAAAATATAAACAGGCTGTTATTTTACTGCTTTGTAACAACACATTGAATGAATGATAATATATTGCTCGTATGTTAAGAAAGCCTAGATCTGTTTTATATAAATTAGTATATTCATTTGTTAGTGCTCCCTTAGAACTTTGCCCAGTACCTCTGCTCTGTCCTGATGCCGTACCAATTTCCCATGATCTTACTAATGTTAGGAAGTAGTCAACTTATTCCAAAATGCATAATTTAATTCACATGGGAAACAATGCAAAATGGTGTCTTCTCTCCTGGGTTCATAGTAAGGGAGTTTTGTCTCAAGAGGAACCATATTGTAGTTCAAAAGTCCTTAGAAATGGAACAATATTCAGGAATTTGCTGGCCTTATTCATCTATGGCAGATTGCCCTTTCCACATATTGTTGTGAAGTGCTTGGCCTTCGCTGTTCCGTTTGAGGTTTCGTGACAGCCCCACTCATGTTTTTAACAAGATGGAGGTTAGTTGTGGAGAAATAGCACCTTTTTGGAATTTGAAGAAGTGGACGGTATTGAAGAGGAATTTGATGAAGTGGACAGTGTGGACAAAAGCTTATGCCAGAATGAATGGTTCTGTTTGCACACATGGGTTAATTAATTAGCCTGTGATTTACTATGGTGCATGCCCAGTGTGTGTCATCCAATTGACCTGATTGGAAGTTGTTCCATGTCATCCTAACCCACACACTATGGGTTAGTTGTGGTTTAAACAGCCCAAAGTTAACCTAACAACTAATTATAGGTTAACTTTAGGTTGTTCAATCCATGTTTAACCTGTAGTATCCAGGTTTGAACATCATGAAGCAACCTCCAATTGGGTCAATCAGAGGTTGCATATTTAGAATGGCAGTGGCATGCAACCCATGATTTGCCACCATTTCATGTGAACCAGGTCAGCATGTTCGTCTTTAAGGTGCCACATGGGCCTGTTGTTTTTGCTGCAACAGATAAAGATGGTTACGCCCTCTGGGAATTGTTCCTTTGGAATTTGTTGCCTAATGCACACAAAATGCATACACATTTTTGTGTGAAATTGTTTTGTTTTTAAGTTGCACATTGAATTGAAATGGGAGGAACAAACTTAAGATGGAAAAAATGAGAAACTAAAATTGACTGATTTGTCTGTCTCTTGTGGTTTGCAAATTGAAGCCTTAGTTTAATTATACTACTTTGTGTGTATTGTTTGGGATAGTTTCAAAATATGTCAAATTTCTTATACAAAAAGCACTTCTGTGTAGAAAAAAGCATGGAAACCATGCTTAGATCATGTGTCTGTTCCACTATGTGAACAACAACTGAGCAGCTGTGGCTAGTTGTGGTTTCTTACTGCATGTACACTCAATGAAATAGGTATGTTAAAAGGTTATATGTGCTAACCTGCACACATTTGTATGCTTTTCCTATATAGGATGAAAATAGCCCTCAGCTTTTGTGAGCTATAAAGAATTTTGTGTACAGCTATTTAGTTGAAAACAAGAGGTGTGTGCACAAACAAGGACTTTAAATTTTATTTTTATGGAAATTAAACGGCAAAGTGCAACGTAGTGAAAGTTTATGGCAAGACAATAATATGTAGGTTCACCTCCACCCCTTTTGCATGAATGAGCCCCATATGCTATTATAATCTCTTTGAAATATATAACTTTTTACCCTGGTGCCATGGATAATTATTTCTAAAAAGGCAATTAGCAGTTGCCACGGGCTGAGATAGCAACTCCACTTTTGAGCTGCTCCTATCCCAGCAGCATAAAATAAGCACTTTAAAAAATTCTACATTTTTACAGCAAAACTATTGTGCAGTGTAAGTAGAGGAAGAATAACACTCATGACAGCAACTCATTTTGTTTGATTTATAAGGCAGGTTAGGGTGGTGTGTGTGTGTCTCAGAATATGCTCAAAGCATAGGCTTAATGATATATGATGCAGAAGAGAGAATGGCTTTAGGAACAGATTTGGAGATTTAACTTCATGGTTCTATATTTGAATTGGGCATGCCATGATTTGCCCTGGCTCAATACAGAAATGCAGTGTTTTAACTGATTTTATATATACCTGTCCCCAAAGAACACCCACTTCTCGATTATTCTTGGGCACCTCCACATGTGTCCTTGTGTTGGGACATTTATGAGCAAGAGCCTTAATTGTTTATGAGCAAGAGCCTTATTGTTTTAAAAATCACATTTGTCCTACACCAAATCTACACCAAGCAGGATATAGCGGTATGAAAGCAGTATATGGTAGTGTCAATGGGCCCCAACAGTTGTCAATGCACTTCAATACTGCTATAAAGCAGTCGTGTGGCTCCTGCCTTTTATATACTGCTTTCATCCCACTATATCCTATTTGGTGTAGATCTGGCCCTAGAAAATAGAAAAATAACATTTTATTGTCACCCTTACAATTTGAAAATGCAGAAGCCAAACTCTTGAGGGTTTTCATAGAATTGGAAGGGGTCATTTCCGCTTTCAAGTCCAAACCTCTGTTCAGTGCAGGAATCCAGTTTAAAGTATCCCTGACAGGTGGCTGTCTAGTTTCTGCTTGGTTACCTCCAGTGACCACCATCTCCCTAGGCAGTTAGTTCCATTGTCTGACTTCTCTGACCATTAGGGACTTTTTTCCGGATGTTCAACTGAAATATGCCTTGTGTTTTAAGCTGTATGGAACCGATATATAAAGTATTATGTTGCTGTTATATTATGACATGCCAATTGTTCCACACCCTTTTCCCAAGGGGGATGAGGGTAATATACCTTGGGCATGTCCTATTTTACCCTCACAATAACTCTGAGAGGTGGGTTAGGCTCAAAGTTCCTAAGTCACCTTGTAAGCATCACGGTCAATATAATTAGAATGTAAAATTGTTTGGTTTTTACACAATCTCCTTTGATTTTAGTTTGGAAAATAATACCCTTTCCCATTAAAATCAATAAAGAGGGAGAGTATGGAGAATTGGCTTGGAGGCTTATGTTGTGGTAAATTCTCTAGAATGCCAAAGCTTTACAGCATTACCTTTTAGCAGAAGCCAAAACAGCAGGATTTTGGAATTTTCTCTGGGGAACAAGGCTGCTGTTTGTCAGTATTTGCACCTGCATGAGCAGCAAAGTCTGCCTTAAACAATGCTGATCAATTCCAATTTTATTCCTGACTTCCCCTCCCCCTGACTTCCAGAAGGATCTGTCTTTCCTGTCACTCAGGATAATGATCCCGCTGCAAGCATAGCCGAGAACCCAGAAACTCACTGTAATCTCATCAAGACTTTGATTCCCCAGCAGGGATGGTTGAATTTATACAACCAGCAGGTTGGGGCACGTCAGCTTCCAACGTTGTGTGCTCAGCTAGCGAATTGGGCAGATTTCCTTTCGGCTTTTTAACTCTGTCCATTTATGGTGGCAAAACCAAAGGATTTCACTTTGAGAAGGGAGTTTAATTGACCTTAGTCATTTTTTTTATCCTTTCTTTTGTTGTTGTTACTTTTGACTGTGACTTTAAAACAAAAAGCAATGTCCCATCTCAGAATCAGGAGTCTATTATTATCATGTAGTGTTTTTGTGATCCTGTAACCTTATTACAAATTCGGGGGGGGGGGGGGTCCTGTTGAGATAATGACCTCCATCACACCTAATCCCCACACCTGGTTTGCCTCCGTGTTTTTTTAACCTCTGAGGCAAAAGTGCATCAAGCTTATGATCCCTTTCACCTGAATAGCTGCTCTTTCGCTCCTACGCTCCTTGGCTTGTTCGCTCTTCCACTCCACTCCACCCCTCCCCTTCTCTTTCTCCCTCCAGTCAGGTCCTGTCAGATGAGTACTTCAACCGGACTGCCTTTCTCCCAAGCAAAAATGGAAGGACACTTTAGTCTGGCTCTTTAGGGGCATTGAGGGAGTACAATCCTGTCTCTGCAGAGATTCAGGCATTGTATGATTAAAAAACACTTTTGCCTGGTATGCAAGGTTTGGGTTTCATATTGAGGCTTGGAGCCGGCTGCTGAGAGAGATTGCTTTTCCCTGCCAGGACCTGATGCAATCCAGTCAAGCCCCCAGTTCCTTTAAAACTACACAGAGACTTAGGGCATGTTAAATGCATTTAGGGAAAATAATCCAGACTTTTAGCGTTCTGAGAAAGGCTGGGGAAGAGGCGGGGTGCCAGCAGGACAGGCACAGCATCATGTAAGTACCATGCTGCAAATCCGCACACCAGGCATGGCAACGGTGCACTAAATGGGGAATCGTGGCTAAGAAAGAACGAATTAGGCTAGTCAGTCTATACATTACAAGCTTCCATGTGTAAGCCATTTTAAATTGCATTGTGTGGCAGTTGTTGTCAAGTGTTAAGCTGTTTGTATGTAGTGATGTACCATAAGGTTGAGCCACTCTGTGTGTGAGTGTGGCCATGTCTAAACACTGGATTTTTCCCAGGGTCGTCCCTGGGTTGTCCCTGTACATCCAAATGACACACAGGGGATCCCGGGAGCAGGCAGGGATGACCCCTCTATTTTCCCAGGATAACTGGTTTCCCAGTTATTCCCATTTTCCCTGTGGTCCTGGGACCATGCAGAGGACCGTGAGCAGTGTGGGCACCTGTCCCGGCTTGTTTCCTCCTCCCCACAATTAGTGGAGGTCAGCATAGAGGGAAGGAGCATGTCCAGGGGGAGTCTAGGGACATCAGGAATTGGGGGGGGGAGTGGGGTTAGGGCTTTTTTTTTTTTAACCATACTTTTCGGTGGAGTGTAATTGCACTCCTGGCTCCTGTTTTGTTTTGCTTTTTAAATGGCACCCGTGATGGCCCTGTTTGTTTCCGGGACATTGCACTGGGTTTGTACAGTGGGGGACGATCTCAGAAGCAGGTAAATCTGGGATCGTCCCCCCTCCCTCCCTCTACACCTTTAGGTGTAGAAAAAGACTCATTGTGTGTGTGTGTGTGTGTGTGTGCATGACTGGCTTGGAAAAATAATCCCAACTCTGTCCCAGTTAGGGATGTGCAAATCAGCAAAACTTGAGCTCGCCAAAGTTCTCCGAATTGCATCTCGAAGTTCGTTCCTACTTGAGTCACTATCATATTGGCAGCTTTGTTTTTCTCTTTTTGCACAAAAATCCATGCGTATTTTGAACATATTTTTCAAAACGTACACATCTGTTTTGCACATTTGTGAAGTATACACATACTTCTCCTGTTGATTAAAGCATATTTGTGCACATTTTTCAAAAGTAAGCATTTGTTTCGTGTGTATTTTCCAAATACCCATACAGAGTTGAATGCAATTTTATTTGGTCTGTGAATCATATTGCAAGATCAGAAATGTAGGGACTTTGACCGCAGATTGGATCTGAGTCTGTGTTCAGTGCAAAAGGTGCAAACTGGGTAAATCCTGATTTTAAACAAACTGAAACATATTCCTCATACATCTCTAGGAAAAATTTAAATTAGCTTCCATGTGGCAATTTTAGTGTCTGGACTGATCTATATTTACCAAATCCCAGCCAATGAATTGGGAGGGCTTTTGCCCTGAAATATTTAAAATAAATAAAAAAATATTTAAAATAAATAAATGGCTGAGTCTCCCCAGAGTCACCACATCGAGCCTGTTCAGACAACACACTAAGCCATGATTAGGCCATTAACCTTTTTGCAGCAAATGGTTAGTGAGTGTGGTTAAGCCATGGTTATGTAGCCACCATGGTTAGGAATGGTTCACATGACATGCTAAGTCATGGTTCACATGAGACCCAAAGCCATAATGTTTAGCTCAAAATGCTTAACCACCATAGTTTAGCATGTATTTTGAACAGGATCAATGATAATTGCTTTTTTTTTTTAAGTTACATTTTTAACCTATTGTTCCTCCAAAGTGATCACGGCAACACACATTGTTCCTGCCCATTATCCTCACTGAATCCTATTAAGGTAGGTTAATGTGTGTGTGTGAGAGAGAGAGAGAGAGGGAGGGAGGGAGACCCTTGATCGTTTGAACCCACATCTCCCCAGCCTTCCTCAACCTGGTGCTTTACTGGGAGCTATAGTCCAAAACATCTGGAAGGCACCAGGTTGGGAATGGTTGCACTACATCAACTGGCTCATAATTTAGCTTAGGGTACTGCAGGTGTTTATAGTTTCCAATGTTGACATTAACACAATACTTCGTATGACTCCTTATTTAGAGCACAGTATCTCAGAGCTTAAACAGACAACACATGTGAGAAGCTTTCAGCTCTTACTTGTGATCTCCAAAACCCAGCTAGGTATGATTGTGGGTTGGAGCAAATGGATAGGATCCGGCCATTAACATTGCAGAAGACCATGCTGTGCGCCCACTCCTCATCCTATCTTTTCCTGTTGGAGAAATAAGAAAAAGAAAGGAGAGTTTAGAACTTATCATGCAGAGGGCCTGGCAGGATGGCGCTTTTCTTGCCCTGTTCCCAAGGATGTATGAGAATTTTGGTTTTGCTCAGAAACATGTGAGCATGCCCTGTTCGAAGCCCCAAATACAATCACAATTACGAGCACAGGTCCACCAAAGAGTTCACAAATTGCTGAGTATGTGGTCGTGTTTGATTTGTGATACTTCAATTTTGCACAAATTCCCTAATTTGTGAAAATTCCCCCTGCAAATTGAATCAGTCCCACTTTAGTCTATGGAGTAAATTTGCACAAATTTCACATTTGATCGCTGCTCACTTTGCACAGTTTTCTGTTCATGCAAAGTGAGCAGTGATCACAAATGCGAATGGGAATTGGGCACAAAATGAGCAACAAGACCATGTTCAGAGAATCCTAGTGACCCCGAACATTGCTCGTTCACCCATCCCTACTCCTGGGGAAAACAAATGCTCAAAGGTGAGTGAGTTCCTTGTGCTCCAGCTGGTATAAAATTTCCTGCAAAGGCTTTGGCCCTTCCTTCGCAGCACAGCATTGCTGCCACTTTGCTGCTAAACTCCGTGGTTTCACTGCTGCAGGATGGTGGTGGGTAATCTGAATTGCAGGAGGCAGTGCGGGCTTTCTTGCAGCCATTCAGCGCACCGGGCCAGCCTCTTCCCGGCCTCCAGTGACCAATCACCAGTTGCCATCTGCCCTAGAACACCCCCCCCCCAATTTGACTCCGGAGTGAAGTCACACAGCAAAAGGGCTGTGGTGACCTCGCTTTGAAGGGAAAAGTCAGTGTAAGTCCTTGATGTTTATAACATGCAGCTTCGGGGAAAAGCCCTGTGGTGGCTGCGAATTGGCAGCTGCATCATATAACCAATGTAGCACCAATTTGCAACCACCCGGGACAAAGAAGATGTATAGACAGCCCCTTTGTCCCTCCAAATGGTATTTTGCATTTTCAGAGCCAAGGTCTGATTGAGCTTTACTTTCTCCCAATTGATATGCTGTGTTTGACTAGAGATGCTGTGTCAAGGGAGGCTGAAGGAAGCTTTCCTAATCCTGTCATTTTGGTGTAGGGAGGAAGGGGAAATATTTCCTTGTTTCCAATATCATGCTCAACCAAAGGTGTTATTTGCATGTAAACCGTCCTCTACCCTTTATGTTCCCTTGAATTTGATTTGAACATATGTGAGTTGCTTGGCATTGTTCTGAACTCAGTCTCTTTTTATTCTCAACTTCTTTATAAATTATACATCCATGTACCTTGTTTACTATCAGCAGCCATCTTACAGCCTGCACGGTGCTGTGTGAAAGGTCTGGCAGCAATATGCACTGTACTCTTGGTACGCTTTGAAAAGCATGTTTACTTTGCTTTAGTACAAGTACCTTACCTTGCAACATCTGTGTGCATCAGCATAGAACAGGGAGAGTTATAGGAAATAAATTTCCACCCTGGGACACGCAAGTATCAAAAAGAATCCTAAATATCTTTGTTGAAAGAAAGAAATCCTTAAGTTCTAGGAAAGTAAATTACTTAGATTCTCTCCCTCCCGCCCATATTTATCTGTAATAGTCATACGCAATTACAGAGTTTTTTTCTTCTTTTTCATTTCAATTGCATTGTTTTAATTCTAACATTTGCAAATATAACAGAAAAAGAAGTAACAAAAAGACAGCATCAGTTCACAATATCATTAGCAGAGATTCGGCACTCATATCTTTAATTTATGAATTAATATAAGCAGTCTATCTGAATAGGCATCCAAATGATATTGATGGCTGAAGGATATATGTTCAAAAGGTAGAGAGAGCACAAGGATACACAGACCATTGAATGCTAGATAGTGGGTGTTTATGCTTCCAGGCTTGCAGAAGAAGGGTGCAATCCTGGGCATGTTTAGACAGAAAATAGTTCTACAACTCCTAGAATTCCCCAGCCAGTGTGCATAGGATTGCACACTCTCTGCAGCTCTCAGAATCCACCCCTTTCACTGTCCATCTGTTAATTCCCACATCACAAGGAAATATAGACCTCCATCACACCTAATCCCCCCCACCTGGTTTGCCTTGCGTTTTTTTACCTCTGAGGCAAAAGTGCATCAAGCTTATGATCCCTTTCACCTGAATAGCTGCTCTTTCGCTGCTTCACTCTTCTGCTCCGCTCCGTTCCATTGCACCCCTCCTCTTTCTCCCTCCAGTCAGGTCCTGTCAGATGAGTACTTCAACCAGACCGCCTTCCTGCCGGGCAAAAATGGAAGGACCCTTTAGTCTGGCTCTTTGGGGGCATCGAGGGAGTACAATCCTGTCTCTGCAGAGATTCAGGTGTTGTATGATTAAAAAAACACACTTTTGAGCTTCGGATGCAAGGTTTGGGTTTTATACTGAGGCTTGGAGCCGGCTGCTGGGAGAAATCACTTTTCGCTGCCAGGAACAAATGCAATCCATTCAAGCCCCCAGTTCCTTTAAAACTACATGGCACTTAGGGCACATTTAATGCGCTTAGGGAAAATAATCCAGACTTTTAGTATTCTAGGAAAGGCTGGGGAAGAGGCAGGGTGTCAGCAGGACAGATATGGTGTTATGTGAGTACAGTGCTGCAAAACTTCACACCAGGCATGACGAGAGTACACTAAATTGCTGGTGTGATGGACAAGACTATTTAAAAGTACATGGGCATCTGCAAAAATCAAAGACTTCTAAAACAAAATTAATAGAAGTAGTAGCTTCCAACCAAACAGAAGCCATTACAAAGCTGACACACATCATGTGCCTCAATGAGGCATTATTCCCCATGATGATGATGATGATCATCATCATCATCATCATCTACTAAACCATCCAATAGCTGAAGCTCTCTGGGAAGTTCACAGCAATTCACAAAAATTACAAACCACATTGTACAACATTATTACAAACATTACATGAAACAACATTATAATAAAACATAGTCTAAAACTTTTAATGTACAACATTTAAAACAATTTAATCTGCTAAAAACAATTTCAGTCAACAATTTTTAATAATAGATCTGCTCAAGACAGCTGATATAAATGCCCCATCATTCATATGCCATTAAATGTGTGGGGTAGAGTATTGGTGCCAGTCAGACTTCAGTGGGAAATTAATTCCATAGTCTGGCCGATGGGGGGGGGGGCACCACTGAAAAGGTCCTCTCTCTTGTTGCCACCTTCTGAACATCTCAAAGGAGGCACTCAGAGGAAGGCTCCAGATGTTGATTGTAGTGTTAGAGTAGGGTCATGTTAGGATAGTTATTCTGTATTGCAACCCCATCTAGAACAGGCTGAGCATCCTTTATCCTGTCAGAAGCACCATCCACTAGCAGCATCTCAGTCTTGTCAAGGTTGAGCTTCAGTTTATTAGCCCTCATCCAGTCTGTTATCAAAGCCAGACACTGATTTAGCACATCCGCAACCTCACTTGATGAAGATGAAAAGGAGAAGTAGATCTGAGTATCAGCAGCATGTTAATGCCAGCACACTCCAAAACTCCAGATGACTCCACTCAGCAATTTCACGTAGATGTTAAATAGCATAGGGGACAAAACCTACCCTTGAGGAACCCCATACTAGAGAATCAACAGGGCCAAGCTGTATTCCCCAAGCACTACAGCCATCCAAGTAGGAGCAGAACCACTGCAAGGCAGTAACCCCTAATGCCAATTCAGACAGCTGCCCCTGAAAGATACGATGGGTGATGGTATCAAAAGCTGCCGAAAAATCCAGGAGTATCAACAGGATCACACCCTGGCTGCCTCTACAAGAGAGGTTTAAAGCTCTTTCAAGGCTGATTAAAATTTTTACCTCTACAAGAGAGGAGAGCAAATTGGGGGCTGAGGCGCTTTAAACTTCCGATTATGCGCATTATCGCATAATTCGTTAAACCGTGAATTTTAATTTGCGGCGGCAGTTAAAGCGCCTTACCGCCGTGTAAACATGCGATTCTCCGCATGTCAACAAGTTTAAAGCGCGTTGCGCTTCACCGCCTCTCATACAGAGGTATTAGGAGTAAATGCGCTTCCGCAAATATGCGCATAATCGGGCAGCCAGGCGCCAAAGCGAATCCTTCTAGAGGGGGTCCCTGTCTCTCTCCTGGGATAGTTTATAATAAAGGGCAGCCAAGGCTTTTTCCATGCCAAGGCCCGACTTGAACCCTGAGTGAAATCAATCCAGATAATTGGTCTCATCCAAGAGTGTCTGGAACTGACTAGCCACCACCCACTCATGGATCTATCCCAGGAAAGGAACATTTGTCACCAGCCTAAAGTTGTCAAGATCTTCTGGGTCCAGAGAGGATTTCTTCAGGAGTGGTCTCACTGCCATCTCTTTCAGATGGTACAGGATCACTCCCTCTCGCAAGTAAGCATTAATCACCTCCCTGGCCCAACCAGCTGTTCTCTCCCTGCTGATTTTTATAAGCCAAGAGGGGCAAGGATCCAGTATGGAAATGGTCGCATGAACCTGGCCAACTCCAAGCATATCTTGGTTACATTGTGACTTGACTACTATAATGTGCTCTAAATGGGACTGCATTTGAAGACTGGAAACTTCAGCTAGTACAAAATGCTGCTCTGAAGAGTTTTGACTGGTCCCAGGTTTCTGGAGCATGTTGCTCCATTGTGGTGCCAGCCACATTGTCTACTGGTCTGCTTCAGGGCGCAATTCCAAGTGCTTGTTATCACCCTCTAAAGCCCCAAATGCTTTATGATCATGATATCTAAAGGACCATTTCCTTCCATACAAATCCACTTGTCTGTTTAGGTACTGCCACCTCTCTGTTTCCCATATTTGCTTGACTGGGCTGGGAGCGCCCTTGAAATCCAGACACAATGATGATAAGGCACTATGGGGGAGGAAGGAATCTCTGAAATCACAGCACCAGATTCAGTAAATACTCAAAATGGGGTTTATTTATTCTTTTATTCATAGACAAAAAGGCAGTATTTAGAAACAGCAAAGAAGGTTCAGCATACAGAAAATATACTCTATAGCAAAAGAAACCCGTTGCAGTCACTGGCAATACTAACCCTAACCCAGGAGTCATGATGAGATGTGTCACATTTCTATTTAAATCACAGTAATTATTTCTAAATTGGCATATATATATATATATATATATATATATAATTAGCATACATACATCAGTGTCCTCTTTTTTGGTGATGCATTTCCTCATTTTGGACCACTCTAGCTGTGGAGATTTAAAATAGGGGCAGCAGACATGGTTGGGGCCTTCACTACTGCCTGAGGTGAGAAGAAGCTACTGAGGTACATGTGCTCCTGTGCCAAGGCACCTGGAGAGGTTGGGGTGGAAGCTGGGACTTCCTGCATGCTAGCATGGGCCCTAGATCTGAGCTACAGCTGTTTCCATCTTCCAATTTGTAGTGAAGGAATAGCAGTACGTTAATGATGCCCAGCTCTGATATTTGTCTTCATTTCACGGAGTCTTATTGCTTTCTTGATTTCTCACTATGATTGGGAATGGGATGTAGGCAAAACCCAGCTGCCTTTTCACTAGCTCATTCATAGTCTTGGATGGTGTGTGTTGTAATGTCACTGGACCTCTTATTGTGCCTGTCAGGTTGCAGTGGCTCCTGTACTTTTAAAAGCTGAGCAGAAGATGGATTTTTTTCAGCAGATGCAGCTTTTCCCTGTAGCATTAAGTTTCATTCTGCAAAAATACTTTCTTCTACACAAATATTAAAGGAACAGAAGCCCTGTTCTCTTTTGATTATAGACATTCTAAATGCACGCACACAGCTTCTCCCTCCAGAGAAGTGAATGGGAAAATGTGCACAATCAAGACAAGCCTGGCATGCTGTTAGTGGCTGATTCTTCTGTCCCGATGGAGGGTGTTCATCCTGTTCTGGATAGGGTTACACTCCCCCTGAAGGAGCAGGTTCATACTAGAGCCATCTTTGTCACTTGAGGCTCAGGTGGCCTCAGTGACACAGAGTGCCTTCTATTGGCTTTGCCGATGGCTTAGCTGCACCCCTATCTGGATAGAGATAGCCTGGCTTCAGTAGTTAGATTACTGAAATACATTTTATGTTGGGCTGCCCTTGAAGAATATTTGGAAGCTGCAGCTTGTGCAAAATGTGGCAGCCAGATTAATAACCGGGATCAGAAAGTCTGATAATATTACATCAATTCTGGCCTGCTTGTACTGTATGTATGTTTCCAAACCCAATTCAAGGTGCTGGTTTTAATCTAATAAACGTTTACGTGGCACAGGACTGCAGTTCCTCATGGAGCGCCTCTCCCAATACGAACCTACCTAGACACTATGATCAACATCGTAGGGGCTCCTCCGAGTGCCTCTAAAGGAGGCAGAGAGGTTGGCAACAAGGGAGAGGATATGAATAGTTTATTTTGGTCACAGACCAGTATAACAAAACAACAACAACAAAAACATATCAATAACATACCTAAAATCATTATATTAGACACAACAGTCCCAACCTAAATCTAAAATATTATTGTTCCATAACCCCGTTCAGCATCGATTTCCATTGGCTTATGGCAGCTGCACAAAAACTGGCAATTTTTTTGAGTAACTACCTGATCTAACAGTAAATTCTTTAGGTAATATTCATCGGATTACCAGGAGTTTGCTGTAAGATACAGATAATAAATGTTTGGCACAAATTCAGATAAAAGGAACAATACAACAAAACATGGCTTACTGTTTCCACGTCCCCATCTCACAATGGCATGCCCATTTTTGGTAGGACATACTTCTAAACCTTCCATCCAGTAGGGCCGAGGGCAGGACATTAAAGCCTTGCCAGTGTGAAAGCTTTCCTGAATTTGGGAGTATTCAAATCAGCCAGATATTTTGCATACACATTGTCTCTAAATTCGGGGCACATTAAAGCCAGACTCAAATGATGTTGTAATTCCAGATCCCAAATCCCAAATACATTATTGGACTGTTATTCTAGCTTTTTCATAACCAAGAACTGCTATGTCCTTTGGTGAGAAACCAGACTTTACATTTTCTCGTATAGCATGAATTTCCATTTTGCCAGGCAAGCATCAATTAAGGGAGAGGGTATTCTTGATGGCTACCCCATCACACAATTATGGAAAGTTCTCCCCAATGAGGTCTGCCTGGCACCAACATTGTCATCTTTTTGGTGCCAGGTTAAGACTTTCCTCTATTCCAAGGCATTTGACAGTATTTGATGGGGCATTTCTGTCAGTTATTTTATCAAGTCTAGTATCTTTTTATAGCTGGTTTTAAGCTGTTTTAAATTGGAGGTTTTTTTAATTTTGCATGTGAAAGATGTTTTTATTATCTTATATTTGTGGGTTGTAATTTATGTAACCTGACCAAAGAGCTTTGGCTATTGGGTGATATAGAAATGAAATAAATCTAAATAAAAATAAATAATCCTATAGACCCACTCACATAATAACAGCAACGGGCTTGCTGAAGGACAAAATACAATGAAACATTCCACCCTCCTTTATCCAATGCAATCAGGAGGGGAACACTGGGAATTTCACCAATCAGGAGCCAATAAGGGTGTAGGTGGTGCCAGTAAGTGACAGGTACCTTACACTTGACAGCCATAGGATTACAGGGGAAAAGGAAGGTGTGAATTTGGAAAGATTTTCCCTTCTACTGTTGCATAGGTAACTGCCCTGGCTTGGGGAAATGGGATAGGCAGATCATGGATTTCCCAAGGATCCTTAAAAGGGACAGCCTGTGAGGTCTTCGGCTGTTCTCCGCATCAGTGCTTAAGGTGGCCCAGGACTCTCTTGTTCACCTCTACAACAGCCTTTAGAAGCTGTTCCTGGAAGCCTAGTTGTGGGCTAATGTCTGAAAGCATTTCAAAAGAGATAGTGATTTCACAATTTCCTTTGTAGAAAAATTGCTGTATTAGTTTGTAACTGCAAAAACAACAAAGAGTCCTATGCACCTCAAAAATGAACTTCTTTTTCATGGCATGAACTTTTTCTAATTTATTTAACAAAGTATGTTACAGACCAGAGGAGGTAGAAGGTATATTGCGATCTGCTGGTATATATCTAGATTATTTACCATCGATTGGCAACAGTTGGAACTTCATAATAAGTTCAACTATTGAGCAATAAGAAAAATTGCAAGGGAAAAAAGTATCTGCCAAGGTTGGGCTTGTGTTAATTGCTTATCTCATAGACGCCATGTTTCACACCTATAAAATATTAATTGATTACCTTTGGCTGGGTGATTGAGCAGTTCTACTACCTAGTTTTAATTTTTAATTTTAATTTTATAGTATCTATTACTTGTTTATTATTCTTTGGTTTGAATGTTCAGATTATCCCAGTGTATGGCTCATGGAGTGTAGTAGGTATTTAGATCCACCTTCTGAATCACCATGTTGCATCTGGCTGTTTGCCCCAAGACATGGGCCCGGTTCTCATGTAACAATAACACATAATATGGATCAATTACGGGTTGTTATTGAATCATGGGTTGTTGTTAAATTGTGTTGTTGTTACGTGCAAACCCGGCACTATAGTTTAACTATGGGTTGTTAACCATGAACAACCCAGGAAAAGAACCCATGGTTTGTTGTTGCCTTGTGAACTCTGGGTTGCTCATGATAAACAACCCATAGTTGTACTGTAGTGCAGGGTTTGCATGTAACAGTAACCCATGATTCAACAACAACCCACAATTCAACGACAACTCATACTCAATCTGTACTCTGTATTGTCATGCCATGTGAACAAGGACATTATTTTCCACGATTCCAGTTGATGAACCTTTGAATCCTAGTAAGAAACAAGATACACCCCATAAACTTGAAATCTGCTCAGCCCTGCTCTAGTCCATGGAAGCTCATGCCACAAATACTTTTTTTTTGCAAGCATTCTAGTTGCATGTACGTGGAACCAAGTCCCACTAAACTCAGTGTGCTTACTTTTGAGTAGACAGCCAGACATAGGATTGCACTGTATATTAGTCTTTAAGTGCCATTGGACTTTTGATTGAATTAATTTACATTTTGATGTCTTTGACAATTATTTTTATTATTTCTTTATTTTAACAAAAAGTCCTATTACCAAATATGTGCTTCGTGGCTAAAAAATTCAACTCAGTTTCATGCACATTCACCAGATGGGTTATATTTTGGTTCCGTTGGTGGAGCATGCTTTGATTTCCAGTGGTTCACCCAATAGCTGTTTTGAAATACAATGATGGAATATATATTTTTAAAATTGCTAAAATTACACAGTTTTGAGGCTGGAGTATTTTGTTATACCTATCAAGCACCATGAGTTATTGTATAATGCTAAGATAATTAAAGCTTCAATCCTATACACACTTGTCTGTGAGTAAGCTTCATTGAACTCAATGGGACTTGCTTCTGAGAAGATATGGATAGGATTGCACTGCAAGAGTATGGCCGACATGTAAAGGAAGAGCAAAAAAACCAGATGAATAAAAACAAAGAACAACTCTTACGATGCAATGGAAAGAAAGCTTAACTTGTTTTCTTGCTTTTTTTTTATAGAGAACACCTGTTCCCAGCGCTGAAGCATTCCGATGGTTCTTTTAAGCAGTAGTATATCTTATTTTCAAGGCAGCCTGAAGTGAATGGCAAGCTAAAGTCTTGTTTTAAGAAACTGCTTAGTCCACCACTGAAGAATATATTCAGATACTATTTTCATTTATGTATAGGGGTTTCCTCAAAAACAAACAAACAGCAAATTATGAAGTAGAGTGGTCTCCAGGTAAGAGGGGTGGTGGGTGGGGAAACAGCTTTGGAGAACATCTCTGCAATTAAACAGAACTTCCCCCACTGAAATGCCTGAACATAAGATAGTACTGTTTTAGCTCCTGTCCCATCATTCTCACAGTCCGACTTTCTCTGAATGATATGCTCTCTCTGTGCATCATTGTTCACTGTCTTGTGTTTTCATGCTCTTCAGACAACCCTCCTGCAGTCACTTAACCCACCCCCTTCCCAGAACGACGCAGTTGCATTATTTGCAACTGACTCCAATCTTAACTACTGCCACATGCTTTCCTCTCTGAAAAAGAGAACACTCAATATAACAGAGCATTAACCAGCTATTGTGAGGACCACTCTCTTATCAGGAGACCACCATTTCTGGAACCCTGTGGAATTGGCCAGCTTCCTCACATTCAGTACACCAATTCTTTCGTTGATGTAATTTAGCTATACTAGTGAAGTTGTTGTCTATTTTTAAAGTGGCTGTAAAAAAAAAAAATGTTTGGGTAAACCCCTGCTATAAAATAATGTATCTTTACAAAGTACCATATCTATACTTCATTTTCCAATATATGTGTTTCAGTACTGTAAACTGTACAGATAGCAGCTTGTATTTTGTGTGTTTAGGCACAAGGAGACAATCATGTCTGAGCGTCTACGGAGATTAACTGTTTGTACACAACGGTGTGGTTCTGCAAATTAAATTCAGAGCAATAAATTCAAGCTTTAAGTATTATTATTTTGCCAGTTGTCCCATAGCAGCAGCAGTGGGAGTGGCAACACTGTTTTTACCATGCATCCTTCCATTGATACCCAATGCGAAGTTGTGCAAGAGTAAAGATTATGGTGCATCCAGCCAGCCGATACCTTCAGACCAGACTGTTGTATGAAAGGGAAGTCATTAAATTGTAAACGTTAAATCTTCATGAGCACTATATTAGAGTGGCAATTACACACTTGCATTGCTTCAGAAAGAGCTCTTCAGAATAGGGATACCTCCAAAGCATACACTGTCAGTCAACTGATTTTGTCCTGCACCACAAAAATAGAGTTTACAGCATAGGTGGACAGTCAGAATCCATTTTACAAAGAGTTATATCAAAGTTTTTTTTAGGATACAAAATTAAAAGAGAACCTATATTGGGAGGAGTAGAGATCTATCACTCAATATATTTACCTTCCTACTGGAAAGCGCTTTACAGATCATTCAACGGAGGTGGAGGGAGACACTTTATATAATATATGAAACTATTTTTGTTCTATGTGCAGCATTTGGTTTTTAGACTAGTTTGTCAATTTAGTTGGTCTTCTCTGAAGTCTCTGCAGGACATGCGGGCCTGAATATTTTTAAGGTGTTCACAAATGTTAGCACTTTTTAATAAAATTAAAATTGAAAAATGAGTGATTTCTCACCTGCTTGCCAGCCTACTTTCCTCCTGCCTAATTTTCCCCATACTGGCCTCTGTGGCAGTCGCTGGAATTCTTCAACATCGAATTTCAGCTGTCCTTACAATACACTTGATTTGTTGATGAATTAAATCATTCAGAAATAAAACAACAGAATGTAGGATTTTTAACCTCATCCAGATTACTTCATCACTGTAACCATCTTGTCAAAATCCGTGCTTTGTGTAATTAAAAATTTACATGTGATAGTAGATGGATGGGGGGAGGGTGATGGGGGAAGTGTTTTGGAATGCTGATGGCTTCAATTGTGCTACAGACAACTAGAGAGCGGAGTGAGAGTGAGAGAACTCTCCTAAAACTAAACAATTACACTTACCTCCTTTAAAAAGAATATTGCCCTTATGATTGCAGAGAGAGAAGGAAACCCAGAAAAATACTGACAGATTGCTGGAGGTGGCTTGTATGGGGTTTCATTTGCTTATCATGGGAATGGTTGTTATAATGCTTCTATTCAGCACAGCTCACACTCCTGTATTGCTCTTCCTTCCAAGGATGAGATAGCTCAGCACTGATGGGTCACTCCTTAATATACTTTTAACTTCCCTTGTTTTCTCACTTTTGCAAAGCATATTTAAGTTGAACACTCTGATCTACATTTGCAATTGTGAGCACAGAACCAAGGGGTGGTAGATTTTCCTGGCCAAGTAAGTTAAAGCAACTAGATGTGATCTTGGACACAGAGAGCTTCATGAGACCTTCCCTTCCCTAACTCCTCCCCCTCCTCAAATTAAAAACACAACATCATTTTGCATCAGGAAGAAAAAATCACATTTATGCTTACCTGACTATTTTGCATAATGTATTCTTATTGCAGAATGCCTTGTTACAGGATATGGGATATTCAGTTCAGAATTCTAATGCACACACAGACATGCTATTAGGAACATATGTCCACATAGCAGTTTCTTTCTAAATGTTAGTAATGGGGTCGTTTTTTCTTTTCATTTTACTGCACGGCAAACTCACAAGCTTGAAGTGTACTAGGTCTTTCAGAGAATAGGAAAGTATTATGATGCAACCTTCCCTAGTATCTTCTAGATGTGTTAAACTACAACTCTTATCATCCCCAGCCAGCATAGCCAACACATCTGGAGAGTACCAGATTGGGAAGGCTGAAGGCCATCACTGTGAATCATTTCCAGTTTCTGACTTGTTTTCAGCTGCCTTTAAAACCAGGAGCTTTATTATTAGATTATATTTTTGATATCATTTTTGTGTCTCTTTAACCCCTGAAAGTAACATTTGTAAGATAACACCTGGAGAGTAAATTGGTTCTCTCTTGCCACATAGACCACGGACATGATGTGCAATCCAGAAAAAGTGATGCTTAAATCCCATTGAAACCAGTGGAATCTAAGTGCTTAGAATGTGTTCTTAAAACAGATGGATTTCTCTGAGCTATGTGGGTATAACATTCTATGGATGAAATCTGTGTGATTCCAGATTATTTGCACTGCTCAATGTGGTACATTTTTGGAACATTTTCTGTGTGGTTTTCTACCAGAAAGCCTGCATGGAAGAGCACAGTCTTTCTATGAAGAGTTGTAACAATATAAAGAAAGGGCTAATTCTAATATATGAGAAGTGTTTGAGTGAATGTTCCCATATCCTAGTAGGAGATGTCTACCTCTCAGATGGGCTGCACTTTGATGTATTTTTTTTTTCATTTTTATGTACACCGATATGTCAAGTGTTATGGAAATGGTCAAGAACCATGAAACAAGCAGGCAAGAGATAATTAACAACTTAGGATTGTTTAGGGCAGGTAGGACAGGAAGAGTGTGGCGAAGCAGAAGCAGTACCAAACTTGTACAATGTAGAAGGCTGATACATTGCTGATCATTTCAGATGCTACATAAACCTGAGCTGCATGCAATGAGATATCACATCCAGATATCACATCGGTAGATACTGGTAACTGCTGACCCCTAGAATCTGGGTCCATGGGGTGTTTTGACCCAAGCTGATGCCTCCCAAGACATGGTCCAAGATTTTGCTGCCCAAAGTGGCTGCCATAAATGATCTGAAAGGTGTGCCACAGCATCTCCTGTGACATCACAAGAGATCTTAAAAGGTCTTTTACTTTTAGCCAAGTGGTGACCTTTGGGCTACATGTCGCTTCTGCTTCCCACTAGCACTTCATAGGTGACATGTGGTTGACACTGGCGTGTTAGATGACCAGGCTTTGCAGTAGGTAGGGTGGCTTCCCAAGATGTTCATGGGGATATCCCATGGGAAAAGGTGCTTGCCCATGGGGAACCCTCCTATGCTCCTGGTTGTGTGCCATCCTGAATGAATCCTTTAGGGTTGCTCTACCTTAATTGTTGAGCAGTGGAGCTATACATGGCTTTTTTTTTTTCTTTTCATGAAAAAAATAAAATAAAAAAACTAACAACCTGATCATTGATTATTCATATATTAAATGTTTGAAGCCTTACTTGCCCATCTTGGTTGTTGAATTTGCCTTGTTTGGAAGGAACGTTGTGATCACTGTTAACAAAAGTAGGAACAGATGAATTCAGCCAAGGCTACACTAGGTGTACAATGGTTCATAGCAATGTACTTACTGTCTTATACCCTGATGTTGCATGTGTCAATGTGGTTTCATTTCTGTTTTTTTTTGTTTTGATTGATTTTAAAAGAACTGATGAATTTGTATATTGTAATTGTGATGTTTAACATGTCAAATCCAAACTGTTAAAAATACCAAGTCTGTTAATTGTTTTTTTTTAAAGAACATGAATATATTTACTTTCATTCCCCCAATTATTATTAATTACTTTGAAAGTTTTAGTATAATTTTACAGCATCATTTCTCATTTCACTGACACAATATTTGTATGATGTAGTGCATATATTTAGAGTGTTTTGGTTATGGGTGTTTTGAAGAAGGAAATCTGTATTCTGGCTTTTTCTCCTCAATGTGGTATCAAATTATTTGTAACATAGATTATTGTTAGGGTTTTGAATCTTATTTATATTCTCCAAAAGCTCTTTAGGGCTGCAATCTGTTACATACTTACTTGAGAGTAAGCCATTCGGAACTCAGTGAGGCTTACTTCTAAGCAGGCATGTATAAGATTTTGCTGCAAATAATTTAAAATTTGTAATATGATCTGATTCTTGCCAGAGTACTTTTACTTTCGGTAAAGGGGTGTCTCTGTATGAACCAGTGGATGCAATTGCAGAGATCCCTGTTCCATTGAAGTGAATGGGGAAGCCAAGCACGCCTCATGCAAGAGTTCTGTGCATGCCTCACAATATATGTAAAGCTCAAGGTTGGGACTTTTAGAACTGAGCACGAAGTATGCCAAACTGAATACAATACTTGTACCATAGCCCAGATAAACCTGTTCAGTGATAACATTGCAAGCTAAGCACACATAGGCATTATAAGAATTAATAATAGTCAACTCTATAAGAGAAAGGAAATATTCCCTTTTGTTTTAAACCCCCTGGTATGTAAGTCATACAATTAATACTAAAGCATATGAAGTCTTTAAGCTGGCTATGTCTGTAATCAAATAATGAAAGAAGAAAAAGAAGAAAGTAATTAAATGAACATACCATCCAGGGTCGAATACATCCAGCAAAAAACAGTGGTGGGTCTTTGATCATGGTTGGATGCATAGTGATATCAAACGGTTGGTTCTCATGTAGCAGCTAAATGTTTCAGATTTTGTTTTTATTAAATTTGGCAGTTTCACACTGAGATCTGCTGATTCCTGGCAAATAAGAGACAGCTCAAATGTGAGAAAGTATTCCATTTTCACAATTGCAGGGAGCTAGGGTTACTTTTTTCCCCTCTCAGAAACATGGACCACAAAAATGTACTCCTTTCACACTGTTCTCCTATTTCTGAACTGTGCAGTTATCTATTAAATTTTCTAATAGATCTTTGTGTAAAGTGTATGTATGCTTGTGCAATTATGGAAAAAAGCAGTTTTGGAAAATGGTGTATTTATTTCAAATCACTTATGGGGCATGTACAAAACTGTATAAAACCATTCAATTTGCCCAGTAAAGTTGTTTTTGTGATATTTCTGTGTTGTTGAATAAAGGAATTTAGTACTCTAAAGAGCTCTCTTTTTCCATGGACAGATTTTGTTTGAGGGATCTTAATTAATAAAGTTATTCATCATTCAAAATAATAAAAAAAAGATTCAAATTTTTAATTCATACTTACTCCAATAAATGCAATGAAGTTTTGGATATGCATAATGTTCTTGTTCTTTATTAGTATTTGACAGATATCTTCTGAATTGTGTACATTTCAGCTCCATTATAAATGCATATTAAAAACAAAACAAAAGTCTGATATAAATCTTTGGATAATTAAAAATAGTTATTGTTCCAGTTGCATATATCAAGGGGATTTAAAGACCTGCCATACAATTAATTCCTCAATACTTGGCCTGTTTGGATAACGGAAAGTTGACAATTATTGGAGAAATGTATAGAAAGCTGGGATTGCATTCCAAACAGCTACAATGTCAAAGTGATATTTTCCTTCAGGTGAATTTAACCATTTCAATTATGATGCTGTTTTAATACCAGCAGTAGCACTTTACGCCTATTTTACTGCTTCTTTGTACAAAGTCCTATTCACTAGATGCCTTGTCAACTCCAAGAGGTAAGAAAAACAGGTTCCTTCACCTTATAAATCCATAGTGTGGTTACCAACACCTGGAATAACTTCAAACAGCTTAAACGTTTTTGGCCACAATCCAACACAGTGCTGAGTGCACTTAAGTCCATTGATGTCAATGGGCTGAGCATGCTTCACTTTTTGTTGGATTGTAGCCATTGACTACAGGATCCAAGGACAACACATACCTTTCTGATTTTATGAAGTTTGGAATCATATTCTGTGGAAACTAGTGTAAAGCCCATGTTGCCATGGGCACGAATACTGCTGCGTTCCTGCTTTTTTGCCCCTCTTGTCACAGAGGGACTCATGAATAAGGCAAATGTCGCTCATGCATAGTGAATCCCCCCCTTTAAATTTGCATGTGGTATGGCCCCCTCCCTCACACCCCTCCATCCCCTTCCCCACTGGCGGCAACAGCCTAACCACACAGCTGCACCTGGGGCCCACCAGTGTGCCATTCTGATTGGCTGAGCAGGGCTATCCATCATCCCACCAGCGGAGGCTCTGCCCTGCCTGTTTGGTGTTGATGAAATTAATTGCTATTAAAGCTCAAGCTTTGAACTGTTTCAAACTTTTCAAATTGTCTGCATGTCTACACTGCTCAAGCTTCAATTCAGAACAAAAATTAATAAAATCAGTCTGGTAGAACTTGGGTAATAAGCCTTACACGAGCTTATAAGGCTTACTAGGAAACCATAATAGTTGCATCAAATGCTATTTGTTAAAAGTTTGAGAAGATAATTTTGTTGTTGTTGTTGTTGTTTTCTTCCTCTCTAATACCTAGCATTTTTTCCCCAACGGAATGTTTACTTTGTTAAAAATACAGAACAGAGTTGAAAGTATTTGGAGCCAGACTAATTTGATGGCCCAGATCTTCATTCAGGTTTTTACGGTGATATGGACTGGAGAGGTTTGCAACTAAGCAATACAGAGGGGGAAATACTGTCCTTTCAAGGCATCAAGCAGATTGCGGATTACTTCAAATAATGGGAGAAGTTTACCAGATTCACGCTACTATGCTGCTTTTAAGTGACTCATTTTGGGAGGATGATTGGAGTGGAAGCGAAAAAGTTTCCTCTATTCCTTAGTTTAAATTCTTGCTGCTTGCAGTTTAAGAAAAATAAAATACTGGTGATGAGCATCCTACAAAATTTCCTTTTTTGTTGTTGCGGGAACTATAACACCAAATTCAAGAATGACTATTTAGAGCTGCTCCTTGGCTGTCAAGTGAGATAGTAGGTTAAGAACGTGCCCCTTGGAAGATGGGTTGCAACTGCTGCTCCAGCACAATGTCACACACACGGTGGAGTTGCACTACTACCACTTATGGACCTCAGAAGTCACCCACACACCCACAGTACTATACCAACAACAACCATCACTGCCAAACACACCCTAGAAGCCAATATGTGACAACACCCTGTGGCACAATAGAAATGGAATGAGGTAAGCCGATGTTCCCACTGTGATGGGTGATTTCTATGCCAAGGCTAGCAATGGTGTGGTGTGGTTGTGATTTCATGTTCAAGCAATGATAGAAGCAATTTCACAGTGACATCTGTAGAAATAACATAAAAGCCAATGTGGCTAGCCTTGCCAGAAGACACATCTATAGAGCCTGGTCATCCTGCCGCAATTTACCACATCCTAAGTCCCCTCCCTGCTGCTGCTGTCCTCATGCATGGAAAATGCTAAGCAATGCATACTGATGGCCAAACAACCCCCATGGCCATCACCATGCTCAGTACACAACACATAACCAGGTAACCAGGAAGGAGACAATGCTGCCCTCCCAAATGCAGACCTCTATGGCGAAGTGGGCTAGAAAGAGGGCAGCAACTTACATCTGTCTATAGCAGGCGTGCAGAGCCATGAGCCTGGGGGACAAATCCTGCCTGGGATTCCCAGATGGCCATGCCCCCCTTCCTGACCCAACCCCCTTTCCTCCGACCTCCAATAGTTTGGTAGTTTCCTGGCTTTTGTGCCATTTCCCTCCATTCTACAAGGACGAGATGCATCTCCTAAGGCTTAGTGACTGGCAGTAAGAGCTTTCAGCTAAAACATGCAGGTATTTTTAGCTCTGCCCCTTTTGCCTTCAGCCTTGCCCACCACTGCAATGTGGCCTCCCCCCAAGAGCTTTTTCAAAGTGGAATTCAGCCCTTGGACTGAATATCCCTGAACATTAGCAACAAACTCCCGGACTTCCTGCAGACAAGTTTCAAATACCCTGGCAACCCAACCACAAGCATACTTAAGCCGTTTTTTGTAGGGCAGGGGAGCACGTATCTAGGGAAGGAAGGACTGTCATTCCAATCACAATAACCAGTCAGCTCCATGACACAATGAGACAATATGCATTGAACACCTGTGCGCTCCCCGGGAAAAGGTGTTTCGTGAGAACAATGTTATTGCACAGACGCTCATCAGAATACTCCCAGTAATAACAGTCTGATTGCAAGGGTGACGAGCAAATATTAAAATGAAAAACAGCCCATGAAAGAACACTGCAATGTGGTGACAAGTTTGCAGGACACTTAAAATGCAATCCTTTGGACGTTTAGATAGAAAAAAGTCCAGGTCTGTGTCCGATTCAAAGTGCTGGTATTAACATTCAAAGCCCTAAATGGCTTGGGGCCAGGTTATCTGAATGAACACCTCCTCCCATATGTACCTGCCTAGACCCCAAGATCATCTTCAGGGATCCTTCTCCATGAGCCCCTGCCAAAGGAGGTGAGGCAGGAGGCTACCAGGAGGAGGACCTTCTCTGCTGTGGCACCCTGGCTGTGGAATGAGCAACCCTGAGAGGTTCTCCTGGCACCTACATTATACTCTTTTTGACACCAGGTGAAGAACTTTTTATTTTCCCAGTATTTTCCCAGTTTAACATCTTAGTCTTTTAACTTTGCTGTTTCAAATCTGTATTTTAAATCTGTATAAATCTCTGCATTGCTGCTTGGTTTTATCCTGGTTGTATTTTTATATTGTACTTTTATATTGTGTTTTTATACTGTTCCTTGTTTTATACTTTGAATTGTACTTCGTGGTTATACTTTTTGTGAATGGCCCAGAGAACTTCGGCTATTGGGCGGTATAGAAATGCAATAAACAAACAAAGTCCCACAACTCCAACATGGCTGGCTTGGGCCTGCTTGGAATTGTAGTTCATTTTTCTGTCTAAATATGCATAGGATTGCACCCTTAGAGGATAAAGTCATTCAGCTTCACGTTGACTTGAATGCCACAACTGATGCACTATCTGTTGTGGTGTCTAGTGCATTGTTTTATCCTGTTTTGTAGGATCAATTTCAGTTTCTGGAGCCTGAGGGTGTAGACAAGATGCTTGCATCTGAACTGCCGACTATATGGTCTCTTGACCATTGGCTTCTTCAAGCTACTAGTAGTGGGGGATTGACCAGATGGCTAAGGGAATGGTGAATGCATCATTGTGTCATGATGGGGCCCCCTACTGGCTTGGAGGAGGCAATAGTGAAACCACTTCTGGGGGGAAAAGAAACCTTCTTTGTCCCAGAGATTTATACCAACTATTATTCAGTCACAAATACCTCTATCCTGGGTAAGGTGTTCGAGACAGTGGTGGTGTCTCAGCTGCAAGCATTTTTGGATTATCTGGTTCCATTTCGGTTTGGGTTCAGGCCCAGTTTGGGGACAGAACCGACCTTAGTCATCCTGATGGATGACCTTCTTTGGGAGAGGGAGAGGGGAAATATAGCCTTTTTACTTCTTCTTGATCGCTCAGTGTGTTTTGATACCATTGACTGCGGTATCCACTTGGACCGTCTCCATGAGTTGGGAGTTGGAGGCACTGTCTTACAGAGGTTTGACTCTTATAGGGTTGGCTCCAGAGAATAACGTCGGGTGACTGTGCCTTGACACCTTGGCAGCTGAACTATGAGGTGCCGTGGGGCACTATCTTGTCCCAGTGTTATTTAATATCTTGGGAGTGGTCATGGGGAAATTTGGGGCAAGGTGTCAACAGTTATGCTGATGACACCCAGCTCTATTTCTCTGTGGCATCTGAATCGGGAGAGGCCATGCATATTCTGAACCAGTGCCTTGGATGTAGCTACAACTTGGAAGAGGGCAAATAAACTGAAGCTGAATCTTGATAGGGCAGAGACTCTGTGGGTAGGTGGTTCCCAGGTCTAGGAATTAGGTTGTTTGCTTATTTTGGATGGGGTTGCACTCCTTCTGAAGGAACAGGTGTGTACTTTGGGGCTGCTCTTGGATCCATCTTTGTCACTGGATGCCCAGATGACCACAGTGGTCTGGAGAGACCTTTATCAACTTCAGTTGGTATGCCAACTATGCCCATTCCTGGATAGGAGCAGCCTACCCATGCTGATCCATACATTGGTACCTCATGATTGGACTACTGTAATGTGCTCTGTGTGGGGCTGCAATTGTGCCTTGTTTGGAAGCTGGAGCTGCTGCAGAATTTATCAGCTAGGGTGCTCAACGGAAGATCCAGCTATGTCCATATAACTCATGAGTTTAAAAAAACTGCACTGGCTGCCTATTAGCTACTGAGCCATGTTCAAGGTTATGATGTTGACGTACAAAGCCCTAAACAACTTAGAGCAGCATACATAGCAAACTTCCTTCCCCCATGTATACCCAGTTAACCTTTGGTATTTTCAGAGGTGGCATTGCTGGCTGTTCCATGACCAACAGAATTGTCAACATGTAATATCTCAAAGATGGGACTTCTCAGTGGCAGTACCCAACCTCTGGAAAACCCTCCCCTGTGCAGTTCAGGAAGGTGAAAAAGTGGTCTGTTTCAAAATCTCCTGAAAATGCACTTCTTCACCAAGGCCTTCTCTGGCTTGTAAATAATTGCTGTTAATCATACACTGCTCTGTTTTACTGCTCTGGTACTGTGTTTTGTATCATTATTGCAATTTTAAATGGTTTTACTCCTGTATTTTAAATGTATTTGTTTTGTTATTTTAATTGTAATAGTTTTTGATAGTGTATTTAAATGTATTTTTAATATTTATATGACAACCATTTCGAGATGTTTTATATTAAAGTATATATGTGCTATTAATAAATACATCTCTAGCTTAATTAATTAATTAATTAATGCAGAAAGGTGATGACTGTTCAAAACTTATCATGGGGAGATGCTGAATTTACTGACACAGGCCGGGCAAAGTTTACCTTTGGAGTAACAGTAGGAATGGACAAGAATTTTCTTTATGTATGCAAATAATGTGAAGATGTCATGCTCATAATCCTGAACGTAAGCACAAACAGTAGCATTTTCTTTTTGGAAAAATATTCAAAAATTCACAAAAATTGTACTTACGTTCAGAAAAAAATGTGCATTCTTACATTTTTAGGCAATGTGGTGGGAGAGGGAACACTTTTGAAAAATATGCATAGAACTGTGCACTCTTCCCATTCGAGTGAGATGGAAGATAGATGGAAAGTGGAGATGGGAGCAAGACGAAATGATTTTGAAACTGCATTTTGGAGAATTTTGACAAGCTCGAAAATTGCTGAAATTACTGGTTATAAAATCCCAAAGCAACAATGATTTTGGGTTTGTGTGAATGGTGGGCAAGGGAGAGGAGTATCAGGGCAACAGGAATCCAAATCTCCTACTTTCATTGCAACTGTCTTAATGGGCAGTCACAGGGGCAGACTTATCATGGGGAAGAGATGGGTGAAATGTTTGTTTAATTCAGTTTTTATAAAAACTTATGTAGGGTGACCATATGAAAAGGAGGACAGGGCTCCTGTAACTTTTAACAGTGCTAGTCAAAAGGGAATTTCAGCCCATGTCATTTGTATGCAATTAGTTCCTGGTGAAATTCCCTCTTCATCACAACAGTTAAAGTTGCAGGGGCCCTGCCTTCTTTTGTATATGGTCACTCTAGTATAGTGCATGCAACTTTAACTGTTGTGATGAGGGAATTTCACCAGGAACTAATTGCATACAAATGACACTGGCTGAAATTCCCTTTTCTCTACAACTGTTAAAGTTACATGAGCCCTGACCTGGATTTTATCTGGTCAGCCTACTACTAGTAACAGTAATTTGCCATTAGCAGTGCTGGCTCAAGGTTTTTGAGGGCCCTTGGGCAAGTCCCCTTCAATGGCCCCCTCCCTCAGTTGCCAGCTCTCACTGCCCCTTGTCCTCTTCCTCATCATTGCTACCATTTACTCGTTTGACAGTGACTGAGTAAGCAGTAGTGTCTATTGTTCCTCCTTCTTACTGCCACCTTTGTCTGGGCAAAAGGCAGGTGATCAATCAGGTTACAAAGGTGAAAAGAAGGAGCAATTCCAGGGGGTTCTTGGCACTGGGCCCCTTGGGGTGTGGACCCTGGGTAGGTGCCCAAACATGCCTACCCTGGCCATTAGACCTCCAAGCACCACAAGTTCCAAATCCGTCTAGGCACACAGATCTACTTGTACAGATATTTGTCTCTTGTTCATAATTTAGAGGGCTCTTTTTCTGCTCTAGCCTGTAGAGTCCTCTATAACCTTTATTTTAGGCATTCTCAATAAATGTGTGAGGTAGATCCCCATTATTCCCAGCTGACAGAAGGACAGAATTGGGATTGCCAGGCAGTGAATTGCCCAAGGCCACCCAGTTAGTTGTTGGCTTTGCCGTGATTTGAATTAATGCTCCCTGAGTCCAACACGCTATTCATCGGACCAGACCGGCTCTCAGTTTAATCTCATTTTTCTCAGAAAGAAAATATTATTCTTCAGAGCCACACGTAAGGGGAAAACTCAATGGATTCACAGACTCAGCATGGCTGCATAGATAGTCTTATTATAAGAACTGAGCCGCTATGTTGTTTTAACCACTAGCCAGTTCCTCTTCTGAAGCATTTCTCCAAGGGATTGCTCTGCAATTATTAATGGCACGATCCTGCAAAGTTCCACATGCTTGCCCAGAGATAGTGATCATCATTAAATTCTCACTTGCAAACTAATCAGGTTCTAATTATATGCATAACTCTTCCTTAAAAGACAATTATTAGTATAATTATTTGGATAAGGAGGAAGGAAGTACTGAAATCAACCCAACTAAGATCTGGCCCTTTGGAGGTCATCCATGCTCTAAAAACCTTGCTGTTTAGAAAGGGCAGTATAAGCATTGTTTGGGAGGGGAGGCAATGATTAAGTGATTTCTCAATGTGTGATAAGCCATTAATAGGGACAGAGGGTGTTTCCAGATGGACAGCTCCTAGCGCTCCCAGCCGAAAAGCATTGTGCAGCTATTCAATTTCCCCTTCAACTTTTTTTTTAATGATCATAGGGCTCCTGTATCTTTAATAGTTGTACAGAAAAGGGAATTTCAACAGGTGTCATTTGTATGCATGCAGCACCTGGTCTTCTTCATCACAACAGTTAAAGCTGCAGGAGCCTTGCCCTCTTGACCAAATACAAAAGAGGGCTCCTGCAGCTTTAACTGTTGTGATGAAGAGGGAATTTTACCAGGTGCTGCATGCATACAAATGACACCTGCTGAAATTCCCTTTTCTATTCAACTGTGAAAGCTACAGGAGCCCTGTCCTCCTTTTCATATGGTGACCCTACTCAAGCACCAGTTCCTTGAAACAAATGTGATTTCTGAGTCTGCCCGGATGATATGTACCAATATCTCCCTCAAAGGTCTTTCCAGCACTTGTATCCCATCCTTCCTCCCAGGAGTTCAAGTGTCATTTCATCCGCACAACCCTATGATGTAGATAAGACTGGGTAAAACCAAATGTAAGTCCAATTTAGAGTACACCCATTGAAATGAATGAGATTTACATTAGTCATGACTAGTTTAAATTAGTCCCATTCCTTTCAATAGGTCTAGTCTTGAAAGTGAATGACTAGAGGGTGTGAGGGTTAACCCTCCCATCTTCTCTAGCCAAGGAAGCCACGATTTCACAGTGACTGTATTATTCTGCACTTCAGCTGGTGCATGTGTGGGACACTTGGCAACAGATCACGACTGAAAATGGATCCTGCAGTCAAGAGGGCTCTGGCAAATATCTCTGAAGAGGAGCAGCAGCCCTGGTTGGTATGTGACACTGGAGACATGAGGAAACTTGTCAAAAGCACGGAATACTTCCGGGACCAAATTAACATTCCTAAAATAGTTTCATTGTTCCAAAATGCGACTTTGCCATTACTCTTCCTGATGTTTCAAGCGATAATTATGGCAAAACCTATGTTCTTTCGCATGCATTTTCTTCTTCAAAAGGATGGAATGGCTGTGTTACCAACAGCCTTCCCTCCCCCTCCCCACCAAAACACTGGCCATATAAACTTCCTGAACAGCCAGTCTGAAGCTTTATTTATTTTTATTTTATTTTCCTGTCAGGGGTGAGAGAAATCCAACAGCAGGACCTATCCAGACCTGCTCTGGCTCTCAAAAGCCATGGATCTTGCTCTTAGAATGGAATTCCAAACAATTTCACCGTAAAATTGTGCAGATGTTGTGAGGTTAAACAAAGCTACGATTAATGATTTGGCATGGGCCTGCCTGGTTTAGCTTGTGAAGTATAAACATTCCAGAGGAGTTTTGACCTCTATATCCTCCCCCCCCACCCCACTCCCACCCCCCGTTCTTTTAAAATCAGTTTCAGATCTTTCATACTTAGCAGCTCCTCTCCTAGAGAACAGCAGGAAGAAACAGAGCTGGTGTGTTCGTGGCAGAGACGTTTCACATTGAATGAAGGCTCAAATATTTTCTTCACAAGGCAGAGAGCTCTGTTCTTTATCCAAACCACCTGACACTAATCCGTATTAATGGTCTGGTTCAGCCATCTTTCCACACCAGATGCACCATGTACAGGCCTGAAAAGTGATATAGAAATACCAGATTTCCTACATAGGAAACATATCAATGTTGGGAAAAGCTTAACACACACACACACACACAGAGAGATTGCGATGGGTGATAAAGACCCATGGCTCTCCTTTCCTGCATATATTTGCAATGGGAAGTTATGACTGTGCATGTAGGAATCTGCCTTATATTGAGTCAGTGCACTGTACCATTTCAAACCCAGGACCGTAGCTGGCAATGTCTCTCTAGAGGTTTTGTCCATAATTTGTTGTGTGACTTTTTAACTCAGGGGTGGGCAACCTGTAACCCGTGGGCCACGTGTGGTCACCACCCCCACCACCCCACAGCCACACTACCTAAATTCATGGTGGCAAAAAAAATATCAGCGGCTTACAGAGCAGTAAATAGGGTCCCCTCTACAAGGATTCGCTTTTGCACCTGGTTAGGCGATTATGCTCATAATCGCGGAAGCGCATTTACACCTAATCCCTCTGCACGAGAGGCGGCGAGAGGCGGCGAAGCGCATTAATGAATATCCAAAATGCGGTTTACAAGTAGTTAATGTGCATAAGCGCATATTCACACAGTCAAAATGCGCTTTAACGGACGGAGCAAAATAAAACTTGCTATTTAACGCGCATTCGATAATGCGCATAATCGGAGAGATAACGCGCCTCTACGCCCCATTTGCGCTCCGCTGGTGTGGAGGTAAATTTTTTAATGAGACTTCAAAGAGCATTAAACCTCTCGTGAAGAGGCACCCTAGGTCAAATTTAGCTATTTTTTAAGTTCAGTTTGACCTTTGTTGCTGCTCTATAGTGGTTTGATGCCCTTTTTTCCCTTTCCTTTTCTTTTTTTGCAGCCACTGAATTCAGCAATGTGGTGACAGCAGCAGTGCAGTCTGTAGGAAGCTCTGGGGTGGGGTGTAAAAAATAGCCCCCTAACCCTCCAAAGTTTCCCACCCCAACTGGAGATGCCAAGGATTTAAGCTAGATTTGTTTTGATTGCACAGGATGTACTCTACCACTGGTCTAAATAGACCCTTCCCAAACAGTTTAATCTAACTCACATACATGATTTTTTAAAATATAAATCCATAACAATTATACATATGAAATGCATACATAAGAAAATACAATTTTCTAGCAATTATACATATGCTTAGATAAAAGTGGACAGAGATATCCAAATAAGTATCTATTTGAAGGTGGGATCTATATGGCACCCATCAAACATTGAAAGTGTTGAAAGGTCCTCAATCAATTGCATTACAAGAGATTAGCTTTTATCCTTCCAATGTTGTAATATCAGTCCTTTAGCTGTGAAAAGGGCCCAGAGAATCCATTCATGCTGATCATTTGTTAATTTCCAGGAAACAGGTAAGTGATTTAAAAGAGCAAGTACATCAACAAATATTAAAGATTGTTCCAGTACAAAATTTATCTATATAATAACCTCCTCCTCTGAAAGTCATTGCCAAAACATACGTTTTAAAGAAGCATTAGCTGTATTGTATTGCCAGCAATTAACTGAATTAGCCAATCCTTTATTTAAGAATACGTTATGGTTTCTAATAGACATGAAACAAAAGGTTTTCCTAAATAAGACGCATCCTAAAATCCATAGATGTGAAAGATATAGATCCCAAAGTGGCAATCTACTGATTAGGACCGTGTCTTGATGGTGGCGCATCGGCACCATGAGCCCTGGATCCCCTACATTTGTGTTCCTTCCCACTATCTGCACAGCAAGGAGCACAAGTGCGGGGTTTACTAGAAGGACCCACCACCATGCTAGTGCACCCACGCCCATGCACCACCATGCATCATTGCACAGGCGCCAGGGTGAATCCACACCCCATCCACTTTTTAAGGATACTTTTAAAAAAAAACTTTTTTTGGCATTTATGTGCCTCTTCAGCATGGCAACCTTCTGCCATGCTGGAGAGGTGTGGAGGCGTCATTCTATGGGTGGCACAGCACGTCCACGCATCCCCCACTTTTTTAAAAAAACTTATTTCCCCCCCTCTTTTTTAAACATTTTTGCGCTTCTCTGGCATAACGTCCTTCTGTTACGCCAAAGAAGTGCAGAGGCGTTCCAGTGGCCATTTGGTTCACTGGCCCACCCCCTCCCTTGTCCAGCCGATGGTGACCAATCAGGGGTTGCCATCGACTGGGCACACCTCCGCCACAGTTCTGAAGCAAGGTGACAGATGGCAGATGCTGTTGTCATCTCGCTCCATGTAGGAAAAGTCAGAGTAAGTACAAAACTTTTTAAAATCAGAGCTTCAGGGGAATGTCCTGGGATGGCTCAACGATGGGGGCTGCATCATATAACTGACCTGCCGCCACTGCAGTTCCACCCCAGGGCAGACCCCTCATCAAGATGTACCCCTAGGCAGAATGGGACAACTCAATTCCTTATCCCATTCCTGCTTAAAACCCTGTATATCATATTTATTCACCAATAACAGGACATGGATCGTGGGTCACTTTGCCTCAATAAGTGCTTCCAATAATGACGGAGACACTGATGCTGTAAAAGTGGCTGGGCCAGACCTACTTACTAACAAATGCTGCAGTTGCAAATACTGCCATTCAGCCATAGCAGGCAGCAAGTCGTATTTGGAAAGCAGAATAGATAACGACAAGAACTCATAATCGGCACCCGCCTGTTGATCTAAAGTAAAAATCACCTTTTCTGTCCATGGCTGCCACAAAAACATTTTCTTACTGAATTTTAGATCTGGTTTGCCCCATAAAGTCAATTTAGCAGGTGAAACTGGATCAAAGTGTAGTTGAGGTGACATTATCATCTCTAACTGTAGAAACTATGGGAGGAAACCTATGCATTCTTTTATGTCTAGAACCTAATGCCATCCTTTAGAGAGAGGAACCAGACAAGGAGGTTCCCAAATTGACCAAAGTTCAAGATCTGATGCAGACAGGAAAAAGGTTATAATTCACTACGAGCCATTTCCACAAATGACCTTTTATGGTCACTGTAGTTTATGAGCTTATGGTCGTTGTAGTTTGATGACAGAGCCCCTACCTTCATTTAAAATGGCAGCTCTCATTGAGGATGGGTGGGGGCAGTAGCTCCAGGTTTGAGGGGGAAGCTGGGAGGAGGAGAGTCCTATGGCTTTCCTGGGCACCTACTAAGGATGTGCTTGGTGGGCGCCTGGGAACCTGCAATGGCTGACCCACTTTGGGTGTCTGGCTCTCGCTTTGGATCTGGATCTGAAGCGGGTCAGCCTGGGTCCAAAGCACCCCCAGTTGGATCAGGGCCCATTCAGAGGCTCCGAATCGGCATCCAAAGTGAATCAGGGGGTCCTTGCACAGCCCTAGCAAATTTTAATGCAAATCTTTAGTCCTTAGTCCAGATCATAAGGGGGCTTTTGTGGTAGAGGCTTTTAAGCAAAGGCACAATGGCCATATATTAAGGATCCAATAGGCATGGATTCCTTGCATCAGCAGGAGGTTGGACTAAATGGCATTTGAGGTCTTCCGACTCTGTGATTCTATGATTACTTGTTTTTGCATGCTATCAACCTACAGCTTCCTGATAACTTGGTGTATTTTTCTGCTGCATCCCATAAACATTATTCATGTTGCGTTATTAGTTTGCAGATGCAGAATTTTACAGGTTAATAAACATAGGTTGATCGGGATTAAAAGTGGAGGCCTATCACTTCCCTTCTGCCACTACAAGAGCACAAACAAGCATAAGGCACATAAATCAGGAACTGACGTCAACTAGATAGGACCAGATATGTGTAATTGTGCCTACAGCTGCTTCCAATAGTAAACTCAGAAATAATAGCTCAGAAATAACAGGAATCAGAACCCTGATTTTTCCAGTGCATTTCACAGTTTGTCCAGAGAGAGCAAGAGAGAGAGAGAGATTTTGAACCTTTTGTAAACTTTTGGATAGGAGAACTGAGGAGATAAATTGCATTATTTTTCTGTTGTAGGTTGTTTTGGTACCAGCAATGGAGCAAGAGCAACTCCAAGATTGGATGAATCTAGCATGGTACCTACTGCAGTATCTTTGTCCTTAGCTGGCAGAGCCAGATTACAAGATGGTTGTTTAAGATGAGGCAGGATACAGGTCCTGTATACAAAATGACGCTCATGGACCACTGATAGTTGTCCACTTGAAAGCCTGAACTCAATGGCGATTTTGACTTTTCCTGCATAGTGTTTCTGTCCTGACACTTTAGACACTTTATGATGGGCCAATCTAAGATAGCTATGGATCGTGAGCAGTACACTGGAAGTTTCCTTGGGTGGATGAGCCCTTTTGCACCCCTTCAATCCAGCCCAGTAGGAGGGCAGAATGTCTTTCCAGTGATGGGCGAGGCTAAAGGGATGGGATCAAAACACCAAAAATACCAGTGTATTTAAGCTTAAAGAGTTTCCTCCCACTAACTAAACCTCAGGGAAGGCATTTCACCCTTTTAGAATGGGGAAAAACTGCACAAAGGCTGAGCAGCTATCAAATGATTGGTGGTTGAAGCAAAGGAGAAGAGGCCATGGCTTTCTTCTTCGCCTTTGCCCTATATCTTACAAAATTATTCTTCTCTCTCTCTCCAGCTCCAACCAACAGAACGGTACTTTCTTGTTCATTTCTGCCAACAGAAGGTTCATCTTCACCTACCAGCTTTCCGGGACAGGTTGGGGGAAGGATCCAGGGCTTTCCTGCTTCTGGGATCATCCCCCAGCATGCACATGCTTGTGCGTCATCCCGGAAGTGAGGAGGGATGTTCCGGTGGTGTGTGGGTTTTTCATTTTCGTTTTTGTTTTAAGTAGGAGCTAGTTGCGCAATTGTGCAGCCCCAATCCTGCAAAAATGTGAGCAAAGAACAACAACAAAAAAGGAAAACTCAGTGCCGAAAAGCGCCAGCAGCCATCCCACAGCCCCGTGCCCATTTGCTGAGGCCCTCTACTCGCAGGGAGGAGGGAGACCCGGGAGCCTGCGCCACACCCCTTGTCCCGGGACCAGCGGAAAAACCGGGATAACTGCTGTTATCCCAGGGAAATTGAGAGGTCATCATTTGGACTCACAGGTGCAGACATGCCAGAGTTCCTGTTTCCTGAGTTGAAACTTTTTCTTTCTTTTTCCTCTGAGCTTCTTTATAATCCTGCCCCTCTGCACTCAGCTTCCTGACTTCTACATTCAAACTAAATCCTTTGACCTCTAAACTGTTAACCTTTTGTCTGAAACTGACTAGCACACATATACACACAAAGGTGTAACCCCATAATATCCTAAAACCAAAATAAACACAAAACTGGAGGATAGTTCCATTCCTCCACTTTTCCTCACAGAGAGTGGCTCCAGCCCCTGATGATTTTGCTTACCCTTTCTGTGCTTTTTTCCAGCTCTGCAATATCGTTTTTGAGCTGCAGCAACCTGTCTATATACAATATTCCGAGTGTGTTTGCGCCATAGAATTGCATGAACTTGAAGGCAGTTTTATTTTCAATTCCTTTCCTAATGATCCCTAGCATGGAATTTGCCTTTTTCACAGCAGCTGGGCTTTCACACATGTGTAAATTTCTCTTTAAAATGTGACATAGGTAACACTAACACTAAGAGCCAAACTAGATGTGACATGGGAGAGACAGGATTTCTTGTCATTTTCTCCCATAAGGGCAAGTATGGTATCATATTTAGAACAGGGGCAGGCATCCTGGGCCCCCTCCACAAGGATGCGCTTTTGCGCCCGGTTCCGCGATTATGCACATTATCGCGGAGGCGCTTTTACTCCTAATCCCTCTGCACCGGAGGTGGCGAGAGGCGGCGAAGCGCATTAATTCATGTCCAAAAAGCGCTTTACAAGCAGTTAATGCGCGTAATCGCTTGTTCACACCGCGAAAATGCGCTTTAATGGCCGGAGCAAAATAAAAGTCGCTATTTAACGCGCGTTCGAAAATGCGCATTATCGGGGAGATAACGCGCCTGTACGCCCGTTTTGCGCTCCGTGCTTGTGGAGGTAAATTTTTTAATGAGCCTTCAAGGCTCATTAAACGTCTCGTGTGGAGGAGGCCCTGGTGACCTCCAGATGTTTTGGAATACAATTCCCACAAGCCCCAGCCAGCATGGTCAATGGTCAGGGGTTATTTATTGTTATTATTTATTATTACATTTATATCCTGCTTCCCCCCCCCCTCTTGCAGCTTACATGGTATTCCTCCTCTTCATTTTATTCTCACAGCAACCCTGTGGTGTAGGTTAAGCTGGGAGTCACTGACTGGCACAAAGTCATCCAGAGAGCTTCATGGCCAAGTAGGGACTAGAATCCAGATCTCCCAAGTCCCAGTCCAAGACACTTAACGACTTCTCCACAATGAGTCTCGTGTAATTATTGGAGTTGTCGTTCAAAATGTTTGGACTGTACCAGTTTATCTCCATCTGATTTAGAGTATTGGATTAGGACCTGGGTTTAAATCTCCACACAGAACAACCTGAGTTCAAATCTCCACTCAGCCACAAAGCTAACCAAAATTGTTGTGGACTGCCTTGATGTCTTTTTAGCAAATGATATCACATATACATGTTACTAAATAATAAATAAAGTATTGGGTGACTTCAGCCCAAGATATCTTGAAGGGCTCTTATGAGGATAAAATGGAGTAGGAAGAGAAGCATAATTCCTGACTTGCACTTCTTGCAGGAAGGGCAGGATAAAAGTTATATGAAATTTAAAGCAGCCACAGGGAATCTGACTCAAATCTGGCTTCAGCATAACTAGGCTGACCATATGAAAGGAGGACAGGGCTCATGTAACTTTAACAGTTGTAGAGAAAAGGGAATTTCAGCCAGTGTCATTTGTATGCAATTAGTTCCTGGTGATATTCCCTCTTCATCACGACAGTTGAAGTTGCAGGCACTATACTAGAGTGACCATATACAAAAGAAGGCAGGGCCTCTGCAACTTTAACTATTGTTAAAGGTACAGGAGCCCTGTCCTCCTTTTCCTATGGCCACCCTATAGTTAAGGGCAGTCTGGCAGAGTGTAATCCCAACTTTAGCACTCCATGTCCAGGTGTCCACCATCATTTCCTTCACTGTTCTCCATCCTCAGTCAACAGAATAAGGTTGGTAAAAAGCCTTGCCAAGTTCACCAATACTTCTCTTAGGGGTTCATCAGACAAGTGTTTTCCTGCATGCTCGCTACTTCCCAATCACCGTCCACCTCCTGCATGCTTCCCACTCCTTCTTGCCTTTTTTCCATCACAAAATGGACCCCTTTTAATCCAACTTTTTTTTTGGAAATGGAACATTCGGTCCCCTCTACAAGGATTCGCTTTTGCGCCTGGTTAGGCGATTATGCGCATAATCGCAGAAGCGCATTTACGCCTAATCCCTCTGCACGAGAGGCGGCAAAGCGCATTAACGGATGTCCAAAATGCGCTTTACAAGTAGTTAATGCGCATAAGCGCTTATGCACACAGTCAAAATGCGCTTTAATGGACGGAGCAAAATAAAACTCGTGATTTAACGCGCATTCGATAATGCGCATAATCGGGGAGATAATGCGCCTCTACGCCTGATTTGCACTCCGTTCTTGTAGAGATAATTTTTTTAATGTGCCTTGAAAGAGCTTTAAATGCCTCTTGTAGAGGCACCCTGCCACCATTTCCTGCTGTGTGCAGGAAAAAATGGCACAATAAAAATGGCCCCTGAATGGGCCACGTGGTCTTTGTTTGCTTCCTCTTTCTTCTCCAGGAAGAAAGGGGAAGTAATGTGGGACAGGAGCAGGGTTGGAGAAGTGATGGTAGGGAACTGTGATTTTCCCACCCATCTGATGATGCTCCGAGTCTGGTGAAGCTGACAACACTGGAGGAAATCCATGTCAATTTCACCAGACACAAACTCCTCTTCTTCCTTCAAAAGTTCAGCAGTGCACATACTGTTCTATTGCAGAGGAGGAAAACATCTCTCTAGGGAAACTGACAAGCCTCCACCACAAACTGGTCAGTTGCATGTGAAGAAAATAGTGTTAAACAGACAATTCTTTCTGGGACCTTATCTGTTTCACTGGAGTCCAGAATGGGGAGATGGTGATGGAATGACCATCTCTATATCATTGTGGCAGATATATCAAGATTTATGGAATAGAAGAAGGAATCAGGTAAGGGGGGCACTGTGTACCTTTAACAGTGGTCAAACAAATATCTACAGCTCTGTGGGGAAAAATAGTGGACAGAGGACTAAAACATGGCTGACAGAATACACCTGCTTACAGACAACACAAAATGTAATTTGAAATGCAAGTGTAAATCCACCTTTCTTCATGAGCATCATGTGACTAAACACACACACACACACAGATTTAAATGCCTTTAAAACTTTATTTCACACATGCACCCAAACACTGGGAGAGGGGCTCAGAAGTTATTTAAACCTCATGTCTGAAATGAGCCCCAGTACTGACAGCATCCTAAGTGAACCAACCAGACAACTAAAAAAGGGCCTCCCAGACAATTCTTGAAGTTATTTGAGGCATGTAGGAAGAGGAGCAGAGAGTGAAAGATCCCCTGTCTTCACCATTCCCTCTCCACCAGGTTTTTGATTAATTTCTAGCTGTGGGGCCAACACCCTTCAAATATGGGATGTGGCCCCACCCACTGCAGGCTCCAACGTGCTTCCTTGAACCAATTCATCCTTTGCTTCCCCCCCCCCCCAGAAAAAAATCCTGGCCCCTGCAGTAATATATGAGAACTGTGGAACCAGTTGGGAAAGCAACGTGTGAACCTAGGCACATACTCTGAGTAGTGGATTTCATGGGAATTGATGGGTCTTCACTTCCAAGTAAATGTGTTTAGGAGTGTGTGTGTGTGTGTGTAGGGGGGTGTTAGGGGGTTAAATAGAAAACCCAAACAGAGCATTGCTTTAAATTTATTCCATACATCTTCAGCTATTCCTCCCCTCAAGCCCCTTTGCCCTTAGCTTACCACATCCTTCATAATAGCCTACACACATACACACACACAGAGCAGATAAGAGCAGACAAGCAGTCAAGGGGATTTCGGAGAGTTGTCAGGTGGACTGTGATGTGCTAAGTGAAGTGTGCAGAAAGAGGAGATGGGGCGGTGGTGTGTGTGTGTGTGTGTGTGTAGGGAACGAAAGGAAATCTATAGGGCTGTGTGCCAAATCAACCTCTGTCGAGTGACAACCTCACAAGGGCAAAGGAGCCAAATGTGGAGGGGGAGGGGAACTTTCTCTCTCTCTCTCTCTCTCTCTCCCTCCCTCCCTCTCTCTCCCCCCTCCCTCTCTCTCCCCCTGTATATGTGTGTGTCACGGCTCTCTACATGTCATTGCTAGCAGGGATTTCAACTCAGCTCTGCTGCTTATAAAAAGCCAGATAAAAGTATGCACGGATTAGTGATTACCTCCCTCCTTTCCTCCCAATAAAGCGCTGGGGGGGGGAGGGGAAGTGTGTGTGAGAGAAATCTCTCTCTCTCCCCCCCCCCTTTGCAAGTTATTGCTTTTATATGCCGCACCTTCTGTGCATTGAACTGAAACAGCTTCCTCTGCGCATTGAACTGAAAACAAAGAGTGGGGAGGAGAGAGAGAGAGAGAGAATAAAAGATCACGAAGCACCGTTCCCTGTACACAGGCTTTCAGACCTGAGCTTCGTGGAGTTATGTGCTGAAGGGGGGGGGGGGATGGATTCCCTTGTGTGTGTGTGAGTGTACTGGGGGCGACGTGTGGGATTGGAGTGTTAATGGCCCTGCTATTCACCCACCGTCTCTCCCTCCCTCTCCTGCCCAGTGAGGCCAGGCAGATAGGAGGATATAAATGATGACATGACATAATTGTATAATCATGATAAAAAATTAATTTGGGTGGTTATCAAGTCCTCTTCCACTGCCACCTTCTAGAGAGAGGGGGGAGGATATGTCTTACCCATGCAATCATTTTAATATGTATAAATTAAGCTAAACCTAAAAAAGAAAAAGAAAAAAAGGGGGGAGGGGTAAAACAGCCGCACAAAATTTCAACCTCCACTCCCACAAGTAAAAATAATTTTTAAAAAGGATGAATGATCCAGGGCAGCATGGTGATCTTGCTGTTTTCCCAAAACACATTGGATTTGGGACAAATATCTCCCCTCCCCCGCACATTTTGATACCAGACTTTTAGACATTTCCCTTCATTAGATGTTCTCCTTCATTAAGACGCCGATTTTCCCACCCCAACGTTAAGAGCAACCCCCCCCCCAAACATAAACAACAACAACCCGCCTCAAGAAAAACAAAAGTAAAACCCGCCTTTTCGGGTAACTGGAGCAGACAATGCTGCCTTTTTAATACAGTAATCGCCCGCGTCGTTACTCCTTTTTTGGTTTAAAAAAATCATGGTTGCATTCAAGGTGATCCATTCAGTGCTGGCTGATTTATATAATTGCTGTGTGTGTGTGTGTGTGTGTGTGTGGTGTGCGTGTGCGTGTGTGTGTGACACACACACAACGAGAGCGAGAGATAATTGAAACAGCAACATTTAGGTTCCACCTTAACAGCGCACCTTAAAAGATTATCTCGGTTATTTCACAGGCACCGAGCCGGCACTAATAGTCCAAGGCAGATATTGAAAAGCAGCGCAGGGCCAGGCAGATCTATTAGAAATTCCCATCCACGCGCCTCATACATATTGATTTCTGACACCAAGCAGCAGTGAAAGCCCCCGTGGGAATAATATATTTAGCAGGGTTCGCTGCGAGGAGGTCACGGGGTGCATACAGATTAGCTACAGAAGACCAAGGCTCTAGTGTTGGAGCCAAATGCTAGATTTTATATCATTTTAATCTAAACTTTTATAATCCTTTTAGCTCTTCTTTCTATGGGTGGCAGAAGGAAAGATCCTTTTCCCATGTATCAGGCTTTCTTCTCTCTCTCTGTCTCTCTCTGTCTCTTCTCTCTCTGTCTCCCTCCCCATCTTCCACCTTTTATTCCATATATAAATGTGCAAATGCTGTTATAATGGGAAAGAATGTACCTTTAACAGAAAGCAACAAAAGTCACAAACAGATCTGCTTTTGTGAAAGGGAGGGGGTGGGTGTACAAATGAAATGAAGATATCTCTATCTAAAGATTCCCTGGCATTGGGGAGATTAAGGGGGGCAGGAAAGGGCTGGAGAAAAGATGCTCAAATTGAGGTGTAATGCTCAGAAACCAAAACTCCATTTAGTTTTCTCCCCTCCCCCAAACACAAACTGCTCCCCAAATATCTTAGAACTTTAATTTATCAGAGGTTGCATGGAGAATATTGGGTTTAGAAAAGCATTGGAACCACAACATGAAAAGCACAAACTGTACAATTTTGAATTACCTTTCTGGGTTGTGGATTTCAGTTTTGTCGTGTTTTGTTTTTAAAAGCCAGTTGATTATGCAAAGAGTTGTTGCGACTGTATCTGATGGAAGTGTCAAAGAGGCATTTTTAGAGATTGGTAGATGCCAGCAATGCACAAGGAAAGGTTAGAGTTGACACACTTTGACACAAGAGTGAAATATATTCCGGCAACAAAGGAAGTTAAAGAGGTTTCTGCTAAAGAGACACACAGAAGCTCTCAGTCTACTTACAAGCAAAGAAATATGTAGACACTGAACGCCAAGAAATATACTCACTTGTCCTTGTGGAAAGCAAATTCAATGAAACAAACAATTAGCCAAAACAATATAAAAATCAGGTGAATTTCAAGAGCTATCTCCTATAGATTAACATCTAGCAGAGTAGTGCTCTTTATGTAGAGATGGGTAAATCTTGTTTCTTCTGCATCTGACTTTTTAAAATCTTAAAGTTCTTTCTCTTCCAAATTTGAGGAACTTTCCAAATTTTGGATAAATTCTTATCAAAAACTAACTGAAATGAAATTCTCAGCCATCTGCATCGGCACCTGGCCAAATTCAGTAGATACAGCTATTCCCATCATGGAAAAATATGTTGAACCTGCTTGCCATATGGCTGCTAAAGTTGATGGGGGTGGGGGTGAAGGGAAGAGGTGGCAAGTGGCAATTAAGCACTTACATGGTTTAATCCACAAACATTCAAAAACAGACTTTTAAGAGTAAAGCAGCACTCCAAACCATGGGCCCAGGTGAATGAATTGGTCAGTTTCTAATTCTCCCAAAGTTGATTTTTTTTAAAAAAAATCTCAAGTTCTTTTTTACCCTAATATGGAGAACTTTGCAACTTTTGTTAAATTCTTATTGAAACCAAAACTGCAACAAAATTCTCATTCGTCCCTACATTTATAGACACAACAGAGACTCAAGAGGTTTATCTAGATAACAGCACAGTTTTATCTGTGTGGAATGTTTGAAATTTTCAATTAGGATCTGGAGATTTTCCACATCAGTGTTGTCAGACATTCAATTTATTCTCAGACATCCCTTCCTTAAAAAAAAACAAAAAAAAAAAAACATTTGAATCTCAGCCTGTCAATATTTCCAGTTTTGAAAGCACCTGTGAGGTCAGCACAGGCGAAGGGGCGAGAAAACAGTTTATTTCCTGTGGATCATTAATACCCACACTTTGAAATTAAAGAGAGAGAAATCCTCTCTCAATAAAGTTGGCCATCTAATATTTGTGCTGTGAATGTAAGAGCTATATGGAGACAAGGAGCAGACAGATATGGGTTTTGACATGTAGATTGTTATTTCTGAGTGTTTGTTGCTCTGTAAAAAGATAGGGCACAGTGCCCTAAATGATGGAATAGTTGGATGAGATATTCTCTTATGAGAAAGTGACTGGTAGCCACTAGTCAGCAATCCAGACTCTAGAAAATGTGTATGCATTTCCACCAGCATATGGGAAATTACTGTTTAAAATCCCATAGAAAGCACAACACATCAGGGAGAGAGGTTGCAGGCTATTCTCTCTCCTTGCAACCCGCAAACTGCATTAACATTCGCACTGAGAAATAATAGAATATCAGGAAGAAATTATCTGCTCCTGCCAATAAGAGGAATTATTTAGCATATGAGAAGTTGGGAGGCAAGGGAGAAGAGAAGACAATCAAAACTACTGCTAAAAGGTTACATTCGTAGAAAAGTGTTATTTCTCTATAACAATAAAACAACAACACTGCATTGTGCGTTTCAAATGACACCTGATCTCTTACAAAATTTCATGGAAGATTAAAAAAATGTCCATGCTAGGTTATGGGTCTGCACAACTGCTCCTTTAAAAACTGACTCATAAGTGAGATATTTTTAGAGGTGAGGCCATAAGAGGGGTGGGGAATAATACACCATTCACTTGATCTGGATGATCACCTTGAGATAGCTACAATCATATTTTTCTTAATAGTTCCCCTGTCCTTCTGTTTGTGTACCCCCCCCCCATATCAACTGAAAAGTCAGAATAATTCCATTCTAACTTGTTTATTTTGAAAAAGGGTTTCCTTTTGGGGGGGCATGAATAAACAGCACCGTTTGACAATCCACTACAAAAAATCAACACTTTCTTTTAAAATATCCCTGTGCATTTAATTTAGTGTGTTGTGATGCTTATTTAAAGTGTGCTGCATACTTCATCATTCAACCAATGCCCCTAGGAAGCTGGCTTCTTTTGCATATGAGACTGAATGAGGATGTTCTAAATGGGGTCACTCAACATAATTGCCCACTCCTTGTTATCTGCCTCTTTTTCTAACTGCATCTGATTCTTATACTGATTCTTATGGTGATCATTTACACTTTGTGTTTCTCCATTGGAGTCTGCATTTGTCTCAGAATATGGCCCTACTGGTCCACACTCTATGTTTCTCTACACAGGCGATTTATTGCACACTCATGATTGGCCACTCACAGAAGTTTGTGGGTGCTTTATATAATGCCATCAACCTCCAGGACATCTCCTATGCCTTCCCCCAGTAACCATACTTTTAAAAAGATCAGAGATAATTATCGAGGGATATAATAGACCCTAGATGGCTTTGTTTTATTGAACTTTATGGAGAGGGGAAGTTTTCAATTGCATCACGTGGTCACCATTTGGCTCCATCTAAGGAAGCTGTAGTCAATGTGGAAAGCACCTTGGCTAGCTCCTTTATATTTCTGACTGAAACCTGGAGCGGTTTCACCTCCCCACTGACATCAGAGTCACCAGTTTCCACTGTTTCAATCCCTGTATATATCACAACCATGGCTGTGGTACTCAATCAGGACTGCCCCCTTTTCCACCCACAGCCCCTTCCTCTTTGACCCTCCATGCTGGGAATAGCTTTACTTACTGAATTTGTCCAGTGCAGATGAGTGAGAATTAGGTTTATTTTGTTTTTGATAAGAACTTAATTCATAAATATTCTTCATAAACAGGATTCAAAGAGCTTGAGATTTTTTTAAAAAAAATTGCACATGGAAGAAATCAAATCTGACAGATTCGTCTTTCCCTACTTCAGGCCATACTCAGATCTTGCAATGCCATCATTTTCTGCATTTCTACCATTTCTTTTCGATATCTTCTGCCAAAACCTTTGTTCACACTTCAGTCCTTCCTCATGCAGATCACTCTAACCAAGTCTAAGCTCATGCCTCCTCCTATCATCTCCCCCTTTTCAGTGCATCACTATGACTATATGTTTTAACACTGCAATCATGTGTGTGTGTGTGATCAAAAGCAAGTCCCATTGCATTGAGTGGGGCTATAATGTTTTTAATTTTTGTAAACCGCCCAGATAGCTTCGGCTATGGGGCGGTATATAAATGGAATAAAATAAATAAATAAATAAATATAACCAAGATAGGTGTGCATAGGCACGAGTCTTTGCAGTGCCTTACAATAATTTGCAGCACCAGATTCAAGTTTCTAGTCTGTACTTTTCAAGTGGCTTTGCCTTTCCACCCCAGACCATATCTCCTTCCTTGATTACTGCCATGTGCCTCTGCTCTTCTTGGCTCGTTTGGACATCTTTACATTAAGAGGCAATTGTGTTGCTTACCTAAGGCAGGTGTGCTTCCTGCTTTTGGGTGCAATTGTTATGGGCTTAATTACACAGATGAAGAGGGGTGACCACGTGGTTTGAATTGAATACTTCCCCTCTGTTCAGTTCCATTGAGACAACTCCATCTAGTGGTAGAACATCCAACTTTATTTCAGATGTTACCACTTTAAAAATGGTTCTTTTCATAATGGAATTTCCAACGATCAAGAGACGTCCTGGTCCTTCACAATGCCATTGCGAAGACCCGTAAACATTTGTGGGTGGCCAAGTATGAGTGTGCAATAAATTGCTCATGTCTCCTTCCACTGTGGGGCTTTTTCCGTATCTTTGTGAAACAATATGTCCTTTGTACAGGCAGCTAGGAAGTAACTGTGCACCCTTTGCCCTTTGATAGCCGGGCATAGAGGCATTGTTCCTCCAGTTTTCATTTCCATTCTCTCTGGCCACATGCACACACACCATTGTGCCTCAAATGACAGGAGCACCTTGAAGATCCCCTTTGGAAAATGGCCTCCAAAGATGCCTTCGCCCATCTTATCTTGCAATTCTACCCCACCTGCTCTGTCTTTCTCCACTACTCAGATAGGGGCCCCTCCTCCCAATTTCTTGGTGTCTGTTGATTTTAAAGTTGGCTTGGAATATATATTTTTTTAAAAAATCTTTTTTAAAAAATTGGGAGGCTGCCATGCTGTAAGGCAAAATGTTGTCATCCACTGCCATCAGGTGGGACTCAGTGGAGGCGGGTGACTCTGATTTTGGTGGGGCTATGAATCCTGGATTCAGTGAGAACCTGCCAGAACTCTAAATATGCTCTCCATGGTGCTGAACCCTGTCCCCAAAATAGGTTCAGTGTCTTGAATAGCTCCTTTAGAGTTTTTGCTGGTTCTGACTGAAACCCAGAATGGATTCATAGCCCTACCAAAATCGGAGCAACCAGCCTCCACTGAGTGTCGCCTTTATTTGGGTTCAAAAGAGTGGTTTTGTGCTTTGTTGCTCAGACCTCACCTCTGACCTGTACTTAGGTGCTTGGGCATGCTACTTTTCTTTTAGTTTCACCAGGTTGCCTTCTGGGACATGAGTGTTTTGCGACAAACCATTCACTATAGCAGCCACTATAGTACCCCATATGGCAGTCAGATTTTGAGACCAATCACAACACTCCTTCCCTGAAACTTTTTCAAGCTGTTAAGACTTGAGAAACATTATTTTACCAATTTATGTGCAATGCTATGCCTGAGCATACATGCCCACTGATTGTGGAATTCTTATCTGCTAAGAGTTCAAAATGATCTTATCTGCTAAGAGTTCAAAATGGGCTGAAACAACAGAATGAAATCTAATAGAGATAAATGCTAAGTTCTACATCTAGGAAAAAGAAATCAAATGCACAATATGGGGGATACTTAGCTCAGTAATACTACAAGCAAGTTGGATCTTGGAATTGTTGTAGATCACAAGCTGAATATGAGCCAACACTATGATGGGGCTGCAAAAAAAGCAAATGCTACTTTGGGTTGCATTAATAGAAGTATAACTTCCAAATTGCGCGAGGTACTGGTTCCCCTCTATTCAGCACTGGTTAGGCCTTACCTTGGGTACTGCCTCTAGGCACTACACTTCAAGAAGGATGCAGACAAGCTGGAGGGGTTCAGAGGAGGGCAGTGAGGATGGTCAGGGGTCTGGAAACAATGCCCTACGAACTGGGCATGTTTAGTCTGGAGAAGAGAAGACTGTGGGGAGACATTATAGCACTCTTCAAGTAATTGAAACATCACAGAGAGGAGAGCTAGGCTCTCTTCTGATCATCCTACAGTGCAGGACTCAATGGCCTTATAAGCCCCTTCCAACTCTACTATTCTGTGATTCTGTGGCACAGAATAATGGGCTCAAATTACAGGAAGCCAGATTCCGGCTGGGCATCAGGAAAAACTTCCTGACTGTTAGAGCAGTACAACAATGAAACCAATTACCTAGGGAGGTCGTGGGCACTTCCACACTAGAGGCATTCAAGATGCAGCTAGACAGCCATCTGTCAGGGATGCTTTTAGGTGGATTCCTGCATTGAGCAGGGTTGGACCCGATGGCCTTATAGGCCCCTTCCAACTCTACTATTCTGTGATTCTGTGGCACAGAATAATGGGCTCAAATTACAGGAAGCCAGATTCCAGCTGGGCATCAGGAAAAACTTCCTGACTGTTAGAGCAGTACAACAATGAAACCAATTACCTAGGGAGGTCGTGGGCACTTCCACACTAGAGGCATTCAAGATGCAGCTAGACAGCCATCTGTCAGGGATGCTTTTAGGTGGATTCCTGCATTGAGCAGGGGTTGGACCCGATGGCCTTATAGGCCCCTTCCAACTCTACTATTCTATGATTCTATAAGAGGTGCCAACTGTTTTATGGAGCTGATTGCGCCAGATCCTAGAAACACTGCCTACAGCAGGGATGGGGAATGTGTGGCTCTCCAAACATTGTTGGACTGCAACTTCTATTAGGTCTAGCCAGAGTAGCCACCAGTGAAGGAAGTTGGAAGATGCAGTACAGCAATATCTGGAAGGTGTAAGCCTAAATTTCAGTCTACCTGGTATTAGATACCTAGGCACACCTTTCTCAGATAGCCTTGGTTTGACCCAAATATTGTAACTGAGGAACTTTCAGGAACCTGAGGTAGAATGTTCACAATCACACAGATCATGCCGATGAAAACTAAAACAATGGCATATTTTATTAAATTTTATTAAAAAATAGGTAGTTAAGATATACAAAAACCTTCATTCAGCCAAGCAAAGATGATAGAACCATTATTGCCCTCCTAGTGTTACCACCATTTATAAATTCTATCCCTTCAGCCCTCTTCAGTATGCCCTTCTCTTTCCCTGAATCTCCCCTGCACCCCATAAGCTGTCTCTTCTCTATGCCCTACTAGTAAGCTTCTACAACCCTCTCCCTATCTATGTATGCCCCCTATAATATCTCTATATTAAGTAGGAAAACTCAGGTAATGGTCCACAATTTCCCCACCCCTTATCTAGCGAATAGTCTCCTAAAATGTTGAGGGTGGCCATCCCTAACCTAGAACACCTTTAGATTTGAACCTGCAACCCCCTGGACAATTCAAGATGTAAGCCTGTGAAATGACCTCCTGCTGCTCATTGCATCCAATTTCTTGTAAGTAAGGAACATTTCAGCGACGGCGACCAGCCTGTGTTCATTTCTGACCCGGGGGTCGTGGGCAATAAAAGAAAACCTAAGAGCAATGTGCATTTGCAAAGCCACAACGATCTGCATCTTTCTCTTTCTCCATCATGGGCACCTAAATGGAGTGCTGCATTCATGGCAACCTTGGATATCTTTCACGAATAAAAGGAAGAAATGGCCCCTTTCAGCTTAATGATGAGTTACATTAAAATGTGCATCGTGTACGGTGGTGGTGGAAGGTAATCCATTGTGCCACTTTAATACTCCATCCCTAGATAGCTAAGTAAGAAAAACAGAAGTTTAATTTTCATAGCATGTTGTTATTATTGTCATCTCCATCATCACCATGCGAGGTTGACAACCATCCTTTCTTTTCTAGATTATATAAGTATTTTACCTGCATGAGCAGCTTAAAAAATAAGGAGCTCAGTGTGCGTGCGCCTGTGTATAAAATGCAAAAGCATAAACAACTGTATGTGCCTGTGTGTGTGTTTCTATTTGAATGCATGTGTGTGGTCTACAGATTTTGACAGTGCCCATCTTGTAAAACGACCAGAGAATACAGAGGTGCCTTTGTGAAGAAAAGCAAGGAAAGGGAGCTTGTGCTTATGGGGAATCCGCTCCTCTCTTTCCTGATTTTTTCTAGTCGGCGGCCCAAATAACCCACAAAAGCCACATGCATTGGCTTTCCGGTGGAAGGAGACGTACTCAAATCCCTGCTGCGTAGGAGGGCGGGCAGGCAGGCAGGCGGGCCTGGCTGAGCTGTCTAAAACGGCATCTCCCTCTCCGGTTGTACATAAATATATCTCGCTCGAAATCACCGCTCTGCACCGTGCGTTGCAGCGCAATGGCTTTTGCAGGGGAGGCGAGCACCAGGGTGGCGAGAAAAGGCTTAATGTGTTCTCATTAAAGGAGGCCGTGCGTGCGGGGAGAGGGGAGGAGGGGTGCGAGCGCAGCCTCTCTGGGAAGCACAACGCTGTCGCGCCTTCCTGTAGCCCCAACTCCCTCCATCCCCCGGCTTTACACGGCTCTTTTTGCAGGCAGTTCGGCGAAATACCTCCCAAGTCTCGTGTAAAGAGAGCTGGGCCGAGCAGGCAGCCGCTTACGGCTTTAACAGTTTGTTTTGCTTGGGCCTTTTGGAGAGCCCCCTCCCCTCCCCTCCCCGCCTCGCTTTTTGGCCTCTTGGTGTTTCCTTGACAAGGCTCTGCATTCATTCATTCGTTCGTTGTTCGGTCGCTCATTCATACATGCTTAGCAAGCTGGCAGAAGGGGAAGAGGTGGGAGGGGAGCGGTGTGGTGTGGTGTGGTGGTGGGGCGGGGAGGGGGAGCGATGGAAGGAGTCAGGAACAAATAAACGCCACTAAATCCTTCTGACACGCGGAGAGGAAGGGGGGGAATCAAATCAATCTACCAAGTCATCAAGCGCCGAGAGAGAGAGAGAGAGAGAGAGAGAGAGAGAGATCTCGGGCCTGCAGAGATTTCAGGCGTGCTCCGTGCAGGACTCCTTTGGAGGAACAATCAGGCGGCCCACCGACTGATTTGTTTTCAGGGTGTTATGTTTTCCAGAGGGAGGGAAGAGGAGGAGGCGGCAGCGGCGGCGGCTGGAAGAGGGTTGTGCTGTTATGGTGGCCTGGATGATAGATGGCCGTGTGGGCAAGGGGATGAGGAAGCCGTTTGCTGGGGAGACAAAGCACAATTAGGATATGGTAGTGGGAGGAGGAGGAGGAGGGTAAACATCCCTCACTCAGGTTGCAGCTAGCTCACCAAGGCTAGATCTACACTACTGCTTTATAGCAGAATTGAAATGTGCTGATAACTGTTGGGGCACATTACACATTCCATATCCTGCTTTCAGAGTGTTATTTCCTGCTTTTTTTCTCACATGGCCCAAACTACCATAATAAATGTCATTGTGTGTCCCACGACGAATAACTGCGCAAGAGGGATGTACTGTTACCGTGATGGGATCGTAATGATTTGACACAAAGTGTAGATCTGGCCCAGGAGTGTCTCTAGCAAGAGCTATCCTGACTATTACCAAGGATATTACAGCCCTTTCTTGTTATTTTCAACATGCATGGCACTGAACAGTGCGGAAGAGGGCAGGATGTTGCCCCAAAGAGCTTACAATCTAAAATCTGACCCATGGAGACAACACAGGAGAAAAGGGGAAGTGGTTCTGTTTTGGTAAGATTTATTTATTTATTTATTTACAAAATTTGTGTACTCCATATCCAAAACCAGGTTCTGGAGCAGTGAGCATAAGAGGTAAAACAATAAAAGATACAAAAATTAAAGAACCATTAAAATTATACGTTAAAAAAAATGCCAAAAAACAAAACAAACCTGTGGCTGTTGATTAAGGGATGCTGTCTGGAATAGAGCTGTTTTAAAGAGGTGCTAGAAGCAACACAGAATTGGTGCCTGCCTGACCTCCAGGGGCAAGGAATTCCAAAGAAAGGGTGCCACCACACTGAAGGCTCTTTTCTTGGTGGACTCCAATTGGTCTATGGAACCACCAGGAGCATGCCCTCTGATGACCTCAGTGCCTGGGCATGTCGATAAGGAAGAAGGCGCTCCCTCATTTACCAACTTTCTCAAATTTCCCCAAATTTGGGACAGAAAGAACTTGTGATTTAAAAATGTGGGTGAAGCCAAAACTGACAGATTCATCCATTCAGGTCTGGGGCTATGGGTGCTTAGCTCTTCAAAATTTGAGTTTGAATCTCTGTGTATTCAACCATGTCTGTAGCCCTCAATGAAGGCTGCCAACTCTCTTGTCTTACAGGAACCTCATCTTAAGCTGTTCTGTGGCAGGCAGATGCATCTCATGGTCCTCAACTTTCTGGGAACAGCTGTACCTATTGAATTTGGCTGCTGTAGACCAGGGATAATTTTGTTTCTGTTCATTTTCAATAAGAATGCATCAAAATTCACAAAGTTCTTTATATCTGAGAGAGAAAAAAGTTGAGTTTTTTTTTAAAAAAAATCAACTTCAGGAGAAAGAGACACTGAAAGATTCACCCGCCTTTATTCCCTCATTTCCAAGGAAATAAAAGGTGTAAAGAAGACAGAATGAATGTTTCTTTGGCCTCATAATTCATACCTCATCAACAAATACTTTTCATATATCATTGCTTAGCTCTCTTTTTCTGTCTCTCTCATACATCTAAGCTGCATGTTATGCTGGGAGATTTCTGATTGATCCTTGGACAGTAAGTGCAGCAGTGGATGAGGGCAGCTAATTTGTTTGAGGGAGTGATGGGGCGGTTAGGGGCAATTAACCCTCTCCTCCAAGCTCTCTTATCTAAAATGTTCCCATTCTCATCTGCTGTCTCTTCCATAGAGTAGAATCAGGCCTCATCTACAAGAATTCGGCTTTACACCTGGTTAGGCGATTATGTGCATATTCGCAGAAGCGCATTTACGCCTAATACCTCTGTACGAGAGGCGGCGAAGTGCATTACTGGAGGACCGAAACGCGCTTTAAACTGTTGACATGCAGAGAATCGCATGTTTACACGGCGGTAAGGCACTTTAACTCCTGCTGCAAATTAAAACTCGTGGTTTAATACGCATTCGATAATGCGCATAATCGGATGTTTAAAGTGCCTCTACGCCCGATTTGCGCTCCATTCTTGTAGAGGTAAATTTTTTAATGCGCCTTGAAAGAGCTTTAAATGCCTCTTATAGGGGCAGCCGTAGAGAGATGTCAGGCTTTTGGGATATACTTTTTTTCTTAGTTGTCTTTTTTAGAACCCTGAGATCCACCAACCAGGGCAAGGGACAAAATACATACATTTAGAATTTAAGAATCCTGAAGCCAGGAAATTGGTGTGTTTGATGAGGATTATTTACTAATGATGACTCCTGTTAGAAAACCAATTAGCAGGGGAAAAACAATAGGCAGAATGAGTGTTTACCAGTTTCACATGCACACAGGCAATCTTAACACAAGAAAAGGAGACCACATTCTTCTTCAGTGAAAGAAAGAAAACAGTTTACTCACAAATATTCTTGCATATACAATGCAGGCACAGTGTAGAGTTTTGAGAGAGTTTGTTCAGTCCATTATGTGTTCTATGAGACTGGCAGGAGCAAGAGAGGAAACACATATGCTCCCAGCAACTGTAGACGTCAGAGAGAGAGAAAGCGAAGGAAGGGGAGGAGCAAAAGGAAGAAACCACAGGAAACCACAATGTAGGCTATACAGATCCTAAGGCTAGCTGTGGTCTAAATCCTAAGAACTAACTAACTGTAGCACTGTCTCCTTCCAGTAACTTGCAGACAGGTTGCAATATTCTGAACAGTGTTACTGTTGCTTAATACCAGAACTAAAATAGGGATGGGTGAATCTCATTTTTTATTTCTCCGCCATTCAGATTTTTAAAATCTTATGTTGTTTCTCTCTCAGATATGAAGAACTATTGTGAATGTTGGTCAATTCATATCCCCCCTCAAAAAAGCACTCACACACCAAACAAATAAACAAAAAACACCCTGCAATGAAATTCTTGTCCATCTGCACCGGCCAAATCCAATAGGCACAGCCATTCCCAACACGGAAAGGATCCTGTTGTACCTACCTGCCATGTAACTGCTAAATCTAAGGAGCATGCCAGAAAAAAAGTAGTGGAACTCTAATTCCACACTAGCAGAACTGAATACAGGGATTCAAACCCAGATGTTTAAGAGCTAAGCACTCAAAGCCCTGCACCTGCATAGATGAATTTGTCAGTTTCAATTTCTCCCACATTGGATATTTTACAAATCTAGAGTTCTTTTTGTCTCGAATATGGAGAACTTTGAGAACCTTAGTAAATTCTTATCAAAACCAATCTGAAACTAAATGTTTACCCATCCTAAACGGAATAAAACTCGTTGCACTTCCAAGCAAAAATCAACTCCTGTTTACCCCCCCCCCCCCATGCTTTCTGCATGTCACCATCATCATTTAGTGCAGGGGCATGAAAGAGAGTAATTTTGTTGTTGCTACTGTTAATCAGTTGGGAATGAGAAATCCTTGAGGATCTATTGCAAAACACCCAGAGATCTATCAGTAGTTCCTGATCTATCTTCTGTCCACCCCTGCTATAGAGGAAAAAATTGAGGTACCTGAATCATGGAAATACTGGGGTTGGAGGCAGTTTGGACCAGGAGAACAGCATAGGGACAGGGATACAAATCCCCATCTCCTGCACCATTTCCCTGATCAAGTTAGCAGCCATGGTTGGATTTAGTAAAAAATGAAAATGGGAAGATCAGTCACTGATCTCCCAGTGTAACCTGGAGTAAAACCCTCATTTGAAGTATTTATTTATTTAGGGGTTGTAAAAGAAAATGGGAAAGAACTGAAGAAGAATACCTGATTTGGATCAAAGATGGTGAGGTTCATAAAGTTTAGCCTCCTTCACTACAATGAAAACTTTTTCTTTCTTTTCTTTTTAAACTCCTAAGTAGGGTAACCATATGGAAAGGACAGTTTGAAGGTACACCTGGTGAAATTCGCTCTTCATCACAACAGTTAAAGCTGCAGGAGCCCTGCCCTCTTGACCAGATACAAAAGAGGGCAGGGCTCCTGCAGCTTTAACTGTTATGATGAAGAGCGAATTTCACCAGGTGCTGCATTTATACAAATGCTAACCGTTTGGTTAGGCCGCTAACCCTTTTGTTAATGACCATGTTTAAACCATGATTATGTAGCCACCATGGTTAAAATGGTTCACACAACATGATAAGCCATCATGTTTAGCTTAAAATGTTTAAAATGCTTAATCACCATGGCTTAGTGTGTCATCTGAGGCATAAAAAACCCTATTCACCATGGTTTAAGGTGTCTTCTGAACGGGGCCTTTACGTTTTACTGATGCAAATGAAGAGTCATCCTTGAGACAGATTCCATCCCACTTGTAGTTAGCCATTCACCAATATATCATGGGCAAGCCGTAATTCTTCCCAGGAAAATAACTTGTCAAACCAAGCAATCAAACCACCCACAGAGGTATGGGTAAGCTGGTATTCATGCCAATTTTTTTAAATACACATAATTATATGTATCCAAATATTGTGCTGTCTTTGTGACAAGTGAAGTTTGTTTATCTGAAATATTATTGGAAAAAATTTCAGTGGCCCCTTGAAGTTCTCAGAAAACCAAAAAGGATGCTCTATGTTTTGAAATGCCCTTAGCTCTATGCAAAGGAGACTACATTTTACCAGTAAGACAGCCAACACAAGTAGCAGATGTAGGGAGATTGCCTATTTCAAGTAGGCACTTAGTTCCTTCCTTCCTTCCTTCTTTTAGGTTTTCTCGGACTGCAAAATCTTCTCATCCCCCTCCTAAGTTTCTAAGAACTGTCACTGAGTGTTGCTTTTTAATTGGCTACCATGAGGGACAACCAGGAAAAAATAACAGGAACAGGAAATCAAGTGCAGAGGTTTGGGCCATGAAGCAGTGTGCCCTGACTGGCTACCTCTGGCACATTCAGCAGCTGTTTGGACATTTTGAAGGTACACTTTGGCCCTTGCCCTGCCATCTCCCATAGGTACTTGCCAGTGTCCGTTCTGAACTACTATGCCAGTTCCTTTTAAGATGCAGCACATGACGTAGCTGGTTGCCTTCTGGATTGAAGTAGTGGCTCTGTGACTCTGTAGTAGCTGAGGTCCCAAGGGGGAAAAAATAGAAAGGAGCTGTGCTATTGCTAATGGCAAGTCCTACCCTGAGAAACAGTTGGAGAATTTCTCCTCCCCATGGAAAAATTCAATGAAACCTCCCCCCCCACACCCGCACACCATTTCTTTGCCCCAGAAAAAGGGTACAGAATTTTGGGAGGCTATTTGCGCACAGCTCCAGATCTGATCTCTCTCTCTCTCAATCTCTGAGGTTTGGGGGTTAAGCAAGGAGTTGTGAAGTCAGCAATGTCAAATTTTGACTTCCAGCTGCAAACAGACTAAAAGATCAATAGAACGCAAAACATTAATGTAAATTCCATTTACAGTCAGAGAAAAGTAAAAGAGGAAAAAAAAGTAAGAGTCACGGGGGGGTGGGGTGGAGATAAACCACAATAGATAGAGCCGTGTGGAGGAATAAATTCTTAAGCATCTCTACCACCACCACCATACACACATATACCTCAAGTTCCCCCATAAAGAATCAGCAGGTCTTTCATGGGTTTGCTATTTTGTTAGAGGGAGTTCATTTCAATTTCAAATGACTGTGTTGCCTCTCCTTTTGTATTTACTAGTATTTTGGATATTGTTCAGGAATCGTGCTGCAATCAGCTTTGCACTAAACGGCTTGATGGGGAAGTAATTAATTATTCTCGCCGCCTTTTCAATGAAAACGTTAAAAAAGGAGGGAGCCAAGGCTCCCCTCCCCCTTCCGCCCCCCTCCTGTAATCGTATACCACGGGCGGCTTTATTGGTTCTAAGGGAGGAGAAAGAGGCACATTTGCTTCCCTGCTGATCTCACGTTAAGCATGCTCACTTCACAGGCGGTGCGGTGGAAAGTGTAATTGCATGGAAGGTGAATTGATTGCAATTAACCCCAGGACGTGGCCTCAGGCTGGGGTGTCCCACCTTCCTCGCAGGAAAGGTGCCGCCAGGGGCAAAATATGCCACGGATGAATACATACATCATAGAGCGAAGCACATATGTTTGGGGTAAAAGTACATAAATCACAGAGAAAAACACGCATTATATCGAAATGCTCAAATTATAAATGAAGCACATAAATCATAAGATTAGGCTGTTGAATCACATCAGGAAACATAAATTATATAGCAGGATCCTAGGTTCATGGAAAGGTTCACCGAAGAATGAAATGAGCTCCTGTAACATCAGGAAATGGCAAAGTTACCAAGAAACCCAAATGCACCATGGCAGTTCTTCCGGTGAAACAGGATGAGAGCGAGTAGTGGTGATTAGACTTGCCTTCTTGTCAACTTCATGATGGGCCAAATGGTGATATTGAGAGAGGGTAGAACAAGCGGAGCAATTCTTCCTACAAACCGAGAGCTGGTTTGCACGTGGCATGGAAGCAGTGACACAGAGAATGTGGGAAGGGACTGCATATCTTCCCCTGCTCCTGTGGGAAAGATGCTTGAGTTCCCCTGGAAACTGTTGGCTCCAGTTTTTTGACAAGCCACCTTAGACAAGCCACCTTAGAATCATAGAATAGTAGAGTTGGAAGGGGCCTTTAAGGCCATCGAGTCCAACCCCCTGCTCAGTGCATGAATCCACCTTAAAGCATCCCTGACAGATGGCTGTCTAGCTGCATCTTGAATGACTCTAGTGTGGGAGAGCCCACGACCTTCCTAGGTAATTGGATCCATTGTTGTACTTCTCTAACAATGGGCCTCTTGCAGTACTGCATCTCCTAGCACAGCAGCTGGGATCATGTGACACAAGGAGGAAATTGGGTTCCAACTGGCCCCATAAGGCCTCAGATCTTGGTCTGACCATTCAGGCTGAGTGAGTCAAGAAAGATGTTCTTTCACTGCACTTACTTGCTCAATTAGCCTATCCATTTACCTCCTCAGAGATAGCTTTGCCTATAGAGCAGCAGCCCTGAAATCCCATTTTAGGTTCTCATTAGCACTTGCGTGGAGGTGGGGTCAGTCAAGAGTGTATGCATAGACTACTACTTACCTCTCTGGATCAGGGCCATTGTGGCTGTCTACCTACCACTGCAATTCTAAAAGGCTCTCATGAATCCAAAGCTGATCTGTGTCCTTAGTATAATGGGACAAAGTCAAATGACTTCTACCATACGTTCAGTTCAATTTAGAAGTCGGCATGCGTGAATTACGTTTATCTTTAAATACAAGCCTTAAATGCACATACATGCCTGGCAATTTTTGCTTAGAGTGATGAGTTGAGCTTAGTGAATTGGGGATTCCTTAGTCATAAACAAAGTATTTGATCTATTCCCTTTTCTTTAGCCAACACAGACAAAAATATATATTGGGGGCTTTTTCTTTCTGTTGTAAATGTTTTGTTGTGAACACATTTCTAGCTAGCATTATGGCTAAGAGTAACATTATCATGAACAGTTTACAGCAGGAAGAAAAAGCCCCCAGTGTGTGTGTGTGTGTACGTACATACGTACATACTGGAGTGGTGTGGGTGTGATTCATAGGAAACAGAATAAAAACTGAATTAAAAAAAAACCTGAAGGTGCGCAGACACTTCAAATCAGTGTCATGAAAAGAGCTTCTATGATTGTTCTCTGTAATATAGTTATGAAATTCAAGCCAACCATGGTAAAAAAAAAAGTTCTAAGGCCGCCATCCCATGCACACTTACTTGGGACTATCGGTTCCTCCTTAATCGTGAAAGATGATCGATGCTGCTGTCTCTGGGCTGGCAGATAATCTCTTCTATGGCACAGGGGTTAGGAATGGACAAAACTGTAAATTTCAGTTTCTCTCCATTTCTCATTTTCCCCAATCTTGAATTTTCTTTATCCTGAACACTATTTTTTTTAAAAAAAAGTTTGCATGAAAATTTATTATCATTTTTGTGTGCATGTATTTTGCACATAATTTTGCCAAATATACATATTTTTGCAAGCAATTTCCTAATATAATGGAACTGTATGGGCATTGGTTTCACGAATATATACATTTTTGTGTTTATTTTCCCCTAATCTGTGCTTTTGTGTATGCATTTTGTTGATTGGAGAACTCCACTGAAAAATTCAGAGAAATGCAAACTTTGAAGGATAACTGAGTCTCAGTTCATGTGTTAGCTCAAAAGTGTGGAAGTAGGTAACTCTATCCTTTTGATTTCTCACCCATCCCTAATGGCAGTGCAGCATCAAAAACATTTTGAGGACAAGAAGGTGGTGGAAAGAGGTGCACAGATTTTGTTAAATCCATTCCGTCTATTTTTCATGGATTGTCAGGTGTCTTTCTATTGTCTGCTTCATTTATTTTATGAAAATTTAATTCCACATGTGCTAAATTTCAGTAGCTCATGTGTACTTGTGAACTTGCGCAAAAGTACTGATGTGCATCAGTTAATGCAAATTAGCACAAATCCCTCCCAGTTTTTTTTTTAAAAAGTCCCCAAGTCAGGAACGTCTGTGTGATTCGGAAAAAGCTGAACCATTGTGGAATCCACATAAAAACCTGAACGTTTTTGAATCTGTTGCATATTTCTCCAACATCCCAAGTGCACCTTGATAGCCAACTCTATTCTTGCTCTCATTTTAAGATCGGCAGAGGATCTTTCAAGATCAATCTCATAATGCAAGCAGGGCACAGCCTTGCATTGCCCAGAAGCTGTAGCCAGAGGATTGTGCATCCTCTTTACATGAAAGCAGGACAGGCATATCCAGCTCCCTCTTGCTTGCCCTATGACACTGTACTAAATGTTGCTTGCTCTGCAACAACTGTGGAAGAAGATCCGCTTGGGTTGCCATTTACCTTATTAAAGTAGTTGGCTTATTAAAATAGCTGGCCAACAGCCCCCAAAACCTCCTATTGGTGGAGAGTACCTACAATATAAGCACAATTATTTTACGAGATGATATATAGCTTTCATTAGATGAGGTACACCTTTTGCCGTAATGAATGTGCTTCAGCAAATGATCTATGCATCCTTTCTGGAATGTATGCGTTTCACTAGAAAAGGTATGTGTTCATCAACTATGAATAATGTTCCAAAAACGACATCACATCATCATATTTGACTGATACCAGTCCTGCATGAGGTAGCTATTCCCTTGTGACCATGAAAGCTCACGTATCTGAACTTGTACGATGGTTGTAGGTTGACATAAGTGTTGCACCCCTCCCCCCACAAAGTGCCTGACAATGGAGGGATGGGTTAAAAATATCTATTTGTTAAGCAAATGTGACATTTGGACATGTTTAAGTACAGGGGACTATAGAATAGCCTTCTTGAACCTGGTGCCCTCCAGATGTTTTGGACTTCAACTCCCATTCACCCCAGCTAGCATTGATCATAGTAAGGAATGATAAGAGTTGCAGTCCAAAACATCTGGAGGGTGCCAAGTTGGGAAAGGCTGCTATTGAAGAATATTTTTCATTTGATCCTTGAGAAATCAGGCCATAGTTAAATCATCTATAAAATGCAATCACTTGACCAAATATCAGAATTGAGAATCTCAAGGGTGATTAGCAAAAAAAGGTGGGCAAATCATTGGTATACTGATGATATCTTTAAATGTTTTGAAGACCCAAATTGCTGTTTTGCTTTCCCTAATTGTTTTTCAGCTCATCACCAGTATACTTGAACATATAAATGTCTGTGCATGCAGGGACGCACACACACATGCACACAACACATACAGACTGGGTTCGGATGACACATTAGTCAACGGTTGACTAAACAGTCAACCATTGACCATTGTGTCATCTGTCGGGAAAACACACACACCATGGTTGACTAATTCCATGAAATAACCAACGGAGATAACCAATGCTGTGCAGAGTTGACTGTCTGCACAACTGTGTTGTCTGTTGCGCTCCGTTGACTATTTCACATGCCTACAGAGTCGTAACGCAAGAGTGGCAGAAACGCCTGCTGCTCCATAGGCATGTGTCAGCAAAGCAAAGATTCTTTGCAGCTAAGTTCCTCATGGCCAGGGCAGGGAGGGAGAAGAATTTACTTGGCATGGGAATGGGAGGATGGCTTGGCGAGGGGCGCTGAATCCATGGCTGCCCACATGTTCCCAGGGACACATGTCCCATCCCTGGGTGGGGCGCCGTGAACTCTGTCTTTGTGTGCTGCACTTGAGAGCTGTCAAAACAGCTCTCAAAAGCAAAGCAGCGAGAGAGATCCCTTCATGGAGCGGGAGAAGCACCCTGTTTCTTCTGTGGTGCCAGGCATGGGGAAAGGGTGGGAGGGGTTGCAGACACCTACTTCCACCCTGCCCCATGCCTGGCACCCCTGCTTCCTCAGAAGAAATGGGGCACAGCTCAGAAGAAACAGTGTGGGTGGGTGGGAGGGTCTTTCCATCAGAATCCCCCTTCATGCCAGGGTGTGGGGCCCCATCTTTAAAATTGGGGGGTGGGACTTGACAAAACCGACCCCCCTGCCAAGATCTGTGGGGAGCCACCAGTCCTTGGCAGGGGGGGGGGTCATTTTCACACACACACCATTTTCCGGATGGGGAAGCCGCATTGGGCCATGAGAGAAATCCTTTTTCGCGATCTGTGAGAAAAGGCTTATTTGGAGGTAGGGAGGTATGGGACAGGGGTGGGGGGGGAAGGGTAGCCCCAGTGGGGGGACATTGGTGGGTGTTCCCACACTCTAGCACAAAGGGGTATTCTACTGGGATGTGGGTCTTTAAAGACCATTCCTCTCACCCACCCATCCCGTACTACAGCCCTGGATTAACCATTAAGCCATATAAGCACGTGCTTAGAGCACTGAGGGAAGTGGGGCACCACAGAGTACCAGTACCAGAGCTGTAGCCATCTAATTTTAAGGAATATATAAATATAATGAAAAACAGTTTATATTTACTATAGTTGTGTGTTCTGATGTGGGGGATGATGGCCTTGGAAGAAAACTGAGTTTTTCATGTCTTATTTCAGTACTTATTGAGTCTTAGTGCCTTGTTGGCTAAGCAATGGAAGGGCCAAGGAGGCACCATTAATGGGCTGTGCTTAGGGCATCAGCTGGCCTTAATCCGGCTGTGCCGTATTATTAATTTCACAGTTGACTATTGTGTCGTCCGAGAGAAAGAGAGAGAGAGAGAGAGAGAGAGAGAGACTGCAATCAAATTCTATTAAACCAAAAAAAAGAATTTCATCCCCTTGTAATTCCTTCCTCTTTTGCAGCAAGAGCCCTTCTTCATAGGGAAGTGGTTCCGGTAAAAACATGTTGGTTTGTAAAAGGAAATTTCTTTGCTAGTAGTCCCTGTTGCAGCCTCTGCATGGGCTGTGTGAAACTTAGGTACATGGGGTGGGTGGATTCATTCAGGTAATGTATGAGCCTTCTTCCACCCCTCTATTGTTTAGAATTTGAAATGCAATGTGACAGTAAGCTCTTAGTGTCCCCAAAGGATGACATTAATTCAAACCTCCATAAATCCTTGTAGGAATCTATTTGTTAATTCTTCAGACACCTTAGTAATATTTCTCCGCAGTTTGAAATATAGTCTTCATTTCATTAATGCTTCTTCAGTTTAGATACTGCCATTGGAAACACTGGAAATATTGTTTTGAAAAGTGCTATTAATTTTCCCTTTCGTTTTCTCCTTGCTTATACATACCATGCAGTTGATGTAGTTTTTTTCAGAAGCCAGCAAGCAGTATCAAACAATTCTGATATTTACCAGTAAACCTGAAAGCCTTTGGTAAATGACCAAATTGTATTTTCATGATTTACTGCTTAAGAATGACTTTTGCAACGGAATGCTTGTGAAGGTCAAAATTAGAGCTATGCACAGGTCCGGATCCCGAATCCGAAGCAGATTGGGGTGATCTGGACCTTCCGGATCCAAACTGGATTGGTGGCGGTCTGGATCATTCTAGATCGGATTGTTCCGGATCAATCTGGATCGATCCGGAGATCCGCGGCCCATTGCCCTTCCAGGTCCCTGGGTGCTGGCTGTGCAGCCGGTACTGAGGGATGCCAGGCCAGGGATTAGTCCATTGGACTCACCGCCCTCCCCTTCCTCTCCCTGCTGCCTCCTCCTCGCCGCCGCCGTCGTCTTTGCTGCCGTTGCTTCCTCTCTACTGAGAACCAGGCCTCGTGGCCTGATTCTCAGTAGAGTGACATTGCGCCAGGTGAATTGGGGGAGGGGGTCCTCCAGGGTCAGAGAAATTTTCCACTGTTTCTGACTGGTAGGGTTCACCATTGGCAGGGGCACAGCTCTGTTCTTTTTTTCTAAGTGTGTATAGTTTTGGTGTTCGTTTGTTTTGCACTAAAACAACACCAATTCTGTTGGTAGTCCAGCTCTCATTTTGCATCCTCCACAAAGCAGGTGTGGGGGGGCAGTGTTGTGTCTAGCTCCAGGGAAGAGGCGGATCTAGTGCTGAGGCAAAATCTGTCCTCCAATGTTCCTGAAAATCTTCTTCCTCCATGAATGAGAGTTCCATTGTTCTACCTTATTTTCCGGGTGTTTTTTTAATTCATTGTCGAGGGTGGGTTAAGCATATCTAACCAGGCTGCCTGTACTTCCATGGCTCCATGGAACAAATTATATTGAACAGCATACTAGCCCAATAGGGGTGCTCACCCCACATACAATTATTTATTGATTTTATTTGTACTCTACCTTTCTACCCAAAAAAATTGGCAGTCAAGGCAGGTTTAGAACCAAATTTTCTAGACCTGCCCCATATCACTGCTCCGCCCCCTCTGCCACATCCCCGTCACTTGGCTCCGCTGCCTTCCACACATTGGAGGGCAGAAGGCTGGAGCAAAGATCCTGGTTTAGATGGATAGATTCCACTGGAATTTAGAACCCTGATCAAACAGAGGATGAATGCTGGCTTTGGGCTACTGTTGCTGAATATGGCGGTCTCATTCAGGTATCATGGTTAATAGCCACTGATGGATCCATCCTCCAAGAATTTTTCTGATCCCCTTTGTCACTGGCGATCATCGTACCCATACATTTATTGTGTGAAGATGTACTTTCTGTAACAGCTGCCAATCAATGTTATTGGGTAAGCGCAAGTTCTGGGACAGGGCAGAGAAAAATATGGATTAGATCCAGGATCTGCTCACTAAAGATCAGAAGGTTCCAATCATGGAAGGTGCCTCCAACTGACTTTAAAAGATCCCTCTCCCCCGCCCAACCCCATTCCATCCCCACCCAACGCCCCACCCCACCCACCACAGCTTACCCTATTCATCAGTCCTCTGTGTAGCTTTTCCAGGAGCTGGAGGATGAAATGAGGAAGATGCATGCGCCTAAATCTGGATCCAGCTCTACATTTCTATCCACCTTTTCTGCACCATGCATATTCTATAAAAGTCTATCATACACTGCATCATTTTAAACTAACCCTTCAAACCATTGGATGGGAGCAATGAGAGCACCACCAGTGGTGCTCCCACCACCCCATCTTATGTATATCTACCCAGAAGGAAGGTCCCATTGAGTTCTATGGGATGTAGTCCTAGATAAGAGTGTATAGGATTGCAGCCGTGGCCTTCAGTCAGTGGTGGGCAACTTGTGTCCCTCTGGATGTTTTGGCTTGCTTACTTCTGGAGGGCCACAAGTTGCCCATCCCTGCCTTAATCATGAGGAAGGTACTCCAATATACACAACTGGAGCAAAATCAGGTTTCAACGAACAGGACTGGTACTGTCACATCTCCTCAGAGCCGTTCTCCCAACTTCTTTCCCCACCAACTTCTCTGATTTGACCTTTCCACCGACTTCTCCAGAGCCATTTAGATTGTGATTTATGAAGAGGAGACTGAAAGTCTACAACCATAAAATGTAAGTTTCGTTGGGGCAAACAAATGTAGATTCTGGACAATGGAAGAGGTTAAAATCAAATGAAATCTTCTATCAAACACTTTCAAATTCCTAGCACAATGTACTTCAAGGCAACTTCTATTCTTTTAATGCTGTGAAATGCTTGAAATACAAGCAAGGGAATCTTTGAAAAGCAATTGGGTTTTTAATATTTCTGGACATTTTCCACCCTGTCCCTTGGTAAATTCGGGTATTTATCAGAAAATGGGGGTAATATCCCTCCCCCCTTTTTAAGGTTCTAGTTTCATGAGAGGTACTAGCGAATGGCAGAAATTACTGTGTCACAGGACTTGCTTTTGACTAGGGCTGTGCACAGCCCCCCCAATCCGGTCTGGATCCGAGTCTCCAGATCGAGATAGACTTTCAAGTCTATGGGGAAAAAGTCTCACCGCCCTCCCCCCACTCTCCCTGCTTATGTACTGTCTCCTCCTTGTCGCCGCCACCCGCCCGTCGCTGGAGCTGCTTCCTCTCTACTGAGAACCAGGCCTCGTGCCCTGGTTCTCAATAGAGCGAAGTCGCAATGGATGATGTCATCAGGCCCTGGGTTCTACACCGCTGGTGTGGTCTGTCACTAGGGCTATTTTGAATGCTGGAGAGTAAAACGTGTGTGTCACATACAGTTTCAATCTCAAGCTGTTGTAAGAACATGTTGGAACAATGCTGGAGTATGAGTAATTATTTGTATTTAAACTTGAATTTCATTTTATAGGGGGATCTTCAAGGTATTCATTATACACACAGTTCACTCACTGACCTATTTTCTCTGTATTCTTCATCTACTTTTTCTAAAAATGATCTTTTTATTGGTTTCTGTTCATTAATATGAAGCTAGAGGAGTAGTAGTAGTATATATATATATATATATATATATATATATATAATTTATTTATTTCCAGGAGAAAACAATCTTGAGATTGCTAAATAATATACCCTTAGAAATGCATCGGTTTGTGAATTAGGGAAATTGTGGCTCTATTGTTGTTTAGTGCTGTATGATAATTCTTTCCCCTGCTATCATTTATATTTAAATGAATGGTAAGCTCTAAATGGTACTGAATTAAGAATACTTTGCATGTGCAAACTCAAGTATACTTACTGTCCATGGGTTGTTCAGCTCCCTCAGTACTCAAGGTACCAATTCCATAGGAGAGAACACGGACAACTGGCTCTCCTACCCACACAGTCATCAGATGTTCAACACTACATTAGCCCTGTGGGATAAAGCCCCATCAAAATGTGCTTCTCCCCATGATGATGTCATGCTTAAAAAGCTCTTTCCTTAACATGCATTAAAACGAGGTTTACCGCCTTCTTCTTACCACCGAGAGCTGCTGCCAGTCAGTGTTGACAATATTGAGCTAGATGGACCAAGGGTCTGGCTCAGTATAAGGCAGCTTCCTATGTTCCTGTGTTTCCACCTTTTCTACCTGCCCCTTTAGCTGGACCTTAAAAGCAGTTTGATCAACTCGCAGGTACCTTGTAATAGACTGGCAGCCATTTATGAGGTTCTGGAACTCTAGTAAACCATATGAACATGTTAGGCAGGAGGTTTTGAATGATGCATAATAATTTAGGGAGCAATCCTAATCTCCTGATGTTGCCAGGTAGAAAAGATTAGGTACGTGGATTTGGAACATTAGGCCTGGTGTGGGGGACAAAACCTGGCCCTGTTGAGGTCCTAACCTGGAGAGCCAAATCTGGTTCACCAGGGTTCCCTAAAAGGCCATGCCCTTCCCCCTGGCTCCACCTCTTTCCCCTGGCTCCATCCCTTTCCCCAGGCTCTGCCCCTTTCCCAATCTTTGGTGGATTTTGCTTTTGTGCATTTTAACCCTATTATAAAGGGTTGGAATGCTTCTCCTAACACTTTGAGTCTGGCTGTAAGAACTGTAAGAACTGGCTGTAAGATGTGAGAACCACATCTCAGCCAATTCATCAGGGCCACCTGACTCTCTGTGTAGCATTTTTCAGAGTCTGGAGGTACTGCCATGGGAAGGAGAAGTTGGGGATGTCCTCTTCCACCAGCACAGTTGATCCAGCTTAAATCCGGATCCAACCCAACATATATGGAGGGAGAAATTGGGGGGGGGGGTGGACTATTTGTCTGAACTTCTACAGAGGAGAAAGTAAAATTCTACAACGGTTTCTTGGGGGTGGGAGTGGGGCCTCACCATTAGCAGTGGCAACAGCACAGCAACTTTCTGTTGCTCATAATATTGTCAGTAGCAACAACTGTGCTGGCAATCCGGCCACCATTTCACATCTCCCACAATGCCCCCAAACTAGCATAATTCTAGGGCATTGTATTTGTGTGTGGAGGGGGCGGGATTGGTATTCTTCACACACACACTCTTCACAGAAAATTGTGTAAACTGTCCTATTTTTCTGGGGTGGGGGTGGTAAAAGAAAAGTCAAAGCTCAGAATTTTTTCCCCAGAAAAATGTCCCCTGATAAATTTTGGCAGAGCTTTTGGGTTGGGGAGGGGTCAGGGCACTGTCTCTAACCTTGGAAGAGGGAATTCGAACAATCCTTTGGTTCCTGGGGCATTTGCCCAGGGATCGTAGGATTGCTCTCTTAGATACCTACCTTAAAAACAAAACAACAACAAAACCATCAAGACGACTTGCAAGCAAATTAAAGCATACAAAAATGTAAAGCAATTTGAAACTGCTAAAAACATAGCTCAGTAAAATAGTACGACCCCACATGAGCTGGTATGTGTCCCTAATCTGTAAGAAAGAAAGGACACAACCTCAAAACTGCAGCAAACTGGGCACGTGCCGATTCTTAATGATTTCTTGAAATTCTAAAAACAGAAGTCAGAGAAAGTGGAGCATCATGCAGATACTTGAAGAGGAATCTGATCTTTATGGAGTCTGATATAAACTTGATCTGTACCTTCTAGACTCATGTGTGGAATAGAATGTAGCTATTCATTGGATTTTCACACTTTCCCCATACTTCTTGGCATAACGAATGCATCAGTATGCATTCCAAAATGTGTATTTTGGGAGGAAAATACAGCTAGGAGAGCATAATTTGAGAGAAAATACAGTAAAAATGGCATTTGAATAGTTAAGCATAATTTTGGAGTGTGGATTAAAAAAACAACATAATTAATGCAGAACTGGGATGGAACTGACTTTTAAGTGAACACATGTGTACAGCATACAGGTTGGAGATTGGCTGATTTCCCCCACCCCTTGGAATATGAGGAAACCAAGGAACAATAACAGAAGGAAATGGGAAATTTGCTTATCCGCCTACTTTCATTTCCTTTTTCAAGGAATCTTTTTGTCACCCTATTTTCTTGGGTAGAAGGGGGATCCCCAAAATTGTGCAGAAATCCTTTCTGTGAGCAGAGCTCCACTCTCAGAAAATACATCCAACAATCTTTCAGAGATTCCCCCGTCTCCCTTCCACCATGGATCACCCCATTCATTAGGATTCCCTGACTCTCTGTGTAGCCTTTTTGGGGGGCTGGAGGGGCAGCCATGGGGAAGAGAGGGCTGGGAGTTCCCCTCCCACCAACCTATGCAGGATCTACACTACTGCTTTATAACAGTTTATAACGGTATTGACAACTGTTGGGGCCCAGAACACATTCCATATACCATTTTCAACCTGCTTTCAAAGTGTTATATCCTGCTTGGTGTAGAACTGACCCTAGTTCCACTTAGCTAAATGTTTTAATTAGTGTTTATTGTGAGGAAAGGTGGTTCAGATCAAGTTTAATGATAATGCTGACTGTATCTCTGGGACTGATTTGTGCCACTAGAATACTTCCAGAGGAAGATTGTTTTTGCAGCTGAAAAGATATAGGGAAAGGAAACAGGCAAAAAAGGAGGGAATTACCTTCTATGTTTTCCATGAAAGAATAAGCACTGAAATGGAGTACATAGGTGGGTAGGATACAAATCAAGGATAGATTCACACCAAAGACATTTCAAGAGACTACAGGAATTTCACAGTGACATTTTGTGTTCATCCTTGACCATTAGGGGCTTAATGCATTTTCAGTAGCTGCAGTCATCTATCAGCTATTGACATCTCCTGCCAGTAAAGCTTAACCTTAATGGCAGAGGTGTGTGAAAACTCCAAAAGGCTAAACTTGTACTCTTTACCCGGCGTGAGGAGGTGGGATGGAAGAGAGATTTGAGGGAAAAACTATCAACAACACATTCCAGGGCTCAGAAAGTACCCTTTCAAAATCCAAAGTATATGCAACTCTTGGCATTTGAAAATCTGATGTGTTTCTTACTGTTTAAATTTCTGAACAATCTAGGAACCACAATACCTGTATGTAGGGATGAACAAATGTGTTATTTTTACCTTCTCCCACCTTCAATTTTGTGAAATCTCATGTTCTTTCCATCCCGAAGGTGAAGAAAATTGCAAATTTTGGTAAATTCTTGTCAAAAACGAACTGAAATGAAATTCTAACCCATCTGCACTAGCCAAATTCAGTGACTTGATTTGTATGACACACTGTGAGCTGCAACACTTACGGGTGCCATTTTCATAGAATCTTAAAATTGTGAAGTTGGAAGGGACTACAAGGATCATCTGGTCCAACCCTTTGCGATGTGCAGGAAAACCAGTTAAACCATCCATGAGAGGTGTCTGTCCGGCCTCTTTGTAAAAACTAGGGGTGTGCATTGGATCCGGTCCAATCCACGATCCGAAGCCGATCCGATCCGGTTTGGATAAAATCGGAGGATCGGACCTCCTCCTCCTCCTTGCCCTCCTTACCTGCTGGGGCTGTCCGCTGCCATCCGTGGGTGCCTGCGGACGGCCCTGGCAGGTAAGGGGCATGAGGAGGGAGGGGGCTTACCTGCCGAGGCTGTCCGCTGCTGTCCACAGGCACCCGCGGATAGCAGCGGATGGCCCCGGCAGATAGGAAGCGCGAGGGGGAAGGAGGGAGGGAGGAGGGGGCCCCACTTACCTGCCGGGGCGGACGCTTCCCTCCGGTACATCGACCTACTGAAAAACAGGCTTCGCGGCCTGTCCCTCAGTAGAGTGCTGGGTGATGACATCATCACCTGGCACGCTACTGAGAGACAGGCCATGAAGCCTGTTCCTCAGTAGATCGACGCACCAGAGGGAAGCCGCCGCCCCAGCAGGTAAGAGTGCGAGGGGGGAGGCGGGAGGGCCCCCCACAAACATGGCGGAGCGGTGGCTTTCCTCTGGTGCGTTGATCTACCGAGGAACAGGCTTCATGGCCTGACCCTCAGTAGCGTGGCGGGGACAGGCCGCAAAGCCTGTTCCTCAGTAGATCAATGCACCAGAGGGAAGCCGCCGCCCCAGCAGGTAAGAGCCCGAGCGGGGAGGGGGGAGGGACAGGGAGGGGGGAGTTAGGCCCCCACTCACCCCAGCCATAGGCTTGCATTGGGGGAAAGCTTTCTTTCCCCCAATGCAAGCCTATGGCCGATCTGAAAATCGGACTTCCGATTTCCGGATCGGGTTAAGGTCCGATCTGATGGAGCTCCGATTTTGTCCTGAATGATCCAGGACAATCTCGGAGGTCCCGATCTGGGTCTCGATCTGATCCGGGGGGTCCCCGCACATCCCTAGTAAAAACCTCCAGAGATGGAGAACTCACAATCTCCGTAGGTAGAGTGTTCAACTGTTGTACAGATCTTACCATCGGGAAGTTTTTCCTTATATTTAATTAAAATCTAGGTAGCTGTAATTTATACCCATTATTCCAGGCCCTAATATCTGTGTCAATGGAAAATATTTCTTGACCATCTTCCCTGTGGCGTCCTTTTATGTAACTGAACCCTGCTAACATGGCATAAGAAAGGAAAAGCATCCCTCCCCATTGCTTTTTCCATTGCAAGTGATTCCCCTCTATGGAGTTCTAGTTATCTTAGCAACTGCATGTCCATACAGGAAGATGCAGGAAGATAACATCTCATTTTGTGGCTGCTGTAAGGTAGGGTGACCAGATAAAATCCAGGTCCGGGCTCATGTAACTTTAACAGTTGTAGGGAAAAGGGAATTTCAGCTAGTGTCCTTTGTATGCAATTAGTTCCTGGTGAAATCCCCTCTTCATCACAACAGTTAAAGTTGCAGGGGCCCTGCCTTCTTTTATATATGGTCACTCTAGTATAGTGCCTGCAACTTTAACTGTTGTGATGAAGAGGGAATTTCACCAGGAACCAATTGCATACAAATGACACTGGCTGAAATTCCCTTTTCTCTACAACTGTTAAAGTTACATGAGCCCTGACCTGGATTTTATCTGGTCAGCCTACCCATCTGGTCAGCCTACCCTAAGGCTAAAATTGTATGCACACTACCTGGGAGTAAATGCTGTTGACATAATGGGACGTACTTATGAGTAGATATGCATAGGATTGCACTATACGTGTGCCCTGCAGCAGTGACACTAGCCACTGGGGAATGTATGTGTGTGTGTAATTCCAAAGTTCTCAGCCTTTTCCATAACATGGTCTTAGGAAACATGTGAAAACAGGGAAGAGGATCTGCCTCTAATTTTCCCACAAAGGGGTGATGATTAAGACACCCCACAGACTTGGCCATTCCCTATTACTACATCACACTCCCAGACTGAGATCCCACACCCCAGCCTTGCTCAATCTGGTGCCTTACAAATATGTTGGACTACAAGTCCTATAATGCTGTCCATGCTGTCTGGGAATTATGGGAGTGTAGTCCAACACATCCGGAGGGCACCAGGTTGGGGAAGGCCATGAGAGACATGCACCAAATGCATGATGATTATCTTGCCACTGCATATATCGTGATTTGGTAATAAAACGTACAATTATATCGCAGTGATCTGCCTGCAGTAGCAGGTCAAACTGGGTCCAATTTCTATATTCAGAAGTATATCAAATCAGCAACAGAAGAATGCCCTTGATTAATGAAGAGGGTAGCACAGTGTTATCTTAGCAGCACCGTGCAGTTCCCACCTGGCCTCGCTGGGAGAGACGTCTCATGTAATTAACGTGACTCTCACCCTTTTGCTTTTAACATGCCTCCTAATTAAGCTATTCAGACTCTTAACTTTTGCATCTGACCAGAGCTGCTCCAAAATGATTTATTTCATGGTGATAGTCAGCGACGCCTCCCCTGCCTATTTTTATACCTGCCAGCCATCTCAGCATCATCAGAGAAAGGAATACTTCCCTTTTGCTTTAGATAATAATCTCATCCCTCCTTTGGTAGACCTTTGCAAAGTTTCTGGAGAGAAAACTTAAAACTGTTTTCTGCCACTTAACGTTTCTCTACATCAGGGGTGGAGAAACTGTTTGAAGTCCAGGGCCACATTCCATTCCGGTGGGGTGACCATATGGAAAGGAGGACAGGGCTTCTGTATCTTTAACCGATGTATGGAAAAGGGAATTTCAGCAGGTGTCATTTGTATGCATGCAGTACCTGGTGAAATCCCCTCTTCATCACACTAGTTAAAGCTGCAGGAGCCCTGCCTAGCACAACCAGATACAAAAGAGGGCAGGCTCCTACAGCTTTAACTTTAACTCAAAATGAGATGGGCGTGAACTTCAGAAGGGATTTGGGATTAGCTCAGATGGGGAATGGAATTCCTCAGCAGGGGAAAGAAATTTGGTGTTTGAATACTCCTGCTCCCCTAATCCTGAATTTTCCCCCATCCCTAGTCCAAGGCCCTTTCCACACCAGGCATTTTACCTGGGATAGCCCCTGGGTGTAGAGGGAGGGAGGGCGATCCCAGAAGTACCTAATACACAACCATCGGAGCACAGGGAGCAGCTGGGGTCCATCCCAGGCAAACTGCCTGGTGCGGAAAGGGCCTGAGTCCAAAGCTGATCTACTATAGCCTTACTCGGCGTTTCACTGTCCATAACTGTTGAATGAACTTAGACACATAGGGATGTGCGAATTAGCAAAATTTGAACTCATCAAATATCTCCAAATTCCCCCTTGAAGCTCATTTCAACTGGAGTCTGTATCAGATTGTGAGGTTTTTCTTCATTGTACATGAAAATCTGTGTGTATTTTCTTGTGTAGTTTCCAAAATATATGCATCAGTTGTGCATATATTTGATAAAATTGTGCACATTTTCCAAAAGCATGCTTTGTTTCATGAACATTCTTCAAATGCATGCTTGCTGTCAAACGCATTTATTTCAGGGCCATGAATCACACTGCAGGCTCAGAAACATACCGAGTTCAGCCGCAGATTGCATCCAAGTCCATGTGTGTGGTTCGGAAGGTGCAAACCCAGTAAACCCTGTTCAAAAATGAATTGAAATGAATTTCTCATACATCCCTAGGGAGGGGTGATCAGGCTTGCCACCCCCAGTCTACAGATGCACAATAGCTATGGATACTGAACACCTACAGAGGGCTGTGACATCAAAACGCTTTAAAACAGTGGTAGGCAACCTGGTGCTCTCTGGATATTTTGGACTACAACCCTCACAATCCCTGTTAATTGTCCATGCGGCTGTGGCTGGTGGGAGATGTAGTCCAAGGAATATGTATTAAAGCAGATTTCTATAAATGAATAAGTTGGCCTGCACTATCTAGAGAGCCAGAGATATTGCAGTGGCTCATATTTTAGACCATACTGACACAGGCTCAAAGACTCACTCAGCCAGGAAACTCAATGAGCCAGTCACTGGGTTGTAGGGCAATGGACTATATCCAATGTTAACTTAACTAAAGTCCCATTCACTTCCATGGCTCTACTCTAAGTAAGATCAACATTGGATGCAGTTCACTAGCTCCACCTCACTGGCCACAGAGGGTTGTTGCGAGGATATAATGAAGAACATAAATGCCACCCCACTCTCCTTGAAGTAAAAGGAGCAGGATACAAATGTAATAAAAGACACCCAGATAACTAGTCAAATACATTAGATGCAACTATGCAATGACTGAGTTGGAGGGACCCACGTGGCCTCCTGTGGGGCTTTTAACCACTTCTACTATGTGGATAAAAATGTACATTTAGGTTGCAATCCTATTCATACTTTCCTGGGATTAAGTCCTATTGAACTCAGTGGCACTTATTTCCAAGTAGACATGCATAGGATTGCAGTGTTAGCTTGTCAAAGGGCCAGTTCATGCCACAAATTTGGGGAGTCCTTTTGAGCTTGTGATCATCTTTGTTGCTTGCCACATATTGCAAATATTCATGCAACATAAATCTAGCACACCATTACAAATATTTGAAAAAGATGGTTTGTGACAGTGTGCTAAATCAGCGATTGAGTCTATGGTGATGTGTTCAGATGGCCATGACATCGCCATGGATATTTGCAATCAGTGGTGCCAAGCATGTCCCTAATATGTGCTAAGTGATCTCAAGGGCATGCCCAAGAGCAGGAGTTCTCAAACATTGTCCTTTTGGACCTCCTCAAATCAAAGAAACAACAATCTAAGCATCCTAAAGTCATGTACAGTCAACAGTTAAAGATTCAGAATGGAAAAGAACATGCAGTCATCTGATGCAGAGGCAAACAGACCTGGATGTTCTTTGCTTTTGACAGTAAAACTTATTTTTAAAAATGCATCCTCCAAAAGTTATTGTTCCTATTATTTCTCCAAATCAGAATCTACACATCGATTGGTAAACTGATCTATCTCATTCCTGATCCACTTAAAAATGTATTGAAAGCACATGGTTCTCTTCTTCCAAAGTACCATGCCCATGGATATCTAGCATCTCAGGGTGAAGACTATTTAGAATGTCTCTCTTTCACTGCTGGCTGTCCATATGCAGAGAGTCTTTCTTTTCTTTACAAAATGTGCAGAGGAACATTCAGTCACATGGTCTCTTGTCTGTTGCAAGAAATCAAACAGCCCTAGAAGAACTGTGCCACATGCTTTCCATGCGCATCTGAATCAGCACTAGCAAGAAAGAATTTCCCTTGGCAACTGGCCAGACCTTTTTGGGCAGCCCCACTTCATGCTTCAAAAATTGCTGCCTTATGCCCAAGCTATACTCCAGGTTCACTACCAGATTAGAGTTATTGTGGTGACTTTCCCAACCCAGTGATGTGTGAGAAATTCATTTTAGTTCATTTTTTGATCAGGATTTACCCAGTTCACACCTTCTGAATCAAACATATGGACTTGGATGCAATCTGAGGTTGATGTCTGTAAATTTTTGAATTTGCAATGTGATTCGCCGTCCAAAAATAATGCGTTTGTCAGCATATCTAAATTTGAAAAAAATATGCATGAAAAGAAATGTACATTTGAAAAATGTGCACACATATGTTTTAATCAATGGGAGAAGAATGCATACATTTCAAAGCTGCCCACAATTGATGTGTACATTTGGAGAATTGGGCATGGACATATGCATGGATTTTCATGAGAAAAGAAAACAACCACCACCAAAACTTGCAATTTGATACGGACTTGAGTCAGAACGAGCTTTGAGATAGAATCCGGGAGATTTGGCAAGCTTGAGTTTTTCTGATTCACACATCCCTACCCATGTCCCCTCTGTGTCTGGACCATCTCATCTGGAGGTACATCTGTCACCCAACATGCTTCATAGGAAACTGCATTTTACCAGGTCTGATTATTTGTCCATCTAGCCCAGTGCTGTCTATTCTAGCCTTCCCCAAGTTTGTGCCCTCCAGATATTTTGGCCTACAACTCCCAGCATTCCTGACCATTGGCCATGCCTAGCGGAGGGCCATGGGAGTTGAAGTCCAAAGCATCTGGAGGGCACCATCACTGAGAAAGTCTGGTCTATTGCGACTGCCAGCAGCTCTCCAGAGTTCAGGCAGAGGTTTTTTTCCCATCAATTGCTACCTGACCCTTTTAAGTTTGGGATGGGTGAATGGTGCCCCTCCAGACATTTTAGCTTGCATGTCCCAGAATCCTTCACTATTGGTTATTCTGGCTTGGGCTGATGGGAATTGTAGGCCAAAACCAGTTGCCCACCCTTGTTTTAATTGGCGATACCAGGATTTGAACCTTCTGCATGCATAGCATGCACTCTATTGCTGAGCTATGATCCTTGTCAGGGGCATTGCCAGGCACTTAAGAGTCAGGGCTCAGTCCAATGGGAGACAAATCTGCATATGCAAAACCAGACAATTAATTTATTGTCCAAATTATCTCAAATAAAATACATTCTTCAATTTATTTGCCCAGATCAACCCAAACCAATGGAATTCCTCTCCTCACTCCAGCTTAATTGCCATGCAAGGGAAGGTTTTTTTTGGGGGGGGGGGGTTGCAGCATGTGGGAAAGGGAGAGTTAACCCTCCCCAGCATGGAAATTAAGCTAAGTAAAAAAGAAACCTTCCATTCACACCAATGAACAATTGGGCTCTGTAGAAAACCTCCGGAGCTCTTGGAAATAGATTTCAGTTGGGCCCCCATGGGCCTAGGTCTAGCAACACCCCAGGTTTCCACCCAATACCCCATACAGGGGGGACCGTAGCTCAGTGGTAGAGCATCTGCATTGCATGCAGAAGGTCCCAGGTTAAATCCCCAGCATCTCCAGGTAGGGATGAAAAATTCCCACCTGAAACCCTGGGGAGCCACTGCCAGTCAGTGCTGACCCTATTGGGCTAGATGGACCAATGCTGTTGCTCACTATAAAGCAGCTTCCTATGTTCCTTTCAGAAGGGTTGTAGCTCAGTAGCAGAGCCCCTGCATTGCATGTAGAAGGTCCCAGTTTAAATCCTTGGCATCTCTCCAGGTAAGAATGGAAAAAATCCTGCTTGAAACCCCAGAAAGCTGCTCCTAGTCATTGCTGACAATACTGGGCTAGATGGACCAATGCTCTGGCTCAGTATAAGCCAGGTTCCTATGTTCCACTAGCAGACATTAGTGGAAAATAGGGCATCTCACTATGTGATCAGCATCTCAAGGGGATTTTCACAAAACAACATGGGAAACCTTCCATGAGGGATGCCAATCGCTCACGGCAAATGCTACAAATATCCTGGCCCTTTGGCTACGCAGGGAGGACCACCCGGATGGCCCAGCAGCACCTGGGGAGCCAAAGACGTGTCTGACGTGACGGCATGTTAACCAAGCGCAGGTGTTTTGGAACGCCAAGCCGGGATTGGCTGGTTGGGATTTCAACAAGTCACGCTCCTAATTACACAGCTGTTTTCAAATTGTCGCTAAGTGGTTTCAAACTGCCATGGAGCCCCACCCACCTGCGTTCCTGCCTAAATGAAAAGGACGCGGGTAGCGTGATTAGGAGGTTGCGTCTGAATCCCCCAAGCTACGAAGGAGCACTTCCTAATTGTCAGCTGGACGGTGCTGTGCTTGTTGGAAATAATTAGAGTGCAGCAGCCGCTTCAGCAGGGCCAGGTTCTTCTTTCCCTTTCCCCTTTTTTTTTTAATAACCTCCTCAGTACAGATTTTTTTATCAGTAACTATCAGCTTCCTGCTCATTTCTGACACCATCATTCTGCCAGGCTGGGGAATGTGGAGCGAGGGAGAGAGGGAGGAGGGAAAGAGGAAAGGAAGGTATTATCTATAATGCACGCAAATAATGCAGCCCTAAAGGAGCCAAGCGGATGAACTGGACTCAACACGCGAGACAGACAGGAACAATTCCCCAAATAAATTCAAAGCTGAACTCCACTGGGGAAAGGGATGGCTGAACAAGCAGGGAGAGAGAGGGGTGGGTGGGGGTGGGAAGAGAGAATTCCTTCTTTTCCCCCTTTGTTTCCCCCCTGATTCTTGCAAAAAAAAAAGGAAAAAAAGGGGGGAAGCTGAAATCTTTCTTAATTACTGCTTATTTCAATGACAGAATTGTAATTTATCATTTAGTTGTAATTTGACATATGTTCACACCTTTGCCATTTCCAATTTCCTCCTTCGTTCTAATTGTCTGCTTCACTCGCCTGTCATGCGCTCCTCTTGGGATTAATTCGAGCTGTCTGTCTGCGCCGCGCTACCGGCACACTCGGGGCTGCTGGGAGCGTGACAGCGCCAACGTGCCCGCAGTTTATCTAAGGCATTACTCAGCCATCACGCTCCTGCAGCCTCTCCCTGGCCGCCTTACCTCACTGCCACATTGTTTATTGTTGATTCCATTTTATTTTATTTTTAATTATTCTTCTTTTTAACGTCGGTGACTTTTCAATGTTTTATTAGGGCTCTAATTATGCTCTTAGCTGTCAGTGGGAAAAAGGAGAGACAACGTCGGCGTTAATTACTGGGAAGAGGCCACTGGAAGAAGCAATAAATAGACCAGTAGATGTCTCTCTCTGTCTCTCTTGCATCCTGACTGGATTTCAATCTACCTCCTTTATCTTTCTCTACAGCTGCTTGTACCCCCTTTCCCCCCCACTCTCATGCCCATTTTGCTATTCCAAAGCTTTCCGTTCCCAGCTTCCCATGAACCCCCTTTGCTCTTGGCACACATCTATAGGGTATTCAATTTGAGAACAGCCTTTCCTTACAGTCATCATTCTCCATTATCTTGAAGGCAACTGGATTCCAAGGTTTCTACCAGGATGAATGTGGCCCAAAATATCTGGCTGACAAGGGATGGCGGTATCATTGGGACAGATGTTTGCACAACACTCAATACAGAAGAATGATCAGGGCTAAAAATTAACTTGCTGGAGGCAATTTTGATGTAATAACCAGTGTGTGCACCCTCCACATAGTTTCTGCTAAGCCTACCTAAACTCTTTCCTTCACTAACTGACACATCACAAGGCAGAATTTAGCCTTTCCTGGAGATATTTGCTCACTTTCTGGATTTATCATTCCACTGCATACATTGAAGTGGTGACTGTTTCCCTGAAAGCCTGCAAATATGTAGGATTCTCACTTCTGTCAAGTGGTTGGGCGGTCAGGCATGGAGGTTGAACTAATTTCATTTGCTTCCAAAGAGTTCAGGCTAGGGTGACATACAAGTTTGTCTATCACATTTTATCCTTGCAATGACCCTGTGAGGGGGGCAGTTTGAGAGCAATGAGCCCATGTCTACCTAGTGAACCTCATGGTTGAGAAGGGATTAGAAACTGGTTCTCCCTACTCAAGGTCCAGCTCTCTATCTGCTGCACCATATTATCTCACATACACAATGCTAAGGCTGGTTGCTTGCACATTGCCAAAGAGAGGAAATGCATCATCCCCAAATGGTCAAAAGATGATGCTGTTTTGCATAACATGTGCATATGCTAATTTATAGCTCAGTATATGCAACTTTGAGAAGAACTATTATAGTTTAAATAGAAATGCACTACATCTCAGCATAGTGTGGAAGACTGTGACCTGGTAACTTGGGCCTTCTATATACAAGCAATTTTTTGCATGTTTGTGATTGGCCACTCACATAAGTTTGAGCATTCATTACATGACATTGTCAATAATCAGGACGTCTCCTGCACTACCCCCTAGAAATCCCACTATTAAAAGAACCACTTTTAATGTGATAATATCTGGAAAAAGTGGAATCTTGCACCATTAGACGGCACTGCCTCAAGAGCACCATTAAAGGGGAAATATTCAATTCAAACCACGTGGTCTCCAACCATGTAATGCAGCCCATAACAATTGCACAAAGAAGCAGGAAGCACAAAGTCCCGGGTAAGCAATGTGATTTCCCCTTAATGTAGAGATGCTGTTGTGCTCCTCACTCAGTATGCTGTCCAGGGCTGCTGATAAACAACTCCAAGGTCCTATTCTTCCTTCTGTTGGCTTTTTTAAAAAAATCTTTAAACTGGACTCAGCCTAGACAGCCCTTCAAATAGAGGAGACTTTCAAATGGACGATTGTCCTCTGACAGCACTTTAAAGAGAAGACAGTTCTCTGTAAATTAGGACATATGGCTATCCTAATTACACTGCATTCTTACCCAGGCTATTATATACACACATTTTGCATGCCCAGCAAAAGACCACAACAGGCCTGCTTTATCACTAGGAGAATGGCAATGCTAAATGTGAATGGTAACTACTGGAGACAGTTTCAGTGAATGCTTCTTTTTCCATACGGCGAAGGCAATATTTCAAAATAATAATGAATAGCTCCTTGAAATAACAGTACAGGCCCATGATATTCTTGAAGGTGGGTTATATCACTGTTGAGAGAATTCAGTAGTGGATTCCCTTATCTTTGCTCGAGCCACTCCCTAGATCACATTGCTGCCTTGCCCCCTTTCAGGTCTCTAGAGCCTAGAAGAAACACGGGCAAATGTATTTAATGGTTAAGCAGGATGGCTGGAATTCCACCATATGGCCAGGCTATTTCCCTTGCATTATGTGGGAGCAGAATGGCATACCACTGGTGTTGGTTTAGAGCTGCTATATGTATAGCACTAAGGTAATCATACTTAGTGCCTTGAAAGATTTAGAGGGCCAAATTAGTTGTTTCATTATGAGTGTAATCCTACATGATTGGCACTCAATAGATGGAGAGTCTTTTCACCCCTGCTCTGCAGAATGTAGATCTCATATTTTTCACCATGCCAAGTTATGGTTGGTGGATATATCGCATTTGTTTTACAGTATTCTTATTCTGAAAATTTGTTCTTAAATGTTTAAAAAAGCAAAACCTCACCTTTTTTGAAATCAAGGCATACGGCATCCTTTTTGGGCCGGTGAGCACATTTTGAGAGAGCTTTCACAAAATGGTTGCCATGGAGGAAGCTTGCCCGGGCATAAAATGACTTCAATGATGGGTATGGCCAGTCACAAAATACTCACTTCCACAGCAAACTGGTGATACAAAAAGGAAAGAAACTTGCTGAAGAATCTAATACAAGGCAGAGAAGGCAGAGGTGAGGTCTGTGCTCCAAAACACAAGTGCATCCTTTTGAACCCAAACAAAGATGGTGCTGGAGGTGGCACTTTGCTCTGCAGTGGATTAGACAGTACTACACTAAGATTGCCCAATGATCCAATTCACTATAAGGAAGCTTCATATGTTTGTGATTTAGTGAAGAAAACATCTGAGCTATGTAGTGAGATACCCATGAAACACAGAGCAGGGGGAAGTGCAGCTGAAGACATGGGCTGGTGCGAATAAACTGCAGAGATGCAAAGGGTAAGCAAGAATATAATGAGGAGACAGTTGCGGGAGGTGTAATAATCCAGACAATTGTGATCAATCAATCATCTGAGAATAAACATTCAGTTGACTCTAGTGTGAATGTTAACTGATCACAAGTGTAAGAATGTCACACACACAGCCCAGATTTCTACATGGCTGCTGCTGGTTCTGGTGTATTTTTGATATTATATGAAATATAGTATGTGACTGCCTCCTGTAATCAAAACACACACCTACGTGGCCAAAATAAAAACTAATAAGGATGACAGCTACAGCTGATGTTTGATTTTGATTTTTTAAAGGTACAGTAGATCTATAAAAGACACGCAGTATCTGTGAGAGGCATATTAATGCAGGGCAGTCAGCTCCAAAACAAAATGGTATGTAAACACCAGTAACATATTGTGAATAGGATATATAAGACTTTCTTGGGGGAGAAATGCAATTGCAGGACTACATGGCACAAGCTTATAGCAGAAAGATCACTTCATAGCAAATATTTGTGTCCCAAACATCTGAGATACAGAAATGCTTATAAGTGTGAGACAAGAAAAGTAATGTCTGGGGATGTCTCAAGGCAGATAGATCTAGAAGTCATGGTGATGCGGAGCTTGTAGGCTTTTAATCTGTGATGTAGCTGCTACATCTCCATCACCTGTTCAGGGCAAGCCATCAACCCTTCTGCGCCATGCCATCGCTATGATATGCAGTACAAACTCCAATGTCAATTACGCTGTTCTGCAAGGGCAAGCGATGGTTCGCCAAGGCAAAGAAAATGGAGAACCTAGATGTTTCTCTTTTTAGTGAGCCATTTAACAGAATGGGTAGATGGAACTCTGATCTTTCTTTAGGGAGTCCCACTGTACAGAGGACAGTCCTCTTATGTGGAAAGCTGTCAAAATACACTCCTCTGTAAAAAGGATATCTCTGTTTGAAGGGGTGTCCAGTCCAAGTCCAGTTTAAAGATAAAGAACCTGGAGAAGTGAGAGCAGCAGGGGAGTTGAATGGGCTCATCAGGAGTTAGCATGTGGACCACAGACTGAGCAGGCACACAGGTGGTCACAGTCTTCCCCGCATTAGGGGAGATGGGGAGGAAAGAAGAGCCAGCGAGGCAAAGGGATCGCCAGATGCCTACTCCAACTTCAGCTTGACTCTGGCCCCATCTTGATGGCACTGCAGCGGCGCCGCAAGACCTCGGGCTCCCGCAGTTGCATGGGAAGGAGTGTGAATGCGGAGTTGTTGCTGCCGCCACTGCACCAAACACCCAGGAGTGGGGAGGAATGGGGCAGCCAGAGGGCAAAGAAGAGAGGGATGTGCGATGCTTGAATTGACTCTCTTCCCTCCGACCTCACTCTGGCTACCCAATTCCTCCCCCCACCCATTTTAATTTTTTTTATTAAACAAATAAATAAAAATAAAAATAAACAAAAAATGGAGGGAAGGAACGGGGCACCTGGAGGGGAAAGAAGAGAAGGACATGCTGCGCCCCAACCCGGCACTACTGCCTCAGACCTCCTGGAGGTCTGCCCCCTTCCCTGTCCAGTCAATGGTGACCAATCAGGGGCCGCCATCGGCTGTGGCACACCTCCGCAGCAAAAAAAGTCAGGGCAAGTGCCCAACTTTTTTTAAGTGGGGTTATGGGGGTTTGCCCCTGGATGGCTTCTGGATGGCAGCTGTGTCATATAGATGACCTGCCGCCACTCCGGATCCATCCTGGGGCAAACCCATCATCAAGATGTACCCTCTCTTTCTCCCTCATGGAGCTAGCTAACACTTTCCCTTCCACCAGGGGAAGGAACATCATATGCTAGTTCCTGCTTGAGTGGGGCTGACTGCATTTGTTTTGTTTGAATTGTGTAGAGTATCCATGTAGTATCCCTATTTATTTATTTTATAAAAATTGTGAGCTACTTTGGGGTCGTTAGTCAAAAAGTAGGATAGCAATAGACTAAACATGCATAGGATTGCACCTTTAGACAGAAAAAGTCCTACAACTCCCAGCATGCCCCAGTCAGCATTGCTGGCTAGGGCATGCTGGGAGTTGTAGGATTTTTTTCTGTCTAAACATGCATTGGATTGCACTGTAAATAGGATGATATGTAAAGGAGGACAGGACTTCTGTATCTTTAACATTTGTATAGAAAAGGGGATTTCAGTAGGTATCATGCAGCATCTGGAGAAATTCCCTTTTCCTCACAACAGTTAAAGTTGCAGGAGCCTGCCTTCTTTTGTATCTGGTCACTGTAGTATAGCTTTAACTGTTGTGAGGAAGAGGGAATTTCACCAGGTGCTGCAGGCATACAAATTACACCAGTTGAAATCCTCTTTGCTATACTACTGTTAAAGATGCGGGAGCCCTGTTCTCCTTTCCATATGGTCACCCTAGTTGTAAACGAATCAAGAACCATATCCTTACACATCCATGTTACAATAGTGGTAGAAGAACATACTTTGGGGGAGAAGGAGCCCCAGCATGAGCAGGTCATGTGAGTGTACTGGAAGAGACAGATTCACATTTGCAGCAGAATCTTGTACAAATGGTTTGTACATAATTGCATAATCTCCTTGGGGGTCAAAATTATTCTGGGCCTACATGGACCATTATCAAGAAACAATTCTCAGTTAAGTTACACTTGTTTCTTTTCTCCCAATCCAAGCATTTCTGGCCTGGGTTTTCCCAATGGGTTGTAATAATAAATAGCTGTGTTTTTGGAAAACATCTCTTTTTGAAGCCATTTTTGATGCTTCATAGTCCCATTGACAGAACATTCTGTTCTCTTAAGATTATCAACTTTTTTATTTAAGTATGAGCTTGACATTCTTGAATATCTAGGGTAAAGTACCCGTAAAACCCAACGAGCATAAAATTAAAAACTAAATGAAATGACCTTTCCGGCTTTATATATCATCAAGAAGCTAAAGACCACAAGGTTGGCTTTTTTTCCTTTTAATTTCTCAAATCACCATTAGTTTTTTCTTCCATAAAGGGGACTGCAGCTTATTAAGTTTTTGACTTGAAGCACTGTGCGTGTGAACCTTTCGGCATGTAAGAACAATGTCTTAGTGCTATACAGGAACTCAAGTGCATTAGGATGTGGATGTTTAAAGGTCCTGGATAACTTTAGCAGAGGCAGACAGCCTTTTGGGGGCCATGAGCACATTTGGCAATTTGAGAAAACTGTCATGGGCACCACCACACAATGGACATGATGCAGAGGAAAATACCAGCTTGCAGCTACCTGCCATCTTTGTTTCCTAAACATGCTCTAAGTTAGGGTGATCAGATAAAATCCAGGTCAGGGCTCATGTAACTTTAACAGTTGTAGAGAAAAGGGAATTTCAGCCAGTGTTGTTTGTATGCAATTAGTTCCTGGTGAAATTCCCTCTTCATCACAACTGTTAAAGTTGCAGGGGCCCTGCCTTCTTTTGTATATGGTCACTCTAGTATAGTGCCTGCACCTTTAACTGTTGTGATGAAGAGGGAATTTCACCAGGAACTAATTGCATACAAATGACACTTGCTGAAATTCCCTTTTCTCTACAACTGTTAAAGTTACATGAGCCTTGACCTGGATTTTATCTGGTCAGCCTACTCTAAGCGCCATGTGTAGCCCACAGGCCTTTATAGGGAAAGAAGATGGAAACAGCTAGTGGCCCTCACTTCACTTTGAAGCAACCCCAGTGGCCACTCAAGACATTTTGTTATTTAAAAAATAGTACTAAAGGGGGGAGGGGTAGGCACCAAGAAAAGTGTCTGAGGGCATACTGGTGCCTGTGAGCTCCATGTTGGCTAACTAAAGGATCTGGTATCAAAAGAGGTTAACTTGTGTGATCCGAATTTCAGCCTGTCTTTTGAGATCTCTGAGATACTAGTGGTTAAGCTGACTTGGCATGCAGCTCAGGAGCTTGTGCTCTTGTTAGACTTGAGATTTATTAATATCTAATGATGATGGGTGGACATAACCTGGGTGGATTCATTATTTCTTCGGAAAGTAACGAATTCACCCATGTTAGCTTGGATTAGAGTTCTTTAATATTTAATTCTCATTCTGTGTATATGAGATTTTGCGCATGCACAGGATCGAAGTGCATCTTTGGAGCTGTAGTTTAGAAATGCAGACAGCAGCATGATGTCATGTATCACCATGATATCTACTGCCTTCCGGTCTGGTTGTTTTTGTGTGGCCTGCCTGTGTGATGCGATGTTTATTTGCCATTGCCAATTGCTGATCTATGGAGGAGAGAAGACCCATGAGGTTCTTTTACTCCTCCTTGCAGAGTCTGAGCTGTGATGGTGACAATGACAAGGGAAGCAGCAATGGGTGCACTGGTTCATTCAAGAGTTAAACAACCAATTCAGCACTTGCCCAGAAATGGCATTGGTTAGATGCATGCCCCAAATCCTGTAAACAATTCTGAACTTCATAGCCATTCATAATACATCGATCCAGGCTCTCTGCAAAGGTGAGCATTATGACCCATTTTGACCAAATACAGCAGCATCACTATTTATACCTGTCCAGACCTAGATCCTACTTATGCTTGGTGAGAAATGTACATTCTTTACAAGTCAGACCTGCCTTTGCTGCTAAAGCAACCCAAACCATTGCTTTGGGACAGGGACATTTTCTTCGGCATCAATAATGCTTTGGGAAAATAGGTTAAAAGGCAGTAGGAGCTGATAAAGACTCTCCCCCCCCCCCCCAGCAATGACTAGGCAGACACTGAAGGATTTAAACAGTAATATCTGCTGAGCCCCACCCAGGCCTCAGTTGCAGCACATTAGAGCTCTTTTATAAGAGCCACTTTTTAAAAAGGGAGTCCATCTTTGCAAGTGAGCACTCCTTCCAGGAGCCCCACTGGCCTGTTGCTTGAAGTGTCAATGCTCCTGGGGGCCAAAGGGTTGCTCAGTCTCTGCCTCAGAGGCAGAGTTCCCTCCCCCTGAAAGGGATGGACCTGCAGCGATCTCCCATGAGGTCCCAGGATCCACCTCATCTGGTGACAGTGACTGATCTGGTGTGCCCTCAGTTTCTGGGTGTTCCAGCTCTTTCTTGGAGGAGGATTTCTCCAATGGGGGCATGACAGGGCAGGGCCCTAGTAGCTGATCCCCTACTCTACTGGGTTTCTCACCCTTATCTCCAATCACAAAGTGGAAATAAGAGTGGGCTTGGAAGGCAGGCCTTGCTCTCTGGAGGAATCCAGAAAGGATCCAGAAATGGATTCCTCTTGGGGGGGGAGGGGGCAAAGCCTGCTTTCTAGGCTAGATGGAGAGGGAGGTGTTCAATGTGAAAATGGTGTAGGGAGGAGAGGGCTCACTCCCCCTTCTTTCTGCACTGCCATCCGAATCAGGGTGGGTGTGGGTGTTTTCTACAAAAGAGAGTTGTAAGTGTGCCCCTTAATGTGTTGTTTGGCTGTCAGGTATGGACAGGATTGAAGTGACAGACTTGCTGGTTTATCACCCTGTCTCTTAGCTGTAGCTCAATTAGCTTTTATAGCAACTGCAGCATCTTCTACTAATAGTGCTAGAAGAAAGTTTAAACTTTTTTTCTTTTTCTTTTTCAAAAGAAGGAATAATAGAAAATAAATAATGGCTAGGCATTTTGTTTGAACTTGTATTCCTTAAGTCTTCTGTCTTTTGCAGTGAATCCATTGAGAAGTTTCCATGTGATTTCAAGTATGTTTTGGTACAGTAGTTCCTCTTTTAAATAATCCTCCTTGGAGCACATTAATTGCCACTATGGACAGAGTAATGTATTCCCCTTTCTCTTTAAATTCCTTCAATGAGTCATTAAGGCCCAGATTTTAAATCCTCTTCAATTACCGGAGCTTTGGGAACATTTTCAGCTACAGGCCTACAGCATATTTAAAACCACGTTGCTTAAAAGTGTTTAACGTTCTTTGAGAGGGGAGAATCTAAATCCATCGATTAGGCACAAGAGTTGTGTAATGCTGCTGTCTTGAATGCTATTACACTTGAGAGGTTGCATCTTCGGTCTACTCTTCGACCCATGTCACTTCTTGCCATCAGATTGTATGTGTATATGTGTGTGTGTGTGTGTGTGTGTGTGTATATCCCTCCCCTCACAAAATCCTGGAAACCGTAGTTTTGTGAAGGGCCTAAGGATCTCAAGGAACATGTGTACCTTCCCTCTCAACAAAATGCCATTTCTGCCATGAATTCAGTGTTAAAGCACTACAGTTCAGTAGGTGTGATGCAGCAAAGTGGAGGTTTGGGCCAGATCTACACCAAGCAGGATATAGCACTATGAAAGCGATATGAAAACAGTATATAAAAGGCAGGAGCCACACCGAGCAGGATATAGCACTATGAAAGCCGTATATGGTATGTGTGAATGGGCCCCAACAGTTGTCAGTGCACTTCAACACCGATTTAAAGCATTAGTGTGGTTTATATATCACTTTCATACCGCTTTGATAGTGTAATATCCTGCTTGGTGTAGGTTAGGCCTAGGTCTCTACTGTCTTGGCACAGCAGACAGAACTTTACTGCTGACATCACTGTTGGAAACTGTTGTTGTTTGAGAGAATGAGTGCAAACACACACTCTATAAGACAATTTTCTTCGCCCTCATCAAACTACAATTTCCAGAACTCTTTGGAAGAAGATAAGTCCATCTTCATATTGATCCAGAATACATTTCGGAGTCCTAGGGCTAAACTACATACTATGTAAAATGCATAGCATGCAGCTGTTCCTCATCATTTTTTGTTTTAACTTTATGTAAGTGTGTTGGGGAAAAAACAAAAATCCTCCCCCAACGAGGACTAAACAAAGAAGAAGGAAAAAACTTGTTTGATGCCAATAGAAGCTACTTTTTTAAAAAAAAAAAATCTTGTGGGGTGGGGGGATGAGAAATTTTGGAGAAAAAAGCATCTTGTTGGGAAGCTAAACCTCTACTGTCCAAGCACAGTGATCCCTACAGACTTTAAGGTAAAAATATTAGTGAGGATCAGATGCATGCTATGTATTTGAATGCAATGGAGTATGTAGTTTAGCTCTTGGATGCAAGACCATGAGAATAAAGCATTAATGGACAAATATTTCCGTTTTTCCAGCTGAACCAGTGATAGAGGTAACTTTAGCTTTTCTCAGCTTCTAGTGTTGTAGAACCAAGGTAAACAATGTTTTATTAAGGCAGCCTTATCCAACCTGGTGCCCTCTAGATGTATCGGACTACAACTCCCATCAGGCCCCAAAGGTTAGGGATGATGAGAGTTATAGTCTAAAGTAGGAATGGATGGACTCACCCATGTTCGACTCATGTGACGCTCGCCCCACGGCTGCTGCTGCCTGTTCCTGCTTACGGTGCTGCATGAGTTTCTTTGAGGCTCAGTGAGCGTTCAACAATATCGCAACAATGGAGGCTTCAGAAATTACGTATTTTCCCTATAGCATAAATGGCAGCTGTGAAGCTACTTCATTCACACCTTTAATCTTGCGTAAATGTGACCTTTACAGCTGCCATTTACGCAATGGGGAAAATATTAAATTTTAGATCCTCCATTGTGCACGGCAATGGAAGCTCTAGATAAGGATGGCTGGTTGCCGGGCACTTGTCGGGCTGCGCAGGCGCTTGAAGCTCGGGCCCGTGAATGCGCCATGTCTGGTGAGTTGGGTTCAGGGGGGCCAGACTCCTGGACCCCGTCAGGCACGCATGATATCCCTAGTCTACAGCATCTGGAAGGTTGGGGAAGGTTGGATTAAAGTATTGAGAAGAGATGCCACCTGCATTCTAATCATACACATTCAGAGTGATATCAAGACAGTGATTACAGTATGTGAGGGTTGGGCCAGGGGACACTAAATCACCAAGAACAATCCACTGATAAATGAAGAGCTCTTCATACCTAGGAAGTGAAGGGCTCTTTATCATGTTGTGTATTTCATTACCGGCTCGGCATACTCTGCACCAGGAGGGGACAGGTTCGGCGGCTCTGCGAGCCCCACCAGAAATGTAGCACAGGCTGGCTGCTAATGTGTATGTTGTGACTTGCATGTCATCCCTATAATTCAGATATCATTGCATGAACCTGGTGGGTGCTGTACTGCAGCTGGAACGAATGTTGCACCCATTCTGCCAGATTTGTATAGATATGCAGAAATTGCTATCTGCAAATGGCAAATCAGTTCTAGCCAACTTGACACAATGAATTAGAAGCCATGAGGGAAAAAAAAACATGTTTTTAAAAGCAAATTTGAGATTTTTTTGCACATCTCCCTTGCCTTGCTTTTTCAGCAAGCAATTTCGCCATTATGCTTTTAAACGTAATCTTGCCAGTTAGAATGGTGAAATGGATCTCATAGGAGTTAAATTGTTTTCTCTCACCCTTCATTTCCCTTCAACCCTTCCAGCTGGAAAACCATTCTCAAAGAGTGCTCATCAATGGCTCCTCATCAAACTGAAGTTTCAAGTGGGGTGCTACCGAGCTCTATCCTTGGCCCAGTACTCTTCAATATTTTATCAGTGACTTAGATTAAGGGGTGGGGGGAATCCTTTTCACATCTGCAGGTGACACAAACTGAGAAGAGGCAGAGCTAACAGCTCAGTAAGGCACTTCCAGCCGACCTTGAGAGAATGGGAAATGACTGACAATATGAATTTCAATCTAGGCAAATACAAAGTTCTGCATTTAGCCCCCCCCCCCCACTTTAAATGCACAAATATTGAATAGGGTATGGCTGTCAGAGAAATCCATTTGGGGTAGGGAAAAAGGGGTGGGGACAAAAATTCCAGCATGTTTTATCTTAAAGCACTTCCTGCAAGTCACTAAGGCCGTATCTTGATGGTGGTGCATTTGCGCTCCTTTGCGTTATCCCCCTGGCAAGGAGCACAAATGCGGGGTTTCAAAACTGACTAGGAGGAGGGACGGCCACCACTCCATGTGCTCTGTTCCTCTCTCTGCCATTTCCCCCCCCCTCCTCTTCTTCCCCGGGCAGATTCAGTGAGTGAATGAGCACTGCAGGGTGTCCCCCCACTTTTATAAAAAGACTCTTTCTGGCACCACACCCATGCATGGATGCACAACTGTGCATCATTACACAGGTGTCCTCCACATGGCCTTTTTTTTAAAAAAAAAATCTTTCTTTTATCGTTGTTTTACTTTTATGCACTTCTCCAGCATGGGCATCCTCCTGCCCAAGAATCGCTGAGGCATTCTGGTGGCCATTCAGCTCACTGGTCTGCCCCCTCCTTCCTCCTCCTCCTCCTCCTCCTCCTCCTATCTGGCCATGGCAACCAATCAGGGGTCACTATTGGCCGGCATGGTATAAACCAACAGGAGAGTTTGTCACTGTCTGGAGGATCAACTTAGAGGACTGCACCAATGAGATGGTAGCATTATTGTAGGGTGAGCTTCATGTCTCAAAGTTCTTCAGCCATCCCAACCTTGTGCCATATAAAGCAGCCTTCATAACTGACAATGAACTGTGGGTTGTTACATCTTTCATGGCCTATGGTTCCGCTAAAGATTTAATTTGTACTCATTTTACTCATGAAGGTTCCCTGGTTTTGTGGGGTTCTCAATTGTGCAGGACCCTCCATGAGTAAAGGAGCTGTCCCCACTCCCAACTTTGAAAATTCTGGGGAATACAATGATGGTGATATGGTGATGCACCTTTGCTACATGTATGCCCTGGCTCCTCCTTTCACCACAAATACCATATTCACATGAGTAATGCATGAATAGGGCTAATTGTGTCCAAGAAAAGTGGGCTTAGTTTTTCCCCTAGGTTTGCTTGGGAACATCTAGCTATGAGTATACATTGAGATTCTTCTATAACACATTTGTGTGCATGATGGTGCCAGTTTGGCATAGGACCATGCCAATAGTGTGTGCATATCATGGCCCCAAACTCCAGCAGCAGCTAGGACTCTGACAACAACTGTGCAGGTGTTGACACCAGGCCCTGATGGTCCCTGGTCAGGAATCTCAGGCTCCCTGAAGAACCCTGGGAGCTTGAGATTCCTGATTTGGGACCCTCATGGACACTGTTCCTGGAGCCAGATTCAATGACAAACCAGGGCCTTCCATACCAGGGCCTCATGCACCCAAGTCCTCACTCACAGACTTAGGCAATGTGCCAGGCAAGAACTGATTGGGATGTAACAATTGTGCTTGGATCAATGCCTGACAGTTGCCCCTATAAGGCTCTTCCCTCATGAAAAAAGGGGTGGAGCCCAGGAGGGATAGACAGACTGGGAGGGATCTAAGGGCTCTGTTGGAACAAGTATCCAGATGATCCCAAGTAACTGTCCAGGGTCCTGAACTAATGGTACTTGACTGTCCCTGTTCTCCAGGATTTTAAGACTGAATTCTACCTGCCTGAGTGTTTTTGTGCTATCCGCTGGCCTTATCCACTGGAATCCTGATTGTAGATTAGATCCTGCCTAGTTGGTTCCTACTTTGTCAGGCAGAGATTGCTTACGAGGTATGCTTCCTCTCCACTTACCTGTGGGTGTTGCCTCCTTAGGACACCATATTAATTTATTTTATTCATCTGAAGCATTTTTTTTAACTCCACTCTTCTGCCAGAAAAGGCTTTTGGGGCAGATTACAAAAATCCAGAATAAGTCAGATCCTGCCCTTAGGTTTACAATCTAAATGACATGACACACAAGGAAAGGGGATTGGGCAGGTGGTGGAAAAAAGCAAACACAGGCACTAGGTCTTTGTTACTACTCATTCAGCAGCTCATGGAACTGGATCTAACCACAGTGAGTGGGCTGCTGCTTCCTCTCCCCCTGATGGCCTGAGTAGTGGCAGTTGGTAGCTGGAAGGAAGTGGACTTTCAGGTGGAAATGTACTGGGCACCTTGTCATGTCATCTGAACCCTGCAAGGGCTAGTTGTTGTAGAAGTTAACAAACCACCAAGAACCCATAGACAGTTCTAGGGCAGTGTGTAGTTTGTTAACCATGGTAACTAGGGTGACCAGATTATGACAATCAAAATCCCGGACCCCCCCCCGCCACCCCCCCACCCAAAACAACCCCCCCACCGCGCGCCCGCGCCGCCCCCCCCCCCGCGCCGCCCCGCACCGCCCCGCACTGCCCCGCCCCGCCCCGCACCGCCCCACGCTCCTTACCTGGGCGTCTGCTTCCCTCCGGTGCTCAGAAACTACTGAGAAACAGGCTTCCTGGCCTGTCTCTCAGTACGCGCCGGGTTATGACGTCATCACCCGGCGCGCTACTGAGGGACAGGCCGCGAAGCCTGTTTCTCAGTAGATTCCGAGCACCGGAGGGAAGTGGACGCCTCAGCAGGTAAGTGCCTCGCGCTGCCCGCCTCCCACCACCGCCGTGTGACCCCCCGCCACCCCGGTTTTCCCCCGCTACCCCCCGGTTGCCCCGGTTCGGCCTAGGTTTCCAGGTTAGGACCGGGAAACCCCGGGCCATCTGGACACCCTAATGGTAACAACCCACCCTCACCTAGTTAAGGTGACTTGACAAGTTATAGTCATGGCTTGAATATTCAAAATGGCCACCACAGCCCACTGTACCATTGACAGAAAGGATAGAAAGTCTGGACTGCTTGATCCTGTGACCTGGCCCGGTAACATTTGAACATGTGAATTTGCAGGAACTTTTTAGTGGTGGCATCCTACTTTTGATAATCTTCCCCAGAAATTGGCAGTGACTTTCTATCCTTTCTTTAGAAGCCAATTTAAAATGCTGTTATTTTCCTGAGCATTTGATTGTTATTTTGTTTTGCCATAGTTTTTATTTTTTATGCTATGCATGCTATTTAATTGTTAACCATGTTATTTCATCGTTAACCATATCATCAGCTTCTGTGGGGACCAACTGTGATATATATATACTTTCTTTTAAATGGTGGTGGGGTTTAAACTCTGAGAAAAGCCCATTTTATGCATATCAATATGTATAGTCTTCCTAATGTTTAGTCTTCCTGAGTAGCTGCTTTCCAGACAGCAATACCATTCAGAGCAAGCAAGGGAGAGCTGGGAAGAACAATCCAATGAAAAGCAGCAGTCACAGTGAATGGGAAGAGAAGGATCAGCTATTGTGGTCGAAGCTTGTTCCGCTTCTGATAAATGCAGCAGGGTTGCAGCTGAAAACAAGGGAGGCACAGCTCAATAGAAAAGGGCTTGAGCAAAAGAACGGATGCGATTGGCTGGCTGGGCTTTTTCCTGAGATGCATCTCAGTACACCCACACAAGTCAGGACTTGTCAGTCACAATATCCTCCCTTACAGACAGATTCTCATGAAAGCCAGAAGAGGGGAGGGAGGAAAGGACAGGGAAACCCATTAAGGTGATCTGTCAACCATTTTTAATTCCAGAGAGGACATTTTAGAGAAGCTCCTTGAACGTATGTTTGCCTTCTGATTTGGGCACCAGTCCAGCGGAAGGGAAATGGTGAGATTCTGTAACATGACATTTTATACCGGCATTTTGGTTTTTTTTTAAATCGATGTGAATGAGACTTGCAGGCAGGGATCGGGGTATACGGCCACATATGCTACTTGTCCATGCGCTATTTCATTGCCTCATTTTAATCACTTAGCCTAATTGCACTTTTTGCCAAGGCGCTCAAATTGCAGTCAGAAGAAGCAGGGGATGCAGAAAGGCATATGATTTATTACAGAGAAACCAAAGATATATTGATGCAAAATATATGGAATAGAAATTCTTTCTAAGAGCATGGGGAAATTGGTCATAGTGCAGAGCCTCGCATGTGTAGAGGCTTCCTACTCTGTCCTATGAAAGGGAAATATTCTGTGGCCTGGGACAAAATTCTAGGTCACTGTTTACCATTAGTGGAACAAGCCTGCATGAGCCTCTGGATCCCCCCCCTCCGCCAATCCTTCTGTATGCAAGGAGATTGGAAGCTTCCACTTTAAAACTAACTAAAGTGACTTCTGAACTTGGGAAACTGTGGTTTGTTCTAGATGTTGTTGGTTAAAACAAACCAGGATCAAACTGACATTGGATATGCTGGATTGTTAACTACTGGTAGTTAGAACAAACCACATTGTGTGGAATTCGGATATCCTGAATAACGTGAAAGTGGAAGCTTTCAATCCCTTCCTGCCCACATGAAAGGGGAAGAGGAGGAGAGAGTGCATGAGGTCAAAGCTTATGCAGACTTGTTCTAGTAATGCTAAACCATGGTTCAGTATTACATCTGAAGTATGATGATGAGTACATAGGCATTTTCCACTGGATGCTGCATGCACTTTTTGCTCAGAAAAAACCCATTTTACAGTACCTGCGCAATGCTGGTTCCAGGTTTTGGAAGACCCTTGGGCAAGACACCCTCAATGAGCCCCCTCCCTCAGTGACTCTACCCTTTCACTGCCATTGCCACTAGCTTCTATTGCTCTTCCTCCCTTTCCTCCTCATTGCTTCTACTTGCTTGCTGTACAGGCAGAGAGCCAGTGAGCAAGTAAGCAGTGGTAGCTAATGCTCCTCCTCACCACCATGGTTATCTGGGCCAGAATCATATGCAAGTCATAATAGTGAAGACAAGGAACAAATCTAGAAGGCTCTTGTCAGTGATCTCCTGCTGGGGTGTGGGCCGTCAGCTAGTGCCCTTGATGCCAGCCCTGTACATGTGTGGCCTTGTGGGGAGGGCCCTCTGGGCCTGAGCTGGTCTGTTGGTGGAGCCATAGGACAGAACTAAGGGGTTTGGGCATGGATGAGTGGTCCCCCTGTTGGCAGATCCATAGCTGGAGCTGAGCATGTTTGGACACAGAATCAAATGTTTGTGAGAGGTCCAGGGAGAAAGCCCAGCACAAAAGCACCAAAATGTACTGCTTTAAAAAAGATAGCTGAGGGGAACATAATAGCTAGACCCTTTGCATTTCTGGGAACTGCCACCTAATAGAAAAATCATCCAGAGCATTTTTCTCTCCTGGTCTGCTGGCATCTCTAGACTGGAGCAGCATGGTTGGTGCTTCTCCATTATATACCATTATTTTTGTTTCAAAAATCTATCATGTGGGGCAAAGTTAATCCCCCACCCCAATACACATCTGTGCCACTTCTGTGCACCCTCTCTCTTTTTTTCGGGTGCTGCTACTGTTTGCTACAGTAATTGTCAATGGTTAAAAGACTGACCTTGCTGACAAAAGAGATTGATTTATGTACATTCCCTGCAAAAGAGCGATTTCTGACAGACATCTTGGGTGATGTGGAGGCAAAGAGAGAAATGACAGGCCATTAAGAAGAAGCAGATCTGTTTTCCTACACATTCCTTTCTTAATTAAGAACAATGCAAAGCAACTGCTAAAAGACCCAGAGAACGCCATACTTTGAGAATTGCTTCTCAATAAAATCATTCCATACATTTTCTGTTAAGCATTCATTGGTTCAAGAAAAAATTGTGTGTGTTTTCCCTTCTAGCCAGTCACTGCTTTGACTTTTTTTTTTTGGGGGGGGGAAATACCTTGGAAGATTAAATCAACAATTCCTAATATATAGCCTTAGTCAATCCTTACTCGCTTTCTCTGCTGTCTCTCTTCCCCTCCCTTCCCCAACTTTACATGGGGTATAAAAATCAAAATAATTTATATATCATATTCAAATCTATAAAGTATCATTACAGAAAAACTGTTACTTTTATTATTGTAGCTGAACGTTTTATGAATAGCTGGTCTATTAGATTTACACACTGCCTTTTTAAGATAGAAATGGTACGGTAAAATATACAAAATGGTTTGCTGTGCCTTGTCCTTTTAAAGGCTATTTTACAAAGCCATTTTCTTAACAGTCGTTTCTCAGGGCCCTCTGAAAGGAACAATCCTCTCTCTATTATTTTACCTCTTCTCCCAATTTGGCCTGTCATGCATGTGTGCGGTCACGCTATTATGCCCACTCAGCCTAGTACTCATCTGCCGTCATCTGTGATTCATTACTGTCACAAAAATATATACACCCTGTGAAACCGAAAACTACAGACAGGTTCCAGCCTGCCCTAGAGAGGCAGCAGGTTAGGCCCCATGTAAAACAGTCTTTTAACTTAGCCTACAAGGTCAGACTGATGCTGCTGCAAATAGAAGTAGTTTGGGAGTGCCGGTTGCTTTAAAAGAGGGTGAGGCAACCTGATGTCTTCCAGATGTTTTGGACTATAGAAATGTAATTCACAGGTATTTTCCTCTCATTTAGGAAAAAGAAATCAAATGCTCAGGTATAAGATGGGGAATTCCTGGCTTGGCAATAGTATTGTGTGAAAGGGATCTTGAAATTGTAGTTGATCACGAAATGAATATGCAATTTTAGGTGACATCAAGAAGTATAGTTCCGAAATAATGGGAAGTAATGGTTCCATTGTACTGTGCACTGCTCAGATCTCACCTCGAATACTGTGTCCTGTTCTGGACACCATAGTTTAAGAAGGAATCAGATAAATTAGAATGAGCTCAGAGAAGGGCAACAAAGATGATCAGGGGAATAGGAGCTAAGTCCTATCAGGAAAGATTGAAGGAACTGGGTATGTCTAGCCTCAGGAAGAGAAGACTGAAGAGCGATATGATAGCACTTTTCAAGTACCTCAAGGGAGGTCGCACAGAAGAGAGTTGCAACCAGTTCTCTATTATCCAAGATTGTAGGACACAAAATAACAGGCTTAAGTTACAGGAAGGCAGATTTCAGTTGAACATCAGGAAAAAACTTCCTAATGGTCAGAGCAGTCAGACAATGGAACCAACTGCCTAGGGAGATGGTAAGCTTTCTGTCACTGGAGGTATCCAGGCAGAAACTAGACAGCCACCTGTCAGGGATGCTTTAAACAGGATTCCTGCACTGAGTGGGTGGGTGAGGTGGGGGTGGGGGGTGTAATTGATGGCCTAAATGGCTCCTTCCAACTCTATGATTCTATGACTACAGTTCCCCCAAGCACTGGCCTGCATGGCCAAGTGTCCAAATGGTTGGATGGTCATCAGACTGCCTATCCCTGTTTTAAACACTACCTTTTGAATGTGAAACATGAAACATTGAACACCAATCCTTCACATTTCCCTTTGATGGAGATGGCAAATTGCTCCATTCTCAGAGGTCACCATAGTCTACCAATAATGATTGTTATGGGAGCATGAGTATATTTTATAATGAGTGGTTCAAGATTACAGAACACAAATGCTCAGGCATAGTAATCCATACAGTTGGGCACCTTTACGTATTTTATATATCAGGGTGGAGAAATCTCAGGCCCAAGGGCGAAAACTGGCCAACATGGGGTCCCAAATAAGCCTATCAGGATTTCCCTAGGGGTGGTTTTATTTTTTTAACCACAGTGCTAACTGAGCCAACCACACAACTGAAAAATTAATTTTGACAATTTGGGTCTCCGGCAGAATTTCAGACAGAGAACAGCTAGGACATAAGTAAAGATAGAGGGAGCTTTGGCTAGGCATGTCATGGGTATCCAACTGAGTCTGGGGGTCCGACAGACTCTGCCGTGCCTCCCCCCCAACCCAGTAAGGTGCTTGTGATGCATTTGCGAACCCATGCTCTTAGCGCCCCTAAGGCCAGACGAATGCTCAGCAGCCATCTGCCTTTGGAAATTACACATTTCCCCTGTTGCATAAATAGCTGCAGTAAAGGATGAGTGGGGCCAGGTGGCTGTGAGGCGAACGTCTGATGAATCGGAAGCGGGTGAGTTCGCCCATCCCAAGCAAACACCTGACATTTCCTATTTCACTTTAAGAGTGCAGAACCTGACACCCAGGTCTCAATCTAGCCCTCCAAGTTTCTAAACATGTCAAACCACCTTTCTCTGATCCCACCTCCTTTCCCCCAACTATTGTTCTTTGGCTGATTTCCCTTATTTTGTGCAGTTCCCCCCCCCCCATTCTACATGGTGGAAATGCCTCTCCTAAGGCTTAGTTAATGACAGTAAGACCTTGAAGCTAAAACATGCTGGTATTTCAGGTATTTTGGCCCTATCCCTTTTACCCTTGGCCCCACCCACCACTGGAATGTGGCCCCAAAGAGCTTCTCCAAAATAGAAGCCGAAAGACATTCTGCACCCTTGCTATAATGGCTAAATTGGCTCATGGAAAATGGCTCTCATGTGCTTATTGCTTATCGTAAGTACATGATGTGCTCAACATTCTTGGAAACTCATTGTGTTCTGGAAGCACACGTGGCCAAACCTTAACGTTAAAGTCACTAGATAGTATTCCAGACCCACCACAAGGAAACATGCCTTGGTTTCCTATTTCAGAGGTATAATACAATGTGCATATTTCTAAAAAGTCAGTGAACATATCTGAAATTTCACTGTACATCCTTGTGTCATTTCTTAGTCCTCAGGGGACTCTGGTTGACTGCTGCTTCTTTTCTTCTTCGATGGAGGCAAAGCAGGGAGACAGAACTACAAAGCAAATTCCTGTCTGTGGAAGAAGGAGCATGATTTTCTGCAGCAAAAAAAAAAAATCCTTGGTCCAGTGAAAACTCGAAAGGAAGGGGGGAAACTGGTAGGTATTTACATGGGCCATAAAAGTGAAAATGAAGCAGTGAAGGAAGGGGTTAAAAAAAAAAAAAAAAAAAAAAGATCCGCTAAACTCAATTGATTTAGGGGAAGAAATGGTTGAAGTCGAAAGGACCTGAGAGCAAAGCTTTTTTTAGCGTGACAGACTGCAGTGCCCATGAATTATATCACCATGAATGTTGGAAGCAATTATGAGCAATTTACTTAAATACAGGGCTGAACAGCAGGAGAGACTTCAGATATCTTTGGCATTTGGCTTCTGAGCTCTGCTCCATGACAGAACCATAAAGTGACATTCGGCTCCTGTTGGAATCGTTGTAGTTAAAAGAAATAAAATGGGAATTCACACCTAGGGATTGTAAATCAAACAAACCTCCTCTCCCCAACCCACACCCATCAAAGCAACGAGTATTTCCAACATTTGTAAATAGCTGGCCCAAAGAAAGGGGTCAAATGCACATTTGAACAAAATATAAGGTTGTCCAAGGAAAAGAGAGAATATAAAATGCATCAGTTAAAGAGCCACCAGGATGGTTAAGATCCCTAGAAAGTTACTGTCAGGGCTTGATCGTGGGCAGCAGCCTGTAGTGACCAGAACTCAGGAACAGGGAACCAAGAACAATGAGACCAATCAGTAGTCAAGCCTGAAGAATAAATCAGAAGCACAGGACAAACCAGGAGGTAGCATTGAGGAGCAAGCCAGAGGTCAGAGTCAAAGAGCCAGTCCCAACCAGAAGCCAAACCAGGAGGCAGTATTGAGGAGGAGGCCAGAAATCAGAGCCAAAGAACAAATCAGAACTAATGCACAAACCAAGAGGCAGGTTCAAGGAGGGATGTTCTCTCAAAATGACCAGTCTCAGAGTTTCTTGTGCATAGGCAGAAGGCATGCACAGCTGGAGGATGGGACAAAATATTCAGGACTATTGATGCCAGAGACAACAGGAGCCAGTGCTGATGGTAGGATCTGCAGGACCAAAATATATGTGAGTAAATGTCTGGTGAAAACACACCAACAGATGCGCGCGCGCACACACACACACACACACACACACACATACATGACTGCCATGTTTGGCTGGAAACACAACTCATGAGATGGGATGGTGGTATGTGTAAGGGAGAGGACAAGTGTTGAAAGTTTGGACTAGGACCAAGAAAATGATGCTTGTGCCCTGCCCACACCACAGTCTGGATGAAAATCATCTCCATGGATCTCCTGTTCTCTCAGAAGGGCAGCCTCCATTGGGCACCAATCAGCCTTAATTCTAATGTAGTACTTTTCACATGTGATATGGCTCAATAAATCGTAGTCCAAAAAGACACCCATGGGGGAACTATTGTATCACAACTTGCCCAGTATAACAAACATGGCATGGCAGAAGAAAAGAGGACAAAAGATGGTATAGATTGGCATAAAAGTGCATCTTCTAATTCATATGTACAGATGCAAATTTGAAATGAATGACCATAGTGGAGAAGACTGAGCCATGTGACCCTGTCTGTCTGCTCAGTCTGCTGTCCAAGTGCTCACTGTTGATGAGGATCTTCAAGCCCCCTTCTTTCCCTTCTTCATCTGTAAATTAGACTTAAAATTAAGGATGTCTACAATTCAGTGCTGGCTCAGGTTTTGAGAGGTCTTGAGCAAGAAACCTTCAATGGGCTTCCTCCCCCAGGGAGTCTACATTCTCACTACCATTATCACCAGATGCTCTTGCTCCTCATCTCCTTTCTCAACTTTGGCCAGATCTACACCAAGCAGGATATTGCACTATGAAAGTTGTATGATAGTGGTATATAAAGGCAGGATCTACACTACTGCTTTATAGTGGTATTGAAGTGCACTGGAAACTGTTGGGGCCCATGACACATTCCCTATACCGCATTCATATCACTTTCATAGTGTTATATCTTGCTTGGTGTAGAGGTATCATGGGCCCCAACAGTTGTTAGTGCACTTTAATACGCTATAAAGCAGTAGCTTAGATCCTGCCCTTGTTACCACTTGTTTTCTTGACAGGCAGGGAGCCAGTGTGCAAGCAGGCAGTGGCATCTACGGCTCCTTCTTATCAACACCACTATTGTTTATAAGAACAAGAGGCAGATGAACAAGTAGGTTGCCATGGTAAAAAGAAGGAGCAAGTCCAGAGGGATTTTGCTGGGGTGTGAGCCCTCGGCAGATGCCCAACCATGCCTACACTACATACTGGCTCAAATAGAGGATTGTCCTCTGCAAAGTAGGATGAATGGCCAATCTATGGCCTGACTTGTCATTGGAAGCCAGCGGGAAGGCTATCATGTCAACAGCAGTGGCGAGACCATGAGTGTCCACCATTTCTGGGCCCAGTACTGCAGCCTTCCTAGGCAGTGCATGCTGGGAGTTGTAGGCTGTTCCTCCATTATGGAGTCCTAGGGCTGTGCTTTAAAATGGCAGTTCTGTCATAAAATGGCGGTTCTATCATAAAATGGCCACTGAAACCTCAGATTTCTGAATCCAAGATCGTGGCTTGCACAGCCCTACTTTTTTTAAATCATATTTTGACTCAAACCTTGTACGGCAGAGTGAAGCCAGTTAAAAATTGCTTTGGAAACTGAATCTGAGCTTTGGGCCACTATTTGGTCATCACAGCCCTTGGACCACTCAATTCCTAGACCTCCCATAGTCAGTGCTAGTAGCAAGTCTAGGCCCTACCCCTTCTTCCTTTGGCCCTCCCCTCCCAGGGAATGTGGCCCCTGAGAGCATCTCCAAAATGGAATGTGACCCCTGAGCAAAAAGAAGTTCAACGCCCTTGTTTTATATGAATTAAACCAGCCTTCTCTAACCTGGTGCTCTCTGGTGGGAGGCAGGCATCTATACTATGCCAGTTTGCTTGTTGAGTCCCCCCAAACCCTGCAGCATTGCTGATGCGAGGCAACAGCAATAGGCTTACATGGCAAAAGAGAACATTGTCAGTTGGTGGGAATGGAGAGGAAATGGAGGAAATGGAAAACTGCAAAAAAACCAACTATTTTTTTTTTTGGCAATTCCACACAACTTTGAAAGCCTGTAGCAGCGCAGACACACTGCTACAATTCATTTAATTTCCTTTCTTCATTACTGCCCTTACTTTCCCTGGAGTTTCACATCGCTATGGCAGCCATTCCTCTAGGCTTGTCAAGCCTGCCCCCTGTCCTGCATTCCCACATCTACCCTGTTGGGATCCGCCCTTGGTACACACATTTTCTAAACCTGAACCAAAGCCACCGCTGACAAATGAAGAAACAGCAGTGGTGACATCAGAGCAATGGTAAAAGTCACGGTAAATCGACACTTTGCAAAACCATACTTACGCGGGGAAAAACCCGACGTATAAATGATGTTGCGTAACTGTGCAGCCATGATGCAGTATTTTGAGCATATACTGTAGACAAACCCCAGATGTATTGGGGTACAACTTCCAGCATCCCCCTAGCCAGCCTGACTGAAGGATGCTGGGAGTTTCAACCTAACACATCTGGAGGGTTCCATGTTTTGCCAGCATCCTGTCTGTCTTTTGCCGCCAAAAATAAGGAAGAAGAAGCCACATCAAGGATAATTTGGCCTGAAGCAGCAAGTGGGCCAGGCCTCTGAACAGGTGAAAGAGGAACGAGCTCCTTACAGCTCAATCCCTCATGCAGGTGTCAGGCGCAGCTGTAGCCTTGGTGTCCTCCTTGGGTGTGTAAGTGCTGAAGGAATTATGTTACGTACACAGTGGAGCCCATTAATTAAATTAGAGATCTCTGACAGCAGCAGCAGCAACAGCAGGGGAATCATCTATCACCACATGAACAGGCGGCACATCTCAGAAAAGGGAGGATCTTCAAGCCAATGCTGAGGGGAAAAAATGAATCTGTCCAGCAAACTGGGCCGTTTAAGATCTGGTGCATGGGGTTGGGCTGCTTCACAAGACCTGTTCGGCCTCAAAAGGTTCTGCTGGGGTCAGTCTGGATATATTGGTGAACTGTAGTAGTTCAGCAAGGCGTTCCGACTGCCAGTCGTGTAACAGCAGCAACAAAAAGACTTCCCCTGCCCACTCTAAATTGGGCTCTGAAATGGAGAAAGTGATTTTTGAGGGGGGGGGGAGAACCAGGAGTAGTTTTTGTGCCAATGCACTGCGAACTCAGTATTGCTAGTATTCCTGGACTGAAGAAATGCTCAGAAGCAACTTACCCTTTAATTCTGTGTATTTTTACCTCTCCAAACTGCCGCCCCAACTTCATGACTATTTGGCTTCTGGCTCCAGTTGGTGGACATTGAGGTTCTAGCAACGAAACACCCAGTAGAGCTCACAAATGTGAAATGTACCCATATTCCTGGTCTATGGGGAGTTGGTATCTCAGACTTAGCATGTGCTAGGCCAGGGCTAGGCAATACCCGTAGTTTAGTGGTAGAGCATCTGCTTTGCATGCAGAAGGTCACAGGTTCGATCCACAGTAGCTCCTGGTAGGGCTGGGAAAGACTCCTACCTAAAACCCTGGGAAGATGCTGCCACTCGTTATTGACAATACTAGGCTAGATGGACGAATGATCTCACTCAGGATAAGGCAGCTTCCTATATCTGGTACCATCCAGATGTTTTGGGTGATGACTCCTATAATTCCAAACAATTGCCCATGCTGCCTGGAGCTGATAGAAGATGTTGTGATAGGAATTGTTGCCCAAATTACCTGGAGGGTGCCAGCTTGCCTCCCCCTGCCCAAGAGTTGTTATTCACACAACCTAGTGATTAGAAAGGCAGGTTTACTATTGTGACTCAATATCAACCCCACTGTTGTACATGGTGGAATGACATTAGGCTTTCACTGGTCAATGAATTTGGCTGGAAGATGTCTTTTTTCCCAGGAGAAAGAATCAGTTCTCTGACCAAGTATAGGCTGACCATATGAAAAGGAGGACAGGGCTCATGTAACTTTAACAGTTGTAGAGAAAAGGGAATTTCAGCCAGTGTCATTTGTATGCAATTAGTCCCTCTTCATCACAACAGTTAAAGTTGCAGGCACTATATTAGAGTGACCATATACAAAAGAAGGCAGGGCCCCTGCAACTTTAACTGGTGTGATGAAGAGGGAATTTTACCAGGAACTAATTGCATACAAATGACACTGGCTGAAATCCCCTTTTCTCTACAGCTGTTAAAGTTACATGAGCCCTGTCCTCCTTTTCATATGGTCAGCCTAACCAAGTAGCATTAGGCAGCTACAGCATGGCAGTCTGTCCATGCTTGTCCATGGAGGCACATTGGACACAGCCCCCCCTCCCCCATAGCTATCAGGTCTATCCTATTTGATGTTAAGAGTTGGGGGAAATAATATAAGGTAGAGTTTTTTTCATATCAGTAGTCTGGTTTGCTCCTGAGGCCAAAGCCAAGACCAGTGGCCTCCATCTGTATCCCATGAGATAGTTGTGTACCAAGGGAAGGACAAAACTGTCCATTTTGGTTTCTCCTAGTTTCTCATTTTTCTAGTCTTAGGTTTGGTTCATCTTGAACATTGAGTACTGTCTTTTTAAGTTAGTTTAAATTCATAAGTGTTTTTGTGGATGTTTCTCCTAAGCCAGGCTTTTTTGCATAACATACACACTTTTGGCAAGCATTTGTATTTTTTAAATCTCATGCGTTTTTAAGGTTATTTCCCCCAAATATACACCTTTTTGGATACATGTTTTCCTTAGAGAACTCCATTGCAAAATTGGGAGAAATGCAAATTTGGGAGGACAACTCAGTTTCGGACAACTCAGTTTCAGTTTGCATGGTAGATCAAAAGTGCAAAATTAGGTAAGTTCACATTAAAATATGAACTCCATGAATTTCTCCCTCATCCTTGCATGTGACATTAGATTGTGACAATGCCTGTCTTCTGGATCAGGAAGGAGGGGTGACATTTACAGGTGACAAATGCCCAAATGTGTTTATTCATCCTCATGTCACCAAATGTCTGTGTGCATGAACATAGAATGGAGACAACAGGAAGCAGCAAGTTGTGCAGAGCATCCTTAACATATGCCTAGCAGTGCGCTGACTCCTAGGCCCACATGTGCACAGTGTAGTGATGGATAAACATTTAACAGCTGCTGGGGCAAGGATAACTCTGAGACAGCCGCACTCAGGTAATTAGCGGTGTGAGCAGCATGCTCCAGTCACATGAACCTTTGTTCCATGGCAGTCCTCAACTCTCTGAGATGCTAGAATTTTTACAGCTCAGCAAAAGGTCCTGCACAAGCCTGTAGAGGAGACAAAGCAGCTTAAACTCCATGGTTTAGATTTAGGCGCGAACATTCAGGCTGGCAAAAATGGACCTGCCTGTCTCCTCCCTATGGCAGCTGCTTCTGCCCCCTGAGAATGCTACACAGAGGGTTTAGAGGCTATACTGAATGGGGTGAGGTGTGGTGGGGTGGGGTTTTCCCCCCAAAATCAGGAAGAGAGAGTGGAGTCCTTCTGTCCACAGAAGGCAGATCCTGCATCCAAGCCACTAAGTGCTAGACCATTATAATCAAGAAAGCTCACTGGTGATCAATATAATGCAGGGAGAAGCCAGTTGTGTTTGTCCAAATCCATCCTTCATTTTATTATCATTTTTATTTAAAACATTTGTATCCTATGTTTCTATTACAAGGTCTTCAAAATGGCTTACACTTAATAATGGGCGAACTCACCATGAGTGAACATGCCTGACAAATGGGTCTAGCAGCGAGCCACCAGTTTGCATAGAAATGGAGGTTTGGGGATTTCCGGAAATCTAATGTTGTGGAACCGGTGCCTGTAAAGGGAACATTTATGCAATATTACAGGTGGGAATGGACCAGAGTGAGTAGCCATTTCTGAAACATTTAATTTCTGAAAATCCCCAAGCTGGCATTTCTACTCAAATGGCAGCTTGCAATGTGGATGGGTGGCTGCCGGACATACTTATCGAGTGAGTGGATCTGTGAATGCCCCACAGCTCAGCAAGTGGGGTCTGGGAGGTTGGGCAAGGGGGAGTCCATGGTGCAAAGGGCCCCTTGCCTCAGTAACTCTACCTTTTCACTGCTATTGTCACGAACTAGGAATGGGTGGACTCACCACTGTCTGGTTTCTCTGGGTGGTCGCCGAGATGCCGCCCCCCTCGCCCTCTCTCCCAGACCCATTTGTCGCTCTGGCTGAGCAAAGAGGCTTCACGAGTGGGTCCGGGGGTAGGGGCAGTGGTGGCTTGGCAACCGACCTGAGAAACTGGACTGCGGCGAGTCTATCCATCCCTAGTGGGTGACAACGTCGGTGAAAAGGTAGATGAAGAGACCTTAAAAACTGGAATCAGCACTGTATGGCACCATATTGCTCTACATTTCCCTGCCCCACCTCACATCCCTGGCTGTCAGTGCAAGGGCAGGAAAACACAGTGCAAGAAAGAGACCCGGAGCTGCAGCAGTTTTGCATCGCTCGTCACATTGGATTCCATCCGACCACTCAAATGAAATTCCAAATCAATTGGGAACACTTGGCAACATTTTAGAATTGGATTTGGAACTTGGGAAGATAGTCATAACATCTTTAATCTTAAGTCACACTCTTGATTTTTAAGAGAGTGTTTCAATGTGCCACAATCGCCCTGGAATATCTGCAAAGTCATGTGTGTACATGTGTGTGTGTAGTATGAAGTTTAAAGTGGAGAAACAGCAGGCAAATGGGTGCTTAACCCTTTCCCCACCTGCCATGTTTCCCCTGCAACTTCCTCCCCAGACCTTCAAAGGGAGGACACTTTCAAATAGAGGACTATCCTATGACAGCCTCTAAAATAGAGGACTGCCCACTGCAAGCAGGACTCATGATCATCAATTGTTTTAGTCTGGACAGGGTGAGGGCTGTAAAAAAGGATACATGTAAAGTCTATCACAACCAGCGTGGAGGATTTATCTCTCTGTTTTTGCCTTCCTTCTACAAAAGGAAAGATCCACATATTTGAAAATGTTATGTACACTTCTATTGCCAAATACACTGCTTTCCCATGCATAATGAACTGGTTTCCAATATTGGAAGGTACATTTTGAGGCCTGCTCTCCTGCTGTTTACCTAATATGCTGCTTCCCTCCTCAATAAGCATGCTTCTTGGAAATACACACACACACACACACACACAGAGCTCCAATCTTTCAATTTTCCCCCTGCCAGGCCTTCCTCCTCTCTAAACTATAGGCCATCTAATCTAGGAAAAGAAACAATAACGTATGCCAATCTCCCAGCACAAACATGGAGCAGCAAATAGTAAATGCTCTTAGCAACCAGCTGGAGAACTCTCCAGAAGCAGACACGCCTTTGTGTAACATGTTTACCCAACTATCCAGAACACACACACGCACACACACCCATAACATATAATTCATAGATGGGAATTGGGGGGAGGGGGTTGTTGCTGCTGTCAGGACTATTATCTCCAGTGAGTAATTTGATCAGTTCGACCAAGGAATCTTGTGAACAGGTTACTTCCTGCAACAGCTGCTGTCTAAATCCCCAGAGACAAATGCACATGACCTATAATAGCTCTCCCATTCAGAGCCTCACTCTGTGTCTGTGTTTTTAATTTAAACTGAATCTGGGAAAGCGTTAGTTGCAGAGAGGTAAAGCAATAGGGTGAGAGGAGGGGGGATGATTAGTTCTGTGGGGAAAACTAGTCGAATATTATTGGGAAAACAGGCTAAAAGTGTCCCACAGCAGTTGAACTAAAGGAACGGCCAGGTTGTGGGCCAACATATGGGTTGAATAGTACAGAGTGGCAGATCCATTCATGGGATTGTCATGTGTCATGTCCTATTTTACAGAGGATAGTCTCCCATTTGAAGAGGGCCTCTTTTTGAAGGATTGTCCAATCCAGGTTTGTTTTAAAGATGAAGAGCCATGACAAGTGAGAGCAGTGGTCAGCTTCTTCCAAAGAGCACAGGCTGCACCTTGCTGCCATCCATGTCACAATCCTGAGCATCCAGGCTATGTGGAGATGGCAAATTCAATAAGAAGCTTCAGGAAGTGATTGGTCTGAGAGCAATGAATGAATGTTGAACACAACAGGAAAGATGGAGCGGAAAAAGTTGGTCTGCCTCTCTCTCTCTCTCTCTCTCTCTCTCTCTCTCTCTCTCTCTCTCCAGGATGTCATGAATGCCCAACTGGGTCCGGGAGTCCAGTGAACCTCCATTCACAGCTTCACCCTCGCATAAATGGGGCCTTTGTTGCTGCCATTGATGCAGCGGGGACAAGTGCACAATTTTGGTGGGAGGGCAGCTGCCAAGTACTTCCCGGGCTAAGCTGAGCCTCAGAAGAGGCTCACGTGGCAGACGAATGGGGGTGGACAGCAGCAGCGATGGGGCAAGCATCTGCAGAGGTGGGCACAGGTCAGTTCATCCACTCCTACTGTCTCTCTCGTCCAACCTCTATCTTACTCTTTTCCCCCCTCTATTATTTGTTCATTTATTTATTTACTGCATTTTGATCCCACTTTTCAGACAATTACTGTCTCCCAAAGTGGCTCACATCAATTAAAAAACAAAACAAAACCCCAAACCCCTGAGAGACCGACCCTTCTGCCATCAGGCTTACAAACTAAAATGGCAGGACTCAGAAGGGAAGAGGAAGAGGAGGGAGACCTATTTTCAAGGCCAGAGAAAGGTGACGAGCTATACATAGGCATTTAAATGCCCTTTGGCTTGATCTTCCTTTGCTGGTGTTCTGGCTTGAATAACAATGGGTGGCTATTTGGCAGGTGGATGGGGCCAGAGCATTCTGTCCCCCTGATTTCTGCAGTCCAAGGGCTACTGGCAGCTGGAGCTGAGTGTTATTTCCGGCAGGGACCCTGGAAACAAGCTCCCTGCTATTGCTCCTTCTCTAGTCGATGAATGGACCAAGTTGGTAGGAGGGAGCCTAGGAGGTTGGCCCCCTCTTTGCGGCCCTCTGCCAGAAGGCAAAATACGTTTTTATACAGGTCGGCCTTTGGCATAGAAGCTGATCTGCTGCTAAAGGGATTTTTAAATTGGCTGGTGCTGCTTCTCTCTCAGCTCCTCTCTCGGATCGTTGTGTTTTAATGTCATTGTTTTTATACTACGTTTTAATTAAGATCTTGATTTTAATCTGGATTTTATTGCTAGAAGCCTTGAGCACAATTTTTTGGTAGAAAGATGAGATCTACATGAAATGAACAAACAAATAATCAACTACATTAAAGTAGGCATGCTGAAGAAATCCACTGTGGACCCGAATGGGGTCAGATTCCTGGGAATCCATCCTGCGGAATCCGCAGCAGACTGGTTCTCCCTTAGTTATATGTATATTTCAGCAGCACTTTACTTATCACTAAGCACTTTACGAGCTCAAATACTGTAAAATATTACAGTTGTAATTTGCCCAAGATACACCAATTGTGGCTGCATTTGGTGTTGCTTGTAATGTTTAAAGAAAAAAAAGCTGCAAAAAATCCAAAGGCCGTGCAGAGGCTCTGGGGAAATCTACTGAGCCCCAACAGGGCCAGGTTTTTCAATATGCCCCCCCCCACCAGATATTGCAAGGGTTGGACATCCCTACATTAAAGAAACCCACCCATTCCCACGATCAGATACAGATCTCAAAAAAGGGCATATTATTATTATTATTATTATTATTATTAATAATAATAATAATAATTATTTACAAAGCGCCATCATTATTATTTATTTACAAAGCACACATGGTGAGGTACATAGTAAAACAATAAAACAGCAATGCCTTGCCACATATGCTTACATTCTGATAAAAACATAATAAAACAGCAAGAAAGGGAAGGGAATGTACCAATCAGGCACAGGGGACAATAAAACTAACAACATTATAAAACAGCAAGATTTGATTCCAGCAGACTCAACATTAGCATGTGGCACCCTCAGGTGTCTACATCCTGGCAGGGCCCACTGCTGTGCTGATGACTGCCCCCTCTAATCTGGGGCACGCCCACTGCCCTGCCCCCATGTCCACCCCATGCAGGTCAGCTTTGGAGCCACCATTTGAACTTTCCCAGATCAGCTCAGCATGGTGCCACTCTGAAGCACTGTGAGAAATTGCTTCTGCTGCAGTTTACCAGCAAAACTAGGTGAATTCCCAGTGGCCCACTCATGTAGAAGGCAACCCACCATGGGCACTCTACCCATAACCCCTTAAAATAGAAGCCTTGGAGTCCAGCCCTGGAAGAGCCAAGCAATGCTACTGAAAAGCATTTAACTATGCTTTTCTCAGTGTGTGTGTGTGTGTGTGTGTGTGTGTGAGAGAGAGAGAGAGAGAGAGACAGTGGGGGTCTCAAAAGGGCTGTGTGGCTTGTTGTTGTTGTTATTTATTTATTAATTACATTTATATACCTCCCAATAATCAAAGCTCATTGTTGTTGTTGTTGTTATTTTTCTATACTGCCCAATAGCTGAAGTTATAGTAAGACACTTGACTTGATAAAAATAGCTACATAAATGCCCCATCACATGCCGTCAAATGCTTGGGAGTAAAGAGCATTCCATAATCGGGGGGGGGGGCATCACCAAGAAGGCCCCTCGCCCTCATTTCCATCCTTCACGCACTAGGAGGAGGGTCTCAGAGCTGCTCTCCAACCAGTAAATATATGTAATGAACAGTATCATGCACAACTTCCCACTTTCCAATGGGATATAGATATGACATTCCCTGCCCCAAGGAGGTTCTAGACTTAGGGCCTGTTCAGACAACACACTAAGCCAAGGTTAGGGCGGGGGGGACCGGGATTTTTATTTTTAAAATCTGGTCACCCTAGGAATGGTTTACATGCCACACTATGTCATGGTTCATGTGACATGATCAGCCATAATGTTTCACTCAAAATGTTTAACCATCATGGCTTAGCATGTTGTCTGAACAGGATCTTAATTTTGACAGGAGAGGTGGGGAGGGAAAGATAACAAAGGTCTGTCCCAGTCTGCTTCTATCAGCAGAGGCTCTCCAAGATATTACAGGGATTGAACTTGCATGTGAAGGAAGGACTCCGCCATTCTGCTCTGGTCACTTTTGAGTTGTATGCAAAATTAGTTTCAGTTTGTTTTTGATCAGGATTCACCTAGTTTGCATCTTCCAGATTGAAGGCATTCTGTGGTTGAAGTCCAGACATTTCCAACCTTGCAATGTGATTCGTAGACCCTCCCCAAAAATGTGCATGAAAAAAGAACTACTTTTGAAAAATAAGCACAAATACATTTTCAACCTTGAGAGAAGAATGCACACATTTCAAAGATACACTCTACTAATGCACACATTTGGGAAAATATGCATGGATTTTCATGTGGGAAAAGAATGAAGCTTGCAGTCTGATACAGACTCAAGTTGGAGCAAGCTTCAAGTGGAATTCGGGGAACTTTAGTGAACTCAAGTTTTTTTGGATTCACACATTCCTAGTTCCATTCTCCTTTAACTATGGGTCCCTCCCTCCTTGGCAAGTTTAATGTTCTTTTCTCACTTTAGCTCCTTTATCTCTGCCTGCATCCAATTTCCTTTCTTGACATTCATCGCAGGTGCCATTGTTCATCCCCAGCAGGAACCCCCCAGGTATACCTAAGGGGAAAGAAAACCCTCTTTGCAGACCTGTTTGAAACAAGGGGCAATTGGATCAGTCAGTCTCTGGCCCATCTGAATTCCACATGTTCTGTGCCATTTCCACATCAATCTGCAAATAATAATAATAATAAAAAACAACCAAAAACTGCCCCCTTCCCCCCCCCCAAAAAACACTTCATTTTAAACATATTTTCCACAAAAGATGCATTTTGTATGCACATCACTCCAACATACAGGGTTTTAATATACATATATTTTAAACAAAAATATGAATTTCTGTGCATTTTTCTGAGCCTAGAACTGTGTCAAAAATTCAGAGAAGTGTGAAAAACTGCAGTTGGGAAAAGTAGGATAAAATATTTAATTCCAGATCCAAAATCAATATCACAGCAAGAGGCTTCATTTAATGCAGGGTGACAATATGAAAAGGAAGACAGGGCTCATGTAACTTTAACAGTTGTAGAGAAAAGGGAATTTCGGCAGGCGTCATTTGTATGCAATTCATACCTGGTAAAATCCCCTCTTCATCACAACAGTTAAAGCTGTAGGGGTCCTGTCCTCTTTTGTATCTGGTCACTCTAGTATAGTGCATGCAACTTTAATTGTTGTAATGAAAAGGGGATTTCACCAGGTACGAATTGCATACAAATGACTCCGGCTGAAATTCCCTTTTCCCTGCAACTGTTAAAGTTACATGAGCCCTGTCCTGCTTTTCATAGGGTCAGCCTATCTAATGTTTCCTTAATGTTTCCACTTATATATACAGGAATATTGTGATGAAAATACCTTGATAAGGAAAGGGAACTTTAGGTCAAGTCTCTCCCAAGATGTTTTCTTTTTTGTGAAAATGTAGGAACCTCACAGCCAAGCCCCTCAGAAGTCCTTCTTCTTAGTCAATGGGCCTACTCTATGGGCATATTCCACGGCAGGTGCCACATACACCTTCCAAGCTCCAAGGTTTCTGCTGTGCAAGTAAAGATAAAATAATCCAAGGTATCCTTTCTACTTTCTCTATAAAACTCCAAAAATGTAGCCTATTCCTCCAGGACTGATTTTCAAGATTTTCAATTTTTAGGCACATTTCCTCTTTCTGTTTCTCCAACCACTTGACTTCCTCTTAAAGAATAAGACTGAAATCCATCGCAGCATCAGCTGTGGAGGTTCTGCTTTCACATTTATCTTCAACTGCAAGTGACATAGCCTCCTGCAGTCCACAGTCAATTGATAGTGACTATCTGTAAGCTCCTCTGGGAAAAGTTTTAGGTCCTCTTCAGTTACTACCTCACCTTCTTTCTCTGCAAACCTTGTAGCAATCAACTTGCCCAAGTCCTCCTGCCACTAACATTCTGTTTAGGTCAGGAAACAAGTAGCTGGGGCAAGGTCATTGACAAATAGCTCTTTATTAACAGAGAAATAGCAATCGGTTAACCGATATGGAAAACCCAGGCCTCAACCAAGCTCAAGTTGCACTGCCTTCATTCCCAGCTTCTAGCCATGTCATAGTTCCCACAACAAAAAATGAATTATGAGGAAAAAGATTTGAACCCTCCAGTTACAGACCTATTGTTGACTGTTTCAGCCAATGTTCCCAAATGAAGGGAGGATCAAAGATTGCATCAGGGATATACAGAAAAGGATGCCCGCAAGGTAACTCTTCTGAAAGTTTTTAGGAACATAGCCTAGGTAGCAGAGGGCCTTGTAAGGTACTCAGGAGGGAGCAACAGATATGTGAACGGAAACTTTTCTAGAAATTGAGTTTGTACTGAGAAAACATAACAGGGAGCAATTTATTTTTTAACAGTGGAGGCTGTCCTAGAAAAGGAAGGGGTAGAGGACAAATGAGAAGTGAGGCAAGGCAGAGAGAGAGAAAGAAAGAGAGAGAGAGAGGATTTCATCTGTATGCTCTGTCAGAAACACAGGGAGGAGAATCAGGGATCTTTTGTGTCAGAGTAATTCCAAGAAGAGAGACAAAAAAAAAACTCTTCTGTTGTAGCAAGGCTTTACTGGACAGCAGTGGCACCATTACCATCAGATTGCAGAGTTGAGGTCCGAAGCCCCACTACCCATTCCAAAGAGATGGTGGCATTCTAGAAGCAGCTGAAAGCCACACCACCAGGAAATGAAGTGCTACACCAGTCTCCGAGGTGCAACTCTGCACCATTCTAATTTAAACCATTTCCCCCAGAGTGAGAGTGTCAATGAGCTCAGCCAATCCAGTGTTAGGGTCACATATCCAGTGAGGGCACTGGAGTATTGAGGGGTGGGGGCTGAGCCATCTTGCATGCCATCTCTCCACTTCCATGCCCTCAGTAGCCCCACATCTGAAAGGTGTCATCTGATTGTCTCCACTTACTGATATTCTCCCTCTGGGGGAAAATGATTTTCAGAGCATATGTTGGCAGCCTTGCCCATTTCAGTAGCCAAGGAGAGTTAGTCATCTCCACTGCTGCCCAAAGGGGTTTAAAAAATAAAAAAAGATCCCCAAATAGGAAAGAAGTTATTAGAAGCAAACCTAAGCAAACTTTAAATTTCAAAATTGTTGGTGCTTTAAGCAGCCATCTTCAAGGTTGATTATGTTTTTAGCAGTTTAATCATGTACGCCCCCTTGGGTTCCTTGGAGGAAAAAAGGCAGGATATAAATGCAGAAATAAAAATATATATTCTATACTGACCGTGTTATGATGATGCACTAAGCTGTGGTGGTTAAGCACTTTGTGTGAAATATTATGACTTATCATGTTGTGTGGACCATGGTTGCTACATAACCACAGTTTAAACATGCTAACTAAGCATTTGCTGCAAAAGGGTTAGCTAGGCTGACCATATGAAAAGGAGGACAGGGCTCATGTAACTTTAACAGTTGTAGAGAAAAGGGAATTTCAGCCAGTGTCATTTGTATGCAATTAGTCCCTGGTGAAATTCCCTCTTCATCACAACAGTTAAAGTTGCAGGCACTGTACTAGAGTGACCATATACAAAACAAGGCAGGGCCCCTGCAACTTTAACTGTTGTGATGAAGAGGGAATTTCACCAGGAACTAATTGCATACAAATGACACTGGCTGAAATTCCCTTTTCTCTACCATTGTTAAAGTTATATGAGCCCTGTCCTCCTTTTCATATGGTCAGCCTAGCCCGGTTAGCAGACTAACCATGGCTTAGCATGTTGTCTGGACAGGCTCTAAATTTTAATATTATGTTAAAATATAGGGCTTTTATTTATTTATTTATTTATTTATTTTATTCCATTTATATACCGCCCCATAGCCGAAGCTCTCTGGGCGGTTTACAAAAATTTCTGGGCAGTTTATATATAATTAGCAACCACAAGATTCGCCTAAGACCCCAATTCAGTGCTTGTCAACAGTGGATGAACTTTGCAGGCATAGTAGCCCTTTAGGGCTCATCAATGTTTAGATAAAGGAAGTGAAAGATGCTATTTTTGGAGACTCACTCTCTTCCTTTCTGAAGCTGAATCACAAATGAAGCCTCATGCAGGATCCAGCTTCAGTTCTGATCTCTTCGGAGGGAAGCCCACTCTGCTTCAGGCAGCACCACAAACAGTCTGAGGGGGGCTGATTTGGTTTGAGCTTCAGCTGAATCTGATATGCAGCTCTAGTATGCACATCTGATGCATATCCCTAAAATATCCTGTTTTTATTTGCTATCGCTACCTACTTGGGATGGGGAACTTGGGTGGGAGGGAACTATTGCACTCATGAACTGCTTGTGGGCTTTTCATGGACAACTGGTTGGGCCCTGTGTGAACAGAATGCTAGACTAGATGGACCCTGGGTCTGATCCAACACAACATTTCTTATGTTCTTGTCTATACATCCTAATCAAATGAATAAATGGCTCTTTTTCTTCAATAGGAGGACTAAAGAGGATTCAGAGCTGCGTAATGCCAGCTCTGAATACCTCTTTTCTGCTCTCCGTGAGGGGAAATGTATGCCTCTCTCTCTCTCTCTCTCTCTCTCTCTCTCTCTCTCTCTCTCTCATGTGCCACATTTCGTACTTCCTTTGGGAGTGTATCCCTCCAGGGAGCATTTCTTGTTCACCTCAGGAGGCCTTAGAAGTACTCAGAGCCTAATAATAAAGACTGGTTTTATACCTCACCATCTTTCAATAGCTAGAAAAATGGGTTGCTATTACCTGCTAGTCTATTCTCTTTCTCTCTCTTGCGTATGCACCCCAAATTCCTGTAGACCTTACAGTTCTGCCTTTAGTGTCCCCATAGAGATCAGAATGGAAATAGATTGCACAGGGCAGTGAAATAAATGCATGAAACATGATAACAAGTAAAGTACGGGTATTAACTCTTGAGGGATAACTTCAAGGCCCCGTCATGCCTTTCTTTTGGTTCTTTATCCTTAAGCTGGACTTGAGCTGTATAGCCTTCTGTGACAATACCAGAATGCTTGCCAAGTTGAGTTTGTATTAATCTTTATATGTGTTTGCTGGGTTAGATAGAATGCAGGTAAGTGAGGGTTAATTGTTTGGTACAGAGTGAATGAAAGGTGGGAGGGGCTTGAGGAGTGTGAAGAGATTGAGTTTATATAAGGGGTGAGCAGACAGTGAGTCAGGGGAATTGGGCCTTAGGGATGAATGAAGCTACATCTAGTTAGTGGGAGTTAGAAGAGATAGAGTAAGTAGGGTAAGACCAAGAACTGAAGTGATTAATTGTACAATATAACACATCTTGTATTAAATAAATACTAATTTCTTCGTTTTTAAAAGATAAAATCCCATGTGCTGTTCCTCTTTCTGCACTACCAATAGAGAATATATTTCCCGAGTAGTTCTCCTTTTTGGGGAAAGGGAACCAATTGGGCATATTGGGCATCTCTTTTACCTAGAGAATATAGGGGCTGAAGCTTGTGGATCAGTGAGGACAGCTGACCCAAAGGCAGATGGACCTGAGGGCAGGTTGCATCACACCATCACACCTTAAAATAGGGGCCTGTCTAAATGCATGGAAAGCCCCAGGGTGGGTGCATGGTGACGCTGCATCGATTATGCGATGCAGCACCCACTGCACACCCACCCCAGGGCTTTCCGGCAAAGCTGCGGAGAAAAAAAGTCAGGGATTTACCCTGACTTTTTTCTCTGGAGTGAGGCAAGTCACAGCGGAGGCATGGCTGGGCAGATGCTGACCCCTGATCAGGCAGAAGGCAGGGGGTAGTCCCGGCGAGCCTAATGGCAGCCCGAAAGCCCACACTGCCTCCCTTCATCTGGATAACTCACTGCCATCCTGCACCAGCCATACTGCAAGGTTTGGCGGTGGAGCACTGCCAATTCAGTCCCGTGAAGACAGCCCCTAGCTGTCCTTGGATCGCTTTTCAAACGGAGGATTCTCCTCAATGAAGTAGGACACCTAGGTACCTTACATGTGACACTCTGATGCCTCTTCCTTTCATGAACCATTTCCACACCATTATGTGTAGCTGCATTTGCTCATATGCATCTTTTGTTATCCTGGCCTCTCTTTTACTGTTGAAATATGATCTCCACAGGGCTGGGAACCTGATTTTTTGTTTTGTTTCCTCTGTCAAGCACCATGTACCCCGATGGATCAACAACAACTATTCTTTGGCACTAACCAACAAAGCCACCTTTACTGAAAAGGTGCAGGCAGCAGAGAATCCAACAAGCACAGATTTTATACATAAATTATACATTTCAGCATATGGACAACAAACTCAGAGAATAAAGACAATAGGGAGTTTTCCTTGGAAGGGCTTGAAAATGCAGACATTTTTAGAGTAAAGTTTCAACATGTGAGCTGCCTTCCGTGTTTATGAAAACAATTCTGTTCTTCCAAGTCTGTGTTTTCCCCCTTCAAACCTTCCGCTACATCAGTGTCATTAAGACAAATGGTAAACACTTCTCCTTTTCTCAGATCTGTCAGAAACTTCCACTTCCATGACATTTAACTCAGAAAAGGAAATAAAATGTGTTTGTTCGTTTCTAGCCTGCTGCCTAAAGGACGTAGAATTTGAAGGAGTTTTGTCTGTCGTGATTTTTAATCTGCAGCCAGCGACCATCATAAAATAAATTAACTAGCTGAAAAGGAAGAATGAGAGATATAAAAAGGTGAGGAGCGTATGCAATAGAGGGAACTCACATAGGAGTTGATAACGCTCAGTGCATGATGAATCAACATGTTACAAAGTCAATGTGTTTTTTTTCCTGAACCCCTCAGTTGAAACCCTTTTTAGTTTGCCAACCCACGGGCAAATAAGACTATGAAACTCTTGACAGTAAATGCAATAGCACTCACAAAGGAAATTCTCCTTCTATGCTTTGTAAAATGCTGGAAATCTGATAAGTCAGGTTTATTTGTTTTTATATTCATTGGAAAATAAGTGAAAATCAAATATTGATTTACTTTGCATTTGGGTTTTGTTCGGTTAGCTGATGCCTTTTATCTACATTTATACTTCTGATCTCATATTTAATAGTTTCCAAAACAAGAACACCATTTCTTTTATACCTGGGGTACAGGTAAAAGAACGCAGGTAAATGTGCTTTATGTAGGTAATCTGAGCCATCAAAGGCATAAAACAGATCAGTCTGGTTGCCTTGCCAGCCACTGGAAATACAAATAGCAACCAGCTGCTCTCGGTCATCTTAGGAAGGGAAGAAGAGATTTGTTCAAGCAGACCAGACAGCCTGGCATTTTATCTATTTTACACTGGTCAAGAAATATCCATTCGAAGCTTTTTCCACCTGAAAACTCTGATTTGTCAGAAATGACATTTCCACAAGAAAATGTCATTTTCAACAAAGCTTCCTGTCAAAAATTCTGGCTGATGTGCTCAGCTTTGCTGTATGGGTTGAAAGGTTTACTAGAGTAAGGGGACTAGCTTGGGCATCTTGGGAAATGAAGTATTTCATGGCTAAAACTTCACTGAACAACTGAACCAGCTGCTGAAATGTAATCCAGACAAGATGGTGATGCTGTTGGTCAGGGTTTCGGACCATCTGGGTAAGGTTATGCATTCAGTTCTGGTCAGGATTACACCCTCCTGAAAGGCCAGGTGCACAATTTAGGGATACTCCTTGAGCTAGATTTTCACTGTGATCAGGCAGAAGGTCCTAGATTCAACCCCCAGTATCTCCAGGTAGAGCAAGGAAAGAATCCTGACTGAGGCCCTGGAGAGCTGCTGCCAGTCAGTGTTGACAGTCTTCGGCTAGATGGTCTTACTCAATATAAAGCAGCTTCCTATGTTCTCTGGGATCTCCTTGTCAAGAAATCAAAGCACTGCATGGGAATGGTTCTGCAAACCACTACCAACACCACTGTAATGCTTACAGTTGTAACCCAAACATCTGGAGATCAGGATGCTACCTGAGCAGTGGAGTCAAAGGTTGAAATGATTTAACAGTCTTCAAGAAGGATGCAGACAAGCTGGAGGGGGTTCAGAGGAGGGCAAAGAAGATGATCAGGGGTCTAGAAACAAAGCCCTATGAGGAGACACTGAAAAAACTGGGCATGTTTAGCCTGGAGAAGAGAAGACTGAGGGGAGACATGATAACACTCTTCAAATACATGAAAGGTTGTCACACAGAGGAGGGACAGGGTATCTCTGTGACCATCCCAGAATTCAGGCCAAGGCCGTTTCTACACCAGGCTGTTTCCTGGGATGGCCCTCTGCTGGTCCCTGTGCGCCGATGGTGTGTAATAGGTACTTCCGGGATCGCCCTCCCTCCTTCCCTGTACGCCGATGGTGTGTATTAGGGTATTTCCAGGATCTCCCTCCCTCCCTCCCTCTACACCCCTATGGTGTAGAAAGGGCCCAAGTTACAAGAAGCCAGATTCTGGCTGGACATAAGGAAAAACTTCCTGCTGTCAGAGCAGTATGACAATGGAACCAATGACCTAGGGAGTTTGTGGGCTCTTCCACACTGTAGGCATTCAAGATGCAGCTGAACAGCCAACTATCAGGGATAGTTTACATAGGCTGACCATCTGAAAAGGAGGACAGGGCTCATATAACTTTAACAGTTGTAGAGAAAAGGGAATTTCAGCCAGTGTCATTTGTATGCAGTTAGTTCCTGGTGAATTTCCCTCTTCATCACAACTGTTAAAGGTGCAGGCACTATACTAGAGTGACCATATACAAAAGAAGGCAGGGCTCTGCCACTTTAACTGTTGTGATGAAGATGGAATATCACCAGGAACTAATTGCATACAAATGACACTGGCTGAAATTCCCTTTTCTCTACAACTGTTAAAGTTATATGAGCCCTGTCCTCCTTTTCAGATGGTCAGCCTAGTTTACGGTGAATTCCTGAATTGAGCAGGGGGTTGGACTTGATGGCCTTATAAACCCCTTTGAATTCTACTATTCTGTGATTCTATGATTCACTACAACTGTTGATTCAGAGGAAAGTGCAACAGTGTGTGTGTGGTGGGTGGGGGGAGAGAAATATCCCCAGCAAGGTTTATGCTATTCACTGGAGAATGGTCAATATATATGTTTTTATCAGCTGCTTTTCTACTTAAAAGCATCCAAAGTGGTATTTAACATAAAACACAAAGGACAATAAATAAAATTTGCACAGTAGAACAATAACATCTGAATGAAAAGCATTAAAAGCTAAAGCAACTTAAAATCACAGTATAATCACCATCTAAAACCATCAGCTAACTAAAAGCAGCAGTAAAACAAAAGAAAACCTCTGGATATGAAGCTCCCAAAGCAACTGGCAAACATCAACATAATGCAGGGAAGGTCTTTCAGTAAAGGGATGGATTTGCCTCCTGGCAAAACAATTATTAGGGATGTGCACTGGATCGGACCCGATCCACGATCCGAGTCCGGTCCAGTGGGAAATCGGATAAATTATCCGATTTCTGATCCAACAGCTGAATCAGCCGATCCAGTCCGAACCGATCCGAAAAGGCTCCGAACCGGTTCGGCGGTTCGGCGGATCGGCGGGCGCCCGCTGGCGCCCGCCGCCACTTCCATTGACGGGCGCCAGTGGGCGCCCGCCGATAAAAGTGGACAGCGGGGGGGGGGCGGAGGGGAGGAGGGGGGCGCTTACCTTTGAGGGACGTCCGCTCCCGTCTGGCGCCGGCGGCTACTACCAGCGGGTTCCGCGGCCTGCTCCAGGGTGGCGCGCCGGGTGATGACATCACCCGGCGCGCTACTCTAGAGCAAGCCGCAAAGCCCGTTGGCGGTAGCCGCCGGTGCCAGACGGGAGCGAACGTCCCGGAATGGTGAGGAGGGGGCGCGTGGAGGGGAGGAGGGGGGTGCTTACCTTTTAGGGACGCCCGCTCCTGTCGGGCGCCGGCGGCTACTACCAGCGGGCTCCGCGGCCTGCTCCAGGGTGGCGCGCCGGGTGATCACCCGGCGCGCTACTCTAGAGAAGGCTACAAAGCCCGCTGGCAGTAGCCGCCGGCGCCCGACGGGAGCGGGCGTCCCTAAAAGGTAAGCAGTGGCGGGGAAGGGGGCTTACCCCCCCCGGAGCCATCCGCTTCTATCTGTGGGCGCCCGCGGGCGCCCACGGATGGAAGCGGACGGCCCCAGGGGGGGTAGGGAGCGCGGGGGAGGGGGCTTACCTGCCGGGACCGTCCACAGCGGACAGCCCCAGGGGGGAGGGAGTTAGGCCCCCCTCACCCACCCGCCGCCATTTTTTCCTCATAGACTTGCATTGCAATGCAAGTCTATGGGGAAAAAAATGGCGGCCGATCCAAAAATTTCCGAGGGGGCCTCCGATTTTGTCCGAACCGATCCATGACAAAATTGGAGTTCCCGATCCGGGTCCTGATCCGATCCGGGGGGTCCGTGCACACCCCTAACAATTATTCATTCATTGTATTTATTTGAAGCATTTTCACCCTGTTCTTCAGCTGAAAAGGGGCCCCAGAGCAGCTTACCAAGATCAGTAATAAGACAGTCCCTGCCTTCAGGCTTACAATCAAAAAGCCATAGCACAAAAGGAAAGGGGATTTGGAAAGAGGAGGAAAAATGCAAACTTAGGGCAAAATCCAACAAAAGTCCTACTTACAGTAGACATATTGAAATGAATGGGACTTGAGTTGAGCATTACTAACTTAAATCCCATACAATTTTAAGGGGTCTGCTCTAAGTAGGACTTCTGTTGGATTTTACCCTTAGGCAGAGCAAACATAACTCCCTTGGATGATTATCAAAAGCTTAGGGTAACAGAATTATCTTCATCTAACACCAAAAAGCTAGTCAAGTAAATACAAACTGACTGTTTCTGGGAAGGCTTTCCCACAATACCACTAAAGTACTATTACCATAAATCTCTAGGGGTGAGTGAACTCAGGGAGCAAATCGGGCCATATGAGCCCCTGCCGAGTGCTCATGAGGGATACGAGTGCTTGGCAGGAGCCCGCCCTGGCTACTGGCCCTTTCCTCCACTGAGTTAATGCCAATCACCATTAATGCAGTGTGAGAAATGCACAATTTCTGGAGCATCTGGAAATTGTGCCCCCCCCCAAGCCAATGAGGGGCTTAAAGGCCCCATTAATGCAAATAAAGGGTCCTTAAGGCCCCCATCGGTGCAGGGGAGGGGGAGACACACACTTTCCAGTAGTTCTGGAAAGTGCACGTTTCCCTCCTCCATGCTAATGACAGATCCGTGTCAGGACGAACCCACACCCGGCGTCCTGTGAGTCAAATGCATTGGGACCGTGTACTTTCAACTCGGTCCATGGGGGGCGGATGTGGAGGGTCCATTGCCTTCATGGACTGAGTCAGGTGCTCAGGTCATCCCTACCCATCACCTCATTTCTAAAGATGGCATCACATAGGGGAGGCTCATTCTATTTTCAGTCTTCCATGTCAGTTTTGCATATCCCCATTCATTACTCTTTTCCATCTTAGCCAAATCCCTCTGTCTGTGCTGCTCTATGCCTCTTTGTTCATGGGGGCAGGGGAATCAGAAAAGTGGACAGGGGCGAATCACGTCATGGAAGGGGGAGGGTTTGGGAGCTGGGCCTCCCCCCCCTTGATATCCAGATTCACGTCCTGATCTAGGGGGATAGTTTTGCCCACGGACCAAACATGACTGCCAGCCCCTGATATAATGCATCCGCAGTGCTTTGAACACTTGATAGGCCTATATAAATGCAACCTATTACTTAGGGAGTTACAGGTAAGCACCAACACTTTTGAATTGTCCCTGACATAATTGTGTATCATGCTGTTTTGTGCCTTTTACTAGAAAACTCTCTCTCTCTCTCTCTCTCTCTCTCTCTCTCACACACACACACACACACACACACACACACTTGCACAAAGTGTTACAGCTGTGGATGTTACCATAGACCCATGAAAAGAAAACATGTCTGAACAAAGAAGCCGAGACCCTTTATTCTGTCCCATTTGATTTCTGAACGGGAAAGCAGTGGTCTAACCTGCCTCTAAAATGGCAGCTGCAAAAGATTGAGGCTACCTGTGAGCAAAATATTAAACAAGCCCACACAACACAAAAGAGCAGTAGCCTCAAAATGTCAAAGGATGGACAGAAGGAGATGATTAAGGCATGTTTCTTAAATAGGAGATAGGTTGGCTTAGTTTGACTGAGACAGGTTTGAGCGAGCAGATTCGCATGTTAATCTAGGTGGACTTCACCTTGCTGTCAGTTACGGACTTCGACTTGGAGTTATTACAGAGACAAGATTCAACTTCCAGACAGGAGCTAGAATGGGCTGAATAATTTCAATCGAATTTTAAGAGGAGAGAACTAAAATATTGGTAGAGGATCATAATCTCAGTCAATTACATAAGAAATCAGCAGCAGTGCAATGGAAAGCTCTGAAGTGCAGGCACTCATCGTGACTGTCCTCATACCCACAACCCCACAGGGAGGGTCCAAACATTCAGAAAGCTGTGCTGATTCCTGTCCACAAACTCAATCTACCAGTTTTCATTAGGGCTGTGCATGGATCTAGATCTGGATCAGATCGGGCCTGGATCGGGCCAGATTGGTTCTGCGATTTGGATCCAATTTAGATCCAGTCACAGCACTCTCTCACACTCTCCCCCTCCCTCCCCCACTCTCCCTGCTTACCTACTGCCTCCTCCACATTGTCCCGCCATTGACTCTCTCCTCGCTGTGTGCTGCCGCATTTCCCACTTGCGTCAGGTGATGACGTCACTCACCGCAACCGGCAAATACAGAGCTCTAATTGGTAAGAGCGCTGCATTTGCCGGTCACGGCGGGTGATGTCATCCCCCAATGTGAGTGGGAAATGCGGCAGCACACAGTGAGGAGAGAGGACGATGGCAGGACGACGTGAAGGAGGCAACAAGTAAGCAGAAAGAGTGGGGGGAAGGAGGGGGAGCGTAGGGAGAGCAGGGAGAGTGGGAGGGAGTACTGTGCATGGATCCGGATCAGATCCGGATCCAGACCTGACAGATCGGGATCAGGATTGGATTGGGGGTGGGGTCCATGCACAGTCCTAGCTTTCATCTCTGATGAGAAAATATTTGTTATGAAGTGAATGGGTCTTCATTGCCCATTCATGATCAAGCCACTCCACATGGTCAGAGCAAATGGCTTTTCAGAGCCCTTATGACAGCCTAAAGACTTATACTATCACGTCAGAATAATAATAATAATATTATAATAATAACAATTTATTTCTTACCCGCCTCTCCATCTGGATCGAGGCGGGGAACAACAACATGATAAAATACATAAAACTGATTAAAACATGACACATATTATTAAAACTGCATAAAAAATCCTAAAACATCCTAAAAACATCCTTAAAACATTCTAAAATTCCACTGGATATGCCTGCCGGAAGAGAACAGTCTTTATAGCTTTCTTAAATTCTAAAAGGATAAATGCTCGCCTCCCATAATGCAATTGACTGAGAACTTAACAATGTTATCAACATTTGAATGGGTGTTATATAGACATCACTTGCGAGTGGATAAGTACGTGGATATTTGGTCTGCTTTTCTTGAAACTATGCATAACTCTATCCCCTTTTTTATGAATGGTATATCTGATCAAAAATAAAATATCATTTTAAAAAATGATCAACCCACCCCAAAATACTTTGCAATGCATCAGGGAACAGTATATTGTTGCTGGGAAAACTCATTTCTCCACTAGTTATTGTGAGAATTTCAGCTAAACTCAGGGGGAACTGGAAAATCTGAGGTGGGATAGCTAGGGTGACCCTATGGAAAGGAGGACAGGGCTCCTGTGTCTTTAACAGTTGCATAGAAAAGGAATTTCAGCAGGTGTCTTTTATATGCATGCAGCACCTGGTGAAATTCCCTCTTCATCACAACAGTTAAAGCTGCAGGAGCTCTGCCTTCTTTTGTATCTGATCAAGAGGGCAGGGCTCCTGCAGGTAACTGTTGTGATGAAGAGGGACTTTCACCAGATGCTGCATGCATACAAATGACACCTGCTGAAATTCCATTTTCTATGCAACTGTTAAAGATACAGGAGCCCTGCCCTCCTTTTCAGAGGGTCACCCTAGGATAGCAGATGACATCAGCATCTGTACTAATGAAAAATGCCAGCCCTGGCTCTCTATGAGCCCTGCCTCCATTAGGCCACTAGAAATCAGACACTCACTCATACCACTGCTGCTCCCATCAGAACAGCACTTAAGGGAGGAGGTTTTATAAGGAGGCATCCTTTGTGGGGCTCTGGCAACCCCCCTTCCCCCTCCAACACACTATGACCCTGTTCAGAAGACATGTTAAACCATGGTGGGTAAGCATTTTGAGCTAAACAGTATGGCTTAATGCGTCATGTGAACCATTCCTAATTATGGTAGCTACATAACCATGGTTTAAACACACTCACGAACCATTTGCTGCAAAAGGGTTAGCGGCCTAACCATGGCTTAGTGTGTCGTCTGAAAAGGCCCCCCCACACACATTGAAAGAATGCATTAGGAAGGTTGTGGGCCTTTGCAAACTAGGCCCACCCCCATCTATACAAAGCAGCCATGCCCTCCCACCCTCTGTGAGGTTGGCTGGAGTGTAAAGGGGCACATGTAGAGCTCCTCAGCATATTGGGTGCCCAGGCGTCTTGGGCTCCTCCTTTGCATCTTTGCAACCTGCTTGTTCACCTGCCTTTCGCTCTGTCCCAGGCAACGGTGGGGGTGAGACCGAAGACCGCTAGATGCCACCGGCTCCTTGCTTACTGGCTCTTTGCCCCTCATGCAAGCAATGTGGAGAGAGAGGATGAGGAGCAAGGTAGCTGCTGACAAATCGACTCACTAAGGGAGGGTAGAAGAAGATAATTAAGGGAGGGTGGGCTCATTCAGGGTGCCTTGCCCAAGAACCCTTACAAATCTGGAGATGGCACTGGTGTAATGCATGATTGATCTGATCCACATGGGACTAAGTGGTAGAGAATATATTTGCATGCAAAAGATCCAGATTCGGTCTCTGGCATCCTCAGAATAAAGAAGTATCTGATAGCAGGTGATAGGAAAGGCCTGGGACACTGGAGAGCTGCTGTCAGTCACAGCAGACAAGACTGGGCAAGATGGACAAAGCTGGTATAAGGCAGCTTCCAAGAAGACACGACTCAGTCATTTTAAATAGTACAAAACCCCGGGAGGCCATATGAGCCTACAAAGTTAGACATTCGCCACCATCACTAGGTATGTCCCAGGGAATGTTTCGTAGCCTTTGTTGTTATGTTGTGATGATGATGATGTGCCATCTCGAAATGACTTATACTCACAAATACAGAAATCACAAATACAGAAATCCATAATAAATACAATGGGGGGTGCGGGCGGGGGTGGCGGCAGGGGGGAATCTCAAATCAATATAAACCATAATCAGCACAAAAGCAATATAGCCCATAATACAAATAAAAAATGAATGCCATAAAAACATAATCTAAAAGCAATACAATATGAAAAGTATTCATTCACAATACACAAAATATGTCCCCCTATACATGTACACACACACACATTGCACAGCCTAAAACAAATAAAAAATTCTGCCTTATCCTGAGTTGACCCTGACTGGCAGCAACACTCCTGAGTTTCAAGCCAGGAGTTTTTCCGGCACTACCTGGAGATACCGGGGATTGAACCTGAGACCTTCTGCATGAAAAACAGGTGCTCTAACACTGAGCTATGGCCCCTCTCCTAAAAGCAGCTCACAACAATTTGGCTATAACTGATATCAAATTATTGAATGCTTGGGGAAGTAAACCAACCTTTGCCTGGTGCTGAAAAGGTTACAATGTCATTGCCGGGTGAATGTGGGTTTCCCCACACAGTGAGTGGCTGGTAAAGCCTCCCACTCCCCTTCAAGGATTCCCAATTAAAATGTTAATACTCAGATACCTTCAACTACCTGTGAAGGTATTTATGATGAGCATAACAGGCAGTTCATATAGGAAAAGATTATCCTGTAGCACATAGGTTACCATTAAATTTAACACAGGAAAAGGAATCCTGTGTGGCAGAGAAGCATGCTATGTGCTGCTTACCTCATGATGGTACTGTAGTGATGAGAATGCTGTGATCAAAAGGAGTAATTCTCAGGTACTGGAAGCTTGGTCATGTGTCCTACTTTACAGAGTCCTCTGTTTGAACGCCTCCTCTCTTTAAAGGGATGTCTGATCCAGGTCCAGCTTAAAGAAAAAGAACCTTAAGAAGGAGACCAAGGGCCATTTTATTTAATTATTTATCATTACATTTATACCCTACCTTTTTTCCTCCACGGAACCCAAAAGGGATGGGTGAACCCGCCCCCCAACATTCAGTCCAAGGGGGGGGGGTCTGACATGGGAAAATCCAAGTGGATTTCGTTGGAGCCCTGCCATGTCAGCTGGAGTTCACAAAGAGGCTCTCCAGCTTTCTAAGAGATATGATACGCTAATGGCAGCTACCAGTAACCTAGCACAGGAAACTCACAGCACTTATTTTTACGTAAATTGCAGCCATTTACAGCTGCATTTCCGTAAAAGTGAGTGCTTTACGGCCGTAAATGGCATAAAATACATCATTTACAGCTGTAATTTGATTTCCCTGCAATAAGCTAAAGGCAGACTCCATTAGCTTGCCACGTCTTTCTAAAAGCTGGAGAGCCATCCAGCGGGAAGTTTGGGGACAGGGAGGTGAGTGTGGCCGGTCCGCTTGTGGACTCCAGAAGTTGTATTCTTTGGAAGCTGGACTCATTTGAGTCCATGGCAGATTTCTCCAGCATCCTTACTTACATGATCCTCCTCTTCCATTTTTTCCCCACTTCTTATTTTCTTCTGTAGGAGGTGAAGCTGGAAGTAGGAATGTCAGAGAAATATGCAAGGGAGTCAAATGAGTTCAGACTTCTGTGACTCTGACATGCAGATTCCACAACAGACTGGCATTTTCTGAGTCATGAGGATTCTGCAGACTTGTGGAAAGGGGGTTGGCGCACATTCGCATTTGCACTAATGTGCATTAACACTAATGTGCACTTGTGCAAGTGGAATTAAATTATTGCACGTCCCTTTAAAAAAATCCAGTTCTGTCAATGAGCCAATGATGGAATGAAAGATGCCTGACATTTGAGTTTAACAAAATCTGTACATCCCTGATTGAAAGCGGGGCACTGGCCCAAAGTCACCTAGCAAGCTTCATAGTTGAGGTGGGGACTAGAACTCAGATTACCTGAATCCTAGTCCAACACTCTAACCACTACAGCATACAGGTCATGAAGGTACCCACTAGCAGACTGTGCAGCAGACTGAGCAGGCACACAGGTGACCAGGGCCATTTCTACACCGCCCTTGTTTACTGGGACTGCCCCTGGGTGCTCCCTGTGAGTCCAGATGATGCACAGGGACTCCCGGGGGCAGGGGGGATGGGCACAGGTTTTGCCAGGGATAAGGGATCCCTGGGAAATTGCAATTTTTCCGGTGGTCCCAAGAATGTCCCGAGACCACAGGAGGTGTGGGCGCCCATCCTGGCTGGTGCCCGCTAAGTCGTGAGTAAGCAGGCACCAGGAACGGGCATGGAGCTGAGCCGCACGGCTCCATGCTGATCAGGGGAGGGTGTGGCAGCATGTCACCATCCCTGGGATGGCAGGGGTTGGGGGGGTTGGAGGGGATTTTTTTTTTTTTTTACTAACCTTGTTGAAGGAGTGGAAGTGCGCACTTCTCTGGGCCATTTTTTTAAAAAAAATGGCGGGCGCAACTGTGCAATGTCCCGGGAGGAAGCCGGGACGTCACACTTCCTGTTTAGAAAGAAAAGGACGATCCCGGAAGCAGGTATGTCCAGGATCATCCCCAGGCCCTTCCTCTACACCCATAGGTGTAGAAAGGGCCCTTGTCACAGTATTCCAAGGGATGTCCATTGCTTAGGCTGACCAGATAAAATCCAGGTCAGGACTCATGTAACTTTAACAATTGTAGAGAAAAGGGAATTTCAGCCAGTGTCCTTTGTATGCAATTAGTTCCTAGTGAAGTTCCCTCTTCTTCACAACAGTTAAAGTTGCAGGCACTATACTAGAGTGACCATATACAAAAGAAGGCAGGACCCCTGCAACTTTAACAATTGTGATGAAGAGGGAATTTCACCAGGAACTAATTGCATACAAAGGACACTGGCTGAAATTCCCTTTTCTCTACAACTGTTAAAGTTACATGAACCCTGGTTACATTTTATCTGGTCACCCTACCATTGCTGGGATATCTGGCCATTTTGGGGCTTGCTGGATTTCCATGGCACCCCTGACTCAGCTTGTATTTGTCCAGGAACTATTCCATTATTATTATTATTAGCATAAATAGAAATTTATGCCAATTATTACCCAAATTTGTACAAATTACACAAATTGCACTTGCAATTTGTGAAAATTTCTATTCATACTTCTACTACTGATAATAATAAGAAGAAAGGAAAATCCATGAGTTGGCCTGACTTGATGCATATCATGTTGGGCCAGCTCAATGGGAAATGATGCAAAGTCTGGAAGGCCGAGCTGACGAAAACTCAGGGAACTCCACCCACCAGTTAGATTCCTGCGACATCCCTAAGTGTAGTGTAGTGTATTTCTATTTAAAATACAGCCATCGTGTCTAAACTTGCTTCTATGGATATGAAATAACTCAAGCAAAAGTTATGGAAATTGGTGTCCTTTTTCTTTTCTTTCTTTTCTTTTTTTTTTTTGGTCATGCATAAATGGTCACCCTAGATGTTCACCTCTGTAGGACTAAAGCCCTAGCATTTTGGGTCCAGATTTATTACTCTTACACTTGCTTCCTGCATTTCCTCTAAGGAGCTCTGAAGAGTTATATAGCCTTATAGCAGATCTGTGAGAGACATTAGGATTGGAAAATACTTCATTAAAATCTCATTTTTCTCAGTGGTGTGGGAATATACATTTATAGCTTTCATAGAAATCCATGGACATCCTGCAGAAGGGGAGAGATATTACTTGTATTAATAAAATGAAGATGCTGGGGTAAACTGATTTGGTATCTTGGCGTTACTGTTGCCACCCACTTAGTTATTGAGTACTTTGAACAACCTCTCCTTTTTCCTGCAGAACTACTTACCTGTTTGAAAGAGATGATCTTTTTGGGACTCTGAAATGCTTGACTAGAACAGAGCCCCCCCCCTCTCTCTCTCTGCTCATATATCTATTTCTATATCTGAAAAAATCTATAGTAGTTTGAACAACTTACCTGAACTATTTACCTGTTCCAAAGAGATGCTCTTTGGGGGATTCCCCCCATCCCAGAATATGAACACCATTTTGTAGAATTTTCTCTGAATAATCTTCACTATTGTGCGTGGGTGGGTGGGCGGTGGTGGTGGCCACCATTCCACCCCCTCACCCCACAATGTCCTGGAACAATGGCAAGCCTGGGACATTGTGGAAGATACAAAATGGTAGTGAGAGTGACAATACAGTGAGCTCCATCACACCAGCAATTTATTACACACTCGCCATGCCTGGTATGTGGTTTTGCAGTGCGGTACTCACATGACGTTGTCTCTGTCCTGCACTAATTTCGCCCCTCCCCCCTTGTTGTGTTTTATTTTGGTGCAGGGAAAGTCTGGATTATTTCCCCTCTCCCGTTTTGCTTTGTTGGGGAGTCTTGCTGACGAAAGGGGAGGGCGGGCCAGTTCTCCTCCTCCAGCACTTCATCATACAGACTTGTGCTTAGTTGGTTGAATGGACTATTTACTGCTCCAACCCCCCACCCTCATTGTCTGCTGAAACAGAGCCCAGGTGAAACCTTAAATCAGTTAATCACTAGTCAACAAAGCCAGAGCAAGGGGGTGGGTGGGAAGAGCCCATGCCCTTCAGAGTACCACAACCAATGAACTAGAGTAGGATGGAGAAGAGGCGTGGTGGAGTGGAAGAGCAAACAAGCGAAAAACCACGTGAAAGGGACTGTGTGTGATGGAGCCCTTGATGCGCTTATGAAACGGAGGTAAAAAAATGTGGAGGCAAACCAAGGAAAAAATAGGTGTGGGGGTAATCATGAGGAGGGGGTAATTGTGAGCCCCAACCCTGAGAATTAGGGCTGTGCTTCGACTTGGTCCCAAAGACTGAATCTGAGTTGAAGCAGGCTGATTCAGCCTGCCATGGCCCAAATCTGTTTTGGGACCAGATTGGGCTGCCTCGGCCCAAAGCAGCTGAACTGTTTCAGCCTGATATGGCCTAATGGCCAGCTGCTACCCCCTGCTTGTCTGCCCATGGGACTTACCTGAGGCCTCCACATATGCCTTCGATCTGCCCGGCCTCCTCTCTGGCCTTCCATAGATTTAGATTTGAATGGGGTGGGGTGGGGCTGTTGGAGATGTTGGGAGAAATGTTTTCCCCAATTTATTTGCTCACAAGTAGGGTGAAGAATGTCAAGAGGCCATTTGCATGCAGCCCTACCTTTGACATTGTCTCGCTCCTCTCCTCTCTGTTTTTAACGTACTTTTCTGTAGCTGGCAATAATATTTTGCAAAGTGATGGAATATTTTGTGCAATAATACTATAGTTGTGCAATTGGTGGCAGCAAAGAGAAAGTTGATGTGTGACAGAAAGTCATGCAGGGTGTGTGCTGTAGGAATGAACATCTCCGTGAGCCTCAGGTTACGTTCAATCATGAGGAGTTCAGACAAATGAAAAATGAAGTTGGCATTTTCATCCTCCTCGCACTACCCAATACTTTACAAAATGATTCTAGCCCTTCTTATTCAGTTCCCTCAGGAGCGGCTGTGCTGCAGCCATCCCACTGATAAACAGGGGTGGGGGGAAACATTGGGTTGAAAATGAGGGTTCAATTTAATCCTGGTGATGCAAATGCACCATACAGTCAAATTCACCATACGGTTATTCCTGTACGTTGTTGATGTTCACATTATGAGGATTCTGGACTGAAAGCAGGCCAATCATACCCTTGAAAACTGAGTCCCACATTTTATTTATTTATTTTTATTTATTTATTGCATTTTTATACCGCCCTATAGCCGAAGCTCTCTGGGCGGTTCACAAAAATTAAAACCATGAAATCATTTTAAAAATATAAAACAAGCCACAATCTAAAAACACAAAATAAGATACAATATAAAAACAGAACCAGAATAAAACCAAGCAGCAGGAATTAATACAGATTAAAATACAAATTTAAAACAGCAAGGATTAAAATTGAGTTAATTTAACTGTTAAAATACTGGGAGAATAAAAAGTTATTCACCTGGCGACGAAGAGAGTACAAAGTAGGCGCCAGGCGAACCTCTCTGGGGAGCTCATTCCACAGCGGAGAAAGCCCTCCTCCTAGCGGCCACCTGCCTCACTTCCTTTGGCAGGGGCTCACGGAGAAGGACTCCTGTAGATGATCTTAGGGTCCGGGCAGGTACATATGGGAGGAGGCGTTCCTTTAGATAACCTGGCCCCAAGCCATTTAGGGCTTTAAATGTTAGTACCAGCACTTTGAATTGGGCCCGGACCTGGATCGGCAGCCAGTGAAGTTGGAAAAGGACTGGCGTAATATGGTCTTGTTGGCCAGTCCCTGTTAACAATCTGGCTGCCCTGTTTTGTACCAGCTGAAGTTTCTGGACCGTTTTCAAAGGCAGCCCCACGTATAATGCATTGCAGTAATCCAAACGAGAGGTTATGAGAGCATGGATAACTGTAGCTAGGCTATCTCTGTCCAGATAAGGGCACAGTTGGTATATCAGCCTAAGCTGGTAAAAGGTGCTCTTTGCCACCGAGTTCACCTGTGCCTCAAGTGGCAGTTCTGGATCCAAGAGCACCCCCAAACTACGGACCCGATCCTTTAGGGGGAGTGCAACCCCCTCCAGAACAGGATGAACATCACCTCACCGGACAGACGAACCACCCACAAACAATACCTCCGTCTTGTCTGGATTGAGTCTCAGTTTGTTAGCCCTCATCCAGTCCATTACTGTGCCCAGGCACCGATTCAGAACAGCCACTGCCTCACCTGGGTTTGTTGAAAAGGAGAGGTAGAGCTGGGTGTCATCCACATATTGATGACATCTCAGCCCACATCTCTGGATAACCTCTCCCAGTGGCTTCATTTATATGTTAAACAGCATAGGGGATAAAATAGAGCCCTGTGGAACCCCATGGCTTCAATGCCATGGCACAGAGCAATAATCCCCCAGCACCGCCTTCTGAAAATGGCCATCCAAGTAGGAGCGGAACCACTGCAGCACAGTGCCTCCAACTCCCAGCCCAGACAACCTATCCAGAAGGATACCATGGTCGATGGTATCGAAAGCCGCGGAGAGGTCCAAGAGAACCAACAGGGTCACACTCCCCCTGTCCCTCTTCTGGCAAAGGTCATCCCACAGGGCGACCAAGGCAGTTTCTGTTCCAAAACCAGGCCTGAAACCCGATTGAAATGGATCTAGATAATCCGTTTCATTCAAGAGTGTCTGGAGTTGTCCTGCAACCACCCGCTCAAGCACCTTGCCCAGGAAAGGAATGTTCGCCACTGGCCTATATTTGTTAACATCTTCCAGGTCCAGGTTAGGCTTTTTCAGGAGTGGTCTGATTACCGCCTCTTTTAACGAGGCCGGCACCACTCCCTCTCTCAAGGAGGCATTTACAACCTCTTGGACCCAGCCGGCGGTCCCATCCTTATTTGATGTAATTAGCCACGACGGGCAAGGGTCAAGCACACAAGTGGTAGACCGGACTTGGCCAAGCACCTTGTCCACATCCTCAGGCCTCAGTAACTGAAACTCATCCAATAAAACTGGACCAGACGGTGCTCTGAACGCCTCTACTAGCGGAGCTGCATTAAGCATGGTGTCTAATTCAAGATGAATCTGAGCGACTTTATCTTCAAAGTGCTGTGCAAACTCGTCACAGTGTGCTACTGAGGGTTCCACCATCTCTCACCCTGGCCCAGAGTGTAGCAGGCCACAAACCACCCGGAAAAGCTCCGCCGGACGACACTGTGAAGATGCAATGCTGGTGGAGAAGAACTGTCTCTTCGCCACCCTCACCGCCACAGAGTAGGCTCAATAATGAGCTCTAGCCCGTGTCCGATCAGACTCAGCACGAGTTTTCCTCCACCTGCGTTCTAGCCGTCTCCCCTTTTGCTTCATTTCCCTCAGCTTAGGTGTAAACCAAGGAGCTGGCCGAGCTCTGCTCAGAGGGAGAGGGCGCTTGGGTGCAATCGTGTCAACTGCCCGGGTCATCTCTGCATTCCACAGAGCGACCTGGGCTTCGACAGGAGCACCGGCCATATCAGCAGGAAAATCCCACAGAGCCTTCTTGAATCCATTGGAGTCCATTAGCCTCCGGGGGCGGACCATTTTAATAGGCCCCCCACCCTTGCAGAGAGGAAAGGATGCCGAAAGTCTAAACCTCAATAGAAAGTGATCCGACCATGACAAGGGGGTAGATGTTAGTTCCCCCACTTTCAGCTCACCATCCTCCTGTCCACCCGAGAAAACCAGGTCAAGAGTGTGTCCTTTTACATGCGTTGGGCTGATAACATGTTGAGACAGCCCCATGGTTGTCATGGCAGCCATGAAGTCCTGAGCTGCTCCAGATGCAGGAGTCTCCGCATGGAAGTTGAGATCCCCCAGGACCACCATCCTGGGGGTCCTCAACACCAGATCCGAGACAACCTCCGTCAGCTCAGGCAGGGAGACTGTTGGGCAGCGGGGTGAGCGGTACACCAGCAGAATCCTTAATCTGTCTCGGGTACCCAACACAAAGTACAGACACTCAAGACCAACATTCGAATGAACAGGAAGCCTAGGGAGGGAGATCGTATTTCTATAGACCGCAGCAACCCCCCCTCCCTGGCCCTGAAGTCGGTGCTGATGCTGCACCGAGTACCCAGGGGGGCAAAGCTGAGTGAAAGTAACCCCTCCCAGTTCACCCACCCAGGTCTCAGTGATACATACCAGGTCAGCCCCCTCATCCACAATCTAATCATGGATGAGGGAGATTTTATTTTGGACCGACCTGGCATTCAGCAGCAGCAGCACCAACCCTGAGGGCAAGCTGGTAAAGCCGCCAGGAACTACCCGGTTGGGGGAAGAACCAGAAAAGGGGATAGTTGTAAGGCTCAAACCTAATGGAGTTTGAAACCCACACTCTTCTTGTTGGGGCAAGAAGAGTTGCAAAACAAAGAACTGGTCTGTTGTAACTTGGGGATAAGAAGTACCTGCTTTCTTCCATGTGCTTGCTTCTGTGCCTAGGGATGTCACTGGCACCCAACTGGGTCTGGGAGTCCATTGGACTCCACTGCCCCTGCCCCTCCATAGGCCCAGCTCACTAACTCAGAATGGGGTTCCGCAGGGGTGAGTCTTGTCCCCCATGCTGTTCAACATCTACATGAAACTGTTGAGTGCAGTCATCCGGAGTTTTGGAGTGTGTTGTCATCAGTACGCTGATGACACGCAGCTCTCCTTCTTTTCATCTTCATCAGGTGAGGCTGTGGATGTGCTGAACCATGACAAGGGGGTAGATGTTAGTTCCCCCACTTTCAGATCACCATCCTCCTGTCCACCCGAGAAAACCAGGTCAAGAGTGTGTCCTTTTACATGCGTTGGGCGTTGGGCTGCGACGATGGACTGGATGAGGGCTAATAAACTGAAACTTAATCCAGACAAGACTGAGACGCTGTTAGTGGGTGGTTCTGCTGATTGGATGGAGGGTGTTCAACCTGTTCTGGATGGGGTTGCACTCCCCTTGAAGGAGCAGGTTCATAGCTTAGGGGTTCTCCTAGTACCATCTCTGTCACTTGAGGCTCAGGTGGCCTCAGTGGCATGGAGTATCTTCTCCCAACTTTGGTTGGTGGCCCAGCTATGTCCCTATCTGGACAGAGATAACTTGGCTTCAGTTGTCTATGCTCTGGTAACCTGCAAGTTAGATTACTGCAATATGCTCTACATGGGGCTGCCTTTGAAGACAGTTCAGAAGTTGCAGCTTGTGCAAAATGCAGCAGCCAGATTGGTAACAGGGACCAGAAGGTTCGAACAAATAAGACCAATTCTGGCCCGCTTGCATTGGCTGCCTGTACGTTTCCGAGTCTGATTCAAAGTACTGGTTTTAACCTATAAAGCCTTACATGGCTTGGGACCACAATACCTAATGGAATGCCTTTCCCGACATGAACCTACCCAAACACTACGCTCAACATCAAAGATCCTCCTCTGGGTGCCTCCTCCGAGGGAAGCTCGGTGGTCAGCAACAAGGGAGAGGGCCTTCTCTGTGGTGGCCCCCCAATTATGGAATAATCTCCCCGATGAGGCCCACCTGGCGCCAACACTGTTATCTTTTCAGCGCCAGGTCAAAACTTTCCTTTTCTCCCAGGCATCTTGACAGCTTAAGTTGAGGCTTTAAATGATTTTTTGACCAGGCTTAAAAGTTTAAAATGTTTTAAGTATCAGCTGTTTTATGTTTTATGGTTTTAAATTTTGGATATTGAGTTTTTAATGTTCAATTTTTTAATTTTTGTAAACTGCCCAGACAGCTTCAGCTATGGAGCGGTATATAAATGTAAACAATAATAACAACAATAATAGTAATAGTAATCATCATCATCATCATCATCATCATCATAATGTTCACCAGCCGATTCTTTGAGTGCTGCATGCCTAGGTGACCATCCGTCAACCACCCACCCCCATCCAGACCTGCCATTGTGTGAAACAATGGTGGCTCCAGAAATTTTGTATTTCCAAAGTTGTGGAAATGGCAGCTACAAAGGCCCCATTTGCGCGACATTAAAGGCATGAACACAAGGGCAGGTGGCGGCAGCAGCTTGGAGAGCACCTGACAGAGCCAAACAAGCCCATCCCTATCTGTGCCTTCGAATTTCCAAGCAAAAGCATCACTACATGCTGCAACATATTGACGCTTCTCTGCTGGCAGTGCAGGTGTTGGAACATTTGCGATCCTCCTGCCATATAAATTGTCCCAGTCACATAGAATGGCACTCAAACCAGCTTCAGCAGCCATCAGGAATATATATACTGCTAGTCTAAAGACCGCCTACATGGTCAGATTGGTATGCGACATTAAGAGGCTGTGCCGATAGCTTTCATAGCTTCTATGTGCAGTACCACCACACAGAAGCTGTCCAAAATAAGTGACTAGGCTAGGGTTGTGTGAATCCACCTGGATCCAGTCTGGGGGATGTCCATCGCAGGAAAATCCAGGCCTCTTGAGGCTCAACGGATTTCCCTGGAACCCCCCAGCCCACCTTGTGGATTTTATCTAAATTTTTCCCTTTCAAAATGGCAAGATACGTAAATTGTGTAAGCAGTTTGAATACCTTGGGCAAAGTATTCCCATGCTCAGCATATTTTACGCAAACGTTGGCCATTAAGATCTTACTTCTTTATAAATTGTGACTGGAATGTATGCATAAGTAAGCATTTTACGGCTCTAATTTGCACAAAATATGCTAATTGCAGCCGTAATTTGTCCAAGATATGCAAATTTACGTATCTTCCCATTTGTAAAGGGAAAAATTCAGACGAAATCCGTGAATAGCACATACCCCCGACACACACACACTCTTTGCATCAGTGAAAACACAGGCTGGAAGAGCCAGTCCACTGTGGAATTTGGAGAATCCAACCTCATTTAAATCTGTTGAGGATTTCTCTAACATCTCTAGAATAGCCCTCTCCCCAGCTACAGACGTGAAAATGCAGATGGCTGGCTATTGATTTTTCTACCACAAAATATAATAAGAAATGTGGAGTGTGTTGTGTGTTTTTTACCACCATGATGAAAAAGCTTGTACAGACAGATTGCATGGGAAGTTTTTTTAAAAAAGAAAAGACATAATGCCATGTTACTAGTGGGTTAGTGACTGGTAGGGTGACCAGATAAAATCCAGATCAGGGCTCATGTAACTTTAACAGTTGTAGAGAAAAGGGAATTTCAGCCAGTGTCATTTGTATGCAATTAGTTCCTGGTGAAATTCCCTCTTCATCACAACAGTTAAAGTTGCAGGGGCCCTGCTTTCTTTTGCATATGGTCACTCTAGTATAGTGCCTGCAACTTTAACTGTTGTGATGAAGAGGGAATTTCACCAGGTGCGAATTGTATACAAATGGCGCTGGCTGAAATTCCCTTTTCTCTACAACTGTTAAAGTTACATGAGCCCTGACCAGGATTTTATCTGGTCAGCCTAGTGACTGGCTTTAAATGGGTTTTTTTAAAAAAAAAATACCGTCACCATTCTGCTTCTAGCCTTTTTGCTAAAGACCTGAGAAAATTTCAGCTGCAGCTCTTCCTTCCTATCTCAATGTTTTAAAAAGAACAGGTAATGATTGAGGAATAACATGCTCAAAATGCATTATATTCTGGTATAGTGGAAATAGCAGAGATGCCACTGGGAGAATGTGGCTCATGGACCCAACTTCAGAATCTCCTGCTGAGAGTCCTGAACAACAGATGGATAGTAAAAGCTGCTGCTGTCACTGCAGCAAGACAAGACTGTTTGCCTATAATTAAAAAGAGTGGGGGGGAGGGGGAGGGGGCAGGATGAACAGAGAGTGAGCCATCAAACACACGCTTAAAGCCAGTCGGCCCTGGCTGTAGCAGCCAATGTCTCACCCCTGTGAGTGAAAAAGAGGAGCTAGTATTGAGTAGAGAAAGGGCGGTGCGTCTGGGTGAAATACAGGAAAAGAATAAGGGCAAAGGGTGTCTTGAAATATAAGCTAAAGGGAATTGAGGGTGGGCTACCTTGCCATTTATACAAGACCAAACAGGATAAGACAGTAACACATATGGCGTAGTTGTGCCAGAAAATAAACATCTGCATTATTTTCGAGTGTAACTTCCAATGATGATAATGTGCTATAATCCTTCCCCTCTGAATTTATTGATCCTTACAAAATCATTCAAAGCTTCTCCAAGATGAACTCTGAATCTGCTATGTAAGATACAGCCTTATATGGAGTCAGATCCTTGGATCTTGTTCCATCTAGCCCAGGACTCTCCAGGTAAAGGTCCTTCCCAACCCTCCATTGAGAGGCCAATAACTTAGGTCCCCTCCACAAGGATTCGCTTTTGCGCCCGGTTAGGAGATTATGCACACTATCCCTGAAGCGCCTTTACGCCTAATACCTCTGCACGAGAGGCGGCGACAAAAGGCGCTTCCCTCCCCTCCCCTTCCCTCTCCGACGCTCCCCAGCTGGCTGGCTGGTAGGCTGTGGGCAGCAGGCGAGCGATCCTCCTCCTCCTCGCCTTCCTTTACCCCCTCTTCTTCCTCCTCCTCCTCCCGCCGGGCCCCCCGCCGTGGGTGCCAAGCAGGAGGCACCCCTCTTGCAGGGAAGGAGTCGCAGGCGGGCGGGCGGGCGCGGCTGCTTCGTTTCTGGGCTCCTGCCCGCCCACCTGTGACTGACAGCCTGATCCCCTCAGCAGGAGCCGGAGGACAGTGGAGAGAGAGGGGTGCGTGAGAGCTACTGGACGCTGCCAGGCTTCTTGGCAGTCAAGGGGAACGGAGGGGAGAGAGAACGGGAGAAAGCAGGCACCCGGCTTTGCCTGAAATTGACGCGACCAAAGGCGGAGAAGGGGGTGAGATCTGACAATAGAGGGAGGAGGAGGAGCCGCCTCCGCAGGCACCAGCCTTTTCCTTCCGCTCGCCGGAGCAGCAGCCCCCTCCCATCAAAATGCGCTTTAATGGACGGAGCAAAAAAAACCTCGCTATTTAACGCGCATTTGATAACGCGCACAATCGGGGAGATAACGCGCCTCTACGCCCCATTTGCGCTCCGCTGGTGTAGAGGTAAATTTTTTAATGAGACTTCAAAGAGCATTAAACCTCTCTTGTAGAGGCACCCTTACCTGGGGTCTTCCAAAAACAAAGCATGTACTCTAGCTACTGAGCTAGCGTGTGTGTGTGTGTGGATTCCTCTGTATTCCAACAGGTCTATCATCACTTTTGGGAATTGACCTATTAATGAAGTCTACATAATGATCCCATTTGATGAATAAGCTCAGTTTTAATGGTCCCTTTATTTTCTGCACTAAAGATCCTCTCAACTCAGCAAGCTCCTCATTTCTGGAAATTAATGATGCAGTCATAGCCTTGAGATAGGCCTACTGGTTTGGGTTATTAGGGATGGATAAATCTGCCCATTTTGCTTTCTCCTGCATTTGATTTTTAAAAAAGAATCTCACACACTTTTCATCCCTTAAGTAAAGAAATCTGGGAATTTTGGTGACCAAAATGAAATCCTCACCCATCTGCACCAGCCAAATTCAGAGGGCCATGTTGGATCTGCTTGCCATGTAGCTGTTAAAGATGAGGAACCTGCCAGAAAAAAGAAGTGGCAACCTAACTGACATCACAAACATGGCTCAATACACAGAGATTCAACCCCAGACTCCTAAGAGCTAAATTCTCAAAGCCAGTGGTATAGTGATAAATGTTGAAGTCCAGATGCCCAAGGACAGGCCAAAAATGCAGGCAGCTGTGTTGATCCATATCAACAATTAGTTCTAGCAGTTTTCATACCCACCAGGACCAGATCTTCTTTAAAGTTAATTGGTCTTAATTTTGATTAGGATGTCCGTCACCGGGAAATCCAGCCCTTTTTGGGCTCTGCAGTGCACCTGACTCAGCTTACTTTTGCAAACTGAGCTGTGTGGTTTCCCTGAATCTCTGGGACTTTTTGTAGTTTGGGGAGTGGTCTTGGCTGTAATTTGTGCAATTGGGGACTGAAAATCCACTAGCTGGGCCAACGTGTTGCAGGTTGTGTTGGGCCAGCTTGTGGATGACAGAACAGTGTGCAGGGGGGCTGGGCCAATGAAAGCTCGTTGAATTGCAATCCCCAAACTGATTCTTCTGGCATCTTTTAGGAGAGGCCAAAAATGCAGGCAGCTGTGTTGATCCATATTAACAATCGGTTAATGCCATCTCCACCAGAGCCAAATCTTCTGAAAAGCTAATAGGTTTTAATTTTCATTCAAGACCAAACTCCACACAAATCCTTTACCTTACAACAAGGAACTATATATTGTTTCTTGGAAAATTGGTTTCCCCCCAGCTACTCTGAGGATCGTAGCTAAACTCATAGGAAAAAGGGGAAATGGGGTGGTGGCAGATAACGTCGGATTCCTGTTCATAAAAAAATGCCAGAGCTGCTTCTCTGTGTGCCATGGGGCACATCTAGACAAGAGGTTTGCCCTGCGGTGACTTCGGAGTAGCAGCAGTTAATCTGCATGATGCTGCCACCATCCTGAATCCATCCAAAAGCGAAGCCCCAAGCTCCGCTTTAAAAATGTCGGCCACTTACCCCGACTTTTTTTTTAGCTTGGAGCAAGGCAAGGACGGAATCTGCTGTCTGTCACTCTTGCTCTGGAGCTGCTGTGAGGCGTGCCACAGCCCGTGGAAACCGCTGATTGATCCCCATCGGCTGGGCAGGGAAGGGGGTGGACCAGCAAGGTGAAAGGTCGCTGGACCACCTCTGCTCCTCTGCTGACCCTCGTTGTTGTTGTTTTAAAAAAATTAAAGCTGTGGGGATATTCTGAGAGGGAGGGAGCACCCTATTCTCCCCCCCCTTGTTTTTTCCCCTCCAGTGAGCTGTAAATGCAACCCTGCGCATTTACAGCTTTAAAAGAAAGAAAAGATAGAAAGAACAAAAAGAAACCCAAAACAAACCTACCTTGGAAGAGCAGAGCGGAAGCTCCCTGGTGCCCCTGAACTGCCACTCGTGCTCGTGCTTGGGTGGGCGGGCGCGGGGGTGGCAACAGTGGCGCCTTTAGTGAAGCCCGCAATAGCACTCCTTCCACTGCAGATGGGCGGAAGGAGTGCCAATGCATGGGGGGGGGGCTCTTGCGCTGCTGCCACGCTGCTGATCTGATGCTGTCAAGATGAGCCCCTGGCTCTGCTACCCCACTGCTGGAAGCCCTGGTCCTTGATTGGAAAACCTGTCAGTTTCAGTTGCTGCTCCCACATTTGCCTTTGTTCAACCTTACACTCTTGCCATCCCATTGATGCAACTGTGTGAGTGTTGGTGAATTTCTATCAAGAGCAAACCAAACGAACTTCTCACCCAACCATAGGTTAGAGCGATACTAAATTCCACTGAGTTGAAAGAACACCACGTTACCCGAGCGTAGTGGACTTAGCCAGCAGAGCATAACCATTGTACTGGCAAGTTGCAATGCTAGCAATACGCCTATGAGACAATGGCAGGGCAAAGAGCAAAACTCAGTGGCATTGGGGCACAGTGAGGGAGGAACAGAGCCTAGTCAAATCCTAGACTCACTCAGTGATTGGTCCTTCCCATGACAATGGCATAATGTTATACATGACAAAAGGGATGGTGTAAGTAAAAACACGTCAATACAGACCCCACGCTCCCAGCCATATTGGAGTATAGGATTCTTCCTAACTCTTAAGACAATCACAGCACAGCCGGGAAGTATATATAAACCCCACGGTAGGCTGACCAGATAAAATCCAGGTCAGGGCTCATGTAACTTTAACAGTTGTAGAGAAAAGGGAATTTCAGCCAGTGTCATTTGTATGCAATTAGTTCCTGGTGAAATTCCCTCTTCATCACAACAGTTAAAAGTGCAGGCTCTATACTAGAGTGACCATATACAAAAGAAGGCAGGCCCCCTGCAACTTTAACAGTTGTGATGAAGAGGGAATTTCACCAGGAACTAATTGCATACAAATGACACTGGCTGAAATTCCCTTTGCTCTACAACTGTTAAAGTTACATGAGCCTTGACCTGGATTTTATCTGGTCATCCTACACCACGGGAACAAACTGCATCTATATCAGTCCTTGAGCAGTTGTGACTACTCCTGGAATTATTTAATATTAAATCATAGAATCATAGAATAGTAGAGCTGGAAGGGGCCTATAAGGCCATCAAGTCCAATCCCCTGCTCAATGCAGGAATCCACCTGAAAGCACACCTGCCAGATGTTTGTCGAGCTGCCTCTTGGTTCCATTGTCGTCTTGCTCTAACAGTCAGGAAGTTTTTTCTGATGTCCATCCAGAATCTGGCTTCCTGTAACTTGAGCCCATTATTCTGAGTCCTGCACTCTGGGATGATTGAGAAGAGATCCTGGCCCTCCTCTGTGTGACAACCTTTCAAGTATTTGAAGAGTGCTATCATGTCTCCCCTCAATCTTCTCTTCTCCAGGTTAAACATGCCCAGTTCTTTCAGTCTCTCCTCATAGGGCTTTGTTTCCAGACCCCTGATCATCCTCCTTGACCTCCTCTGAACATGCTTATGTCATTTATCCTCTTTGGTAGATGATCCTGTAATAACTATCTGTATCTTACAGTCCAAGGCATATATGCTTTCCCCAGTCCAGTGCTCTCCAGATCTGTTGGACTACAACTACCATCATCCATGGGCCATGTTGGCTGGTATGATGGCTGTAGTAGTCCAGTTCATCTGGAAGGTGCCAAGCTGGGAAAGGCTGACTAACAGATAATCTTTTCTGCTTTGTGTTATAGTCTTTATGGAGTAGGAGTTTAAAGATATCATAAACAAACAAAATGTTCTCTCTTTTTTTCCCCAAACATGTATTTCAATGTTCTCTGTTAAAATTGGGAAAATCAGTAGTTTCAAAAAGGATGTATCATCATATAAGCAATAATTTTATGCAAATACATTCATATCAAGTGTTGTCCAAACTTGTCCATTTCTCGGCAAGCCTAGTTCTCCGATTACTGCCACTTTTCCTATGTTTGTGATGTATTAATTTATCTGTTGCTGCTATTTCTAAACATTTCAATAACCACTTCCTTGTTACTGGAGGTTGGGTATCTTTCCATTTGCGAACCCACACAATTTTTGCTGATCTTAATAAATTCATAATTAATGATTTGAGAACAATTGGAAAATAACCTTTGAAAATAATACTAATACTAATACTACTAATAAAGTATCCTATACTGCCATTGTGCTTTTACTGTTTCTTTTGTGCCAGAGGGATTGATCACTAGGGATGCCACAAGCTTCCAACTGAGTCTGGGAGTCAGTTGGAAGCACAGACAAAGGCCCTGGCAAGCATTTAGCAGCCTCCCACCCATGGGACGAATCATGCACTTCCCCTTCCTGCATTGCTGGCAGCTGCCATTGACACAACAGGAGGGACTGCACAATTTCTGGAGCCTCTGAAAACTGAGCACTCCCCCCCCCCCACGCCAGTGGAGGCTGTAAAGGACCCTTGGATGCAAGGATAAAGGCATGGGGACAAGCGGCTGCAGTGTGGGGCAAGTACAGATGAGTTCACCCCCCCCCCCCGGTGATCACTTGTGCAATGGGGATTTTGCAGTTTTAAAAGTAACCACACAAATGAGCAGAATTGGGACTGGTGTGCCCCATTCCGGATTCCGGAAACATGTTTTTCTGCAAGTTACGGATTGCTTGCAGAACCTCCAAATCCCTGTTGCACAAGTGGTCACTCCCACAGGTGCATGGGCACAATAGGATACCGCCCATTCTATAGTAGGCAAACTCCTTAATTAGGGCCCTTCAGTATAGGGCAGTTCTGATGTGATGTTTGCATCCATGGATGGGTTGGGGTTATATTTCTTGAGGTCAGGGGTTGCTCCAAGTTTCTGAGGTCCCTTGAGCAGGACACCCTCAATGGGCTCCCCCTTTCTTAGTCGGTCGAGCCTCTCGCTCCCATTGTCACCAGCTGCTATTATTGCTCCTTATCCTCTTTCTCTGCATTGCTACCCCTTGCTTGCTTGAGAGGCAGAGATTCGGTGAGCAAGCAGGCAGGGGCATCTCGATGTCTTCCTTTTTTATCACCACCATTGTCTGGGCCGGAGGGAGAGGCAGGCAAACAAGCAGGTCACGATGATGAAAAGGAGGAGCAAGTCTATGGGGCTCTTGTCAGTAGGTCCTCTGGTGGGTTGTGGGGCCTTGGCAGGTGACCAACCAAGCTACCCTCCTTGATGTCTGCCCTCCTTGAAATTACCTCCTTCATCCCAAGTCAGATGACTGGCAGTGGTCCTCCAGGGCCTCAGGTGTGGATCTTGCTACCAGAGATTGTTATTTTTAGCTAGCAGCATTAGGGATTGAACCTAGGACCTACTACTGAAAACTATGGGCCTTCCTCTGTCTGTTAGGCACTCATGTAGTTGGCAAAGAACTGGTCTTAGGAACTGGATGCTTCTGGTTCATTTGATTCTAGATCTGTGAACTGCAGGGTGGACATCCTATTTCAGGGAATGGGATATATGGGAATTTCCAGCAGCGATGGATACAAACAATCCTATTAGATTGGGTCAGTTCATAGTGTGTGTATGTGTGTGTGTGTGTGTGTGGTGATGGTGCAGAGAATCAGATCAGCTGAAGTTAGATGCAAAGCTCTGTTCAGCAAGGAACTTTCTTCTTTCTTTTTTTTCCTTTTTGCCACATGGTTGTTTTCATTACGATGCACATGACAGAGCACAAAGGTGAGCCCCAGCAGCAGACCACTCCATGCTCACTGGAATCCCAGAGTGTATAGAATAAAGCAGGTGAGGGCATTAACTTGCCAGCCCTTTATGCCCTCAGCCTTTCCTAGCTTTACACTTGTTTGGCCAGAAAAAAAAGTGAGCTAAAGAACAAGATCGTAGGGATGGTTGTGTGGCATTGCATTGAAGAATGACGAAGAGTTAAGCGGGCCTTACACTTGCAAGTTCTGCAATCAGGATTAATGAGGGGTCTTTTTAAAATCTTGAAGCCAATTACATCTCAGTGCTTTGGGAGGCCTTTGAGGTCAAAGCAAAAATGTTTGACCAGTTTCTCCTCTTATTATAATAAGTCTCCGATCGCAAAGATTATATCACTTGGGTTGGAGAGGGAGAGAAAGGCAAGCTATCTTGCACGCCAGGCTTGTAGCGTGCTACATCATTACGGAGGCAGCTCTTTGCACACCACATTTTCTAATGGATGGCTTTTTCCGTAATACATCACTGGTGTGACAGCACAGCGATGATCTACAACTTGGAGTGCTGTAATGCTGATCATGGGGCTGTGGCTGTAGTAATAATGTGGGCTTGCTCCAGGGAAAAGGAAAAGCTGCAGCTTTTCCCCCCCTGAAAGGTGAACCGAATACTTATTATCAGAAGGGGCAGGAGGAGAGGAAAGAAGGTTACCGATCCAGGATTCCAGGCAGCTGGACCGAGAAGTTCAAGAGCTAAAGGCCCATCAAAAGGGCTGCAATTTCAGGACTGGGGAATTCAGTTTTCATGCTTCCAACCATACAGTCCAAATGGGCCCCATCTGCCCACATGGCGGATAAAGGATAATAATGGGAGCCCAGCACAGCCTGTATGTCTGATGTCTGAATATTAGTGGCGGTTCATGCAGCTGGCATTACATACCGAGTATGCAGGGAAGGAGTTAACCTGGGGAAAAGGAAATGCCTGATACTGCAGCAGCCCAATATTCCACCTAGCTCAGTAGCAGCATCTGACAATACTATTAAACTGCTGTTTTTCTTTGTCCCATAACCCGAGAACATTTTATAATAGGAGATGCCGTTGATAGAATTTTGGATTTTCAACCTGCAAAGTATGTGCTCTTGTTGAGTTACAGACCCTCCTCTATGAAAGCTGCCAGCCTCTCTCTGGGACCCTTCCCAAGCTCAGATGTGACTGCTACTGAATCCAATTAGGAAGTCTGGAAAGTAGCTGTCTGGGACAGTAGCTCTCTAGTCCAACGGCTTTGGACATAACCTGGTTGTGGGGGACCAGGCTGACTTGTATTTCCTGTTTCCATGTAGCTGGTGTAATGGATTCAAAAATGGATTTGTGACAGGGTGATGACATAAATGTTTCAGATGAAGGATCAGCTGGCTTATCTCCCCCCTAAAGCAGGGGTCTTTTTAAAAGTTGTACCAGTCACCGTACAGTTGGGGATGGACAGACTCATTGCCATTCTTTTTTGTTGGGCTCTTGCCGAGTTGCCACCGCCACTTGCCCCCACTTACTGTACTGCATGACCTGCTGGACAGCCCTGCGACTGCCCAACAAGCACCACAGGGCCACTCATCCCCTTAGTGGCCCAGCATTTTGCATAAAAATGGCAGCTCGAGCTTTTCCAGAAATGTAGTACTGTGTAAATAGTGGCCGTAAAGGGGCAATTTACAGAACATTATAGGTGTGAACGGACCATGAATGCCTCTCATGTTAAGCAAAACTACCACTTTTGTAACATTTCATTTCCGGAAACTTCCGAGCCACCATTTTTATGCAAAATGGCATCTCGCAAAAGGGATGGAGTGGGTGCCAGGTGCTCACAGACCTCACTGTGCTCAGTGAGCGGTTCCGGTAAGTGGTGGTGGCTTGGTGAATGAGTTATGGGAGGCTGAGGGGGGGGGGAGTCCCCTGGATTCCACCCCCCCTCACAGACTCCCACAACATCCCTTCTCACAATGCCAAAACTTGCTCTGAAGCTGCATATTGTATATAGCTCCAGCAGAAATGTGGTCTAATCGGTAGCATTCAAACCCTGCCTCTGCCATGAACTCACTAGGTGACCTTTAGCAAGTAATAATCACTCAGACTCGATTAATTCCCCACAAGAAAAAAAAATAAGCTGTCTTCTTGGGTGGGTTTGGCTTCAACAGAACAATCCTTTAAAACATATTATTTTATAAAAGTATAGAAAAGTGTCTGAAAGCTAAGTGATGCTTACACCACCAATGATTGTGTATTCTTTTAATTTTGTAAGCCACTGTGTGCACCCATTTGGAACAGAAAAGTGGGCTAAAAATAGCACATTTTATTTGTTCTCATAGTAATGGCAGGAAACTAGCAGCCGTGCAGTTAAGGGTGTGATAAGCCCAGGGTAGGAAGCACGGATGCATACACATTTCCTCAACAGAAAATCATCATGTCTGTTGCTCTCTCTGGAGGTGAATGTGCCCATGACATACTTCACAGTCTTCTGCAGAAGCCTCGTGCCCTCGTTTTTTGGGGAGCTTTGATGCTGCAATAATCATAAAATCATTTGGGTCGAGAGAGATCTTTACTGGGTCATCTAATTCATCACATGGCATTCAGGCAGTCTAGGTGGCATTGGAGTATTTCAAACCCTGCCTAAGAGATTCAGTGGTGCAGCTAGATAATTTTAGACTTAATGATCTTATAGAGGCACCCTTTGGATGGCTGTGAGTATGAATTCTGTTGCAAGTGGTGGAGGCTGGTGGCTCTGACTTTGGTAGAGCTCTGCATCCATTTTGAACTTCAATCAGAACCAGCCAGAACTCTAAAGAATATATCTAAAGTGTTGAACCTCATCTCCAAAACAGGTTCAGCACCGTGAAAGACTCCTTTAGAGTACTGGCTGGTTCTGACTGAAACCTGGAATGGATTCAAAGCTCCACCGAGATTGGAGCCACCATCCTCCTTGGCCTGCAAAGCTCACAAGTAACATTTCCCTTCTCTCCAATCTGACAGCCATTCCATGCTTTCCAGCTGTCTCTACAGTCCCGATAGGTTAGACTGCTTGCCAGCCCTGATTTCTTTCTTTTTGTAATGTTCTGGCCTAATCCCCATGAACCTTTCTGCACCTGGAGACTGCTCATGATGTCAAATATCAAGGTTCATCAAAGTTCAAGATCAAGGAAATGATCACTAAATCTTGTAGACAAAACCCACGGCAGTCAGATGTCAAGTGGACATTCAAGAGCGTCCGGTTCTGAACCCTTTCACTCTGCCAGCTATAGATAAGATGTTTCTCTGCACAAAAATATAACAAAAACTATAGCTTGTCTGTTTGCATTAGAGCATTTATTAGAAGGTGTTTTTTTTCTGAGAAATGTTTTGAGAATTTCCCTTTCTCTTTTCCTTACTGCCCTAGAAAAACATGGCCACGTTGGCGGAATTTTCTCTTTTCACCAGGATTTTGTGGAAGCCCCCCTCCATTGCACCCCCCCCCACACACACACACACAGTGCTCCAGAATGATGCTAGGTTTGGGGCACTCTAAATGATGCAAAATGGTGACCAGACTGGCAACATGTTTGCTCTTGTTGTCACTTGAACCAGCAGTAAAACAACAACGATAACAAAACCAGTGCAGTGTAGAGGTTAGAGTGTTGGATTGGAACTCAGGAGATCCAGGTTCTAGTCCCCACTCAGCCATGAAGCTCAATGGCTGACTTTGGACCAGTCACTGACTCTCAGCCTAACCTACCTCACAGGGCTGTTGTGAAGATAAAATGGGAAGGAAAAGGATTATGTAAGACACCGTGGGTTTCGTGGAGAAAAAAAGGTGAGATATAAATGTAATAATAATAATAATAAAAAAACAATCCGGGAGGTGGAGAGAACGAACGAACGAACAAAGCTGCTAATAGGGAGCCCCTACCACCAAGAAATTGTTGGAATATTCCTCCTCCCTCCAGAAAAAAATGGTCACTCCAGTTTCCCTTCCCTCAAATAGGGTGGAAAATTTCAAGAGAGCATTTGCACACAACATAGGACAACACAGCAGGCAGCTGCACTTCCAAATCATAAAATGTGATGGAGAAAATCCCAAGGTCAACATCACTGACATCAACCAATACATCTTTCATAGATTTATAATTTCATCTCATTATATATGTCATTATTACAGTCACAGTTCTGCAAAAGCAGGTGCATTGCACATCAATGTGCCAACCACTTATTTTACCATGATTAGGGTGACCCTATGAAAAGGAGGACAGGATCCTGTGTCTTTAGCAGTTGCATAGAAAAGGGAATTTCAGCAGATGTCATTTGTATGCATGCAGCACCTGGTAAAATTCCCTCTTCATCACAACAGTTAAAGCTGCAGGAGCCCTGCCCTATTTTGTATCGGGTCATTCTAGTATAGCATGTTTTGCATTCAGAGGGTTCTAAGTTCAACCCTTGACTTCTCCAGATAGGGTGAGGAAAGAATCCTTCCTGAAAGAGCTGCTGCCAGTCAGTGTCAACAATAATGACTTAGATGGACCTATGAACTGACTCAATATAAGGCAGCTTCCTACGTTCCATGTGTTTAAGAGACAACATCAGTCCTTTCTTCTTCTTCTTCTTTTATATTCTGTTTTCTTCTTTTTCTATCCACTTTAATTAAACTTTTCCCCCCTAAAGGATGTATAAACCAACTTTTTTTCCTTTTTATGCCATATATAACTATATAACTGTTGGTTTGATATTATTTCGTAGAGGATTGTTTGTATTCACCAGTATTATTTTTTGTATCACTTTAAATTAGGGGTGTGCATCGGATCCACGATCCGAATCCGATCCGCCCCAAAAATCGGAAAATCCGATCCGATCCGATCCGATACACCATCCGATCCGATCTGATGAGATCCGATCCGGATCGGATCGGATCGGCGGATCGGACGCCATTTTAAATGCGTTTTCCCATAGCAAAGTATTGTTGTTTTACAAAAACGCCTACAACTTTTTCATTTTTAATGATAGAAGGATGAAACTTGGGCACATTGGGATAGGTATCTGTGAGAAATTTCAGAAAGATTGGTGCATGCAGTTTGTGGCAATTAATTTTTTAATAAATAACATGGAATGCTTATAACTCGGTCATTTTTAAAGTTACACACATGACACTTTGCCACATTGTAGGAGGTACCTTGGGACCCATGTGTGTGAAATCTCAGAACCGTGGGTGCTTGCCTGGTGTGGCAATGAATTTTTGAAAAATGGGTAGTAGTGGGGTAAATGCAGTTATGCCTCCCATTTTTTTATTTTTAAAGATACAAACAGGACACTTCGGCACATTACAGGGAACACTTCCCTTGATATGTGTGTAAAATTTCAGACAGCTAGCTCCAGGCATGTGTTGGCAATGAATTGTTGAAAATTGGGTAGCAGTGGGGTAAAATACAGTTTTGCCTCCCATTTTTTTATTTTCAAAGATACAAACGGGAAACTTTGGCACATTGCAGGGAACACTTCACTTCAAATGTGTGTGAAATTTCCGAAAGCTAGGTGCAATATTTTAGTGGGAAACGAAGGTTTATTCATGGCATTTCACATGGGATTTATGGGTTGGTTTGAAGAGCTACCAAGCTCTAACTCACTCACATGGCAGAGGACTTATGCCCGCTCAAACGCTAAAAATTTCACAAACTTTGGTGCAATACTTTAGTGGGAAAACAAAGGTTTATTCATGGCATTTCACATGGGATTTATGGGTTGGTTTGAAGAGCTACCAAGCTCTAACTCGCTCACATGGCAGAGGACTTATGCCCGCTCAAATGCTGAAAATTTCACAAACTTTGGTGCAATACTTTAGTGGGAAAACAAAGGTTAAACTTTATTATTTTAAACGTTCAGGAAAGGGAGGGGGAGGCTGTGTTTGTGTGTGTGTGTTTGACAGCTTGATCCACCAATTGTGCTTTAGAATACATGACTGAATCACCCAATCCTGTGAAGACTTTCTTCAGCCTCCAATTGCAATGCTGGAGGAGGGCACCCAGTTTATATTCTCTCAGCCCTGCCCTTCTGGCTCTTTGTGGGTTGAATGTGGAGGAGATTAGGGAGTGTTTTGGAGCTGTGTTGGAGAGACTGTATTGAATTGATTGCATTTGGAGGTGGTTTTGAGGAGTTTCTGATCTTTTACTTCAGCTTTTCTTGTTCTCTCTCTTGGCTTTCCTTTCTCTCTTGCCTTTCCTTTCTTAGATAGCACGTTTGTTTGTCTGTGAGTTCAGTTTGTCTTTGCAGTGAGTGTGTTTGTTCTTCTTTCGCTTTCTGAAAAAAACCCCAAAAAATAATAATAAAATATTTCTATCCTCTCTCTCTCTCTCTCTCTCTCTCTCTGTGTGTGTGTGTGTGTGTGTGTGTGTGTGCTTGTGTGTGCTTGTGAGTGAGTGTGTGTTGCTGGGCTGTGTAGCCTGCTGCTACAAACACAAAAAAAGTCAGCAAAGCACACACTTATACAACAATAAAATTAAATAATAATAAAAATAAAATGAAGCGTGGCACTCAAAGGGGGGGTGCTCCCAAGGCAGCATTTGGGAGAGGCCGCTCTGGGCGTGGCGCTGCTGCTGCTGCTGCTGCTGCTGCTGGGACCAGCAGCAGGCAGCCTACTTCCACACCCCCAGTTAAACTGAGGCATTCTCCACTGGGGCAGCAGAAGCAGGCAGAGGCAACTCAAAGTAGTGCCTGCAGGGCACTCTTTCAGCAACATGAGGCAGGTGCTGGGAGCAGCAGTGGGCATGAAGAAGGAGCACTATATCCAGCTCCTTCTTTGGTGGGTGAGCCTGTGAACCCGCTGACTGATCTTTTCCCAGATCTTGTGGAAGTCAGCGAGGTTCAGAGTGAGAAGGAGGACTCTGATGTGGGGCAAGAGGAAGAGCAGGCAGCACCAGAGACTTACTCTCCACAATCCGTCCTCTCTTCCACTCATTCCCTTGCTCCTGAGGTGACACCACAGAGCGAAGGCGCCGACAGGCCGTCTGTGTCACCCCAGAAGCGACAGGCAAGCAAGGTGTGGGACCACTTTGAGGTGGGAGTGGATTCCCGCTTTGCTGTCTGTCGCCACTGCAAGATGTCAGTGAGCAGGGGAAAAATGCCAGGCCACTTCACCACCACGAACCTCAGCCGCCACATGCAGAGGCACCACCAGTCTGTTTTGCTTGGGACCGAGGCGGGCACCTCGCAGCAGACTGGTGCTAGCGGCAAGGGCAAGCAGAAGGCTCCTGCAACTTCTGCCAGCTCTCGACCTCCCATCCCCAAGAGGCTTCGCCAGGCCACCATGGAAGAGATGGGGTGGGGGAAGTATGGAGCCACAAGGTGGCGTTTTCCAGCGCCCAACCAGATCACCAATTGCATCGGTGAGATGGTGGCGTTGGATGACCAGCCATTCAGCCTCGTCGAGAACGCAGTCTTCAAGAGGCTGATGGCTCTTGTGGTTCCATACTACAAGCCGCCGTGTCGTACCACCCTGAGCAGGCGTGTGGTGCCCTCCCTGTACCAGGCATGCTGGGAGTTAGTTCTGGGTCCTCTGTGCCAGGCAGAGGCACAGAAGGTGCACTTCACTTCGGACATCTGGTCCAGCGAAGGAGGAGTGCACGCTTACCTGTCCCTGACGGCTCACTGGTGGGGAGCCTCAGGGCAGGAAGCACCCAGGACTTCTGGGACTGGGAAGGAGGGCTGCCGCTGGGCCCTCCTTCATACCGCAGTCATGGACCAGTCCCACACGGCGGAGGAGATTACGGAGGCCATGAACCGCATGGTGGCAGGGTGGCTGGGCGGGCACCAGCACACCCGCGGTTACATGGTCACGGACGGGGGAGCCAACATGCTGAAGGCGGTGCGCGATGGCGGATTTGAGGGCATCCGCTGCATCGCGCACGTCTTCAACCTGGTCGTGAGGGATGGCCTTGGAGGCAGCAAGGCCCCTCTCCCTCCCTAAATCCGTAATCTCCTAGAGAGCTGCAGGAAGGTGGCTGGGCATTTCCACCACAGCGTGAAGGGCAGTCGGTTGCTGTGGGAGAAGCAGCAGGAGCTGGGACTTCCGCAGCACCGGCTAGTGCAGGACGTGGCAACACGTTGGAACTCCACCTACCACGTGCTCGAGCGTATGGTGGAGCAACAGCATGTTGTCCACGAGATGTTCAGGGTCGGGGACATTGGCATCCAGGCCCCACTGTCCAGGCAGCAGTGGGAGGCCATGTCCCAGCTTCTGGTGGTCCTCAAGCCGTTCCTTGAGGCCACCGAGACCCTGAGCAGCAGCACTGCCCTTCTCAGCCAGGTGCTCCCCGTGGCCAGGCATCTCCAGAATCAGATGGGCGAGTTTCTGGAGGCCGGGGATGCCGTCACCGGCAGGCGCTTCCTGCCAGAGGTGCGGGAAGTGGTGACGAGGCTGAGGGAAAGCCTATCCCGCCGGGTCCAGCCTCTCTACAACGAGAGGCAGTACATGTTGGCCACCATGTGCGACCCGCGCATCAAGGATGGGTTATGTGGGCAGACTTCCCGGGCAGGTTGGGTGGAAATGCTGGTGACGGACGTTCGGGCGGCCCAGGATGCCAGAATTGGGCAGGCAGAGGAGGAGGCCACCGAAGCCCAGGCGCTAAGTCCGCTGAGCACCACCAGCAGCGGCGGCAGCAGCACCACCACACCCAGCAGGGGGACAGGCCAGGGGTTTTGGGACAAGGCTTTGCAGGCTGCGGTTCCCCCCCCCTCTTCTTCTTTTGCAGCCTATGGAACTCTTTGCCACAGTGCCCAGGAGAGACGGTAATGCAGACTGCCCACCTGCCCGTCACTGCCCGCCTGGAAGTGGCATCTTATCAACAACGCCCTCAGGACTATGGTAAGTGTTCTGTGAATGGGGGGGCACCTTCCACCTAACCGAAGTGGGGCTGTCTGCCTGCTAACTTCCGAGTAAGCAGGCAGCCCCGTGTGCCTACTTTGGCATGGGCACTCAAGAACGGCCAATCCTGGGTGGGAGGGAGCTAGTTGTGTTGAAGTGGTCAACTAATATTCATTCTTTTTTTCCCCCCCTTCTTCTTTTGCAGCCTATGGAACTCTTCGCCACTGCGCAAAGCGCACCCGTGATTCCAGACTGCCCATCTGCCCCAGCCACGGCCGCATGGAGGTGGCCCATCGATTCACGTCGCCCGTACGACTCAGGTAAGAGTGCAGGCAGAATGGCCATATACAAAAGAAGGCAGGGCCCCTGCACCTTTAACTGTTGTGATGAAGAGGGAATCTCAGCAGGAACTAATTCCATACAAATGACACTGGCAGAAATTCCCTTTTCTCTACAACTGCTGAAGTTAGGAACCCTGACCTGGATTTGATCTGGTCAGCCTAACGTAGGGTGCTATTAGGAGTGAATGAATAACCCAAGGACAAAAGAAATGGTGATTCTCTAATGCTCCGGTAAGCTGTGTCCAGCCAGACACAAAAGGATAGCCAATCCCTCTAACAATGGGCTCAGAAGAGTGATTTAGAAAGGGAGGGGTGCAGCAGGAGAAAGAGGATTGCGTCACAAACAAGAGTGTGCCGGTGGGAGACTACTAGGACTTGCATGTATTAATTTAATACAAATCTTTATTTATTTTCCTTTCTTCTTTTGCAGTATAAAAGTATTCATGTAATATTCATTTTCCCCCTCCTCTTCTTTTGCAGCCTATGGAACTCTCACTGCCACAGTGCCCGGGAAAGGAGAGACTTTGCCCTGAATGCCAGCCTGCCTGCCCGCTGCTGATGCCGCCTGCCGCCTTCCAGATCGTTCCTGCGAGGTGGGCCAGCCGCCCTCCTTGCACAAGCCATGGGACTTGGCATTCGCCCTGAAGGAGAATGTCACCGAGTCCCCAACGCCGCTGTTTGGACTTTGCCCTGAATGCCAGCCTGCCTGCCCGCTGCTGATGCCACCTGCCGCCTTCCAGATCGTTCCTGCGAGGTGGGCCAGCCGCCTTCCTTGCACAAGCCATGGGACTTGGCATTCGCCCTGAAGGAGAATGTCACCGAGTCCCCAACGCCGCTGTTTGGACTTTGCCCTGAATGCCAGCCTGCCTGCCCGCTGCTGATGCCGCCTGCCGCCTTCCAGATCGTTCCTGCGAGGTGGGCCAGCCACCCTCCTTGCACAAGCCATGGGACTTGGCATTCGCCCTGAAGGAGAATGTCACCGAGTACCACAACGCCGCTGTTTGGACTTTGCCCTGAATGCCAGCCTGCCTGCCCGCTGCTGATGCCGCCTGCCGCCTTCCAGATCGTTCCTGCGAGGTGGGCCAGCCGCCCTCCTTGCATAAGCCATGGGACTTGGCATTCGCCCTGAAGGAGAATGTCACCGAGTCCCCAACGCCGCTGTTTGGACTTTGCCCTGAATGCCAGCCTGCCTGCCCGCTGCTGATGCCGCCTGCCGCCTTCCAGATCGTTCCTGCGAGGTGGGCCAGCCGCCCTCCTTGCACAAGCCATGGGACTTGGCATTCGCCCTCAAGGAGAATGTCACCGAGTCCCCAACGCCGCTGTTTGGACTTTGCCCATTAAATGCCAGCCTGCCTGCCCGCCTTCCAGATTCTGCTGTGGAAGGAGAAATAAATAATACTAGGTGCTGCAAGAGACCATGTGGATTGGCTCTACATCAAAGCAGCCTTCTGGTTTAGAATTACATACTACACAAGAAAAGAACAATCACTTATCCTGCAAGATCCCTTCCCAGGCTAGGATCTGAATAATATCTATTAGCTAGGATCTGAATAGCTATTAGCTGGGATCTGAATAGCTATTAGCTACTAGTGCATTTGACAGCAGCATTCCTGCAACCAACACCTGTCTTGTCATGTAAATGTATGGGTCCCTAAAGCAATTTACAATCACTTTACATTTTACAAATGAATAAGTGAAACTTTCTTCCCTCATTGTTAACCATTCCACACCAGGCAGGCAATGTCCCCTTCCTGAAGGTTTAAAATAATAAAGTTTAACCTTTGTTTTCCCACTAAAGTATTGCACCAAAGTTTGTGAAATTTTCAGCGTTTGAGCGGGCATAAGTCCTCTGCCATGTGAGCGAGTTAGAGCTTGGTAGCTCTTCAAACCAACCCATAAATCCCATGTGAAATGCCATGAATAAACCTTTGTTTTCCCACTAAAGTATTGCACCAAAGTTTGTGAAATTTTCAGCGTTTGAGCGGGCATAAGTCCTCTGCCATGTGAGCGAGTTAGAGCTTGGTAGCTCTTCAAACCAACCCATAAATCCCATGTGAAATGCCATGAATAAACCTTTGTTTTCCCACTAAAGTATTGCACCAAAGTTTGTGACATTTTCAGCGTTTGAGCGGGCATACGTCCTCTGCCATGTGAGCGAGTTAGAGCTTGGTAGCTCTTCAAACCAACCCATAAATCCCATGTGAAATGCCATGAATAAACCTTTGTTTTCCCACTAAAGTATTGCACCAAAGTTTGTGAAATTTTCAGCGTTTGAGCGGGCATAAGTCCTCTGCCATGTGAGCGAGTTAGAGCTTGGTAGCTCTTCAAACCAACCCATAAATCCCATGTGAAATGCCATGAATAAACCTTTGTTTTCCCACTAAAGTATTGCACCAAAGTTTGTGAAATTTTCAGCGTTTGAGCGGGCATAAGTCCTCTGCCATGTGAGCGAGTTAGAGCTTGGTAGCTCTTCAAACCAACCCATAAATCCCATGTGAAATGCCATGAATAAACCTTTGTTTTCCCACTAAAGTATTGCACCAAAGTTTGTGAAATTTTCAGCGTTTGAGCGGGCATAAGTCCTCTGCCATGTGAGCGAGTTAGAGCTTTGTAGCTCTTCAAACCAACCCATAAATCCCATGTGAAATGCCATGAATAAACCTTTGTTTTCCCACTAAAGTATTGCACCAAAGTTTGTGACATTTTCAGCGTTTGAGCGGGCATAAGTCCTCTGCCATGTGAGCGAGTTAGAGCTTGGTAGCTCTTAAAACCAACCCATAAATCCCATGTGAAATGCCATGAATAAACCTTTGTTTTCCCACTAAAGTATTGCACCAAAGTTTGTGAAATTTTCAGCGTTTGAGCGGGCATAAGTCCTCTGCCATGTGAGCGAGTTAGAGCTTTGTAGCTCTTAAAACCAACCCATAAATCCCATGTGAAATGCCATGAATAAACCTTTGTTTTCCCACTAAAGTATTGCACCAAAGTTTGTGAAATTTTCAGCGTTTGAGCGGGCATAAGTCCTCTGCCATGTGAGCGAGTTAGAGCTTGGTAGCTCTTCAAACCAACCCATAAATCCCATGTGAAATGCCATGAATAAACCTTCGTTTCCCACTAAAATATTGCACCTAGCTTTCGGAAATTTCACACACATTTGAAGTGAAGTGTTCCCTGCAATGTGCCAAAGTTTCCCGTTTGTATCTTTGAAAATAAAAAAATGGGAGGCAAAACTGTATTTTACCCCACTGCTACCCAATTTTCAACAATTCATTGCCAACACATGCCTGGAGCTAGCTGACTGAAATTTTACACACATATCAAGGCAAGTGTTCCCTGTAATGTGCCGAAGTGTCCTGTTTGTATCTTTAAAAATAAAAAAATGGGAGGCATAACCGCATTTACCCCACTACTACCCATTGTTCAAAAATTCATTGCCACACCAGGCAAGCACCCACGGTTCTGAGATTTCACACACATGGGTCCCAAGGTACCTCCTACAATGTGGCAAAGTTTCATGTGTGTAACTTTAAAAATGACCGAGTTATAGGCATTCCATGTTATTTATTAAAAAATTAATTGCCACAAACTGCATGCACCAATCTTTCTGAAATTTCTCACAGATACCTATCCCTAACCAGTGTACAATGTGCCCAAGTTTCATCCTTCTATCATTAAAAATGAAAAAGTTATAGGCGTTTTTGTAAAACAATACCTTGCTATAGGAAAAAGCATTCAAAATGGCGTCCGATCCGGATCGGAACATCCGATCCGCGGATCGGAATCCGATCCGATCCGATCCGACACACCATCCGATCCGATCCGATCCGATCTGACCCCCCAGGTCCGATTCCGATCCGCTATCCGATCTGATCCGGGGGGTCAGTGCACATCCCTACTTTAAATAGAAGAAGAAGAAGAAGAAGAAGAAGAAGAAGAAGAAGAAGAAGAAGAAGAAGAAGAAGAAGAAGAATTCCGTCCTAACCTCATTCACACTTTGATGCTGAAACCCTGTCCTCTGTACTAGGCTAACAGTAGACTGAGCGCTTGGGCATAATCCATGGTTACAAAGTATGATCTCACAAGAGTAATTCCACTTTCAACTCAGCAACCTTTAAATGTAAAAGTTAACCCCCATCCTACCATTCTGCTCCCCTACATGGTCTCCCAACATGCCAACCTTTCTTACACATATACTTCAACGTTGTCCAGTATGTGTCTGCTCACATAGCGTTTGTAGCATCGCAAAATATATTTTTGTCCTCAGCTGCCTAATGTGCTCTGAATCTCTTTTGAAGGGTTGCCTTTGAGAATGGCTTTGCTGCAGGCAATGTTGTTTGCACACTAAATGATGCGAGGTACCATGCCGGATCTCGGCCCATTGTCTTCTCTGAGTGCCTTTTCTCCCACCCACTCTTCTTTTTCCATAGGTTACTGCTGTCACTTTGTGTCTTCTTTGGGGTGGTGGGTTTGTTTTTGTTTGGGTCTTTGATAGCTGTTCTATGGGCCTATGCTGCTGACAGGACTGTGGCAAGGAGGAAAGACATACTTGGATTCCGATGCTCTAGCAAACTGAAAATTCCCCATTGGCAAAATGAAGCCCGCTGATAGTGAACACACAGACAGGAATGCTATAGCAGCTAAGTTGGGGAACAGCTACTGCCACACATATCAGGAGAACAGATATTTGTAGTTATAGACAACGGTTCCAGGGTAAGATGGAGAGGGCATTCATTAACTAAAAATAAATACATCCTCATTCAATAACAAACCTTGCTAACTATTTAGTAGGGATCTGCACTGGTTTCAGATGAAGGTGGAGCAAAACTGAGCCACTTTGATCCAGTTCTGTTGCTGCCTATGTTGAAACGGGCCTCCCTCCGAAGGCAACACAACTGAATCCAGTCCTAAATGAGGCTTCATTAATGTGATTCATAGAATCACAGAAGGTGTATCTATCCATGCCATTTTTCATCCAATTCTGCAAAGTTATAAAAAGGTTTTTGGTAATACTGTGTGTGTGTGTGTGTGTGTGTGTGTGTCACATGAAAATCCCTGCATCCATTTTTCTGAAATTTGGCAGACATAATTCCTTCCTAAGGGGATACTATGCTTGCATTTATCATCCAAATCTGACCAACAGAAAAACATTATAGCCATTTTTCCACTTCCAATGATAGTTGATGGGATGCACGAAGCCTCGGACTTCTGAACCTAAACTTGGGTTTGGCATCAAGTTGAAAGAGAAGGGTTCCACCTTAAGCTGAGCTGAATTGGGCCATTTCCCTAAGCACCAAATCAGATTCTGAGTCAAAGCTGGGCATCAGTTTGGAGAGGGACCATGCCCACATTGCCCATCTCTGCTGCCCCCCCACATGTTGAAAGACAAACCTTCTCTCCATTAGTAGGCTCTTCACACCATTTCAAACCCTGATTATGCATGGATCTAAATTATGTGAGGGACCTAATTGAGTGGAGAAGGCTTCCTGCTGGAGATGTTATCCCTGCAATGTATGGAGGGCTGTGGCCATGGGTGATGAGGAAGCAATGGAAGGGGTGGGGCCAACAAGCTTGTCCCCTCTCTCCTCTTCGTCTGAGGTCTGCGTTGGGGAAAACAGCAGAATAGGGCTTGAGCAAAATTCCACAGTCTGATTACTTTTCCAACTCCACCGTATTCTTTTTTTTTTAAGATGTAACCAGAATTACACACAACATTCCAAGTGTGGTCACACCATAGATTTCTAGAAGGGCAGTATGATATTGGATGCTTTATTTTAGATTCCTTTCCTAATTATGCTTAGCATGGAATGGATCAACATTTTCTTCATGCTGTCCACCACAATCCCAAAATCTCTTTCTTGGTCAGTCACCACTAGCTCAGATCCTGTCAGCTTATATGGGGAGTTGGGATATTTTGTTTTAATAGTTTGTTATTTATTTATTCATTTTTGTTGTACCTGTAATTATTTATTAATTGAGTATTATTATAATGCTTTTTAATACTTTGGCATGTGAACTACTGAGGGGGTTTGTTACATGAAATGGTATACAACTATTAAAAATTCCTGGTTAATAGTGAAAGCACAAAACTTCTGAAATTCACGTTTCCTTTGCATGTCAATTTGATTAAATTTTATATTCACTCAGGATAGATGGTTTGATTTCCAACAAGATGTGGGTGGGTGGGTGGGTAAAAAGGCAACTAATTTGTGATCTATATTCCTCTAGATACAATAATCTATCAGGGTCAAACATATAAATAGGATGCCAGTACTCATGAATAATGGCTAGTTGGTGGAAAGAGGTGTGTCGTTTGTTTAAATGTTGTAGAAACTCAGACAAATGGGAGATGGAGAACCGTTTAAGTACAGATTCTTCAGAAGAATCAATGATATTTTGGAGAGGGGTCCATTGTTTTGAAAAAAGATGTCTAGTCAAACAATTTCCTCTTCCCTTGCCCGGTGACAATTAGAATGCAGAGTTTTGTTAAATGAATTCTTGTCGGCATGAGGAGAAAGGACTTCCAGGGAAACAGAGTTTCTGAAATTTAAGGAGGCAATCCTGTTGCTCACTCATGGACGAAATAAGGCAGGGGCAGCAAAGCTGCAATACAATTGGGGAAAAAAGATTCTAGAGCTGCTTTAGGAGATGATACTGAAATGAAAATTAGTCTCTTCTGCAAGGCTATATTCTAGCAGCTCAGCAGAGAGAATAAGCTATGAAGGGTCCAAAGAAGAGGAGAAAATGCATATTTCTACAATCCAATGGTATGAAGGATATATGAGATGCCTATCACAAGTCAACATGAAAGAATCCAAGCTTATTTATTTATTTGCAATATTTATATACTGCTCCATATCTAAAATAGATTCCGGAGCAGTGCACCTAGGTATAAACAATAGCAAAATAGAAGATTTAAAAAGCATATTAAAATCGTTCAGTTTAAAAACAAAGGACCAGTAAAAACAGTGTCTAGTCAGTTTTGTTGAGGAAGGCTTTTCGATATGCAATTGTTCTCAGGCGGCGCTGGAAGCTACCTAGTGTTGGCACCTGCCTGACCTCCAGGGGCAGGGAGTTCCAAAGAGAAGGGTCCACCATACTCTTTGAGAGTCTGAAAACAAATGGAAGAGTAACCGGGAGGGATCTCATGCGATCAGCTCCCGAAAAGACTACCAACGGTCTGAGAGAATGGAGCTGAAGATCTGGTGTTCTGAGGGGAGAGACAGAAGAGGGGAATCCCCAACCAAGAAGCCCATACCATCAATTCCTGGAAAGATTACCAGTAACGTTAGAGAATTTGACTGCCTTATCGCTTTGTATTTTGCACATTTGTTAGTTTGTTTGTTTTAGTATCAGTGAAATAGTGATAAATTTTGGAGTGCAAGCGCTCATCATGACCATCCCCATAGCCACGGCCTCAAGGAAAGCCCTAAAATGTAGGCAGCTCTGTGGATCCGTATCAATAAACCAAGTCTAGGCAATTTTCATTTCCAACAGGAACATGAGTTTTGTAAAGCGAATGGGTCTTTGAATTACAACAAGGAACAACGAAATAAAACTTTTAACAGGTATAAAAGAGAATATTTTACTAGAACCCATACTCCTTTCAGACAAATATAGAATTTCAATACACAGATTTAGCACTGGTCAAACAGTTTTGGAGAATTACAACCATTGCTTGCATCTGCAGTATGTGAGAGAACCTGAGCTGCACATCTGTATGAGAGCGAAGTTCCTGGAGATTTTGTTTTAGACCATGGCCTCAAGGAATAATTCTGCCTGCTCCCTGGTCCTGAGACGCTAATAAAAGTGCTACCCGATACATATGAAAGGAAATCTAAGGTTTTCCACAGTGCATCTTCCTGCAAAAGAGCTGGATGCCACTATCCACACTTCAGCCATGCTGTTGCTGGAAGGAGTTGAGTGTCTATGGCCTTCCCCAACACCATGCCCTCTAGATGACTTGGACTACAGTTCCCATCAGGTCCAGCCCCCAGGCATTGGTAAGGATGATGGGAGATGTAGTCTAAAATATCTGGAAGGCCTCATGTTGGGAAACGCTGCCATACATGGAGAACGAATGAGTACAAGAGATAATCCCTTTTCCCAGGATCCTGGTAAGAATTTTAAAAAGGGTGTCTGAATGCAACATAACACTGCAACCCCCTCCAGAACCCATATAAAGCATGCTCATATACACAGGCCCACAGACACTATAGCCTGCAGATTGGGACAGGGGAGAAATTTGTGTGTATTAGCTTTCCTTCAAAATTTGCACTTCTCTGAATTTTGCAGTGAAGTTCTCCATTATTATTTTTAAAAAATATACAAAAATTATGCATTAGGAAAAACAACAGGAAACATGCATTACATTGGGGAAATTGCTTGCAAAAAATGTGTGTATTAGTTAAAAACGCATATATTAGGAGCAACATGCCCCAAAATGCTGATGAATTTTCTTGCAAACATTTTATTTGCAAAATTGCATACAAAAATATGTGTATTAGGATAAGTGTTTACAAAACGGCATACAAATTTTCATGTCATTTTTTAAAAAACTCAAATTTCGGGACCAGCTACATTTAAAATTGGAAAAGTAAAAATAAATAATAGGCACTGAAATGGACAGGTTCATCCATCCCTATTCTGTTTGCAAACCCACAATTCTGAAGTGGACAGAAGCTGGTAAATTATGTCAGTTCGCAGTACCTCTGGTGCTACTAATCACACATTAAATGCTCAGGGGCACATCGGCTCATAATATTTGCTAACCGGATGATCTGTTACTAATCTCTGCCTGTGTGTGTGTGTGTATACATATACATATATATGGGTATTTCTAGCACCATCTGCTTCCTTTTTGATGTCTTCGAACAGAATTTTGCCAATATCTGAGAGATAGAGCTCAGAAATTTGGATAGACAGAAATCCCAGAAGGCCGGAGGAGAGGGGGGAGGAGAAAACCTTTTCCACATTTGTCTCACACACTAATTAGTGTGGATGTGGTCAAAACAGTTGCGAACTTTTATTTATTTCTATCTCATTTCTATAGAGCTGATTGCCATGGCAGCCATGTGCTTCAATTACAGGAAATTAAAACACAAAACAAAAGCTGTTAATTAAATGTGAAACCAAATAAATGAATCTTGCACAGTCTCCAAAGGTCACCGAGCTCAGCGTATAGCAAGCAGAAATGTTCTTTTAAGCAGTAATATCTGTTTGCCTTTCTCCCCCACCCCATCAACACAAACTGAAAATGTGAAAGCATGGGGCCCAACTCCATTGATAATTCCTGCTTCGAAAAGAACAGCATTTAATTTCAGCCTGGGTTTAATTCATGACTTAACATAGTGCGGCATCATGTTGCTGTGTGTGTAACTATGCAGTCGTTATGGCCTTGCCCCAAATGGGAACACTGCAGTTAATTGGGTTTACCCAGTTCATGCATGCAACAATTCGACACACATACTCTGTTTATACATTTTCAGATTTGATTCCACGGCATGAGAAATAAAGTTTTCATCAACTGCAGCTATATTCCTGTTTTTCATTTATTTATTTTTTCCATTGGACGAAAGCAAGGGCACACTCACTAGGGATGTGCACTGACCCCCCGGATCGGATCGGATAGCGGATCGGAATCGGACCTGGGGGGTCGGATCGGATCGGATCGGATCGGAGGCTGGTCGGATCGGATCGGACCAGATGTCCGATCCGGATCGGACGCCATTTTGAATGCTTTTTCCCATAGCCAAGTATTGTTTTACAAAAACGCCTATAACTTTTTCATTTTTAAAGATAGAAGGATGAAACTTGGGCACATTGTAGACTGGTTAGGGGTAGTTATCTGTGAGAAATTTCATAAAGATTGGTGCATGCATTTTGTGGCAATTAATTTTTTAATAAATACCCAGGAATGCCTATAACTTTGTCATTTTTAAAGTTACACACATGAAACTTTGCCACATTGTAGGGGGTACCTTGGGACCTATGTGTGTGAAATTTCAGAAACGTAGGTGCTTGTCTTGTGTGGCAATTAATTTTTAGAAAAATGGGTAGTAGTGGGGTAAATACAGTTACGCCTCCCATTTTTTTATTTTTGAAGATACAAACAGGAAACTTGGGCACATTACAGGTACCACTTGCCTTGATATGTGTGTGAAATTTCAGAAACATTGGAGCTTGCCTTGTGTGGCAATTAATTTTTGAAACAATGAGGAAAGAAACACCTATAACTTTGTCATTTTTAAAGTTACACACATGAAACTTTGCCACATTGTAGGTGGTACCTTGGGACCCATGTGTGTGAAATTTCGGAAACGTAGGTGCTTGCCTTGTGTGGCAATTAATTTTTTAATAAATACCCAGGAATGCCTATAACTTTGTCATTTTTAAAGTTACACACATGAAACTTTGCCACATTGTAGGCGGTACCTTGGGACCTATGTGTGTGAAATTTCGGAAACGTAGGTGCTTGCCTTGTGTGGCAATTAATTTTAGAAAAATGGGTAGTGGTGGGGTAAATACAGTTACGCCTCCCACTTTTTTATTTTTGAAGATACAAACAGGAAACATGGGCACATTACAGGTACCACTTGGCTTGATATGTGTGTAAAATTTCAGACAGCTGGGTCCAGGCATGTGGTGGCAAGGTATTTTTGAAACAATGAGGAAAGAAACGCCTATAACTTTTTTATTTTAAAAGTTAGAAGTCTGAACATTGCTCACTTTGTAGATGGGTTAGGGGTAGATATGTGTCAGAAATTTCAGAATTATAGGTCCAGGCATTTGATGGCTATGGAATTTTTAAATTACATGTTTCAAAAAAATTTCTACAGAGGCCAGGTCTTCCCCTCCCGCTTCCCGCGAAGAAAAGGAAACACTCTCTCGTCTCGATCCCTTTGATCCTTGCTAGTAGTATCCATTACAGGGCTCGTGTCTGCTTTCACTTTGTACTCAAGCAGACACGAGCCCTGTAATGGATACTACCAAGGATCAAAGGGATCGAGACCAGAGTGATCCTTCCTTGCACGCATGGCTGCAAAACTCAGCTAGGCTCAGCCGTTCTGCTTGAAAAGTGAAAGTAGGAAAGGAAACACGAGCCCTGTAATGGATACTACTAGCAAGGATCAAAGGGATCGAGACGAGAGAGTGTTTCCTTTTCTTCGCGGGAAGCGGGAGGGGAAGACCTGGCCTCTGTAGAAATTTTTTTGAAACATGTAATTTAAAAATTCCATAGCCATCAAATGCCTGGACCTATAATTCTGAAATTTCTGACACATATCTACCCCTAACCCATCTACAAAGTGAGCAATGTTCAGACTTCTAACTTTTAAAATAAAAAAGTTATAGGCGTTTCTTTCCTCATTGTTTCAAAAATACCTTGCCACCACATGCCTGGACCCAGCTGTCTGAAATTTTACACACATATCAAGGCAAGTGGTACCTGTAATGTGCCCATGTTTCCTGTTTGTATCTTCAAAAATAAAAAAGTGGGAGGCGTAACTGTATTTACCCCACCACTACCCATTTTTCTAAAATTAATTGCCACACAAGGCAAGCACCTACGTTTCCGAAATTTCACACACATAGGTCCCAAGGTACCGCCTACAATGTGGCAAAGTTTCATGTGTGTAACTTTAAAAATGACAAAGTTATAGGCATTCCTGGGTATTTATTAAAAAATTAATTGCCACACAAGGCAAGCACCTACGTTTCCGAAATTTCACACACATGGGTCCCAAGGTACCACCTACAATGTGGCAAAGTTTCATGTGTGTAACTTTAAAAATGACAAAGTTATAGGTGTTTCTTTCCTCATTGTTTCAAAAATTAATTGCCACACAAGGAAAGCTCCAATGTTTCTGAAATTTCACACACATATCAAGGCAAGTGGTACCTGTAATGTGCCCAAGTTTCCTGTTTGTATCTTCAAAAATAAAAAAATGGGAGGCGTAACTGTATTTACCCCACTACTACCCATTTTTCTAAAAATTAATTGCCACACAAGACAAGCACCTACGTTTCTGAAATTTCACACACATAGGTCCCAAGGTACCCCCTACAATGTGGCAAAGTTTCATGTGTGTAACTTTAAAAATGACAAAGTTATAGGCATTCCTGGGTATTTATTAAAAAATTAATTGCCACAAAATGCATGCACCAATCTTTCTGAAATTTCTCACAGATAACTACCCCTAACCAGTCTACAATGTGCCCAAGTTTCATCCTTCTATCTTTAAAAATGAAAAAGTTATAGGCGTTTTTGTAAAACAATACTTGGCTATGGGAAAAAGCATTCAAAATGGCGTCCGATCCGGATCGGACCTCATCGGATCGGATCGGATCGGATCGGAGGTTGTCCGGATCGGATCGGATCGGATTTTCCCGATTTTGGGTCGGATCGGATTCGGATCGTGGATCGGATCCGATCCGATGCACACCCCTAACACTCACTATCTTGTGACAGCTATTTGAAACCTCTGTGCCAAATATCACAGGTTGAGCCTATTCATCATGAGCAAGCATTAACGCTCAATGGAGAGGGCTGTTTGCATCTGATCAGCCTCTCGTCTGATAATAATCATGCTGCAAGTGTACCAACCTTCTTTAATAAACTGAGAGCAAAGAACAACAGAAAAGATAAAGAAACAAAACAAAACAAAACAAAAAACCACACAAACGCTGCTTGAGAAATAGTACCCAAAATTCAACTGAATGAACATATACTTCATAATATAGGTCACATTTATGGTCATACCTTTGTGACCTCGAAGAACAATGTTCAGAGCAACTGTGCCATTAAGGGAAAGGACAGTTGACTGCCACTTTCCAGAGTTTCTGATCACATCATGTTACCAGGTTGGAGAGTGTCATTAGCTCTGGTTTATGCACTGTATCTATGTGTTGCATTCTAGTCTTCACACATCTGACTCTGAGGAGGGGATGGAGCTGTGAAGCTGTGGAGTAGCAGAAATTTACCTTATGAATAATTCCTGCATTCTCTGAGGCCTGATCTTTGGGACAACAATTTATGGACCATGCAAAGGACCAAGAGTTGACTGATGCCTCATTTGGCCCCTTGAGGCTAGAGTAGGGAAGCTGAATCTGCTGCTCATGTACCTCACCAAAAGCCCCAGGGCAACTTTTTCTTGTAAGCTCAGCCAAGAAGACACAGGGTGCTAGCTAAGATGGCCATGTTTCCAACTTTAGAAAGGGCAGTCCTCTGTTTAAGGTGTCCTCTATTTGCAGGGCTCTCCAGTCCAAATCCAGTTTAAATACAGGGCATGTTCAGACAACACGCTAAGCCATGGTTAGGGCACTAACCCTTTTGCAGCAAAAGGTTAGTGAGCATGTTTAAAATGTGGTTATGTAGACACCATGGTTGGGAATGGCAAGGACATGTATAGCCTCTGCTGCTGGGCCCTGGTAAGTGCAGCCCTCCCAGGCACTGCATACTGGGAGTTGTAGGGTGGATGGGAGGCTAGGGCTGTGCAAGGAAATGGTGGATCCATCATAAAATGGTAGTTCCACCATAAAATGGCCTCCATGATTCAGACTTCCAAATCAGAGGCCCAAGGCTTGCACAGCCATAGTATAGAGATTATATACAGTTATATTAGAACATGCACATTTTATGCAAATATCTCCTCTTTTGGGGGATGCATTTCCTTTCTCGTTGTTGATGCATGCGTGGCCACCCAAGTGATGATGTATAAGTGGCCACCTGGAAGCCAACAGGCTTAAAACTAGGGGTGTGCAATGGATCAGGTCCGATCCATGATGCGGACCCGATCCAGGGAAAATCTGATAAAATTATCCGATCTGATCCCCAGCACCTGGATCGGCTGATCCAATACGATCCGATCAGAAAAGGACCCGATCCGGATCGTGTTGGATAGGAGGATCGGACCCCCTCCCCCCACTCGCGCCCTCACCTGCCAGGGCCATCTACGGATGGCCCTGGCAGGTAAGAAGCACGAATTCGGGGAGGGGGCTTATCTGCTGGGGCCATCCGCAGCGGACAGCCCTGGCATGTAAGAAGCGCGAGGGGGAGGAGGGGGCTTACTTGCTAGGGCCGTCCACTGCCATCCGCGGGCGCCAGCGGGCGCCTGCGCATGGCAGCGGACGGTGCGGCAAGTAAGGAGGATCGCGAGGGGGGAGCATGAAGGGGCCCCCCACTTACCTGCAGGGATGTCTGCCGTCTTCACCTGCCGTAGATCTACTGAGCACTAGGCTTTGCGGCCAAGTTCTCAGTAGAGCGTCAGGTGGTCATCCTGACCCAAAACAAACTGAAATGAATTTCTCATATATCCCTACCTTTTCAGTGGTGGCCCCACACTTCTGAAATCCACTTCCATCAGGGGATTGTCAGGCCCTTTCTTTGCAAGTGTGATGGAAGGTTCTGAATACTTTTTTTTTTTTGGCCTTCCTGTGAACTGTGGGCTGCAGGTTCTATTGGTGTGATCTATTCTTATAGTTCTTTATTGCCTATTTGTATACATTTACATGTTTTTTTCCCAAAAATCCTGTACACTGCCTTTGAGAGGTTTTTACTGTTAAAGGCAGCCTAAAATAATGTTGAATGAATAACATAAATAAAACTAAGATTCCTGCTAGCTCTCAACTGAGAAATGTCTAATAAGCAAATCCAGCAGCACTACTTTACGATTTAAAAGTTGAGTTAGATTTCTAACTGTTGTTGAAATGATGTCGGCCTTTCCTGGGAGTGGATCTCTCCAAGGTCCTGTGGAACCAGACCTTGCCCTGTTTGCCATTGCTGAATGACTCACATTTTTCAAGCCAAATATGATTTATTCCTTGCATCCAATAAAGCCTTGCTCAGCTGTTTCCGCCCTCCCCTTCTGGCCACACACGCACAAGTAGTCTATGGGAACCGTGTTGTGTAGGCTGGACTGCAAAACCCTTGGTGGTCTGGCTGCAACTTGCTATACATTGCATACCACTGGTCTTTATAATGCTCTCCAATTGTATGACCATGTCTCTGTTCCACAGCATTAAGGACCACAAACTCACTTTTAAAACCAAAAACTCTGAGTTCCTCAGAATTTGAATGAGACTTCCCATGGAGTACATGGGCACACCTGTGATACCAAAGGCAGATCATGGGGAATGGTTTGTCTACTGTTCGATATAAAAATTAAAAGCAAATGAATAAATAAACAAATGCCCCTAAAGCATTTTCTTCATTTCTCTTTAACAGCAAGGGACTGATGATTCATTTTAGTAATTGGGTCTAAGCCTTATTCATGGCTGCATCATATATCACTCAATGGCTTGACTCAGTCCCAGCTCTTGTTGAGGCAACATATGGGAAAAGGAGCCATTAGCTTTGGTTCCCAGGACTATAAAATGTCTAATAAACTCAGCTGCACTTGTGCCAGGTTTGTGCGACTGAAGCAGCTGGTGCAGCTTTCTTTGTCTATTAAGCTATGTTTTTACCCTCATTAGAATAGGGAGGGTTGAATGTAGAACTTTCACATGCAAATGTTCCCTCCTTGCAGGTTTCAAAGGATTGCTGGCCCTATATTTTAGGTCCACTGCTATGCAAAGGTTAGGAAACATTTCTTAACGACTCCCCATTTTTAACTAATTCCCCACTTTAGATCGCCTCTGTCAAAGGTGCCTATGTGTGCCAAAGAAATACGGAGTACTAAGATTTGTTATGCATCAGCCCAGCTCTCTTGCCAGATCAAGATTTTGTCAAGATGTCAAAGTTATGAATTCAATAGTCACCACCTTTGAAGTGTGTAGGATAGTGTTGGGGTGAAAATCCGCCTGGGCCCACGAGGACAGCTGACATCCCCGCATCAGGCCCACATGGGTGCAGGCAGATGCACCCAGTGAAATTTCACCCTAATGCTATCAGTTCCACCCCCTTTCTCCTTTCCCCCCACTGCATTAATGGTGTCCGCCATTAATGCAGCAGGGGAAATGAGGCAATTTCCTCAAGGCTGGGGAAATTGTGTATTGGGTCCCTCCACTCTAATGCCAGAGTGGAGGGAGAAAATAGGCAATTTCCCCAGCCTTGGGGAAATTGCATTTCTCTTCCCACCCCATGCTGATAGGGGCCTTAAATGCCCTATTAGCAGGGCCTTTAAGTTGCCCATTGGCAGAGGGGAGAAACATGATTTCCCCAATGCAAGGTTTTAAGAGGGACTTTAAGGTCACGATTGGTGGGGGGGAGGCAAAGCACACTTTCCAAGGCCTCTGGAAAGTGCGCAATTCCCCTAGCCATGCTGATGGCATACCAGGGGAATTGCACACTTTCTAGAGTCCCCAGAAAGTGTGCTTCACCAAGCACTCATCCGCCCCAGCTCCTTGGAACAGGGCTGGATGAACAGGGCTTAGCAAACTTGTGTGTGTGTGTGGGTGGATTATCTCATTCAGCCGTCCCCACTCTGGGGCCTTCCAGACATTTGGACTTTAACTCCCATCAGCCCCAGCTAGCATGGTCAATGGTCAGAAATGCTGGAAGGCACTGAGTTGGATAAGACTGATCTCATGTATTTATACTTACTGTGTGTTCTATGTAGCAAAGGACAGTTCTTTATTTGAAGGCATCCTCAGTTGGAAGGATTGTCCAATCTTCTTGATTATTGTGAACAGGTATATTACTGTGGTTTTGCATAACCTGGCATCAAATGGCTATAGCAGAGTAATACCTGCTTTGGGTCTCCAACTTCAGTCTCCAGACTTTGCAGCTTTAATAAGGTGGACATTTGTCCTACTTTACAGAGGATGGTCCTGTATTAAACAGCTGTCTGAGGGGGGAAAACCCCTCTGTTTGAAGGGATGTGTGGTCCAAGTCTGGTTTAAAGATGAAAGAAAAGTATAAGGAGGGAGAGCAGCAAAGGCCTCGGAGTAGCCCATCAACAGCTAGCATGGACAGCAGGCAGAGCAGGCACACAGGTCCAACTGATCCCAGTCTTACTGGTATTTAAGATATAGTACTTATGTCCAAATCTCTACATATACATATAAATTAGCTATTTTATACAAACAGCTTTTGTCTGCTGTTTAGGAGCCTATCTACACTGTACATTGGATAGTATTTTAAAACATTCCAAATAGGTGCGTTCTAAAATGTCTTAGGCCACATTAAGGAGTACTCACGTTACAAGAGAAAAATTCTTCAGTCATCAAAGCGGTGCGTGCAGTCTCACTCTCTTCTGTCCGTCTCTTTCTGTTTCGTTTTTACAATGAGTTTAGGGCAAAGCATTGTGGGCGCTGTAGTTCAGTCGCCCACTTCCTCCTTAGTTCCCCTTTCATTCCCTAGCTTTCAATGAGTATAGGGCTAAGCATTGTGGGTGCTGTAGTTCACTCACCCACTTCCTCCTTAGTCCCTCTTTCTTCCCCATCAATAAACTGCTAAGCATTTGGGTGTCGGTAAACAAAGCACTGCCCCCACCAATCACAAACGGTAAGGAAGGACACATTATTTTACTTAAAATGAGTTATTAAAAGTAAAACCCATTGTATATAGCTGAAGTGAGTTTTAAAAAACCTCGGGTATACATCATTCAAGGGAGAGCGTCATGTGGCCCAAAGAGTTTTTGTAACCCTTATGAAACATTACAAAGCTAGTGTGAAGATTGGCTCTTAGTGATGCTGGCAGAAACCCTTAGTGTTAACAACATGCCCTACTTCCCCCACCCCCTCACTCCTATGTTTTATTTCATATCCAGCCTTAAGAAGAGTTCTGGAGAACTCAAAAGCTTGTGTGTAACTTTGTGGCATTTTGGTTGGTCATAATAAAAGGTATTACACAGCTGTAGCTTTTGAATTCCTCCCACCCACTCACACGCACTGAATAAACTAACAGAGCTGCATGCCTGCAATTTTGCTTGGACCCGACAGTCTGCGACACTATTCAAGGGCATTAATGGTTAAAAAAAGCCTCTCTCCATCCTATGGAATGTCACAGCCTTCAGCTATTTGGAAGGGCAGTAGTTGCACTTGGAATCTGGAGAGAGAATCAGATGGACGAAGAACTAGTGGCTTCTACATCCTACTTTAGAAATCTGACTGCTTCCTCTGCTCTTAGCTTGTATGATTGTAAATAAACAACTACTACAAAGATACTCTAAGGTTCTAAAGCTCTCATTCATTATGAAGAAGCAAACCCTGTAAAGACAACATCCCTAGAACATCCAACCTCTCAGAGAAAGGCAGGAGTCAAGCTAGGCCTTTTGGAAACTATATTCTGTGATGTACGTATGGGTCCCTGACTTCCTAGAGGTCACCGCGTTGACACTTTTCTTAGGGTGCCCCAAAACACCAGCTGACACCACTTACTGAGGTATAGAGAGCAGAAGAACTCTCCTCTTTAGGTCCTTAGCAAGTGGGGTGAGAAATGACAACCTTCAAATCCACCTAGGTCAGAACATAAGTAGTTAAAAGAATAAATATTCATTCATTCATTGAATTAGTTTACTAGTAAAAAAATCAGAACAATCATTAACAATCAAATAATATTAATTCTAAAAACTAATGCCACATCTCTGTTTTCAGTAACTTCTCTCTCTCTCTCTCTCTCTTCTTATTCGCACCCTGTCACTGATTCTGCTCAGTCACTAACTTAACTAATAGAGGGTTCCTTTCCATCCTCACTCAACACCCTCTCCCTCCCTTCCCTTTCCAACTATCTGTGTTATCCTTCTACCAGAGTTTCTCCAACCAACCCAAACTCTATCCACCATCCCATTCTGGCCTCAACTGTCAATCATTCCTCCATTTATTCCTCTGTTCCACTCTATGTTTATCCAACATAGGTGGCAGGTCGAAGTGCCATTACAGGGGAAGGAGAGATAGATATTTAACATCCATCTTACCTTCCGGTTGCTCTGCTAACCCAAGGATCTTGGAGAACGAACCAGGCCACCCACAGAATCTCTCCTTGCTCCTATGGAATGCCAGGTCAGTTAAAAATACAATGATTGTTATCTATGACCTCTTTATAGATGGGGAGGCTGACCTGGCATGCTTCACAGAGACCTGGATGGAAGCTGACAGTGGCCCGACATGGGCCCAGGCCCTCCCATCTGGGTACTCTGTTCATGAACAGGTGAGGGAAAGTGGGTGGGGGTGGGGGTGGGGGTGGGGGTGGAGTAGCTGTGGTTTATAAAGATAACCTTAATCTGACCAGACTCCTGTCCAGGAATTGAATCACATTGAGTGTGTGTACCTGAGTCTGAAGGCCAGAGACAGGCTAGGGATTCTGTTAGTGTACCGGCCATGCCACAGCCTAACTGGTCTCGGAGCTGGTGTTGGAGTCGCCCAGGCTCCAACACCAGCCCATTTGGGGCCAGTTTGTCAGGTGCAGCTCAGGAGTTCATGGCATCCATGACAAACATGGGCCTATCCCAATTAGTCTCTGGACCTACACATTCAGCAGGTCACACCCTTGATGCTGTTTTCAGTTCCGAATAGACGGAACTGTGGGCAGAGGTGACAAATACCTCTGCATTGTCATGGACAGACCATTTTCTGGTCAAGTTTAGTATCACGGCTACCACCTGCCCCTGCAAGGGTGGCGGGCCTGTTAAGATGGTCCACCCTCGAAGGCTGATGGATCCTCTTGGATTCTAGAAAGCCTTAGAGGGTTCTATGGCTGGTATCATCGATGATTCTGTAGAAGACCTGGTCAATAGATGGAATCAAGACCTAATTAGGGCTATCGACACGATCATCCCCAAACGTCCTCTCCAACCCGCTACTAATCAGGCACCCTGGTATACTGAAGATCTCAGGGAGATGAAGCAGGAAGGACGATGGCTGGAGCGCCGATGGCAGAAAACTCGACTTATATCTGACAAGACATGACATAGAGAACACCTTCGTTCCTATGGGGTGGCAATATGTGCAGCGAAGAAAGTTTTCTCTGCATGCATTATGTCTGCGAATTCACGTCCAGCAGAACTGTTCAGGGTGGTGAGGAGTCTAATTCAGGCACCTTCCCTCCGAATTCAATTTTAGAGCCTTCGGCAGTTTGCTGTTAGATAAAATCTATTAGATAAGAGCTGACTTAGATGCCGTCATTATAGCAGAGGCTGACAATGGAGTGTCCAGCAACTCCGCGAGTAGAGTTACACTGGATCAGTTTCAGGTGAGTACTGAGGATGTGGACAAGCTGCTTGGACGAGTGAGGAGGGCAACTTGCCCTCTCGAATCCTGTCCTTCTTGGCTGGTCGCCCAGGGAGGAGATGTAATTAGACTACAATTGCAACATATTATTAATACATCTCTCAGGGAGGGGAGTTTTCCATCATGTTTAAAAGAAGCAGTGGTACGGCCGCTTCTAAAAAAGCCCTCCCTGGACCCCCCCTGGATGTTAATAACTACAGACCAGTATCAAATCTTCCATTTCTGGGCAAGGTGATTGGGAGGGCAGTTGCCTTCCAACTCCAAGCAGTTTTGGATGATACAGATTTTCTAGACCCATTTCAAACTGGCTTCAGAGCGGGATACGGATGGTCTACGCTTGAGTATTGACAGAGAGAGTATGTCCCTGCTGGTACTTTTGGATTTCTCAGCGGCTTTTGATACCATCAACCATGGTATCCTTCTAGAATGCCTGAGGGGATTGGGAATCGGGGGCACTGTGCTTCAGTGGTTTCAGTCCTACCTCTCGGGCAGGTTCCAGATGGTGATGCTTGGCGTAGTTGCTCCTCAAAGAAGGAGCTGTTGTATGGCATACCACAAGGTGCCATCCTATCCCCAATGCTGTTTAACATCTACATGAAACCACTGGGAGAGAACATCCGGAGGCATGGGGCGGGGTGCTATCAGTATGCTGATGACACCCAAATATATTTCTCTATGTCTTTGACAACAGCATCAGCTAATGATAGTGTGTCTCCTCTGAACGAATGCATGGAGGTGGTAATAGGCTGGATGAGGAAAAACAAACTGAAGCTGAATCCAGACAAGATGGAGGTGCTTACTGTCAAAGGTCTCAACCTGGGTTTGAAGGTGTGTCAACCAGTTCTGGATGGGGTTACACTCCCCCTGAAAGGCTGTGTTCGCAGCTTGGGATGATCCTGGATCCGTCGCTCCAAATGACAGCTCAGATAGATGCAAAAGTCAGGAGTGCCTACTATCAGCTTCGGCTGATACGCCAGGTGCACCCCTTCCTAGAGTTGGAAGATCTAAAGATGGTAGTGCACGCACTGGTAACTTCAAGGTTCTGCAATGCGTTGTACATAGGGCTACCTCTGTGCCTAGTCCAGACACTTCAACTAGTTCAAAATACTCCTAGGGGTGACCAGTACTCCTAGGGGTGACCATATTACACCAGCTTTAAAATCACTCCACAGGCTGCTGATTAGTTTCTGGGCAAAGTACAAAGTGTTGGTCATTACCTTTAAAGCCCTACATGGTTTGGGTCCAGGTTACCTGTGGGATCGCCTTCTCCCATACAATCCGCCCTGCATGCTCAGGTCCTCTGGGAAGAATTTACTAGAATCAGTCAAAACTAGACTGACAACCATTTCCCAGAAGACCTTCTCTTCTGCCGCTCCCAGACTGTGGAATGGCCTGCCGGGAGAGATCCGCCAACTTCACAGTCTTCCAGAATTTAAGAAAGCTATCTCTTGCGGCATGTCTACACAGTCGAATTTGAAGAGTTTTATTGGTATTTTAATAATGTATTAATTTTATATGCTTTTAATCAGTTTTATATCATTCTTGTTTGATGTTGCTCCCACTTTGATCCGGAGGGAGAGGTGGGTAAGAAATAAATATAATATTATTATATTATTATTATCCAACAGTTTCTTGAAACCAAGGAAGGCCTTTGCTCCTATGACTCTTTGAGGAAAACTATTTCAGATTTTGATGGCTAATTTCTAATTGCCAACCACACGCACACACACACACACTTCTTTTCATCTTCAGCCTCCATTTATGGTCCATTCATAGCAATTAGTACTTGTGCTTCCTGACTTTTATATCTGAGCATCTCTCTCTCTATCCCTCCCTCCCCCCTTTTTTCTGCTGTGTTATTCCTTTCCTTTCCTCCCACCCCAGTGGCTTTTCTTTGCCAAATGCTCCCCCCCACACCACATTTGCACAGCTGTATTTAATTGGTTAATTGCATGGGGGAGAGAGGACTAAATAGTCCCACAAAAGGGAAAAATAAAATAAAAACCCAACCCCCTGAGTAGCTGTCTCAATTTGAAAGCAACACACATTTCACAAGGTTAGCAGCCCTTTCCTGTCCCCCCCCCCCCAACCACCATGCAAAGGAGTGCTAAACCACATTGTTACAGTGCAACTGAGACTAAGACTGGCATCGTGTGTGCATTTGGTCATGCTATTTCCCTTTTCGTCTTCTAAGTCAGGGGCATATGAGATTGCCAACTTTCCCCCCCTAATGGGGCTCCTCTACCTTTATTAGCCAACTGAGAAGTAGATGTTCGCACAACTTTTCGGAGACTGTGGAAGAAGAAAGTTTGGCGCATGATCTGAATGGAAACTTCCAGGAGGGTCCTCAAATGCTCACCTGCTGAACGGCACAAAATGGCCAACTGGGTAGGGACAGTGGAGGCTGGTGGGTCCAATATCAGTCAGATGAGTAAGAACACTAAAGGAGTTATCCAAGGTGCTGACCCAAATTTGGGGATATGGTTCAACACCATGTTCAAGACTTTGGATAGCTCCTTTAGAGTTCTGACTGGTTCTGACTGAAACCCAGGCCCTTTCCGCACCAGCCATTTTTTGTGGGGCTGCCCCTACCTGCACGCAGAGAGTCCACATGATGCACAGAGCATCCCGCAAGCAGGCAGGGGCCAGCCTTCCATTTTCCTGGGAGTTCAGAGGACTCTATTATCCTGGCCTGTTCCCTGCTCCCAGGAGGGCAGCGAGAAGGGCAGTTGGTGTGGCTGCCCATCCTGGGCATAGCCGCGCTTACCTGCGAGTAAGCATGGTTGCACTGATGGCCACGGAGCTGCACTGCGCAGCTTCAAGGCCATCAGGAGGGGGAGGGAGCGCAATCGCGTGCGTTTTTTTTTTTTTTTTTAAAGAACTAACCTGTTGCACACGAGCGCTCATGCGCTCTTCTTCCATTACAAAAAAAATGGCCGCTGTGACTTGCAACGGCCCTGTGGAAGCCCAGGCTGTAGCATTCTGGTGCAGCTTCGTCATGCTGGACCCGGAAGTGGTTACTTCCGGGTTCACTGCCCCTCTGGCCCGCTGCACCCGTAGGTGTGGAAAGGCCCCCAGAGTGAGGAACCTGTGAGCCTACAAATGTTATTGAACTACAGCACCTATTGTCCCTGACTGTTGGCCATGCTGCCTAGGGCTGATGGGAATTGGTGTCCAACACCATCTGGAGAGTGCCACACCTTCCCCACATCTGGTCTAGTGCAACTGCACCATATATTTCCTGACTGCACTAAATCTCCTGCCCACCATAAATATACAATAAGAGTCACTTCACCAGGATAATCTTCTCATGTTATGCAGCTGTTTGTGAGTTTAGCAGCTGTGTGGCTGGACAGAATATCTGCTGATGAAATCTTTATTTATTTATTTATTTATTTATGTAAAGTATTTTTTTAGGGATGTGCAGGGACCCCCCTGGATCGGATCGGGACCGGGATCGGGACCTCCGATGTTATCCTGGATCAGTTCGGACAAAATCGGAGGTCCCTTGGATCAGATCGTATCCGATCCCGATCCTAAAATCAGATGTCTCATTTTAGGATCGGCCACCATTTTTTGTGTTTTCGCCATAGGCTTGCATTAGGGGAAGAAAGCTTTCCCCCAATGGAAGTCTATGAGGAAAACATGGTGGTGGGTGGGTGAGTGGGGGCCTAACTCCCCCCTCCCTGTCCCTCCCCCCAACTCGCGCTCCTTACCTGCCAGGGCAGCTGCTTCCCTCCAGTGCTCAGATCTACTGAGAAACAGGCTTCGCGGCCTCCCTCTCAGTAGCATGCCAGGAGATGATGTCATCACCTGGCGCACTACTGAGAGGCAGCCATGAAGCCTGTTTCTCAGTAGATCCAAGCACCAGAGGGAAGCGGATGCCCCGGAAGGTAAGTGGGGGGGGCCCTCCCGCCTCCCCCCCTTGTGCTCCTTACCTGCTGGGGCCATCCGCTGCCACCCATGGGTGGCAGCAGATGGAAGCAGATGGCCCCGGCAGGTAAGGAGTGTGAGAGGCAGGAGGAGGTCCGATCCTCTCATCTTATCCAAATTGGATCGGGTCCTTTTGGACCGGTTCGGATCAGATCGGATGATCCAGATGTGAGGATAAGAAATTGGACAATTGTATCCAATTTCCCCCGGATTGGGTCTGGATCATGGATCGGACCCAATCCAGTGCACACCCCTAGTATTTTTATTCCACTCCTCAGCCAAAAAAAGCCTCCCAGAGTGGCTTACAATCAGTCAGGAAAAAAAGGCAGCCCCTGCTTACAATCTGAAAAGACACAACACACAAGGAAAAGGGGATGAGCAGGGAAGAGGGGAAAAATGAAGTAGACTTTTGGCGAGGCTCATGTACCAAAATGACAATCCTATCCCTGTTGAGTTTGTATTCATGTTTATATGTGTTCGCTGCATTAAATAGAACCCAGGTAAGTTAGGGTTAATTGTATGGCAGAGAGTGGGTGAAAGCTGGGAGGGGCTTGAAGTGTGTGAAGAGAGTTTATATAAGGAGAGAGCAGACAGTAAGTCAGTTAAGAGACAGGAGATGGGGAATAATGCTTTAGGGATTGATGAAGCTACAACTAGCTATTGGGAGCTAGGAGGGGTACAGTAGGCAGAGTGAGACCAAAAACTGAGTGATTAATTATAAGATATAGCACCCCTTGTATTAAATAAATATTAATTTCTTTGGTTTTAAAATTTAAAAAATCCCACATGTTGCTCATCTTTCTGCCCTCCTGACACCGGCTAGATTAATGATAGCTAAGAATTGGAAAATACAAGGGAATTATAGTATAGAAGAATGGTATAAAGGGGTGTGGGATATTGCAATTAATGATAGATTAACATGTAAAATTAAAGTTAGGATGGGAATATCCAAAAAGAATGATTTTGAAAGTTTTTGGGGACCATTTATAGAATATGTTTTAATAAAGGGGAGAGGATGTACACCTTCAAAAGAATCGTTGCAATTCTGGGAAAATGTATAATATATTAGAGCAATGAAGGTCTCAGGGGTAGGGGAGCATGGGGGGATGTTAAGGTTCTGTTTATGTATTATGTTTATTATATGTTTATTATATGTTGAAATAATAAAATTTTTTAAAAAATAGGGAACATATTTCCTGAGTACTTCTCCTTTTTGGGTAAATGGAACCCATTAGGCATATTGTGCATATCTTGTACCTAGAGAATAGAAGGGCTGAAGCATGTACATCGGTGGAGACAACTGACCCAAAGCAGAAGTAGGGGCTCTCCCTGCAAATCCTCTGCCCTATTGACTGGACTTGCAAGTCAATCTAGGCTATGTCTACACCAGGGATTTATCCCAGGGGCGTCCCTAGGTCATCCCTGTGCATCCACATGATGCACAGGGGATCCCGGGGTCAACCGGGGACAACCTAGGGATGACCCCAGGATAACCCTGGGAGAATGGAAACCCATTTCAGGTCCCAGGAGCAGCGCAGGGTAGCTCTGTGCCCACAGTGGTGGGGGGGCAGCAATTCAGCTTTTCCCAAGATGGCGGGGTAGGTGGACACAGAGTTAGGCAGGGGGTCCCTTACTGTTTTTGCTCCATGATAGGGCACCTCTTCCTTTTTAAAAAATGGCAGCCACGATGTCCCTTTCCTGCTGTCTAGACACTGGGGGAAGATCGCGGAAGCAGGTAAGTCCACTATCCTCCCCCTCCCTCCCTTTACACCCTTAGGTGTAAACATGGCCCTAGATTCAACACTGGTGATGAGACAGCATCCTCCATTGCACCAGAGAGCTGCAGATTAGCTTAGAGGGGTCAGAGCGAGCCATGTGATGCACACAGTTCTGTCCTCCAACACCTCACCACCACTCCCTGGCCCCTAGCATCTTCTACTTGATGTGGACACTTCTCTTTACCTAATGCTAGGGCTGACTCTGGTCCTTTCCACACCAGGCTGTTTGCCTGGGATGGCCCCAGGCTGATCCCTGTGTGCTGATGGTGTGCATTAGGTACTTCCGGGATCGCCTTCCCTCACTCCTCCCCTCTACACCCCTATGGTGTAGAAAGGGCCTCTGTTTCTGCCAAAAGCACAGAAGTCTGGAGGGTGGAAACAATGGAGACAATTATGTTTGGGATGGAGTCCGTAAGTGTGTCCTCCACCCCACATCTTTGAATGTGTGGATTAAATGTCTGAATAAGGCTAGAAAAAAAATCCCCGTATGTCTAATAAAAGACAGACATGTAGTCCTCCTACGTGAAGATAATCTCACAATAACTGACTTGCTCAGAAGTGGTTTCAAGGTTATTCTCGCCTATACCATTTCAATAGTTGCATGCAAAATATTTTTTTCTGTTTTGTTTCACTAATACCAAGGTGATGCTGAGGAAAAAAAATCACAGATGACATGATCCTGCTGTGATCGAAGATTTAAAGCATGATCACTCAATTGCTTTTCTTTTGCCAATAAGATTTGCCTCAAACTGACCAAGCAGGACAGTTTTGTTGATTTTTATTTTTCATTTCCTAGACCATCATCAGAATGTTACCAATGACAAACCTAAGGATGCGTAAGCAGGCAGGAAGGCAAGTAAAAATTATTCTGGGCTACTGACATCTGTGCAGGCTTGATAACATCATTGTGCGTCACTGTCTTGTGTCTCTCCAGTAGCTTGAATTTCAGGCAGTTGCCTCATCAGCAACAGTTTGGGGTGTTTGATTTTTAGACTGAAGAAGGTTCCTCATGGGTTGAGAATCTGTGCCATTTGGAATGGGGGGCTGTTATTTTCTCTTTTTTTTAAAAAAAAGGTTAATGGAAATATTGCTGGAAGCATGGGGTAATAAAATGTTTAATAAGGTGTATGCTCTTCTTAATGGAAAATATAGCCTAATCTATAGCTGCGTGCTACCTCTGATGGAAGACAGGCAGTTTAATTTATTATCTTATAGCAGCAGTGCCATTTCAGATTTCAAGAGGGAGGGCAAAGAGATTTGCAGGGTGGGGGTGGAGATGTGAGGAGCAAGATATAATGCATTCAAGGTTACATTGCAAAAAGAATGTGTGGTTTAAGTTGTGGTTATGTCCTCTTGTGCATTTTAAAGAAACCATAGCAGTGTTATGAACACAGGATGAATGGTGTTTTGAGCCTGGCGTGGGGGGTGTTGCAAAGGGATTTGTGCCTTTGGCATGCATGGATCCATTCAGTTGTTGGTAAGGACTGAACCCTATCCCCACAAATAGGTTTGGCACCTTGGATCCTTTAGAGTTGTGGCTGATTGCAACCAAGAAGGGACTCACAGCTCCACCAAAATCGGAGCCACCAGCCTCCCTGGGGCTGGCCATGTGTCCTGTTTTACAGGGGATGGCCCTCTATTTGAAAGACTGTCCAAGGGCAATCCTCTATTTTAAATGTGTGCTTTATGTGAAGGCTTAGTCCAAGTCCAGTTTAAAGATAAAGACGCCTAAAGGAGCAATCTTATGCATGTTTAGACAGAAAAAAGTCCTACAACTCCCAGCATAGCTGGCTGGGGCATGCTGGGAATTGTAGGACTTTTTCCTGTCTAAACATGCATAGGATTGTGCCCTAATTAGGAAGAACATTAGGGGCCCGGAAGCTGCCCATCAGAGTTTAGTTTCTGGAGAGCAAACTGAGCAGGCCCACAGCTCATCTGGTCACCATCTCCCCCGCTACAGTGGGATGTACATTTCCACTGAAATTATAATCATTCTTTCTAAATCTGCATCTCTCCCTATAAATTAGCACATGAACATTTCACACAAATCTCTGTCTTCTTCAATCATTCACTCATGAAATTTCTATACCGCCCAATAGCCAAAGCTCTTTGGACGGTTCACAGCACAATAAGACATCATGTCAAGCCTTTAACATCCCAAAATTTAAAACAGTTTTAAAAGAAGTTGAAAACAATTGAGACTAAAAATACCAGGACTTGATTTTATGCTGTCAAATGCCTGGTGTCTGATGTCTGCCCACCCATGGTCTGAAGGCAGATAATGCAGCAACCTTACTGAAGATGATCAGGTTTTGGTCTGTCAATGAGCATCTTTCCTGAGGTCCTTCTATGAAAGGCAGGATATAAATGTAACAAAATAACACACATGCACACAAGTAGGATTCTTTGTCCAATGATTGATTGATTGATTGATTGATTGATTGATTGATTTCCAAGGCGGTGTCCAAAATGAGAGAGTACAACAAAAACTACACAAAAGCCTTCAAACCCCTCTGCCATTTCTAAGTTGAACTTGTTTCCTTCTCAGCTGCATCACTATTTCTGCTGGGTTAGAGCAGCAAAGGAAAACACAATCTCTTTTTTTCTGTACAGTGGCTGGTTTGAGAGGCTGCCATAGCAGAATCCCACAGGGAAGATGCCCTCTGGTGGAACCAGCCAGCAGATTTCCCCAATACATCCTTAATATATATATTTTTAATGTATTTGTTATCTCTGCTTGAACCTAGAAGAACTTCTAAGCTAAACTGAGGCCAGATTCCCATGTGATTATATTTTGCAATGGCATTCATAAGAAATTTTCTTTCCTCCTGTGTTACCGTAAATAATTGGCTCTGCTTTCAGCAAACTTTAAATGTTTGTTTTGCGGTAAAAGTATTGAGTTAAAGAAATAATTGGATGTTGGGTCCCTTGGTTTCTATTTCTATGTGGCCAAGACACATGTAACTAATTAGGTCCATGTGAATCCAGTTCACCACTGATGACCAAAAAAACAAATTTAAAAAAATTGCAACAGGGGTGCTTCTAGAGGAGGCTTTTATTGTGCAATCACCCTGCCGCCTTCATGGAATTTTAGTGGGGGGGGGGGAATTGTTCACATGATGATGCCCTTCATTTGTAACCCTTCTGTGTTTTCCCACTGCTTCTTCTGTCTATTTTCTTATCTAAGACAATCCATTAAGTGGGGAAAATTCAATGGCCACTGCAGCTCTAGGAGCTGTCCATCTGGAAGTATCCATGGTAAGAAAACTAGCTGACTGAATTTATCCTGAATTATAGTGAAATAAACTTTGCATTATTCCCTACCATTAACTGTTAAAATCATTTCTAATGGGACATGCGATTAATCTTCAGGGACAACTCTATCCCGGGTGCCTACTCCGAGGGAAGCTCAGAGGATGGCAACACGGGAGAGGGCCTTCTCTGTGGTGGCCCCTCAATTATGGAATGATCTCCCCGATGAGGCCCGCCTGGCGCCAACACTGTTATCTTTTCGGCGCCAGGTCAAAACTTTTATTTTCTCCCAGACATTTTAACAGCTCAAGTTGGATTGACATTGTGGCCAGGCCTAACAGTTAAAATGTTTTAAAGTGTTTTAATGACAGCTGTTTTATATTTATGGTTTTAAATTTTGTATATTGTCTTTTTAATGCTCAATCTTTTTAATTTTTGTAAACCGCCCAGAGAGCTTCGCTATGGGGCGGTATATAAGTGTAATAAATCATCATCATCATCCGTGGTCAACTCACTGGGTCTGTTCAGATAACACACTAAGCCATGGTTAGGCCACTAACCCTTTTGCAGCAAATGGTTAGTGAGTGTGTTTAAACTGTGGTTATGTAGCCACCATGGTTAGGAATGAGTCACACTATACTCTAAGTCATAATTCACACAACACGTCAAGCCATAATGTTTAGCTCAAAATGCTTAACCACCATGGCTTAGCATGTCATCTGAACAGGGTGACTGGCTATTACAATCGGAAATGGCAAATTTTAGATTGTAAACCCCTTTGGGTAGATACCTGCCATGCCAATTCTTTATAAAGTGCCATGAACATAGATGGTGTCAGCAATAATAATAATAATAATAATAATGTTAAAATATTTATTTATAACCTGCCTCTCCCTATGCAACGAGACAGGGAACAACAATAAATATAAACACAAGAACCACAAAATAGATAAAATATGAAAAATCATTAAAAAAACAAAATAGATAAAATATGAAAAATCATTATAAATCATTATAAATCATTAAAAACATCTTAAAATTCAACTGGGTAGGCCTGCCGGAAGAGATCAGTCTTCACGGCTCTCTTAAATTCATGAAGATTGCAAATTTGTCAAATCTCCTCCAGCAGGCCATTCCACAGTCTGTGAGCGGCAGAAGAGAAGGTCCTATGGGTGACACTCGTCAGCCTGGTTCTGGCTGATTGGAGTAAATTCTTCCCAGAGGACCTGAGTGTGCGAGGCGGATTATATGGGAGAAGGCGATCCTGCAGGTAACCTGGACCCAAACAATGTAGGGCTTTAAAGGTAATAACCAACATTTTATACTTTGCCTGGCAGCTAATGAAGTGATTTTAAATTTGGGGTAATGTGGTCACCCCTAGGTGTACCGCTGCCATATTTTGAACTAGTTTAAGTTTCCGGACTAGGCACAAAGATAGCCCTATGTACAGCGCATTGCAGAAATTGAGCCTCGAAGTTACCAGTGCGTGCACTACCATCTTTAGGTCTTCCAACTCTAGGAAGGGGCACAGCTGGCATATCACCCGAAGTTGATAGTGGGCTCTCCTGGTTGTCACATCTATCTGGGCTGTCATTTGGAGCGATGGGTCCAGGAGTACCCCCAGGCTGCGAACGAAGTATTTCAGGGGGGGGGGGTGTAACCCCATCCAGAACTAGTTGACATACCTCCAAACCCAGGTTGGGGCCTTTGACAGCAAACACCTCCGTCTTGTCTGAATTCAGCTTCAGTTTGTTTTTCCTCACCCAGCCCATTACCGCCTCCAAGCATTCATTCAGAGGAGACACACTATCCTTAGCTGACGATGTTGTCGAAGGCATAGAGAAATATATTTGGGTGTTATCAGCATATTGATAGCACTCTGCCCCATGCCTCTGGATGATCTCTCCCATTGGTCTCATATAAATGTTAAACAGCATTGGGGAAAGGATGGCACCTTGTGGTACACCACATAGCAGCTACTTCTTTGAAGAGCAGCTATCCACAAGCATCACCATCTGGAACCTGCCCCTGATTCTCAATTCCCCCAGGCACTGAGAGCTGCTGAGAGGTCCAGTAGTACCAACAGGGACACACTCCCCCTGTCAATACTCAAGCGTAGATCATCCACTGAGGTGACCAAAGCAGTCTGAACTCCGTATCCTGCCCTGAAGCCAGTTTGAAATGGGTCTAGAAAATCAGTGTCATCCAAAACTGCTTGGAGTTGGAAGCCAACCACCCTCTTGAACACATTGCCCAAAAATTGAAGATTTGATACTGGCCTGTAGTTATTAAGCTCCAGAGGGATCAGGGAGGGCTTGTTTAGAAGCGGCCGTACCACTGCTTCTTTTAAACATGATGGAAAACTCCCCTCCCTGAGAGATGCATTAATAATACATTGTAATTGTGATCTAACTGCATCTCCTCCCTAGGCAACCAGCCAAGAAGGACAGGGATCGAGAGGGCAAGTCATCCTCCTCACTCGTCCAAGCAGCTTGTCCATGTCCTCGGTAACCAACTGAAACTGATCAAGTGTAAACCTACTCGCGGCGTCACTGGACACTCCATTGTCAGCCTCTGCTATAATGATGGCATCTAAGTCGGCTCTTATCCGAGAGATTTTATCTGTGAAATGATTGTTCAAGGCATCACAGTGAACTACCGAAGGCTCTAAGGTCTGATTCAGGGGGGAAGGTGCCCGGGTTAGACCCCTCACCACCCTGAACAGTTCTGCTGGATGCGAATTCGCAGATGCTATGCATGCAGAGAAGAAAGCTTTCTTCGCTGCACATATTGCCACCCCATAGGAATGGAGATGTTCTCTATGTCGTGTCTTGTCGGATACAAGTTGAGTTTTCCACCATTGGCGCTCCAGTTGTCGTCCTTCCTGCGTCAACTCCCTGAGATCTTCAGTATACTAAGGTGCCCGATTAGAAGCAGATCGGAGAGGATGTTTGGGGGTGATCATGTCGATAGCCCTAGTTAGGTCTTGATTCCATCTGTTAACCAGGTCTTCTACAGGATCGTCGACGATACCAGCCATAGCACCCTCTAAGGCTTTCTGGAATCCAAGAGGATCCATCAGCCTTCAAGGGCGGACCATCTTAATTGGTCCGCCACCCCTGCATGGGTGGGTGGTAGCTGTGATACTAACCCTGACCAGAAAATGGTCTGTCCATAACAACACAGAGGTATAATGATAATGACAGAAATAAATGGTCCTATATCCTAAGTACGCATGCTAAAGGCACACAGCTCTTTTCTTAAAAGAAAAAAGTACACTTTGGCTGTCTCTTTTGTACTGATAATACTGCTATACTAAGGGACCAATCCTGTGGTCCCTGGGAAAGCATCACAGGGACCATTTGAAGGGTCAGATTCCCCCCTCCAAGTTTGGTGTTGAAGGAAGTTGGAGATGGAGATACAACACGCCCCCCTCTCATGCATTCCTTGCAGCCAGCATGGAAAGAACTGCACTGGCTGCCCTCCAAGGTCAGAAAGCAACCTCAGAGTAGAGAGAAAGGTGTGTTCCCAGTGGAAGCTGGTGGCTCTGATTTTGGTGAAGCTGGGAATCCAGTTTGGGTTTCAATCAGAACCAACTAGAACTTTAACAGATCTATCAAAGGTGCTGAGACCCATCCCAAAGATAGGTTCAGCACCTTGAATAGTTCCTTTAGAGTTCTGGCTGGTTCTGACTGAAACAAAGAATGGATTCACAACCCCACCAAAATCAGAGCCGCTAGCTTCCATTGAATCCTCTGAGGCAGGGAGGGGAGTAGATCAGAGAGGCCAGGATACAAGATATCCTGAGGCCTCTCCAGCTTCCTTCCCTCCCCTTCTGGAGAGCTCTCACTAGGCAGGCTTAGAAGCTCATCTAGCAAAACACACTAAAGACAGAGGATGGGAGGCAAAGATACCTCCCCCATTCCTCCCACCCTGCCAGCATCATCCTGGCAGGGCTTTGGGTGCTTGGAAGCCTCCAATTTCAGGAGCTTCAGATCAATGAGGGCACAAACCATAATAATTGTTTTGAGATGTAAGGTTCTTTAAAAAAAAATCACAAGTGCTCTTAAAATACTTTTATTTTTTTAAAAAAATGAAATTGTGAATGTTTCTAAGATCAAGTCATTGGACTTTGCTGGATCTCCTACTTCCATTTCCCCCACTACAAATTTCTTCCCACTCAGAATCTAAAATGGTATCCCTCATCTATGAAAATTGATAGTCCTCACACTTTTCTCTGAAATTGCCATCCTTTGATCACCCACTTTTTAATGAACATCTGCATGACATCATTGACCTGTTGCATTCCCATTTTTATTTATTTATATGGACAGGCAAGTGAGCATCACATGAACCCAGTGACTTTCCTGAACGGACGTCAAATCCTAGAGGAATTTTGTAACCATGTCCATATGAGAAATCAAAGAAAGATGACATCCAACAAGCTAATCAATATTCCCCATCATCCTGGGATGTCTTTACTTTGTGTTTCCTGTGCATTCTTTTCAGACCTAATTTGTGACAATGGTGTGAGAATGGCAAAATACAACTGCAGCACTGGCAGGTTCAGTTCTAATAATGATCATTTTAAAAACTCTGTTAGGCAGCAATCCTATATGCACTTAACAGGACTTACATTTGAGTAGTTCTGTACAAGACTGGTCTGTTCAGGTGTCTAGGGCCCCCTGCGCCTTTCAATTTAACACGACCTCTTTCAGGTTCAGATTATTTTACTGCTTCCTATCAATCCAGGCAGAAAAATAGCCTCTGTGAACAAATCCAGGTAAATATATATATATGGGTGTTCCAGGAGCCACATGTGGGACACCTGATTTAGAGGAGGAGGAGGAGGAGGAGGAGAGAGAGAGAGAGAATAGAGGAGCAGGTGGGAGAATAGAAGCTAGAGAATGCTGCTTTAGTTTCCCCCCCCCCCACACACACACACACACTGACACACACACACACACACACATTTGGCTTTTTGGTCCTACCTACTTTTGGCTTTGATGCCAAAAAAGCCAAAGTCAAAGGGCAGAACAGAAGAGCATAGGAGGCCAAGGTTACAAAATAGAAGTGATACCTTGCATTTATAGAATCACTGTGAGGCAGGACCCCTGGGGTCCGAAATGCGTCAGATTTTGGTTTTTAAATAAACTACATCCTTTTTTCTACCCCTTTGCCTTTGGCTTGTTTGGCATCACTATTGGGTTTTCATTATTTTTTGGCATTTACTTTTGGCTTTGGCCACACCGACTGATGGTCTGCAACCCCTGGAAGGCTGCACATGAATGAATGTGGCCTTTGGGCTGAACAAATTTCTCCACCCCCTGCTCTAACCCTATCCTGATTCCCAACTCCCAATTCTCTAAGCCAGCCTTCCCCAACCTAACATGTGTTGTTGGACTACAACTCCCATAATCAGGAGCTGTCCATACTGGCTGGGAATTATGGGACATGCAGTCCAATACCTTTAGAGGGTGCCAGGTGGGGGGAAGCTTGCTCTAACCCAGTCTGGTTCCCATCTCTCGATTCCCAAGTTCTGGGATAGGTTCCCCACATCTCTCTTTCCTTGTCTTGAAGTGACCCCAAACTGGGAAAGCCTGATTTAGTGTGTGGTCTTTTCGTAATACCTTTCTTCCTAGAATCTTCAACACCATCCCTTCCCCTGCCTTCTAACCAATTTAATGTGCCCCCTGCCCCCCTGCAAGTGTGGAATCATTCCCTTTGGGTTGAAATGAGTTATTTTAACATTCTGGTTTAGAGGTTATTTTGGTCTTCTCAGGCAGCCAGAAATTCACATGAAACTAGTCTCCTAGGAAAACTGACCATGGAAAATTGAGCTTAAAGAGCAATAAAAGAATTTGCTGCTGTCACAAAGAAATCCACAGGAGGATTTATATCTTGCTTGTGGGGGGGGGAACCCCCTCCAGAGGAATCCTCATCTTGGGCAAAGGGCAGGCTGAGTTGGAGCAGAGAGACTGAGAATCTCCATGTACATCAATGGAGCACAAGATCCCTGTGGTACAGGAAGAGTCTTCTTATATTGATTTATGATGATTCTTCAACATAGGCCCTGAAATTGCTGTGAATGTGCAGCCAGCTATGAAAGCTCACAAAATCGTATACACTGGCAAATTCTCTTTTTTTCCTCCTTTGGGGAGGGTCTTTAGCAAAAAAACAACAACCCACACATGGTTTGGTCAAAAGCATTCAGTGTGTGTCACTGACTACTTTCCTGGCTCCAGGAAAACAACAGAAATGTGGAAGAGATGAGGATCAACTTTCTGGTTCATCTGCCTAGCTCCTAGGGCCAAACTGTGCATGATGTTAAACGCACCCCTTGGAGACAGTTGTGTGAATCTATTAAAAAGGTCCTGGGGGAACCAAACCAGGATCATGGTGTACAGGGAATGGGGGCTAATGCATCATTGCATGATGGTGTGGTTTTCACTGCCTTGAAGGAGGGTGTGACCACTCCTGAAAAAAACAAACCCTCCTTTTATCCAGAGATTTATATTTACTGTCGCCCAGTCACAAATACTAGGGCTGTAGTCCACCTTGGATCTGAATCCAGTTTGGGCCTGGATCAGATGTTGTGGGTTCCCAAGTGTGAGTCCAACTGGAACTTGATCAGGAGGTCCCTGCACAGCCCTAACAAATATCCCATTTTGGGGTAAGGTGCTCAAGAGAGTGTTGGCATCTCAGCTGCAGGCATACTTGGATGAAACTAATTATTTGATCCATTCCAGTCTAGGTTCAGGCCTGGTTTGGGGATGGAATTGGTCTTAATCACTCTAATGGATGACCTTCTTAAGGAGAGGGACAGGGGTAGTGCAACCCTGTTAATTCTTCTTAGATTCTCAGTGTTTCTTGATACCATTGTTCACAATGTTCTCCTGGACTGGTTGCATGAGTTGTGGGCACCTTTCTGTGGTGGTTTGACTCTTACTTTCAGGGTCTGTTCCAGAGGATCACATTGGGTGACTGTGCCTCTGCCCCCTGGCAGTTCAACTATGGGGTGCCACAGGGCACTAGTCAGTCCCCAATGTTGTTTGACATTTATATGAAACCATTGGGAGCACACATGAGAAAATTTGGGACAAGTTATCGTCACTATGCTGATGACAACCAGCTCCATTTCTCTGTGACACCTGAATTGAGAGTGGCTGTGCATGTTCTGAACCAATGCAGTCATGAATGCAGTCATGGGCTGGATGAGAGCTGGTAAACTGAAACAAAACCCGATAAAACAGAGACCCTATGGGTGGGTGGTTCCCAGCTCTGGGAATTGGGCTGTTTCCCTGTCCTAGATAGGTTTGTACCCCCTGTGAAGAAACAGGTCCTACTCTGGAAATGCTCCTAATGTAGAAATAACTTTGCCATCTTTGGATGTTGTAAGGATGGGTGAACTCGCCCATGTCTGATTCTTTGGATGCTCATCCCTCCACTGATGCCATCCATCCCCATTCATAGGGCCATGCAAGCTTCTTTTGAGGCAGCCATCCACCCTCACTCCAGAAATTATGTATTTCCCCCTGTTGCATAAATGGGGGCTTTATGGCCATCATTTACACCATGGGGAAATACATAATTTCCTGAGCCTCCATTGTGGAGCACAGTGGAGGCTCCGGATGAGTCCGGATGAGTCTGCTGAACACTTGGAGCACAGGTCCTCGAATGCATCACAGGTGCCCAACTGGGTCTGGGTGGGGGCAGATGCAGCAGAGTCCTTCAGACTCCTGGAATAAGTCGAACACCTGTGGCATCACTAGGTATGTGAGTGTAATTGTGGAAAATCCATGTATAATGAGATGGAAGTAACTTGCTCATCCTGTTCCACATGCCCAGTATTGTATTTGAAGTTACTTTCTGCCACATCAGTAATTGGAACAAATTATGAAAGCCTAAGTACTAACTGGACATATTTTCTAAATAGATGCAGACTTGACGTTCTAATTTCACGATGACTATTCTCCCTTTCTAAGAACATTTGGGTATGCTCAAAGCATGACAAAGCTCTTATGTTCTGAGAAAGTTGTTTTTAGAGCTTTATTTTTAACCCAGACTTTTGTATATAAAAGCCCAGGACAAAGCTCAGAGACTTCTGTTTTCTGACTCCTAGCTGAGCAGAGAAAAGAAGAGGAAGCTGCCCAGCTGGACTAGAAGAAATATAAGGAAGAGAGCTCCCAGAGAGAGAGAGAGAGAGAGAGCAGAGCAAGCAGGGAGAGCAAACAGGAGTTTGTCAGGGGGAGTGTAGTGTCGTGGAAGAGGAGACCAACGCAAAGAGGAGAGAGGCCTCAAGTAAATCCAGGAGGTTGCCTATTCAGGGCTCCTATGTGCTCCTGAGTGCTGATTTAAGGGGTGTGTCCTGAAAGCTACTGCTGAAAGCTGCTAAAAGCTTCTGCTGGGCCTGGAAGGGTGTGGCCTGATGGCCTGATTGCTCTCAGCAACTGAGTGGGCGGGGAGATTCATTCTGTTTCCTGACTCCTAGCTGAGCAGAGCAGAGAAGAGGAAGCTGCCCCAGCTGGACTAGAAGGAATATAAGGAAGACAGCTCCCAGAGAGCGAGCAATCAGAGTGAGCAAACAGGGGTTTATCAGGGGGAGTTCAGCAGGGGAGGTCAAGGGGGAGGTTGTGATGTTCTACTGTTTGTAGTTGTAAATATATTGCAAGGTTTATTGTTTGTGATATGCATTTGTTTATATCTTTAAAAGGAGTTGAGAACAATAACAGGTAAATAACTAGGCCAAAATGTACTTACTCTTTGTGGTTATAGGTCTTAGTAAGTATAGAGTGATTGGTTAGTTGTGGGAGAGTGCCTGGATTGGCTGGCTGTGTGCCCAAATGGAAGGTGAGTGTTGATTGGCTAGTTGGTTGGAGTGCCTAGATTAGCTAGCTGTGTAAGAGTGGGAGGAGCTAGAGAGCGAGTATAGTGTATATATGTGTATGACAGAGAGAGCTGACAGGGTTGATTGGGGGGAGATTTGAGAGTATTGAGAGAGAGAGAGAGAGAGAGAGAGAGAGAGAGAGAGAGTCTGAAGCAGGATTATTGGATGAGAAGAGTGTTTGATTGAGAGATTGAGTTAAGATTTTAGAGCATAGATTAAATAAGAAACAGTTTGTTAAAGTATAAGAGTTCTGACTGAAACCAATAAGCATTAAAACCTTGTAACCAATACGCAATTGAACTGAAATAACCATTAAGCTTGTTGACACGTAACTTCTTATTAAGAAATTATTGTTAATAGACTCTCCTGGTGTGGTCTGTGGGTGTACCTGAGAAGGTACTAGTGGCAGTGGAACAAAGGAGTTATCTAGAGGCCAGGTTGCTGAGCTGTGGTGCTGTGGAGCCGAAATAGTAAAAGCGAGACAGGAGCAGCAGCAGCAAGTAGTCGAGGATAACCTCACAGTGGTCCTTAACAAAATTCCAACACAATCAGAAGGCAGAAACAAAACAGAAATAGAGACTGTGGACGGAAAGGAGTCTCTAGTGGTGGTGACCTGCAAAGTGTGTGCAATGTTCATGTTTCTGCCTGAGATCAACATGGCATACACCTGCAACAAGTGCAAGCTGGTTGCACTATTGGAAGAAAAAGTGAAAGCACTTGAGTGGCAAGTGTCCACCCTCCAAGGATAAGAGAAAGTGAAGAGTTCTTAGACTGAACGGTGGAACTGCAACAGCAACAAGAAGCACAAGAGATTGAAGAGCAACAGCAAGCCGAAGCAGAAGTGGAGAATGCTGAGATGAGGAAAGCCAACGAAGAGGGAACTCCTTGGAAAAGGGTGACAGTTAGGAGCAGAAGAACTAGAAGACACTCTGCACAAGTGGCTGTTAGAGTTATGCAACCGCTTTCAGCTACTGGAGGATGAGACTGGAGGATAGCCTGCAGAGGAAGAATTACAGGAAACCCTTTGCAACAGTGAGCAAGAGGCAGAAAGTCAGTCGACCAAGAAGAAGAGAAGAGTAGTCATTGTGGGAGACGCCCTGCTGCATGGGATTGAAACTCAAGTATGTCACGAAGACCCATGGACTTGCCAGATATGCTGTCTCCCTGGAGCAAAGATTACAGATATGACTGAAGGGTTGCCAAAGCTCACCAAGCCCATTGACACATATCCTTTTCTTCTCATCCATGTGGGAACAAATGATATTGCCAAGCTGAGCTACAACAAAATCACATCAGACTTTGAAGCTCTGGGAAGGAATCTCAAGAACTTTGGGGCCCAGATAGTGTTCTCATCCATCCTCCCGGTTCTTGGAAGAGGAATAGAAAGGGAAAGAAAAATAAGCCAAGGGAACAACTGGCTACAAAGGTGGTGCTGACATGAGGGGTTCAGATTCTGGGACCATGGGCTATGCTACTTGGAAGATGGACTGCTGGCAAGGGATGGGTTGCACCTCACAAGGGCTGGGAAGAATGTGTTCAGCCACAGCATGAAGAACCTCATCAGGAGGGCTTTAAACTGAATCCTACGAGGGGGGGGGGAGATGTAAACTTTGAGGCAACAACGGATGAAGGCTAATGCACCATAACAGAGAGAACAGTTCCAATAGTGCCCCAAAACAGTGTTCACAACAATGTAGGAAAGAAGCCAGACTACAAAGCACATGGGCTTCGATGTCTATATACTAATGCCCAGAGTATGGGAAACAAACAGAATGAACTTGAACTCTTAATACATGAAGGCAAATATGACTTGATAGGTGTAACTGAAACTTGGTGGGATGACTCCCATGACTGGAATATACCAATTGATGGATATAACTTGTTCAAAAAGAACAGAAGAAATAGAAAGGAAGTCGGAGTTGCACTATATGTTAAAAATTAGGGATGTGCATTGGATCGGACCCGATCCACGATCCGAGTCCGGTCCAGTGGGAAATCGGATAAATTATCCGATTTCCGATCCAACAGCTGGCTCCGCCAATCCAGTCCGAACCGATCAGAAAAGGCTCCGAACCGGTTCGGCGGATCGGCGGGCGCCCACCGCCGCTTCCATTGGTGGGCGCCCGCCGATGAAAGTGGACAGCGGGGGGGAGGGGGGGCGCTTACCTTTCCGGCCCGTCCGCTCCCGTCCGGCGCTGGCGGCTACTACCAGCGGGCTCCGCGGCCTGCTCCAGGGTGGCACGCCGGGTGATGTCATCACCCGGCGCCCTACTCTAGAGCAAGCCACAAAGCCGGCTGGCGGTAGCTGCCGGCGCCGGACGGGAGCGAACGGCCCTAAAAGATAAGCAGTGGCGGGGAAGGGGGCTTACCCCCCCGGAGCCGTCCGCTTCTATCCGCGGGCGCCCACGGCGCCAGCGGATGGAAGCGGACAGCCCCAGGGGGGGTAGGGAGCGCGGGAGAGGGGGCTTACCTGCCAGAGCCATCCACAGCGGACGGCCCCGTGGGGGGAGGGAGGCCCCCCCTCACCCACCCGCCGCCATTTTTTCCTCATAGACTTGCATTGTAATGCAAGTCTATGGGGAAAAAAATGGCGGCCGATCCAAAAATGTACGATTTTTGGATCGGGATCGGACTCGATCCGGTCCGGGGGGCCTCCGATTTTGTCCGAACCGATCCATGACAAAATTGGAGGTCCCGATCCGGGTCCCGATCCGATCCGGGGGGTCCGTGCACACCCCTATTAAAAATACTTATCCCTGCACAGAAATACAAGAGGATGAGCCTGGGAGCCCCATCAAGAGCCTCAGATTAAAATAAATGGGGAAAGGAATAAAAAGAGCATGATAGTCAGAGTCTACTACCGACCACCCAATCAAGGAGAAGATGAGGACGAAGCTTTTGAAAAGCATATTGCCAGCGTTTCAAGGAAATCTGATGTAATAGTAATGGGGGACTTCAATTACCCCAATATCTGTTGGGAGACAAATTCTGCCAAAAGTGATCCCTCCAAGGAATTCCTGACATGTGTGGCTGATAACTTTCTCCTACAGAAAGTAGAGCAAGGAACAAGAGGAACAGCTATCCTTGACTTGATACTGACCAATAGGGATGACTTAGTGGATAAAGTGGCAGTTACTGGAACTATGGGGGAAAGTGACCACGTCGTACTTGAGTTCTTGATTTTAAAGGAAGCAAAAGCTGAATGTTGCCATACGCGTACTCTGGATTTCAGGAAAGCCAATTTTAATAAATTCAGAACTATGATAAGTAAGGTCCCATGGCAAGTGACCCTAATGCGAAAAGGAGTCCAAGATGGGTGGGAGGAAATTTTAAAGGTACAATTACAAACAATTCCAACAAGGGAAAAAGATAGAAGACAACAGAAGAAACCCATGTGTCTCCACAAAAAGCTTAGAGATTACCTGAAAATAAAAAGGATACATATAGGAAGTGGAAGGCAGGCCAGGCTACAAAAGAAGAGTACAAACAAGTAGCACAGAAGTGATAGAATGGTATCTGGAAGGCTAAAGCTGAGAAGGAGCTGAGACTAGTGAGGGATGCTAAAAGCAATAAAAATGCTTTCTTTAGATATGTGAATAGTAAAAGACAGAGGAAAGAAATGGTGGTTAAACTGCTTCATGAGGATGGCAAATTGGTAACAGATGACAAAGAAAAGGCCGAAGTGCTCAATTCCTACTTTGGCTCAGTCTTCTCTCAAAAGCAGGTCTATGACCCCCCCTGGAAAAAGTGAAGTACAAGCTGAAGGGGAAGGACTGCAGTTTGAGATTGATAAACAAATGGTCAAGGAACACCTAATTTCTTTGAACGAGTTCAAACCTCCAGGGCCAGACGAACTGCATCCTAGAGTAATAAAGGAGCTGGCAGAAGAACTCTCAGTACCACTGTCTATTATCTTTGCAAAATCATGGAAGACGGGTGAAGTGCCAGATGACGGAAGGAGGGCTGATGTCCCTATCTTCAAAAAGGGCAAAAAGGAGGAACCTGGGAACTACAGACCAGTCAGTCTGACTGCTTATCAAATTTGCTCATCAAAGGGAATGCTTATTAAATCTGCAGATGACACAAAATTGGGTGGGATCGCCAATACCCTGGAAGACAGAAACAAACACCAAAGTGATCTTGATAGACTGGAGCACTGGGCTGAAAACAACAGAATGAAATTTAATAGGGATAAATGCCAAGTTCTACACCTAGGAAAAAGAAACCAAATACACAGTTACAAGATGGGGGATACTAGGCTCAGCAATACTACAAGCGAGAAGGATCTTGGAATTGTTGTAGATCACAAGCTAAATATGAGCCAACAGTGTGATGTGGCTGCAAAAAAAAATAAATGCTATTTTGGGCTACATTAATAGAAGCATAGCTTCCAGATTGCGCAAGGTACTGGTTCCCCTCTATTCGGCACTGGTTAGGCCCCATCTTGAGTATTGTGTCCAGTTCTGGGCACCACACTTCAAGAAGGACACAGAAAAGCTGAAGCGTGTTCAGAGGAGGGAAACAACGATGATCAGGGGTCTGGAAACAAAGCCCTATGAGGAGAGACTAAGGCTGCCTCTACAAGAGAGGTTTAAAACTCTTTCAAGGCGCTTAAAAATTTTTACCTCTACAAGAACGGATTGCAAATCGGGTGTAGAGGCGCGTTATCTCTCCGATTATGCACATTATCGAATGCGTGTTAAACAGCGAGTTTTATTTAGCTCCGGCCGTTAAAGCGCATTTTGACTATGTGAACAAGCGCTTATGCGCATTAACTACTTGTAAAGCACATTTTGGTCATCCATTAATACACTTCGCCACCTGTCGCCGCCTCTCGTGCAGAGGGATTAGGCGTAAATGCGCTTCAGCAATTATGCGCATAATCGCCTAACCGGGCGCAAAAGCGAATCCTTGTAGAGGGGACCTGAAAGAACTGGGCATGTTTAACCTGGATAAGAGAAGATTGAGAGGAGACATGATAGCACTCTTCAAATACTTGAAAGGTTGTCACACAGAGGAGGGCCAGGATCTTTTCTCGATGATCTCAGAATGCAGGACATGGAATAATGGGCTCAAGTTACAGGAAGCCAGATTCCGGCTGGGCATCAGGAAAAACTTCCTGACTGTTAGAGCAATACGGCAATGGAACCAATTACCTTGGGAGGTCGTGGGCTTTCCCACATTTGAGGCCTTCAAGAGGCAGCTGAACAGCCATCTGTCAGGGATGCTTTAAGGTAGATTCCTGCATTGAGCAGGGGGTTGGACTCGATGGCCTTATAGGCTCCTTCCAACTCTACTATTCTAGGATTCTAGGACTTCCTTGAAGAGAGCCTAAAGATTAACAGAAGCCAAGTCACCACACAGTACACTTCGTCTTAATTTCTGAAAATGATTTATTTCCCTCTCATTGCCATGGTAACATCGTTATTGGTCATGGATCAAGCAGATGGGAGGATGGGAAGCGAAGGGTCCAGACATAAACAACAGTAGTGGAATCTCCGCATTACCGCGCCTGTCACAATCTCCTTTTTTATACATGCCCTGCTACTTAGCACTGGCATTTATTTTGCTGTCGTTCTGCAATAAAAAGAAGTGGGGAGCATCACTGAGGAAGCCAACAGAGTACATACATGTTCCTGACCAGGTATAGTACGTTTATAAACTGGCCCCTTGTAGAAAGAGCTATGCATTTAAATACCCTATGGCTATCAGACCGTCACAAAATGTTTGTTGAGACATGGCAGAAAGGTCAGGCTAGATAGATACATCGGCACCTGTCAACTGTTTTAATGGTCAGGTAATTATAAAGCAAATATAGGGCTTGTTGAGGTAATTGGGTTGCCCAGACATAATCCCAACATTTTTTCCTATTCAGAGACAATGCAGGTAGTAAGGGGGGGGGGGGGAGGAGAAGATTCCCCCTTTCACAGTATTTGTGTTCAAGGCTGTTCCTAGGTATTGCAATGGCAATTTCTGCAGTAACCAGGGAAACCAGAGTTCCATTGACAAGCCTTGTTTTCTACACTTTGAGAACACACAAGGTATATAGCAGCCTTCACCATTCTAGTGCTTTCCAGTTCCCATCAGCCCCTGCATGACCAATGGTTAAGGATGATGGGAATGGTGGTCCAAGCAAAGCTGCAGGGCACCAGGTTGGAGAAAGCTGGTATATAGAAGAATAACAACAATGGTTTCCATCGAAGTATGGTGCATTTGCCCTACTTCAAATGGAGGAGTGTCCTCTGTAAAAGAAGACACATGGCCACCCCAATAGGAGGATAACAATTGTGGCATTTGGGGATACCAGACGAATGATGTCTTTGAACCTGTCATCTTAAAGTGTGGAGAATGTGGATAGGGAGACATTTTTCTCCTTCTCTGATAATGCTAGAATCCAGGGACATCCCATGAAGCTGATTGGTGGGAGATTCAAGACAAATAAAAGGAAGCTCTTCTTCATAAAGCACATAGTTAAATTATAGAATTCACTACCACAAGATGTAGTGATGGCCACCAAATTGGATGGTTTAAAAAGGATAAATTCCTGGAAGAGAAAGCTATCAATGGCTACTAGCCCTGATGGTTATGTGCTACCTCCAGTATCAAAGGCAGTAAGCCTATATGCACCAGTTACTAGGGAACATGGGTGGGAAGTGCTGTTGCACTATGTCTTTTTTGTTGGTCCTTGGCTGACAGCTGGTTGGCCACTGTGTGAACAGAGTGCTGGGCTAGATGGACCCTCGGTTTGATCCAGCGTGGTGCTTCTTATGTTCTTATGTTCTTAAACTGAACGAGGGGCAGTTCAGGCTGCCTGAGAATTTGGGTGGAGAATTTGAAGGCACTGGAGCACAAAGCACTAGGGACTAGGGGTGTGCATGGACTCCCCGGATTGTATCAGGACCCGGATCGGGACCTCCAATCTTGTTCCGGATCAGATTGGAACAAAATTGGAGGTCCCCTGGATCGGATCTGACCTGATCCTGATCTGAGAATCGGATGTCCAATTTTCGGATCGGCCGCCATTTTTCCCCATAGACTTGCATTGGGGGAAAGAAAGCTTTCCTCCAATGCAAGTCTATGGGGAAAAAATGGCGGCGCCGGGTGAGTGGGGGCCTAACTCCCCCTCCCTGTCCCTCCCCCCTCACGCTTCTGACCTGCCAGGGCCATCTGCTATTGTCCCCTGGCACCCGCGGGCGCTAGCGGTCAGCAGCGGATGGCCCCAGCAGGTAAGCTCCCTCCTCCCCCTCGCGCTCCTTTTTTGCCGGGGCCGTCCGCTGCCATCCGCTGGCACCCGCAGGTGCCAGCGGACGTCAGCGGATGGGCCCGGCAGGCAATCCCCCCCGCGCTCCTTCTTACCTGCTGTCGAATCTACTGAGAAGTAGGCTTCGTGGCCTAGTCCTCTGTAGAGAGCAAGGCGATGACATTATCACTTGGCACTTTACTGAGGACTAGGCCGCGAAGCCTAGTTCTCGGTAGATTCAAGCAGGTGAAGTGAGTGGACGCCCCGGCAGGTAAGTGGGGGGGCCCTCCCTCCTCCCTCCACGTGCTCCTTACTTGCCGGGGCTGTCCACTGCCATCCGCGGGCATCCGCTGGTGCCCGCGGATGGCAGCGGACGGCCCTGGCAAGTAAGCCCCCCCTTGCGCTCCGCCTTACCTGCAGGGGCCATCTGCTGCTGTCTGCTGGCACCCGCTGGTGCTTGCAGATGGCAGTGGTTGGTCCCGGCAAATAAGCCCCCCCTTACAATCCTCCTCACTAGCCAGGGCTGTTTGGTGCCATCTACTGGTGCCCACTGGCACCCGCGGATGGCAGCGGACAGCCCCGGCAGGTAAGCCCGCTCCCTGCATTCACACTCCTTACCTGCAGGGGCATCCGTGGATGGCCCCAGAAGGTGAGGCACGCGAGTGGGGAGAGGGCATCCAATCCTCCGATCCAACGCAATCTGGATCGGGTCCTTTTCGGATCGGATCATATTGGATCGGCCGATCTAGGTGCACACCCCTACTGGGGACTGCTAGGGATGGGTGAATCAGTCAGTTTTGCTTTTCCCCTCATTCTGACCCATTTGCACCTGCCAAATTTGATAAGTACATCTATTTGCAGTATGGAGAGGACCATGATGTTCCTTCCTGCCATAGTAGCTGCAAGAGATTAAGGAACCTGCCAGGAAAAAAAAATGGGGTGGAAACCCCAAATGAGCACCAATATGCTTGAGGATAGAAGGATTCAAACTTTAACTTTTAAGAGCTAATCACACAAAGCCCTGGGCCTGGATGGACAAATCCATCAATTTTTGTTCCTCTCACATTCGATTTTTTAAAATCTCAAGTAGGGAGGTACAGATTTTTTCATGGATTGTCAACTGTTTTGTTCCATCATCTGCTTATTGACAGGACCAGATTTTTTTCCTATTTACTGAATTTGTGCAAATTCACGCAAAAATGTGCAAATCCACCTAAAATGTGCAAATCCCCTCTCCCCAGTGTACATTTTCATGCTTTCACTTATGTGGAGAATGTGCATATCCATCCAAATTTTCTCCAACCAAATTTGAGTAAAATTCCAGAAAGTTTGTTTTTAATGGTCTGCAAGTCCACAGAATCCATGTGACTCAGCAGAAGCTGCTTCAACCTATGGATTTCACCCACTGTGTGCCTGATAAATGGCCAGGAGAGAACTGGAGGCTGCATGCTTAATACTTATGTAGAAGAGGGGATTGTGGCAGGTGCTATATTTTTTCAGCCCTGCAGCCTGATGGCATCACAAGCTGCACCTGCTGAGATGCTTTCTTTGGTGTTTTGTCTTTCATGAAAAGCTGCCTTGGAGGCTGCTGGGTTGAGTGGAGGGATGGCACAGGGAGGGGCTGCTTAACCCTTTCTGCACCTGTCATTGGTCCATTCAAAATGTTGCTCCAGCTGCTTTTCTCCCCATGGGGGAAAAAAATAAACATGCCTGGGACATGTGATGGCCAGGGAGGCACTTCCAGGGAAGATCCACAACCGCCTTATCCTGTGACCTCCCTGGGTTTAAAGCCAAAGCCACTTGAGAACTACAGATAGAATAGCCACTTCCACATTGCCACAAAAGAGGGATGCTGCATCACCAAAGACAAGGGCGAAAAGAGGAAACAGGTTTGCATAACATTAGCACTTGCTAATTTCTACATATAGATGCACCTTTAGAAATAATACTATAACTAGCCATGCCCATCTTTGGGAAATCCACTTCTTATTTTACTCGACCAAGTTCTGTGGCTCGTATGATTCGATTTGCATTCGAGACCCGAACTGCGAGTTCCCCCCCCCCCCCCAACCTCTGGTAACTTTTTTTCCCCACAGGTTCTGCAATTTGCACAATTGAGCGTACTGTTGTGCATGCTGATTTGGGCAAGTGGGGGGATCCACAGACTGGCATCTTGGGGCTGAGGTGGCAATTTCTGTTGTGGCAATGCAAAAACAAGAAACTTTAGGAAAAAGAAACTGTGCTGCAATTCCTGCCAATGCTGAGCTCTACCTATGCGAAACTGTTGCAGAATTTCTCCTCCTCCTGGAGAAATTTGATGAAATTGCAGTAAACTGCTCCTCCCTTCATCACAAATAGGGTGGAGAATTTTGAGAGGCCATTTTTGCACAGTGTTAGTTTTTATTTCCTCCACAAATTCTGACTGCATTTTTTTTTAGGCTTGCATTAGTAATGGGAATAGCACGGGCATCCGTTTGGGGCTCGAGACCTGGTGAGAAATTGCCAGCTCAGGCCCCTAGATGGCAGCCTGTAGATCCCCAAGCTCACCCAACTTGTCATGCGATGACTCATGCAAACTTGCACTTTTCTGCTGTTCCACAACCCCTTGTGCACGAAGGTTGACAGGTGGCTGGAACAAGAAGTGTGCTAATGAATTTGGAAAACATGAAACCCAGCATATATATATATATATATATATATATATATTCCACGACTCATAATAACTTCCTAGTTTTAGAAGTAGTTCTGAACTAGTATTAGCAAATTCAATTCTATTGAATGTGGGCTTGCTCAAGACTAGGGTTCTAATTCCCAATTTAGGAGCTGACTGTCTATTGTCAGCTCTAGCTTATGCAGGGCCCTTGAGCAAGATGCCTTCAGTGGGAGCTCCTCTATCCTCATCACAGTCAGAACTATCCATTCATTTGCCTGCTCCCTCTAGGCTCAATCTGCAACACTATCCAGAAGGAAAGGACAAGGGAAGTGGTGGCTTCTGCTTTCTTAACTTACTCTTATCACGCTTCATATATTGGAGAGGATAGATGAACAGGGGGAGACATTGAGGAAGAAGAAGGACTGGGTCAGAGAGCTGGCAGTGGACACCTGCAAGGGCAAGGGCCCAACAATGCCAACCCCCCATGCCAGTTCTATAATTGTTCCTCTTTAGGTTCTAAATTGGCAGTGCCTGCTTTTGTGAATTGGTCAATCTGTCCGTGTTACATTAGATTTGGCTCTGCATACAGATATAACACGCTAATACCTTTTGCATTTCATGGCCTTTTGGATCCACTATTTCGTGATGACAAACATTTCTCTCCATATCCATGTTTATATGACACTTCATGTATTTGTCAATGTAAGTTCTAGCCCATGATAGTTTATGTCACAACAAGTGGGTTAATCTGGAGCAGCTTTCCCCAACTGAGCATCTTCTAGATGTCTTCGACTACACCCCCATCATCCCCAAACAGCATACTGACTGGGGATAATGTGGGTGGTAGTCCAAAACATCTTAAAGGCATCAGGTTGGGGAAGGCTGCTCCGGAAAACTCTGTTATTTTTGTCATCGCAGAGAAATGTGTCCACCCTCCTACCTTGCCAGTGATGTTAATGTCTATTGTGTTTTAAGATAACAGCCTAATCTACTAAGTGGATATATATTCTGTTTGGTATGTGAGCTCATCTGTGCTTCATATTATCAGCTTGTTAAATAGCAACATGTGTGGGGTTTGGGGGTTGTTGGAGAGTCCAATACACCTTATAATTTTGTGTTCCTGACAGAGTGTAAATCAGATCCTCCCACAATGGCAGGTAATATGCAGCAGATGAAATATTTGCAGTAAAGGGATTACACAAAGGGATGTTCCTATCCAAGAGTTCCTCTGGGGCCATAAACACTGGAATGTGTACATTTCATAGTGATGAAGATCCAGAAGATGTTGCAAAAAACCCACAATGAGGAAAGGAGGAATAGTTTGGCCTGTGATTCATGCATTTCAAGTCCACAAGCGTATTGAAGCACATCTGGAATTCTGGACTAAAGGCAGAGTCCCTCTGTGTGTGATCACACCAATGACTCCCCAGGATATATCCTAGGAGGAATAGCTGGTGCCATTTGTATCAGGTCCCAAGTGGAGTTGTCAATCAAGGTTCAGATGGGTTGCAGCAAATATATGTTCTCCTTTCAAGAAGAATGTGTTTTCCTTGGGATATTCCATATTTCATCCCTTCTCAATAGGTATTGCATGGACCCTGACTTGGAGGACTCCGGCCACTTGCCTGAAAATAATTCCTCCCTACTAGGCAGATATGCTGCAGCCACCACAAACTGGTCAGCTAGGGAGAGCACTGTTCAAGTAGCAGAAGGAGAACATGCCCTTGGAAATGAAGCCGCATCCCAAGCCTATGGCTTGGTAAGGACTCCATTGCAAGTGACAGCCTAGAGTCCCCTTCCAGACAGCAGATCTTTTGCATGGTGAGTATACTGCTACCATTCTTTGTGGGTGTAAAATTAGGTTGGGCTCTTATTTTAGGGTGACCAGATAAAATCCAGGTCAGGGCTCATGTACCTTTAACAGTTGTAGAGAAAAGGGAATTTCAGCCAGTGTCATTTGTATGCAATTAGTTCCTGGTGATATTCCCTCTTCATCACAACAGTTAAAGGTACAGGGGCCCTGCCTTCTTTTGTATATGGTCACTCTAGTATAGTGCCTGCACCTTTAACTGTTGTGATGAAGAGCGGATTTCACCAGGTACTAACTGCATACAAATGACTTTGGCTAAAATTCCCTTTTCTCTACAACGGTTAAAGTTACATGAGCCCTGACCTGGATTTTATCTGGTCACCCTATCTTATTTGTTTATTCAAAACATTTCTTGGCTACCTTTGAGGTGGCTGACAACAATAAAATGCATGACTATAACTTAAATAGAAATATAATACATTTCACCATATCCAGGAAGACCCTGACAAGCTGAACCAGGTGCTGGCTTAGGTCCTGTTCAGACAAAAATCTAGATCATGATGGTTAAGCATTTTGAGCTAACCATGATGGCTAGATAACCATGGTTTAACCATGTTCACTAACCACAAGATGCAAAGGGATTAGGGGCCCTAACTATGGCTTATCATGTTGTTGGAACAGGGCCAATGTTTGTTGTACAAGTGCTAACCCTTGATGGGCATTTGGCCCATTATTATTATTAATATTATTATAATTATAATTATAATTATTATTATTATTACAATGTTTTTGTTGCTGTTATCGTTATTTTGCATTCCTTATAAGTAATAAGCTTACCTTCCATTACTTTGTCTAATTCTTTCTAGCTCAACTGAAAGCTATACTTACATTATTAATTTCATTAGCTTTGTGCAGAAGTACTTCCTTTTGTCTGTCCTGAAGCCAGGCTGGTCCATAGGATACAGGCTCCTGATTGCCAGCAGTTCAGTAGGAGAATTTCAAGTTTTTATACATGCAGGATCAATAAAAAAGAAAAACCCAGTAATAGCAATGAGATGGCTAATAGGATTGAGATGAGAGTGAATAAAGCTGTGCCTGTTTATATCTGTAGTGACTAAGCTACCTAATATATTCATTAAAAATAATTTAAAATGGAAACACAATGCAGGTTGTGTGAAAGTATGGGGAGGGGGGAAGCTATTCCACCCCATCCCCACCACCCAAGCTTAACTTTTGCTTTCTGGAAGCATTCAGGCAAGTAACATTCCATCACTTTGAAGTTTGGGAGAAAGTGAAACTAAGAGGTTGATGGGAGTTCAGCCAAAGGAAACTCATTTTAAAATTCAAGGCAGTCCTCCCAGAGATTTTTGTGTGGTATTCACCCAACTGTAACAACAGCATTTCCACTGATGTGCTTCAGGGAAGAGGCAGGCAGAAGAAAGTGTTGAAGGCGGATTGGAATGAAGATAGGGGAGGGGCTCTCTGGCAGTGCCATGGAAGGCGGGAAGAATTTTAAGCATAGTATTGATAAAGCCATGAAGATTATGTTGGTCTCCATATGATGATGCACAGCGCTTGTGCTTAATATTATGCATTTTATTTCAACTCAGTTGTAACACAATAATAACTGGAGCCTGGTATTGACTACAGCCCATCAGTCTCAGGACAGCAAAGTGGGGTAGAGGAGAGAATAACTGTTGGACAGAGCACACCGGGATTTTTTTGATAGGCTTTAGAAACTCAAACTATCAATGGGGGGGGGGGGACAATCCCTCTTTCATCTGTGTGACTTGTGGGAGGGCATTTAGCTTCACCAAATGTTCAGATGAGTATAGTTCTGAAAAATCATTGCTCTGCCCTAAATAAAAGAACATTCCTTTTAAGAGGAGTCACATTGAATGGTTGTTGAGGCATGCCTAAATATAAGACCCATGCTAGGGATGAGCAAAGCAACAAAATTCAAGGCCACCAAATCTCCCCTAATTCTATCTCGAAGCTTGTTCTGACTCAAGTTCGTATCAGCTTGCAAGCTTTCTTTTTTTCTTTAAGCATGAAAATCTGTTAATATTTTTGTGTATAGTTTTCCAAATGAAGGCATGCTGCAGAATGCTCTTTTTTTCTTTTTTTCTTTTTTTGAACCGCAAAACAGATTGCAAGCTCAGAATGTACGGACTTTGATTGCAGATTGCTTCCGCATTCAGTCCAGAAGGTGTAAACTGGGTATATCCTGACTTTTTTTTTTCAATGAACTGAAATGAATTTCTCATACATCCCTTGATGGTGCTGATGCTCGAACTGGGGAAGGTAAAAAATAATGTTCCCCTGTTTGGAAAACATTGAGACATTAATTGAGACATTGAGTCTCCTGTGGTTCAGACCCAGCTCATAATGGCTTACCTCCGCAGTAAGCACTCACAGCAGCCAGACAGCTCTCCAGTCCCACCTTTCTGACATATATCCTGATGAAGAAGAGAACAGTGGAAGGGAAGGGTAGTATGCAACATAGCTTCATGTTTAGATCTGCTTGGACAACCTTGTGGAGCATCCATTGACATATAGGAGCCTTTGAAATGAAATTCCCAGTGCCTCTTGGTGCCTTTCCAACAGGCATCCAAGAAAGCATGGAAAGACCATGGCCTAGATGTGTACAGCACAAATGCCTGCAGGGACATGGTGTTCACATCTACAGCTCTACACATGAAAATTCCATCCTTCCAGAAATTTTTGTTCTATGTGCAGATATCAGGGAGTACTGCAGCTTGCATGGCCTACTCCCTGCTCAAATGTTGCTCTATGTTTGAATTGGGCTCAAGTAAAATAGCAAGCCAGGCATCTATTTGAACAAGGAATGATGATGAGAAATAGCCCAGCACTGTGAATAATAGCAAGCTAATAATCTATTTCAGTGAGGAATTCCAAGCAATCGCCTGCCACTCATTTAATAGCAAATGGTAAAGAACTTGACTGATGTTCTCTGTTAAGTAAGACTGTTTTCTCCTATGCCTGGGTTTTAAGGTCTTTGGGGAAGGCCCTTCTCTTGGTCCCACCACCATCATAGGCATGTTTGAAGGGGATGTCACAGAGTGGGCTGCTCCCAGGCTTGGGAACTCCTTGCTGAGGGAGGTTAGGTTGGCTCGCTCTTTGTTATCCTTCCACCAGCAGGCAGATGTTTGTATTTAGGTAGGCTTTTGGCATGTAAGCCAATCTGCTGCTGAAGGGGATTTAAACTGGCTAGGTGCCATCTATTCCCTTTATTGTTGTTTTTGAATTGTGTTTTAATTTATTTGTTTTGCTAGATTTTAATTTAGATTGAATTTTAATTGAGATTGATTTTTTTTTTGTTCTTTATTTTATTGCTGTTAGCTGCCTTGAATCCACCAGGAATCCACCAGGATAAGAACCTTCAGCGTGGTAGCCCCCTTCCTTTGGAACTCCTTGCCCCTGGAGGTCAGGCAGGTGCCAACACTGGCTGAATTCGGACGACACAATAAGCAACTGGGGAGGGGGAAACGATAGTCAGTTGTATTGACTATCGTGTCGTTCAAATGCTGCCATAGTCAATTCAGCGCTGATCCTAATCCACACCACAGTTGATTAGTTATTACCATGTTGTGTGGGGAGTATCCTCTAGATGAATAACTGTAAAGTTGATTATTACCCCACCATTGACTATCATGTTGTCCGAATTCAGCCACTGTGTTGCTTCTGGTACCTCCTGAAAACAGGTCTGTTCCAGGAAGCATTCCTTAACTGACAGCCACAGTTTATATTGGGATTCTATTTTTAAAGAAGTATAATTTTAATGGTGTTTTAATCTTTGTATCCTTTAGTGTTTTACCTCTTATGTTCACCGCTCCAGAATCTGTTTCAGATACGGAGTGGTATACAAATTTTGTAAATAAATAAATAAATTCATGGTAAGGCAGGATATAAATTAACTAACCAGCTAAATGAAAGGATAGCTCAGCATGATGTGATGTTCAATAGCAAGCTGTTCAGTCTCTTGCCCATAAACTAAGATTGAAATTGACTTGCCAACCACCTTTGCAAAAATTACATACCTGCTTTTGAGGATCAGTCCTGAGCATGAGGTGTTACTTTACAACAAGGCAAAAATGTCTGTGGAAATAGCAACAGGTTTCAGAGATTTCCAGTGAATACCTATGTTAGGTATTCACTGGAAATACCTAACATAGCATTTTAGTGTATGTTGTGTGTATGTTGTATGTTTTTGCTGTTTTAATTTTTGTATATTGTTTTTAATTGTTTTTAATCCTATGTAAACCGCCCAGAGAGCTTCGGCTATGGGGCGGTATACAAATGTAATAAATAAATAAATATAAATAAATATAATTTTTGCTGCTGACTTCATGCTCACTAATACCAAGGTGAAATAGAAACTCCTATCCACACCCATACCCGGACCTAATGTCAGCATGGATCAACTTTTGACTGAGGCCTTGATTAGATAATAAATTGAATCAGGGACAGAAGTATATTAATGATTTGTTAGGATAATTGATTGTTCAAATATGTGTAATATTTTCACTGTCCACCTCCCCCTTTAAATAGTCATCAATTGCTACCTTAACTGTTTAACTCCTCACCATTGTGGTAAAAGAATGATTTGTTCCTTTGGTATCATTTCTCCTGGTCATGTCTCTCTTGCCTCCATGTTGATTATGTTGCCAAATACCTTTGTCTTTTTTTTTCTGGAACCAAACTGCCATTTGAAGGATTGAATTGCAAAGGATAAGGAAGAAAGGGAAAGGCTTGGACAGTGTACTTCAGCAAAGAAGGTTATTAAGTAAGTCGTTATGAAAATAATAAACATTGCTGGTGATTCTCTCAACTGAGGATGAAAATTCCACAAGCTTCCACAAAAACACTTTTGATTATCATTACTGATGGTATTTGAAGGCATCTCCAGAGTCTGTCCTTTAAAAGATGTGTCTCCAGTGCAACTAGAAAACATATGGATTGGGAACTAATGTGTAAAACTGATGTTTCACTAACTGTCTCAATGTGACAGAGGGTTGGGAAATAGGCCAGATGTTAAAGTTTCATTGCAAATGAGAAAGAAAATCCAGATCATCTAAAAATGAGTCGGTGCGATTTGAAAAATCAAAAGCCACTAGTCTTGAGCCTCAGCAGTGGCTGGAGGCTCTGAATCTTCCTCCAAGGGGGACTCATCTAGTGGGGGGGGGATGAAATACTAGGGGATACCTTCAGATAGAGGACTGTCCTCTGACATCCCTTCAAACAGAGTGTGAAAATGCTTAATCTATCACTAAAATGGTTTATACCAGATAAAGATTTGGCCCGTATGCTCTGGACATAGAGTACTTCCAAATAAAAGAATGTAAGCAATAAAGGTTGGAGGGAAAAGAGTGAAAATTTGACAAAATGAGACGTCAGATAAGAAGATCCAATCTGGGCATTCTCAACAGATCTTTTTTCTCCTCTATGTGACATGCAATTTGTGATAACATGCCTTATTCTTGTCACATTTCTAGTCTCCTAGACAGAAAGGCAGCTGCTATTGACCACTGTAAAACAGAAGCAATATGGAAAGAATGTCATGAAGTTATGAGGACCATGTGCCATGAGGGGCCATCCCAGGGCCCTGACCTGAGATGGAGGTATCTGGCCAAGGATCCTTGCTGTATGTTGAACTAGAACTGGAAATTTGAGTTCATAGAATCATGGAATAGTAGAGTTGGAAGGGGTCTATAAGGCCATCTAGTCCAACCCCCTGCTCAATGCAGGAATCCTCCTCAAAGCATTCCTGACAGATGGCTGTTCAGCAGCCTCTTGAATGCCTCTAGCGTGGGAGAGCCAATGTCCTCCATAGGTAATTGGCTCCATTGTCATACTGCTGTAACAGTCAGGAAGTTTATCCTGATGATCGAGAAGAGATCCTGGCCCTCCTCTGTGTGACAACCTTTCAAGTATTTGAAGAGTGTTATCATGTCTCCCCTCAGTCTTCTCTTCTCAAGGCTAAACATGCCCAGTTCTTTCAGTCTCTCTTCATAGGGCTTTGTTTCCAGACCCCTGATCATGCTCGTTGCCCTCCTCTGAACCCCTCCAGCTTGTCTGCATCCTTCTTGAAGTGTGGTGCCCAGAACTGGATGCAGTACTCAAGATGAGGCCTAACCAGTGCCGAATATAGGGGAACCAGTACCACATGCGATTTAGAAGCTATACTTCTATTAATACATCCCAAAATAGCATTTGCTTTTTTGCAGCCATATCACACTGTTGGCTCATACTCAGTTTGTTATCTGCAGTAATTCCACAATCCTTCCCGCTTGTAGTATTGCTGAGCCAAGTATGCCCCATCTTATAACTGTGCATTTGGTTTCCTTCCCCTAGGTGTAGAACTTGGCATTCATCCCTATTAAATGTCATTCTGTTGTTTTCAGCCCAGTGCTCCAGCATATCAAGAGCACTTTGAAGTTTGTTTCTGTCTTCCAGGGTATTATCTATCCCACCCAATTTTGTATCATATGCAAATCTGATACACATTCCCTGCACCTCCTCATCCAAGTCATTAATAAAAATGTTGAAGAGCGCTGGGCCCAGGACTAAGCCCTGCGGTACCCTGCTCATTACCTCCCCCCAGTTTGAGAAGGTACCATTCATAAACACTCTTTTCCTATCCACCTCTGCCTGCCCCTCATGCTCTCCTTTCTTGACAGGTGGAACAAAACCATGAGTCGGGCAAGTTCAGGGCTGCGTGAATTAGAGTCCAAGCTCTACCACCAAACCGGATTCCTCCAGTATCCCTAGCACTAAAACAATAGCAATGTTGTTATGTACATTCCATAGTAGGGATGGGTGAGAATTTTGTTCAATTCATTTTCTGATAAGGACTTAACAAAATTTGCAAATTGCCTTATACATGGGATCGAAACACTTTAATTTTTTTTTAAAAAAGATTTGACTGTGGGAGAAACTAAAACTTACAGATTTGTCCATCCAAGGAAAGGGCTTTGAGTGTTTAGTTCTTCAGAGCCTGGGTTTGAATCCTGTGTATTCAAGTACATTAGTGGTGATGAATTAGAGTTGCCACCTCTGTTTTCTGAAGGTCTCTTCATCTGGAACAGCTGCATGGCAGGTGAGCCCAAGATAGTCATCTTGGTGCCGGGAATAGCTGTACCTACTGCATTTGGCCACTGCAGCTGGCTGAGAATTTGTTTTGTCTACCCATACCTATTCCTCAGTACTCACTGCTCAGTCATGACCATCTCTTGAAGTTGGGAAAAACATAGTGATTATTTCAGAAACTTTTGACAGAAGTGTTCTTCCAGACATGACTCAAACTCTAATTTGCCACCAAAAGATATTTTATCCAGCTTCCTCAGATAAATTGTATTAAGGGAGAATTAAATTGTATGTTATTTGTGCTGATGTCAAAATGAAATGGGACAATCACATCGTTGTTATAACCCCCCTCCAATTAGATGACCTGCTAAGAAAGGCATATGTCAGGCTTATTTCAAAGAAATAAATGAAAAGTTAGTATTATGGGATTTATTTTATTTTTGTATTTAAGGCTCTATGGATAGCTGAATGGGAATATAAATCTGTTATTGCTCACCACAGGTAATTTTATTAATTATATGTGTTGTATATTGCAGCCTTAGCTAACCTGGGGCCCGCCAGATGTTTTGGGCTTCAAGTGGGGCTTCCCATCAGCCCCACTCAGAATGGCCAATGGTCAGGAATACTGGTAGGCTGTAGTGCAAAACATCTGGAGGGTACCATGTTGGGGAAAGCTGGCATATTGAGTTTATTACTGGGGGGACTCAAGTATCTTTGGTACGTTATGTGACAACTAGGGTGTATCTTCTCTACTGATTATTATTATTATTTTACATGTATATCCCACATTTCTTCCATTGTGGAAGTCAAGGTGACTCCATCCAGTTCCCAGGTGGTCACCCTTCCAAGTGTTGACCAGACCCAAGTCTACTTGGCTTCAGCAAGGTGGCTGCTTCATGTGCCTTCAGACCATGCCCTGGGTCCAAACTATTATGGAATATCCTCCTCATGGAGATGTGACTGGCACCAGCATTGCCATCATTTCAGTGGTGAAAACCTTTTCATTTGCCCGGATATTTTAATTTTATTTGGCTGACATGGTTGATCTCTGGGGTCTTCAGTGTGGTTCCCGTGGGCACCAGGGTGCTTGCTAACACCTTTCTTAGCACCCAACAGGCTCGCTGCTTTATATTTTTTAAGATTTTTTAAAAAATACTGGGAGGCTGGCACTTGGCAAGGTCAGGGGCTGTCCGTCAGCACTATTTTTATGTGTGGTTTTGTGTTTTGGAGTTCAGGATCCACTTCTGACTTGGACTTAATTACTTTTCTATTAGGCCCTTTCTGCACCAGCCATTTTTCCTGGGGCTGCTCCTACCTGCTAGCAGAGAGTCCACATGATGCACAGAGCATCCCACGAGCAGGCAGGGGCCAGCCCTCCACTTTCCCGGGAGTTCCGGGAATGCTAATATCCCGGTTTGTTCCCTGTTCCTGGGAGGGCAGCGAGATGGGCGGCTGGTGTGGCCATCCATCCTGGGTGCAGCTGTGCTTACTCATGAGTAAGTGCGGCTGCACGAATGGCCACAGAGCCACACCACGCAGCTATGAGGCCATCAGGAAAGGGGGGACCCGATATCGCCATCCCCAGGATGGCGGGGGGAGGGGGTGATCGCATGTAGGTATTTTTTTTAATACTTACAGTTGCAGAGGAGTGCTCATGCACTCTTCTGTGGATCTTTGGGGGGGGGGGATAGCTGCTGTGACTTGCAACGGCCCAGGAGAAGCCCGAGTCGTCACATTCCTGATGCGGCTTCAGCTACTGGCTACTTCTGGGTTTGCCCGCTTCCCGCCCTCTCCATCCCTATGGTGTGGAAAGGGCCTCTGTCTCCCCAGTTTGCCTTTGGGAAATGAGTGTTTATGACTGGCCATACCCACCATGGTAGCCATTTTATGAATGGACAAGCTCCCATAGCAGGCATGTTCTGACAGCACCCATGACACTCTCCCTGCCCTTCCTTTTTTCTATTTAATAATAATAATAATAATAATAATAATAATAATAATAATTATAACCCGCCTCTCCCTTCGGACTGAGGTGGGGAACACAATGTAAAATACAAAAATCACAAACAGTTAAAAAAAAATTAAAAACAAGAGAAAATTCATAATTAAAACATCTTAAAATTCATCCGGATAGGCCTGCTGGAAGAGAGCAGTCTTCATGACTCTCTTAAATTCATGAAGACTGCTAATTTGTCTAATCTCCTCCAGCAGACCATTCCATAGTCTGGGAGTGATGGAAGAGAAGGTCCTCTGGGTAACACTCACCAGCCTAGCTCTGGCTGACTTGAGTAAGTTCTTCCCAGAGGACCTAAGTGTGCGGGGCGGATTGTACGAGAGAAGGCGATCCCACAGGTAGCCTGGGCCCAAACCATGTAGGGCTTTAAAGGTAATAACCAACACTTTATACTTCGCCCAGAAACTGACTGGCAGCCAATGAAGTGATTTTAAAACTGGTGTAATGTGGTCACCCCTAGATGTACCGGTGACCAACCTGGCTGCCATATTTTGAACAAGTTGAAGTTTCCGGACTAGGCACAAAGGTAGCCCTATGTACAGCGCATTGCAGAAGTCAAGTCTCAAAGTTACCAGCATGTGCACTACCATCTTTAGGTCTTCCAACTCTAGGAAGGGGCGCAGCTGGCGTATCAGCCGAAGCTGATAGTAGGCATTCCTGGTTGTCGCATCAATCTGAGCTCCCATCTGGAGCGACGGATCCAGGAGTACCCCCAAGCTGCGAACACAGTCTTTCAGGGGGGGTGTAACCCCATCCAGAACTGTTTGACACACCTCCAAACCCAGGTTGGGGCCTTTGACAGCGAGCACCTCCGTCTTGTCCGGATTCAGCTTCAGTATTTCATTTCTCAAGATTCTGATCCCACCTTTGTCCCCAAACCTAGGTTTGAGGACAAGTTATTTTTCTTTTAGGCTCTTTCCACACCTGGCAAAATGCCTGAGATGGACCCCGGCTGCTCCTTGTGAGTCCATATGATGCACAGGGAGTACCGGGGGGGGGGGGGGGCACGGGATTTTTCCTGGTTCCCCGGAACCAGAAAAATCCTGAATTTTTCCGCAGTCCCTGGAAGTTTCCGGGACCGTGGAAGATATGGCTGCCTGCCCTGGTGTAGCCGCGCTTACTCATGAGTAAGTGCAGCTGCACCGATGGCCACGGAGCCACACTGTGTGGCTCTGAGGCCATCAGGAGAGGGGGGAAGTGGAATTGACATCCTCAGGATGGCGGGGGGAGGGAGGCTGGATCGCGCGCGGGTTGTTTTTTACTTACGTTGTTAGCTGGAGCGCTCATGCGTTCTTCTCTGTTAAACAAAAAAGAAGAAGAAATGGTGGGCGTGATGGCGCGATGACCCAGAAGCAGCTCAGGTCATCGCACCGGTGATGTGAATTCATCACAACGAACCCGGAAGTCACTACTTCCGGGTTCACCGCCCCTCCGGCCTGCTACACCCCGTGATGTGGAAAGGCCTTAGTCTCACCAGCATGCCTTCTGGGAAATGAGTGCTTCATGAATTTGGTCCTTGAGCTGAACGAGGTTCAACACCTCTGATTTACATGGTACAGATACATGCATCTGGAGCCATATCTGGGTGCTTTCCTGTAGGTTTCTTGGTAAAATAAAGGGGGAAAGTTAACATACCAAGCAAACCTAAGAACCAGTTCTGACACAAGGCAACTTACCTGTTTCTTCTTTTAGATGTCCATCAAAACGTTTCTCTCATTCTATATCAAAATGTGAGTGCTGATACATCTACACAAGCTACATCTGGCAATAGTTGTAGGCTCAAATGCTTCCAGATGACATTCAGTCCTACAGGGTACTGGAGATATCTGGGCTTGGTTGTATGTTTTCCAAAGCAGGCTTCAACATGTCTTAATTGTATCCTTGGGGTGTGTACACGGGAAGGATCAGCTCAGCCACTTGATCAGGAGGAGCGTTAAGGCAAAAACATCCCAGAAACATGACAATGCAGACTTTCTGTATGCTCAGTGCTGCAAAAAGAAAAAGGAGAGCCAAAGAATTTGTCATAAGGATGGGGCAGCTGTCTTTTGTTTGTTTGTTTGTTTGTTTGTTTGTTTTCAAGTTAAAAATCCCATCAGCCATGACCAGTCTCATAAAGCAGCTCTTTAGAAGCTGGCCACTTCGGACTAGATTATCTGAACTGACTCAATTCCTCTCCTATGTGTGGTGTAGATTGGGAGGTAGATTGAGGATGCATCTTACTTAGGGATGTCAGAGAAATCCATGTGTGGGGGGGTGGAGTTTGGTGCATTTTCCTAGGCTCCCTTCCCCCAGATGTTGTTTTGGTTCTGGCTGGAGAGCTCGAATTGACATGCAGCGAGTCAGTCCAGTTTGTGTATTCCTGGGAATATTGTACATTTTGATAGGTTCTGCAATTTGCAGACATTTCTGAGCAATCTGCCTAAAACTACAGCTGAATTGGGGCATATGGCTGCTGCACTTGCACACATTATGCAAATTATGGTCAAATTTGCATAATTTGCACAGGATTAATCATGGTTTGCACAAATTGCTCAGAAATCTGTGCAAACTGCAGAACCTTCCAAAAAGAAATGCACAAAAAAAGCAAGCCATACATGCTGCGAAATATCTTTGAGCCCCCGCAAAAAAAAAGAGAGAACCAATTTCCCAGTGGCAGACATCCCTAATCTTATCTCCCTGACCTGCATGTATGTGCCTGTACCACCTCCAATGTCACTGGCTACATTAGAACAGTGCTTATGAACATAAAGTCCAGTGGACATAAGCTCACATTGCATGGTTGAATCCCACATTTTATCTGAGAATTCAGCTTCCTGAAATGGGGCGACATGTGCATCTTTCTTACATGCCCCTGCATGTTTGGCGAGTGGCATCAGAGGTATGGGAAAGCATACAATGAAGGCAAGGAGCTGAGGCATCTCTTACTACCACTCCAACTCTCCATCATGCTTAGGAGTGAAACTGGGGCTCTCTGTATCGTCCAGTCCTGTGCATATACTCATGGATTTGCTGATTGTTCTCATCCATGCATTGCAAAACAAAGTATCTAGTGATTTCAAGAGGAGGCAAAACAAAGGCAGGGGTGGGAATAAATAGCCCAGGAATATTCACCAGTTTCAGTGCTGCCCCAGCTACCCTCCTCCTCCTCCTCCTCCTCCTCCTCCTCCTCCTCCTCCTCCTCCTCCTCATTTAACTGAACCAACAGGCACCTGATGTGCACTGATAAAAAGCTTGGTGGTTTGTTATCCTTCTCCCCAAACTGACAGAGCTGCTGTCCAACTGATGGTCTTTCTTTGAAAGGGAAAGGTTTCTCTCAACTGTCCCTCATTATGTGATACAGTCCATCAGGAGCTCAGAGTTGCTTGTAGGTCCACATAAAGTTGGAAGATTTGTTAAGTGCTGCAATTAATGGCACTCCATAATTGGGAAGACACTAGCTGCACAATGGATAGGTATCCTTCCTTCTAAAATGCCCTCTTTCTGTTTCCCGCTGCATCAGTTGCAATAATTAGATCGGCATGGGGCCAAAGTGTAATTTAGAACTTAAAAGATCCAAGTCTTTTGTGCTATTTGTTCCCCCCAAGAAGTTGAGCTGCAGCTCTTACGTTTGAGAGCAAAACACCGACTGAAAAATTATTTGCTTGTTTGTGAATAGACCCTTCTTTGTTGCTGTTTTCCAAGTTCTCTTTGAATTTTGTTTGCATTCTGGCTTAGGGAGTTTTTTAATCATTGTTTTATGATTGACTCTAATAAGCCTGGGGCCAAATCCAGCCCCCCTGCCATTCCAATCTGGCCCTCCAGGGTTTCCCAGAAGGCCCACCCTTCTTTGGCCCCGCCCCTTCTCCCCACCAATCATTTGATTGCTTCCTGACTTTGGCGCAGTGGTCTGCCCCCATTCTAAAAGGTTGAAATTCCTTTCCTAAGGCTTAGTTACTGGCAGTACGAGCTTTAAGCTAAAGAATGCTGGAATTCATTCATATTTTTGGATTCACCCCTTTTGCCTTCCCCCATTACATTTGTCCCCACCCACCACTGAAATGTGTCCCCCGATAATTTCTCCAAAATTGAATTTTGCCTTTGAGCTGAAAGAAGTTCCCCACTCATGCTCCTTGCAAACCCACATAGTAAAATATCTACCAGTTTAGAAGCCAAATGGGGTCACCCAAAAATAAAGTTGTGGTTTCTACCTTATTGTGGGTGAAAAAAAAGGCGTTACACTATAGAGGCTGCCCAGGCCTCCATGATCCAAATCCAGAATTCAATTCACTACATCATGGTGAATCCTTTAAAACAGGTGTGTGTGGGGGGGGGGTTTGTTTTAGATGTGTGTGTGTTTTTAGCACAAATAGGAATGTGTTGAAAACTTTGAAATGCATACATTGACATTTAATATTTGATGCAATGTTTTTGAAAACACAGGATCTCTAAAAGGGTTTTTAATGTGTATGTTCCATCTACTGGCTGTGGTTCTGTTGCTGCCACTTCTAACCTTGTCAGCTAGAGAGGTTCCTTGAGCCTGAGTATGTCACTGGAGTTTTAATATGAAAATGCAGCCATGCAATTTTTATTTGCACCTTGATATTGAGCTCACAGCCTTTGTTGGCAATGGAGACACAATGATTTGTGGAATTTAATTAATGAACTGACATCTGATTTTGCCTCATTAATGCATAAACCAGATTAGTCTCATTTATCCTCTAGACTGTTTATTTCTTAATAAGCATTTAGTTAATATGATATATAAGGGGCTCAAGTTACAGGAAGCTAGACTCCTGCTGAACATCAGGAAAAACTTCCTGACTGTTAGAGCAGTACAACAATCGAACCAATTACCTAGGGAGGTAGCACACTCTCCCACACTATATGCTTTCAAGAGGCAGCTGGACAGCCACCTGTCAAGTATGTTTTTAAGTGGATTCCTGCATTGAGCAGGGGGATGGAGTTGATGGCCTTATAGCCCCCATCCAACTCAAATATTCTATGATTCATATATATATATTAGGGGTGTGCACGGACCCCCCGGATCGGATCGGGACCCGGATCGGGACCTCCAATTTTGTCCCGGACCGGTTCGGACAAAATCGGAGGCCCCCCGGACCGGATCGAGTCCGATCCCGACCCAAAAATCGTACATTTTTGGATCGGCCGCCATTTTTTTCCCCATAGACTTGCATTGCAATGCAAGTCTATGAGGAAAAAATGGCGGCGGGTGGGTAAGGGGGGGCCTAACTCCCTCCCCCCCCGGGGCCGTCCGCTGTGGACGGCCCCGGCAGGTAAACCCCCTCCCCCGCGCTCCCTACCCCCCCTGGGGCCGCCTGCTTCCATCCGCTGGCGCCCGCGGGCGCCAGCGGATAGAAGCGGACGGCTCCGGGGGGGGGGGTAAGCCCCCTTCCCCGCCACTTACCTTCTCGGCACGTCCGGCGCCGGCGGCTACTACCAGCGGGCTCCGCGGCCTACTCTCAAGTAGCGCGCCGGGTGATGACATCACCCGGCGCGCCACCCTGGAGCAGGCCGCGGAGCCTGCTGGTAGTAGTAGGTGCCGGCGCCGGACGGGAGCCGCCGGGCCGGGCAGGTAAGGGCCCCCCTCCCCCCTCCGCGCGCCCCCTCCTCCCCTCCACGCACCCCCTCCTTACCTTTCCGGCCCGGCGGCTCCCGTCCGGCGCCGGCGCCTACTACTTCCAGCAGGCTCCGCGGCCTGCTCTAGAGTAGCGCGCCGGGTGATGACATCACCCGGCGCGCCATCCTAGAGCAGGCCGCGGAGCCTGCTGGGAGTAGTAGGCGCCGGCGCCGGACGGGAGCCGCCGGGCCGGAAAGGTAAGGGCCCCCCTCCCCCCTCCGCGCGCCCCCTCCTCCCCTCCACGCACCCCCTCCTTACCTTTCCGGCCCGGCGGCTCCCGTCCGGCGCCGGCGCCTACTACTTCCAGCAGGCTCCGCGGCCTGCTCTAGAGTAGCGCGCCGGGTGATGACATCACCCGGCGCGCCATCCTAGAGCAGGCCGCGGAGCCTGCTGGGAATAGTAGGCGCCGGCGCCGGACGGGAGCCGCCGGGCCGGAAAGGTAAGGGCCCCCCTCCCCCCTCCGCGCGCCCCCTCCTCCCCTCCACGCACCCCCTCCTTACCTTCCCGGCCCGGTGGCTCCCGTCCGGCGCCGGCGCCTACTACTACCAGCAGGCTCCGCGGCCTGCTCTAGAGTAGCGCGCCGGGTGATGACATCACCCGGCGCGCCACCCTAGAGCAGGCCGCGGAGCCTGCTAGTAGTAGTAGGCTCCGGCGCCGGACGGGAGCCACCGGGCCGAGAAGGTAAGTGCCCCCCTCCTCCCCCCCCCCCGCTGTCCACTTTCATCGGCGGGCGCCCGCTGGCGCCCGCCAATGGAAGCGGCGGTGGGCGCCAGTGGGCGCCCGCCGATCCGCCGATCCGCCGAACCGGTTCGGAGCTTTTTCGGACCGGTTCGGATTGGATCGGCCGATCCAGCTGCGGGATCGGAAATCGGATAATTTATCCGATTTCCCACTGGACCGGACTCGGATCGTGGATCGGGTCCGATCCAGTGCACATCCCTAATATATATATATATATATATATATATATACATATTCCCTAACAGGCTGTTAGAATACAATAATAGGTTAATTCTATAAAACCAAATAAACAGCGTGGTTCTCTTATATCAAATTGCAGCTTTCACCTTGTAGGATTTTTCATTCAACTACTATTTTTGCAAACATTGCTTCATTGTGAAAAGTGTACATTGAAAGTTTGAAACTGGATTGCAACCAGTGCAGCTTACCCATTAGTCACAGCCATGCAGAAACTGCACCGTTTGAATTTCTGCCAGCCATGAGCTATGGAAGGCCCAATTCCTCTTTCAGGGAAAAGTGGGGACCCTAACCTAGTGCAGTCATCAGGGCAGAATGGGGTTTTGTTTTGTTTTCTGTTTGTTTGTTTTTCTTACTGTTTGATAGGGTGAGGAGGAGAATTTATGTTCCACCACAGCCCACTTCATCAGAGGCATGAAATGCTATCCTGAGTTACAATGAGTGCATTTGTGTACATACCCATGCATACACACACACACACACGTAATTGGAGGAGGATTAGTACCCCGGCTGTATCCTATGGACCAGCACTGGCTTCAGAATGAGCCTCCCTGAGAGGTTTGCTTGGAGTTATACGTTATACTATTTTCAACACCAGGTGAAGACCTTTTTATTCTCCCAGTATTTTAATATTTTATCATCTTAGTCTTTTAACATTCCTGTTTTAAATCTGTATTTTAAAACTGTATTTTAAATCTTTGTATTGCTCTCAGTTTTATTCTGGTTGTACTTTTCTGGATGGGGTTACACTCCCCCTGAAAGACTGTGTTCGAAGCTTGGCGGTACTCCTGGATCCATCGCTCCAAATGACTGCCAGATAGATGCGACAGCCAGGAGTCCCTACTATCAGCTTCGGCTGATACGCCAGCTGCGCCCCTTCCTAGAGTTGGAAGACCTAAAGACAGTAGTGCACGTGCTGGTAACTTTGAGACTTGACTTCTGCAATGCGCTGTACATAGGGCTACCGTTGTGCCTAGTCCGGAAACTACAATTAGTTCAAAATATTGCAGCCAGGTTGGTCACCAATACACCTAGAAGTGACCATATTACACCAATTTTAATATCACTTCACTGGCTGCCAATTAATTTCCAGGCGAAGTATAAAGTGTTGGTTATTACCTTTAAAGCCCTACAAGGTTTGGGTCCAGGTTACCTCTGGGATCGCCTTCCCCCATACAATCTGACCTGCACACTCAGGTCCTCTGGGAAGAACTTACTCCAGTCAGCAAAAACTAGGCTGACAATTGTTACCCAGAGGACCTTCTCTTCTGCCACTCCCAGACTGTGGAATGGTCTGCCGGGAGAGATTCGCCAACTTAACAGACCTTCAGAATTTCAGAGAGCCATAAAGACTGATCTCTTCCAGCAGGCCTACCCAGTTGAATTTTAAGATGCCTTTTAATAAAGTATTAGTTTTATATGTTTAAATAATTCATTAGTTTTATACGTTTTTAGTCAGTTTTATGTATTTTATGCTGTTTTGTATTTAATGTTGTTCCCCGCCTCGATCCAGAGGGAGAGGCAGGTAATAAATAAATAAATAAATAATGATAATGATTATGATTATAATTTTGTTTTTATATTATAGTTTATTTACTTTAAATTCTACTTATGGTTTTGATTTTTGTGAACCGCCCAGAGAGCTTCAGCTATTGGGCAGTATAAAAATGCAATAAATAAATAAATAAATAAATTGTAAACACTGTCAGCGGCAACTGAAATGCAGGATCATTACCTTTTGTGGTCATTCACAAAACAGTTGTTCAGTGATGACATAGACATCCTTGCAATGGTGAGCAGAAAATGTTATGAATATTGCCCATTTAAAAATAAAATCCAAAGTCTACACCAACCATTTATCCCTGCATAATATCGCAGTCATCTCTACCAGGCCACATGACTTTTACCAACTCCCGTGGTGATCTAGGATCAACCCCTCAGTTATTCAGGAATATCGCTAACTGGATTTGTCACGGCTTTTGCAGCTCTCTCGCTACAATCCCGACATCCGCGGCTGGTGTGCCCTTTCTTCCTGAAGCTCTTGCTGTTTGGCAGAAGCTCCCGGCTTGGCAAACAGCCAACCCACTGCCAGGGGCATGTCAAGCGGTTTTGGACATGTGCGAAAGTGGGCATCCGCCATTTTCGGCACATCTTTTGATTGGTTATCAGTCTGTTTTGGCGCCAACCATGAGTATTTTTTTTTTAACACAAACGTATCAATGCGCAGGAGTGCATCTTTGACACAGTATCTATCTCCCCTTGCGTTGCTGTGTGTCTACACTGCTGCGCATCTCAGAGGAGTTATTTTTTAAAAAAATCCATACCCTATAGCCATCTGTCCAGCCCTGCCCTCTTCTGCTAATACACAGTCGGAACTGCCGTCACGGGGCACACCTCCCTCTTTTACTTGTGGGAAACTCCCTTCATGTGTGTCCCATGAATGACAATCGCGAAAGCAGGAAACCTCACAATTATCCCACCTCTGTTGCAAAAGGGCTGTAGGTGTAGATTTGACTCTAAGTTCTCCATGGAATATGATTTGACAACAGTCTCTCTCCATTTTAAACCAGGAAGCAGTTTCATTCATGCCTAGCCACTGATCACCAGTGCAGCTGCACAGTAAGTTAAGATGAATGGCTGCTCTTGCATTTGGTCGTAGACCATTAAAAACCTTCTAAATCACTACCCGTATCTCAAACACTACATGGGTCAGATTCTCTGGCCTATTAAATCTCCCTTGCTTTGCTTGGAAGACTCTGAGCACAGCTAAACCTTCTTTAACTAGCCAGGGGAGAATTCCCATGGGAGAGTCAAGAAATCTAGTGCAATGGACAAACATGGGACTCAGAGAGTAGTATAATCCTTCCATGTATGCTGGAGGTTAATAAGATATCATGGTATGCGTGTACTTGTTTACCTAGAGGTGAACAGGCTGGCTAGTTCTTTTTTGGTTTCCGTGCTGTGCACTGAATTAGATGGCATCTATACTATACGTCTCTATCTATATTCTGCATGCATCTTTTATTTTACAAACAGAAGGTCAGTTTAAGAACTAATCCTTCTGCCTCATTTATTAACTAGCTGAATAATAGCTGTATGATGTGAAAGTGCCAAATATATGCAAAGCTGGAAAGTTATCATTGCTCTTCCCCCGCCCCCATCTTCCCAGCAGACTTTGTTCCTCGTGAACGATGGAATAGTTAGGCCATCTGGTGGTGAATGGAAAATTGAAAACTCTTGTCAATTTCTTAACTAAACCCCCCCCCCCCACAAGATGTGGTGATGGCCACCAATCTGAACGGCTTTAAAAGATGGCTGGATAAATTCTTGGAGGAAAAGGCTATCAATGGCTACTAGTCCTGATGGCTACCTCCAGTATCAGAGACAGTAAGCCTGTATACACCAATTGCTGGGGAACACAGATGGGAGGGTACTGTTGCACTGTGTCTAGCTTGTGGTTCCCTGGTCAACTGCTGGTTGGCCACTGTGTGAACAAAATGCTGGACTAGATGGATCCTCGGTCTCATCCAGCATGGCCCTTCTTATGTTCTTATCACACAATCATGAAATTGTATATGAAATTTCTTCCATAATGCTAGAACCTGGGGTCATACCATGAAACAGATTCGTGGGAGATTCAGGACAGCTAAAAGGAAGTACTTCTTCACACAGTGCATAGATAAACTATGGCATTCGCTACCACAGATGTAGTGATAGCCACCAATTTGGATGGCTTTAAAAGGGGGATGGCTAAATTCCTGGAGAAGAAGGCTATCGATGGCTACTAGTTCTGATAGTTATGTGCTACTTCCAGGATTAGTGGCAGTAAGTCCACCAGCTGCTGGGGAACATGGGTTGGAGGGTGCTATGACGCCTTGTCTTGCTTGTGGGTCCCTGGTCGACAACTGGTTGGCCACTGTGTGAACAGAGTGCTGGACTAGATGGACCCTTGATCTAATCCAGCAAGGCTCTTTTTATTAGGGATGTGCACTGACCCTCCCCCCCCCCCCGGATCAGATCGGATAGTGGATCGGAATCGGACCTGGTATGTCTAATATGGAGAAATTTCAGAAACATAGCTTCAAGCGTGTAGTGGCAAGGTATTTTTGAAACAATGAGGAAAGAAACACCTATAACTTTTTTATTTTAAAAGTTAAAAGTCTGAAAGTTGCTCACTTTGTAGATGATAGGTGCAGACATTTGGTGGCTACGATTTTTTTAGATTAAAAGTTACAACAACACGGAGTTTTGACAGATAAAAGAGGGAGGGGGAGGCGGGGGAGGGGGTGCAATTGACAGCCCAAGCCTCTGTGGAAAAACTTTTGTAACTTTTAATCTAAAAAATTCGTAGTCACCAAATGCCTGGACCTAACTTTCTGAAATTTCTGATAGACAACTACCCCTAACCCATCTACAAAGTGAGCAACTTTCAGACTTCTAACTTTTAAAATAAAAAAGTTATAGGTATTTCTTTCCTCATTGTTTCAAAAATTAATTGCCACACAAGGCAAGCACTTATGTTTCTGAAATTTCACATGCATATCAAGCAAAGTGTTACCTGTAATGTGCCCGTGTTTTCTGTTTGTATCTTTAAAAATAAAAAAGTGGGAGGCATAAATGTATTTACCCCACTACTACCCATTTTTCTAAAATTAATTGCCACACAAGGCAAGCACCTATGTTTCTGAAATTTCACACACGTAGGTCCCAATGTACCACCTATAAAGTGGCAAAGTTTCATGTGTGGAACTTTAAAAATGAAAATGGTATAGGCATTCCTGGTTATTTATTAAAAAATTAATTGCCACAAAATGCATGCACCAAGCTTTCTGAAATTTCTCACAGATAACTACCCCTAACCCATCTACAAAGTGCCCAAGTTTCATTTTTCTATCTCTAAAAATGTAAAAGTTATAGGCATTTTTGTAACACAATACTAGGCTATGGGAAAAAGCATTCAAAATGGTGTCCCATCTGCCAATTTTTTCTGATCCGGATCGGACCTCAGTGGATCGGATCGGATCGGAGGGTTGGTCAGATTGGATCGGATCAGAATTTTCTGATTTTGGGGCGGATCAGATTCGGATCGTGGATCGGATCCGATCCGATGCACACCCCTACTTTTTATGTTCTTATATAGGAGGTATATATGTCTGTATCTGTACTACAGGATTAGTAATGGGCTATAGCATTATTAGTAATGGGCTATAGCATTATTAATTTCTAGATAACAGGTTCATTGGGATGTGTGAATCAGCAAATCCCAAGCTCACTGAAGTTCTCCAAATTCCATCTCCAAGGACATTCTGACTCAAGTTTCTTTTCTTTTCACATGAAACTCTGTTCATACTGTCGTGTGTATTTTTCTAGATGGACACATCAGTTGTGCAAAGCTTTGAAATGTACTCATTCTTCTCCCACTGATTAAAGTGTACTTCTGCATATTTTTCAAAAGTGCAATTTTTCAAATGCATTTTTCAAATGTACGCATTTAGTTGAACAGGGGTTTTTTTTGGTGGGGAGAGTGTCTGTAGATGTACAGGCTCCAACTGCAGATTGCATCTAAGGCTCTGTTCAGTCCAGGAGGTCCAAACTCAGTAAATCCTTATCAATAACAAATTGAAATGAAGTTCTCATGCATCCCTACTGTCTCAAATCTATTGCCAGTAAATTGGAAAAGGGATTTGCTATAGCATCAGAATAGTTCCATTCTCTTTGCATTATTATTATTATTATTATTATTATTATTATTATTATTATTTACATTTATATTCTGCCCCATAGCTGAAGCTCTGTGGGCGGTTTACAAAATGGGGTGGATTGAGCCTGGCCTGCAGATGATATCAATCAATGATACATTTCTCTTTTCATCTGCCCACTTTTATAAATCCTTTGACTTAACCCCCAAATTCCTCATCCTCAGCTGAAGGCAGGGCCCTTGCAACTTTAACTGTTGTGATGAAGAGGGAATATCACCAGGAACTAATTGCATACAAATGACACTGGCTGAAATTCCCTTTTCTCGGCAATTGTTAAAGTTACATGAGCCCTGTCCTCCATTTCATATGGCCAGCCTAGCTTTTCCTTTCCGTTTCCCTTTCTCTCAGTCTGATGAGTACTTCCCTACATTCCATGGCCTAAGCAAGGGTTGCTCAACCTCATTGATTTTGTCCTTCAGCTGCCGTCCTCTCTTCTGCTCCACTGTAGATTCAGGGTGTGTCCTTGCTGCAGTCTCTTCTTCTGCAGTCATCTCCTCTGCACTATCTTTGGGTGTGTCTCTGCCCTGGTCAGTATATGGCAAGGATTCCCTGCTTATCTCATCCCACAGGCTCCTCTGCTGGTTACATGCTTGTCCCTAACTCAAATTCATGGCAACTCCCGATGCTTCTGTTATTTTCCTTAGATGGCTTCTGTTATGGGTCAGCATTTGCCCACTGTCAGTTTGAAATTTTGGGATTCTGCTGCAACAAATTGGGGCCTATTATCTGAACACACCGTGTCTGGTGTCCCATATCATGCAAAGTGTGCTTGTATCTTATGTTTGACTGTTCTGACAGAGATCTTTGGTAAGTAGTCTATCTCTCAAACATTTGAAAAGTAATCTACAATGATCATGTAATCCTTGTCTGCCCAGCTAAATACATCCACACCTATTTTTGCCCAAAGTCTCTCAGGAATGCTGTAATGGTATTTATTTGGGTTGGCAGTCTTCCCAGGACTTGCACGGTTCACATATCCCCATGGATGTCTTCAGTTGCTCATTCATTCATAGCCAGTAGACTGCTTCCCTGGCCTATCATAGACAACCTTCAATTCCCAAATGTGATGAATGCATTCTGTATATGATTTCTATCCATAGGGCTTCTGGTATAACTGCTCTTCCTTTCTTTCTATATTATTAGTAGTAGTTGTTGTAGTAGTCGTAAACTCACAGTTTGTTATTCTTTTGTCTATGATTCAGTCATCATTACAACAAAATATATGTTCATTTGAAAAATGCACATGGAAAAAAATGTGTATTTCTGAAAATTCACACAAACATGCTTTACCCAATGGGAGAAAATACATACTATATACACACACACATAATTGATATGTACATTTGGGGGAATGCACATGAAAATTTGGCTGTGTACCGCCTTGGATCTGAATCTGGATTTTGACCCACAGCAGGTCACTTTGGCCCACCTCAGTCCAAATCTGGATCATCCAAAGTGGTCCAGAGTGGATCGGACTGGGCTTGAAATGCCTCAGGCTGCTTTAGGCTGACCTGGGACGATGAAGAACTGCTTCTGGGACTTACTTTACCCATCTGGCAGCCATCTATCCTTGATGAGAGCCACCATTTTTAAGGAAGGTTGCAGTTCTGTAGTTTTCTTGATCTAATGTTCAAACTATAGTGTCCGTAAAGGGCCATTTCTGAGGGGAAGGGGGAGCAGGGAGGGGGAGAGTGGGGAGAGGAAGCAAGCTGGGAACCTGCACCATCCAACCTGCTTTGGACATTCAGATCTCACCTTGGATCCAGATTTGAAGCAGGTTGCACTGGACCCGATGTGGCCTGAGGCAAATCAGCCTATGAAGTAGATTGGAAGTCCCTGGAAAGCCCTAACGAAAATACGTGTGAAGTTCTGTATGCAAAGAAGAAGAAAAACAAAGCTCATAATCTGATACAGACATGAGCCAGAACAAACTTCAAAGAAGAATTCAGAGAAGCTCGGCATGCTCAGATATTGCTGGTTCATATATCCCTACTCTCAAGCTTGTTAATCTAACAGATAGATCGGAATCAAAATCTTCAAATTGTATATGTTTTCACTCTCTCACACAGTGCAGGAAATGAATTTTAAAAGCATAATCTAGTTGACAAAGAGTTTCCTGATTTTGGAAAAACACAGAATGAAGTGCATAATGACAATATGAATGAAAACATCTATTTATTTTAAAATGTGCATGTTTCTAAAGAATCCAACCTACCCAACTTTCTCCATCTAACGAAACACCCAGTTATCAAGTTTGTAGTTCTTTGAACTCACTGCTAGTGTCCATGATGATGATGCCCTGTGTCAGTATGGATCTCTGTAGAAATAACATTCATTGTAGTATAGACACCCCTGCAGAAGAAATTATTAATGGCGGATGTGTGGATGCTAGGGTTGCCACTGCATTAAATAAAACACCTGGACCTGCTTTTGTGCCTTAACAATAGATTCATCTACCAGAATCAACAGAGGAAGCTTTTTTCTCTAGTGCTTGCAAATCAAGTTGTTATGAAAGGCACAGCAGCAAGACTATTTAAAAAACAACTAGTCAACCCGAGAAAATGCTATTTTTTTTTTAAGGAAGTGATCATCATTCTTGAACAAACATAAATATAATTGGTTATACGAATTCATACTTTGCAGATTTCCACCCCCTTATCTCCTCCCAAAGCCCTATATGGAGGATCTATAGCAGGGGAGGACCCATAGCTCAGTGGTAGTGCATATGCTTTTCATGCAGAAGGTTGCTGAGTCAATCCATGGCATCCACAGGTAGATCTGGAAACAACCCTTACATGAAACCCTAGACAGCTGCTCCCAATCTGTGTTGACACTACTGAGCTAAAGGGACCAAAGATCTGGCTCCACGTGCATATGGGTCAAAGGAAAAAAGTCACATCAACATCTTTCTCTGGTTTGGGTATATGAAGAAGCAGGAAACAGGGAAATTTCCCCCAATGCAGCTTTGACACCCAGTGGGAAGGTTGAACCTCTTTCAGATGGAGGGAAAACTCCATTTCAGAGTAGTACTTGGTGGTTGCATTCCAATAGTGGGCAGAGCCCAGAATACAAAACATATTTTTTTAAAAAAAAAAGCAGTATATTTTAGCTTGAAGCGCTTATTGCCTGTGACTAAGCCTTGGAAGAGTCATTTCAACCTTTTAAAATGGGAAGAAAGAATTGCACAAAAGCCAAATGAATGGGAAGGGGCCAGCAGAAGGGGGTGGGGCCATCTGTGGAACCCCAGAGGGACAGATTGGGACGCTAAACAGGCCAGATTCCCATGGGCCTGAGTTTCAACACCCCTGATATTCAGAACATAAACAAAGAAAAGGCAGGTTCCTGCCCCAAAGTGCTTACAACCTATGAGGACAGTGTGGGAGAGAACACTGGAAGGGGAGGGATAACATGGGAATATATGCTTTTCATCCTGCAGGGGAAAGAAAAGAGAGGGATGTGCGAATCAACAAAACCTGAGCTCTCCGGAGTTCTCCAAATTCCATCTTAGGGGGTATCTACACACGAGTTTTTTGACGTTTTATAAGGGTTATGAAAACTCTTTGGGCCACATGACGCACTCCCTGTAATGTTGTATATCTGAGGTTTTTTAAAACTCACTTCAGTTATATACAACGGTTTCACTTTTAATAAATCGTTTTAAGTAAAATAATGTGTCCTACCTTACCGTTTGTAATTCCTGGGGGCAGTGCTTCCTTTACTGGTGCCCAAATGCTTAGCAGTTGATTGGTGGGGAAGAAAAAGGAAGTGGACCAGTGAACTACAACACCCACAATTCTTAGCCCTATACTCGCTAGGGAATGACAGAGGAACTAAGAAGGAAGTGTGTAACTGAACTACAACCCCCACAATGCCTTGCCCTAAATTCATTGAAAAACGAAAGAGAAAAAGACAGGGCAGAATAGCATGTGACCGCACACATCGCTTTAAAGACTGAAGACTGTTCTCCTGTAACGTGAGTACTCAGTAATGTGGCCTAAGACGTTTTAGAACGCACCTATTTGGAATGTTTTAAAATACTTTTTAAAATGTTCCAAAGGACTGTGTGGATTCCCCCTTAATGTTCGTTCTGCCTTGAATCTGTATAAGTGTCCAAGTTTTTTGTTTTGTTTTGTTTTTTTGCATGAAAATTTGTGTGTAATTTGCCATATCTATACATCAGCTTGTGCATCCTTGAAATGTACACATTCTTCTCCCATGGATCAAGGCATATTTGTACACATTTTTCACGCACATGTTTTCAAAGGCACTCATGCTGTCATATGCATTTTGGAGTGGGTGGGTCTGCAAATCACATCACAAGCATGGAAATGGGTGGACTTTGCCTGCAGATTGCGCCTGAGTCCATGTTTAGTCAGAAACATGTGAACTGGGTTAACCCTTATCAAAACTGAAATGAAATTAATTTCTCATACATCCCTACAGATAACACTATATCTTAATAATAATAATAATAAATTTATTTCTTACCCGCCTCTCCGTTTGGATCGAGGCGGGAAACAACAGTAAATATAAAATATGATAAAATACATTAAACTGTTTAAAAACTAGGGATGTGCACTGGATCGGACCCGATCCACGATCCGAGTCCGGTCCAGTGGGAAATCGGATAAATTATCCGATTTCCGATCCGACAGCTGGATCGGCCGATCCAATCTGAACCGGTCCGAAAAGGCTCCGAACCGGTTCGGCGGATCGGCGGGCGCCCGCTGGCGCCAACCGCCGCTTCCATTGGCGGGCGCCAGCGGGCGCCCGCCGATGAAAGTGGACAGCGGGGGGGGAGGAGGGGGCGGGAGGAGGGGGGCCCTTACCTTCCCGGCCCGTCCGCTCCTGTCCGGCACCGGCGGCTACTACCAGCGGGCTCTGCGGCCTACTCCAGGGTGGCGCACCGGGTGATGTCATCACCCGGCGCGCTACTCTAGAGCAGGCCGCGGAGCCCGCTGGTAGTAGCCGCCGGCGCCGGACGGGAGCGGACAGGCCGGGAAGGTAAGCAGGGGGCACACGGAGGGGAGGAGGGGGGGCCCTTACCTTCCCGGCCCGTCCGCTCCTGTCCGGCGCCGGCGGCTACTACCAGCGGGCTCCGCGGCCTGCTCCAGGGTGGCGCGCCGGGTGATATCATCACCCGGCGCGCTACTCTAGAGCAGGCCGCAGAGCCCGCTGGTACTAGCCACCGGCGCCGGACGGGAGCGGACGGGCCGGGAAGGTAAGCAGTGGCGGGGAAGGGGGCTTACCCCCCCCGGAGCTGTCCGCTTCTATCCGCGGGCGCCCGCGGGCGCCTGCGGATGGAAGCGGACGGCCCCAGGGGGGGGAGGGAGCACGGGGGAGGGGGCTTACCTGCCGGGGCCGTCCACAGCGGACGGCCCCGGGGGGGGAGGGAGTTAGGCCCCCCCTCACCCACCCGCCGCCATTTTTTCCTCATAGACTTGCATTGCAATGCAAGTCTATGGGGGGGGAAATGGCGGCCGATCCAAAAATTTCCGATTTTTGGATCGGAATCGTACTCGATCCGGTCCGGGGGGCCTCCGTTTTTGTCCGAACCGATCCGTGACAAAATTGGAGGTCCCGATCCGGGTCCCGATTCGATCCGGGGGGTCCGTGCACACCCCTATTAAAAACATATTTCCCCTTGTGAGGCCAAAAGCAGCTTTAAGTTAACAAGTCCCTCCCATTTTCCCATTGGAAATCGAAATCTGGGTAGCTGCTTTACATTAAAGAGAGAGAGAGAGAGAGAGAGAATGAGAATGTCAAGTAGGGGAACTAGATGTGATTAACATGATGTGCGGTTGGAACCCAAGGAGTTGGAGCTCAGTAGTAGAGCACATCCTTTGCATGCAGAAGATCCCAGGTTCAATCCCTAGTTTCTCCAAGTAGGGCTGAAAAAAGATCCTTTCTGAAAACCTAGAATGCCGCTGCCAATTGGTGTTGACAATAATTGGTTAGATGGATCAATGGTGTGACAAGGCCTATGTTCATATGTACTCTGTATCTCAAACCCATCTATTATAATAAAAAAATACATCAAATTGCTGCACGTGTACACAGATACAAAAATCATTCCTTCGTGTGCCTAAATGTAGCATATAAACCTGTCCTTCCTCTCAGTGTTCATGTGTTTGTCTGCAGCACTTGATCCTTGCTATTCTTATTTTATGCATCTCTCTTCCACCCCACCCAACACTGACAATTAGTCAGACTTGTGACTCTCCTCACGTTTTAAACCCATCCGAGCTACAATGTTTATTTCACAGGACGTTCAATTAATTGGTAATACAATCTGCTGTGAAGTCTTGTTTCCTTTCCCTCTGCTGCTAAGTATAACCCGAATAGCACAAGTCACAAAAAGAAAAATAATTATTAAGTAACCTCCAAAGGGCAGGTTGCAACTATTTCACACTGTGAAATACTTAGCCAGGGTGAAGGGCTCTGACATTCTCAGACTCGAAACAGCTCATGGAAGACAAAAGTGGACTCTACATCCTGATCTCAGAGGCAAGATGAACGGGACCTTTTTGTATTCCCAGAGCAGTGCTTTGTACAAAAGCAGGAAATGATACCTAAAGGCTTGACTTCACATGAGGATAAATGTGAAGCTGCCAGTGAAAACTCCCATTTCCATCTGTAACCTCCCATAGATGTGTGCAGTCCAGCCATGAGACAAACTGAGCATCTTGGCTCAGGTGGCAGATCTGGACAGTAGAGGAGTAAGTACAGCCCAGCCCACCTGCTGCTGCCATTGGCTGCCTGCAGCCTGGCCACACTGTGATCGATCTACCCTCTACCCACTACTGCTGGCCACCTGCTACGGCTACCAGTCTGGTCCCTGCTGCCATTGGTCACTGATCCTTGCTGCAAGAGAGAGCTTCGGCCCTGCTGCTCCTGCAAGCCATGGAGAAGGCACTGGCTTTTCCCCAGGAACCCACAACAGCTGACCCACTTCCGGGGGGGGGGGGGAAACCTCACTTCAGCTTCAGTTCTGAAGCAAAGTGGATCAGCAGTTCCGAAACCCCCAGACATGGGCAGAGGCTGCGCACAGGCCCTTGGCCAGTTTCTTAGGATCAGCTCAGCCTGTGCCGTGAGGCCCACAGAGGACTGGGCTGCCACTGCCCTGATGACAAAAGAGGACATTACTGACAATTCATGAGGGGAAATGATAGATTGAGTTTAATGGGCTGCAAATTGACAAGGTAGTTCCCCATCACAATCAAGTGTGTATCATTGGCACTGTGTGATGCTGCTATCGCAATACGCCTCCCTGAAACAAAGACTTCTTCAACAGGGCCAGAAAGAATGAGTGGGCCACCAGGAGATCTTGCATACTAACTATTAGTAGGTGGAGTCACTTCCCAATGGTTAATTAGGATGAGGGTTAACATTCAGATTAGGGTTAGGGTTGAGGGGGCATGGCTCGCCAGGCAGGAACCGGGAATGAGGAATGGCCTAGCAGGCAGAGGGGGGGATGAGTGTGCCCCCAGGAGAACTTGCATACTTACTTTTAGTAGCTGGACTCACTTCTCCATGGTAAACTAGGGTTAGTGTTAATTCTCAGGTTAGGGTTAGGGTTGAGGAGCATCGCTCCCAAGGCATAAGCAGGGAATGCAAAAAAATCCGAGCATGGCCTAAAAGAATCAGTGAGCTACCAGGAGAACTTGCATACTGACTTTTAGTAGGTGGAGTAATTTCTCCATGGAAAATTAGAGTTCTGGTTCACACTCAGGTTAGGGTTGAGAAGCCCTGGCTCCCAAGGCATGAACTGGGGATGCAGAAGAGTCTAGCAGGGCCAGAAAGAATGTGCTGGCCATGAGGAGATCTTGCTTAATGAGTTTTAGTAGTTGGAGTCACTTCTCCATTATCAATTAGGGTTAGGGTTAAAACTCTGGTTAGGGTTAGGGTTGAGGAGGTATGACTCCCCAGGCATGACTCAGGAATGTGGAAGTGCCTAGAAAGGCTAGAAAGAATGAGGGGTACCCAAGGAGATCTTGCAGACTTATTTTTTGGTAGCTGGAGTCACTCCTCTGTGGTACATTAGAGTTCGAGTTAACACTCAGGTTAGGGTTAGGGTTGAGGAGCCATGGCTCCCAAGGCATGAACTGGGGATCTGGAAGAGCCTAGCAGGGCCAGAATGAATGGTTGGGCCACCACGACATTTTGTATATGGACTTTTAGCAGCTGGAGTCACTTCTCTGTATTAAATTTGGGTTAGGGTTCACACTTGGGTTAGGGTTAGGGTTGAGGAGGCATGGCTCCCCAGGCATGAACTGGGGATGTGGAAGTGCCCAGCAGTGCCAGAAAGAATGAGTGGGCCCCGAGGAGGTATTGCATACTGGCATTAAGTAGCTGGCGTCACTTCTCTGTGGTCAATTAGGGTTATGCTTAACACTCAGGTTAGGGTTAGGGTTGAGGAGCCATGCCTCCCCAGTCATGAACCGGAGATATGGAAATGCCTAGAATGGCCAGAAAGAATGAAGGAACTGAAGGACCACTTGTATACTGACTATTAGTAGGTGGAGTCACTTCTTCGTGGAAAATTAGAGTTCTGGTTCACACTCAGGTTAGGGTTAGCGTTGAGGAGCCATGGCTCCCAAGGCATGCACTGGGGATCCGGAAGAGACTAGCAGGGCCATAATGAATGGTTGGGCCACCAGGAGATCTTGTATACTGACTTTTAGTAGCTTTAGTCACTTCTCTGTGTTAGATCTGTTGTGTCCTACAAACCTTTATTTCAGGGCCAGCCCAATACATTTTGCTGTCTGAGGTGACGGACAAGATGACATCCAAAATTCCAAAGAAGGCAACCAAACTAAGAGTTGAATCTTACCTGAATAGTAGAAGTGGAGCACCATCCTCCACTGCATCTGCAGGTAGCAGGCAAGCTTAGGGGATGTAGGGCAGTCTGTGTGTAATGCTCAGCTTTGTTCTCCAACACCTCGCTACTCCCTGCTCCCCATGGCATTTGTTGGCTCAGGTGGCCTCCTCACTCTGCCTCATGATAGGGCCGGCCATGCTGTAATAATCTATCTCTATTACAAACCATCTCCCTATAGGTAAAGTGAGGCTGCCACCTCAGGCAGCTGATGAGGATCTCATGAAAGCAAAGGGTTAGTTGTTGAAAATATTATGACTATATTTTGTATTCTCAGAGGGAGGAACTTGTGAGATTTTTTTGCCTGGAATCCCAATTCAGCTTTCTGGGGTTCCCGGATGATCTTGCCCACTTCCCCTGTCTTCCCCCCACCTGCCAATCATTTTGTGGCTCTCCAACTTTTGTACAGTTTTGTTCTAATTCGTAAAGGTAGGAATGTCTCTCCTAAGGCTGTTACTGTCAGTATTTAAGCTCAAACATGCTAGTATTTTTGAGGGGTGGGGTGGGGTGGGATTTTTGACCTTTTTTCAGTTGGCCATGCCCCTTGGTCTTTGGCACCACCCATCATGGGAGTGTACCTCCTGAGAACTTCTCCAAAATTTAATTTGGCCCTTGGGATGAAAGAGAGTCTCCATCCCTTGCATTTAGCTAATTATAGAATCACCAAACATAGAGATGCCTCCTCTCTACCTGGATGGATGCCACTGCTAAAATATGATTTTTCAGGAGCTACTGAGTGTGAATTTCCCCTGGACATATGAACATAAGAAGAGCCATATTGGATCAGACCGAGGGTCCATCTAGTCCAGCACTCTGTTCTCACAGTGATTGACCATTGACCAATGAAGCAGGACATGGTGCAACAGCACCCTCCCACCAGTGTTCCCCAGCAACTGATATACACAGGCTTACTGCCACTGATCCTGGAGGTAGCATATAACATTCAGGGCTAGTACCATTAATAGCCTTCTCCTTCAGGAATTTATTCAATCCCCTTTTAAAGCCATCGAAATTGGTGACCATCATCACATCTTGTGGTAATGAATTCCATAGTTTAACTATTTGTTGTGTGAAGCAGTACTTTCTTTTATTTGCCCTGAATCTCTCACCTGTCAGCTTCATGGGATGAGCCCAGGTTCTTCTAGCACTTTAAGAGAGGGAGAAAAATTCATGGAGATTCAAAATGCACTGGGATATCTAAGGGTTGTTTGTTTTATTTTCCTTGCACTGATTAGCTTTGGCAGTTGCTGTCTTTCTTGTTTAGCATAAAAGGGTTAACAGCCAACAGCAGGTATGGTCCTCCTTGAATTTCAGTTGCTTTGTTAATATGAGTCTGAAGTTGCTGTAACAGAAAAGCTACAACAGAGACTCCTAGAGTGTCTTTTACAGGTATTTTCCGTATTTTTTCTTCTTCATCATTTTGTTTTTTTAAAGAATATCCCAGCTTTTTAATTTGTTTGGCTGGAACATTCCTACTATATCACTTCTAAGGAAATGCACTGTGTGCTTTGCCCCAGGTTTAATTATCATGATTAATCTATATACTTTAAAAAGTTTTCCTCCGAGTGATCCTGGTGATAAATGGGTCTGGTTAGAACTTTCAATTAAACACTGTGACCTGCTGTGAAATCAGACTGAGCCTTCACATGGCAGGCATTTATTGGTTCATTTCCATCAGGAATAAACTAGATTATATTACATTTTGACTGCTTTTCTTTTAACCTGTTTGATTAGCATTGCCATTAACCTTTTTTAACCAGTGCCTATTAAAATGACATAGTAAGGGTAATTTTAAAGTTTTAGCTCTTCCCCACCCCACATTCCATTTTTATTTATATTCAACATTTGCAGACGCAAAAAGCCTTATTCCATTTTGGCCTTATTCTGCCACATGCACTAGGGGTGTGCACTCCACAACAAAAATCTTAGGGGGAGGGATTGCAATTATATAAAAAGAAAGAGCCCATAGCACTGCTCTTTCACAATGCGGCTGAGGCTGACTGAATGTCTTGGAAATGGGAAAGTTCCATCAGTTTTCCCTAGCACCTTCCTAACTGGGGGCATTTTGAAGCCCCCTCTGCCCTTGCCTTACTTGTACAGTGGGCCTGCCTCTGGGCGCGGGGAACAGGAGCCTTGCCCACTGCACTTCCACTGCTACTGCTGCTGCCAGCCTTACACTGACTGCTGGCTTGAAGGGGGTGCAGCCCCTTAAGATCTAGCATACCCGGGATTCTCCACCACCAAAGAACAATGATCCCAGGCACTAGACTTGCATTTTGAAGAAGACCACCCACCCCCAACTTCTTCTCCTGCAGTTCAGAAGGACCACCAGCAGTAGCAGAGAAAAGGATGCACCTAATTTTGGGCAGGAGGGGTGGAACTAGAAGAAACACCTCTCCCTCTCCCAACATGGCCAGAGCCAGCTTTCTTTGCTGGGTTTTCTTTTCTCTGTGTGTGTCTGTCCATGATCCCCTTTGTGTGTTAGCGTGTGTGTGTGTGTGTGTGTGTGTGTGTGTTCTTGTTTCACACATGGAGATAAGGGACTTCGATTTCTGTTGGAGTTGTCTAGTGTCTGAAACTTCTGCAAGCTCTCTTGAGAGAAGATGAAGGGCATCTGAAGTGTGTGGGGGGGTTGAGGGGGAATGGTTTGAGGGGGGATTTTAAATTCAAGGGATGAAGGGATCTATTTCAAACTCGTCATGACTAAAGCCCTACATAAGAGCTATCAGAGTACCAAGTTTCATCCCTTTATCTTTAAAAATGACAGAGATCTAAGCATTTTTGTTAATTCCCATTGACGATAATAGCATGGTTACCCAAAACCAAGCGGTTTTCTGGCAGGTAAACTGACAGTGCAGAGAGAGGGACCCCCTCTGCCCTGAATTTCAGGAGGAGCAGACCTACTCTGCATGCCCCTAACATGCACAGATCTGGCCTGTCCCAGCTGAAACTTAAGTTATCATCTAATTCCTTGCAAGAAGATCCTAGTTTACTTCTGTCCATAAGAGGTCCATGTCCAAGTCCCTTTGCTTTAGGGTTGGTGATCTTCTTATGCATTGCTTGGGGAGAGGTAATGCTTTGCCAAAGAAGAAGCCACCAATTTACATTAAATGTGCAAGTGCTCATTCATATAGGGAGGTGCAAATGTGGAAATAATGGCACAAGGTTGGATCCAGACTTGGTCATGCTTGGACTAGACCTCTTGAAATCAATGGGATTAAGTTACTCATGAAATCAATGGGCCTACTCTAAGCATAACTAAGTCTGGATCCAGACCCTAAAACTGAAATAGAAATACAAGACATAATGTGGGAGACTTTGACCAGGTGACCTGTCTGCCTGCTCTGTCTTCTGTCCAGGTCCTATTGGTGGACAACTTCGAGGTTCTTGATCTCCGTGTTGATGTTTATCTTTAACCTGACTTTGGACAGGACAATCCTTCAAACAGAGGACTGTCCTCTGTAAAGTAAGAGACATAGCCACCCTACTTGATGGTGACTCTCACAAAATCTGGTGCTGCCTAGGAGTTTTCTGCATTTGCTGAGGAAGAAGATACTGGATTGAGAAGCAGTAGCAGATACCATAGGACACTGTAGCCCATGTTCCCCCAAAGAGAAGATTGCCCTGAATCCTCCTAGCTAATTGACTCTGTCATGCCTTCATATGATTTCCATTCTAGTTTATGAACTTACTAGCTTGCCAACCAACCCAATAATTAATTCCATGATTTAAACCCTGAAGTGTCCTCTGTTGGGAATAAAAGGCCCATTAATTACTTGTGGCAATTGGAGTGCCTTTAGATCACTGGATTATTGCACAAGGAATATGCATACATTACTCAGTTGTTGCGAAGGATCCGAAACCAAATGTCATTTCCCCTGGGGTAGAATATCCATTGTAAAGAAAAGTAGGAAAACATATCTTCTCAGCAATCACATAGTAATTTGCTAATGCTGGGAAAATATCACACACACACACACCTCACAGAAACCTAGTGGCTAGTGCCCATAACATCACTGATGACTATTGACTAGGGATGTGCACGCCCCAAAATACTGTATTTTATCATTATCGGAATTTCGAACCGAAAAAATTATCATTTCCAATAATATCGCAGGTTAATCATATCATCTTCATGATAATTATCGGAAATCCAATATTTAATTTGTAGCCCCATTGTGCCCTAAAGAGCTGAATTTTTTTTTTAGAAAAAAATCCTATAACTTCTGTATTTTCAAAGTTACAGGCTTGAAACTTGATCACAATGCATAGGGGGTATTCCTAAGTATGTGTATGAAATTTGAGATCAATCCCTCCAACCCTCGATTTTATATGAATTTATTAAAGAACGTTTAAGTTCTGACAGGACACAAGTTGCACGATCTTTCAAAAATTCATATAAAATACAGGGGTGGAGGGATTGATCTGAAATTTGGCACATATGTGGAGCAACGTGTGCTAGACATGTGTATGAAATTTGAGATCGATCCCTCCAACCTTCGATTTTATATGATTTTTTAAAAAGATCCAGCAACTTTTTGACAAGTCTGAATGAACACACGTGGCGAGCTGTCATTCTGACCTGTCAGAACTTAAACGATCTTTAATAAATTCATATTTATTAATATGAATTTATTCATAAGCACTGTGACCAAGTTTCAAGCCTCTAACTTTTAAAATACAGAAGTTATAGGTTTATTTATATGGCAGTCCGATATTCCGATATAATCAGGCTGAAAATTATCGGATCGGATATTTATCGTAGATTTTTCTATCGTATCGTTATCGTTAAATGCATTCATGATAAAGAGCATATTGTATTGTTATCATACATTTTAACGATACAATACACATCCCTACTATTGATACAGTGCTCTTCCCCATGCCTAAGTTACTTTAAGCATTCATTTATTCTTACAGTTTAGGGAATAATTGCTCTCCACTACTTTATTCCAAACAACACAACAACAACAACAAATTGGCACTAGCTAGACTACTATCATTGGCCGATTCATGTTGTAGAGGCAACATGTTATGCTACTAGGCCAGATTAGGACAGTATTCTCTACCTTTCATGTTAACAGTGCCCCCAACATAGGGTTTTTGTCACCCTCTTGTCTGGAAAAGCCCTAAGTTTGTATAACCAATAGAAATTTCAGTGCAAACTAATGTCTCAAATGACATAAATATATTTCAGATAAATTGAAGCATTGAGGCTTGAATGTAATCTGAATGCAAGCTGTAGTCTTGCTGTCAGTAATGTGATCTCACAAATCAAGTATATATCTTGATATAATTGCTCAGCCTTTTAATACAAATAAACTTGTTACCAACTGTAGTCTAAATTTTAGAATCAATTACCCAAATGCAATTTTAAATGAATTATTTGATTACCAGAAGATAAGCACTTCAGCTATTAATGAGAAGGCATCCCCTGTTTAATTTTAATACAATGTTGTCTCCTTTTAAAGCATCTTGTGCAGGCATCTAGCACGCTCTCCTGCTTCACTCATACTGGAGGTAGCACAGTGTCCTGATGGTTATGTGCTACCTCCACTATCAGAGACAGTAAGCATATGTACACCAGTTGCTGGGTGTTGCACTGGTGTCCTGCTTATGGATTCCTGGTCGACAGCTGGACTAGATGGAGCTTTGGTCTGGTCCTGCAGGGCTCTTCTTATGTTCTTAAGTTCTTACACCATCACATGAAGCATGAGGTTCTCTCCCCGTACCTTTCTAATGGGATGTGTGTGACTGTACATCTCACATGAACCATAGGACAATCCTAATCACACTTACAAAGGAGTAAGCCCCACAATGGGACTTACGTATGAGTGGATGTGGATATGATTGTGCTGTGAAAGCAAGAGCCTACAGAAATGGAATAACTTAACAAACGCTTGAGAGAGTGGAATTTCTAAATAAAAACCAAAACTCACCAAGGGTATTTGATCAGAGGGCTTTCCCGCTCTGTGCATTCTTGTAGTAAATACTAAGGGTGTGCACAGTAGGTCTTCTCTGCCCCAAAATTCGGGGGAGCTCCGTTGAGGTGTTTTTCCACCCCAATTTCTGGAGCAGGTCCCTCTCTCCACTCTGCTGGATAGTTTGGTGAAAAACTGTCCCATTTTTGGGTAACCAGTACATTATCGTCAAAGGGAATTAAGAGAAATCCTCACAGCTCCCTCAGCTTCAAAGATAAACACATGAAAATGGGCACTGTGACAGCTTTTAAAGAGGGCTTTTGGTATGCCATGTTTGGAGCAGATCCCCTGCATGCAGTGATTTATAGAGAACTTTTCAAGTTCAAATTCAAATGTCCTCCATCTGTATGGCAAGGGAGAGGGAAACAAAGCAGCAGAATGTTATCAAAGTGTGCTTTATTAATTGTGTACTGCTTGTGTGCGCTGCACAACCCTAAGACACACAAACATACAAGTACAAGAAGACACTTGTAATTTTGAAGCCAAGTGCTCCTGGGAAGGCTCAACTTAGAGGAGGGAGAGCTACAGCATGTTAAACCGTTAAGGGGAAATAACAACAACAACAACAACAACAACATCAACAACAACAGCTACTACTACTACTACTACTACTACTAATGATAATAATAATAATGCAGCCCAGCCCTGCAAGGCGAGATGGGCAAGCACATTGGAGGAAAAAGCTTCAGGACCTTAGCCCTCTCCTGGAAGAGAGTCTTTCCTATTTTGAAATAAGAGCCAGAGGAAAACAACACAAATCTCTGCAACGCAACAGAAGATTTCGTAGATCTCTCTCTCTCTCTCTCCCTCTCTGAGCCTATCTACACACACAGGATAAAACACTTTGAAAACATTTTGAAAACTGTATATGGAGTGTGTCCTGGGCCCCAACAGTTCTCAAAACTATTATAGACTGTTTTAAACCGTTTTAAAGCAGTAGTGTAGATAGGCTCTCTGCCTCCCTCCTTCCCTCTCCCTCTCCCTCCCCCTCTCTCTCATAAATAAATTCAATAATATCTCACTTTACAACAAACACTATGTTACTTTGCTCTCTCTCTCTCTCTCTCTCTTTGACCAAAATGAACGCCACAAGACCAAGAACTGCAATGAGGACGCAGAATCAAGGACATAAGAAAAATGATTGGCATTCCCTCCCCCGAACACTGTAATTGGAGAACAGAACAGTCACAGACAGCGCTGTGGCAATTCCTAATTGGTTAACCACAGATGTCAATGTCAATTATCAAAACTACCCCACCCCATGTTCCTTATTGGAAGGTTTTCAATTAGACACACCACACACACAAAACAGTTGAATAATTTTGGAGATGTTAGAAGCTCCGATTGGGTGTATCTTCGCTCTGAAATGATTCTATTAGTTTAGAAGCAGCCAATCTCTGCACTGGAAGACTGAATACACCACAGATGTTCACAGTTATCAGATACTTCTGGGGTGGAGCACCCCCCCCCCAGTAAATACTTCTTCATAAAAGATACATGGGAGGTAGTGGGCTCTCCTACACTAGGGAGGTAGTGGGCTCTCCTACACTAGAGGCATTCAAGAGGCAGCTAGACAGGTATGCTTTAAGGTGGATTCCCGCATTGAACAGGGGGTTGGACTCAATGGTCTTATAGGCCCCTTCCAACTCTACTATTCTATGATTCTATGAAAGAGATAAAGATATTTTTAACTTTTGTATATTTCTATTTATAGCTTTTAACTGTATATGTTTTAATTCTGTAGAGCTGCCTTGAGGCCCAGTATTGGGCAAAAGGCAGGATACAAATAAATATGAAAATAATAATAATAACAATAATAATAATGTGTGAGAACCTATTCGAAGCATATGCTTCATTACCATGGGCAATAGCACAGGACCTGTCAAAGCACATACTGTGCATTTCTGCAATGCAACTACAAGTCCTTCATAGCACCTTGCACCACCCTTAGGTAACATGCATGTTACGTTGCATGAAAATAAAGTGATGGTGAAAATAAGATGCCGAATGTACTTGGGGAAAATCCATCATGAGATCACATAGCTACTCCACATAACCCTTTGACCCTATGGCTCGTGGTGTCTCAAGCTGACTTTTAGCAGTACTGCTTGGGGCTAAGGGAGCCACTTGCATGCTGAACTCGGGTTACTCAGCATGGATTGCTGATCAGCTGCACCTGAGTGCCCCCCTCCCACTCAAAGGCAGACAGATCATTACAGGGTATAAATGCAAATATGGTTCAGTGAGTTCTACTGTCATTGGGCATGTGGAGGCAAATATACTCTAATAAAAAAGGGGGCGTTGAGCATTGCCATTAGTTTGAGCGATGTGCAGCAAATAGTTACCACTTTTTGTTCTGAGTAAGCACTCATCATACAAGAGGTATTAAATATGTTGTAGATTGAACCAGGAGGAAGAAGTATTAAAAAACGAAAAAGGCTATAATACATCAGGGAAATCTAGCAATTGGAAAGGGAAATTGTTAGATCTATAATTCTCACATGCCACCAGAAGAGGGCTCTCATGGGCTTTTTATGCCTCTAAGAAGAGATTTTACTCTTATTTCCCATGGTAACATTTCCAAGGCATAAATCAAACACAAATGAATAACCTTTGATTTATCATTCCTAATGGAGATGTACATCATACTGATGTGTCATCACATTTCAACACTGGCCATTATGATGCCAATCATACTGTAATTTTCCCTCTATGCCATAATTGGCAATGATGATGTACATTTCCATTCAGCACAATTAGATTTCCTTGTTACTTTAATGTTAGCTGTGGGCAAATGACAGCCATACCTGCTCAAGCCATTTCTAGGGCTTTCTGGCTTGGACTATGAACTAATTGTAGTCATTTCCTCATTATGTGGTGTTCATGCTCCAAAAGGTCACTTTGGCGACAGCAAGGTGTGAGAGAAATTGAACGGCCAAAGCGTAGCTCTTCAATATCTACTAGATATGTATGTACATCCAAATGCTGTTGGGATTGATTCATGAGACCTCCCCCATTGTCCCAAAACTGCACAGGGCATTCAAAGGGTTTTCTAGCTGGCTAGTAAAACTGTTGTCTGATTGTTGTGTCATTGTCAGATAAAATTTCAGCATGAGCAGAGAGTATCACAACCTTTCTATTCTCCTAATAACACACTGATCAAAATTCACCACATGGCCAATGTCATGTGCTTTGACTTTGCAGTGCAATCATAACCAACTCCAAGAGACCTGAGTGGGGCCTTAACCTTCCCGTAACCAAGCTGTGCCTTGTACAAGGTGAACTTTAATTAAGGAGGCACTTACCTTTTAGTCTCGGACTAATGACCACTGTGTAGAAACAGCTCTGCATCCTTGGTAACAGTTGGAGCAGCACCTAGACTCTCTTTCAGGAGCTCAAGAGAGATTTGTAAGACCACTCTTTCAGAGTTTTGGTTTTGGGTGTGGGGAGGTCCAGCTGGTCTCTCTCTCTGAGCCTATCTATACACACAGGATAAAACACTTTGAAAACGTTTTGAAAACTGTATATAGAGTGTGTCCTGGGCACCAACAGTTCTCAAAACTGTTATAAACCATTTTAAACTGTTTTAAAGCAGTAGTGTAGATAGGCTCTCTGTCTCTCTCTCTCTCATCCTCAACTTAACATCTATGCTTCCCTACTACAAATGAGTGGATCTGATAGTTACTTTTTCTCCCACAGTTGGATTTTTAAAATCTCAAGTCCTTTCAAATATGGTTTTTGATATTTGGGGTAAATTCTTATATAAAAAAAACGAACTCAGTTGAAATTCTCACCCATCTGCTCCAGCCAAATTCAATAGTTATAGCTATTCCTAGCATGGAAAGGACCATGATGTATCTGCCTGCCATATAGCTGTTAAAGACAAGGAGACTGTCAGAAGAAAAGGAGGTGGCAACCCACAGTTGAATACAAAGAGATTCAAACCCAGATGTTTAAGAGGGAAGCACTCAAAGCCTTCAGCCTTGATGGATGAATCTGTCAGTTTTGGTTTCTCTCCCAGTCGATGATGATGATGACAATTTGTCAAATTCTTTTTGTCCAGAATATGGAGAACTTAGTGAATTTTGATCAATTCTTATCAAAACTAAATTGAAACCTTCTTTTCACCTCTGCCTATCCCCCAGTCTTTCAAAATGTTCAGTATGTGTTCAGATCTGGATGTTGTTCCTTTGAAAACATGTCATGCTGCCTCCCTGCCCCTTCCAAGTCCTAGGGTGCTTTCAGACGAGCATTTTATTGTGTGATTGATTATCCTGCCTCATTTGTGGAATTTACAGAGGTCCCAGACAATGTTGTCTTGCTCTTGTAACCCTTCAGGGTTTTCCTGTCAATTCTTCCTGGTTTTTACTTTCCCAATTTTTAAAAAAAAATCCGTTGAGGAAAAAAAGGCAGAATAAGCTGCACAATGTGTTTTGACTGGTAGCTCAAGGCCGTGAAGACTGCTCTCTTCCAGCAGGCCTACCCAGTTTAATTTTAAGATGTTTTTAATAATGTATTTGTTTTTATCTGTTTTAATGGTCTATTGTATTGGTTTTATATTTATATTTATTGTTGTTCCCCGCCTCGATCTGGATGGAGAGGTGGGTTAGAAATGAAATAAATAAATAAATATAAATAAATAAATAGCTCCAGCATCCACACTTCTGGAAGCACCTTTAGATGGATGGGCAAATCCAATCTATGAGAAGCTGCTAGGTGCCACCTTCCCAGATGTTAGTGGGCAACCTGTGACCATCCAGATGTTTTGCCCTACAACTCCCATTGGCCCTAGCCAGCATAGTCAATGATGAGGGATGATGGGACGTGTAGGCCAAAACATTTGGACAGCCACCTGTAGCCCAGCCCTGAAAAGCACTCATCTCCTTTGCACACTCTTGTCTTTCTGTCCATCAGAGGTCTGTGTTCAAGTCCCTTTGGTATATGGTGACTCTCTTCTGCATTGCCCAGAGAAAGGAAATGCATTACCAAAGAAGAAGGCGCCAACTTGCATTTGCATTGCAATTTCCCAACAGAGGACACTTTGGGGTTTAAATTATAGGATTAATTATTGGGTTGGTTGCCGAGCTAGTAAATTCATCACCCAGAATGGAAATCATATAAAGGCACGATAGAGTCAATTGGCTAGGAGAATTCAGGGCAGTCTTCTCTTTGGGATGACACGGGCTACATTGCCCCATAGTATCTGCTACTGCTTCTCAATCCAGCACCTTCTTCTGCAGCATATGCAGAAAACTCCTAGCCAGCACCAGAAAAACAGGGCGAGATGCACATGGAGCTTTTTCACCTCTGCAGCACCAGACAGGGGTGGTGTCAAATGCTCTCTCCCCCGACGAGGTTGGTGTCACATCCCCAAGGCGATTGAATTCAATTTGAGCGTAGAGACATTTTGAATTGTGCCAGCCAAGCTTTGAGCGTTCTCCAGACCCGAATGCAGTTCAGAACAAGCCTGGAACCAGCCCAAGCAGAAGTCTCCAGGGGCCGATTTCACGTCTCGGGTATCCAGTAAACATGTGGCACAAGCGAGTGATAACCTGGGAAGCAAATGTCCAAAGCAGCCCTTGGCAGGCTATTCCAACAAAAGAATGGCAGGGATTTTGTGTTAAGCAAACTGAGTTCCAACGCTGTAGGAGCTGAGAGGTATTGCCAGGCAGCATGGTATGTTCATGTGTTGTCAGCAGAGATGTCTGATGAGCAAAAGTTGTGATGTTTAAATGTCAGCTGCAGCCTTCTGGGTTCAGTCACAGTTCAGCAATTAGCCATGAGTTCTTCATGGGCACCCTGCCTTATCAGAGGGATCTTTCATAAAGATAAATCCATGAGTTATAACAGCAATATGCAAAACTTTATATGGAAAAAGAAAGCATCATGTCAGATGGAGATATGTGTGGAGAATGTTAGTTGTGACACCAGATCTTTCCTCTATTTGACACTTTAGAATGTTCAACCATGTCAGGTCCATTTTCTTATGTTTACAACAACCTTGTAAGGTAGGTCAGTATTATCCCCACTTTGCGGATAGAGAGGGAGGGAGGGATCTGTGGTCAAGAATTACTTGCCTAAGTCTATCTAGTGAGCTCATGGCATAAGGTACTATTTGTTTATTTTGGAGGATCGATACCCCACCACCTACCAACCAAAGCTTTCAAAGTGGCTTACAGATATATTTTAAATACAATAAAAGAGTCAAGAGTGGTTACGGTGGGGCAAAATTTTATATAGATTTCCCCCTAGTTCTTGATTTTCCTGTTTCATACTCTTAAGGGAAAAGCAGGGGTATTCTTAAGTTCAGGGGGGAGTCTTTTTCAAGCTGGAAGTAAGGCAATGGAAGAGCTTCCCCTGTTGAATGTTTGCCTGCAGTTGTAGGGCTTTTTCCTGTCTAAACATGCCTAGGATTACGCCCTAAGACTCCGTCAAGGAAGACCATGATAGGAGAAGGAGGTCCCTATTTTACTAGGAATGGGAGTAAAGTAATGGAAGAACTTCTCCTGTTGACTGTTTGCCTGCCTGAACAGAATTTTCTCTCTGGAGTATCAATCTTCTAGCTCGCTCCTGTCATGCTGGATTCCCATCGAGACTGTACTAGGTTATCTCTTGGCGACCTGGAAAAGCATTTTGCGGGGAGTGCGGTCGCCACCTGTCGGGACGCAGAAGCACTGCGCCAGGGGCGCGAGCAGAGTCTGCTGCCAAAGGAGTCTCCGCACCCGCCCTGGGAATCGGGGAGGGATCTACTGTCTCCAGCAAACGATCTCTCCCCCCCCCCCTCCTCCCTCCCGTCGCTTTCAACGCAGGCATTAAGCACCCGTCCCACTATGGCTGGCAGCGACGCGCTTTTCTGTCCAGTCTCCTCCAAGCACGGAACAAGATGGACGCGTAAACCAACGCTCATAAAAAAAAAAAACCCGGCCAGACAATGCTGGAGAGCGAGCGTGTGGAAACAAGATAGAGAAAAGGGCAAGACCACAGGAAAAGAAGGGTGGGCTGGTTGGATGCGGTAGGAAAATAACACGTGGGATTACATGGGATTTCTTTTTTTAAAGCCACTGTTTTTCCACAGTGTATTTAACAGACACCCTTGCCATGTGGCGAAAGAAATAAAAGAAATGGTGTGGACGGGACGCATGATCTGATCCCCACCACACCCCCGTTTGCCAGTGCTTTTTGGAATTTACCAAATGTTAGAAGCTGGATCGGAGAAAGATAAGCATTAACCCCTGCGTTGCTGGAGTGTCCTCTTAAGGAAATGTTAAACGCTGAGATGACAAGTGTCTTGATTTTAAGCAAGGTGGGGTGGTCCCTACAGCTGAATCTCCAGTTCCTCCCAGTTGCGTTGGGATCCTGCATCCGTACTAATACACACACACACACACATACACACACACTGCTGCAAATAATAGTAAAATAATAATAATAATCCTGTTTACCTACAAAATTGTACTCTTGGTCAATCTGTGCAATTGTAATTTCCTCCAGTGAAAGTTGGTGGCTCCAATCTCAGTGGAGCAATGAATCCGCTCTGGGTTTTAGTGAGAACCCATCAAAACTCTAAAGGAAATATCTGAAGTGCTGAATCCTGGTCCCAAAATGGATTCAGCACCTTGAATAGCTCCTTTAGAGGTCTGACTGGAACCTGGAGCGGATTCACTGCCCCATTGATATAGGAGCCACCAGCCTCCACCAATTTCCTGTTGTTCTTAGGGCGGTTACGTAACAGGGGAGAGTTCTTTGTTTGATGGTCTCCTCCAGTTGAAAGGTTGTCTAGTCCAAATCTGGTTTAAAGATAAAAGCAAAGGCCCTAAAGTTGCCCATCAAGAGTTAGCACCTGGACAGCAGACTGAGCAGACACACAGGTCTCCTGGTTGCAGCTCATGGTCTTTCCTGCTATGGTGAGAGATGTAATTGTATTTCTATCTAAATTACAATAATTAGATCTAAAGGTGCATTTATCCAGAGTCGTTATCGCCTTATGTATCATGCCTAAATTATACCAGGCATAAACAAAACATTACTAAGATCCCTGCCTGTAGCCCACAACTTAAATGATGTGTCTTATAAAGTCCTTGAATATGTTTTTTATAATTATCAGTTTAGTTTTTAAAAATATTTTATTAAGTTGTTTGTTTTTGGAGGTGTTTAGTCACATGTCCTTAAAGCTCCAGATGGAGCTGTGTTTTTTGGAGGGGACTTTGTTGTTGTTGTTTTAAAAGGAATTTTCTTTCATACCTCCCCCTCCCCCCTACCTGCAATACTTCAGGTATGTCAATAATTATAATAAATCAAATCAGCAAAATACAGAATCCATTGTTCACATGAGCCAGAGAGACCAATATGTTGCACGCAGAGTGTTATGAAGTTGAATGTTACCAACATACATAATAAATTGATACCAATCCACAGAAAATTGATCATTTTTCCTACTTCCTTTCACCAGTCATAACTTATTTCTTCATTTGTCTGTTAAGGTTATCTTCCAAACCTGACTCCACCAAGCATCCAAGGAAACTCCTCTTAGCTCCTCCCAATGTTTTGTTTTTATGCAAGTCTTGGCCCTCTGTGTGCCGAATATGGAACAGGGAACAACCTCAGCCTCCTTCAGCTTTGCTCAGGGGAGGGAGACCACAGCTTAACAACATGTATGCATGACTGAGCTCCCTCAATCACTTCATTGAGGAAACACATTTGATTCTGTTTCGGAAGCGCTGAGACTTCTTTTTGGCACACTTCCTGTGCTTAATTTTCAAAACAGCATGGCTCCCTTTCCCTCTGTCTTGCTCCTGACTTTCTTCCCTTGATGGATTGTGGGATGGGCCTCCCTTCTCACCCCCCCTTTTTTTAGGCTGTCCCTCACTTCTGTTTCTTTTGTCTCATTGGGTGGAGAGGAAGCAGCCCTGGTGGGTAATGTTTTGCCTCCTGCTGGGCTTGAACAGCGAGTGCTGCTAGACAGCAAGGCCCTGATCAAACGGGAAATCACTCTCTTTATTCAGCACAGCAGTAGAGGAGGATTGCGTGGCTGTGATTAGTGCTTTGTTTGAGTACTGGCAGAGTGCGGCAGATTGCAGTCTCCCACAGGAATAGCAGGCAAGAGGAGGCAGCCTCACAGACTGACATTCGTGTTACTGTCACTGTGTCACCAGCAGTAGCCCTCTTAGCATGTGGATGCGCATGTTTCTTGCCTTCCAGTCTGACACGTCAAGAAGCAGAAAGAAGCTCTCTGAGTGGGGCTGCTGCTTTTTTTTTCCCCTGGAAGGGCTCTTATGCCTTGTACAGGTGCATGGGCTGCCAAAATCAACAATCAAACTTTCCCTGTTGGTGGATCTCAGTGCATCCTCTTGGAGGATAAGGCTATCGGTAGCTAGTAGTCATGATGGCTATATGCTACCTCCAGTATAAGAGACAATATGCTGAGGGATGTCAAAAACAAATGAGTTCAGATTCCACAGTGGACTGGCTTTTCCTGAGTCACATGGATTCCATGGACTTGCAGACTGGGGTTGTTGTTGTTTTCCCTTTCCACAATTTTGCGCAAATACCTAAAATTAAAAAAGCACCATCCCCCAAAAATGTGCATTTCCCTCATAGTCAAAAGCATGAAAATGCACATTTGGGAAGAGATTTGCAAATTTCTGAAAGTACAAATTTGTGCAAATGTGGGAAATTTAAAAAAAATCCACTACTTAGCGGACTGCAGCAAAAAAGGTACCTGGTAATCTGCAAAATGCAAATAGAACAATTTTTATAAAATCTGTACTTCGCTAAGTATGCCTCTGTATACCAGTTGCTGGGGAACATGAGCAGGATGTTGCAGACACACTTATGTCTTGCTTGTGGGTTTCCCGTGATCAGTTGTTTGGCTATTGTGTGAATACAATGCAGGACTAAAGACAGCCTTGGTCTGATCCAGCATGGGTCTTCTCATGCTCTTATACTTGGAAAAGCTTCATCAGTTAACTTTATGCCTGTTATTAAGGCACAAGATTCCTGCCAGAAGAAAAGGGGTAACCACAATTGAGAAGTACCTCAAAAAGTAGGGACAATGTAACATGGGGCAATTCAACCTGAAACCCTCTCCTGAAAGCTTCTGCATTAAAGCATACAGATTCGCAGAGTACAATCACACCTGTTACGCTACGTGGAAACCTCCTGCTCATGTGGTATGGATCAGTGGAGGCTGGTGTCAGTGGGGTGGAGAATCTGCTTCAGGCTTTGGTCAGAACCAGTCAGAACTCTAAAGGAGCTACCCAAGATGTGGAAACCCCTAAAAAGTAGTGCTGGGGCCATGGTAATTAGGCCTGTGGTGGCTTGCCCACCTTCAGGGATATTCCAGGGCCTTCTTACATTTTCAGTTTTCACTAAAAAAAAAAAAAAAGTCTCTCTATACTAGCCCTTTTTGTTGTGGAGATGTAAAGCAGAACATGAAGGCAGGATTCTGCCAGATTGCCCACTGAGAAGTAATGCAATTTATAATGCTTTCCTATTGGATTCACCCTTAAGACTTGTCATCTTCCTAACTTGGAGGCTTACAAATATCCAAAGCAGAACGGGAGGTGCACTACACCTCCCACTCTGCAATGTAGCTAAACAGACATTTTGGGCCATTTAGCTGAGGCATTGGAAATGGGGAAAGGACAGAGGTTGGAGAAGGCTGGGGATAGTACATATCCTTACTTCCCCTGTTCCCCCCTCCACATCCACTAGAATGTCTGCTTTCCCTCCCCTCTGAGCTCACATTTGCAAACTCCTAGAGGCAGCCAGCATGGTTCTCTCCATGCTGACTGCAAGGGGGATGGAGAGGGGGATTGGAGCTTGAACTCCTGGGTCTAAGGTTGGAACATTGTCTCCGACCTTGGATCCAGGAATCTGAAGTATCTGAAGTATCCTATGTTCTCCCAGAAAGTGTCTAGGATTGCTCTCTAAATAATTTTCAACATATGAAGATACCTGTAGTTTTTTTCTTGCTCTTCTGTGATGTTTCTCTTTTACCATAGGCCCCTTCATAACATTTCTGGCTATAGGCCAGCAAAAATAGGGAAGTTTAATTTAAAAGTGCTAGATGCATGCTTACTCAGAAGTAAATTCTACTGAATTTAAGAGGGCGTATTCCCAAATAAGTTTGCAAATTCTGGCAAGAATCATTGAGCAATGTTTGAATGTATGAATGGCTGGTATTTAATGTGATCACGTTTTTCAGGGTTGAAACTCCATCCTGACTAGACATGAGGCCCATGGGAAGTAGACCATAATGTGGCACCCACTGGCTCAATTCAGACAACACGTTAAGCAACGTTGTTAAGTTAAACAACCGTCAGTTGGTTAGCTCAACATGTCGTCCGAATTCAGCCACACAATGGATAAACAACCCACGGTTGGTTAAGTTGGAGTTTTAAACAACTGAGTTAAACAACTCGCTTGCGAGTTGTTTAAAAGTTAGTCAATTGACTAACGTGTTGTCTGAATTCAGCCGCTTGAGGTGCGTGGGTTAAACAATTGAGGTGAGTACGTTAATACAAAAGACCATAGAGGAGAGCGGCAAGAGCGGCAGAAAGTGGGCGGCTGCTCAGGCACGCTCGCAACAGACCGCTGGTATTGCCGCCATAGCAACCAGGATGCCCACCTCCCCCACCAGGCAGCTGGCACGGAGCTCAACAAGGGGCCGGCTCCTGCACGAACTCATGCAGGGTGCCCAGTCAGCTACCCAAACGGAAAGGGAAGCGCACCAGAAGGGCAGTACAGCAAAGGGGGGGAGGGGGGAGATGGAATAACCAAAACCCCCAGGCGCCCTGGAGCAAGAGGTAGCCCCCCCCCACACCAACTGGGAGAACCGCACTCCACCTGAAGCAGACCCCCACTGCACCTCCACCTCCACCCTCGCTTCACCCAGAAGGACAAGGGCAGGGGAAGCAGCAACCAGAGAGCCCCCCCTCATCCACCCAACACAGTCAGACAGCGAGCCTTTGCCGGGCCCCGAGAACCCCGTTGGGGAGCGTCGCGCCCATGCAGAGATGCCCCGGGTGCGTGAAAGCATCAGTGCCTGGATATGGCTGCGCTACCCCCACCCCCTGTGAGCGTCAGCTGTGGAGTTCCATCTGTGGACTGGCATCTCTCCCTGGCATGCCGCCCCTCTCCACCACATCCCCTTGGCACGTTCCGTGCTTGGCTCCCTGGGGGTGTGGCCTTGGCCGTCCCCTCTTCACCGCTGTGCCTTCCAGCTGCCTCCTCCCTTCCCGGGGGCGACTGTCCTTTCTGTAGGTTCTGCCCTGGCATAGTGGTGCCCATGTGCCTTATTGCCCATGTCTGAGCTCCCTGCTGAATAAAGTTTTCTACGCCACCCCACTCTTGCCTTCTTTCCTGTGTGTGCAAAAGATGCTCTAGGAGGGAGGTGGGGGGGAGTTGGGGGGCTGGGGCGTGGGTGCCAACGTTGGAATTACAGTGCTGGGCATGGGGTGCGAATGTTGTATTGGTGCTGCCATTTCTCCTAGCAGCCTCCTTGCCCGAGGCTGCTGAGTTCCACTCACTGACTGTAACAGCCAATGGGGTTTGGGAGGCGTGTCCTGCATCGGCTTCAATGGTGGCGCTCATGGTTTTCGGCCGCTGTGTGTGCTGGGATACCTGCTGGAGGACTGACGGAGTTCGGTAAGCGGGGAAAATGGCGGCCGGGCTGTCAGTCAGAACCGAGTACGTTATTAACCACCAGGGTGGTTGAAAATTCTTTGCAGCTCCTGCTGCAGCATGTCGTCCGAATTGAGCCCACCTTTTTAACACACCGTCAGTGGGTTAATTCCCCTCAGTTGCTGAATGTGTTGTCCGAATTGAGCCACTGTGTTTTCTCAGCAAAGGGCAAAGGCAAAAGCAAAGGCATCAGGACCTTGGATAGCACCGTGCAGGAGGTGCTGGTTGGAGCATTCTCCCATAATGAGCTCTTGTCCTACTGAAGGACTGCAGTCAACTGATGAAGGCTGGCGGAGCTTGACCTTTCAGTGGCTTCTTCCCTGCTAGATGCTGCCTGCAGTTCTTAGAGGAACAGTGTCTGTTTCTGCATGGCTGAGGGACAGGAGAAACTGCAGGAGAGTTATCCTCAGAGTCAGAAGCAGACGGGAGAGTCACGTCTCCAGGCTGGAAGGGCATAGAAGGGGATATGAGGGCTCTATCTGAAGTATGGCAAACCGTGACCCATCTGAATTTGAATCCTCCTTAGTTTAATCTGGAGCCCTAGAACCAGAGGAAGCTGACATAGCGTAGCTAACATACTGAAGCACTATAGATGTTCAACTGCAATTAAAGAGGGGGGGGGGAACGAAAACAGACATGCCTCCCCTCCCACTCTGAAAAAGAGAAAAAGAAATTGCTTTTTCAACACTTACATTTATAGTCCTTCAGTAAAACAGTGCAGTAAATCTTCCTTGTTTTTACTTCTTTTATTTTCTTGTCATATGAATTTATTACCTTTTGTATGTAACCAGGACTTTTTTTAAAAAAATGCATAAAAATCCACATAAAATTTATATTCTGTTACAGAAATGGGGAGCTACAGCCTCCCTGCTCCCAATTCCCATGGTCCCATTTCAACTCCCACAAGGTTCTATCTGAGCCATGGCAACTTTGAGGAAGCTTCAAAAGGAAATAGTCCAGAAGAACTCAAGGGAAAAGAACCAGACAGATGTCTGAATACAGAATCATAGGATCATAGAATAGTAGAGTTGGAAGGGCCTATAAGTCCATTGAGTCCAACCCCCTGCTCAATGCAGGAATCCACCTTAAAGCTGCTGTACAGATCCAAAAGCTAGTAGATTTCACCTGCTGCTGGCTCAGACTCCCCTCTAGTAGCTAGGGAAGATAACTAGTTCCTAACAGATAGTAGTGCAGATGCAGAAGGGAAGAGATGTAAAAATACATTCCTTCATTCTATGCTGATTTACTAGTGCAGCAGCACCATTTATATGTTACCATATGCACCACCACCCCAAAAGGAAAGAAAGAAAGAAAGAAAGAAAGAAAGAAAGAAAGAAAGAAAGTGATAAAGGAACACTGAGATTTGCATAATATTTTCATACTCTGATGTATATGTATTGATGAACATTTAGAAAGAATTCCTATAATATAAATAAATCAAAGGGAGTGTATTTTTGGTTCTCGCTGGGCTCGGAAACCATACATACAATTGTTAAGAAACTTTTAGGATTTGTTCTATCTGCATCAGGGAGGGTTTTCAGCATGGCCAGATGTTTGCCAACAGAGAGTTTAACTCAATGTGAGGATGAGTATTTCCCCTCTGTGTGCAAGTAGGGTGGCTAAGTGTCCTCTCTTGCAAGAGACAATCCTCTATTTGAAGGGTTGTCCTGTCCAATCCACTTTAAAGATAATGAACCATAAAAACTGGCCACCTGAATGATACAGCTGTTTTCTAGAAGTCTGGTTTAAAATGAATGAAAAATCATCTTGATCACACACACCCTTCTCCCCCATTTGTTTCTATTGGGATGAAAAATTGGTTTGGGTTTCCCCAGAAAAAACCTGTGCCCACCCCCACCCCACCCCCGGAACTCCCTGTGCATCATTTGGATTCACAGTGAGCAGCCAGAGGCCATCCCAGGCGTTTGGCCAGGAGTTCTGATGCCTGAACATTTCATCTTTTTGCTTACAATTTTTTCACATGACTGAAGTAAGCCTGATATTGTTGACTGACCAGGTGTTACTGAGTTTCTATTTGGGGTCCTCATTTAAAGGAGTTTTTAAAAAGTAAATTAAATGGTTAGCTGATATGCCATATACAGTATTTAAAACCAAAAAACTACTGATCTCAGTATTTTCCACTAGAGGATGCTGTTTCACTATAAATGGGGAAAAAACCCTCTATAGTCCCAATTGTGTGGTTATCAACCAATTATGACATGATTGAGAAGGATGAGGGACTAGGGAAATGAAACAGTCTCTACAGTGGCTTTATGGGAAGTAAAGTATCTGTACATGACGGGTTGTATCCAGTTATAGCTATATTTAGAGTAGTCCCACAGAGATCAATAGGATTTAAAGTACTCATGACTAAATAAAGTCTTATTGACATGCCTAATTCAAGTATGACTTAGAGTGCTTCCAGACGGACGACTCCTAATGCTACCAATCAAATGACATTGTGAAGCTATTCTGTCTTTTCCACCTTACTGGATTTTTTGTCGAAAGGGAAAAAAGATGGAAGAAACAGTGGGGGGAAATGGGTGGGTTGCAGGTGGAAGATGATGTAATCTGGACATCTGTAAAATTCCGCCAATAAGGCGGGATGATTGCACATTAAAAGCTTCATCTGGGACGTATTTACATATGTCGCGGTCATGTCCAAAGGCAAATATTTTTTGGAATAAGGTGTTCCAGGAGATTAGTTCGATAACTGGGCAATAAGAGCATCCATCTCCCCTCCTAGCACTATTACACTCATATAAAGGTCTGGATATTAAACTTTCAGATAAGGGTTTAATTAGCCATCTATTATTGGCAGCAAGATGGCTGATTGCCAAGCACTGGAAAGATGTCAAAGGACTTCACATCAATAATTGGTACCAAAGGGTTTGGCAAATTGTTCTTCTGGAAAAATTGACAGAGAAAGTGAGGAAAGTGTGAGGACAATTAAGTGAGGATAAATTTAAGAAGGTATGGTGTAAATTCATTGATTTTACGAATAAAGATGAAGAGGGGAGATTAACCCTCTACCATATATAGATATTTGGAGCAGATAGGAGGTTGACAAAACTTGACAATTATTCTCCAATCCAAATAGAAATTTGTAATAAGAAACTTGTAATTCTTCTCTGGACTGTCAGGGAATGTGTATATAGATAGATTAGATTAGATTAGATAGATTAGAGAGAGAGAGAGAGAGAGAGAGAGAGAGAGAAGCACTCAATGTATGTAACCAGAATTATCAAAATAAATGCCTCATCTGGAACCACCCAAGTCTGGATCAACAGTGTGAATAAATTAGGGGATGGGAGTTACAAAGGAACAAAATTCTCAGGTAGTCAGACACCTAAGCATGGATTTATAATACTTATTTACTAGTGTTATGCTGAAACATTCTCCCATGTTTTTTTTTCAATCATTCTCATTCCATCTGAAAGAAAACAAATTACTTTTGAAAAGAAATTCTTGGTAAAGACATTTTGGAAGATTTTTAATGGGCTGGATTTGAGTTTCTTGTGCTTACTTTGCTTAGGAGATGTCTGAAGAGTGTGCAGAAGTGCCCTTTATTTCCATTGTAAAATCATCTCTCTGGTAGCCTCCTCAGCTTTCCATACTTCAATTAAAGCCCAGGAGAAGGCATCATGTGATAATTCCTCCCGTAGGACCTTTTCAGCTCAAGAAGCAAAGGCTAGTAGTGATTAGGTAAGCTCAAAAACACCTCAACAATGAATTATAAAACACCCTGAGAATGAGGTAGAACAATGGAAGCCTCTTTAATGAGGGGATAATTTTTTTTTTAGGATATTGGAGGACAGATCTTGGCTCAGCACTAGTTCCACCTCTTCTCTGGAGCTAGACAAAACACTGCCCCCTCACACCTGCATTGTGAAGGATGCAAAATGGGGCTAGCCTACCAACAGAATAGTGTTTCACCATACACACACACACACACACACACACACACACACACTATGAATGAAAAAAGAAAGATGTGCAGCAACCCCTAATGGGGAGCCCTACTAATGAAGAACTATGGAGAATTTCTCGTCTCTCTGAAGAAATTCAGTAAAATTATTCCCCCAGTTTTGCTGCCCACAAGTAGGGTGCAGAATGTTGAGAGGTCACTTGTGCACAGCACTAGTATTTACTACACCAGTGGAGCTCCTTACTTTCATGTGTGTCGCTGCCAGAATGACAATAGCATCTTCATGGAAAAAAGAACAATCAGCATCTGTTACTATATAGAGAATTAAAATCTGGTCTCTGGCATTGATGGAAAAGCCAACAAAACAGGTTAAGCAGTATAGATTTGAGACATATATTGATAATTTCTATGGAATCTGGGAGTTATTTATTAATTATGCTAATTGCAATAAGGACATTTACTGTACCTCCTTCAATTCACGGAGCATGCTGGAAAGATCTTCTAGGATAAGAGTTTGGGGGGGAAAGACATGTTGATATATTTTCTTCTAGCTTTGAGCATATAGTTACAGTCAATCCACTGTGTCACCTGATTAACTTAGTTCAATGCTGATCATGTGTATGAAGGATATCCCATGTTTGATTATTGTGTTATGTTTGATGTGTTTGGATGTTACTTCTGTTTGTTATTAATGTAAAATTTAAAAAAAACATATTTTTTTAAAAAACCAAAAAACAAAAACAAAAGAAAAAGAAAAACAATGTATTGGTAGGTGTGGTTCACCTGACAGAGATACTTCTGTTAATTTCTAGGGACACAATCTTATGGCCCCTACACATTGACTCAGGGCCCATAAGATACTGGGGATTCGTCCCTCTTGATTTTCCGACCTCAAAAGGGGGAGTTAGAGATCCAACCCCCAACCCCTCACAGCTGGCATGAAAAGAACAGTGCCAGTTGTCCTCTGAGTCAGAAAATCAAGAGAGGGGACAAAGGGGGTGTTCTGGTGGATAGGGAGGAAGAGACCGGAATGGCCAAGATACAAGCTATCCTCAGCATTTTCCCTCCTCTTCCAAAGTGCCCTTGTTAGACGGGCTGAAAAGCTCGTCTAGTGAAATATGCATAGTGGGAGGATGGGGAGCTGAAGATCACCTCTGCCATTCCTCCCACCCTGCACTGGCTGTTCAGAAGCCTCCAGATTCAGAGGCTTCTGATCATCAAGGGTGCAACCCATAGGATTGTGCCATAATCCACTTACACTGAATATGCCTCAAGAAATAAAAGCAAAGGAATCCACGTGTTTAAACGCCTGTCTTTCCTAGACTATACATGCAGCATGACCATTAATGCAGAAACATAACAGTGCTGGCTGGGGAAGATGGGAAATGTAGTCCAACACATTTGGAGGGCACCACATTGGGAAAGGCTGCACTATGCGTATGAAAAACAGCAGACAAATAAATGCAAACCCGGAGCTGCCCTCAATATAAGCATATGCTAATAAACTTTAAGTGGTTGCAAAAGTCTGTAAATCCTGCTCTGGATGTTGAAAAGAAACTTTGACCCTGTTCAGATGACAAAGTGAGCCATGGTGGTTAAACATTCTGAGCTAAACTTTGTGGTTTAATGTGTCATGCGAACCATGACTTAGTTTGTCATGTGAACCATTCCTAACCATGGTGGCTACATAACTATGGTTTAAATATGCTCACTAACAATTTTCTGTAAAAGGGATAGTGGTCTAGCCATGGATTAGTGTGTTGTCTGTACACACTCTTGATGTCTTAGCATTTGAACAGATGGATCAGGAATCTCCATGAAAACTTCATGATTGGTCACTATTAATAAGTGAAGCTGTAGTGAAGACATAATTACATTCCATTGTTTGTGGAACAGTTATGCACAGTGCTGTGATGATGTAAATGGGTTTCAATGTATATGTTGCATCATCACTTTGCCCATAGCAATTTCTTTAAATCAATGGACTGCAGTTTTATAATAGAAATAACTAGGTCTGGTGAGAAAATGACATTTCACACAAAAGAGTGATCTGTTTACTGGTGCTCGATATTACTTACCTGATGGATAAGGGAGAATGCAGAGGATATTTCCAGGAATAGCCACATGATGTCAGTAATATATAAAATATTCCTAAGTGGATGCTACTTGGAGTCTTTTGAACAAGGGCTGATGCCCTGAAAATAAATAATAGTGTATTGGTATATTCTGTGGGTACGTTCAGACAACACACTAAGCCATGTTTAGGCCACTGACCCTGTTGCAGCATATGGTTAATGAGTATGTTGTTAATTTCTGTTGAAAAATCATTGTACAGTGTGATTAACAGTTCTTGGCTCACCCTCACAACAATCTATAGGAGAATCAACCATCAAATAGAAGGAACTCTCTAGTTTTGGAAGCTTTTAAAGTAGTGGAGGCTGGTGGCTGCATTGTCAGTGGGATGGTGAATCCACTCCAGGCTTCACTCAGAACCAGCCAGAATTCTGGAAAGGAGCAGGTTCAGGAAGGCTGTTTTAAACCAGTAGAGGCTGGTGGCTCCTTTAGAGTTCTGACTGGTTCTGATCAAAACCCAGAGTTGATTCACCATCCCACTGCCATTGGAGCCACCAACTTCCACTGGTTTAAAGCAGCCTTCCACAACCAAGTGCCCTCCAGATGTTTGGGATGACAACTTCGAGCATTCCTGACCATTGGCCAGCCTGGCTGGAGTTGTTGGGAGTTGAAATCCAAAACATTTGAAAGGGCACCCACTTGGGGAAGGCTGATTTAAAGGCACCAGCAAGTTGAAAATAGATATTTAGTATGGGTATAGGATGTCTCACAGAAGACTTTGATTCCAACCCATGATTTTCTGTTGATACATTAAGGCTTTGGAAGGAACCCATTAAACATAACAGGACTTATGTCTGAGTTAGGCTGACCATCTGAAAAGGAGGACAGAGCTCATATAACTTTAACAGTTGTAGAGAAAAGGGAATTTCAGCAGGTGTCATTTGTATGCAATTAGTTCCTGGTGATATTCCCTCTTCATCACAACAGTTAAAGGTGCAGGCACTATACTAGAGTGACCATATACAAAAGAAGGCAGAGCTCTGCAACTTTAACAGTTGTGATGAAGAGGGGATTTCACCAGGAACCAACTGCATACAAATGACACTGATTGAAATTCCCTTTTCTCTACAACTGTTAAAGTTATATGAGCCCTGTCCTCCTTTTCAGATGGTCAGCCTAGTCTGAGTAAAAATGCATAGGATTATTCTGTAAATTAACTGTGTGTTGTGAGAAGGAATTATTGCTTTTGTCTGTCCTATATCTACTGCTAACCAATCAAGTACATTGGGCCACCTTGTGTTGTAGCATTATGGGAGAAGAAGAAAACATAATATTTTGCAAATATCTATGCGTTATTTAAGGGAGGACATAATGACAAAGGAATGGGTGCAGGTTCAGAATTTGTATTCAGTTGTATTAGATTTTCTGTGTTACATAAATGAATATATTGACAAAATCAAATTTTATTAAGGTTATATTCCCGTATTGCTGAGCACAATCATATTCCACATGATTTTGTAAAGATGGTATTGAACATAAATTCTCCAAATGGAACAACTGGAAATATTTCCGTTCTAGATGCTCTAACAAAATGAATCTTAGCCTTTGCAACTGCACTTGATTTTTAGTGGGAGGGTCATGAATTCCCAGGATCTATATGGGTTGAGCTATAAAAGAAACATGAGCTTTTGTGAGTATCACTGAAAACTGAATTTGCAAATATTTCCAAACTGCAGGCCTTATGTAAAGGATGCATTCATTTTTAGCCTTGTGGAGATATACATTATAGTTTACAGAAACTAAAGGGTTTGCAATGGAAAACAACAGCAACAGCAGCAACCAACAGAAATATATGGTTGAGCTTTTGCAAAATGTTCTAAGTACATCCAACATCATTGTGTTCTAAATCAGGGGTCCCCAACCCCCGGGCTACGGACCGGTACCGGTCCGTGGTCTGTTAGGAACCAGGCCGCCAGCTGCTGGGAAAGTGCAGAGTATGCCATCTGGGTATGGTGACCAGATAGCCAGGGGTTTCCCGGTCCTAACAGGGAAAACTGGGGCGATCCGGGCCAACCGGGCCCAAGGGGCAAATCTCAGGGGAAACAGTCAGCTTGCTCTCCTTCCGCCCTAAAATGCCCATGCTGCTCCCCATGACTGGAAAATGGGGGCAAAACAGGGTTTGGGGGGAAATCTTGTAATTTCCCCCCCAAATCCAGAAATTGTGCCTCCCCAGAGCCTTTCTAGCCCCGCCCACAGCAGACCCGGGCTACAGGTGGGCCATCTCACAAGATTTGAGACTGGAATTAGGAAGGCGGGGGGTGCTTTCCTGTCAAAAGCAGTGTAGTCCGGAGATTGAGCAAGCGCACGTGAGGTGAGCACACACGCGCGGAGGCTGCTCCTTCCTCTCGGCCAGGCCTCATCCATCTGGTGGGGTTTTGCAGGCTTGGTGGTGGTGGTGGTGGCAGCAGCAGGTAGCTGCTCTTCCTCTTCCCCTCTTCCTCCTTTGCGCTCTCCTGCCCTCCTCCTCCTCTTCTACTTGCCCTCCTCCCTCCCCTCCCCTCCAAGCCTTCATCCTGCCGAGGAGGGTGAGATCCCCAGCCTCAACTCCAAGGAGGAGCCTCTCTGCCCCCTGCCCCGCCTGCCCGCCTGACGGAGTGCCTCTGCCCACGTGCACGCAGCTTTGCTCCAGCCAGCCCAGCAGCAGTCGCCACCGCTTCCGTAGGCCAAAGCCAGGGGTGGACCGCAGGGCCGAAGTCCAAAGCCCCACGCATGTTAGAGGTAGGAAAGGCAAAGCCCTTGCCAAGCGTGGCAGGGGGCATGGGGCAGGCAGAAGAGAAGGGGGTGAGGGAAGGCGCTTCACACGCTGGACTTGCCCTCCTTGCCCAGGTGCTGTTTGCTCCCTCCCTGCCTATACCTGTGGCCACATGGCTCGCTGATGCTCCTGCGAGCTGTTGCCTGGCCCCATTTGCCTCCCACGTGTTTGTTCCCTCCCGCCTGGGCCGGGAACTCAAAGACGTGGCTGATCCTGTTGTTGTGGGCTGCGTGTGAGTGTATGTGATTTCAAGGGAGAGTTTCTAAGCTGAAGCCTCCCGTTTTTGAGGGGAAACGAGGATAGAAGAGGGGTGAGAATTTCTTGTTCTCCTCTTTTTATAAACCGGGGTGGAAAAATCCCATCCAAAAACCAACCCCCCAACCCCCCCCCCCAGTCCGTGGAAAAAATGTCTTCCACAAACCGGTCCCTGGTGCCAAAAAGGTTGGGGACCACTGTTCTAAATAGATCCAAGTTCATCTGGACAGATTTGTTGCAAAATGTTCTAAGTACATCCATGGCTAAATTTCAGACCAGGCTCCGCCCCAGTATCTGTTTTGAATGCAAGAGCTGAAGGACACAATCCGACGCATATTTAGATAGAAAAGAGTCATTGGGAATCCTGGGAGTTTTAGGACTTTTTCAGTCTAAACATGCATAGGACTGTGCCCTAAACCAATTAGGGTGTAATTCTATGCTCTTGCGAAACACCTGAACTTAGAGGCTTTCGAGATTCCTACAGCCTGTTGGGCTGAAGCCAGCAAGGCAGGAAGAGTGGCAGAGGTGATCTTCACCTCCCTGTGCTCTGTCTTTGATGATTTTTGCTAGATGGGCTTTTCTACCCATTTGGTGAGGGTGCTTCAGAGGGGGTGGAAAGGAGACTGGAGGAGGATCAGGATATCTCACCACCTGGCCTTTCCAGTTCCCTCTCCTCTCTGCCCATTGTTCAGAATGCCCCCTTTTCTCCTCCTCCAAGGTTACTTTTCCAAGCTCAGAGAAGCAACTGGCGTGGTCCTCTCTCTCCAACTCCCCCTTCCAAGGTTAGAGCACTGTCTCCAACCTCAGAGAGGTTTTATCTTCACAACAACCTGAGGGAAGGATGAGGGACAGGATCTGGCTGTTTTCCAACTAAACAGGGATGCTCTGGAATAGGGTGACCAGATAAAATCCAGGTCAGGGCTCTTGTAACTTTAACAGTTGTAGAGAAAAGGGAATTTCAGCCAGTGTCATTTGTTTGCAATTAGTTCCTGGTGAAATTCCCTCTTCATCACAACTGTTAAAGTTGCAGGGGCCCTTCCTTCTTTTGTATATGGTCACTATAGTATAGTGCATGCACCTTTAATTGTTGTGATGAAGAGGGAATATCACCAGGAACTAATTGCATACAAATGACACTGGCTGAAATTCCCTTTTCTCTACAACTGTTAAAGGTACAGGAGCCCTGACCTGGATTTTATCTGGTCAACCTACTCTGGAAGGATATGAAGGAAATAATATTCATGCTGGAGAGAACTAACATAAAGTCCAGCTACCATATTTGACCTATGAATTAGCCAGTGAAAATGTCCACCACTTTCTCTCACACCCAGTGTCACTTTTCATTCCTTACCTCATCTGTCACCGTCCTTTGCACCAGCCATTAAATGTTTGCCATACCTCTGCAAAGAGGCTCAAAGGGATTGGAATTGGTAACTGGCAGAAGGAAGTATAACCCTTAGCAACTAAAGTGACTGCTGCCCAAGCCTCTGGTGTCGCTTTTATTTTAGGTGAGAACCATGCCAATTCGATAGTAAAAGTGGAAGCTTGCAATATCTGCATATACTCCTGTGGGCTCTGGCAACAGCTTAATTGTAAGATAGCTGAAGGAATGGTACATCAATGTGAGAAAGCCTCTAGAAGCGGCAGCTGGGGCATGAATATTTGGCAGTGGCAAAGACAGTAACTCCACATCCTTCTGGAACAACTATCTTATAGAACAATATCAGGGTCTATTAACAAAACAGTCCCTACCACTGTCCCCACCATCAACACACACACACACACACACATTTCTGCCATGCCATCCACATTTTAAGATTTTTTTGCCACAGGAAATAGATAATTCCTCTTATGGATCCTGCATTCATTCATTATATGAACAATCAATCATTGTGAGTGAGAGGAGGAGGGAAATAATGAGACAAGACACCAATAGGGTATTTAAAATTGGGCCACATTTATTGTAAAGGTTTATGAAGGGGAAAAACCTGAGTGGGCATTACTCTATGCCAGCATCCAGCCAGGCAGTGAATCGGGTGAGACATTCAATGCCTGTTGAGTGGCGTCAGTAAGATCTCCACCCATCAGGCTTGCTCCATTTGGGGAAGGGAGGCCTTCACCTGTCAACCCCTCCTGGGCTGCAAAACTCTGAATGGGTGAGGGGAGTTGGCTTCAGAGGTAATCCTTATCTCCCAGCTGGGGACGCAAATCCTTGAGCTGTCAGCCTCAGGCATTACCTGTCACCGCAATGGTGCCTCTGAATGTTCACCAACCCCGTTCCCACTAAAGTTGCCTGCAGATACCTGCCCACCAACCAAATATGACCAATTAGCAAAAACAGAAACCAGCCAAAGAAGCCTAACATATACTCTTCGACTGCACTTACAGTGTGGAGTAGGCGAAAAGAAACATAGTCCAGGTCAATCAAACTTTGAGCCAAAAATTCCTACTCGTCCCCCAAAAGAATGACCAGCAAATGATTACATGCAGCTACACATGAATAGGGAGAAGGGAGGGGGTCCCACAAGCTAAAAGCATCTGGACAGCTCATCACTCCACCAGTAGCACCACCCTGTGAACACCAATGGCGTTCATTCTCGCCACATCATTCCCCCACCACAATGCCCCACAGACACCTAGGTAAGCCAGGCTCAGTGTATGGGCATTTATCACTTGATTGATGGCAGGGGAAGGACTAGGATGTCATGTTGCTTTCATCTTTTCTTATTTTAACCAGTGGTCCAAAATCCACACACCTACAGATATTTTTTAAAATTCAATTTTCAATGCATTTTTTATAAGCACACACACACACACACACAGGAACATGTAATCATCCTCAGTGGGGGGAGGCAAGGGAGAATAGAGCATTTTAAAACATAGGCATTTGTGAAAGATACAGGACAAAATTAGTAATTACCCTTGCTGGGCGTGGCTACTCATGTCATACGAACCCAGTGAGGGTGGCTTGTTGGGATGGTTAACAAATCACTCAGAATGCATGGCCAATAGTAGGGTTGTGGGGTGGTTTGTTAACCATCCCAACATGCCACTCTCACCAGGTTCAGACGACACAAGAACCCATGGCGGGGGGCTTGAATGGGCAATCTGGTGCTTGCAGGTACTGCAACCCACCTGTGATGAATTTATCATGCAAACCAGGTCACAGTCAGTCATGTTCTCTGAATACACTACAGCATTTTTCAGGCCCTCGCTCCCATAATTCCTAAATTTGGACCCTTCAAATTCAGAGGTAACTGGCCATTCAGAAAAGCCAAGCTTAATGCTTGCTCTCTGGCCATTGACTTGCTACAATCAATGTATATTTCCTCCCTGATCAGGTCAACAATATTACTTGTGGACAATATTGTCCACAATATTATGACATGATGAGTGGGCCAGGAGTTCTCTGCCTCAACATGCCTGTTCATCTTCCTCTACTTTCTTTGCTTGTTATTAACGCTTGTTTCCTTGGACTTTGCTAATGCTTGCCTAACCATGGGACACCCTTCACCCCTAAAAGGACTTAGTGCAGCTAAGATAAATGTGGCACCCATTTAATGAGGGATCACACCAATAAAAAAGCTGCTATTGGCACAGAGCCCTGACCTTCAAAAGGAAGATATACAGAACTGTCTACGAGCAGCCAATATGGGCAATGGCTAAGTACCCCATACACAGCTAGTTTCTATTACCTGTCTTGCCCATGGCTGAAACCAACCTTCTTCTGATGGTCAAGTATAGTGATGGCTCGAAATTAGCCCTGGGAGTTGCTTAACCACACAGCAAAAGGCAAGTGCAAAAAAGGGGCAGCAAAGGGTAACTAAAATGATCAAGGTGCTGGATGAGGAAAGGTTCCAACAGTTTCCTATGAGGGAAGATTATAAAAACTGGGATTTTTTAGCTTGGAAAAAGGAGGCTAAAGGGAGACATGATAGAGGTATACAAAATTATGCATGATGTGGAGAATGCAGATAGGGAGACTGTTTCTCCCTCTCTCATAATACTAGAACCCGGAGTCATCCCATGTAGATGATTGGTGGGAGATTCAGGACAGATAAAAGGAAGTACTTCTTCACACAGTGCAGAGTTAAACTACGGAATTTGCTACCACAAGTTGTAGTGATGGCTACAAATTTGGGTGGCTTTATCAGGGGGTTGGATAAATTCCTGGAGGAGAAGCCTATCATTGACTACTAGTCCTGATGGCTGTGTGCTACCTCCAGTATCAGAGGCAGTAAGCCTGAATACACCAGTTGCAGGGAGACATGGGCAGGAAGATGCTGTTGCACCTGTGTCCTGCTTGTGGGTTCCTGGTCAGCAGCTGTTTGGCTACTGTGTGAACAGAATGCTGGACTAGTTGTCCCTTGGTGTGATCCAGCAGGGCTTTTCTTATGTCCTTAAGTGCTAGGGGTAGACTAATTGCTAGCCATTGCTGCCTGTCTTGGCTAGGGATGGATGAATCTGTCAGTTTCCATTTCTCTCAATTCCTCCTTTTTCCAGTCTTAAATTTGGTTGGACTCAAACTTTGAGGATTTCTCCAGTTTTGAGTTCTTTGAGAATTTTATTTTAAATGTTTGTATGAAAATTCATGAGCATTTTCTTCTAATACATGCATTTGTATGCATTTTTGCCCAACATGCACATTTTTGCAAGCAATTTTCTGCATGGAATGCATTTTCATAATTATATTTCCCCTAAGATATACATTGTATACATTTTTAAAAAAGAAGAGAGAGAGAATTCCATTGAAAAATTCAGAGAAGTTCAATTTTTAAAGGATAATTGAGTTCTGGTCCAAAAGATAAAATGTAAACCAAACAAATTTCTCCCCCACCTCTAATCTGGTAGACAAGCCAAATAGGAGTATACAATTGGTTCCATGCTTTCTGTCATTATAAGAGTAATAGATGCATCAGCCCTAATGATGGACATTATTCCAATCCAGCTACCAGTCCCTGGTAATCACCAAATGAATTCCTTCTAGCTTGAAACTGCTCCATAATCAGCAGGTAAAAATAATGAGAGATTATTTTATTATACCTGCTAGGGATGTGTATTGTATCGTTAAAATGTCCGATAACGATACGATAAGGTCGTTATCTGACATCTGATAACGATAATGATACGATATAAAAACCTCCAATAAATATTCGATCCAAAAATTTTCAGCCTGATTATATCAGATTATCGGACTGCCATATAAATAAACCTATAACTTCTGTATTTTAAAGGTTAGAGGCTTGAAACTTGATCACAGTGCTTATGGGGTATGCCTAAGTATGTGTATGAAATTTGAGATCGATCCCTCCAACCCTCGATTTTATATGAATTTATTAAAGAACGTTTAAGTTCTGACAGGTCAGAATGACAGCTCGCCACATGCATTCATTCAGACCTGTCAAAAAGTTGCTGGATCTTTCAAAAATTCATATAAATTCAAAGGTTGGAGGGATCGATCTCAAATTTCATACACATGTCTATCACATGTTACTACACATATGTGGCAAATTTCAGGTCAATCCCTCCACCCCTGTATTTTATATGAATTTTTGGAAGATCGTGCAACTTTTGACCTGTCAGAACTTAAACGTTCTTTAATAAATTCATATAAAATCGAGGGTTGGAGGGATCGATCTTAAATTTCATACACAAACTTAGCCATACCCCATAAGCATTGTGACCAAGTTTCAAGCCTGTAACTTTGTAAATACAGAACTTATAGGCATTTTTTCTAAAACTATTCAGCTCTTTAGGGCACAATGGGGCTGCAAATTAAATATCAGATTTCCGATAATTATTGTGAAGATGATATGATTAACTTACAATATTATCAGAGACAATAATTTTTTTGGTCCAAAATTCCAGTAATGATAAAATACGATATTTTCGGGCGTGCACATTCCTAATACCTGCTACTCTATAGGGTGGAAATGGAAGAGAGATGTTCCACTTCATCAGCTGCATCAAGCAGCGACACACAGCAAAACGATATTCAGTTATTTTCCCATCAAATGGAAGCTACTATCTTTAGAGAGGATATGCTGATTACAGGATTAAATAAATTATTTCTAGTTTTAGCTCTAACACTTGATCTCCTGTATCACAACAGCCATGATGAAGTTCAATGTTTTGCTTGTGTATCCCTTGAAAAGTATACGATCTTAAACAACAAAACCCTCTCTTTGGTCAATTTAGCAGAAGACTCTATTAACATCAAGCTAAATGATTAACTTGGACACATTCATTTAATTAGATTGAGGTAAGGATATCTGAAATTACTCCAGATGGATTACTTTATTGGCACAAAATGCTACGTAATAGACTGGCAATTGATTTCTTGAACTGAGGTTCAGAAAATGGATAGTTCTCATATAAATCTTGAACAGCTGTGAAATGTTCATGTGCTTAAAGATATGACCTGGAGAAAAAAATAAAAGAAAGGAAGCTGCATACAGTTTTAGACTGTTGAGTCTCTCTTTCTCTCAATTAACATTTCTTTCATTTGTGAACCACTGTAAGGAACCAACAACTCTTAGCTTACTGGCTTATTTCCTCCCAACCAAGCACAACAAATGTTTCATAATATGTTGCAATTACTTCTCTTACTACCAGGATCCCACTAGGACACTACAGAAGGGGCAGGACATAACTCCCACACACTCCAACAGCAAGGGAGTGGCACTACTGAGATGAATCCTAAAAGGAGAACTTCAATGTCCCTCAGCATCTGCCCCACCTGCTATGGGCAAAACAATAGGAGAATGTTTGGAATTCAACTAGTGTAGTATTCAGAAACAATGTGTTATAACAAATAGGATGATGAACATGAACTGAGGAGTGATACATACAAGTTCTGTGGAGGATTGGTATCTCAATGGCTCTTAGCCATGATGGCTATACCACAAGTGGGCAACACACTGCCTGTCAGATGCATGCAGCTCTCCTGGTCATTTTTTTCATCTCCCTGCACCCCCTCCCCCACCACCAAAAGAATCCGACAGAATCAAACATCCCTAAGGACAACCAGTTTAGACCTCTAATTAGACCTCTAATTTAGACCTGGGAACTACAGACCAGTCAGTCTGACAGACCAGTCAGTCTGACATCCATCCCTGGGAAATCTTTGGAGCAGATTATAAAGAAGCCAATCTGTAAGCAACTTGAAAACAATGCAGTGATTACCAGAAGCCAGCATGGATTTGTCAAGAACAAATCCTGTCAGAATAATCTGATCTCATTTTTTGATCGAGTAACTTCTCTTGTGGACTGTGGTAATGCTGTGGACATAATATATCTTGACTTCAGCAAAGCTTTTGACAAAGTACCCCATGACATTCTGATTAACAAACTAGTGAAAAGTGGGCTAGATGGAACCACTATTAGGTGGCTCCACAGTTGGCTACAGAATTGGAAAAGAGTGCTTATCAATGATATACCTTCACAAATTGGGGGGAGGTAATGAGTGGGGTACTGCAGGGCTCAGTCCTGGGCCCAGTGCTCATCAACATTTGTATTAATGATTTGGATAAGGAGGTGCAGGGAATGCTTATCAAAATTGCAGAAGACACAAAATTGGGTTGGATAGCTAATACCCTAGAAGACAGAAACAAACTCCAAAGTGATCTTGATAGACTGGAGCACTGGGCTGAAAACAACAGAATGAAATTTAATAGGGATAAATGCCAAGTTCTATACCTAGGAAAAAGAAACCAATTGCACAGCTACAAGATGGGGGATATGTGGCTCAGCAATACTACAAGCGAGAAGGATCTTGGAATTGTTGTAGATCACAAGCTGAATTTGAGTCAACAGTGTGATGTGGCTGCAAAAAAAGCAAATGCTATTTTGGACTGTATTAATAGAAGTACAGCTTCCAAATCATGCAAGGTACTGGTTCCCCTCTATTTGGCACTGCTTAGGCCTCATCTTGAGTATTGCATCCAGTTCTGGGCACCACACTTCAAGAAGGACACAGACAAGCTGGAGGATGATCAGGGGTCTGGAAACAAAGCCTAATGAGGAGAGACTGAAAGAACTGGGCATGTTTAGCCTGGAGAAAAGAAGATTGAGGGGAGACATGATAGCACTCTTCAAATACTTTAAAGGTTATCACAAAGAAAAGGGTCAGGATCTTTTATTGATCATCCCAGAGTGCAGGACATGGAATAATAGGCTCAAGTTACAGGAAGCCAGATTCCGGCTGGACATCAGGAAAATTTCCTGACTGTTATTGCAGTACGACAATGGATCCAATTACCTAAGGGAGGTCATGGGCTCTCCCAGACTAGAGGCATTCAACATGCAGCTTGACAACCATCTGTCAGATATGCTTTAAGGTGGAGTCCTGAATTGAGCAGGGGGTTGGACTCAATGGCCTCATAGGCCCCTTCCAACTCTACTATTCTGTGATTCTATGATTTTTTAAAAAAATATATATATTTTTAATGAAAAATATATACACAACACACTTATACAACACAATCAGTATACACAATCAGTTATTTTAGCTACTCAACAAAAGCACCCAACAGAACACCACATATAAACATCTAAGAGTGAGTTAAGTAAATTTAATATCAAATAGATTGAATTCTTGTAACACAACACAAAACATCCAAGAATAAAAAAAATAATTTAATAGATTATATAATACATAAGATCAAGGTTCACATATCTTCCAAAGCCAATGATTTCTTAAATAGCAAAACAAGAATATATGTTAATTTCTCTATCATGATTATATTTCCAGTATTCCGTAAAAGGCTTCCATTCCTGTGTAAATTTGGGGATCTGTTGTCTGCCGTCTCTCAACCTGACTACTTCACTGATTTTCAATAATTGTGTGATTCTATGATAAACCATTACAAAGAGGAATGTCTTCTGGCCTTAGCCAGAAACAACAATAAAAAAGCTAATCAATCCTCCCCGGGGTGCTGCCACAGAAAAGGACCTGTTCACTTTAATCAAAAGGACGTGTTTCAAATCTTTGGCTCTACTCTGGTCAACATATCTATAATTCATAATTTAGTAACTGTTTCACATTGCTTAATCCAAGGGGTTTTGACTGTCTGTTCCATCCAGCCTGCTACAATTATGAAGATTTCATAATTGCCTGGTCTTAAGAGAATTGAAATTTGACACTCAGTAGATGGAACAAATTTAAAACAGAGCCCGCAGAAATCCAGATAAACTCTCTGTTCTGTCAGAAACAGCAGAGGTTTTCAGAAGAGGGATTTCCAAAGCATATCTATGATTTGCGAGAGAGAAAGCTGCAAACTTAAAAGGAACCAAATAAAAATCCTTCTCAAAAGCTGTGGCACATCTGTAGTGCTCAGAGGAAAATTGTGTAATCGGTTGCTAGACAAATCCTAATGTTAGAATATTAAATCAGAGACTCTTATTTTCTCCAGCATAAACCAAAAAACTGGAGCTGGAAAATACTTAGATGTTCTTACAACAAAATAAATTACAGACATTTGTTTTTTTATTATGGAAGTTTAAGTAGCAGCCAAAGGGGCTTTTACTTCATTTCTTAATTACCTGAAGTGTGTCTGAAAATGATGGCAGGTGGACTTTCCACTGAATGATCGCAACAAATCTCAATGTAATTGGAAGTGATATGTGAATAGGGAAGTCAGAGAAATCCACAATGGATTCCGTAGCAGTCTGGCTTTTTCCAACTTGCGTGGATTCTGCGGACTTGCAGACCAGTTTTTAAACTTTTGGATTTGCACAAATTTGCACTTGTGTGTCGTGATTCCAAGTCCTCCTGCCAATGCAAGACAAAAAAGGCATCTGCTGTGTAATCCACAAAGATGTATTCAACAAAGAAACATCTCTTCTCACCTGAAGGGAGTGTGAATTCTCGGAGATGTGCTCTAAGCTTAATTTGATAAACAAAGCTAGGCAGTTGACTTCAGCTAAAGTAGGTCTCTAACCTACAACAGGCACTTTATCTCAGGGAGGGTCTTTCAGGAGAAGCTTCTCGTGAGCCGCTATCCAAAGAGACTGCCTTCCACCTCTTCTCAACTCCGCCCTCTTGACTCTGCTGTGGACTCTGGGATCTGTCAACTCTGATGTCCCCTCCCCCTCAGAGAGAAGCTGAGTTCCCAGATTTGGGGGGGGGGGTCTCTGAGCCATCTATGTTGTCACTGATAAGCTCCTAGGAAGATTCATCTTTGACTTTTGAAGAGTCTTGGAGAATCTCCTCCCCTGCTTCCTGTGTTAGCTGGTATATTTCTAATCCTCTTCCTCCTCCTCCTCCTCCTCCTCCTCCTTCTGATTTTGAGTTTGATTCCCCCCTCCCCGAAACCCCTTCCCCTTCACTAGGTGGAACAAGCTTGATCTTGACATTACACTACTGCGCACTTGTGGAAGTGGAACAAAATTCTCACTCATCCCTAAAAAAAAAAACCACCCCCCTCAATGATAGAATGAAAGTGCCTGACGACTATCCCGGAAACGCAAATGGATTTAACAAAATCTGTACGAACACTGTAGAAACTTCCACTGTCTGAAGAACTTAACATTGCCACTATATATCAGGTTATCTGAAAGACCGTATTCTCCCTTACAAGCCTGCCCAACTACTGAGATCTTCAGGGGAGGCCCTTCTCTCGGTCCCACCATCATCACAGGCATGCCTGGTGGGAACACGGGAGAAGGACTTCTCGGTGGCTGCCCCTGTGCTCTGGAACTCCCTTCCTAGGGAAGTTAGACTGGTTCCCTCCCTGGTTCCATCTCTGGAAAATTAATGCCCAATGTAGATATGATATGAACTACAGCTAAGCTTCATGCAGCTCTTTTTCATTTAAATGCTCTTTTTGAGCCAAATATCTGCAGTGGTTTGTATTTGCAATCCTGGGCCAACTTAACCTGGCAATAAGTACGATTGAACACCATGGATTTTGCTTCAAAGTAAATTGGATTGCACAGTGAACCTTTAAAGCCCTAAACTGCATGGGGCCAGGTTGCTTGAGGGAGGGTCTCCTCCCATAGTTACTTACTCAGACACTAAGATCATAATCTGAGGTATATACATGAGGTATATACCTGAGAGAACACTTTTCCGTGGTGGGGCCCTGTCTGTAGAATGCCATTCCCAGAGAGGCGCGCCTGTAGGCTGACCAGATAAAATCCAGGTCAGGGCTCATGTAACTTTAACAGTTGTAGAGAAAGGGAATTTCAGCCAGAGTCATTTGTATGCAATTAGTTCCTGGTGAAATTCCCTCTTCATCACAATAGTTAAAGGTGCATGCACTATACTAGAGTGACCATATACAAAAGAAGGCAGGGCCCATGTAACTTTAACTGTTGTGATGAAGAGGGAATTTCACCAGGAACTAATTGCATACAAATGACACTGGCTGAAATTCCCTTTTCTCTACAACTGTTAAAGTTACATGAGCCCTGACCTGGATTTTATCTGGTCACCCTACTTACCTGGTGCCTACACTCTGGTCCTTTCGGTGCCAGGTGAAGACCTCGTTATTTTGCCAGACCTTTTTATTTTAGAAATGGTTTTTAGCAATGGAGGCTGTTGGCTCTGATTGTGTGTGTGAGAGAGAGAGAGAGAGAGAGAGTGTGAGTGTGTGCGTGTGTGTATGCGTGTGTGAATCCATTCTGGGTTTTAATCAGAACCAGCTAGAACTCTAAAGGAGCTATTCAAGGTCCTGAACCAATTGTGGTCTGGAGCTCAACATCTTGGATAACTCCTTTAGAGTTCTGGTTACTTGTGTCTAAAACCCAGAATGGATTCACAGACCCACTGAAATCAGAGGCAACAGCCTCCACTGGTTTTTAGTATTTTTAGATCTTTGGACTGTTTTATCCCTGCTGGTGGTTTTATATTTGGTATTATTATATGTTGTTGCTAGTTTTATTTTGCTTGTAGCTGGCTTGTTTTGTTATCTTTTTTTTATGATTTTAACTTGTACATAATTTCAGTTATTGAGTGGCTTTAAAGTAAGATAAATAAATGCCAGTAGTGCATCATCCTGGTAGACATGTCTAAATCAAGGTATAATGTTCCAGTTGCATTGTCTGAACTGTCGATTATCTGCAGTTTTCTGAAATGTACTTGAATGGTAGATACTGAATGTATGTATTTAAAAATGATTATATCCTGCTTCCCATTTACAAAATCCTGAAGTGGTTTACAATAAAATAATAAAATAATGAAACTCAGCAATATTACAAATTACAGGGTTCTGCATGATAAGGCTTAAAACAACTTACAGTGCAATCCTATGCATGTCTACTCAGAAGTAAGTCCCATTGATCTAAATGATGCTTATTCCCAGTCAGTGGGTATAGGATTGCAGACTTAATTAATGATTGGGGAAAGCCAGGGTATACTAGTCATTTTTTAAGCAATGTCAAAAGCACATGTTCATTAGTTCTTGATGGGGGAGGTCATTCCAGAGACAGGACACCACCATGGAGAAAAGCCATTACTGTGTTGCCACCAGATGGGACTGTGCAGGATGTGGCATGGACAACAATGCCTCCCCCAAAGATCATGCTGATCTGATGGCTCTATATACAAGGAGATTTGTTTAGGACTTCATATGTCAATAACAATACCTTGAACCTGGTTCTTACCTATAAAGCCCTAAAGAGTTTAGAGTCAGGATATCTGAGAGACTGCCTTTTCCCATATGAACCTGGCTGGAGCTCAGTTCCTGATCAGAAGGCTTGCTATGTGTCCCACTTCCTGGAGAGGTGAGGTTGGTGGGGATCCAAGTCTGTTAGCTGAACCCTGATTGTGGAACTCACTTCCCAGGGAGGTTAGGTTGCTGCCCTCATTATTGTCTTAGGAGAGTTGATAAAAACTATACTGTTCCATTGAGCTTTTACTGATTAAGGCTGCTCTTTCATTTTAGAAGTTTCCCCAGTTTTATTGTAATGTGCTTTATCAGTTATGTTTTAGGGTATATTGGGGAAATATTTTTATTGTGTTTATAGTTTCGAGCCCTCATTGAGTGGAGGGGCAATCCAGAAATATTTTAAATAAATTGAAGATCGATAAACCCTAACCCTAACCCTTTTGGGGGAGGGGGCAATTTCTATTTATTTTATTTTATTTAAAACATTTCTTAGCCTTGAACAAGCCAGGTCGATCAAGTGCATTGTAACGTTGTAATACTCAGCTCAAATGACCTCCTTGCATCTTGAAAATAGGTGGACATGCAGTCCAGCTCCTCTTACAAGCTCAACTCTTATTTCTTTTTTGAAAATGCAACTTTTTTCTTTGTATGCTAGTGCCTTGCAGTGATGAATACACCGATGAATAGGACTTAGGGATACTGCATTTTGTTTGGATTGATCCTTATGGCATGAACATTAATTCCACTGTAACACTCAGAGGAACAGGAAGGTTTGCAAAGTCAAAGACAATATGGCCTTCATTCGTGCTTTGACTTCACTGATGTCACCTGAATTACATCAATGCCAATGCTCTGGGGAAGTGGGGCAGAGAGAAATAATAGAATAATAAAGAGAATTGTGTTCTGTAGGCCTAACATTTTCAATAACCTGACAGTGTTCAAGGCTTTTGGATTGTTGTTTTTATTATCTTTCATTCAAACAGCAATGATCTACCCACCCACCCACAACATGTCATATTATAAACTGCTTTTAAAAGTCTCCATTTCAAAAGTACCATTGATCAGCAAAACTTGTGCCCATTAAAATTCTCCAAATTCCATCTCAAAGCTAGTTCTGAGTTTTGACCATAACAGATTATGAGCTCTTTTTTCTGCACAAAAAAAATGTGTTTATTTTTGTATGTGTTCTTCCAAATGTATGCATCGATTGTGCACACTTCTGAAATGTACAAATTTTCTCCTATTGATTAAAGTGTATTTGTTTGTTACATTTCTATCTTGTCTTTCCTCCAAGTAGCCCAAGGTGGCATACATGATCCTCCTCTCCATTTTATCTTCACAACAACTCTATGAGGTGGCTTAGGCTGAGAGTCAGGAAATCACCCAGTGAGCTTCATGGCAGAGTGGGATTAGAACTCAGGTCTCCCCAGTCTTAGTCCAGCACTCTAACTACTAAACCACACCGACTGGCAGCATTTGTGAGCATTTTTCAAATGCTGTTTGTTTGTTTGTTATTCAGCAAATTGCATCACAAGTTCTGAAATGTATGAACTTCAATCATAGATTGTATTTCGGTGTCCATTTGGTTCCAGGAAGTGTGAAATGGGTAAGTTCTGGGCAAAACTGAACTAAAGCAAATATTTCATTCATCCCTAGTTGCCAAGTGTCATCAGGAGGGATGCTGGTGTTAAGAAATGAAAATCCTGAGCCTCAAGCATTCAGTACTAGCTTTGTGGTATTATGAATCCTGCCCATCATATCGATTTTTGAAGCAAAACATTGTGCTAGAATTCTCGCCATAATACAGCTAACAGAGAGGTACCATGACACAGTCCTCCATTAAATTCCCATCTTACTCAATGGGTCAGTAACTCTCAAAGCCCTGGATTCATACTTTGCCATCTGTTACCAACAGATTAAGACATAATACTTAAATTTAAGCAGAAAGTATCATGATCCTAAGCATTTGCATTGGTGCATCTCTTTGGGATTTCAGTCAATTCCAACAGTCATATCACAATGTTCTTGAGATGTTGTGTGGCTTAGAGCATCACCACACCGGGGGGGGGGGTCGTGTTTCCTTATTGTTGCTTCTCTGCCTGCGTGTTTGTCCCTCATTACTTCCTCTTTCAAAATAGGAAGTAAATAACATGCACAAGGCCCCTTTAGTGGGCCGTTTTGATTGCGCTGCTTCTCCTGCACACAGCAGGAGATAGCAGCAAGTTCCATCTCAAAAAATAAGTCTGACTTAATGGGGTATTTTGTTGTTGCTGTTGTTGTTGTTGTTGTTGTTGTTATTGTTGCACGAAGAAGGCTAGAAGGGGCAGGAGGAGCACAGGATGCAGACATCATGAGAGGGACCCACGAAAATCCATGAGTGCCCAGCAACGAGCATGCAATAAAACGCTTGTCTGATGTTGCCCTTGGTTAAGAAGAGAAGACAGTCCTTCCAATATTTGAAGCCAGTGGCCATATTGCCTCTTAATATAACTCTTAATGGCTAGGAAAGGAAAATGTGTTTAAGAGTGCCTGTAAAGTGCAAAATTACTTAGGATGGAGCTACCATTAAAAAAACTTTAATAACATTTGATAAAATAATAGATCTATAATACAAAGTATAAAAAGTAATTATGAAAAATTTATTATATAACAAACCATATAAAATTATACCAAAATGGAAACTAGACAGTCCACAAGCATGGTGCTATGACATGTCTCTAATAATCATATAGTAGGCTATACCACCACATATCCATAAATGTAATTACTTTTTATATTTTGTATTATAGAGTAGTTATTTTATCAAATGTTATTAAAGTTTCTTTAATGGTAGATCTATCCCAATTTTGCACTTTGCGGGCGGTCTTAAACCATTTTGCTTTGTACGCTGACTTTGGTTTATTATAAGACCTTTTTTAATAATTGTAATAATTACTCTTATTAGCTATCTCATTAAGTACTAGCTAGAAGCAAAGCCTTGGGAATGTTTAAACAATCTTCTTTTTTGGCCCAGGATTGAACACTAGCCCATGTTCTTTGAATTTTAATTTAGAAGTATAGGCTGAGAGCTGGCTTAAACAATCAAACATTAAAGATAGACAGTAAGGGTGTGCACGCCAAAAAATATCGTCGTTTATCGTTATCGTCATTTCAGACCAAAAAATTATCGTCTTTATTCATATCGTAGGTGAACCGTATCGTCTTCATGATAATTATCATAAAAACCCCGATATTTTTGCAGCCCTATTTTTAAAGAAAAATGCCTATAACTTCTGTATTTTAAAAGTTAGAGGCTTGAAACTTGGTCACAGTGCTTATGGAGTATGCCTAAGTTTGTGTATGAAATTTGAGATCGATCCCTCCAACCTTCAATTTTATTTTTTAAAGATCATTTCCGTTCTGACAGGTCTGAATGAATGCACGTGGTGAGCTGTCATTCTGATCTGTCAGAACTGAAGCGATATTTAATAAATTCATATAAAATCAAGAGTTGGAGGGATTGATCTCAAATTTGGCACATATGTATAGCACATGTTGCTACACATATGTGCCAATTTTGAGATCAATCCCTCCAACCCTCAATTTTATATGAATTTATTAAAGATCGTTTCAGTTCTGACAGATCAGAATGACAGCTCACTACGTGCATTCATTCAGACCTGTCAGAATGGAAACTATATTTTTAAAAAATCATATAAAATTGAGGGTTGGAGGGATCGATGTAAAATTTCATATACATACTTAGGCATACCCCATAAGCACTCTGACCAAGTTTCAAGCCTCTAACTTTTAGAATACATAAGTTATAGGTTTATTTATATGGCAGTCCGATAAAATGAAAAAATCGCCCAAAAATTATCATCTCTGATGATTATCATAGGTTTTTCTATCGTATCGTTATCGTTAAACACATGCACGATAATGACCTTATCGTTTCGTTATCATACATTTTAACGATACGATACACATCCCTAATAGACAGCTCTGTCTATCTTTTATTGCATGGTAACAAATAATCAAACTAGAGCACTTTATAGCAATTAAGCATTATCGGCTTAGATGGGAAGAGAGAATGTTGGACATGCACTAAATTATCATTTATCTGTCTCACTGCATGCTGATTAAATCTTCCTCAAAGGCATTGTAAAAGATATATACAATATCTAACCATTTAAAAGCTTGCATTAAATGGTGGTCTTGTTAAATTATAGGGCAGGGATAAGACTTATACATTAAAGTTGGTGGTGTTCCTTTTGAATTACAGAAACACATTTGGGTATAATATTATGTTTATAGTAGTTTTGTTTTCCATTTCCAGATTGTCGTATTGCTCATAATATTTTTAAATATGGGCAGTACCGAATCAGACATTGATGCTAAGATAAATTACATTGTAGTATAAGGGACATCAATTTTAACATCAACAGCATTAGCAGGTACAATGGAATCCCCAGAAAACCCATCACATCAGCTAATACTATTGGTGTTACGCCAGAGGTCCCTTGCACAAGTGCAATGTCATTTACATTCGTGCTAGTATCAGAATGGCTATTGACTCATATACATACAGAACCTCCACTAAAGATTTGAACTGAAACTAGGGCTGTGCCCCCCAGGTCGCCTCAGAGGACAATTTGGAGCCTCCGGGGTGCTTTGTGGCATGCCCACCTCACCTTGGGACTGAAGTGAGATTCAGCCCCTCTCCTCAGCGACTCCAATCCTTTATTGCAGACCATAGAGCAAAGGAAATATGACAAGAGTGAAGTTATTACAGAATAAAAAACTTAAAATTGTTAATAACAAGATCCAACACACCTTAAAATACTTTATATATTTCATAAAAGTTAAAACACTCAGACTTGCAGGTTTCCTGGGCCAGCTGCGCGGCCAGCAATCAGGAAAGCTAGGCACAAAGCCAACTTGGAGTCCATGGGACTCCCAACTCCCCATTCCCCATTCCCCACTCCCATCCCCCTTACCCCCTCACCCCAACCCAGAGCTGCCACTGGGACTTACTTGTAAATCGCGTCCTCCTCCCAGATAGCTGAGCCACAATTTCAAGTTCAGATCATGGTGGCTCATTGTTTTTATTATATCTATGTCTGCAAACTACGGCAGCTATAAAGAGGAATAGCCCTTTATGGCCACTGTACTTTCTGGCCATAGATATATTAAAAACAAAGCACTGTCATGACCTGAACTTTAAATCATGGCTCAGCTCTCTGGGAGGACATGGTTTACAGGTAAGTTTCAGCAGCAGCAGAAGGTGGCCAGGGAGGCAGGGAGGGAAAGGGAGGTGAGTCCAATGGACTCACCTGGACTCACAGCCAGCCTTGCACTGGCTTTGCTGGGTGGGCAGAGGAGGAGAGGCCCAGCACACTCCAAATCAGCCTGAAGCACCCCAAGGCTTCAGCGCCAATTTGCTTTGGCCTTGGGGTGCCTCGGGCCAATCCAGTACCACCTCAGACCAAGGCCAAGATGGGCTGAATCGGCCCAACTCAACTTGGAGTCAGGCTGAGGTGGTGCACAGCCCTAACAGAAACATGTTGGGAAGGATGAATAAATTATAATTTAGTGCACCATAAAAATGCCTTCCTTCCTTCTCTCCTTTTTACCACAAGGCATGGCCCAGGCACTATTTACCTGCATCACCATGGCTACACATTATACAAGAGAACTCAGGGCAATTCAATCTAGGGCACTCATACAACAGCTCTGAATCCTTCCAGGGAATCAGATGACATTAATTAGGCACTCCCAAGACACTGTCTGATACAAAGACCTGAGAACCACTGAATGTCTTCAATCAGTGTGACTTGTCACTGACAGAGGACATCAGACTATTTATTACTCCATGTACTGTCATACTGACCTGTTGGGATTAGGTATATATGAGAAATTTGTTTCAGTTCATTTTTGATCAGGATTAACCCAGTTTGCATTTTCTGAATCCAACACTGACTTGTTGAAGTCTGTACATTTCCAAGCTTCCAATGTCATTCACTGACCAAAAACAACCCATATGTGTTTGGCATCATGCGTACATTTGAAAAACGTGCATGAAAACAAATGTGCCCTTTTGGGAAATGTGCACAAATACGCTTTAATCAATGAGAGAAGAATGGGGACAACCGGGTTCTCAGGATGCAAAATATTTACTTTCAAAAAGCCCAACACATTTCGGCCTGTTCTCTATTCTAGGCCTTCCTCGGGGGGTTGTTACTAGGGATGTGCACTGGATCGGACCCGATCCACGATCCGAGTCCGGTCCAGTGGGAAATCGGATAAATTATCCGATTTCCGATCCCGCAGCTGGATCGGCCGATCCAATCCGAACCGGTCCGAAAAAGCTCCGAACCGGTTCGGCGGATCGGCGGATCGGCGGGCGCCCACTGGCGCCCACCGCCGCTTCCATTGGCGGGCGCCAGCGGGCGCCCGCCGATGAAAGTGGACAGCGGGGGGGGGGAGGAGGGGGGCACTTACCTTCTCGGCCCGGTGGCTCCCGTCCGGCGCCGGCGCCTACTACTACTAGCAGGCTCCGCGGCCTGCTCTAGGGTGGCGCGCCGGGTGATGTCATCACCCGGCGCGCTACTCTAGAGCAGGCCGCGGAGCCTGCTGGTAGTAGTAGGCGCCGGCGCCGGACGGGAGCCACCGGGCTGGGAAGGTAAGGAGGGGGTGCGTGGAGGGGAGGAGGGGGCGCGCGGAGGGGGGAGGGGGGCCCTTACCTTTCCGGCCCGGCGGCTCCCGTCCGGCGCCGGCGCCTACTATTCCCAGCAGGCTCCGCGGCCTGCTCTAGGATGGCGCGCCGGGTGATGTCATCACCCGGCGCGCTACTCTAGAGCAGGCCGCGGAGCCTGCTGGAAGTAGTAGGCGCCGGCGCCGGACGGGAGCCGCCGGGCCGGAAAGGTAAGGAGGGGGTGCGTGGAGGGGAGGAGGGGGCACGCGGAGGGGGGAGGGGGGCCCTTACCTTTCCGGCCCGGCGGCTCCCGTCCGGCGCCGGCGCCTACTACTCCCAGCAGGCTCCGCGGCCTGCTCTAGGATGGCGCGCCGGGTGATGTCATCACCCGGCGCGCTACTCTAGAGCAGGCCGCGGAGCCTGCTGAAAGTAGTAGGCGCCGGCGCCGGACGGGAGCCGCCGGGCCGGAAAGGTAAGGAGGGGGTGCGTGGAGGGGAGGAGGGGGCGCGCGGAGGGGGGAGGGGGGCCCTTACCTTTCCGGCCCGGCGGCTCCCGTCCGGCGCCGGCGCCTACTATTCCCAGCAGGCTCCGCGGCCTGCTCTAGGATGGCGCGCCGGGTGATGTCATCACCCGGCGCGCTACTCTAGAGCAGGCCGCGGAGCCTGCTGGAAGTAGTAGGCGCCGGCGCCGGACGGGAGCCGCCGGGCCGGAAAGGTAAGGAGGGGGTGCGTGGAGGGGAGGAGGGGGCGCGCGGAGGGGGGAGGGGGGAGGGGGCCCTTACCTGCCCGGCCCGGCGGCTCCCGTCCGGCGCCGGCGCCTACTACTACCAGCAGGCTCCGCGGCCTGCTCCAGGGTGGCGCGCCGGGTGATGTCATCACCCGGCGCGCTACTCGAGAGTAGGCCGCGGAGCCCGCTGGTAGTAGCCGCCGGCGCCGGACGTGCCGAGAAGGTAAGTGGCGGGGAAGGGGGCTTACCCCCCCCCCGGAGCCGTCCGCTTCTATCCGCTGGCGCCCGCGGGCGCCAGCGGATGGAAGCAGGCGGCCCCAGGGGGGGTAGGGAGCGCGGGGGAGGGGGTTTACCTGCCGGGGCCGTCCACAGCGGACGGCCCCGGGGGGGGGGAGGGAGTTAGGCCCCCCCTTACCCACCCGCCGCCATTTTTTCCTCATAGACTTGCATTGCAATGCAAGTCTATGGGGAAAAAAATGGCGGCCGATCCAAAAATGTACGATTTTTGGGTCGGGATCGGACTCGATCCGGTCCGGGGGGCCTCCGATTTTGTCCGAACCGGTCCGGGACAAAATTGGAGGTCCCGATCCGGGTCCCGATCCGATCCGGGGGGTCCGTGCACACCCCTAGTTGTTACAAGGTAATGTCTGCAGATTGTCCTCTAGCAAAATAATTGTCTCCTGTGGTAATCTATGGCAACTGACTGAGGAAGGACTAGAATAAAGAACAAGCTGAAACACGTTCGGCTTTTTGAAAATAAATATTTTGCATCCTGAGAACCTGTTTCTGTTCTTTTTGACCAGGTTTGGGTTCTTACCTTCTTTTGTTTTTTGTTTTACTTTAAGAAGATGCACACAATTGATGTGTCTTTTTAGGGGGGGGGATACATATACAAATACACACCATTTTTTGTACAAAAAGAAAAAAAACAAATCTCTCAATCTGATAAGGACATGAGTTGGATCAGACTTCAAAATGAAATTAAGAGAATTTCCGTGAGCTTGAATTTTGCTGATTCACACCCTAGTAGGGACAGTCTAATCTGTCAGTTTCACTTTCTCCTGCAATTGAATTTCTTAAATAAATAAATAAATAAAAAATCTCACCTTCTTTCCTTCATGTGTATAAAGAAATTTGCAAATTTTGGTAAATTCCTATCAAAAATGAACCCAAATAAAATGCTCACCTATCCACACTGGCCATATTCAAAAGGAACAGCTCTTCCCAGAATGGAGAGGTCCATGTTCTACCTGCCTGCCATGTAGCTATTAAAGATGAGAAACCTGTCAGGAAAAAAAGAGATGGTAACCCTACTTCAGCACCACAAACATGGTTAAATACATAGAGTTCAAACCCGAAGTTGTAGAGCTTCCCTACACTTTTAAAAAACAAAACAAAACACTACTTTCTTCTTCCATTGTTATTCTGGGATTACAATTGGCTGAATTACATGAGCAGTCACAATTTGCCACGCGGTTTGGGTAGAATACTTCCTATCTCTGTGTCCTCCTTTCAACTCAATAAAACACCACCATCAAGTGGCAGAATTATAGCACAACACCATCTTTACACAGAGACAATTTTGCGGATTTTTTTTTTTTTAAAAAAAAGCTTATTATCCTGGCTGTTGACGATGTCATGTAATCGACCCACAAACTTCTGTGAGTGGCCAGTCACAAGTATGCTATAAATTGCTTGTTTAGAGAAGCCCTTAAGAGCTAACCACTCAAAGCCTGGGGCATCGATAGATGGACCTGTCACTTTCTGTTTCTCCTGCATCTCATTTTTTTGGATCTCAAGTTCTTTCCTTCCTGTGGATGAGCCTGTAAATGTCAGTTTCTCCCACATTCTCATCTTCTTTAATCTCTGGGTCTTTCTTTCCTATGTGTGAAAAGGTGTGGTATGTTCTTATTTTTAAAAAAATGAACTGAAAGCAGTTCTCATTCATCCTTCCAGCCAGTCACCTAGTTGGCCAGTCAACCAATCAGTCACTTCACTAACTGATACTTCCCTGTCTTCCCCAAGACATTTGCCTACTCTTAGACCTGGGAACCTGACAGCATATAAAAAGCAGTATGTGTGAATGATATATGCTGATCTCCAAACCTCGCTATGAATGAAATGGAAAGAGATTGCCACAGAGCTGTCCTTAAAGGATGGAGTTAGATAGTTTTAGGCTTTGAATGTAATGGTCTAGAGCAGTGGAGGGAGCAAACATTTTTTATGGTATATGTATTTTTGGAGCCTCCCTCCTCATTCAGTACACTGGGGCTCTTGGCTTCTGCCCCAGAGTTCTGCCCTGCCAGCGCCATAACCTCTTGCTGCTTCATACCTTTTATAGGATCTTGTTTGGTCCAGGATAAGAATCCTACTGGTCATAGAATTAAAGGGCAATTGACTTTATTTCTATGAGTTGCAGAATCAGGGGGTGGGATACAGATCTGATGGAAAATGTCTTGTCCCCAAGGAGAAATGTAGCCCTGCCCCCAATTTCTCTACCTGCAAATAGGGTGAAGAATCTCAAGAGGCTATTTTGAGCATAGCTCTAGCCTGAGCTCTTAAAGAGACAAGAACCTATAGCCTATTCCACTTTGGAATATAGTCATCCTGTCAAACAAAATGAAGGAGGCAGGGAGGATACACGTGGAGATTTTGAGGATAGGGTTCAGCACCTTGGATTGCTGCTTTAGATAGGCTGACCATATGAAAAGGAGGACAGGGCTCCTGTAACTTTAACAGTTGTAGAGAAAAGGGAATTTCAGCCAGTGTCCTTTGTATGCCATTAGTTCCTGGTGAAATTCCCTCTTCATCACAACAGTTAAAGTTGCAGGCACTATACTAGAGTGACCATATACAGAAGAAGGCAGGGCCCGTCCAACTTTAACTTTTCATATGGCCAGCCTACTTTAGAGTTTGACTAGTTCTGACTGAAACCCAGAGCAGATTCATCGCCGCTTGACATTGGAACCACTAGCATCTACTGTATACACACACATGCCCACACACACGCTTTTACAGCACTGTATATTACAAGACTGTCTGGGCATTCTACATCAAGCATAGCAAAGCAGATGGTTAGTTTTTGGTGCCAGATACTGGCCACTATAAACTATATGGCAGCCATTTGATGGAAGCCTTTAGCTTTCTATGGAAGCAACTTAGTCACTTTAAATAAAACATAAGTCTATGAAGTATCATGGAAGCATGTAGTTATGAGCCAAAATTCTACAAATGTACTGCTTAATCCTGCTTTTGTTTAAAACAAAACATGATAGTATTTCTTGAAAGTAAAAGGCCTGTTGTGAAGCCCTTGTGTGAACACACCAACCTTTGAAAACTGTGGGTTCTTTGTTGGACAAACTAAAAGGTTGTTGACATTGATGTAATTTAAATGCTCCTACTCTTCATTAGTTTATTTTATACATGACAAAGTATTCACAGAGGGAAAAGAAAAAAGGCAAGCTGTGAACTTTATTTTCTGCATATCCATTTGGGTTATTGGGCATGTATCCACCTACTGAGACAAATACCTGACATTACGATAATGTTAGTAAGCCAGGCAGGGCTCAATTTGTATAGCATGATTACACCTTTCTTTATAAGTAGCTGCACAGTTCTCATACACAAATACATAGGAAAATGGAAGGTGTTGTTGTTTTCCTTCTGTTACTCTTGCTTTTTGTTGTTGTTGTTGTTGTTGCATTTTTTGTATCACTTCCACCCCACCTGCAGCCAAATTATTAAGATTTTTAAAAAGAAAGAAAAAGGAAGACTTAAATGCATGCATCTTCAAAATCAATTTAACGATCCTTAAATGGATTCTAATTCATGTTCCATGAATGGAACTTCATTCAAGGAATGGAGCTTTTCCATTTGGGTTGGGTGAATCAGTCTGTTTCCATTCCATGGTAATAATGCATGTCTTCAACCGTACATTTGTTCAATCACATTTTGTATTAATCTGCTATTTTTTAATTAAACTCACAGAGAGAGAGAAGAGGGAGGGAGGGAGGGAGGGAGAGATGTAAGCGAGCAAGTGATTTTTGTGATCACCAAATTCTCCAAGCTCCAATGTGAAGCACATTCACCACATTTCCCATGTTTGTTTTGGTCACAAGGGAAAAGTGCAGATCTTGAATGGGGAAAAAAAGCATTTTCAAAAGAGCACACTGAAAATGCACACTCCCCCCCCACACACACACACAGAGTAAAGCATAAAAATGAAAAATAAATCAATAGTGTGAATGCACATTTGGGAATTTGCAAGCATTTTTTAAAAAGAATATGCTCTCCCGCTTGTGTTCACATTTGGGTATGTTCTCATGATTTGCGGACATTAATGAAGTTCTCATGCATCCTAACAAGGATTGGGTAAGAAAACTTTGGAAGAAGGAATGCTGGTGGATGATAAGTTCACGTCAGTTCATATTGGAATTTGCAAAGATCAAATTCCTTGAGCATTCCTATTTCCCACTCTCTCTTCTTTCTGCATACCCCTGAGCCCTCCAGAATTCTGTTTCTGAGGGTTGAGGGACTGTCTGGAACAGAATGGGATGTGACCCTGCAGCAAGAAGCGGAAAGTGCTGCAAATTGGGGGTAATGCTTTTGCATGAGCAGAAGTTCCTTTTGATTATAAAACAACACCTTTCTATCCAAGTCATAAAGTTGCTGGAGAATTAGTAAAATGGAACCTTAGCGCAACATGACACTAGGGACTTGAAAGGTAGGATAGGAGCACAGCTATTCTCTCCATGCTCAGCAGGATTCTAACTCTACAGAGCCCATAGGTTCATCCAGACCTGGTTATCTTGGCTTGGGTAACAGCTTGGTCCTCTCTGGTCAGCCAATCTCTTCCACCATTTGCCTGTTTGCCCTCTTGTTTTCTGAAATTTCTGCTTCTTGCTTCCAGTCCCTCAGTGATGGCACCACATCAAGACTTGGGTGAGATATTGAGATGTCAAGATATTGATGGGTTCACAGGAATTAACAGCAAAAAAAATGGAAGATGTGTCTCGCACATGCACACAATGATTCTGTTCAGACGACACACTAAGCCATGGTGGTTAAGCATTTTGAGCTTAGCATGCCATGTAAACAACTCCTAACCATGGTGGCTACATAACCATGATTTAAACATGTTCACTAACCATCCGCTGCAAAATGGTGTCTGAGCAGGTCCAGTAAGGAAATGGAGAGATGAGTATTGTGGAATAGTAAACAGTTCTGAAAACAGCATAGCAGTGCCTTTAAAGAACAACTTCCTATTTAGGGGGTCCTATTTAGGGTTACACTTGTAGTAAGTGTTTGTTGTTTCTCCTTGGGGCTGTCTTCATGGTGCTGAATTGGCATCATGTTTCCCCTAAACCCCGTGGTTTTGCTCCTGTGGGGTGGCATCAAGTAATTCCCATGCCAAAGAGGGAACACAGGGTTTTGGGTGGACACCTGAGTACTAGAGTCGCCACCCCACCCTCTTCCTGGCTTCTGGCAACCAATCGCCGATCATCATCTGCCAGGACCACCCCCTGGATCAGCCACGGAGAGAGATCTTCTGACGCAGTGCCAATTCGCAGCCACTGAAGGCTTTGAGTGCGTATAGACAGCCCCTCTTTTCCTGCTAGGCTTATCCTTTGGTCCCCAAATAAAGTTTGCAGGTACCTTATGATGGTTAACAAAACCTGTGCCATAAATATATAAAGGAAAGTTTAAAGATGGCATATGGACACTACTGAAATTTGAGGCATTTTAAGATGTGACAGTCGCTTCTTGGAACGCTCTCCCAGAATACAGATTTATATAACAGTGCTGAAATTAGTCAAACCGGTATTAGCATAAGTGACATTCAGTGGAGAAATGTTGAACCACCGCCAAGTGACAAGATGGTAATGAAACATGTGAAATTTGGAGTCCTGCCAAATAAATATTGAAGCATGCCTGGGGATTTGACTACTGTGTGACAAACAAACAAAAACTTGAGCATCGTGTCTGCCCACAAGCTGAGACGAAATCATGCAAGTACAGCTATATCTGTTTTTAGAATTATTGTGATGATATCACGTAGGCTATCAGTGGCCTTCCACATGGTGGTAGGGGCACTAAGGCTAGGTCAGCACATGCTACACAATCAGTTGGGAATGTGGTGGGTGACAGAGGGTGGAAGCAGTAGCATAGTCTGTACCACTCCAGGCAGCAGGTGGGAAGCTGAACCTTTAAATGCCTACCCCATGTAAAACTTCCTTGCACAAAGAAAACTAGCATACCAGGAAGAAAGGGTTAAGTTCAGACTTGCTATGCAAATTTTCTGTTTAGAGGGAATATGGAACATAGAGCAGGGGTGGGCAATGTATCACCCTCCAGATATTGCTGGACTGAACTCCAATGATCTCTACCATTTACTATGCTAGCTATCTAGTGATGTTGATGATAATTTCTTTCATTTCTATACCACCCAATAGTGGAAGCTCTCTGAGCAGTTCACAAAAATGTACGACAATTACAAACCACAAATACAACATTATAATAAAACATGGTCTAAAACATTTAGCCTACTAAATTCAAAACAATTTAAACAGCTAAAAACAATTTCAATAAACATTTCAACACTAGACCTGTTCAAGAAACCTGACGTGAACCCCCACCATATGCCATTAAATGCCTGGGAGTAGAGGACAATTTTGACCTGGTGCCAAAAAGATGACCATGTTGGCACCAGGCAAGCCTCAGCAGGGAGATCATTCTATAATTAAGGGGCCATGTCTAAGAAGGCCCTCTCTCTTGTTGCCACCTTCTGAGCCTCTTTTGGAAGTGGCACTCAGAGGAAATCCTCAAATGTTCATTGTTGTGTCCAAGAGTTGCAATGTAACAATATTTGGAGAGCCACAGTTTGCCCACTCTTGACATAATGGAACATTTAAAAAGGTGGTCACCTCACCTACAAGTGCAGTGCATTCTATCACCTCAAGATTTTAGCACCTTCTACCACATGTGAAGAGGAGATCTAACCACTGGGGGAGGGGGCTTCTATTCAGAATTCTATAAAAAAGATGAAGCTGAATGACAGGGGGGCATATGAGCAGGGCTGGCCCTACCATTAGACAGAATTAGGTGGTTGCCTCAAGTGGCAGATGCTTGCAGGAGGCATCAAGGTATTTGAGGAGAGAACAGTGTGCCCCAAAGCCTGCCTTATCCCTCTAGGCTAGCCTGTTGCCCTCAGACATGGTGGAGAACACTGCCCCATCATCAGTGTTGAAGTAAGATTCAGCCACCAGTCTAGCTGGGATTTTTACATGTGATAGCTGCCATCTTGTTCCTCACCTCAGGCAGCAAAATCTCTTCGGCCAGGCCTGCTTCTGGTATGGGGGGGGGGGGAGGGTGAGGGCAAGATTCAAACTTCTGCTAGGTTCAAAAGTCTGCTGGTGGAATGATTAAATAATCAATCAATCAATCACACACACACACACACCCAAGATATTTTAACAGTATTTATTGGAGTTCCATTTTATGCCAGATAAGAACCGGAGAGATATCTGTTGCTAAATGTTAATCCCATGTAGCCTGAAATATGGAAAGGCTCAGAGGACTTCCTCCCCCCCCACCCCACCCCCACACACATAAATACACCTTCCCTAAATAGTACCCCTCCTAGGTCTGCAAGATGTGCTGACACCCAAACCCTGGTTGTCTCTGAGGTGATAAACTCATGTCTGGCCTGTGTGTGTGTTTAAATTTATAGGTACATTTTCTCACCCAAAACCCCCCAAAGCATCTTATACAATAAAAACAAATATAAATTGTTCCAGCAGCAATAAAACACAATACTTAGAAATAAAAAGAGTGCAGCAGCCAATCATCTCAACAAACCACACACAGCAAAATATAAATCAGCTGTGACTGAATGTCTGGGTCCCCGGTGTCTTGCCACCACTGGAATCATCTTCAGAGGAGGAGCCAGAACCTTCAGAGCCAGACAGCCCCAGGAAACAATAACCTCAGAAGTCCTGGCACTTCCCAATACAGTCCAGGACCCTCAGGGGTGAAACCTTTGGATAGGGATGGACAGACTCACTGCTGTCTCTTCTTGTCAGGCGCTCACTGAGCCATTGCCCCCCCCACCCCCACTTACAGTGCTGTGAGAGCCATTGAACAACCCGACGAGTGACTGACAAGCACCATGGGGCCACCTGTCCCCTTAGCAAGCCACCATTTTGTGTAAAAATAGCGGCTCACAGTTTTCCGGAAATTAATATAGTGTAAATGGTGGCTGTAAAGGGGCCACTTAAGCTACATTACAGGCCTGAATGGAACATTTACACTTGTAATGTGGTGTCAATAGCCCCTTTACGGCCACTATTTATGTAATATTACATTTCCCTCCTTACTCAGGAATGGCACTGTGCTTTCTGGGTGATAGTGATGCTTCTGGATTTCCCTGCATCTGGGAGCTGTAGCTTAGGTATGATAAGGAATTGGTATCTACTTTCAGTTTTGTTGCAGAATTGAGATTCAAGCTCTACACAAAGAGTGTTTCCACTACATAACTTCTAGGTGGCATTGTGGCATCGTGAAATAGCGCAATTACACAAGTGGAAAAATAGCACTGCATTTTCCCTGCTCTAAACAAACCTCACCAAAAGTGCTGTTCAAAAGCAAAAGCAAAACCAGAGGGTCACAACATCATTTGAAGAACCCACAAACAAGCCAGAGTAGGGAATGATGAACACAATAAATGCTTCATGTAGAAAAGCTCATGATCTCATTATCTGGCATAGAGAAAGGAACAGTGCTACATGGGGCTCCGTGTGTTAATGTGGTATCCATCTGTATGCATCCAATATGGTGGTGACTGAATGTTCTTGAATTCCCGCACCTGTATGTGTTTTAGAGAACTGCCCTTTCCACACCAGGCTTTTTGCCTGGGATGGCCTTTGGCTGCTCCCTATGAGTCCAAATGATGCACAGGGAGTCCCGGGGGCAGGGGGCAGGCATGGGATTTTTCTGGGTTAAGGGAAACCAGAAAAATTCTGAATCGTCCACGGTCCCGGGAACTTCCTGGGACTGCAGAAGATGTGCCCGGCCATCCTGGGAGCAGCTGTGCTTACTTGCGAGTGAGCGCAGCTGCAAAATGTACACGGAGCCACACCGCGAGGCTCCTGGCCATCAGGGGAGGTGGCACCAGTATTGCCACCCCAGGAAGGGTAGGGAGAGGTGGGGAGCTGATTGCGTGTTTTTTTAACTTTTTCCGAAAAAGCGCTCCTGCGCTCTTCCAGGGTGTGTGTGTGGAGGGGAATGCCTGCCACAATGGCACAATGGCCCGGGAGCAGCCCAGGTCATCGCATTTTTTATTTACATTGGGGTGACGAACCCGGAAGTGGCCACTTCCGGGTTCACCGGCCCTCTCGCCCTCTACACCCCTCTGGCATAGAAAGGGCCAACCTGTTTCATGACACAAGGCTTTTCTACAGCACTATATCGGTGTGTTGAAGTAGTAAGCATCTATTTAATTATTGAACAGAACAGTTTGCATTATTTATAGGAAGCTCCTGTCATTGCTTTATCATAATGCATTATAAAATAGCTCAGAATTATATTGTTCATTTAATAACAACTTGACAACTTTGGGGCTGCTAATGTGACATTCATTAATGCTGTCTACTGAAACCTGTCTTGATGCCATGGCTTACCTCCTTGGTGCAAATAAAAAAAATTATCGAGGAATTGATATTTAAAACCAGGATTTGAAAAGTTATGGAACTACCGTTTCTTTGATGTATGCCTCCTTTGTTCTGCTTTTGTTATTAATGCTCCGCATCATTATAATTAATATCCATCATAGGAAAGAAACCACAGGATAACACCTCAGGTCATCAACGTAGGACAAGGTTTAACAAAGGTGTGGCAACTTGTGGCCCTCCAGATGTTTTGGCCTACAACTCCGATCTGTCCTAGCCAGCATAGCCAATGGTAAGGGCTCAAAGGGGGAGTGACAAGTTGCCCAGCCCTTTCTAGGACATTGTTTACTACTGTGCAGATAACATCGTTCCCAGATTGCAGTACTTAGCATTTATAGGGTCCCCCACCACCACCCATACACAAAAATGTGCCTGGGCACCTACCACCCCCACAAAGGTCCCCCCAAATCTTAACTGAATCATATGTTTTTGTTTCAGTTAATGCAACACATTGGAGTGAGTGATCCAAGGACCCAGGTTTAAGTACCCGTACAGAGTGTTCTTTCTGAAAACCAAAAATAATCTGGAAAAAATATCCCCAAAAGTCTATCAAGTTGTCCTGCTCTAACTGGGTTTTTGTTACCAGCTCTGGGTGATGGCTCAGACAGCCAGGTACAACATGGGACAGGCAACTGGATCACATCTGGGACTCTAGCTGGGAATTTCAGGACCATGGACAGTAGTACTGGACTAACAAACTCCCAGTAACTGCTGGTCTAACAAGTGGCAGGGATTTATACTCAGGCCAGGAGAGTCCTTCTGGAAGCTCCACCCCCTCAGGTGCTGTTAAAGGGCCAGTGGCCTTTTCATGTAGGTGTTGCCTTCTCTTGGAGAGTAAATGTTGGAGGGATGAGGAGCTGCTCTGAGGAACTTGGTCTACCCTCTGAGACAGGGGGCAGTGGCTCCACCTGAAATGGCACATGGCTAGGAAATGAAATCTGAGCAGTGGAGGGCGGTGGCTCCAATTTTGGTGAGAGTGTAAATCCTTTCCTGGTTTTAGTCAGAACCAGCCAGAACTCTAAAAGAACTATCCAAGGTGGTGACACACATCCCCAAAACATATCCCACTCCAGGGGAGGGCAGCGACGGTGGCTTGGCAGGCATCCAATGGAGACAATGCGGATGAGTCCATCCATTCCTAGTTGTAGCCTGAACCCAGTTGGCTACCTGCCTGTAGGCTTGAGTGTTTGCTGATTCTGCTGCATTTAGAGTTTTCTACACCCAAAGCAGGACAATTTTAAGATCAACTTCAGAGGTCCTTCTTTCTGGCCTTCTGTTACAATCTGTTAGATTGACAAGAACTAGGGAAAGAAACTTTTTGGTGGTAGCCCAGTACCTTTGAAATACCCTCACCAGGGTGATGCACATACCCTCCCCAGTATATCCTCGGAAAACCCTCCCTTGTGCAGTTTGGGAGGCAGAAAATGTAACATCATTCAAATGCCTCCTGGAAACAGTTCTTTTTGGACAAGCTTTCCCTGGACTATAACTTATTCTGGTTTTATATGACATTTTTAAAGTTTTAAAGTTTAAATCTTGATTTTTGTATATTATGGTTTTAATTGAGAGACTTGGCTGTTGGGCAGTATAAATATGTAATAAATAAATAAATAAATATACTGACTTTTTTTACAGTCTACATTTGGTTAATATGACATTTCTTCTTTATTGCTGCTCATTATTTAGGGGGATTATTACATTGTTTATGTAATTTTATGGAAGGGGAGAAATTGTGAACCAACTTGGGAGGGTTATACTCTGAAAGGCTGGGTAGAAACATTTTAAATAAAAAATATTGAACAAATAATACAGTCATCCTGAGATTGTGCCAGTTCAGAATGAATGTGTGGGATTGCATAACTGAATGCACATAGAAAACTAGTCCATCAGGAAGATTACTCTAGAACCCTTTTTGCTAGCTTTCCACATGCAGAAAGGCTTTTAGATGGGAGAACATTCAAACTAACAATCACCCTCCTGCCTTCTGAAATGGTGGGCTGTGCCATTTTTTCTTTCTGAACTATTCCCCTGCTCAACATTCTATGTAGAATTTTCTGTCTCACGTTAAATGCACTTTAATCTCAATGCAATGCAAAATAAATTTACCAGAATATTTTGTGCATGAAAAGCAATTTGTTCCTCCATACTGTTTGCAGCTATTCAATCACTGAATGGTTTCCCAGCTAGGCTTCCACAGTGGGAGCATTCACTGCAACATTAGACCCCCATGAAATCACATTTGCTATACTTATGCAAAATTATATTTGCTGTTCTGTTTTAACTGGACAACTGTTCCTTGCAGGTAGAGAGTTATAAGGACTTAAAGCTGGCATCCAGTTTCCCAGACACTGGTTGCATCCTACATCAGTTTGACCCAATCTGGATTCAATCTTTGGATTCAATCTTCTGTAAATGTTATTTATATAGCAGCATTCAAGAGAATCCCCCCTCAAGCATGAGAAGCATTCTCATTCTGTCTTCGGACAAATGTCATACTGACACGTTCTTCAAAAGTGCAACAACTGAATTGTGGAACATCATTCACATATCAAGAAGTTACAGGCTATTTTAAGAAACAACAAGCAAGAAATAACTACCCCCATCCTAACCCTAGTTGAAGGTGAGCTGAGGGGGGTCAGGATGGGGAAGAGGTGCTTATGCCATAGTCAATTTATCACATTCATATCCTGCTTTTTTCCTTTAAGCAACCCAACACAGCATACATAATCCCCCTCCTCTCCATTTTTATCCTCACAAAAAACAACCCTGTGAGGTAGGTTGGGCTGAGAGTCTGTGACTTGGCCAAGGTCAACCAGTGAGCTTCCATGGCTGACTGGAGGGTGGGGGGCTAGAACGCAGATCTCCTGAGTCCCAAACCAACACTCTAAACACTCTAGTGCTATCCAGTGCATCCACCCCAGAGACTTCAGGTATGCCCATGGAAAAACGGAGGGCCAGACTAGGTCATTCTGGACGTGTGTTGGGGCTCCACTTCTATTTGCTTTATCAAAAGTTTCCTCTCCCCCACAACACACCCCCAGATCAGGCCCTGCGGGAGCCAATGGGAAGCAAAGAAGAAAGAGGTGAAGGAAATAAAAGGCATTGAGCTGCCCTCCAGCCCTGGCTGCAGAGAGCTGGCAGTTCTCCTGCCATGTGCTTCTCCTCCACCATATATGATTACTCTGAAAGAGTGTTGTATCACCTTAAAGCAGGGATGGACCACAGGCAGCCCCCATGCCCTCTTGTGCAGCCCTCCAAGACCCCCGCTGCTGCCAGTAATTGGCAGCCTACCTCCATCTCTTTGCAATTGCAAATTGCCTCAGAGAACACTCTAGGAATAGGATTTCTACAGCAGGAAGTATAGAGCTATCAGGAGGATACTCGAGGAACAGGACCTCTATGGTATGATCCACAGAACTTTCAAAAGGATGCTGTAGGGATGTTCCGTGGTAGGAACCATAGAGCCTTGTGAGACTGACTGCTAGAGTGGCTTTTTAAAAAAAATAAAAAATAAAAAAATAACAGTGTGTGCAGGTCAGATAAGGGGAAAGTGTGTGTGCATGCAAGGGAATAGTATGTGGATGAGGGTATAGTACGTTTTGGGGGGATAGTGTGTTTGTGGGGGGAGTGTTTGTTGGTGTTTGCATGTGGGGGATAGTGTGTCATGGTAACAGTGTGTTGGGGGAATAGTGTGTGTGTATGCAGTGTGGGTGTGGGTGCCTGTCCTATCCCCACAGCCAACACAGGATGTGGCCCTTGGAGGCAAGAAGGTAGTGCATCACTGCCTTAAAAAATGCCAGTAAACTAGGAAAAAACAGTCCATAGGAGGAGCCTCTCTCACCAGTGTGTTTCTTAGACACACCTGGTTGTAACAAATGTCGTGTATAAAAGTACAGTTCTTGGGCTCATGATTTTCCCTGCCACCAGAAATGCTTAAGGTCAAGGTGGGCTAAAACTTGACAGAATGGAGATTCACAGATGGACGTGGTAGGTGTGATACAGGCAAGCAGATGTGAATCTAATGCCATCAGGAAAATGGCCAGGTAACAGAATTTTCACACATTCTAAAAGTTACTAGGATGGGCTGTAAGGGAGAAATGGCAATTATTTCCTGTTGGAACAGGCATTCAAAGGCAAGCTGTCACTTTCACCCAGACAATCTGGAGAGTGACAAACATCTATCCTACTGCTTGGAAATTGATATCAGGATACCCCATGGTTCCGTATGCAGCTGCCATATCATAGTTGTCCAAAGGGAGTATGCTTTTTGATACGAATAGCTAGATCGATAGCAGTTTCAGCAATAGAAATACAACTTCCACAGTAGTGAAGAGGCTGCATTCTCAGGAGGGCCTTTGTCTGCTTGAGTAATGAATCTACCAGAAGTTTCAGGAATGTTAATAGTTAAAGGATGAAGCTAAGTTTCCCAAACACCCCCCCCCAAAAAAAACATATAACTGGAAAGAGAATGCATGTTCTATAACAGTGATTTAGCTAGAGTAAAGCACAGTGTTCATTGCATTTTTTCCAAATCTTTTTATTTATTATTTTATTAAAGTGTATTACAGTTACAGAACTCAAGTAAAATAACTAATATGCATTCTGACAACTGATGAAATATCCATTGATGTTCCAATAATGAAAAATAATTGCATGAGTTAGGGAGTGATCTTACAGCCCCTAGACAGCATCTGGGAGGCATCAGATATTTCAGATTCTTGGATCCAAGGTCAAAGACAGAGGTCTGACCTCAGAGACAGGAAACTGCTCTACCCCCTCCTACCCCCCTTATAGCTGTTGTGGAGAAAACAGAACTGGCTACCTCTCAGAGACAAGAAAATGGGAGGTGTCAGTGGACATGGCAGGCAGGAAACTGGGGTTGCAGTTATCCAAGTGATCCCCAGTCCCCTCCCCTCCCCTCCCTGAAGCCTCTGCTAGATGGGTGAAATACCCACCAAGCTAAAATGCAGAGCAGGAGGCAGCATGCACCTCCCACTCTGCACTGGATACTCGTAAGCCTCCAATTTGGAGTACCCAGGGTGGATCCATTAGTACTGTGCCGGTAACATCAGCACTATGGGTTTGAAAACCAGTAAATAGCCACCGGTTATAACCAACCCCAAATTCAGTCTTCTATCAGTCAAATTAACAATTTCATTCAATTGGACAACATAACACACATTTGTAATATGTTCTTTCACTGATGTATTCTACAGTTGCTCCATGTCAGGGGCCAGCAATGTCATGTTCCATGAGTGGAAGAGAAAACAGGAAAAATCATGTGTTCACATTCCTCCTACCCTTTTCCGCTGCCACCAAGTGGAAATATTTATCAGCCTCCACCAAACTAGCTTTAAGGAAAGGAAAAGAGACCATAGGACTTTTACTTATCTTTCCAGGTCTTCTAAAAGCAATAATTTTAATGTCTTCGCCGTAAGCCACTTTTTATGTCATGTATCCATATATGTGTGTGCATGTGAATTTAACATTTATAATTGGTTTTTATGTGTTTTTCTTTCCTTTAATATCCTATCTTATTAGACTGTGAGCCTGTGAGTGGCGAAGGTGTTATTTTCTTAATCTATGGGTGCAAAACTTTTTTATTTTGGCCTGAGGACCTCATTGTCTCAGTGGAAATCTGTCAGGGGTGCTATATCAGTGGTGAGCTAGTTTTTCACTCCAAACTACCACCACCAGCACACATACAGAACACACACACACACACACACACTTAATACACAATCACAAACCTCTACTATTTTTCCTTGCTTCACCTCTATGTTTGCCTCCCTCTCATCTTCTCCCCCACTCTCTCCCTCTCCCTCCCTCCCTCCCTCTCTGTCTCTCTCTCTCTGTCTCTCTCTCTCTCTCTCTCTCTCTCCTGTCCTTCTCTGCTTCTTGTTTTGCCCCTTTCTTCCCCAACAGCTCCTCTGACAGCTGCCAAGGACTTCACATGCTGAAGTGAGCTTCAAAGAGGATTGACAAGGACCCCTGCTGAAGACAAGCGAGGGCTTCTGGAACTTCACAAAAGTCCTTGTTAATCTTTGGCAGTTAGCTCTTTGAAAGGTTTGGCACTTGACAGCTGTCAGAGGAACTGTCAGGAGCAGTAAGAAAAAGATGGGAGCTAGAAGTGGAGACTGGGAAGGAGAAGAACAGGAGAGAGAGAGGTGCACCAGGAGAGTGTGGCCCAGGAAGGGTGTGTTGCTAAAGTAGAGGGGACGTGGCTTTGGGGAGAGTGTTACAGCCCAGATTTTGAGGCCTCAGAGGCCAGATTAAGCCCATAGGCTGAAGGTTAGGGGTGTGCATGCCAACAAATATCATTTTTTATCATTATCGTCATTTTGGACCAAAGAAATTATCATCTTCATTCATATCGTAGGTGATTTGTATCGTCTTTACAATAATTATAGTTAAAAATGATATTTTTGGCAGAAAGAAAAAATGCCTATAACTTCTGTATTTTAAATGTTAAAGGCTTGAAACTTCGTCACAGTGCTGCTGGGGTATGCCTGAGTATGTGTATGAAATTTGAGGTCGATCCCTCCAACTCTCGATTTTATATTAATTTTTTAAAGATCGTTTCCGTTCTTACAGGTCTGGCGAGCTGTCATTCAGATAGGTCAGAACGGAAATGATCTTTAATAAATTCATACAAAATCGAGACTTGGAGGGATCGATTTCAAATTCGGCACATATGTGTAGCACATGTTGCTACACATATGTGCCAAATTTGAGATCGATCCCTCCAACTCTCGATTTTATATGAATTTATTAAAGATCGTTTCCGTTCTGACAGATCAGAATGACAGCTCACCAGACCTGTCAGAAAGGAAACGATCTTTAAAAAATATAAAATTGAGGGTTGGAGGGATCAATGTCAAATTTCATACACATACTTAGGCATACCCCAGAAGCACTGTGACCAAGTTTCAAGCCTCTAACTTTTAAAATACAGAAGTTATAGGTATATTTATATGGCAGTCCGATAAAACGATAAAATTGCCCGAAAATTATCATCTCCGATGATTACGTAGGATTTTGTATCATATCATCATCGTTAAAAACATGCTCGATAACGACCTTATCGTGTCATTATCGTACATTTTAACGATACAATACACATCCCTCCTGAAGGTTCCCAATTCGTGTCTTAATCTTTGTACCATACCTAGAAAATGTTAGGCATGATAACTGTTGCTACTACTAGGTTGTTTTTGCCAATCTCATTTGTCTTTTGTAGTGTCAAGTTCCACTTGCACATAATCTTAAAAGGCTCTTACAGCGCATTGCATTTCTTCTCGAAGAACAGGTATAAGTTGAGTCCTAGGTCTTCGTTCACCATCCATTTTGCTGAAACAGAGTAATTTATGTATTAATGCATATTTAATATCTGGTAAGCAGAATTTAATATATATTGCTGTTTAGCTTTTATTCCCCCCCATCTCCCCCCCAAACCTGCTTTTAAAACACACACACACACACACACACACACACATCATGCCTGATAAAGAACTTGGGAGATCTCAAAAGATTCCAGATATTCTGTGATCTTTTGGTTGGCCTAATAAAGGAAGTACTGTAGTATGGATTTTGGAGTCTTCCCAAGGTGACTTACAGTATAAAAACAATGCAAACCTATTAATAACATATTCAATATGGATTATTTTAAATAAAACTAGCTTGATTTTTTTTAAAAAAAACAGTACAAATACAGTAATTAAGTCTTATTAAGTAAGAACCATTTTATATTAAACCAGATTTTTTGTAGGTTTTTGTAATGCTTCAAAAGATTGTGAAACTTGTTTGGCCAGAGAAGATAGTGGTCCTGTTATGCCAGTTCAACATCTTTAAAAAATGTTGTCTGCCTCCAACCTTGGTAAAAGTATCTCTATGTGTGCTTTTATTTCCATGATAATTGTATGTTCCAGTTTATTGACGACAACAGGACATTATCCATGTGAAAAGGTAAATTTCGTTGCAGCCTTAAATTACAATGCCTTTTTTCTTTCGAAGGCTATTTTAGCTTATGAAAAGCATTATTTGCTTTGCTGTGTAGTTATTACAGTATGGGCAATGAGGCAATTTTATGTGAAGGGAAAAGCAATAGAAAGGGTACATTAAAAACTATGAAATATAGACTCTTTCATGCAAGGGTGACAAATTATTCTTTTCCACACCACTCTCTAAAAGACTTTGTCATGAATGAGCATGTCTGTAGCTCAACGACTCATTGATTTTAGCCATTAGAGCGATCCTAACAATTTGAAGGTACTGGGAGGGATGAAATGTTCGAGGATGGAATAAATGGACTTGTGTTTTATTTTGGTTTTTTGCTGAATGGAAATGAAACTTTTTACAAAATGTTTCTTCTTCCTCCCCAATGGGGGAGGATAACACACACACACACATACACACACACACACCTGTAAGGCTTTAAGACAGTAATATCAGGCTTCCCCAGCCTTGGGTCACCAGATGTTGCTGGACCAACTCCCATCATACCTCATTACTGGCCATGCTGCAGTTGTAGGCTAAGAACATCTGGTGATGCAAATTTGGGAAGTTAGGTCAGTAGCATTGCAATCCCATGTGTGCTTGCTACCCAGACATAATGTCAATTGAGTTCAATAGGACTTATTCCCAAGTAATTGGCTTCAAACCCAGACACCTGAAGAATCACATTCATCTATGCAAGGCTGCCCAAACCATAAGATTGTGTTTAGAGGCATGACTCTGTGTCCATCCCCACCACAACGTTTAACATTAGGCAGATGGTATATGGAGAGAGGGCCAGGCAATACTGCCTTGGCTGCGGAACCCCATTTTAAGAAGATTGTAGGAACATAGGCAGGGATGTCACGAGGGTCCAAGTGGATCCCGCAATCCAGCAGACTCCCCCAAGTTCAGACCCCTGGAGCATGCTTAGAAATAGGCTCACCAAGCATCTCACAGTTCGATCAGGGCCTGACAGGACAGCCCACCCGTTTGCTGAGCCACCATTTTGTGCAAACTGGCAGCTCTCAAAGGAGCCGCAGACAGGCATGTGGCCTCATCATGTGCTCAATGAGGCCGCGAGAAGCTCGCGTAGCACCGAGGGAGCGAGCTGCTGAAAATGGGTGGAGTTGAGTCCATCCATCCCAAAATATTGGAAGCTGCCATGCAGTGAGCCAGACAATTTGGTTCATCTTGCCCAGTATTGTTGCCATTGACTGGCAGGAGCTCTTAGGGATCAAGACAGGAGCCCTACCTGAAGATGCCACAGATTGAACCTGGAATCTTCTGCCTGCATGCAGAGCAGGTGCACTATCAATAGGCTACGCCCCTAATGTTAAGCTGCTAGATGTAGGGATGGTGGAAAATCTCAATGGATTTAAATGAAGTTAGATTCCTAAGAATCTGACCTCCAAAATCCACAACAGACTGGCTCTCCCTGCCAATGTTGACACCGATAGGGAGAGTGGGAAGGCTGTGCTGCTTGCCAATTTTGTCTAAATGTTCCCCTTTAAAAAGGGCAAGACACTTAAATTGCATAAGTCATAATTTGCCAAAATCAAGGGCAAATTATTATTACTATTATTGGCATATAATAGTATATGGCTATAAAGTGCTTTATTATACATAAACTACATAATTTATGCATAACTAAGCATTTTACAGCCACAATTTGCATAAAATACACTAATTATAACCATAATTTGTGTATGATACCCAATTTGTTTACACAAATGGCATCTTGCCATTTTTAAAGGGGAACATTTAGTTGACATCCACAAACCGGGCCAATGGCTCTGGAGAAATCCATTGACACCCCTCCCCAAGAGGTCTGGATTTCAGGGCGACCAACATCCCCCAAACCGGACCCAGGTGGATTCGCACTTCCCTAGCTAGATGGGTTTTTTTTAAAAAAAATCTGTCCTGCTAAATTATATGACTTCTTTTTAATCACCAATTCTGCTATTTTAGTGTCATAAGTTAATTTGTTTATTTATTGTTAATCACATATTTCAATGTAACAGTAAACAATGCCAAATTTAAGTGTCTGATGTCTCGGGATCTCTATTTGGTACAAGCAAGATTATCTGATCAAGTTATCACTCTTCATCCTAACAGATCACACCACAGAGTTCCCTATGTCTTAACAGGTTGTCATGTATTCTTCTCAATATTAGCGAATTCAAACAATGGATACCATATTCCATAAAAAATGTCAATTTCTACTTGGCCTCTTTGTATCTGAAGATGTTTTGTGAGTTTCTCCATTAGTGCAAGGTCTCAAACTTTCCATTTCCATATAATAAGAGAAAGTTCATTTGATGATTTCCAGTTAGCAGCTATGACTAACCTGGATGCTGTCCAGAAAAAAATAGGTTTATTTATGGATTGTATGTTAGAAATTATTTTTCTGTAGTCTGTCCTGGTAGTTTTTATTGAAGGGTAGCATGGAAACAGCTTAAGAAAAATAATCCTCCAATAATTGCCAACAGTAGGCCACAATTGTTATTATTTCATATTAAAGATGGGGCAAGGATGTGTGTGAGGATGAGATATAGTGCCTGACCTAAAGCCTTTTAGGGAGTGATGCTGTGGCTCCAAGACAGTGTCTGGGCAACATAGGATATTTGGGATTCCTGGATCCAAGGCTGAAGAAAGCACTTCAGCCTCAGACCCAGAATCCAAGCTCCCCGCCCCTACCCCCTTGCAGTCAGCCTGCAGTCACCACACTTCAAGAAGGATGCAGATAACCTGGAGCGTATTCAAAGGAGGGCAACAAGGACAATCAGAGGTCTGGAAACAAAGCCCTATGAGGAGAGATTGAAAGAACTGGGCATGTTTAGCCTGGAGAAAAGAAGACTGAGGGGAGACATGATAGCACTAAGACATGAAAGGTTGTCACACAGAGGAGAGCCAGGATCTCTTCTCGATCATCCCGGAGTGCAGGACATGGAATAATGGGCTCAAGTTACAGGAAGCTAGATTCTGGTTGTGTAGGGGGATTTTTCAGGTGACTTTTATTTAAGGTAGGGTGACCAGATAAAATCCAGGTCAGGGCTCATGTAACTTTAACAGTTGTAGAGAAAAGGGAATTTCAGCCAGTGTCATTTGTATGCAGGTAGTTCCTGGTGAAATTCCCTCTTCATCACAACTGTTAAAGTTGCATGCACCATACTAGAGCGACCATATACAAAAGAAGGCAAGGCCCCTGCAACTTTAACAGTTGTGATGAAGAGGGAATATCACCAGGAACTAATTGCATACAAATGACACTGGCTGAAATTCCCTTTTCTCTACAACTGTTAAAGTTACATGAGCCCTGACCTGGATTTTATCTGGTCAGCCTAATTTAAGGGACACTGAATACAGGTACCTTGCATCAATGCTCCCTAAATTCCCCACTACAGTAGGTGAAAAAAGGAAGATACGAAGATAGACACTCAGAATGATTGATCTTAACCATATGAAATCAATGAAATTGTTATTGCTTTAAAACATTTATTAAAACAATTTAAGGAAGTTAAAATTTAACAAACACACGGACCTCTCCATTCAGCAAAGCAAATTAAAAGAATATACTCACAAATCTGGCAGATTTCTTGAGAACACTGACAAACATAGACAAACACACCCCCAGTGACAACACTCATACAACTCTGTGAAGGAGCTCTTCTCCACAGAGGGTCTTCCATTTCCCCCAGGCAACCAAGGAGTCACTGAGGCCTACATGCTAGGCTCAGAGCAACATCCTGTATGTCATGCCTGAGGGAAAGGAAAGATCCCCTGGTTCCGGTTAACCAGACTTAAATACTTTTTCCAAAGACAAAGACCTCCCTCTTATTGTATATTAATTTCTTCTGAAATGGCCAAACCAATTGGTCCATGTCATCAATTTCGACCATCCTCTTCTCAGAATATACCCTCCTCCTCCTGACATAGGTGTTTACAACAACAAAAGGTCAAATTCCCTTTTTTTTGTGGTTAACTATCTGATTTACTTCTCTGTTCTTATGGACACTGGGATTTTCTAACCACAACCTCACCTGTTCTTAACCCTGGACCTTTCACCTAGTTCCCTTAAAAGTAATATATATGGTTGATATAAGTCACAAATTTATATGATTAATATCTTTGAGCAATACCAAGTCACAAGTCCTCGTGAGTAATGTCCTAAAGCAACATAGCTGTTACAAGTCCTTATTAGTAACATCCTTGATCAACTTCAAATAATATTTCCAAATCATTCTCTATCAGATCCTATCTAAACTGAAGCATCTAAACCCTGATAACAGTATTCTATGTGTGTATGCCTACTTACCTACTTGCCCCCTTGCTCCCCCACCCCAGCATTTATTAACCTCTCCCCATGTTCTCCCTGTGCCCCAGCACTATAACAATAACAGAAAAGCAAACAATAAAAAGTTCCTACAGCTGGACATCAGGAAAAACTTCCTGACTGTTAGAGCAGTACATTAATGGAACCAATTGCCTAGGAAGGTGGTGGGTTCTCCCACACTAGAGACATTCAAGATGCAGCTGGACAATCATCTGTCAGGGATGCTTTAAGATGGATTCCTGCACTGAGCAGGGGTTGTACTTGATGGCCTTACAGGCCCCTTCCAACTCTACTATTCTATGATTCTATGAACCGTGCCAGCTGCCTATACAAGCTCACAAACACAAGCCCATGGAGGGTGTGTGTGTGTGAAAGGGACATGTTGGGGGGAGGGGAGGGGAGGAGACTGAGAATTTGGGGATCTAAGCTATCCCCAGCCTCCTTCCTTCCCCCCTCCCTCAAGTCTCCACTAGAAGGTTGAAAACACCCTTCTAGCTAAAATGCAGAGTGGGAGGCGCAATACGCCTTCTGCTCTGCATTGGATACTCATACGCCTCTGAGTTCAAAGGCTTATAAGTACCCAGGGTGGATCGAATGGAATTGCACCCTTAATGCAAAGGTAAGAGTTGGATCAGCAACACTCTGGTTCATTTATCAGGATGGATAAATATTTTGTTAATTTAAAGAGGGGGGAAATGTATAGTCATCTTTTAAATTGTGAAAATCAGAGCCATTAGTAATAATGCAAAATGAACACAGAACAAAGGATGTATAGGATCAGTACTCTGAAATGTAGATAAATATTTTGTAGCTATTTCTGAACAGTTTCCATTCTCAGTTATACTTCTAGGTAGGAAAATTCCTGAGGAATTGGGTCTTTGTGAATTTCAGTACAAACTGACCTGATTCACAGCTCCTGGACTAATGTGAGGATCAGAACTTAAGTTATCCACCAGTTTTGCCGTTCCTAAATGTTCTTCTGACAAAGTTCCTGGCTCCAAAAAAAAAAAAAAAAAAGCTTTAAAATGTGTATTTTAAAAGCAAATAGATACATCAGTCAATTATAGTTATATCACTAGGTTAATGTTAACAACACAAATAACAGAACAACAAAACGAGCAGAATACAAGTTGTAGAGATACCTATAAAATACGTATTTTGATAGAAAATACATTCAAATATACTTAAAAGTAAACTTTGTCAGGATAAAAATAAATGTTGGTTAATGTGAGAAGGGACAAACAGACTGATGGAGAACATGTGCAAAAGTGACGCAGGCATGAAATAGACTAAGAGACGTTCTACACAAGTCTTTTATTGTGTGCTCGTGATTGCTCACTCCTGGTAGTTTGCTGGTCTTTTACATGACACCATCCTCCTCCAAAGCCTCTCCTGGGCTTTGCAACTATTACTGTGGGGTGGGGGTTATATAGAGGAAAGTGCAGTATTTTCCTGAAAGGTGTTATATTACAGCAAGAAATTGCGCAATTCCATTTTGCAGTGCCATCTAGTGGCTGAATAATGAAACATATGGAAAGGCAGAAAAAGAAAAGCCCTGGGGGGAAAAACATGTAAAGGAACCTATCTTAGTCCTCCTGGAAGCAGAAGCCCTGATAAAGCTGCAAGACAGTAGCCTCGTGTAGAAATGCCTTTCTTCTGCACTATTTAGTTGACACAGTGGTCAACAGAGGCCAGCTTCCCAGACCTAGGGTGACCATATTTTGGGAACCAAAAAGGAGGACAGCATGGCCAGCCCTCAAGGAGGTGCCCATCCTGACATGACCGCCCCCAAGGGGGCATGGCCTTGGTTACATGTTCTACAGCTCACAATTCAGACAAACCTGTTCTACATAATATCTTAATGTTAAAATCACTAAAATTAAGAACAAGTGAGACATTCAATGTAGCTGAAATTAACTTCTACCTTTGTAGCTTTTGCTGTACTTTGAAGCTTTTGCTACACTATGTGTGGTACAGTCTCCCCCTCCTTCAAATATCTTTTCTTAATGCATGTCCTTCACTGGATGATCATAGTCTCACATTTCCTAACATTTAACACTCTTTCCCCATCACCTTTCTCATAACCATTTTAAGTCAGGATCCATACTCACAGATTCAGCACACTATCACTTTACAAATGAAGCAGTTGACAAGTGCAGAAAAATCTAGTACAACCTAGCATTCAGAAAGGGTATTACCCTGCGAAGGTTAGCCATGGAACAAAATGACTAAAGGCTCATTGAAGCCACTTCCAAATAGCATCTCTTAGCTTGTTTCAACTTCTGGTTTATCAATGAGAAACTATCACAATGCTAGACAAGGATTTTCCCTCCTTTTTTTCCAAATATCTCCTGAATTTACAATGCCTCAGTGTGCAGAGAACAGAAATCCCAATCTGGGACCCAAAGGAAACTGCCCAAAGAAACCTCAGAAACAAGTCCCATTGATTTCAATAAAGCTTACTCCCAGATAAATGAATATAGGATTGCAGCCTTAAATGAAGGTGCTTACAGGGCCATTAGTATTTTATTGCTGTTCATGATAAATCTTCACTGTGATAGAAAATATGTTTACTCAGAAGTCCCATTGACTGCAATAGGCCCTGCAATCCCAAAGTGTTAACATAAACATAATTATAGGCTGACCATATGAAAAGGAGGACAGGGCTCATGTAACTTTAACAGTTGTAGAGAAAAGGGAATTTCAGCCAGTGTCATTTGTATGCAATTAGTTCCTGGTGAAATTCCCTCTTCATCACAACAGTTAAAGTTGCAGGCACTATACTAGAGTGACCATATACAAAAGAAGGCAGGGCCCCTGCAACTTCAACTCTTGTGATGAAGAGGGAATTTCACCAGGAACTAATTGCATACAAATTACACTGGCTGAAATTACCTCTTCTCTACAACTGTTAAAGTTATATGAGCCCTGTCCTCCTTTTCATATGGTCAGCCTACATAATTATAAACACAAACAGGATCATTGACAGAGAAGGAGGGAAGTTGTTAGGAGGGGAGGGTTCTGCAGTTGTGGAGCAAGTTGTCAGTCACAAACAAGATGAACATAGGTGGTGAGCGTTCAAGGTGCCACAAGACAGTTTGTAGCTTTTGCACACAAATTACCTTGCCCCCTAGTCCAGACATTGCTGCTCACATCCCTTTTGCGCAGCAAAACCTGGGCTGGCTTAGAAGGAGCAACAAATGAGGAAGGCCTCTGGCACTCCATTGAACGTGTCAGCAGCCAATGTACCTGCTCACCCCTTGCAAGCAGCCTCACTGACTATGATGGCAAAATGCAGTGTTTGGCTGCTGGGCACCTCCTGCTGCCCAGTCAAGCACCAGCTTACAATGGTATTGTTAAGCAATTTTGGATGCTGGACATAATGGTCTTATGCCGGCCCCCTTTATATCTTAAAATGCATCACTTCACTTCCACATTCCACAGCTTCTACATTTCTTATGTTAGAGCAATAATAATAATAATAATAATAATAATAATAATAATGGCAACCCTGTTTAAAAAATTAATGTTTCCATATATGTGCAGAGTTTCACATTTTAAACTCACTTAAGGTGCAACCCTATGCATGGTTAGAAAGAAAAAAATCCTGCAGTTCTCAGCATACTCCAGCCAGACATGCTGGCTAGGGGAATCTAGGAGTTATAGGACTTTTTCTGTTTAAACATGAATAGGATTGTGCCTTTAACTCATGAATACATGAATCAAATAGGATTTCCTTCTGCTGTGGAACACACTTACTTAGGAGTAAGCACCATTGTCCTGTCTTTTCTTCACCCTCCCTTCTTTTTCAGGCTGAATCCTATGCACATTTAAATCAGAGTAAATCCTATTGATCTCAGTGGGACTTACTTCAAAGTAGACAGCCTTAGGATTGTGCTGTAGCTCTGTTTTTAAGGTGACACAAGATACACACATACCATGTTTACCAAAAGAATGGCTTGCTGGTTACTACATCATATCTGCTTGAAAAAGGGGGGTTGGACACCCTAAAATAAGCAAGGGCAGATAGGATTTGTTTCAGCAAGCATTCCTCCCCCTTCCCCTTTTTAGTGATCCCATGCAGGGTTACTCAAAAGTAAGCCTCGCAGAGGCAAAGCACAATGTGGCTCCCTCCCCAAGAAGTGTGGTTAGGTAGTATCCAATGTCAGGCCTATGTAGAGTAGTTCCATTGAAATGAATGAGACTTAAGTTACTTACAACTAATTTAACTCCCATTCTTTTCAATAGGTCTATTTACGTAGGACTAACATTGGATACTACCTGTTGTTGAGAACACATTTCCTTTCTGTTTTTCTACCCCTTACATTAAAGCTGCAGATCATAAATGGATAGAAAAACCGAAAGTAAATGTGTTCTCAAATGGACATCCATGTATCTTTTAGCTTCATACCAGAGAAATGTTTTTAAGGGACCTAGTTTTTTCTCTGTAAATTCAAAATACATACACACACACAAAGCTTATATAGTTTTACATCTTTTAAAGCCGCTACCTGAAGAGGTGTCCTTTTTCTTTTTTGGAGACCCAGGCGCTCTGTGGCTGGGAGTCGCTGGACAACAACAAGGTGGGCTGCGCTGACTGGGTCAAGGAAGCCCAGACATGGCCCCCCAAAAGTCAAGCCTCTTGCGTACATGAGGCGGCTGAAGAAATGCCGGCTGGAGCGGAGCATGTCTGGGCATGCCCTCCAAATCAACCAATTCTCTCCCCCCCCCCTCTCTCTCTCCCCCTCCCTTCCTTCTTTTTTAAATTTACCCCCATTTTTTGGTTCTCTTATTCTCACACTTCTAAAAACATTGATTTTTAAAAAAAAATAAGATAAAATTAAAAACGCATCCTACCTACACAGACAAGGAAATTCCACACCCTGAATAAGGCCCAGGCGCGAGAGAGGAGGACAGGGTAGGGGCAGCCAAGCGGTGTGCAGTCCCCGGCAGGAGAAAGACCTACAGCAGCGGAGTCAAAAGCATGGGCGGGGCAGCTAGAGCCCAGGCGAGAGGGAGGAGGCTGCTAGGGCAGCCAAGCAGCATGCACGCCAGGGCTGAGGAATGTGCTGCCCAGGCAGATGGGGAGGGAACACATGGTGCCCCTGCCACAGACACGCTTGTCCCGCCGCCGCCACTCCCATGCCGACATCTGCCTCCTTATGGATAAGCGCTGGGTGGGGGAAATGCCCAAATGAGCCTCTCTCACGCCACACAGCACCTATCCGGGCTCCTCGTGCGTCGTTGCAATGACGACAAGCCCAGGGGAGCCCAGACCCAGCACAGAAGAGGCAGCAGAGGCCCGAAACCGGAAGTGAGCAAATCCGCCTCTCCCACCGCACTATCTACTTACAATTCTGCTGCTTCTCCACCACCTGGGTCTGGGCTTCCCGCTGCTGCTGCCACCGCCACCAGTTCTCCTCCGGTCTCCTCTCCTCTGGTCTCCTCTTCTCTGGTCTCCTCTCCTCTGCCGCCACTTCCCTCCTCGTCGCAAACAAGCACCAGGGAGCCCAGACCCAGCACGGAAGAGGCGGCAGAGGCTCAAAACCGAAAGTAAGCAAATCCGCCTCTCCCGCTTCTTCTGCCTGGACATCTGGGCTCCTCCGGGCTTGTTGCCATTGCGACAGCCCATGGGGAGGCCGGGTAAGTGCTGGGCAGGGCGGGAGAGGCAGATTTGGGCACTTCCAGGTTCGGGCCTCTGCCGCCTCTTCTGCGCTGGATCTGGGCTCCTTGTGAGTCATCGCAATGGCGACAAGCACCGGGGAGCCCAGACCCAGCACGGAAGAGGCGGCAGAGGCCCGAAATCGTCCTCTCAGGCCCGGACATAATGGAAATTCAGAAAAAATCCCCCCGGACGCCATTTTGCCCCCCAAATTCCTGACAGGTCTGGGGGGATCCAGACGTCTGGTCACTCTACCCAGACCACCTGTTGATACAGTGACAAGGCCCTTTCAATTGTGAACCTCTCTCTCTCTCTCTCTCTCTCTCTCATTCTTTTCAAATGGACACTGAGGCCCTTTCCGCACCATAGGGGCAGAGAGGGCGGGAAGTGGGGAAACCTGGAAGTAGCCACTTCCGGGTTCGCCACAATGAGGCTGCACCAGACTGTGATGGCCCGGGCTTCTACCAGGCTGTCGCAACTCGTGCCTGCCATTTTTGGGTGGAAAGATCCACGGAGGTGCGCACGAGCGTTCCTGCACAAATGTAAGTATTTTTTTTTAAAAAAAAAACGCCACACGATTGCACCCCCTCCCTCCTGCCATCCTGGGGATGGTGATTTTGCTGTCCTCTCCCCCGATAGCCTCAGAGCCGCAGAGTGCGACTCCGTGGCCATTAGTGCAGCCGCGCTTACTCACGGGTAAATGCAGCTGCATCTGGGATGGGTGGCCACACCAGTAAGCTGACCAGATAAAATCCAGGTCAGGACTCATGTAACTTTAACAGTTGTAGAGAAAAGGGAATTTCAGCCGGCGTCATTTGTATGCAATTAGTTCCTGGTGAAATTCCCTCTTCATCACAACAGTTAAAGTTGCAGGGGCCCTGCTTTCTTTTGTATATGGTCACTCTAGTATAGTGCCTGAAACTTACTGTTGTGATGAAGAGGGAATTTCACCAGGAACTAATTGCATACAAATGACACTGGCTGAAATTCCCTTTTCCCTACAACTGTTAAAGTTACAGGAGCTCTAACCTGGATTTTATCTGGTCACCCTACACACCAGCCACGCATCTCGCTACACTCCCGGAAGCAGGGAACAAAGCAGGATAATAGCATTCCCTGAACTCCTGGGGAAATGGAGGGACGGCCCTTGCCTGCTTGCAAGATGCTCTGTGCATCATGCAGACTCTCTGCGAGCAGGAAGGGGCAGCCCCTCGAAAAATGGCTGGTGCGGAAAGGGCCTGAGGCTACATGAGAGCAATCAATAGAGTCAATTTCAGTTGAGAAACTTCATGATTGAAATAGAAAATGTTGGGTTCACTGATTGGAGATCCATACTTGCAGTTGGAGAGGACCTCTTTGCAACAGCAGGAAAGAGTTATTGTGGGCACAATCCTATGGCCACTAGACATGTCTAGAGGGCCGTAAGATTGTTCAGTTTCTGAGAATTGAGGTTCCCAGAAAGCGCTCCCCCCCTCCCCGGCCCTCTCATAGCTGGCACAGTTCTCACCGCACCAGCTATGTCTCCATGCTTGGAAACGAAGCACAGGAGGGCAAAAAGGGGGCAGTCCCAGCGAAGGAGAGGGGAGGAGACCATGGAAGGCCCTGCCCTCCCCCTCCCTGAAGCCATCCTTAGACAGGTAAAAATCACCCATCTAGGCAAATATGCAGGGCGGTCAGAGCATAGAGGTGAGGATTCCCTCCATGCTCCAGCCACCCTGCATAGGATAGTCAGTAGCCTCTGATTTTGGTGGCCAGGGGCTATCTAGAGAGGATTGGGCCGTCCAAGTTCCATTTCTCAGGGCAGCAGGAATATCCTGGGATCATCTGCGACCCAATAAAAGCAGCATAGAAATACACTCACCATGGAAAATAGCAGAGTGGAAAGGTCTTCTTTACTGCTGTCTTCACAATCTAGCCGCAGGATACTAGGACTAGACTGGATTTCTGTGACTTTGATTCTTTTGTTGGAATCTGCTTTATTGATAGGATAATTTTTCATCAAAGAGATATGCAGACTGTCCTCAAGTGGATTTTTTTCCTCTATTTTTTTCTCAGTTTAATTATAAGCAGTGTTTGGACATGATTTTTATTTTTTTAGACTTACAGTTGAACACTTTTCCTGGCAACATTGGGAGGGGAGTATAATAAGGAAAACATCATGTGTTTATGACTTTGGAAGTAAGAATTTGATGTAGGCAAACTGTGAACTCCATTTGAGTGGGATTTAATGATTAGGCACTTAAAGGAACTCCGTTAAAGCTTTGTGGGGGACAGTAATGGTGAGATGTGTGGTGGACTATGTGCTGTTGCTTAAATAAATGTATAATAGTTTTTTTCCAGGATGCATATTAACATCCCTTTCATGATTAACCAGTGGGAACCACTTAATAGTTAAGAATACAGCAGTTGCATTTTGAATTCTAATGTTCTTCAGGCTAATCTACTGTGCAAGTAGGAATGGCTAATGAGCTAAAAACTTGCTGGATGATTTCTCTAAGTTTCTTGCACTGCACAATACAAGGTGCAACATTGCCTCATGCTCTCTTACTTCCTTATCCAAGGGGTAGAACCTTTCAGGAGCTACATTGGAGACCTCTTGTGTTGTTTGTATGTGGGGGAACCATATATGTTAGGCGTGCGAGAAAAGAAATCCAAAGGCATCAGTGCTCTTGGATATAAATACCTTATACCCATCAACATAGCCACCTGAGCTTTTCTCGTCATTTGACACAATACTACATTAACATTACCAGAATAATTGTAATATTTATTAACAAAAATGCTGGTTCTCACATATATTTCAACATCACATATATTTCAACGTCAATTCTGTTAGGAAGGGTTAGTGTGTGAAGACACTAATCTGGTTTAGAAAAGGAAGCCTAAATTAACTATAAATCAACTATAAATAGGGATGTATGGATTGCGCAAAATCTGTTCTGTCTCTGATATGCAGATTGTCAGGTGCCCTTCATCTGCCCATCGATGGAATCAATTTTTTTTTCAGTTTCCAAAATGGTGCAAATGCACATTTTCATGCTTTAGCCTATGGGGGAAATATGCCTTTTTTTGCCAAGTTTTTTTTAAAAAAAATTGTGCATTTTTCTTCAACAAAATGTGCACAAAATTCCCGAAGGTTAGGAAAATGGCCCGCAAGTAGGCGGACAGTGGAATAGTCTGTCTGCTACAGAATCCGGGAGACAGATTCATAAAAATCTGAACTCATGTGATTTTATTGCAGATTTCTCTGACATCCTTAACTGTAAAAGGATCTTCCTGATAGCCAACAAAGAAAAGGGGAGGCAACAATGCAACATGGCAGAGATGAGAAAGAGTGAATGAAAAGGAATACCTCTAATCACAGCCTTTTCTGAAACAGAGCAATGCTTCTTCTCAAGTATCTTGAACCATTCCTTTGTTGACTTAGGGCACAATCTTATGCATGGTTGCGTGGGGAATGCTGGGAGTTGTAGGACTTTTTCTGTCTAATCATACATAGAATTGAACCGTTAGGAAGGCTCACTGAAACCCCTGATTGACAGAGAAAAATGGCATAAATTTGGATGAAATGAAGGGAGCTGTGGGTAGATACAGGATGTGTTTGTATGTTAGCAAATTAGTGAACTATTGACAAATTAGTATTTTCTGGTTGGTTGGTTGGTTGGTTGGTTGGCTCACTTTCCTATCCCTGGTCTCAGCTGCATCTTTTAACATTAGAATTTCCCTGCTAGATCTGTCACACCAAGGTCTATTGAGTGAATCCATAATTCTCCTCCTAGCATTGGCCATAGAGATTCCTCTACGCTTTGGGAAATCTAAGAAAAGGGCCCAAACTTGACAGCATCCCTCTGTTATTTGTTCCGATTGCCTGGTATTCAAGTATACTGCCTCCAAGCTTGGAAGCTTCCATTTCACTATCATTAGTCCAGATAGCTTAAAGAAAGCAGCTGCAGGGAAAATGAAGAGAAAATGCAGGAAGGATTGCCTATCGCCATAAGAAATATGGTCAGGGTATCAGACTTATGACATTTAAAGCCACACACTCAAATAGTTCCTGAAAGCATGCTCCTTGAGTGTTTTAAATTTGCAATGAACAATGAATGTGTCTTTTAATTCAAGATGCACTTTCAGACCACTATACAAACTGAAACTCAGATATCCTTCAAAATTGCACACACACACAAAAATGTGTGTATTAGGGGAAAGAATGTTCCAAAAATGCAATATATGAGGGAATTGCTTGCAAGAAAAATGTGCATGTTAGGCAACCGTGCATACCAAAATGCATGTGTTTGTGGACATGTGCAGGAAAATGTGGATTTTCATGTAAATGTTGTTTTATTAAAAAAAAAATCTCAACATTAGGATTGAACCAAATTTAAGACTGGAAAAATTAGAAACTGAAGAACTGAAATTGAGAGATCAATTTCAATTCATCTCAACTTTTCATCACTGTTGATGAAATGGAAGAAATTGCAACAGTACCTTTCCCTGCCCCCCCATACCTGCAACCCTTAAAGATTCAGAAAACCACCCATGCTTAAGGTCTACACTTGAAATATAATGTAAACTAACAACTTGGCAGTTGAGAAAATGGGTACTGTTCAATTGCCGATAGATGTTATTCTTGAACTCTATTTTTGTTCTTCAAACAAGCTAGATCTGTCCTGCGGTTGTACTATTTAAAAGAGCTTTTATTTAGCTCTTGTGACATCATGCAAAATCTACTAACCTTTCCAAATCAAACTGCTCCACCAGGGTCCACTCCCAGCAGAAATTGCCTGTGACTCATTTAATTCTCACCAGCAGATAAGCAGGAATAGCTTGTGTAATGGCAGAATCCGTTATCTTGTTTTCCAAGCTCAAATATTTTAGGCACAATCTGATCTATATATACATCTGTAGCAGATAGATGTGTGAATGCAGACAGGGACAATGTCTCTCCCTTTGGCAATAGCAAGTGTCAATTTGCAATTCAGATCTGTTCACAACTTAGCAGGGTCTTCTGTTTGCCTTTTCAGTCTCCATTCCTACACAGCAGCAGTGCCTGCCACTAAACACAGGAGATGGTGCATCTGGACTAAAACTGAAGTATCAAACCCACACATCTAGTAGAGAAGATTGCCAGAAAAGAGGAAGACGTCGCTTCACTTTGGCTCAACTCATGTTTCCCTAACTGTATTTATTTTCCCAAAGTCTATTTCATGATAAACAAAGTGCTTTTTGCATTATTCCACAAAAATGGAGCAAGCATGTCTGGCTTCCAGCCAGCATTATTTGGAGCCTTCCTTATGTTGTCATCTTCTCATTCCTGCCTTCCTAAGAAACCTGACTTGCCCGAAACCCTGTATAGTCCTGATCCATAGTACAACACAGCATCTCAGTAACCACCAGCACCCAAAAAAGCTCAATCCTCACCACAATAGAGGCAGAACTGTTGGCTGATAATTGGCCATAAATATGGCCAGGGATTGTTCCTCACTGGCTCATCTCAGACAGTCTGACGTGGAGGCCTCTGAACCTAGAGGTTTCATTCTGCTTTTCCAGCTATCTAAGCTAGCAGACATGTTCCTATTTTTTGGCAGTGACATTCACAAATTGTGCAAAGAAATACTAAGCCAGAGTCAAGGGAGAGGTCCACACTGATCTGTCTCAGGAGGTTTGTGGGTTGTGAGGCTCCAAAACTAGAAATTGTAGTTTGGTGCTCTTCAATGAGGAACCTAAAAACCCTGCTACATCAGCCCAACAACCACCTACAGCAGGGATGAGAAACTTGTGGCCCTCCAGATGTTTTGGCCTATAACTCCCATGAGCCCTAGCCAGCAAAGCTGATGATGAGAAATAATGGAAGTTGCAAGCCAAAATATTTGGAGGGCCACCTAAGGCCATCTACATTCCTAAAGTTTTCCTAGATGGGAAGGCAAAAAGTGCAATGGAAGACTAAATGCTGCTACAGCATATTACTCTGAACTAGAGGTGTCCATTGTGGGAAAATCTGGCCCGTTTAGGGGCCAACAGAGTCTTGTGATGCCTCTGGCTGGCATTGCCTTTGCAACCTGAGCTAGGGTCTATCTCCAAAATCTGGGATTCTTCCCTTTTTTTGGGGGGGGGGGGATATGGTGTTCTACAATTTAGGCTGTAATTTGCACGAATTACAGGCCAAATTTATGAAACACTGCATTTACAAAACAGCAGCAACACCTTACTGCCTTTACTGTGTGCCCCCATTCCACTCTCCTTACTGGCATTGGCAGGAAGAGCAGGAGCAGTGTGCACAATGGTAGTGACCATCCCTCCCAGCTACTGCCTTCCCTCCTTACCATTGCCACGCTGTGCCCGCCTCTTCCATTTTTCCTGCCAATGCCTACACTGGCAGGAACAATGGGAGTGGTACGTGTGTTGGCCTCCCTGCTGCCAATGTCGACACATGCACCCCTCCCATTCTCCTTGCTGGTGTCAACATCATCAGGAAGAGTGGGAGGGGTGCATGCAGCAGTGGTGGTGGAAAATCCTCCAGCTGGCCTGACTCGCTGCAGACCAAGCCAGGAGGCTGAGCTGATGTAATATCACCGAGCTCCATCCTCCCAAACAGATTGCTCCGACATCCCTACTCTGAACCACAGCACAATGGTTTGACATTCACTACAACATCACACAGAAGAGTGCTTTGAATGCTTTCAGGCTTGTCTAGAATACGGCTCCTTTAGACTCGTCCAGTGTTTGGACCAGTGTTGCTGCTAACACAGAAGTTCCAATAGCTGAAGAACCTGCCCCTTGTCAAGACAGCCACGATTCAACATCCTTGCTTGCCATCGCCTTGTGGCTTCGTCCCAGCTCTCTACCTCCTGTTGCTTCTATTAATTGTATTCTTACTGTATTTATTTGTAGATCATCTTTCAGCTGCAATGGCTCCCAAGGCAGTTTGCAATTAAAAATAAATGAATTAAAATAATTCACAGTAAAGAGCAATTCATTCTGAAAAGAAACCTGGAAACCAACAGAACACATTTAGCCAAATAGCAGTAGCACTAGGACAATGAAAACAGCTTCAGAATAATGATCATGGACTTGGCTTTGGATCTAGATGACCAGAGGACAATAGTGTCCCGGAACACCTTTGCACAGCAGAGGCTGGTGCACCAGCTCTGCTCACTCCTGAGGAGGTCAGACCTGCAGCCTATCTACACTACTGCTTTAAAACGGTTTATAACAGTTTTGAGAACTGTTGGGGCTCAGGACACACTCCTTATACAGTTTTCAAAACATGTTCAAAGTGTTTTATCCTGCGTGTGTAGATAGGGTCCTAGCTAAGGTAACACATGCCTTAGTTACATGAAAATTGGATTACTGTAATATACTCTACATGAAGCTACCTTTGAAATAGCCCCAGAAGCTGTAGTTGGCCCAGAATACAACACAAGAATGTTAGTAGAAGCATCCCTGTAGGGTCATATTACATCTCAATTTGCTTCTGGGCGTACTTCAAAATTTTGGTGATCACCCTTAAAGTCCTTAAATGCTTGAGTCCCAGGTTACCTGAGGAATTGCCTCCTCCTATACTGATCTACCTTCTCCCTCAGATCAGAAGGGGGATCCATCATTGTGTCCCACCTAGGAGAGAGGTGTGTTTGTTGGTGATGAAAGATAGTGTCTATTTTGGAACACCTCACCCCATGGAGTGTGGGCGGACTCATCTCTGGATGTTCTTTACCAGGTAGTTAAGACATTTCTATTGCAGCAGACTCTTGGCTGCTATGTCTTTGTTTCATTTACAGGTTGTTTTGTCTATGATCTTTGACTCTGTATTTTTATTACCTTTGTATGTGTGTTGTTGTTTTTACTGCATGAATGGTTTTAAATTGTATTGTGGGAAGAGCTGTATGCAAATGGCCTCTTCAAATTATTCTCCATATTATTGGGCAGAGAAACTGGGTGGAGGGGGGGGGGACCATTTCGCTCAATTTCCCCAGGAGATGGAGAAAGTTTCCAGAAGTTTCCTGAGGGTAGGATTTCTCATTAGCAGTGGCAGTAGCATAGTTTCTTTCTTTTTTCCTAAAGTTGTTTTTGCTGGTGCTTTGCACCTTGGGTAACTCCTTTAAAGTTCTTTAAAGAACAATCAAACAAAAACAGATGGATGGATGGATGGATGCATCAATGAATGAATTAATAAGTGAAAATCAATTTAGTTGCTTTCCCCTCTGTTAGCCTCAAATCCTTTGCAGGCAGAAATGTAACTTTAAAAACTTTAAATATAGTCAGTAATACAATTTTTTATGCTACCCCATATTCGTTTCTTGATCACCAGAGTATATATGCAGTTGCCAGAGAGATTGATTCCTTTAATGTATTTTTATTATTATTTTGTTTCCCTAGAAGTGCAGGTTTGAAAACATTAGCAAGTATTCAAAGTGAGAATATATATATATATATATATATATACATAACATTTATTACCTTTTTTTTCACTGTGGGCTTAACAGCTCCCTTGTTTTTCTTTGATCGCCCTTCTGAATTCTCCCATTGTATTAATTGATCCATGTTTTAATATATGGATATTTTTCTCTGTGTGTAATTGCAAGTAATTCATGTGTACTTATAGCTGAAGCTTTTCCTTTGTATTGCATAGCATTTCTGTATCTTGTATTTCATTTGGTGTCTTGCTGTTGGAGAAATTGCCTTCCCAGTAATCTTCTGCAGTGGCTCCATCCACTTGTACCCTACATTATTAGAAGTCATTGAATAGTTAACGGTCTAGGTATCTAGATAGTTGTGCAGGAGTTTCTTCTCAGGTCCTAGCATCTCTGGAATCCCTTGTTCCTAACCTCCATTGTGTTTGGACTAGGTGAGTGGTACATTTCATTCCCTGAAGGAGCGCTTTCTCCCAAATATTTCTGCATGTTTGCTAAAGTCATCTTTGGAGCTCTTCTCTGGTTGCCACAACCTGGAATGGTGCTACAGGTTGCTACAAGGGAAAGAGCCTTCTTGGTAGTGGCCCCATGTCTGTGGATTATCCTTGCCAGGGAGATCCACCTGCAGACTCCACTGTATATGTTTAGATGCCAAGTTAAGGCCTTCCTAGCCCAGCAGGCATTTCATCTTTAATCTGTTACTCTGCTTATTAAGTGCTTGCTCTTTAATAGTTTTAAAACTTTTAATATTTGTAATGTTTAAATATTTTGAATTTGTTATGATGTTATTTATTGTTTTGGTTGTTCTTTTATTGTTGTTTGGGGTTTTTTATGCTTGTAAATTGCCCCAAGGTCATCTTCCCATAGGCTGATATACAAAATAAAAAATAAATACTTACTTATTTGCATGTTGGATCTGTATACCACCCAACAGGCAGATATCTTCAGGGCAGTTTACAATCATTAAAGCAAAACAAAAACCAAGAATAACAAAATAAAATTACAACAATAAAAATATCAGAGTAATTCAATATTAAAGATGAGCAGGTACAAAACTTTAACACTCCAGATGTTTCTGGACTGTAATTCCCATCAGCCCTAGCCAGCATAGCTATTGGTGAGAGATGAAAGGAGTTGCATTCCAACAACATCTAGCTGGACACATGTTACCTGTCCCTGCACTAGAGCATGGATGACTGAAGCCAAGCCTTTGAGCAAGGGATGATTCTGGGGAGGTAATGAGGGAAACTACAGCAGATGTTGCACAAGGGTATAGGTGTCAACTATGGAAATCGACATGCAGCAAAATTGACCACTACACCATTTACAATTGGATCTCATTCAATAAATCATAATCATCTCCGAATTACTTATCTCTGTTTACTCCCCCTCCCCAAATGAAAAACACACTCCAATTTGATCTAGCCCTACATTGGCTGGGTCTTATTTATGAGTGTGGACATCTGATTATACTTTCCTTTTCAATGAGTTAGGTCATCTGAACAAAAGTATAGTACCGGTGTCAGCAGCGCCAGCCCAGTCACCTCAGGTGGCAGATGCTGGGTGGTGTGGAGGGGGTAGCAGTGTCAGTCCCATTGTTGTTCTCTTGTATTGGAGGACAGCACTGGGTGTTCCTGTTAACCTGTCTTGCATCTCCCCAAGGTAGCCCGCTGCCCTTAGGTGAGGTGAAGAATGCTGTTCCATCACCAGTGTTGAAATAAGATTCCACTGCCAGTCCAGTTGGTGGAATGAGTGGAAGCACCATCATGTCCTTCACCTCAGGTAGCAAAAGGTCTTATGCCAGTCCCTGGGTATCAGTGTTCGACAACAATAGACAATGTAATATTTTTTTTTTCAATGCTGATTGGTATCCAGCCTACCAAGAAATGGAAAATGCCCCACTGGAACATTCCTATCCTTTTTGTAAATGACGAAATAATTTACAATTCACACCAGAAGAATTTACAGTTCACAAATGCTCTTCTTTCAGTGAGTTTGTGAATTCAAAGTTGTTTCAGTGAATTAAAGAGGACAAGAAACCATTCTTGTTTTTCAAGAGAGGTCTTGTTACACATAGTAACACCTTTTCCCTAATATTATCCTACCAACTATTTCTCTTCAATTTGGTTGAAAACCATATCCAACTACTGAAATGGAAATTCATACACAAAGTTGGGCTGTTGTTTTGTTGTTTGTTTCTGTTTTAAATAGCATTCTGCACCTTTGCCATCTCCAAATTCCTTTTCTTTAAATAACAAAAGGTACTGGCATATATCAAGTGTTTGAATTACCTGACCTTCACTGGATGTCTCTTCAGAGCTTTGCCATAGTTTGATTTGACCTTTAAGAAACCATTTGTAGTACTAGCCAACCCCTTTTTATAGGTCCCTGGATAATATTGAAAGCAAAGCTTCCAAGTCATCATTATGGTCTACTTCTTAGGGAACATTTCTTATTTTATATAGCAGCTGCTTTTCTTTTTGCGTGAGATGAGCTGGCCGAGGTCCTGGTAGGAACAAGTCATAGCAAAGGATAGCCAAATTTATCCAAAGAACCATCAGCCATCGGGGCCATTCCAATCATTTGGAATATTTGGAATATTGTTTCCATTAAACTGACCTAAAACTGTCTGGGAGTTAAATATGGATGACTGGGAGCTGTCAACCTTGATATATTAATGCAGATATAAAGGCCTGGAAGGAAGGCAGAAAAATTGCGGTAAAAATGGGGGGAAAATGAGAGAGGGAAATGCAGTTTTTTTCCCAGGGATTTGGGGGATTAGAGGGAGGATGTGTTTTTTCCACTGATCTTTCCTGGATTTTCTCTCAAGCCTTCAGATCTATGATTCATTAAAAATGTTATTTGTACTGATCTATGAAATGCCGCTGCAATCATATGACCTCTGCAACTCATTCTCCCACATAACAGTTAGTTATAGTAAAAAAAGGGGGAAGCGCCCCATTAGTACCAATGGGATCTTCTTTACTAGCACTAAAGGCTTTACAAGAAGCAGGAATTGACAGGGGTGTTCTGGCTGGGGGGGTACAGATTCTACATTGCAGTCCTCATATGGATCAAGCTGAAATGCTTACATTGTGCATTTAAAAAACAGAGCTGTGTGCTGCATATTTAACATCATGTGGAGTTTGATCCTATGTCTATTGTAACCACAGCTTACTCACAAAATGAGAGGCTTCTTTTCCAAAATTTATGAACATGTATCAATTATCATGTACAATACATTTGCATCAGGGATGTCCGTTGCTGAGAAATACGGTTCTTTTTTTTTTTTACTCAAGATCGTTCTGCAGCATGTACAACTTGATTTGCATTTGTGAGCCAAGCTGTGAGCTTTTCCCCAAACTCTAGGAACCTTTTTTCTGCATTTTTTTCATGTTCTGTAATTTCCACAAATTTCTGAGCAATTCGCACAAATTATGGCCAAAATTGTGCAATGTGCTTAGAAATGTGTACAAACATTTTAGAAATTTGTGCATATTACTTGGAAAGTTGTGCGAACTGCTTGGAAAGTTGCACGAAGTGCTTAAAATTTGCACAAAGTGCTTGGAAAGTTGCACAAATTGCTTAGAAAGTTGCACAAGCTGCTTGGAAAGTTGCACAAGCTGCTTGGAAAGTTGCACAAATTGCTTAGAAATTTGCACAAACTGCTCGGAAAGTTAAATAAATTGCTTAGAAATTTGCACACAAACTGCTTAGAAAGTTGTACAAATTGCACAAACGTATGGGGGAAAATGTGTAAAATGACCAGAAAATCCACAAACTGGCCCGACTCGCTGCACACTGAGATGGGCACCACAGCGGCAACCAGGAAGAAGGTCTGGGGGACAAACTTAGGAAAAACTTGTTGAACTTCACCCCCCCCCCCCAGTGGATTTGTCTGACATCCCTAGTCTCTATATTGAGAGACTTCTGCAGAAGACTAGTTTGGTCATGAATATTCCCTAATGATATAGAACATTACATTTTATAGAATTAATTTGTTTTCATTCATCCAAAACTACCAAGTCTATAATAAAGACATCTTTTTCAGATGTCACATGTTCCTTTTTGGTAAGCCATGTGCATTTTATTTTCCTTCACTTTTTTATGGAAAGAGCAACCACAGTGAAAGATACTCACAAAAGCCATTTTCCTTTGTGAGCCAGAACTGCATTCCTCAAATAGATTTTCACGTGGAGAAAGGTTTGCTTTCCAAGCTGCAGCCTTCACAGGAAGAAAGAAAACCTGTTGGTGATCAGAGGAGCCTCACAGATGTCAAACCTCATGTTTTCCCTCTCTCACTTTTATCCTATTTTTTATCATTTGACAAATGAAAAAAGAAAAAGAAAGAAAAAAGATTGCATTTGTGGACCCGATTTACCAAAGAAGAAGTTGTCTCTTTGTTGGAGTAATGACAGCATGTTCCTTCCTTCCTTCCCCCTTCCTTCCTTCCTTCCTTCCTTCTTCTTTTCTTTTTCTTTTTTTGCAAATTTATTAACTAATTATGTTTTTTTTACAAGTTATTAAAAAAACAACACCTAAATGACTCCATTAGAGAAGAATCTCTTTATTACCCTGCTGACAAGTGTTGCCAGTGTGTTTTGGCCCTATTCAGGCTATTCACCTCAAGAGGTAACACAGATAGAGCAGGGCTGTGGGACCACACATTTAGCCCCAGCCACGAGGTCATGTGACTCTTTCCAGCCCCTCATGTGATGAGGATGAACTTCTGCAGGATTGAGCCTTTTCGATGCATGGAGGCTCCCTCTGCAATTTAGAAGCCTGGTTTTCCAGGGTTCTAAATTGTACCAGCAGCCTACACACTTACAGCAGGTCCCTCGTGGCAAACACTTGCTCTCATCACATTTTGCCCTCATCTGGAAGAGCTGTGTGACCTCAGTGGTGAGATTAAACATATAGGCCCGCTGTATCCATGCAGGGCTGGAACCAAGGTAGGCACTCAGGCATCCACTGAAGGCCCACAGCCCAGCAGGGGCCCACTGGCAAGAACCTTTATTCAGCATTGCAACCTGCTTGTTCACCTGCCTTTCAGTCTGTCCCAGACAATGGGGGTGACGAGAAGGAACAGCAGCACCTGCACCTGCCTACCTGCTCCCTAGTTCTCCGCCTTTCAAGTAAGCAAATGGGATCAGTGATGAGAAACAGGATGAGGAGCAAGAGCAGCTGGTGACAATAGCAGTGAGAAAGTGGACTCACTGAAGGAAGGAGCCCATTGAGGGCGTTCTGATCAAGGGCCATTCAAAACCTGGAACTGGCACTGTTTCCATGCTGCCCCTTCAGGTGAGTGATTCTTGAATAGTAACTCAGTCAATATTTATTGTTAGGGGATAAAAGATCTAATTTATTCATCAGACTACTGAGAATATCGAAAATTGGCAAAAGTTTTGGCAGATGGCAAGGCAAAACTCACCACTGCCAATAGGGTGAGCCTATTACAAGAAGCCAGCAAAAAGTCAGTCTTCTGCAATTGAGGCTGATTATCTGTACCCTCAAGAACTGGATCTAAATCCAAGAATTTGGGCAAACAAATAATGTGGCATATGTTCCACAGAACTGATGCCACAAGGGGCAAAACTGAGCATCATAAGATATTTCCCTGAGCCATACTTCTAAGTTTGCCATTGGCATCTGTTGCATCCTTTCAAGCCTGACTAGGACTTATGATGGATCTCTCTTGGGCTTCCTATTATAGGTTGTCTGACTGGGATTTAAATTAAGTTGTTGGTGCAAATTCAGTCTTGCCTGAGCCTTGGCTATCAGTTAGAGATGGCATTTGGCTTTAGACCAGGGAGGGATGGGGGGTTTTGGGGGGGGGGGGTTCCAAAAGCTGAGTTCCATTTTGTAGAAGCTCTTGGGAATCGCATTCCAGCAGTGGGTGGGGCCACAGGTAAAAGTGAGTGGGACTGAACTTGTTCCCCCCAAAAAATATCAATTATCAGCATTTTATAGTAGGAAGTATCTCTACCCAAAAGTGAGCATGAGCAGCATGTATATTCACAAATAAGGACAAGCCTCTGCATATCTACTCAGTAGTAAGCAGGACTGAATTACTCAGCTGCACCTTCAAGTAGCATCTCAAACACCAAGCCTCTGAATGTCTATTCAGAAGTAAACATGAACATCATGTCTACTCACAGATAAGCAGGAAAGACTCTGGATGGCTACACAAAAGTAAGTGAGACAAGGCTCAGAAGGAAGCAGGACTGAATCACTTAGCAGCTCTTTCTAATAGTTTTTCTGCTCGGAAGTAAGCATGAGCATCATGTCTATCCCCATAAAAGCAGGGTGAACCTCTGCTAATTGCTACGCAAAGAAAAACACTTAGCTGTGATCAGTTAGTGGCAGAGGGGGTGGGACTAGGGGAAGAAGCTGGTGGGCTAGATGGGGAACCCCACAAGATTGCTCATCCCTGCTCTAGATGTTAGCCCAGATGTAGGCAACCTCCGGATGTTGTGGATTACAACCCCCATAACCCCCAGCCAGTGTGTTCAGGGATTATGAGAGTTGTTCAAAACAACTGGAGACAGCAGGCTGCCCACCTCTGCTTTATCCCGTGGCTGCAATCCTCCCTAATAGGACTTTGTAAAGGTCAGGCTATCAAGAGATAAGACAGGACTTCTCGTAAAGATGAGAATTTTAGGAAATAGCAGGAGAAGAACTAGGATGAGTGTGCACACCTGAGTCTCCTGGGTGTCCCTGGGGTATGCAATCCCCACCACTTAAAATGGCATGCATTTCCCTAGTGATACAGAAAAAGAGAATCCGCTCTGCAGAAAAAAACTAGTTTTCTCAAACAGAAAGCAGTATTGTTAATGGAAAACATTTGCTCTTTCACATAAACTAACCAACAACAAGGACCAATCTACACCAAGAAGGATACAACACTTTGAAAACATTTTGAAAACTGTATATGGAGTGTGTCTTGTGCCCCAACAGTTGTCACTACTCTTATAAACCATTTTAATCAGTTTTAAAGCAGTACTGTAGATCCTGCCCAAGTGATAATGAAAAGAGAGAATGTAATGAACAGGCATGATTTGGTCATATGTTCACGATGAATTATTTAATTGCAAAATAATCACATCATTACCTCAATTTGTTTTATCTTTTCCTTAATTAATGGGCAGCTGTAGGAAAAAAATCCCCTCCCCGCATCTGACTATGGCCCTTTCCGCACCGGCCATTTTTCAAGGGGCTGCCCCTTCCTGCTCGCGGAGAGTCCGCATGATGCACAGAGCATCCCACAAGCCCTCCATTTTCCCAGGAGTTCATGGAACGCTATTATCCCGGTTCATTCCCTGCTCCCCAGAGGGAAGCGAGATGGACAGCTGGTGCGGCCACCCATCCCAGGTGCAGCTGCACTTACCCGTGAGTAAGCGCGGCTGCACCAATGGCCATGGAGACACACCGCGCGGCTCTGAGGCCACCAAGAGGGGGGACTGCAAAATCGCCATCCCCAAGATGGTGGGGGGAGGGGGTGCGATCACGTGCATTTTTTTAAAAATAAATTAACCTTTTGCACACGAGCGCTTGTGCGCACTTCTGTGGATCTTTTTAAAAAAATGGCCAGCACAACTTGCGGCGGCCCAGGAGAAGCTTGGGCCACTGCATTGTGGTGCAGCCTCATCGCGCCGAACCCAGAAGTGGCTACTTTGGAGTGGAAAGGGCCTTAATTTGATTTTTAAAAAGAAAAAAGAAAAAAGAGCTTCAGTTTCTGATTTATTTGGTAAGAGAACAGTCTTTTGTTCAAGTATCCTAAAACACTAGGTTTTCATTCCAAGATAGGATGTAAGCTTCTTACCCTGCTGTGGCTTTGCTGTCGGGATTATTATGAATAGGTCTGTCATTATGGCTTTACCTTAAGATGATGATTGATAAAGAGTCTGGGACTTGATGAAAGACTGTTAGTGTCCCTTAATGGTGCACATTCACTTCATATGAATCCCAAGCTGAATCAGGCCACTGCAGAGAGATTCAAGACTTGTCCAAAACAAAGCAGGTGTCCGCCGCATCTGTCTAAACTGCATCTGGCTCTTCCTGATGCTTCGCGACTAATTTGGGGATTTGGACGGACACAGACAGTGGCTGAATTTGGTGGGGTAATAATCAACTTTACAGTTGTTCATCTTGGGGGTACTCCCCACACAACATGGTAATAACTAATCAACTGTGGTGTGGATTAGGATCAGAGCTGAGTTGACTATGGCAGCATTCGGATGACACAATAGTCAATACAACTGACGATTATTTCCCCCCCCCAGTTGCTTATTGTGTCATCCGAATTCAGCCAGTGTGTCTGCAAAAATGATACATTTTCCGCCATGTGCTCCATACAAAGAAACCACCAGCATGAAAAAATCTTAAAAATGTCTGGGTAAATACTAGGGGTGTGCACGGACCCCCCGGATCGGATCGGGACCCGGATCGGGACCTCCAATTTTGTCCCGGACCGGTTCGGACAAAATCGGAGGCCCCCCGGACCGGATCGAGTCCGATCCCGACCCAAAAATCGTACATTTTTGGATCGGCCGCCATTTTTTTCCCCATAGACTTGCATTGCAATGCAAGTCTATGAGGAAAAAATGGCGGCGGGTGGGTAAGGGGGGGCCTAACTCCCTCCCCCCCCGGGGCCGTCCGCTGTGGACGGCCCTGGCAGGTAAACCCCCTCCCCCGCGCTCCCTACCCCCCCTGGGGCCGCCCGCTTCCATCCGCTGGCGCCCGCGGGCGCCAGCGGATAGAAGCGGACGGCTCCGGGGGGGGTAAGCCCCCTTCCCCGCCACTGCTTACCTTCTCGGCCCGTCCGGCGCCGGCGGCTACTACCAGCGGGCTCCGCGGCCTACTCTCGAGTAGCGCGCCGGGTGATGACATCACCCGGCGCGCCACCCTAGAGCAGGCCGCGGAGCCTGCTGGGAGTAGTAGGCGCCGGCGCCGGACGGGAGCCGCCGGGCCGGGCAGGTAAGGGCCCCCCTCCCCCCTCCCCCCTCCGCACGCCCCCTCCTCCCCTCCACGCACCCCCTCCTTACCTTCCCGGCCCGGCGGCTCCCGTCCGGCGCCGGCGCCTACTACTTCCAGCAGGCTCCGCGGCCTGCTCTAGAGTAGCGCGCCGGGTGATGACATCACCCGGCGCGCCACCCTAGAGCAGGCCGCGGAGCCTGCTGGGAGTAGTAGGCGCCGGCGCCGGACGGGAGCCGCCGGGCCGGGCAGGTAAGGGCCCCCCTCCCCCCTCCCCCCTCCGCGCGCCCCCTCCTCCCCTCCACGCACCCCCTCCTTACCTTCCCGGCCCGGTGGCTCCCGGCCGGCGCCGGCGCCTACTACTACCAGCAGGCTCCGCGGCCTGCTCTAGAGTAGCGCGCCGGGTGATGACATCACCCGGCGCGCCACCCTAGAGCAGGCCGCGGAGCCTGCTAGTAGTAGTAGGCGCCGGCGCCGGACGGGAGCCACCGGGCCGAGAAGGTAAGTGCCCCCCTCCTCTCCCCCCCCGCTGTCCACTTTCATCGGCGGGCGCCCGCTGGCGCCCGCCAATGGAAGCGGCGGTGGGCGCCAGTGGGCGCCCGCCGATCCGCCGATCCGCCGAACCGGTTCGGAGCTTTTTCGGACCGGTTCGGATTGGATCGGCCGATCCAGCTGCGGGATCGGAAATCGGATAATTTATCCGATTTCCCACTGGACCGGACTCGGATCGTGGATCGGGTCCGATCCAGTGCACATCCCTAGTAAATACCTGTAAGTAGTGTGGTTTGGGGTGGATAAACCAACAAGAAACCACCAGGGTGTGTGGGTGGTGTAGCATTGCAATATGAAAGAAAGAGAGAGAGAGAAAATATGAATCAATGAGTTATTCATCACAAATGGTTGATGTGCATAGGGGAACTAGCAAGACAACTTTAATGCTATTCCTTGTGGACTATGCTATCAAGTTTTATCTCTATTTAAAACAATAAGTATTCGGTTAGAACAGCTTGCTTCTTTTGTACTTGATTGCTAACACCAGGATACCAGGGTTTCCCTCCCCCCAAAAAGGTTTAGAGTATTAAGAATCTGAAGTGAAATGATGAAACTATCAAGAACAATTATAGCTGTGCTGTGTTAGTGAATCAGCTCTCCATTTTCATCGTTTATGGAATCTATGGACTTTGCTGAGGTTATGATACCACTTGGGAGCACATCCCACTCGTGCTGCATTGAATTTTCACCATTTGAGGAGCCTTAAAATGTTTATTTATTTATTACATATTCAGCAGCCAAGGCTCTCTGGGCAGTTTACAGTTAAAACCATAGTATACAAAAAAATGAGATTTAAACTTTAAAACTTTAAAAATGTCATATAAAACCAGAATAAGTTACCACCCAGGGAAAGCTTGTCTAAAATGATATGTTTTCAGGAGGCATTTGAAGGATATTACATTTTCCGCCTCCCGAACCACACGAGGGAGGGTTTTCCAGAGGGTGGGTGCTGCTGCAGAGAAGGCCCACTGTTGTGGTTCTTCATGATGACAAATTGTTCATCTTGGAATGATGAGCAGGGCCTCCTTTGACGATCGTAAATGTCATCTGGGTGTATATAAGGGAAGGCGGTCTGCTAGGTATCCTGGTCCCAAGTTGTTTAGGGCTTTATAGGATAATAGCATAACCTTGTACATGGCTTTTCATGGAAAAGGTAAGGGGTTCTTTTCAGCCTTTTTATTTGCTGCTTTTTTCACTATGTCTGCAGGTCCAATTGATTGTTGTTTTAGCATCATCTTCTTTAAACAGCAGATACATTTTGCTAATTATGTGTCCTTAGCCAGCTGGAGATCATGTAGTTAGTGTGATGACATCACAATGTCATATAGCCAATCAGATCTTACTAAGTGAGACATCAGAAAGTGAATTCAGAATGAAGGAAAGCATTGCTCTCTCTGTCTTTGAATAGGTATTTTCCAAACCCTCACAGTCTTGAATTTAACGACCACCATGAGTTCTTTCTCCTGTCTAAATATGCGTAGGATTGTGCTCTAAATTGCCTGGGAGAAAAGAGTATTCTTTGCCTAGTGCTAAAAGATAACTATATAAGTGCCAAGTAAGCCTCCTTGGGAAGGGTATTCCATAAATGGAACATTACTACTGAGAAGTCTTTCTGTCATTTAACTTCCTGAAGGAGGGCCTTTGAAGACGACCTAAGGGTCCAAGCAGGTACATATTGGAGGAGATGTTGCTTTCGATCCTCTGGCCCCAAGCAATTTAGGAATTTAAAGGCAAGCATCAACACTCTGAATTGGGATCGGAAACAGAATGGCAGCCAGTACAGTTGTCAAAGAACTGGTGTCACAAATTCACTGCAACTAGTCCCCATTAAAAGCCAAGCAGCTCTATTTTTCACTAACTAAAATTTCTGAGCTGTCATCAATGATGTTTTGCAGCAATACTAGGGGTGTGCATGGACCCCCCGGATCGGATCGGGACCCGGATCGGGACCTCCAATTTTGTCATGGATCGGTTCGGACAAAATTGGAGCCCCCCCGGACCAGATCGAGTCTGATCCCGATCCAAAAATCGTAAATTTTTGGATCGGCCGCCATTTTTTTCCCCATAGACTTGCATTGCAATGCAAGTCTATGAGGAAAAAATGGCGGCGGGTGGGTGAGGGGGGGCCTAACTCCCTCCCCCCCGGGGCCGTCCGCTGTGGACAGCCCCGGCAGGTAAGCCCCCTCCCCCGCGCTCCCTACCCCCCCTGGGGCCGTCCGCTTCCATTCGCTGGTGCCCGCGGGCGCCCGCGGATAGAAGCGGACGGCTCCGGGGGGGGTAAGCCCCCTTCCCCACCACTGCTTACCTTTTAGGGCCGTTCGCTCCCATCCGGCACCGGCGGCTACCGCCAGCCGGCTTTGTGGCTTGCTCTAGAGTAGGGCGCAGGGTGATCACCCGGCGCGCCACCCTGGAGCAGGCCGTGGAGCCCGCTGGTAGTAGCCGCCGGCGCCGGACGGGAGCGGATGGGCCGGAAAGGTAAGGCCCCCCCCTCCCCTCCGCGCGCCCCCTGCTTACCTTCCCGGCCCGTCCGCTCCCGTCCGGCGCCTACTACCAGCGGGCTCCGCGGCCTGCTCTCGAGTAGCGCGCCGGGTGATGACATCACCCGGCGCGCCACCCTGGAGCAGGCCGCGGAGCCCGCTGGTAGTAGCCGCTGGCGCCGGACGGGAGCAGACGGGCCGGAAAGGTAAGCGCCCCCCTCCTCCCCCCCGCTGTCCACTTTCATCGGCAGGCGCCCACTGGCGCCCACCAATGGAAGTGGCGGTGGGCGCCAGTGGGTGCCCGCCGATCCGCCGATCCGCCGAACCGGTTCGGAGCCTTTTTGGACCGGTTCGGACTGGATCGGCGGATCCAGCTGTTGGATTGGAAATCGGATAATTTATCCGATTTCCCACTGGACCGGACTCGGATCGTGGATTGGGTCCGATCCAGTGCACATCCCTAAGCAATACAACTGAGAGGTTACCAGACTGTGGATAACTGTCACCAGGCTATCTCTGTCCAGATAGGGTCACATTTGGAACATTAGCATATGCTGATAAAAGGCCCTCATAGCTACCAAGGCCACCTGTGCCTCAAGTCACAATTGTGGATCCAGGAGCACCACCAAGCTGCCTACCTGATCTTTCAGGTGGAGTGCAATCCCCTCCAGAGCAGGTTGAACACCACCCAGCTGGGCAGACAAATCACCTGCTAACAGTATGTCTATCTTGCCTGAACTGAGCTTCAGTGTATTCTCCTGCTCAGGCATCAATTTGGGAGATAAAAAGAAGAGGTAAAGCTGGCAATCATCTGCATATTGATGGCACCTCAGCCCACATCCACAGATAACTTCTCCCAGAAGTTTGATGTAGATGCTAAATAGCATCAAGGAGAAAACTGAGCCCTGCTGGGCCCTGTGACCTAGAGGGTCATCAGAGGAGTGTTTTATCACATGTACACTACTGCCCACTCACAGTTTTTTGTGCATCCTTTAGATGACCTTATCTGCCTCCTGTGTGCCTCATGCTCCTTCTTGCCTTTTTTTCCATCACAAAATGGACCCCTTTCAGTGGGACTTTTTTTGGGGGGAGGGGACAGAATGTGCCACCATTTCCTGCTGTGTGCAGGAAAAGCTGCATGATAAAAATGGCCCCTGGATGGGCCACGTGGTCTTTGTTTACTTCCTCTTTTTTCTCCAGGAAGAAAGAGGAAGTAATGTGGGACAGGAGGGGAGCAGAGAAACGACAGTAAGGAACCACGATTCCCACCCCCAACCCATCTGACGAAGCTCATAATTGCCATAGAATAGAGCAGTAATAGCCCAGCACTACTTTCTGGATATAACCATCCAAGTAGGAATAGAATCACTGTTAACAGTGCCCCCAACTTCCAACCAAGACATGGTTGATTATATTGAAAGGCAGCGAGAGGACCAAGGGAATCAAGAGGATTCCACTTTACCTTTTTCTGTCTTGACGAAAGAAAGTCCTGGCTATTAGGCAGTATAAAACTGTAATCAATCAATCAATCAATCAATAAAATAAAAAATTGAGTTGGTCCAAGCTCTGTCTTTTCAAGCAGGGAAGGTTAACATCTCTCTCTCTCTCTCTCCCTTTCTACACCAGATGGGTGTAGAGGGCCAGAGAACTCGGAAATGCCCACTTCCGGGTTCATCAACCTAATACACACATCACTGTGCAATGGCCCGGGTTCCTCCCGGGCCGTCACACTTCACGGCTGCCATTTTTTTCTTGATCTGTGCAGAGTGCATGAGCACTCCTCCAGAAAAGGTAAGTTTTAAAAAATGTGTGTGGGCCTCCACCCCCCTCCCTGCCCTCCTAGGGGTGGCAAAACTGGTGCCACCCCCTTCCCTGATGGGCACAGAGCCGCGCGGTGTGGTTCCATGCCCATTTTGCAACCACGCTTACTTGCGAGTAAGCACAACTGCACCCAGGATGGGTGGACACATCTTCCGCGGTCCCGGGAAGTTCCCAGGACCATGGAAGAATCGGGATTTTTCTGGTTTCTGTTTTCCCGGAAAAATCCTGTGCCCGCCCCCCCCTCACCCCCAGGACTCAAAGGGGCTAACCAGGGGCCAATCCAGGCCATAAGCCTGGTATGGAAAGGGCCTTACACACACACACACACACACACACACACACACACACACACACCACTCATCAGTTCACAACTTCTTCAGTTAAATACAGAGCCAGGTTTTAGCTGTTCATATTAAAATGATGGAATGCCTTTTAAGCCCTCTGGAGGTCTACGCTCAAATTCCCTCCCTACTAGAAGGTTGGTACAATATTTTAAATGGTTTTGCTGCATCGTAATGTCTTGCAGCTAAATCAACAATAAATTGCATTTGTACTTTAGTAGAACAGGTAAATGAAGTTATACCCGATTGGATTTGAAACAGTTCCTTATGGCACCATCAGAAGCTCACTCATTTGGAAGTAATTTCCATTAAAGTCAGTGGGACTTACTCAAGGTGCCATTGTACAGGTTTCAGCAAAGTGGGACAAAGACATTTCAGTAGGCTTGGGCAAGATCCATAGCAATTGTCCAAGGCCTCCTATTGGATATATTCTGGACAATATTGCAAAAGAACAGAATAGAGCAAGATATTAAAGAACATACGTATTAAAGAGCATACGCTCCTTAATTAAGAATGTATTAAAGAACATACTTTGAAATCATTTTCCTTTGTTTATACATTCCTCACAAATACAGCAATATTAGCAACATTCCGTAATAGCAACATTCCAAGTAAACACACTCAGATTTGATTAATGATCTTCTGGTTTTTTTAATTATTATTTATTTATTTAATTTAATTTCTATACTGCCCAAAAGCCAAAGCTCTCTGAAAAGTAAAAAAAATTGAAACCACAAGGTACAGCATAAAATATAACATATGGAAGCTTGAAACCACAATATAAAAGTACAACCAGAATAAAATCTAGCAGCAATGCAGAGTTTTAAAATACAGATTTAAAACACCAGAGCTAAAAGACTAGGATTCTAAAACGCTAAAATACCGGGAAAATAAAAAAGTCTTCACCTGGTGTCAAACCAAGTACAGTGTAAGTGCCAGGCAAACCTCTCTAGGAAGCTCATTCCACAACCAGGATGCCACAGCAGAAAAGGCCCTCCTCCTGGTACCCACCCACCTCACTTCTTTTGGAGGAGCTCATGAAGAAGGACCCCTGAAGATGAGGTGTTCCTTCAGATAACCTGGCCCCAAGCTGTTTAGGGCTTTGAATTTAATATAAGCACTTTGAATTGGGCCCGGACATGGACTGGCAGCCAATCCAGCTGGAAAAGTACTGCCCTGCCTGTTTGGACTAGCTGAAGTTTCTTGTGAGTTGCTGGTATTTCCTTGTCCATCATATCTTCATCTGCATGTTCCTAATCTGTCAGTGTTTCCTCATCTGTCAGTGTGTAGGAAAAGTTTTACACACATCCTTCTTTACGTTCCCAGACTCACTCATGAACTTAAAAATTCATCTAGCAACAACAAATTCCTAATCCAGGGCAGGGAAACTTTTTTTTCTGTCAAAGGCAACATTCCCTTGGGGGCAATGATGTAGCAAAGCCAGGGCTCCCAGCACAGGCACTTTTTTAAGCAGAGGGGTGCTGACATCATTTGTTGCCCCCTCATAATTGGCTGCCCCTTCGGAGCTTAGCTGCACTTCTCACAGTCGCTTGGAGGAGGGAATGAATTCCCCAACAACAAGATATTATTCCCCAATGGAATGCAAAATATTTTGCAGTGGTGACTTTTTGAATGGGTGATCAAGACTCATTCACTTTGCAAAAGACCTGCTCCTGGTGGAGATGAAAGCTGCTAGAACTGGGTGGTTGATATGAATCAACACAGCTGCCTGCAATTTTGGCCCCTCCTTGGGGGTGTAGTTAGAGGGACTGTCAAGATGAGTGCCTGCACTTCAACATTTACCATTACACCACTACTTGGAGGTAACCTGTTGGGGGCTCACATGGTAGCAGTGGGTGGAGCCAGAGCCAAAAGTGGGCAGGGCTACTCCTTCTTTTTCACTCTTTCTGGTACCCACTTTTCTTACCCCCTCCTACTTCCTCCCCACCCAGATCACTCTTGCCAGAAGTCTGAACTGAACTGATCACTTGCAGAAGGCTTTTGAAATTAAGCCAAAGGCTGCATGAGACCCTACCACATGTTCCCGACCACTTAGGCTGACATCCTGCTTTCAGAAAACTTTCTGTAGTTTTTGAATAGAGTGTATTGGGGTGGGAAGGCCGGAGAATACACAACACACAGCTTTAATCTTAACCTGCAATGGGTGAAACAAACTGCAGAGGAAACCTAACAGAAAACATGCTTTTACTCCTTTAAAATAATAATTTTAAACGCCCTAAAAGGCTTGCAAAACACATTGGGAATCTCTCTCTCTCTCTCTCTCTCTCTCTCTCTCTCCCTCTCCCTGTTGTTCGTTTTTTTATCTGTTGCTGTTCCTTTTCTGAAGAGGTATTTATTTTATCTGCAGAAAAACATGTTAGAAAAAGGCTGGATGAATGTCGTTCATTGAATTTACGACATCAAGGCTGCTGCCTGAGGAACACTGTGATTACCAATTACAAAATGGAAACAAGAGGAAATATCTTCAGTTTGATGTGCATTTGCTTAAAATTCTCAAACTCACTGAAGATATAGAAACTAGGATGATTGCATGCAGCATTGCTGAGAGCTTTTGGCCCTTTGGGGAGGAACTCTATGCATTCATAAGGAAAAATTAGACTAATTCAAGTGTTTAATGATAACCTTTGCAATGATTCTGCTGCTTATGGTTGTTAACTATTGAAGTGGAGCCACGTTTTGTTAAATCCATGTGTGTTCTTAAAATCCAGAATTCTAAAGATGTGGGGGGAATTGTATGGCTTGCATTTTAATAAGAACTTACCTGAGTTCAAACTTTCGAACCATTAAGTGAACCAAAACTCAGTTGCCCTTTGCATTTTGAAATTTTCCAAGTTATGCAACAAAGTCCTCCAGTCAAAACATCTGTTCAAAAATGCATATATTAACAAAAAGTAAACACCAAAATATGTATATTAGTAAAAATAATATTTTAAAACTGCATTATACCTGGAGAGCTGCTTGCAAAAACGTGTACATTAAGCAAAATTGTGTACAAAGATGTGTGTATTAGAAGAAGTGCATAGAAACATGTATATACATTTTCATGCAGACTTTTAAAAGAAAATGCTCAAAGTTTGGGATCAACCAAACTTAAGACTGGAAAATGAGAAATTGAGAGGAACCAGAATTTATGCAGAATGCTGTCGTTGACAAAACTGCAGGGTGGAGGTGGAGACAGTGACAGTTTTGAGGAAATACATCACGATGTGTAGCATCCCATTTTCCTACTACTTTTCCTGTGGGGCAAAGTTAGCCTTAAGCAAGAGGAAATTCTACAGCTGTTTCAGATTTTATATGACTACCATATTGTCAACACTGTTCCCTGTGGTAATGAGATGATGCAGAAGGAGTAAATCTAGGTATGCTTGAGAAGGTCATTTGGTCTGAGTCACACTTCCCAGACTAATCCGCAGATCAGAATGCAGTGATAGTTCCATTTTCACACTTCTCCAAATTTTGCAACATAGTTCTCAAACAAATGTAGCAAAATGAGTTTAAAAAACACCTGTTTTAGGGTAAACATTTTAGGATAGAATGGTCAGTTTTGGAATGTTCTTGTCTGGATCCTCACTCCAAATGGATGGCATTAGCTTCTTGGCACATTGAGGGAGCAATCCTATGGCCCCTCGATGACGTCTTAGGAGCCATAGGACATTAAATTATCTACCTGCTTCCTGGAAGTTCAGGCAAGGTCAATGTCGTAAATCACTGATATTAAACTCAATAAGCAGGAGGGAAACATCAATAAACAGTCCATGGTCAAAAGCCAAAGTATCCATCAGAAAATGGGTCAACCAATACTAGGTTCAGGAATGTACCAAAGAGTAGTCAGAGTCCGGTCCAAGGTCAGGATATGTCTAGGCAAGATCAAAGAGCTGGAATGCAAGCAACAAAGATGAAGCATCAAAACAATAGTTGCTTTTCAGCATCACTTCTGGGTTCTGGAGTGTCTTTTATGGGGATGGTGGTGATTGGGAATTGCTGTCAACTGCATTGGCCTTCAGATAGCTTCTGCCTGTTCCCATGAAGGCCACTCCCCAAACACTCCCAGGCTCAGTTGTTCCTTCTTTTTGCTTAATCCCTCAAACTGAAGCACAACACTCAGTGCAACTGGATTCTCCACACCATTTTGACAGCTAAAAGATTGATATTACAACATTGTAAGGATAAATGCTCATATCCTATAATGCAATGGATTGAAGATTCAGTGCTTTCAGCATTTGAATGGGTTGTATATAGACACTACTTGTGAATGTGTGTGCATGCATGTGTTGAAATTGATATATTCAAGTTTATGTAACTACATTTTTTTCTTTTCCTCTTTATTGTTTTGTTTTGTTGAAATTTCACAATAAAATTAATTAAAATATAAACTAATTAAAATAAAAAATGCAAATGTAGTGTGTGTGGTTTTTAATGCAGATTGGTACAGAAATGGCTCAGATCAGACTTGCAAATAGCTTTGGTTATTGCACAGTATAGAAATGCAAGAATAGGGTGACCAGATAAAATCCAGGTCAGGGCTCATGTAACTTTAACAGTTGTAGAGAAAAGGGAATTTCAGCCAGTGTCATTTGTATGCAATTAGTTCCTGGTGAAATTCCCTCTTCATTACACCAGTTAATGTTGTAGGGGTCCTGCCTTCTTTTGAATATGGTCACTCTAGTATAGTGCATGCACCTTTAACTGTTGTGATGAAGAGGGAATTTCATCAGGAACTAATTGCATACAAATGACACTGGCTGAAATTCCCTTTTCTCTACAACTGTTAAAGTTACATGAGCCCTGACCTGGATTTTATCTGGTCAGCCTATGCAAGAAATAAAGAAATAAATGAATGCATGTGAAACTGACACAGACCAGAAATAGACTGATCCATCTCTAAATAAATCCTGAAATGTGTGATTTCTTAAAAACTCAGCTATCCTATTTTGTTATACTTACATTGGAGAGATGAATAGTTTTCAAAATATGAAGTCCAGATCCTTTGATGAATCAAAGAGCCTTCCAGTAGTATTTCCTATTGTCAGCCAAATTTCAAAATTGATGAGTTGGGTTGGGTGCTGAAACAAAGATGTGTGCAACACTGTTTCTACACACTGGCAGCCTTGAAAAGTATCTCAAGCGTACATTTATTCTAAGGTTAAAACAAATTTAGATTAGGCTATTTAGAGCTAAAACTGAAGTTATATAAACAGACAGCGCCTTCCTGTATATGAAATTATATGTGACAGTTTGATTGTACAGTCATTTGTGATAAATAGGCAACCACCATTTAAAATCCCTGCAGAGAACCAAAGCAATAATAACCCCCTGAAATGAGGGTTGAAGTTTTCCCCATAACATTATCTGGAATGAATCCACTAGGGTTATTACACCAATGAAGCAAGAAAAGCTCACACAGATGGAATGTAACTCACATTTTATATTGTCAATGTACAATTTTCAAATATCAAAGCCAGCTTTTATGATGTTTTTTATCGCCAGTTTTCAAGCCAAAACAAAAAAACAAGACATTGCATAGCTTTGTTTCCTAGATATTTGCTGGTGCTTAAGTCTTCACAAGAGAGAATTCCTGCTGAGGTCATATTGACAAAGTTTCACACATGCCAGCAACATTTAAACATATATAATAGCTACCTGCAGTGCTTTCAAAGGCCCCCTCTGGAAGAGGTCACTTTTACACCTGATTCTCCAAATGTGCGCATTAGCCTACAGTCGAGTTTATGCCTAATACCTATAGACGAGAGGAGTGGAAGCGAATGACGGGCTCTATGCAATGTGCTTTAAAGTTGTTTATATGTGAAGACTCACATTATAAATAAAGCATAGATCGAGACTTGAATGAGGAAATATTGACGAAAACACCGCCCTGTTTCCTGGTGGAACTGCCCCCTCATTTTCCCACCGTTTGTTAACCCTGCCCACCTGAATCTTCCACCTTTGGTTACCTGGGTTACCTGCCCTTGGTCATCTGGTTTATCTCTTCCTTTGAGCCTGATCGCCATTTGTAGTAGTCCCCCCCAACTGCCCAGGAGGAAATGGAAATGCAAGCCTATGGCTTCGGACAGGCTCTTATGGGAGGGGAGGGGAGAAACCCTCCAAGGGATACTCCACCCCCGTGCTTTAAACACCCTCCTTTAAACAGCATTTGTAGTCATATCTCAGTAATAACTTGCCTTTTTGGTGACCTACAATATACACACGTGCACACACGTGCAGCTCAATGTCAGGAAACCAGCAAGGGAGGGGATGATTTAGCAGATCGCTAATCATGCACACATCCTTACTCCAATCCCCTTGCTTTCTGTGAAACCACCTCCATCTGGCCCTGCGTCTCGATGAAAGAACTATTCCGGTAGGGGATTTAAAAGAAACTTTATTTTCAGTACAGGTTAGGTCAGCCATTCCTGGAGATTCCATCCTGAAGGATGAAGAAGAAGAAGGAACTGGGAGGGAGGAGGCAGAACAACTGGGAGGTGTTCCCAGCGAAGGAGCAGTTATTCATGCATGACATCACCACCAAAGTCCGCCCACTATCACCATTAATGCGAATGATCAGAAGTTGTTTCCACTACGATAAGACGCTGTAACTTCAGAGGAAATTAAAAGTCACTATTTAATGTGAAATCGAAAATGTGCATTAACGAGGATAAAAAACGCCTGCACACCTGATTTAAGCCTCGTTCATAAAGAGGTAACACGGGTAATGCACCATAAAGGAAGCTTAAATCGATCATCTAGAAGAACCCAAAGATAACACTTAGGCAGTTGAGGTGCATAAAATGTCAAAGTATACCTGGTGTGAGTAGGATGCTACGTAGGGTTGAATATCGGGTTGAATATCGGGTTGAATACTACGTAGGGTTGAATACTGGTTGAATATAGGTGGAGATACTGCTTAAACGTTCTAACAGCCAAAGTCTCTAGGGAGAAGCCAGCACCCAAAAATGCTGCTAATGTAGACAGCACCAAAACAGCTCTTTCTCTTTCTCATTCTCTCTGTTGCAGACAAACTACAGTCTTCCCTTGTTTTCTTTTTTCCACACAGAGTCACCTCTTCCCCTCTCCATGCATTGAGGAGAGGAATCAGAATGAGTCACCTCCTCTGTCCATCACTTAGTCTTTTGGGGCCATCTTAGCTCCTATGACAACAGATCACCTGCAGTCACACCTAGGCCTGTAACTTTCTCTTCTCCAACCCTCAATCTCACAACAATACTAAGAGTTTGAATTTGATATTACATTTTCAAATGCTCGAAGTATTTCCCATGTATTAATTTGCTCCAATACTTACAGGCAAGTTAGGTCAGTATTAGGGGGTGCTGTTGCATTAATGTCCTGCTTGTGAGTTTCTGATGGGCAGCTAGCTGGCCACTGTGTGAACAGAATGCTGGACTAGATTGACCCTAGGTCTACTCCAGCATGGCTCTTCTTATTTTCTTAATAAAAACATAAGAATATTAGAAGAACCATGCTGGATTAGACCCAAGGTCCATCTAGCCCAGCATTCTGTTCACACAGTGGCCAACCAGCTGTTGACTGGAATCCCACAAACAGGACACAGGTGCAACAGCACCCTTCTACCTGAGTTTCCCAGCAATTGGTGTATATAGACTTACTGCCTCTGAAGCTGGAGGTAGCACATAGCCACCAGGACTAGAAACCATCCAGGAATTTTCTCCTCCAGGAATTTGTCTACCCCCCCCTTTTAAAGCCATCCAAATGTAGCTTTCATATTGTGGTAATAAGTTAGGGTGACCATATTTGGGAAACCAAAAAAGAGGACACCTGGGGGGCAGGAAAACAGCTTCCCAGGGCCTCTGGAAAGCACATCATTCACCCTCCGCCACCTTAAAGGCCCCACTGCTCCAATCGGAGCCTTTTTTATAATGTCCGGGAATGACACACTTTCCCCTTTAAGACCATGATTGGAGCAGTTAGGGGACAATGACGCACCTCCAGAAAGTGTGTCATTTACTCCCACCCTGCTAAAGGGGAAAGCATGTATTTCCAGGACATTATAGAAAATTTCAGAAAATCCCCCCTGATACCCAGGATAGAACAAAAACCAGGACAAATCCGGGGAAATCCTGACAGTTGGTCACCCTAAGGGAGTGAGAAGTAAGACTAGCACAGGACATCATGTAATTATACCAATGGCACCAACCTAAGGCCATGCCTACAAATAGTCGTCTTCTTCTTCTTCCTCTTCCTCTTCTTCTTCTTCTTCTTCTTCTTCTTCTTCTTCTTCTTCTTCTTCTTCTTCTGCATTATTATTCCTGCAGAAAAAAGGACTTGCAGATAAGGATTTGATAGCTGATATTTTTGAAATCTTTTGATGGTACAATATATTTTTTAAAGCGGCAAAGAAAAAAGACCCAAAGCATCCTGCTGTCTAATCAGTCTTACATAATAAAAAGCTAAAAACTGGAACAGAAAAGAGCTCCAGTGCAATGTTAAATGAGTAGTTCCCTTGGCTGTTGAATGCAGTGATTGTTACGGCAATTTCATTGTGGGGAAATGCCAGTCCTGCCTCGCCAAGAGAATTGTTCTAAATCTCTGATTACACGTCCTAATCAGCATGATAACTGCTTTGCTCTGGTGTATGGCATATATAATTGCATGTCTTTTGTATCTGTGGAGTTTCTTTCCCAATCATGTCTTAAGATATGGGCTAGTGAGGAAATTGGCTAGCTTCCAGTGACAATGTTTGGGTGTGGGGGGAGTCTGGAGTTTGGCTATATAGGGTTCCAGAGAGACGGACAGACTGACATGCCCTTTTCTAGGGTACTCCATTACACAAACACAGAGAGAGAGAGAGAGAGAGAGAGAGAGAGAGAGAGAGAGAGTTTCATGGTTTTTTTCATCCCTTCGAGCTATTTCCTAAAATATTTGTGTGCTGTTGTTGTTGGGGTTCCCCTGAGCATACTGAAATCCCCCTCTTGTCTGTCAAAGATGCTGTTTTGGCTACAGAAGTTTTTAGCACTCAGATAACTGTGTTTATTAGCATGTATGTGCACACACACACACACACACACACACACATGCATTAGTAAGTAAAACCACAATAACAATATGAAAATGTCAGTACAAAATAAAACCAACAAAGAGGAGGTACATCATACATGAACACCTTGTTTTCACCATTGGTTCCCTCCAATTTCTTTCAATGTTGGAAGCTGATGCAGGGCTAAGAAAAAACTGGAATGACGCACCATTCTCATTTCTCCGACCCATTTGGCAGGGCCACAACATAGATAAATGGAAGTCATTCTGCCCTTACGTCTCTCTGGGGCAATTTCTGTTTGCCTGGCATTGATTTCCCCCAAGTGTCTGTGTTCCATAAGGAGTGAAGGTTGGGGAGGAATTTAAGGTGAGTGGGGGAAATTCTCCTAATAGCTGTGATCCCACACTTCTCCAGCAACTTATGTACAAGAAATTTGCATGAACTGGGAAAGTGATGTGTTTCCTTCCCATACAAACCTCATACTACTGGCTGGCCTTTGCTTATTACATGGGAATGGAACATGCTATTGTCCCTGCCTAGATCTTGTTTTATATACATCTTCTTTGGATGGATGGCGAACATATCACAGGACAGAAGCTCCCACTAACTGCAGGTACATACAAATTAGACAGGATACGGAACTTGATATGGTCTTCCCTCTGTTATCCCTAGAGCAGGGGTGGGGACCCTCAGGCACAGAGGCCAAATCCAACCCTGCTGAGGTTCCAATTTGTACCTCCAAGGTTCCCCAAATGACCATCCCCCCTGCCCCTAGCTCCACCCCTGTTTCCCCAACCACTAATTGCTGGTTGGTTCTTGGCTTTTGTGCAGTTGTTTCTCTGGTTCAAGAGATTGAAATGCCTCTCCTAAGACTTAGTTACTGGAAGTAACAGCTTTATTCTACAGCATGCGGGTAATTTTTTTGTATTTTTGGCTCACCCTCTGTGCTTTCAACCCTGCCCATCACTAGAATGTGGGCCCCAAAGTTTCTCCAAAAAATTGAATTTGACCCTCTGTCTGAAACAGGTTCTCTCATGTCTGTTCTAAAGTATTGTCCCAGGGATCTGTGCATAACCCTGTCTTGTGAATGTCTTTTTAAGCTATGGTACTCTTCTTGTGACTGGCTTATTAAAGAGTGTCACTCATTTAGGAATTTCCTGATTATATGCCAAGTCTGGAGAATGACAGCTTTTTGCATTGGGTGTAATAGGAACAATGTCACAAACACTGTTGTTCTTTTTCAGGCTATCTGGAACTGCTTCCACAGCTGATTCGGAAGCTGAGTTTCCAGACACACTTTATTTCCAAAGATAAAATTTGCTCTTTGTAATTTATTTATTTTCATTCTCTGTTTTTCAGTGTTATGCATGAGAAGTATTTTAACATAATAGTTGTTGGCAGGGAGAGAGGTGATTCACCAGAATTATGTCTGGTCTGTTTATAAAACAATGAATTATTTTATCTTGTTTTAGGTTCATCCCAATACAAGGTGTAATCATTATTCTCAAAAATTGGGTCAGGACATTATTTTCTAGTAAAGGAGCAGTCCTCAATTGCTTAGTTGGCATTGCAAACCCAATTCATGGTAAATTATTATTATTGTTCCTGTTGGTAGCAGCACTATTCATGTGTTCTTATCATTGATATTAATTTCTGAATCTCCTTGTTGCTCTAGTGTCTAGCAAAGTCACTTTGATTTATCCATATTTTGTTCCCCTAGCACCCACAAAAATGTGGGGAGGCCCTGGGTCCTTTTCGCCTTCTCCTTCCTCTCTTCCACTACCACAACATGTGGTGATGGCCACTGTGCCACCACACCACTATATATTAGGCCTGGTCGTGAGCACCTCTTCTTGGGACAAGCGCCACCACTTGAATAAGCCTTTTTTATATTGTTGTATGTATTAAAATTAATAAAAATTATTACCCCCCCAAAAAAAAAGCCTGAGGGAAGGGCAAAATAACACTACCTTTTCCCTTATAGCAGAGGGGGAAATGATATTGAGGTTTTGAAAAAGGTTCTCCTGTGAGTATATTGGCTGAAGGTGTAATGTTATGTGTTTCTTTATAAACTAAGAGAGCAGGTTACAAAGCCAAGCTGACACGTGGTTTGTGGTAGCAAAAATAAAAGAAAAAGTTTATTGTTGTTTACAGTTCTTTCAAAATCAATTTCAAACGTGCCTATTCTTAATACTTCTAATAATCTTACTAATAATCCTAAATCCTTAAAATATTCTATTTAATTTCTCTTCATACACTCCTGACTAGAACACACACAGCTATCTTCCACTTAACTACCCTCCACCCAACCAACACAATAAAATATCTACAAACCACTCTCTCACATGAGCCTCAGACTCACGCCCGGCAACGCCTGGGCGAGGGGAGGCTGATTGTGGATGGGAGGAGACGGCGCGGCGTGGAGGTAGGCCACTGGCCACCTCGTTTTGGCGCCACTGGGGCAGGGAGGAGTGCAGCCATTTAAGGGCTGCGCTCCTGCCCAGAGCCCTCTTTGTCTGTTCTGGCTCCCTCCCTCCCTCCCTCCCTCCCTCCCTCCCTTGTAGACAGTGTGGGTTCGCTGGTTGTCCTTTTGGAAGCCGAGTAGGATTTTTTTGCTCACAATCTGAATTGGTTGTGAGTTTTTTCACCTACTCCACACTGTAAGACAAGCTGGGTGTATTAAATGGGTTGATTCAGTGTTCTTTGGTCACATTTGATGGCAGTTAGGTGTGGGCATCTCGAGAGGGGAATACTGGTGAGCATTCTCTGGCACCATTGGTGGTGATGGGTAGTGCCTGAAGCCTATGGCTGGGAGTCTTGTGGCACCAGCCAGCGGGTGGAAGGTTTACCTTTGAGGCCAACCCTCCTCACTCCCTCGGAGCCGTGCGGCACGTGGGCGGTGACACCGGAAGGCCTCCCTACCCCAACTGGGGAACCCATGAGGTGGCGAGCTGTAAGGCGCCACTACAGGGGTTAAGAATGGCTTGCCCGATCCTAGGGATCGCCTTATGGCCAAGTGTGAGATGCCCACTTAGGATTTACCCCTTTGCAGAATCTTTAATAAATGTGGCCCATATTTAAATCCATATTCTTGTGTCGCGTCGTTATTTCTCACCCTCCACTTCCGCAATATATATACTCCTCCCCGCTCCCTTTTCCAGCATCACCAGCCATTCTGCACTCTCCAAACACACTAATTCAGACATACGTAAGGAGACAGAAATGTGGGATATTGTCACAGCCACCAATATGGATGGCTTTAAAAGGGGTTGGATAAATTCCTGGAGAAGAAGGCTATCAATGGTTACAAGTCCTGATGCTAAGTGCAACCTCCAGTATCAGAGGCAGTAAGCCTGTATACACTAGTTACTGGGAAACATGGGTGGGAAGGTGCTGCTGCACATGTGTCCTGCTTGTAGCACCGTTTTGAATTCTTAACCAAATGGATATGATAAGACATCAAGAGCCTATCTACACTACTGCTTTAAAACATTTTATAACAGTTTTTAAATGGTTAATAACCGTTATTGACCAGTTTAAAACGGTTATAAACCGTTTTAAAGCAGTAGTGTAGATAGGCTCCAAGAGAAGAGCCTAGACAGTTTCAAGGGCAGGGAGACAGGGGAAAGATAGCACACTGGAATTTTATTACTCCTCCTAGAATAGTTGATAAAACACCATGATAAGATCACACAAAAACAACCTTGATGTATTAAAACATAATAAAATCACCCGAAAAAAGCTACAGCAATGACATATAAGTCAACAGATCAGATGGACCATTTTTGCATTATTATTATTATTTTTTTAATAACCCTGATAAACTTAAAATTGTATCAAAGTCTCCTAGTTGTTTTTTCAGGGATGCCATTTGCTGAAAGACAAACTGATTTCATGTTAGCACTTGAACATTACATATAATTGCAAGCTTTTGATTGTGGAACTATTTTTTAATATTTGATTTCATAAAGAACAGCTTATATGAGTAACTGCTATTCAAAAGACGTGAACATTGCAGAGCTAAAGCCAAGGTTTTAAAGAAACACAGGACTCCATTATATTCGAACATCATTGTTACCTATTTTTATACTTGGGAAATGTTTCCCAAGGGTATGAGTAATCATGCATGGTAGAGAAACATTTTGGTGCATGCTGGCCTTTTCTCCAACTCAAAAGGAATAAACAAGGCTGGACTGGAATGATATCAGTGTGCTGGCACTGGCTTTACTGTTCAGGATTTTCCCAAGAGGACTGTAAAGAGGTCAGAGACCATTAAGTCAGTGAAGGAGAAAGGAACTGTGAGGCTAAAGTGGATACTTCCTTCTCCAACCTTTCACACTATACAAGAGATGAGCAAGGGGTCCTCTCACATAGAGTTTTGAATATATTATGTTAGGTTGCCTGCATGACATGTGCTCCTCTGTAAGGCTCAGAGAAGATCATCAGATGGGGAGCTGTGTTTCCATACCGTTGCTTTGCCTCCTGCTTCTGTCCCACAATAGGGATGAGCAGCTTCCTCTTTTTCACATGGGGAAGCAAGGAAGCAACAACCAAGCAACCAATGACCACATGGCCTATTCCGTGGGCATTTTCATGGCGCAACCTCTCCTGCACAGGGCAGGAAATAGCACCAAGTAGCCAAAAGAATCGGATTTTCCACGTGGTATTTTGAAGTGGGGAAAATGACAGAAGGAGCAGGAGACACACAGGAGGAATACAGCGTCATCAAAATGTCCTGCAAAGATCCGTGATTGAGCAGTCACGAACGTGCCATGAAACGCTCATCTCATGGCTCTTTCTATCTGCATTGACTAGAGTTGCCTTCATTTCTAATGGGTCAGGGTGCACATTGCAACAGCTCACTCCCAGGCTGGCCCTTGTTTCTGGTACCCCCAAATTTCATCAAAACATCTGGATGTGTAGATAATCCTGAGCTTGCATAGCTATGGGCAGTATTCAGCGCTGGCAATCCACCAGCTCTATATTAGGGATATATGAGAAATTTGTTTCAGTTAATTTTTGATCAGGATTCACCCAGTTTTCACTTTCTGGACAAAATGCAGACTCAGATGCAATCTTTGATCAAAGTCCGTACACGTTGGAGCTTTCAATGTTTTTTGTGGACCAAAAAAAGATGCATTCAACAGCATGTGTACATGTGAAAAAATGTGCATGAAAAAATGAGTACATTTGGAAAAAGTGCATGAATATGCTTTAATCAAAGAGAGAAGAATGCATGCATTTCAAAGACACACAAAACTGATGAGTACTTTTGGAAAAATAGGCACAAAAATACATATGGATTTTCATGAGAAATGAAAAAAATAAAGCTTGCAATCTGATACAAACTCGAGCGGAATGAACTCTGAGATGGAATTCAGAGAACTTGTACTAGCAGGAAAAACTGATAGTGCAACAGAAAAATAGTGCATGCTAGTGCAGCCCAGGAAACTAGTCAAAACTACCACTTCCAAAATAGAACAAATCAGCAAACGCCTTAGTTTGGGCTAGTTTCAGGTTGAACTGGTCAGTGCTAGCTTCCTGTTGTGTTGATAAATGTTCCCACTAACACAGCAGCAGCACTGCATAATTCCCTTTATTTCCTATATAAGGGAACCACATCCTGGGGGCTATCTACACGGCACCGAGTTGGTGCTGCTCCAGCAACAAAGCCTGCAGTTTTGCTGGTACGGGGTGGCAGCAAGTTATGCAGACAGAGGGAGGCAGCGCGAGCTTTCTGGCAGCCACTGGGTTCACCAGGCCTGCCACCTCCACCTCCCACAGTTTTCAGAGGCCAATGCCAAGTCACCTTCCACCCAGGAATGCCCTCCCCCCCTCTCCCAAAGCACTGCCTTAGCGAGAACAGTTGTGGAAGAGCTGCACTGATCTCGCTCGGGCAAGAAAAGTCAGGGTAAGTCCCCAACTTTTCTGCTCCGCATCTTCGGCTGTTTGCCTCAGGGTGGTTCTGAATCAGTAGCTGCATCATATAACCAACACAGCATGGATTCAGAGCCATCTGGGGGCAAAGACAACTTATAGACAGCCCCAAGGTCCATTTCAGTCCAAGATCATATTGTGTCCTACATTGGCTGGAACACTGCATTCAGCCACATCAGGGTTAGATATGCTGCCATGTTGTATTGTTTTTGCTGGAAGGAGGTAGGTACAAAATGGCTAGTGTGAAATTCAAATTAGGGTGGCTAGCTACTTTCATGTCACCAAAATAGAAAATGCATCACCCAAATCAACAAAGGACAACAGATTTGCATGAATTCAGCTATGCAGGCAGATGAGAGAGAGAGAGAGAGAGAGAGAGAGAGATGATAGATAGGTGCCAATTTATTTGTACACGTGCACATTTGGACACAATTACTATAATTAAAATAGAAATACAACACACCATAGTGGAGAAAACTGACCAAGTGACCTGTGTGCCTGCTCTGTCTGTTGTCCAGGTACTAACTGTGGATGGGCAACTTCAAAGCCTCTGCTCTCCTGGCTTCTTATGGTTCCCTCTTGTGAAACCAAGGTCAGACTCAACAGCCCTTCAAATGGAGAACTGTCCATTGTAAAGTAGGAGATATGGCCACGCTGGTAAGAACCCTTAGTGCACCGTTCAAAAGGTAAAAATACTAGCTCTCATGCAAAAAAGAAGTCGTTTCAGATGACATCCCACCCAGGATAAGGCAGCCAATTTACCAGGACTCTGGGGGCAAGACCACTACCTTCTGAAGATCCAAATTTGAAGTAAAGATTAATATTCATGATTAAAAAAACAAATCAAGGCTCTGTATAAGGATCTCCATCAACAACAGATTACTAGAAAAAAGTAGGCTTTAATCTCGATTTTTGCGTGAAGGTTGTCATAGTTGCAGAAGCAGCTGCAGGAGGCAGTCAAAGCCACAGGTTAGGATAACTCCATGTTCAGAGCAAGATTTACTCATATTCACAATAGTGAAACTTAAAAATGTGTATCTTAAAGAATTAACCAGGGGGTGTCAACCAGTCACTTCTGAACAATGAAGTGAACACCCTTGGTCACAAGAACAGTGGTTTTGATGGGCTTCATAGAAGGAAATCAAGGCATGGCGGAAACTCACAACGTGATGCTGCCACAACCTGAGATAAATATCCCTGCTTCTTCTACTTGTTCAAACCTGCAGGGGCAGCATCGTGTATCCTTAGGCAGCTACTGGTACCCCAGCAGGGCCCACCATTTATGCCTGCTTTGGGTCCCACTTAACATGTTTTTCCCCCCAACCCAGAGTTCCAAGCAATGTTGGATCTAACTGCTATTTTAATTTTCCCCAATGCCCCCAGTGTCATGGCACTCTGGGACAGCTTTCCCTGACCTTGTGCCCTCTAGATGCTTTGGACAAAGATTCCCAGCATTCCTGACCATTGGCCATGCCAGCTGGGGCGAGGAGGAAAACCTTCTCTATCTACCCCTGCTTCCCCCCCTTTTCTCGTTCTCTTTCTCCTTCTCCAGAGGACTTCTGAAACTAGGACAATGAAACTGCAGCCTGGGGCAATGAGTTGCCCACTTATTCTAGCATTCACTTCTCTGGCTCAGCAGAATTAAATGGTCTGAAGGCCGGGAGCAGAGGATGTTGAGATTCCCCGTAGAGTTTCTCAGTCTCGAAACCCTCCTGTGCGTACAAAAGGGTTTTCGTGTCTCAGAACACCTGATACATAAAAGGAACTTTCTGAAAACAGGAGAGGCAGGGCTTACATACTGAATGCCAAGGGCTACATCTTCATTGCAAGGAGGTCTGGCCAGCTACACCCCAGAGCTGCTAGACCAGGGATATAATTTCCACATGTAATTTCCCATAATGACCTCTTTACTTTACGGAGGTGGAGTGGGTAGGGTGAGGAGAGAAACCTCTTCCTTCTTCCTTGTGTGACTATTATTACACATATCTCAGTTTTCTAACTCTTAGATCCTTTTAAATTATATTTCTTTTGTTTTATTGCCAGGTAAATTCTCCATGGTAATCACCGTGCACAAATAAATAGACCACAGTCATCAATCTAGCACACCGCATTTGGGGGGGGGGGGGTTTGGCTGCGGCGTGAATATGAACGGCTTCATATAAGTGAGCAGCAAATCCTTCAAGCCTCTTTGCAAAACTGCTCAAGGGGAGGCTTTATTGCTTATTTCAATATGGAAAGAGCCTGGCAACTTTGTTCTTTGTGTCATCTCTTTATTGATTGCTGAAGGGGATGCTCTTTAACAATAACTCAACGCCCAGTGGAGAGAAAAAATGCCGGTGTTTTCATTATTCAAGGCTCATGCTGAAGGACGGGGGTGGGGGTGGGATGGTTGTTTTTCTACAATACACAATAAATGCATACTCTTTGAAATGCAAGTATTTCCATCTTATTTATGCAAGAAGGAACTCAGACAGAAAAATGACATGGGTTTTTATTCTGAAGTTGATAGGTGGTTCTTTCTGTTCTCTCTATGGCTCTGTTCAGGTATTGATTTGCCACATCCTGCTCCAGGACACTGTATAAAGTCCAAGGATGGGAAACATATGGCCCTCCAAAAGTTGCTGGACTGCAAATCCCATCAGCCCTACCCAGCACAGCCAATGGTGAGGGATCATGGGAGTTGTAGGCCAAAAGATCTGGAGCACCACAAGTTGTGCACCTCTGGCATAAGTATTGCTACCATCCAGTGATTATATTGTGATAGCTGGAGAAGGGCCATAGCTCAGTGTTACAGAGCACCTGCTTTGCATGCAGAAGGTCCCAGGTTCAATCCCTGACTTGTCCTGGTACAGCAAGGGAAAATCTCTTGCCTGAAACCCTCAAGAGCCACTGCCAGTCAGTGTTGACAGCACTGGGCTAAATGGACCAAGGGTCTGACTCAGTATAAGGCAGCTTCTTATGTTCCTATGTTGTGTGGAGGTAGGTAATAACAAATGTGTTCTTAACTGCCAGGTGTCTTTTATTAAGGTCAAGTGGGACCTGCAACAAAAGGTTGCAGTGTGGAGTGATCCTGTCCAGGATTTTAACCAGCTGTGCTAGGCTGACCAGATAAAATCCAGTTAAAGGTGCATGCACTATACTAGAGTGACCATATACAAAAGAAGGCAGGACCCCTGCAACTTTAACTGTTGTGATGAAGAGGGAATTTCACCAGGAACTAATTGCATACAAATGACACCAGCTGAAATTCCCTTTTCTCTACAACTGTTAAAGTTACATGAGCCCTGACCTGGATTTTATCTGGTCACCCTAAGCTGTGCCCTTTTCCAGGATACCACTTTCTGTTCCCTCTTTTCCCTGGACACTCAGAATTCCATGGCCAGAGTATGCTCAGTCCTCATTGACCAGTTTCAGGATAATTTCCCATGAGGGTGTTTCTTTTCTCTAAAATATTTTCTACTTCTGCAAACCTTGCAATTCCCCACCACAAGCTTTCTTGTATATGGATCATGCCATCCCAGCCAGAACTCATTCAATTAAGATTTATATTAGTATATAAAACCAGCCTTCCCAATCTGGTGCTTTCCAGTTGTTTTAGACTATAACTACAATTAGCCCCAGCTGGCATGGCCAATGTTAGTTGCAGTCCAAAATATCTGGAGGGCATCATGTTGGGGAAGGCAAGATTGGACATATTAGTGGATGATAGGTCTGTCATCAGCTATTTGCCATGATACTTAAATAGAACATGGCAAATAGGTGTTGATAGACCTATCATTGTTAGTTTTAATTAGTGCTGTTCCAAAAAAAAAATCCTTCCATAATTTATTTGACCATTCACATACAATTCAATAGAAGAGAAATTGTTACCAACAACCGGACATCCTAACTACCTAAATCAATATTATTGGCAAAACTTTTTTTAAAAAAAGTTCATGGTGCCCAGTACAAGCTTCAGGTTCTTGAGGACCCTTGGGCAAGACACCTTGAATGCCCCCCTTCCCTCAGTGGGCCTACTTTCTCATCACCATTTTCACAAGCTGCTATTGTCCCTGCTCTTCTTGCTCATCACTGCTATCTCTTGCTTGATTGACAAGCAGAAACCAGTGAGGAAGCAGGCAGTGGCATTTCCTCCTCCTCCTCCTCCTCACTCCCACCAGGTCACAATGGTGAAGCAGTGAGGCTTTTGTCAGCGGGCCACTGCTGGGATGTGGGACTAGCCATGCTTACTCTTGACGCCAGCCCTGATGGTGTACTTCAAGTTGGATTTAATTTGGGGGACAGTTTTCAAAAAATAACCTACATCTGTAGAAAGGGGTTCAAAAATAGACCCACAACCACAAATCACCGGGAAGCCTGATTCATTTATTTATATATTACATTTCTATACTGCCCCACAGCTGAAGGGAGGGTCTTTGTTAGAAGGTACAAACAAGGCACTTTCCCCTCAGATTCCAACAGGAAGTCATATGTAGATCTAGTTATATAAGCTTCCAAGAGACCCTTGTCAAGAATACTGACAATCTCCTTTTTAACACCTTCTATAGGGTCTGCCCTGCGTTTCTCATAATACACCACATTCCCCAACTGTCTATAGGCCTCCTTAAGATAGTCATTTACTTCTATTCATAATCACCACCAACCACTGCCAGTTTGGAAATAATAACATGGCGCTTCCATGAATTCTCAGGGATATATTCATTTCCCCTGTCAAATTATGGCATAGACAGAGGAACTTGCTCCTTCTCCAATATAGTGAACTTTTCTAATTACCAGATCCTCAAGTACATTTATTTTAAGTTTCTTTGAAAAAGGATTAAAGACCAATTTGTGTTTGAATATCAATCTCACATCATCCACATATTAGTTTCTCCTCTGAAAAGACCAGCTACGCTTATCTTTCGGGGGGGGGGGGGTTCCACCATGGAATGGCATGTTGAGAAGTGGGAACAAATGTTCCTTATTATTAATTTAGTTACAAGATTTATATACTGCTCTACTTCCAATAAAATTCCCCAGTAATTAATAATAAAAAAAGAAAAAGAATCAAAATACAGAATTAACAACTTGAAAATCAAACCATGCCTATAGAACCATGGCTGGTTAGTCAATGAAGGTTTGTTTAAAGCAAAATGTCTTCAGCAGGCACACAACATAAAACCATATCAGTGCCTTGTTGCTTGTATACCATGGCAATGCATTATTAGCATATACTGTTTTGTGATTTAGAGTTGTTTTTGTATGTGTGCGTGGAGAGAGAGAGAGAGAGAGAGAGAGAGAGAGAGGTAGGAGGACAACAAAGAAATATTTAAACATATTGAATGTTACTATTATAACAAATATGGTTAAATGAATCATATTTATCCCTAACAAAGAATAAAGTTGTAGGTCATCTTGAACTTTATCATTCCAATATATCACAACCAGACTCCACTTCTCAATAAACCAATCTGTCTGTTTCTTTTCCTCCCTTGGTTTCATTAAATTACCAGATGTGCCCAAACCCATATTTTGATATATTAATCCTCAATTGATGGAGGATTAATCTTTTTCCATCTGCTGGATATATTCAAGCATGCTGCAGCTAATATCTTCAGAATCTACTATGTCCTAATAGAACTACAGATCTATAGATAACTCAAATCCCATGTGATGTTTAATCTCTGCCAAAAAAAAAACCCAACAACCCATATTTCTTAATATTAGGACATGTCCAAAATAGATTTAAAAATATTAACCTAATTTGATCTGTGCATGCTTTATGTGATATGTTCTATCCATGCAATAAGGAACTCATGATCCCATGATGGTAAGAATATGAGAACCATGCTAGATCATCAAACCAATGGCCTATCTAGTCCAACATTCTATTCCCGTAGTGGCCTCCCAGCTGCCTGTGAGAAGCCCACAGGTAGGACATGAATGCAACAGCACCATCCCACTGCATACCCAGCAGCTGCATACTGCCGCTGATACTGGAGTTAGTTTGTAGCTATCAAGACTAGTAACCATTAATAGTCTTCACCTCCATGAATTTGTCTAATCCCCTTTCAAAGCCATCCATGCTGGTGGTCATCACTGCATCTTGTAATAGCAAATTCCATAGTTTAACTATGCGCTGTGTGAATAAGTACTTCCTTTTATCTGTCCTGATATCTGTCCCATTCAGTTTCATAGGATGACCCCAGGTTTGAATATTATAAGAAAGGGAAAATCTCCCTGTCCACTTTCTCCACAACATGCATAATTTTGTAAACCTCTAGTATCATGTCCCCCCTTACTTGCCTTTTTTCTAAGCTAGACAGTCCTAGATATAGGAACATTTCCTAATAGGACAGTTACTGCAGGCTTTTCCTTGGTGGTGTGGAAAAGCCAACCCCTCCCCCTCCCCCTCCCTCTCCCTCTCTCTCTCTCTCTCTCTCTCTCTCTCATGGGCATGTGGATGTGTTTTCATACTTCCCATTAAACACACAGAAATCAGGGGTCACCTGGTGCAATCCTGATTCCCCCTTCCACACACTCAGTGAATGTAGCACTGAAAGTGAGGAAAGGGCTTAAATTAACTTTGGCTTTAGGAAACGAAGGAGAAAGAATCCTTGCAAGCTGGGCACTGATAGAGAGATGACCAGACATTGATTCACCTAGACAACCTTGGCTGGAAGAAAATATTTGCTCTGTTTCAGGAGACAGGAATAGGTTGTAAAGACAGAAGAAGAATCTATAAGTCATAGAAAAACTAGGAAGCAATAGAATGAATGATATTGAACAAAGAGCCAAAATTAGTAAAAAGGGTGCTCACCTTTCCCTTGTAGTATTTAAATTATTTACTGAGGAAATCATCAGTAAAACAAACAAGTAGTAGATTCAGGCATTAAAGTTAATGGGGAGGAAATAAATTGACTATGCTTTGCTGATGACAGAATAGCAATGAGAGTTACAGGAAGTAATAAATTGGCTATGCTTTTCTGATGATAGAGTAGTGATGGCAGACACAAAAGAAAGCAAAAGACCTTATTAAAATATAATGAATTCAGTTTTCCAAAGCTTAAAAATAAATGAGAATAAGACAAAGATATTAGTGGCACAAATAGATATACATCCACACAAGCAAAGCAAATGGATCAAATATAAGAATTCAAAGATCTGCGAAGCAAGAAGAAAACAGAGAAAGGGAGATCTAGAACAGAAAGGAAAAGCACAACAGGAATGACAAAACTGGCACTGGAGTGGGGTTTTACCCCACTAAACCCTGGGCCAGGACCACGGCCTGGTGGAGACCAAAGTATTTGGATCTGTTGCTTTTGTATAGATGCAGAATTGGATGCAATTACTGTGATTTAAATAGAAATACAGTACATCTCACCAAAGTAGGGAAGGCTGTAACCAGATGAGTTGTTTACCTGCTCAGTTTTGCTGCCCAAGGTGCTCACGGTGGATGGGCAACTTCAAGGGTCCTGCCACTCTCCCTTCCTATGGTTCTGGCACTATAAATTGGACTTAGGCTGGAGAGCCCTTCCAAAAGAAGTCTGTCCTCTGTCAATTAGGACACATGGCCACCTTATGCCAGGATGAAATGGCCTGCAGTAAGTGGCATTATGCATGGAAGAAAAGCTGAAGGCTGGAATTGGTTCTGAATGCTACAGCAAGACTTCGTTAAGTGTTGGCTTAGTAGGAAGTGGGGGCATTTCGACTTTGATTCAGGCAGGAAAATGTCTTGTGCTGGCACTGTTCAGTGGACTCCGCAGCCCTTGAAGGAAGTGCAATAGCAAGTGGGAAGTGAAAGAAGAATCAACAGCATGGGTGCCTTGCAGTCCCAGAAATCCACTTGAAGATGATGGGTATGAGGCATGCTACAGATCAACGTTTTTTGATTCTCTCACAACATCCCTTCAAGACATTTGGGAAGTTTAACACAGCCCCCAGCTACCCTGGACCCAAGCACCCACCCATCCAAATGCTTCAAAGGTTTTCCATCAAAAGTTGCAGATATGACACTGTAGCCTAGGAGTGGGCAACATATGGCTCTCCAGGTATAATTCCCATGATCCCATGGTTCCCCCTCCCCCGACTCAAGGTGCATAGTACCCAAGAGCAGTCAACTAGTTTTGGCACCTGAGGCAGAAAATCTCACCAGTACCACTCCCCGTTCCTGGCAGTAAAATACAATCATAATAATTCAGATAATGAACCATTTGTTGCCCTTTCACAACACCCCAAATCTGCTGCCTGAGGCAGCTGCCTCACACTGCCTACTGGTAGGGCTGCCCTGTCTCTCGCCATTGGCTATGCTGGCTAAAGCTGATGGGAGTTGCAATTCAACAACATCTGGAGGGCCACAAGTTGCCCACCCCTACTAGAAACCTACTAGAAGAGGTTTTTTTCATCCCATTCATTTTCACAAGCATAAAAATACTGGCAGAATATCCTTCTAGTTAGGCTGACCATATGAAAAGGAGGACAGGGCTCATGTAACTTTAACAGTTGTAGAGAAAAGGGAATTTCAGCCGGTGTCATTAGTACGCAATTCGTTCCTGGTGAAATTCCCTCTTCATCACAATTGTTAAAGGTGCAGGGGCCCTGCCTTCTTTTGTATATGGTCACTCTAGTATAGTGCCTGCACCTTTAACTGTTGTGATGAAGAGGGAATTTCACCAGGAACTAATTGCATACAAATGACACTGGCTGAAATTCCCTTTTCTCTACAACTGTTAACGTTACATGAGCCCTGTCCTCCTTTTCATATGGTCAGCCTACTTCTAGTACTTGCACCTTGTTCATACTGTGACCACTGAACTGCTATGTTCTGTGTTCTAGAGCACTGGATTCTGAGGAAGCCTGGGTTCCTCAGGCTCTTATCTGTATTGGCAGACTGACAGAAATATCCTGCCTTTCTCTGTCCATCTTCTTCTGCAACATGATGCCAAAAGCTTGAAGTAGAAGCCATAAACCAATGAAGCTTGAACATTACAAGATGTGTATTACTGCCAGTGGAGGAACAAAATGGCCTTAGTCTCCTAACTTTTCTTCCTTGATTTACATCATATGATACTGGCAGCAAAGATGATGATTCCTGTCCAGTCTTTGCCTCCAGTGGCTTTTGCTCAACTACTATGGAGGATTCTCTGAGCTCAGATATTTGGTTACCATGTCAGAGTCTGAAAATTTCTATGCCCACATTTTGACTCTTCAGCCACAGAGTACAATATAACAGCATTGGGCTATAAGATTAAGACTTTGTCTGTTATTTCCCAGCAAAGAGGTTCAGGGAAAAGGTTGATTTGAGGACAGTTCAAAATATTGATTCCCTTCATTGTACGTTTCTTGCATTTCTCCCACTCCTGTGCGCAGCACTTGATTCTCCCTGCTGCTTCTGCGTTTCTGAGGCCAACCCTCCATCCCAAGTATCCTCCTTGCCTGAGCAATCCTATAACCAATCATGGATCACATAACATACATGATGATAATGATCTTGTGGAGAACCAAACTTTGATCAACCTTCTGGCTTCCATTTTTAAAAGCCTCCGGACTCCATTTTAAGAGACGGTCATTTGCAAATTAGCCAGATATAGCTGTTCCAAAGTTTAATTTCCTGTGTGAAACCCTGTCTGCTGCAGACAGTAGCAGCATTTGGATGACATTTTAGGCAAGGGAGAGGGGAAGAGGCAACTGATGTTATGTTATTTTTGGAGTGCCCGACACACGACATGTTGCCCCTCCCCCATCATGCGGTTGAAAGTCCTGGCCTCATAATAAGCAACAGGGCTCCGATAAACAACAGAGCAACCCATTGTTTTCCCCCATTGTTTAATGATGTACCATCAGTTGTGTGTGCTTTGTGTGTCACCCGACACACACAATAATGAACACAACTGACAGTTTCCTCTTTTCCCTCCATTGTTTAAAGTTTCGTCTGAATGCTGCCAGTGAGTGGCCTGGCTGGTTGTCTATTGTTTTGCCTGACCAAATCCCTCATGTTTTTCCCCATGTAAATATTAACAAGTATTGCTATCAGACAGAGTCCCATGCATAGGCATAGACCCCATGCCTGGCTCATTCTCCTCTAGTTGGCTTTTCATAGGGCCCTTCAACAGGTGTCATTTGTATGCACACAGCACCAGGTGAAATTCCCTCTTCATCACAACATTAAAAGCTCCAGGAGCTATGCTAGAGTGACCAGATACAAAAGAGGGCAGGGCTCCTGTAGCTTTAACTTGTGATGAAGAGGGAATTTCACCAGATGCTGCATGCATACAAATGACACCTGCTGAAATTCCCTTTTCTATACAACTGTTATAGATACTAGGGGTGTGCATCGGATCGGATCCGATCCACGATCCGAATCCGATCCGCCCCAAAATTGGGAAAATCCGATCCGATCCGATGAACCTCCGATCCGATCCGATCCGCCGAGGTCCGATCCGGATCGGACGCCATTTTGAATGCTTTTTCCCATAGCCAAGTATTGTTTTACAAAAACGCCTATAACTTTTTCATTTTTAATGATAGAAGGATGAAACATGGGCAATGGTTAGGGATAGTTATCTGTGAGAAATTTCAGAAAGACTGGTACATGCGTTTTGTGGCAATTAATTTTTTAATAAATCCCCAGGAATGCCTATAACTTTGTCATTTTTAAAGTTACACACATGAAACTTTGCCACATTGTAGGAGGTACCTTGGGACCTATGTGTGTGAAATTTCAGAAACATAGGTGCTTGTCTTGTGTGGCAATTAATTTTTAGAAAAATGGGTAGTAGTGGGGTAAATACAGTTACGCCTCCCATTTTTTTATTTTTAAAGATACAAACAGGAAACTTGGGCACATTACAGGTACCACTTGGCTTGATATGTGTGTGAAATTTCAGAAACATTGGTGCTTGCCTTGTGTGGCAATTAATTTTTGAAACAATGTGGAAAGAAACACCTATAACTTTGTCATTTTTAAAGTTACACAAATGAAACTTTGCCACATTGTAGGTGGTACCTTGGGACCTATGTGTGTGAAATTTCAGAAACATAGGTGCTTGCCTGGTGTGGCAATTAATTTTTGAAACAATGAGGGATTCATTGGACAGCACTTGCCCATAGGGATTCATTGGACAGTACTTGCCCATAGGGAATCATTGGACAGTACTTGCCCATAGGGAATCATTGGAAAGCACTTGCCCATAGGGAATCATTGCATTGCACTTTCCCATTGAGAAATACAGTTATGGCTCCCACTTTTTTATTTTTGAAGATACAAACAGGAAACTTGGGCACATTAATGTTAACACTTGGCTTGATATGTGTGTGGAATTTCAGAACGATTGGTGCATGCATTTCGTGGCAATTAATTTTTTAATAAATACCCAGGAATGCCTATAACTTTGTCATTTTTAAAGTTACACACATGAAACTTTGCCACATTGTAGGTGGTACCTTGGGACCTGTGTGTGAAATTTCAGAAACATAGGTGCTTGCCTTGTGTGGCAATGAATTTTAGAATAATGGGTAGTAGTGGGGTAAATACATTTACGCCTCCCACTTTTTTATTTTTAAAGATACAAACAGGAAACATGGGCACATTACAGGTACCACTTGGCTTGATATGTGTGTGAAATTTCAGAAACATTGGAGCTTGCCTTGTGTGGCAATTAATTTTTGAAACAATGAGGAAAGAAACACCTATAACTTTGTCATTTTTAAAGTTACACACATGAAACTTTGCCACATTGTAGGTGGTACCTTGGGACCTATGTGTGTGAAATTTCAGAAACATAGGTGCTTGCCTTGTGTGGCAATTAATTTTAGAAAAATGGGTAGTAGTGGGGTAAATACAGTTACGCCTCCCACTTTTTTATTTTTGAAGATACAAACAGGAAACGTGGGCACATTACAGGTACCACTTGGCTTGATATGTGTGTGAAATTTCAGAAACATTGGTGCTTGCCTGGTGTGGCAATTAATTTTTGAAACAATGAGGAAAGAAACGCCTATAACTTTTTTTATTTTAAAAGTTAGAAGTCTGAAAGTTGCTCACTTTGTAGATCAGTTAGGGGTAGATATGTGTCAGAAATTTCAGAATTATAGGTCCAGGCATTTGATGGCTATGGAATTTTTAGATTAAAAGTTTCAAAAGTTTTTCCACAGAGGCTTGGTTTCCCCCGTCTCCCACTCCCGCCTCCCGCGAAGAAAAAGGAAACACACTCTCTCGATCTCTTTGATCCTTGCATGCATGGCTGCAACTGAGCTAGTATCCATTACAAAAGGAGAAACAAAGTAACTACATTAAAGCACTTGGCTCCTGTCTGCTTTGATACTTTCACTTTTTACTCAAGCAGAACGGCTGAGCCTAGGCTCACTCTCTCTCGTTCGCATTTATTTCCTGTGCTGACGCTCTTCAAACTTTTGATCAAATTCCAACCATGTAAAGTTACCTATATTTTTTTCTGATTAATGCACACACATACACACAAAATACCACACACTTGCACATGCTCCTTTTATATGCAGTATTATATGTATTTTTACTATTTCATTAAGTATTGAGCTCCTTCCTTGGCCATTGTCCTATACATGTTCCACAAGCATATCAGTTATAGACTAAGAATGATAATTAGTTAATTCCTTTGTTTGTTTAGTGATCTTGTTTTATTATTATGTATGTACTTTTTGGGTTGCCTTTATTTTGTTAACTTCATTTTGAAACAAAATAAAATTTCATGGGAGAGGGGGAACCAATGAGCCTACTGGTGGCACTATAGAGTTGAACCATTAGTGCTTAAGGCCAAATCAAATGAACCACTAGGTGGCATCATCAATTGCAGGCACTGGTGTGGGTGGGTGAGTGAGTGAGTGATCCAGATTAGGATTGCAGGGGAGAGAATTAAGCTTTGCTTCTCCCCCACACCATTTTAGAATCCCAAACCAGACCAGGTCCCCTGCATTTATACTGGGAAGTGGGGGAGGTTGCCACTTGCTATGTCTTTAATGTAATGTCTGCCTTGGGCCTTTCAGAGCAATTGTGAGTGGCATGGAAAGGAGAGAATGAATCCTGCCAGCTTGTTCCGCCTCCAAATGTGTAAAGGGCAGCCTGAAAACTTTTAAAGTTAAGTATGCTTAAGTACTAAGCACTCGCTTGGATGGTTGCATGACTCCTACCATTATTGGGATATCATCGTTATTGTTAGTTTATTGAGTTTTAACAATGACAAACTTCAGTCCTCCCTTGACATTCCCAGTCACCTCCCTTTCAACTGGGAATTGACAGAAGTTGCAAGGCAGAAGAAGTGAAAAAAGATTACCCTCCACTGGTTCCCTTCTGCAAGCAGTGGGTCCCACCAATTCCATTGCGCAAACAGGACCCACCACTCAAGCAAGGGAGATTTAGGGGGAAGCCCTGAAATGAGCAGAAATGCTTGCTTCTGGAAGGAGGCAGGTTGGCAGAGTTCTCTTATGCAAATACCTGCCAACCTGCTTCCTTCCAGAAGTGTGTGTTTCCACTCATTTCGGGATGCCCAGAAGCATTAAATGATCATGGTTGCACAAGTGGTGGGGGTTACTTGCACAACGGAATTGGCAGGGTGGAAGGGAATCAGCGGGGGAAGAAGTGCCCATTAGATTCTGTCCTATGCTTGGCTCCAGCTTTTATGTAGCTTTTTATCATGACACCATGTAACCAATCTGAGTGGCCAATGACAACACCACAAATCCAATTTAGAGGAAGAGCAGAAATTATTACCCTCACTCTGAATGTCAGGGAGCAACCGGCACTACAAACATTTTTATCCCCGTTTTCACCGTAACCCACAGCCTATCTACACTACTGCTTTAAAACAGTTTAAAATGGTTTATAACAGTTTTGTGAACTGTTGGGGCCCAGAACACACTCCATATATAGTTTTCAAAACGTTTTCAAAGTGCTTTATCTTTGAAAACGTAGATAGGCTCCCAAATTCATCTCCAAAAGGGCACACTTTTTGAGAGCACTAAAAATGTTTGTGAAACCGACCCCTATTTCAGCTGAGCCCTATTAATATATTTTCTGTAAGCAAAAAATCTTACAGCCTAGCATTATCATACTGCCACAGCAATATGATATCTACTGATGGCTTCTTTTTTAAAAGTTCAATTTATTATATGTTAGAGATTTAGAAAGTAATCACACTGATATATATATATATATATATATATATATATATATATATATGGGTTTAAAAATCACTGCCTTAATATATACACAATTACCAGTCACTGAACTCATTACTCACACAAAATATTTTCATAATACAATTTCTGATATGCACTGTAATTTAGCTATAATATGTAGCAATCTCCCTCTACACACAGACACAATTTGCAAAGTACCAATTTCCTATTAGCCTGTATTCCATCACTCCTGCCTTATTTTCTCATACTCAAGGATATACATTACTGAGGAGGGGAAATCATAAAGACTACTGTGAAAGTAACTGTCGTTCAGCTTGGGCAGTTTCTTCTGCTATAGCACTTACCAGATTATTTGCACCTGAGGAACAGGGGGGAAATACTTGCACTTTCTAATAATTCGCCATCATGTATTTGGCAGTCATCAATCTTCCTAAGGCGATCTTTGATGTAATGATTGCAATACATTTTATTAAGAATAAACCACCTTCATATGCAATGTGTCATCAAGGCAACAGCCTCTCGAATGAAGATAAACTAAAGGAAAATAAAAAGAAAATGCACCAAAACTCAGATTTAATTTAGTTTCAGAATGCACATGATATTGAAATGTAGGGATGTTTCTGCAGACGTATTTGCCAATTTAGGATTACACACATGTGCTTTGCAGTTCTGTAGCATATTAGGCCACAGCTAACAGAATTAGTCAATAATAACTTCTTCCAAACACTTAAAAGAATATATTCCCAACAATATTACTATGCACTGCCATGAAGAAAACAAATCTTTGAAAATCAATCATGTTACATCTGAAGAGTGTTACATCCCAATCCTGTAAGAGCTTTTCTTTTTCTTTTCTTTTCTTAAAATATTTTCCATTAAACAGATGAACAAAACTTCATAGTACAAGAGCTTATTATACTGTATAAACATCCATATTCACTTTTGTAGTGCCAAAGTTACACGAGATAGAGTTGCATAAGATATATTATCAAATCTCAAGACATGACAGCTCTCCAAAATGAACTCTGTGAATATGGAGGAGTGCAGTCATTTTCTTTTTTGTTAACAAAAGTAAAAAATCAAAACCACATATTTATGAAACTATCTTGCTTTGTGAGCCCCAAAACCATCTACTGTGGTGAGTGAGCTTCTCAATTAGTTCTTTTTTTACACAAATCTGTTAAGCCACTGTATCTACTTTCGCTTTTATAACAGAATTGAGAGTCGAGCACTACACAAAGAGTGCTTCCTTTCCTGCTTGTCCACTACATAACCTCTAGATGGCACTGTGGTATAGTGGAATAACACAAGGACACAAATGGAAAAAGTGTTTTCTTTACATTCACAAATACTACTGCATTTTCCCTGCACTAAAACACTCACTGAAAGTGCTGTTTAAAAAAGGAGCAAAATTGGAGGGTCATAACATAATCTAAAGAACCCATAAACAACCATGAGTAGGGAATTGTGTCCCATGATATACCCCCAGAGTACCTTGTTCCTGACTTACTGGGGAGGGGGCGCTCTGCCAGCAAACTTCCCCTCTCCATCCATCCTATAGTCCATCAGCTGCCCTCCAAGGCACATAGGACTGCCCCCTTATTGAATGAATTAATGCATGAATGAATATTCGGGGGAGGGGGTAATTTAGATCAGGGATAAAATGTGGGGAGAAAGTAAGAAATCATTCTGCCAGTGCCCCCCCCCGCCCCAGTGGTGGCCACTTTAAATTAAAAATGAAAATGTTTAGGGATGGGCAAATCTGTCCATTTTGGTTTTTCATTTTTTCCAAGCTTAAATTCAATTTGTCTGGAATTTAGAGATTTTTTTTAAAAAAAAAAGTTTGCATGAAAATTTGTACACATTGTTATGTGCATTTCTTCTAATAAAATGTGTTTTTGTGCCAAATTTGGCTGATGTACACATTTCTTTGCTACCATATTTCTTAGTATAGTACATTTTAAACATTATTTTCACAGATATATGCATTTGTATGCACTTTCTCCATTTCTGCATTCATGTTTTGCTTGGAGAACTCCATTTCAAAATGCAGAGAACTGTGAATTCTGAAGAATAATTGAATTTGGCTCTATGTATTGGTTTGAAAGTGTGATATTAGGTAAGTTTGCATTAAAATGTGAAAATGAGGGATTCTTTCCCCCCTCCCCCCTAAACAATCTCATGAGTCAGATTCATATCTCTGTAAGGTAATTCTGGCACCTCTGAAGGGTTTCTGGATGCTTAGTAGAACTTGGACTTTTCTTCCTTGGAACAGTCTGATCCACATGATCTTTCTGAAACCACTTTTCTCCCAAATTTTAAACATGGGTTGCCAGCTAAACAGGCAAGCAAAGGCACCTACATTTTTGGACAAGACATGTGATGTCATGTGGTTCTCATAGTCACATCATTCTTAGATTGTGGCCATTTCTGTACATTTTGTTTTATGCAAAGATGTAAAGAGAATTATTATTATTATTATTATTATTATTATTATTATTTATTACATTTATATACCGCCCCATAGCCGAAGCTCTCTGGGTGGTTTACAAAAATTAAAAGATTGAACACTAAAAAGATAATATACAAAATTTAAAACCATAAACATAAAACAACTGACATTTAAAAGATTTTAAACTGTTAAGCCTGGCCACGCTGTCAATCAAAGCCTCAACTTGAGCTGTTAAAATGCCTGGGAGAAAAGAAAAGTTTTGACCTGGCACCGAAAAGATAACAGTGTTGGCGCCAGGTGGGCCTCATCGGGGAGATCATTCCATAATTGGGGGGCCACCACAGAGAAGGCCCTCTCCCTTGTTGCCGTCCTCCAAGCTTCCCTTGAAGTAGGCACCCGGAGGAGGACCTTTGATGTTGAACGTAGTGTACAAGTAGGTTCGTGTCGGGAAAGGCGTTCCATCAGGTATTGTGATCGCAAACCGTATAAGCCTTGAGAGGTTAAAACCAGCACCTTGAATCAGGCTCGGAAACATACAGGCAGCCAATGCAAGCAGGCCAGAATCGGTCTTATATGTTCAAACCTTCTGGTCCCTGTTTCCAATCTGGCCACTGCATTCTGCACAAGCTGCAGCTTCCGAACCGTCTTCAAAGGCAGCCCCACGTAGAGCGCATTGCAGTAATCTAACTTGGAGGTTACCAGAGCATAGTCAACTGAAGCCAGGTTATCCCTGTCCAGATAGATGCAGAAAGAGTCTTATCAAAAATGGCAACGTTCCAAGTGCATTCTGAGCTTTTAGCACTTGGTCACAGGTGTATATATATAGTTCCTACATATAAAATGGAAAACAGCAAAAATGGTGCAGAACAGGCAATCAGGAGGCTATATTGACTTTTTATTTATTTATTTATTTTATTACATTTGTATACCACCCCATAGCCAAAACTCTCTGGGTGGTTCACATAAGATTAAAGCAATTAAAAACAATATACAAAAATTAAAACAGCAAAAATGTACAATATACGCACACATTTAAAACCACTATAATAACTTTAAAAAGCTATAAGCCTAAAAACAAAACAAAACCAGGCTCATCAGATATTGCTAAATGCCTGAGAGAAGAGGAAAGTCTTGACCTGGTGCCGAAAAGATAACAATGTTGGCGCCAGGCGGGCCTTGTCGGGGAGATCGTTCCACAGTTGGGTGGCCACCACAGAGAAGACCCTGTTCAATCTCTTTATTTTTGTAAAACACCCAGACAGCTTCGGCTATGGAGCGGAATAATAATAATAATAATAATAATAATAATAATACGTGGAAAAGTTGCAATGCTTGGGGGCTATTTGGTTTAGAAAAAAAGAAGCAAGGGGAATATGATAGGGTTTCATAGAATTATGCATGGCATGGAAAAAAACGATAGAGAGATATTTTCCCTCTCACATATTATTAGAGGCAGGGGTCATCCAATGAAGCTGAATGGTGAGGGATTCAGAAAGAAGGAAGTACTTCCTCACAAGGCACATACTTAAACTATGGAATTTCTTACCACAACATTTATTTATTTATTTATTCATTCATTCATTCATTGTATTTCTATACCACCCAATAGCCAAAGCTCTCTGGGCAGTTCACAGCAATATGTGGTGAGGGCCATCAAGTTAGATGGTTATAAAGAAGGATTAGACAAATTCATAGTGAATAAGGCTATCAATGACTACTAGTAATGAAGGCTGTATATTCATACCAGTTGCAGGGGAACAACAGCGTGAGATGTCTCTTGCCCTCATGTCTTGCATGTGGATGTCCCACAGGCATCTGGTTGGTGACTGAAGGAAAAAGAACATTGGACCAGAAAGGCCTTTGATCCGATGCAGCAGGGCTCAATGGGGCTGTCTTCACAGCGCTGAGTTGGTGCCGCTCTCCCGCCAAAATCTGCGGTATCGCTAGTGCAAGGTGGCAGCAAGTTATGTACACAGAGGGAGGCAGTGCAGCCTTTCTGAATGCCATTAGGCTTGCTGGGCCCATACCCTCCCCCTCCTGCAGCTTTCAGTGACCAATGAGAAGTCGCCTTCCACCCAGAAATGCCCCCCGTCACAGCGCCCAAGCAAGGACAGACAATGAAGAGCTGTGCTGGAAAAGTCAGGGTAAGTTACCAACTTTTTTCTTGCACATCTTCACCCCGGGGTAGCTCTGAATCAGCAGCTATGTCATATAACCACCGCAGTGCAGCTTTGGAGCCACCCTGGGGCTTCCGGAGCGTTTAGACAGCCCCCATGTGTTCTTATGTTTTAGAAGTATTATTTTTCTTTTCATTTCACTCTTGAAGGGGTTGCTAACATACTCCTCTGCTATAATAAACCAGTTGGGTCCATCTGAAACACTATTGTTCCAAATTAGAAGGGTTGACTTCGCTGGTTGCAGCTGGGTCTGGTCTTTCTATGGCCTCTCTTTTCTTGGTTCTTCGCACAGTCAGATTGGTTGTGTACTATACTATACCAAAGGCCATTACGTGCAGCCAGCAAATCAAGAATAGTCCATAAGAACACTAGACATTAAAATGTATTTGAAGTACATCTGTTGAAGAGAAGAAGAAGGGGAGGAAAAGCTATTTTGCCAAAGTTAAACAGCTGGAGCTTAAATTCTTGAGGGGGTCATTTTGAGAGGGAGAGGAACAATTAGATTTTATTTCTGAATTGGAAAAGTACTGTTTCCTTCTAATTGAAATGTAACCTCCCTGACTACTTCAGGGCAAATTTTCAGACTTCATAAAGTTACAGATTAGATCATTATTTTACCGTCTACTCAGAAAGGAGTCCAACCTTAAACATATTTACTTGAAAGTAAATCCCACTGATGGCCTTTATTGAATTTTCTTCTAATTACATAGGCAGTATCAGTGGTTTTATTTATTTTGAATAGGATGGCATTAAACTTCCATCAGATTCTCAATTCCAGTATCCTACTTCCAAGGAAGGATTTCTGGATCTTTTGTGTGAAACATTGATTGCCATTTTCAGCAGGAGGTAAGCATTTTTTTTTAAAAAAGGCATGGCAGACGGTAATCCCTAGGGCTGGCCCTACCATTAGGCAGAGTGAGGTGGTCACTTTAGGCAGCAGATGCTGGGAGGTGTCAGCAAGGCATTGGAGCAGAGAGCTTTGTGCCACACAGCCTGTCCCATGACCCTTTAAGCCAGCCTGATGCCTTCATATGCAGTGGAGGAGATTGTTCCATTGTCAGTATTAAAGAAAGATTCAACTGTGAGTCCAGTTGGCTTGTGTACATGAAATGGGAGGGGGTGACATCTTATTCTTCATCCCAGGCAGCAAAATGTCTTGGTAATCCCATCCCACATGTACATGTACACCGTATAATTCTGACACACACAATTTTTCCACAGGACTATGGACATCTAAGAATAGTATAGGCTTCACTGTGTTGTCATCCAGTTTGGTGAAGTCTGAAGTGTAATCTCAGTCACAGACAGATTAAAAGAAAGGGGAGAGTCCTTGTGATTTGTGTACAGTATGCCTTAGCTGTATCAAACATTCTTCATTGCTAACCATCTCTCCCCTGACAGCATTCAGACATATCACCACAAGGGTAGAACTTTGACTTCATCCCCATCAAACAACACTGTTGATCAAGAGTGGGCAACTTTGGCCTATAACTCCCATCATTCCTCACCATGGGTTGGCTAGGGTTGATGGGAGTTGTAGGCCAAAGCATCTAGTGGGCCACAAGTTGCTTGCCCCTGTTGTGGGTATTAAGTAAATTCATATAAAGATTCCACTCTTTTCTCTTAAAGACTTTTAAGCATGGAACACCCTCCAAGTAACTCTATGGGGTGCTTTCCCCCTCCTCCCTCCTCACTTCAAGTCTCTTCTCAAAACTGACATTTTAGGTGAGACATTTGGCTTAAATCCTTTCAAAAGAACATAAGAAGAGCTGTGCTGGATCAGACCAAAGGCCTATATTAGGAGTGGACAACAGCCAGCCTGCAGTGATGGCAATAGTAGCAAAGGAGATCTTCTTCTCAGCAGCCACCATACCTTCCCTCTCCACCTACCCCCATCTTGCTAACTTAAAATGCCCCTGGAATTACACTGTCATAAACCAAGAATTGTAGAGTAACCATTCAAACAACTGATCTTCCATTCTGTCACTAATATAAATAATAATTTTATCAATGAAAGCATGGGGCAGGAGAATAAATGGACACAACTCTGTCATTCAAAAAGGGTAACATTCAGAAACTAGTTGGAGGACATTTCAGTCTCTCTGAACATGCTGCTGCTGACCTGAAAGTTGCCATTCTTCAACAAAAGAACTTCAAAAGGAGACTCTGCTTGAAATTGTTGAATTAGAGCTTACCTGGAAATTGGATCCTATTTGTTTAGGCCTGAAGACAATCTCCCATGACAAGTGTTAATTAATACCACAAAGATAGGATATTTGGGTCATCAATCCCAGTTACTGCTGTTGTGAATGGTCACTGTGTGTATTTTACACATTTAATCTTTCTGCAGAATTGACACAAACACAGATTGAACCATTTGCAACTCCCTTCATGGTAATGAATTGGCTTCACTGTTTAGGAATAGGGTTGGGGTATCAGACAGGAGAGAGAAAGGGGGGCAAAAAGAGCCAAGGTCCCCTCACCAGTGCTCACCATGATTCCCATCAAAAAATTTCTGAGCAACTCCCATAGTCCATCATGCATCTGCTGGAGTGGATGTTAGTCTACAAAAGCTGCTGTCAGGATAACTGACTTAGATAATAGTTCCATCTAGGAGATCGAGAACCTGATTTCCTAGATAAACAATAAAGGTTATAAAACTGTTGCTAACTACAGCAATAGCTACATTGCAGTTTAAAGAGAGGAAGAGAGAGAAGGAGGGAATGAAATGATGGAATCCCCATAGTGATATTTTTTTAAAAAAAATAATAACTCGGAGGAAATTTAGTTGTAATAATTAGACCTACTCATTAGATTCACTTGATTACCCCAGAGCCCTAGTATTCTAATTTAGCACAAGATGGAGATAGCACTTCATGTGACCAAAGAGGACATCAAAAGCCATTAATTCCTTCCCTTAATTGAGAGACCATCATTAGACTGCAGTGTTACGTACTGACTTCCATTAGTGGCAGAGTAATGGAATTGCTTTCCGGTTTATATTTTACTTTCAGTTTAATATAGTTGGTGACTGACAGATTCAGATAGCTATGTTGTCTTATATACAAAAGTCTAATTTCTATAACCAGTTAACACACACACACACTTTCATTTTTTCTTTTGGAGAAATGGACTGATTGGAATTCACTAGCCTAATCCACCCTCCAGAGGTGTTGTATTACAAATTTCAGTTGGCTGGGTAAGATCAAAGTTGTAGTCCAATACCTCTGGAGTGTTGTGTGTTGAGGAATGCTACTCAGACCAAATAATCTTGGTGTTCATCTGGAGATCGGCATACCAGTATCTCTCGTTCCTCCCAGAATGCCATATTCCAGTAGTTGGACTCCGATATCATGTGTATGAATTAGGTGAATTTTCAAGGCTTGCCTATGCCACTAATAGTTCTATCCCCATTCCTCCCAATATGCCTCCCTCTTTCCAGTCTGCTCTTCTGCTCCCTGGATTCCAGCATTTTTATTCCAGACCTCTTTCTTCAGGCTTCTCAGCCCAGATTCTGGCCTTGGATTGGCTCTCCTGTGATCATGCCCTGAACCACACTCAATGCTTGTCCCAATCCTACTAGAGCTTGCCCCTTCAGTCTCCTACAACCCACCTGTGGCAGGTAGCAGCCTCTGCCTTCGAAACAGGAAGGCATGAGTATTCTGCAATCTCTTCCTTGAGATCTCTATTTGGAGGGTGGGGGTCTCAAAGGTTTTGACAGGGTAACTAAACCACCCATCAACTCCCTCACAAATCAGTTAAGGGAAAGGAGGCTTAGTGTATTACAACAACAAGACAAGTAGGTATGAGATATATATAATTAAATATTGAAATAGTTAAAGCTAAAGAGAGTTATCTAATCTAGCATTAAAAATCTTTCCATAAAGGCTGAGAATCTTTTTAAAGAAACATTTATAGCTTAATAGCTACTATGGACCTGAGAAGGTCAAATTACTTTATTTCAGTGCTTTTATATGGCTCATTAATTCTGCGAGCACAACAGACTTCCATTATTAATTTAGAAGGTCTGAGATGCCTTCACGTCAACTCATCTGTATTAAACACTTCACATTCAATAATAATAATAATAAATCAATCTTGTATAAGAGAAATTCCAAAAGAATATGAAGAAGTTGCCCTTCTTCAATCCACTAGATGGTCATTTGGGTACTCTGCTGTATTCCAGATGGCTTTAATCCTGTCATGAACCTGCCTACTGATGTAGTATTTTACTCTCTCTATAGATATATACAAACATTAGAAAATAAGAAGAGCCATGCTGGATCAGACCAGTGGTCTATCTAGTCCACCATTCTGTTCATGCAGTGGCCAACCAGCTGTCGACTGGGAACCCACAAGTAGGACATGAGTGCAACAGCACCCTCCCACCCACGTTCCCCAGCAGCTGGTGTACATGACAGAGCATGAAAAGTCTCATCCATTACTCTGGTGCTCTAGTAGGCTACCTCATTGCTGCTGCATGGAAAAGAGTCTTACAGCTGTGCTGCCCTGCATTTCCCCTCCACTGCTGCTTTGGTACTATCAAAACTAGATTTCCCACCCAGCTCATTGCCCGAACATCATCAGCATCAAGCATGGAGGAGGGAAGGAAGAGATCGTCACTTCTACCTCCAGAGCAGCAGCAAGGTAAATAGAATGTGTGGCAGATTGAAGTTGATTTTATTTTATGTCCAGTTCAGATCAGTGGAAGTTGCTGGTTCCGATGTTTGTGGGGCGGTGAACCCGTTCCAGGTTTCAGTCAGAACCAGTCAGAACTGTAAGGAACCTATCCAAGGTTATTAATTTGCAGTAGAGCTCTTCTTAGCAGTCATCTGCCATCCCTGCCACACACATACAGACACCACACCCTGAAATGATAGTGCATCATAATGTAGCATCACGGGAGCTCCTGGAAGAAAACAATGGCAGCTACCATATTTATTTTTTTCTGTTGTCATGTTTCCAATGTTCTCTAACACCAAACGCCATTCTTGTTTCCCCTCCCCCCCAAAAAATGAGTCCATTTTAGAATCAGATTTCAGTGTAAGAATGTTATATCTCTCTAGACTGGCACATAATATGGCTCAAGGAATTCAGAATTCTTCACTCAATGCCATGAAAACTTAACTAGGATATGGTCACCATGTTCCTCATCTGAAGCTAGAAAAAATAATGCAATTATGAAGAGACTTTACTCTTCTGTAGAGTTTCCCTGCCCCCTCCAAAAATGTATTTTCTGTTTTCCTCTTTGGAAATAGAATGTGTTTTGGTTTTCTTTTCTTACATAATAGAATTTGCTCTGAGAACCTCTGCATGGCCCATGGCATACCATCAGAAATTTCAATCCTGGTGGCTGGCCAGTATTGGGGTCATGCTGTTGTGCCTATCTCTTTCTCTCTCGCTCACTCGCTCTCACTCTCTCTCTCTCTTTCTTTCTCTCATTTTCAGTATGTTGCTGCCGTAATGAGGAGAAATGTGACCCTGCTGTGAAAGAGACTGAAGAGAAAGTTTGGACAAATAGACTGATGAAGCAACACAGTGGAGACATGACGGCCAATGTGGCTTTCAAAAACAGACTTTGCTTTCTAGTCCAAACAGCCATGCCAAAGAGGGAAAATTGGGAAAAGAAAGTTCTTTAGAGAGTTTACCACAGACAGGGAAAACTGATACATTCCTTTAAAAACAAAAAAGAAATTGGCTCCCCAGCCCTGCAGCAACACCTTATGAAGTGAGCATCCTAAATAGGGTTGATGTCATGAGCCCCAGTCCTTGGCCTTTTCAAAATGCAGAAGAAGACCCTGATGAAGATATCGATCAGACCATGAGGACATTTGGTCCTGCATTCAGCACACATGCACACACATCCTGTGACCAGAAGACAGACCCTTGTCCTATTATCCTCTGAATCAGAAAATGAATCCCCAACAGAATGTCCACCACCCCAGCATCGCAGTGGTCTAAGTCTACAAAATCAGGTGAGAGCTCTTTAACAATCCAGCCAGCTTCTCCAGAGGGGGCAGAGTTGACCAGAGTACAGATCATGGCTGCCTACATAAGGCTTCAGTTGGCTTTAGCCTGCTACTGACAACATCCTCCTATGGATGGGGAGAGCTCCAGCCAGCAAGGCTCACTCTGAGGTATTAGTGGTCTTGTTTCAGCTGCCCTTTATGCAAGAGGGCTTCTGCCTTTATTAAGCTGTTGTGCCTGATATGATTACCTTGACTGGATTCTTTCTACTTGACACAACCTTGCCTGCCCAGACTTGACTGTTCTACCTAAACTGGATGGTCTTGCTCAGATCTGGCCCTGTTAAATGCCATTGGCTTCCCTTGTAAGTCTCAGGTAGGGATGGATGAGAATTTCATTTCAGTTTATTTTTGATAAGAGTTTACCAAAAGTTACTGTTTTCATATTCAGAACAGAAAGGCCTTACTTTTTTAAAAAAAATAATGTGGAAGAAAGTGAAACTAATTTGTTTATCCAACCCCAGAGCTTTGACTACTTTACTCTTAAAAGACATTTAACCATGATCATGGTGAGTTAGGATTACCACCTCTTTATTTCTGACACCTCTTTATTTCCTCATCTTTAATAGCTACATAGGCAAATACAACCCTTTCCATGCTGGGAATAGCTGTACTTACTGAAGTTGACTGATGCAAATGAGTGAGGATTTAATTTGGTTTGCTTTTGATTAGAATTCACCAAATGTGCAGATTTCTTCCTAATCAGGATGGAAGAACACAATTTTTTTAAATTTTGAATGCAGGAAGAAGTGAAACTGCCATATTTGTTCAATCCTAGCCCCAAGTAACCAGAAATCAGGACAGAAAATGGGATTGTGGCATCAGTTTAACAACATAAGAACCTATGGAGAGCCATGCTGAATCAGACCAAGGGTCTATCTAGTCCAGCATTCTGTTCACACAGTGGTTGTTATGATTAATGATCTTTGGGGTTAACTGGGAGTGCCAGTTCCTTATATACAGTGAAGGGTGGATCATTGAGCTTTCTACTCACTTATGATACAGGCCAATTCAAATCCCCTTATCTATGATTTGGAATCTGAGTGGTTTAGCTTAACCCTTAACAAACACTATCATACAGATTCTTTCATTCTTACTTCCATTCCTATAATGTTATGGGAATTTGAAAGTGCTTGACCAAATTTTCTTATTTTTCTTATTCCAGCTTTATTGGAATAAAAACCAATTATTAACCCCAAGATAATAAATCCTTTGGTATGGAAATGAAATATTACTGAAGTATCACCATGCATGTGACTTGTATTGGTGAAAATACAATAATACATGTGAAGCAAAGAAAGTGCAAATAAAATATCAATAATATCAATCCCTGTTGCATAAAAGACTAAAGTTAAAGGTAAAAGCAATCATTTATACCTCAACCACACAGTTCAGAGTGATCAAGTCTAGCTGTGGGGGATGGGTGGGGCAGAGAAGGTTGTGCAGAAAGTCCCTTTTTTCTAGATGATCCAAACCCTCTCAAAATTCCCTCCCTTGAATCAAGGGTTTTTATTGGAATACGAGTCCATAAGTTCAGCTCACCCCTCATTTGAGCACTCCTCCTCATGGGTCCATTTTTCTGTTATCAATCTCACTTGGAATCATGAAGACAATTCCAAAAGGTCCCAATGCCCCTGGTTCAAGTCCTCATTCGTCCCAAAAACAGTTCCAAAAGATCATCATGCTCTTGGCTCAAACCCTCATCTGGCTCCTTTGGTACACGTCACTGGCTTCATGACCATGTAAAGGCAGGCTAGGATTTTTTGGTAGGCTAAGATGTTTTGCCCTTTTCCAATTATTAATTCCCCATCATCTTGGAAATCACTCATCTTTCCCGTCTTGACATCTGGCAGGATCCCATGCATTCTTTCCATTCAATCAAGCCATTATACTTGATATAGTACAGACCTCGTATCTCAAGACAAGCTTTACTAATCTGATCCTAAAAGTAACATGGCCAGCCAGCTGTCAACTGGAAACCCACAAGCAGAACACGGGTGCAACAGCACCTTCCCATCCATGTTTCCCAGCAACTGGTGTTCATGGACATACTGCCTCTGATACTGGAGGTAGCATGTAGCCATCACGATTAGTACACAGCTTGCTATACATTGCTTACTGCCTTCTCTGCCCGCTGCAGCTACTTTATCGACTGGATTGGGTCCCTTTCATTCATAGCAGGCTTTTTAAGGAATAAAATACACCTTTTTAAAGTGTAGGAGAGAAAGGAAATATAGCTACATCCCAGCCAATATTTCACTGATGAAAATATGGACTTCCTTGTGTACACAGGGGCTTGCCAAGGGAAGCTCAGCATCTTAGGTCCCATGCCTTGAGCAGGTGGAATGAAACAATCCACACTTTGTAACATCGTGACAATTGAATAGAAGGTTTTGTGCTTCAACAGTTACAGTTTCAATTCCTAGTGTCATACTAGAGGTTCAAAAAAAGAGTCTTCGTTAGTTGCAGCTCAGTAAAGTGACAACTTTTTAAGACTCGCTTGACCTGCCTATGGAGTTCTTCAGCTTGGGCCTCTGCTGTGCCCTCTACATCAGTAGGTAGCACATTGAATCTATCCTCTTGCCACTTCTGGGCTTTACCATGTGCCCAGCTGGCCTCATCCTCTGTGGACCAATGCCATGAGTCCCATTTCTCGTGGCCCCACTCATGAGCTCTCCTACTCGTCTTACTCTCTGACTCATGAGACCTCTTCCTTCTCCTCCTGATACTACACAAAGCCCTGCCTTCTTATTAGTGCCATCTATAGGTTTCTGATGGCCATTGGACAAGACGCCTTCAGTGGAGTCTACCTTTTTTTCATCATCAACAGCTTCAACTGCTCCTCAGCCTTCATCCAAACTGACTAAACAAAGGCCAAGGGCCTGCAGAGAGCCAGTATAGACCATGGCATCTACTGTTCCTCCTTCTCGCCATCACCGTTATGTGGGCCAGAGTGAGAGAGAGGTGAACAGGCAGGTTACAATGGTGAAGAGGAGGAGCAATTCCAGGGGGCTTTTGTTAGAGGAGCCCTGCTGGGGTGTGGGCCCTGAGCAGGTGCCCAACCATGCCAACCTTTGATGCCAGCCCTGCTTCTTATTTCCTGAATCTAGGAACGCTGCCCTTCTGCTTCAGTTCTCACTTCTATTGATTTCTTATCCTCCAACTCTGACCCCACCATGGACCAGAGTTGCTCCTTCTGCAGGGACTTGCCTGACTGTGGAGGCACTACAACATGTAACATCCCTGCCCACAAACACACATACATACTATAACATATAGCTGAAGGCTCTTCTCTTTTTTGTGTGTGCATTTATTTTGCAACAGCCTGTTATATAATGACGTCAGAAGCAGTGTGTGTTAGTAAACTGCTATTAACATCAACAATATATATTTTGAAAGATTCGATACAATGAACACTTTCAACCTGAGCCATGGAATTTTAATCCAAATTAAAATTACATAAGATTTTGTAAAACAGGACACGTTGAGCCTATCTACACTACTGCTTTAAAATGGTTTAAAGCAGTTTATAACAGTTTTGAGAATTGTTGGGGCCCAGGACACACTCCATATACAGTTTTCAAAATGTTTTCAAAGTGTTTTATCCTGCGTGTGTAGATAGGCTCAATGTCTCACCTCTCATCCCTTCTCTTATCCCAGGATATATAATCAAGGCTGCAAAAGTATCCAAACTTACTATGGAGTTTGCTCCATTGAACTCAGAGCCTATCTACACTACGGCTTTAAAACGGTTTATAACAGTTTTAAACAAGTTAATAACCATTATTAACCGGTTTAAAATTGTTATAAACCGTTTTAAAGCAGTAGTGTAGATAGGCTTATGTACAGACTTCTCATCTAAAGAAAAAATAGATACAAAATAGGGACTGTGGCTGGCTTTGAAGAGGCATTCCCTCCTATAGAAGGGGAATGCCTGTTCTAAGATTGTGTATGTCATATGCATTTTTATAAGTACTTTTGTGTGTGTGTGCTGGGGCAGTTGGAGCTTCAAGAAGCATGGGAGGAAAGAGTTAAAAACCACTTCCTGATCAGGGTGGGGAGTGGGGGCAGTATCATGGCTGCTATTCAAATAGCAAAAGTCAGATATATTGAATACGCATACTGGGCTACAAAGTCTTCTAGAGATTCTGTTACTGCAGGAGCAGGGGAAATTACCAGGCTGGTTAACAAGAGAATCACTTCAACTAGATGCTGTTCATTGCCAAGAACTATTTCTTGTTTGCTTTGGATTCCTCTAGCTGAGTAAAGTGCAGGAGAAACCTCTCTTGTGTTCAGAAAGCAGAACGCACAGTCTAGGGCCTCCTCCACACGGGGCGTTTAATGAGCCTTGAAGGCTCATTATAAATTTTACCTACACACGAGCGGAGCGCAAAACGGGCGTACAGGCGCGTTATCTCCCCGATAATGCGCATTTTCGAACGCGCGTTAAATAGCGACTTTTATTTTGCTCCGGCTGTTAAAGCGCATTTTCGCTGTGTGAACAAGCGATTATGCGCATTAACTACCTGTAAAGTGCTTTTTGGGCATCTTTTAATGCGCTTCGCCGCTTCTCGCCGCCTCCCGTGCAGAGGGATTAGGCGTAAATGCGCCTCCGCGAAAATGCGCATAATCCCCGAACCGGGCGCAAAAGCGCATCCTTGTGGAGGGGGCCTAAGAGCCTTGCTGAAGGATACTTGGCCTTGAATGACTATAACACAATGTTGCAGTTGTTATTCTTCTACAAGATCAGCATCGAGCTGACGCAGATCTATAAGCCCAGGGATTTCATCCTCTAGGAGGTAAAAATATTTTTCAGAATGATTTTTTTTCAATGTCATGAAACACACTCTCAAAGCTATGGTATTGACCTTGAGGTCATGCGATTGCAGTATGCATATAGTTAGATCTATTTTATGTGCGCTTAATTTTCTAAGCCTTTGCAACACACCTGCCACATTTATTCATTGTTGCTGTTGTTGTTTTAGAATCATGAGGTTTAGTAAAACATTTTTACATATGAACCCTGAGATCCTCATTGTTCGATTACCATCCCATAGCCAGAACAATCTTCAGATGCATCTTGAAATTTGGATCATAGGAAAGCTAACAGTTATAAGACCTTACTTTATATACACACAGTCCAGCACACCTTTCCATGGGCTTATTTTGAACCAGGATTCAGTTCTGACAAAAGACTAAAGGTGATACTCCCTTTGAGGGTGCAGAATTCCTGCCTTGACACTTCTACGGTTGGTCTTTCCGGAGCAGAATTAGACATGGTCCATGTCTGCACCATGCGGTTATCCTGGGGGTCATCTCTAGGTCATCTCTGTGCATCCAAATGACACACAAGGGATCCTGGGGTCAACCGGAACAACCTAGAGACAACTCTGGGATAGCTGCAATCACAGATATCCTGGTTTTTCTGCATTCCCTGGACAACCCTGAGGACCGCAACCAGGCACAGAGGCTGCCTCTACAAGAGAAGTTTAAAGCTCTTTCAAGGCGCTTTAAAAAATTTACCTCTACAAGAACGGAGCGCAAATCGGGCGTAGAGGCGCGTTATCTCTCCAATTATGCGCATTATCGAATGCGCATTAAATCGCGAGTTTTATTATGCTCCGGCCGTTAAAGCGCATTTTTGACTATGTGAACAAGCGCTTATGCACATTAACTACTTGTAGAGCGCATTTTGGTCATCCGTTAATGCGCTTCGCCGCCTCTCGTGCAGTGCTATTAGGTGTAAATGCGCTTCAGCGATTATGCGCATAATCGCCTAACCGGGCGCAAAAGCGAATCCTTGTAGAGGGGACCAGAGCTGCATGGGGTAGCTCTGTGCCCGGGGGGGGGCAGCAATGTCACCATCCCTGGGATGGCGGGGGGGGGGTTGGGTGTGGGGGTTTTTTTAACCTTCATTTTCCCCGGATCAGGGCTGTGCGACCGGCTCCTATTCAAAAAAGAATGGTGCTTGCAACGTCCCTCTTCCCTTCTGGGATGCTGGGGAGGATCGTGGAAGCAGGTAAGTCCACAACCCTCCCCCTCCCTCCTGCTACACCTTTAGTGAGCTACACCCAGTGAGCTTCATGAGTGCATGAGAACTAGAACCCAGATCTTCCAAGTCCCAGTCTGACACTCTAGCCACTACACCACACTGGCTCTCCAGAATATGCCAGATTATAAACTAGCCAGACTCTGTATGGTTCCAGGGCTACAACTATGCACCTCTGACACTTTCATTATCATTAGTGGGATATCATATGCATCTTTCATGATTTGTACCATGACAGTTAAATGAAATGTGTTTGCTTTTTTATATATATCCAAATCATTGCACATCATAAATTGCAGGGCTGGAAGATTCTGGCTGTTCCAGCTTCTATTAATTGGATGTAAACAACTCATTGCATTTTAAAACTGCATCTAAATTTAGCAGCTTCTGTGCACAACAAACATAGTTTTGTAAATTTGTTGTCCTGTCAAGGTTACAGGTTCCACCCCATCTACACCCCTGTTCCCAAACTGTTTTTATTATTTATCTAAAAAATCAGGATTATCAATTCTATAATTTATCTTAAAATTCTATATTATATATAACATTTAGAAAGCTTCATTTCTGTGCCTTTCCATGGGCTCTGAAAGGAAATAATATTGTAGAGCTCCAATGTGGTATATACCAAGGAGGCTTAGATTCAAATCCCCACTGAGCCAAAAATTTCAAAGTGTTACTGAAAGGGCAGACATACATATTTTCCAACCTGAGCTCCTTAGAGAAAGGACAGAATGTAATAGATAGGCAGTTTTATTTTATATATATATATATATATATATATATATATATTCAGAAAATGTTTATATTGCTTTTCATAAAAATAAATAAATCTTGAAGTGGCTTACAAAATAAAATTAAGATAAAATACAATAAAACCAATCATGAAAACAACAAAACAATAATAACAACAATAAAGCCTCATTAAAATAATTGTGGGGAGCTAACAATGCTAGCAGTCAGGGAAATGCCTGTTCTTGTCTACCCTCTGTTATGCTTTGCTGGAGGACTCCTCCACATTCAAGGAACTAGAGCTCCTAGAGATGGATGATGCCATGGAACCACCCATATCAGGAGCAAGATTTGTAATGTACTACAGCTGAGCCTTGGGTGGGTCTTAGGCGGCTCTGGTAATATAAACCTGAATTATAAGTCTGCTCTTTGCTGAAAACAATACCATTTTTTCAGCTCCTTGTGCTTTGTATCTTGTTTTCCTGACATTGACCCTGTTATCAGCCTTTGGACTTCTGTCTGACGCTGCCTTTTCAACTTTGATTCTGCTTGACTGATGTCCTGTGTGTTTCACCTTGGCTACTCCTCTGACTTCTCTCAGGAAAATTCATCTTTGCCCAGTAATACTGTGCTTGACTTTTGCTTGCTTGACTTCTCTATTGTAATCAACTCTGTATTTTGGATAGCAAGAACTGAAACTAGTTGGAGCAGGACACCCTGTAGCATCAAAACATGAGGAGCTATTTGGTGGAAGCATTCGAAGGCACAAAATACTGGAAAATTCTCTTGCCCCATCACATTGAATGTGCCCTGCCTTAAGAATGTTACTATGCTCTTACAAATCCCCATAATTTCATTTCAGTGGCTGTCCAGCATGATGCACAGAAACAGAAATGTTGTTACAGCAATATGTAAGCTCCAACAGAACAGATTTATAGGTGATTCTGCTACCCATCCCTTCCTGGCTTGTCTCTATGGCCCAGCTTCAGAACATTTTTTTTTCTCATTAACAGGGCTTGGGGATATTTGATATGCTGTTGAATGAGCACTGCACCTCTGGTTCTGGATCTCCATCTGGACATGATGTTGCCTCCTTTCCTGGGGGTGGTGGGTCAGGAGCAGGGAGGTGGACTAATCCAGATGCTTTGGTTCTTCCAGTGTCACAGCTACCACAAAGGGGCATCACCTGGATAGTGGTCTCAGGAGGGCTGCCAGCATCATCTGACTCTCCTTGACCCATACAAACACTGAGGCCAGCAACAGGATCCTCCTCCTTTGAGGTCTCACCCAATTCTGGGATGGCCCTGCCTGGGAAATGGCAGGACATGTTATTAGGACATGTTTTCCTGAATCCAGCTTTCAGAAGGTGACACCCCTCCAGGCCATAGGGACTGGCAAAGAAATAGTTTGGAAGTGGTTTGGAACTTGACTTTGAGACAGAAAATGTGTTCAGGTGTTCATCCCTCCCCCCAACACACACACACACACAATTAGAATCATATGAGGAGAGCAAGACAATGTGTGTTGTTATTTTTGCAAATATGTGCATCTTAAAGACAATTTTTGACTGGAGAACAAAATTCAGAGAAGTAGGAATTTTGAAGGATAATTGAATTTTGGTTCACATATAAGTTTGAAAGTGCAACATTAGGTAAGTTCACATTAAAATGCAAAATGAACAAATGAACAATTGGTCAGGCTACAAAAGGGAAATAAATAATTAAAGTTCCCCACCCCATCAGCACACCCCATATCCCCATCATAGGAAACAGGAACTTCATATCCAAGGACAGTGAATTGGTAATGAACTTGGGACAAAGACAAGGGGGAAGCTATTAAGGGGCAGTAGCCTTGACAATCTGAATAGTGCTTTGTCAGCCCACACTAAGTCTGGCACTGCATTTTCAAACAAATCTCCACAAATCAGACCTGGGGGAAAAAGACAGGAAGACAATATAGAAAACATTGGAGTCCATTACTCTGTAAAAATGGATGAAGGATGTTCATTGCAGCGTAATTGGCTACTGTAGCAGCAAACATGGCTAATGTCTAGACCAGCCATCCCCAACCTGGTTGTCTCCAGATATGATGGACTACAATTCCCACAATCCTCAGCCACTATTGGTCATTCTGGCTGAAACTATAGGAGTTGTAGTCAAACACGTCTGGAGTGCACCAGGTTGAAAATAGACCTATTCTAATGGCAATGACCACCATTCAAATTTACATGGGGCTCCGATGCACACGTGGAGCTTCATGTTATCCCAAACCAGCTCCTGGGCTATCCCTCCAATGCATTCCAGTGTAAGGATTTTTTCAAGCCTAATTGCAGCATGGGACAGGGGTGATTTAGTGGGGAGATGGTTACAGCCTGTAGGGAGAGGATGGTTAAAGTTTCCATCCCCAGCAGAGAGCACTCAAAAATTGCCCCTCTATGCACCAATGAAGCTAGAAAAAAAGGCCTTCTATTGGCAATCCCTTCCATCTCCAGCTGTAATCACCTCCCCTGAAAATCACCCCAAGTGCAGCCATTAAAATTCCTCCCCAAATAATTGCTGCACAGGGGACGGGATGAGGGGAGGCCACATTCCAGATAGGGAGGGCCTGTGGGCCAGTGGTTCCCTGTCCATGCTGTAAGTCATGTTACCAGATAGGGTGGTGGGGTAAGGGCAGGGGTGGGATTGGATAAAACTTTAAACTTCAATAAATGTTTGGTTATCCGAAGTCTTTCTAATGAAGAACATTAGGCAAGGGGTTGTATTCAGTGTTAGCCCTGCTTTGGGTAGACCCATTGAAATGAATGGGGCTTAGATTAGCCATGACTAACTCATCTCCCATTCATTTCAATGTCTCTATTCAAAAGAGCACTGACATTGGGATGCAACCCAATGTACTGCACCAGGGAAATGAGTGTAAACCAAGGATTAGCAGCTTTGAGACTTTCCCTCCAACTGCTTGCATATCTCCATTCCAATCTTTTTCATGAGATGTGTCCCTTCGGTCTTCTCACCAAGTACATTAAGTATCATCCAACTCAATGCACAGAGCATTCTTCTTACAGGAAATGTCAACAACATATTCTTTTACAGAGTTCCTTTTGGCAACTATCACATTTCCTGTTCACTCACCCCGCTTTTAGAGATGAACTTTGTGTATTGCACCTTCTTTCTGTAAGTGCAAAATAGTAACAAGTAGGGATGTGCACTGGATCGGATCCGATCCACGATCCGAATCCGATCCAGGGGGAAATCGGATAAATTATCCGATTTCCGATCTCACCGCTGGATCGGCCGATCCAATCCGAACCGATCCGAAAAGGTTCTGATCCAGTTCGGATGGATAGGCGGATCGGCGGGCGCCCGCTGGCGCCCGCCAATGGAAGTGGACAGCGGGGGGGGCTTCCCTAGCGGGGAGGGGGAGGGGGGCGCGGTGCGCTTACCTTACAGGGATGTCCGCTCCCGTCCGGCGCCAGCTGCTACTGCAAGCGGGCTTTGCGGCCTGCTCCAGGGTGGCGCGCCGGGTAATGACATCACCCGGCATGCCACCCTGGAGCAGGCCGCAAAGCCCGCTCGCAGTAGCAGCTGGCGCCGGATGGGAGCGGACATCCCTGTAAGGTAAGCAGTGGCAGGGGGAAGGGGGCTTACCCCCCCTGGGGCCGTCCGCTTCCATCTGCTGGCGCCCGTGGGCGCCAGCGGTTGGAAGCAGACCGCCCCAGGGGGGGTAGGGAGCGTGGGGGAGGAGGCTTACCTGCCGGGGCCGTCCACAGTAGACGGCCCCGGGGGGAGGGAGTTAGGCCCCCCTCACCCACCCGCCACCATTTTTTCCTCATAGACTTGCATTGCAATGCAAGTCTATGGGGAAAAAAATGGCGGCCGATCCAAAAATTTCCGATTTTTGGATCGGGATCGGACTCGATCCGGTCTGGGGGGCCTCTGATTTTGGTCAATCCGATCCGTGACAAAATTGGAGGTCCCGACAAGTCACTGAGAGTGCATAGGAATCTTGAACTGTACACAATATAGTGCTCTTCCTTCTGTGTAACTTTCTAGCAATGAAAAGGTAGAGAAAAGCCATTTTATCTAGGTGAACCATCTCAATCTATGGCTGATTCATATTATCTGTGTTGTGTGTGAATCATAAAATGCAGTAGGGCCAAGAAGTTGGGCTTTTTTTAATGGATAAGTAAGAAATATGCAAATTGCTAGCTAATACTTAAACTGCCAATATATTACAATATGTTACATTACAGTATTGAGCCCTCTTCCTGTTGTTTGTCAGATCAATAAAATGTTTTCCCCTGTCGTAAATGACTTCTAATGTGTAAGTGGATTGGGGGGGGAAAACACTCTCAACTCCATTAAGCAGCCGTAGGGCCTGATCTCAACAGCCATTGAACTGAATAAGAGAGTGCCAATTGAGTTTAATGGCATTTTGGATGGTTAACTACTATGAATCTTTTAACCAGATTTGTTTTTCAGAATGATATGGGTCTAATATTTCTATTCCATTGCCATTATTAAGTAAAGATTTTTTCCCCACTTAAGAGGAGCAATTCATTCTTGTAGCACAGAATGTTATTGAAGGTTCCTGCGGAAGCACTCCGCCAATTAAACTTGGATGCTATACCAATTAAAGGCCTATAGTGCAAATGCTATTAAAGCGGCACTGTTTTTTGTTATTGTTGTTGTTGTTGTTGTTTTAAGACCATTGGGAACAAATCAATAAAGCAAATATATCTCCAGCCTGAGCAATGTTTTAGATGGAAATAATCCAACGGAGTCCAATAGATGTGGTTGAAAGAGGATGAATGGCAGTCGTGGGAAAGCCCCGTGCTGGCTGCGAAACTATGGTTGCATCATAAAACAGATGCAACGCAGATTCACAGCCACTGCAGGGCTTTCCCCATGTATAGACAGCCCCTGGACAGAATCTGAAAGAAACAAAAATGAAAAATGTAAATAACTATAAACTGATGATGACCAGATTATTTATTTGCTACCTTTATCCAAGCCAATGCCGTTGCTTTTTGAAGAGAAAAAGAGTAGGCAAACTGACTTGCTCTCCCTCACAAAAATGTGAACAGCGATTAGCTAGTTCAACAGGTCAAGGCAGTCAAGCCACCCGTGAGGATCCAAAAGAGGTCACGTGACCCTTGTGAGCTGTGGAGGCCTCAGTTACACTAAAGCGCCATTGTTCTTTCTGTTACTTCAGAATCAGATAACTAAAAATGTGGGGAATTTTGCACCAAAGAAATGCAAAATAAATTATAAAATCGCCTGTGGCAGAGGTAGAAAAAAATGGAAACCTCTTTCATGGGGGAATAAAAGCTTTCAGGAAAATAGAAGATAGATATTGGCACCATACTAGCTCCACTCCTTCCCTGGAGCTAAGGCACAGCACTGCTCCCTCCCTGCTCACACCTGCTACAAGGCTTTCAGGGAAGAAGCAGTATTATAAGCATCTGCACTGGAGACAAGATATGTCCATAATCACCTGCCAGAAATTTAATGTTTGGAAGAACCTAGGGAAGTTGCCGAACCCTGAAGAATGATAGGTAGAGATGAGCCAAATAATTTCATAGGGCATTTTTCTCAGAGAAATTCTGAGATGTTTCTTTTCTTATTCCCCTGGGAATAAGAGGCTACTTTGCAGGATTTCTTCAAATGTTCTTTACCGTGTGTGTGTGTGTGTGTGTGTGTGTGGTGGTGGTGGCTACCTTCCATTCACCAGCACCCCAGTAGATATGACACTAGATATGGGACATTGTAGAGGATGAAAAATGGGGGGCCAGGCTGCCAACTTAGTTGCTAGCATTGCCTGACAAGGGTGAGCCTAACCTTGAGAAACAATTCAAAATTTTCCCCTCCCCTGGAAAAATCTGAAATCCTCCCTCCCAATTTCTCTGCCTACAAAATGGGCAGAGAATTTTGAGAGGCCATTTGCGCATGTCTCTTGTTTTACCTCTGATTCTTTCTACTTCCTTTTGTTATATTACTGTCATAAATTGGAGTGCATTTGGAAGCAACACTGATATACAAAAGAGAAAATGTTGGAATGAAAGACAACTTGCCTAAGATCTATGCTCTGTTTTAGTATAATATAGCTTCATGTATTTTGCATCTGCCTCCCATTGTGTCCAGCAAAAATCTGAGAGAATGAAGTTAGGACAGCACTCCTCCAATAAGCACCAGGTGGCTGCTTTTGTAATTGCCCACAATGCAGGTAGAGCGAGATTATTGCCTCAGGTAGCAGGTGATGGGAGATATTCCCCTCTTGGAAGGCAGAATTGTGTGTGCCACACAGCCTAACCTGCAACTCCTAAACTTCAGGTCTGATAGAGGATATTAACTCATCACCAGTATTGAGATAAGATTCAGCCGGCAGTCCAGTCAGCATCCCTATGTGGAATGGAGGAGCAGGTGCCATCTTGTCCTTTGTTGGAGGCAGCAAAACAGTCAGGTGGATTTTGAATGGAGCATGAGAAGAAGGGGCTCATGGAAGTGGCATCAGCAGTGGTGGGCCTTTATTTGAATGCTATTGGCTGATGTCGGGTCTGTTTGCTGCTCTAGGTAGAATGGGGCAAAAGTGTCCCTATAGGAGCTAGGAATGTATGTCCCCAAATCTCGTGAAATATAACTGAGGAGATTCTAGATGGAATCACAGTTAATTCTAGGAGTCATGGTAGGTGCTCTTTGAATTGTGCTACCCTTGGTAGCTCCCAGAGGAGTTCTGCTTGTATGGTTTGGTCAGCCCTGCCCAGGGCTGAGCTTAGGAGTGGGCAATCTGGGTGGTAGCCCTAGGTGCTGAGCTGAGGAGGATGTGCCAAAGCTGTCCATGGGGAGGGGCACCAAAGGCACTCCTCTTCCAGGGCACAATTTATCTTAGGGCCAGCCCTGCTTCTGCCCATGTGACAAAGTTTTCTATTTTTTACCGAAGTGGAATGGGAGCCAGCATCTATGTTGTTGCATGAATATTCAGAACGTGAATTGGCCCTGATTTTCCTTTCTAGACGGAGATTGAAAACCTATATTCACAGAAACATTAAAATATGTTGTCAAGCTTGTCTTTAGTTGTCAAATAAAATAAGAGAAATTCTAGTTAAACAGAAATGAGAAAATTACAGAAACTGAAACATAAATGACCCCACTGAAGTTTATAAAGAGATTCTATTGACTTCATCAGGAAGTCAACTGAAATGCCAATATTTAATATATCTCAGAGGAATACACATGGATACATAAATCAAAATTCCATTGACTAAATCACAATTTATTTAAATTATCTTCCAAATACAAATGTGTCCAATCTTCCCAACTCAAAATAAACATAAACATAAAGAAATTTGTTCAATTCCCATTTGTTCCATTCTGTCAGTTTGTCCATCCTAGCAATTTCCAGAACTTTCATCACCCATTCATCTACCACAGGGTCTATAGGTTTCTTCCAATGCTGGACTATTATGATTTTGGCATGTTTACTTCTGGAACATAGTTCATTGATAAAAAAAAATGCATCATATTTTAAAGCTCCTTCCATTATCATAAGACAAACCTCCACAAATTCTGTAAATTTAGGACACGCTGAAAACACATTTGTTTCTAAACCTCTACATTTCCTACATCCAACACTTTGATTTTTATGGATCCTATTTACTCTTTGTCATGTTAAATACCATCCATAAATAACTTTAAACTGAGCCTCTTTCTACAAATCACTAACAGAAACTATTTGATAACCTTCTAGATTGCTTGTCACTTCTTCGCATGTAATAAACATACTGTAGCCAAATTTCTCTCCCAATTCTTTTTATACGATCCACTTTCTTCAAAGGTTTAATAATCTGGTATAATGATGAAAAAGTTCTCCTATCACTTTCTTCTGCTGAAATAATTCTTCCACATGGAGTCAGTTCCCGAAATTCCCTAATCCTTAACTTGTCACAATAAATGTCTAATTTGAAAATGCTGATGCCATGGTGAGCCCAGCTATTCAAATTTTCAATCAAGAAGGGAATTGAAATGCTTTTGATTGGCTTTTCCTTCCTTAATTTCCTGCACGCCGCTTTCATTATCTTTGATTCAGCATTGGTGGTGACACACTGCAGGCCCACCTGAGCATAGAGTTGGAGTAGCAAAGAATTACGGTATTAGGTGTGGCAATTAGCAACCTCACACGCAGGAATGTGACATGTGTGGCTTGAAAGGTGAGATCGGGTTCCTGGAGGTTGATGCGCATCAAGAAAAAACATATGGTCTGGGTGAGGTTGCCACCACATTGTTGTTCTCAATTTTCCAGAACTGCCAAGCATATCTGCTCTTGTTTGAGCAACTGGTCTGAAGACAAATATATGTTGCTTTTTATGTTGCTTTTAAATCCAACAGCACATTTGTCAGATTCCTGGCAAGCTTGTCAGAATATCAAAATGTATTTTTAGAAAATGGAGAAAGCATAATGTGCCAAGTGATTTCCTTCAAGGAATTCACCGCATGGGAAGATGGAAGCCATATATGAATGTTTAATTTTTTAAAATCTTTTGTAAACCACCCAGGGACCTTCAGCTATGAGGCAGTATAGAAATGTAATAAATAATATGTGGGAATTTAATGTCTAGGCAGAAAGGAAGGAGGGGGTCTAAGCTTCATACACTTCTGAAAATTTGAACGTTCAGTTCGAATTTGGTGGAAATGTATAGATGAAAGAAGTCAATAATGCTGCCTCCCCTCTTCTACATTTTGGAGGTGAGGGCTGAATTTTGGTGGTGAGATAATAGCTAGATGGTGCTCCAACCCCCATGTTCAATTCACACCCCAATTTGGCACTTCGACAAAAAGTTCAGTTCAGCTCAGACTCATTCAGAGTCCATGCGCTTCAACTTGGTACCAAAGTTGAGTTGAGATTCGGAAATCTAAGGCTTCATGTCAGAGGAGAATTCTCAAAGTTAGAGAGGGTGATTTGCTTCCCCTTCCCCTCATTGCACTGCCTTTTTTTCTGGGGGAGGCAATCTGAATGAAAATGGCATAAATCATAGCGGTATCCAAGGCAAGGAAACTGCAACGTTTCAGAAGGATAGGTGGAGGATGTTCTGCACAACCAAACACATAATTAATGAAGCTTCTTTCTGGAGCAGGTTCATTTCTGTTGCCTTCAGAGAGATGCCTGCTTCACCTTGGGAAGCCACAGAATGGACCAAAGTGGTTCAATTCTGCTTAGGCTCTGGACTTCATCTGAATCCCATGCACATCTCTAAGAGCAAAACTAACCATTGCTCCCATTGTCTCCATGGTGCTAGTAGCTGCCATCTCCCCACCCACCCCAAAAGAAACATAAGATGAGCCATGCTGGATTAGACAGAGGGTCCATCTAGTCAAGTACCCTGTTCACACGGTGGCCAACTAGCTGTCAACCAGGGACCAACAATGCAAACCATGGTGCAACTGCACCCTCCCACCCATGTTCCCCAGCAACTGGTGTACACAGGCTTACTGCCTCAGACCTGGAGGTAGCACATCACCATCAGGGCTAGTAGCCATTGATAGCCTTCTCCTCCAGGAATTGTGCTGTGGCATAATATACCATATTTCTTCAATTCTAAGACACCATCAATTGTAAGACGTACCTTAATTTCAGTACCACCAACAGAAAAAAGCTTTGATTCTAAGAAAAAAATAAAATAAAATAAAACACTAAAATATATCTAAAATTCGAAAACTGTGATTCTAAGATGCCATCAATTCTAAGACATACCCCATTTTTAGAGACATTTATATTGGGGGAAAGTGTGTCTTAGAATCAAAGAAATACGGTAGTATCATCCCATGTAAGTTTTAGGGAAGGGCATTTGGGTGACCGACGGCGGATGCTATCCCCCACCCCAGAATGCCACTTGGAACTATACTATTTCATGACATAGAATTGCCCCCTTTAACTAGAATTAGGGAGTAGCTGCAGGAACACCATTATATTTTGATCCCACTTCTAAAATTCACAAATAGCTGAAATCTCTCTGCCTTCCTCAGTCCAAGTGGGTTAGCCATTTCTGTCCAACCCTAAATATGGTGTCTGGTATAAACTGCAGCATACTGAATACATCAGTTTTCCAAAGAAAATACTTTTTTTCTCTCTCTTTCTCTTGTAGAGAGAAAAATGCAGATATGTGAGTCAGTCCTGGTAATATTTCAGATACCAAAGGCCTAATCAATATTGCAGACTGATATTGGTTTTATACCTGTTTGACAGCTCCCCACAAAAAATAGCAAAAAGGCAGGAGGCATGGTACAAAAGTCACATTGCGGGACATGATCTAATTTCAGAAATGTAACAACAAAGCATCGTGTGACATTGTAAAGACTAACAAGTGTATTATGGTGTAAGCTTTTGTGAACTAAAGTCCATGAAAGGTTGAAAACTAGAAAATGTAGGTTCAGAATTAAAACAGAAAGTTTTCTTTCATGACTTATTGAGGAACTTGCTCATCTACCCCCACTTCCAGTGATGTGAAACAACCCCATGTTATTTTAAGAGAGTGTGCAGTGGGGAAGGTCTTGTCCAATGACCCCCAAAGCTGGCATTGGCTGGTTTCACACAACATGACAACTCATAGTCAAGGGTGAGTGTGGGTTGTTGTTGAACCATCGGTTATTGTTCAAACATGAGCTGTTGTGTTGTGTGAACCCAGCCACACTATCAGTCATAGTTTGTTAATAATAAACAACTCATAAAGAAAACCCATGTTTTGTTGTTGGGTTGTAAACTGTGGGTTGTTTGTGGTTAACAAACCATGATTTAGCAACAAACCACAGTTCAACGATAACCCACATTCAAGCCATACTCAACCTTGAGTGTTGGTTGTTGTATTGTGAACCCAGCCATTGAGTTTAAGTCTGTGGTGTTGACATGCCCCAAAGAAAGCAAGCTATGGCTTTGGGGACCCAGTGTAAATGTGTAACATGAATCCTCTCCTATACATATATTGTACATACAATTCCACCGTATGTCTGCAATTCCTCCCTTCATACACAAATACATAAGGCATTTTATTAGAGAGAAAGGCCGCTTGAACTAAATAGGACTTGCTTCTGAGTAGACTTAGAGAACTATGCATTGTGAGTTCTGCACTACTGCATTAATGGAGAAAACAATGGTTTCACCCTTAAAGGCAGCCAAGAAATAGTTAAAAGTGAACAGGAATGCCCCTTTAGTTAATGTGAGTCGACCCAAATAAAAAGTTCAGCTATTATGAACCTCAAACATCTATTGCTTATAAAATGACACTTGCATAGCTAATCATTTGAAACTTCACATCCACAATCTACCTGTTGAGGTCTACAATAGTACAAAATTTTAAATCAATCTGATACAAACTCCCACAGATACAACAAGTTAATATGTTATGAAAAATTAACACATTTGTACGTTTCAATCAAGCTGTGGTATGGCGTATTATATATTTCTTTCAAATTCTGGGGCAAACTACTGATTTACTTTATTCAGGTTTGTCAAGGAGATATGCCTTTCATTGGTTTTGTGAAATTCTGGGCATCATTTTAAAAGTTATCAGGGTTGTTTCTGCTCCGTGAAAGCCTATGGCAGCAATCACTTGCAAAGTTATGTTGGGCATGCTCAGTTTCACTCTGAAGCTAGAATATTGCCAGTACTCCAGTGTTTTGAATTCCTCTGTTCCTGTCAGAATTCTGATAGTGGCAGGAGGGGAAGCAAGGAAATGTCAACTGAGATAAGAGTGAGATAATTTTTGAGGGCTGAAGAAATCACTCTCCCTGATTGACAGATCACTGATGAAGAAACTGAAGAAAAGCTATGCTGGAATTCTGTGCAGACTTACTCAGAAGTAAGCTATTCTGAATGTCCTGGGACATACCTATTCATTTGTACACATCTTTTCAATTTATGACTTGTTTGTGTTTTGTGTTTTGTTTTTTAGTTTTTGTTTTTGTTTTCAAAAGAGTGTAATAATAAATTTCCTTTTTAAATGCCAGGGAATTTCAACGATCAAGAAACCTGCCAGGTTAAGACCAGAGTTAAGAATATCTCATCTTGGCTCAAGCTCCGCAAAGCCAGGAAATTGGAAGCTTAGGTTGATGGCTTAACAGATCAGTAATTATATTGTGCTTACTTATTAGGGATGGGCAAAATCCCTTCTTCTCGCACTGTGTGCTGTTCACTGGACCCCCACCGGCTGCCCAACCCTGTTCACCAGGTGAGGCGAGCTGCTGGGCAGGCCACAGATGCCCAGCGAGTGATGAGTGGTGTCTCGAAGCTATGCTGAGCTGCCATTTTGTGCAGAATGGTGGCTTGGCCTTTTCCATAAATTGACATTTTGCATAAATGAGAGCCATAAAGAGGACCACTTACCCAAAATTACAGGCATAAATCATCTAAGTAGACTGTTTATGCCTGCAATTTTGTATAAGTGGATCTTTTTATGACCGCCATTTATACAAAATGGCAATTATGGAAAAATCCAAGCCACCATTCTGTGCAAAATGGTGGCTCTGTGGAACACCAAGGACCACTGTGCTTGCCTGACTCGGCGCATGTCAAGTCTGAGGGGGCAAGCTGGCAGGGACCTGCTAAGCTTGAGCCCCCAACCAGATGCTCACAACGTCCTTATTGCTTACAAGAAACAAAAAGAGATAGGTCAACTCACAAAAGAATTCCTCTAGCAGTACAATAAGGCTCAGGTGCTTCATAAGGTAATACAGGACCAAGACAATATGGTCGTAGTCACTCCATTCTGCCATCTGCATTTGGGTCCAAAAGACAAAGTGTGAGTGCATGGAGGATAAGTTGTAAGCAAGCATAATGTGTGATAGTGCACAACATCATTACTGATCACAAGCACACCTGTTAAGCTTCCAATTTCTTGGCTTTGTGGAGCTTAAGCCAACATGAGGACCAGACCTTAACACTGGTCCTAACTGACCAGGTTTTTGAGCACTGCATTTTAGATAGATGAGAGAGAGAGAGAGAGAGAGAGAGAGAGAGAGAGAGAGAGAGAGAGAGATTACCTCATCCAACAGAATAATAACGAGGAAGTTTCATTTTCTGGTGAAAAATAGAATCATGTCAACAGTTAAAAGGAAAGACTGAAATGTTTCAAACTGTATGGGAGGGGGCGTATTAACGGCAGATAAATTTAAAATGCCAAAAATGATTGATAAGTGTTCATATCACCTTTGCAGATGTTTCCACCAATTTAACAATACTACTGCATTTCACCAGAATACTTGGAACTGGGAAATAACCTCAGTCATGTTCTCAATTACCTACCATAAGTGAAAAACTCCTAATTTAAATTACCAGCAATTACCTCCCATTACGGAAACCTTCATTCAAGATACATCAAAACAAGCTTCTTTTTTCCCTCTTTTTTTTTTACTGAATTAGCAACAAGACCAGCTCCATCGTAGTATAAATAGAACTCAGTGGGGTTGATTTTTTTAAAAAAATGCCAACCTCCAACAGTGACAGACATATTGACAAATGCAGTAAATAAGCCACGGTGGGCTGCAGGGATCTTGCAAGCCAGGTCAATGAGTCACACTCCCTGGAGGCTTTTGCCCTACAGAAGGTGGCATTAAATCTCCCAGAAATGTTGAAGAAGATCTGTCTCCCTTAACCCTCCCTAAGTGGCTTTCATTTTGGTGAAAGCCAGAGGCCGCGCAGAAGAGATGGGAGAGGGCTGGATCCGGATCCGCGCGGAAGAGACGGGAGAGGGCCGGATCCGGAAGTGATGTAATCGACCCTCTCCTGCCTCTTCCACGTGGCCTCTGGCCTCACGAGCCTGGCAGCGGCTGCGAAGGACCTGGCGGTGGTGGAGGACCTGGCAGTGGAGGACCTGGTGGCAGTGGCGACGGAGGAGCGGCAGAGGAGCCCGGGAAGTGGCCGCCCCAGCAGGTAAGTGCAGGCTTCGCGGCCTGTCCCTCAGTAGAGCGTGCGCTACTGAGGGACAGGCCACGAAGACTGTTTCTCAGTAGATTCAAGCACCGGAGGGAAGCGGACACCCCTGCACGTTAGGAGCGCGAGGCGCGAGGGGGGGCACTTACCTGCTAGGGCGGCCGCTTCCCGGGCTCCTCCTCCGCCACCACCACCGGGTCTACCGCCACTCGGCACCGCTCGCTGCCACTGCCACGTGACCCCCCGCCACCCCGGTTTTCCCCTGCCGCCCCCCGGTTGGCCCGGATCGGCCTAGTTTCCCGGTTAGGACCGGGAAACCCCGGGAGATCTGGTCACCCTACGCATTATCTAAGGCTGCAGACTTATCCATGCTTACTTTGAAATAAGCTCTGCTGACGACAGAAGGCCTTACTGCCAAGTAAAGATGCATAGGATTAGATTACAAATTTAAGTCCTCATTGAAATACCACCCCCAGGTTGGACCTCTCTTGCAGCAAACTGAACATAATTCTCTACCCTCATTAAAATGATAGGCTGATCAAACTCTTCACTGTAGCTGAACCTCTTTGTTTAAAGCACTTTTAACTTGCTCTCCACCAAAGAATGGCCCCCAGACTCCAGTGGGCCCTCAGTATATTGCTGTCCATGGACCCTTGCTGGCACTCCCCACTGCTGCCTCCTCTCACCATCAAAGCTTCCCATCAGCTCACCCAAAAGCAAAGCCCCCCAACCCCTGCTGAAGTCCCTACCCACCTACTGGGCCCACCCCCAATGCCATGTCTAATTGGTTCAGATCATTGCAACTCAAAATGTAAGTAAACATCTCTTATCAAATGGGGCACCACAGGGCTTGCAGGATCATCCAGAACACCCTTCTGCTTTAAGGGCTGGCCAGGAGGACAAGGAGGAAGGTGGCAATAACTGTGGCAGGTTCAGGGCCAGGAATGGCTCTGCTAAGACTCTGGGCCTTGGCAGCTGCCCGCCCATGCTGACCCCTGTAGAGCAGCTTACAAGATCAATAATAAAATAGTTCCTGCCTTCAGGCTTACAATCTAAAAGACATGGCAGACAAGAAATGAGCAGACTGCACAGTGCTGTGCTAAATCACAGGCCTTATGTCAGGCCTGTGATTAGCTTTATCAATAATCCAGACCTTGGGCTCATCTACACCTAAGGGTGTAGTAGGAGGGAGGGGGGAAGATTGTGGACTTACTTGCTTCTGCGATCCTCCCCCAGCATCTATACATTTGCATGACATCATGGGAGGAAAGAGGGACATCGCGGACACCATTTTTTTTAAAAAAAATTACTGAACAGGGGCCAGTCGTGCAATTGCGACACTTCAAAAGCGATTTTTTAAAAAAATACCCAGCAATATTGGAGCCCAACCACCACCACCTCCACCGCCATCACAAGGATGGCAAAAATGCTGCCCCCCACCCCCAGAGGGCATGAAGCCTGGTCCCAGTACTCGCAGGGAAGAAGGGACGACCCGGGAGCGGCAGTCACGCTGGTCGTGCTCCTCAGGATGGTCCCGGGACCGTGGAAAAAACTGGGAAATCTGTGTTCCCAAATATCCTGGGGAAAGTCCCTGGTCATCCCTGCGGGATCTCCTGTGCATCATTTAGACACACAGGGACGATCTCAAGACAATCCCAGGAAAAATGGCTGGTTTAGACATGGCCCTGGTCAGGATAGATTTAATCTCCATCATCAGGGGGAAAAAATCAAGTACAGAAACAAGTATAGATGTTTTCAACTTCTCCATGACCTATCTGCAAACCACTTGAATAGGCTTTGGAGACTACATTCTCAGAAACTAGAGAAATGTCCTTTGCTCTCTGAAGTTGGCTGCTGCCAACACTCACATTCAAATGAATAAAGGAACAAAATATCAGGGTACCTGAAGGATGTTAATACTGACTTATTCTAGTAGACAATTCACTGTTTCTTGAATGCAATACTAATTATATTTTACAAAGGCTTTGGGGCCCCGAGAGCGGACTTCCTAATATAAAGAATTTGAAGGCCCACAGTGAACTTTATAAAGGTCACACCGAAAGAAATAATAAACCAGATCTGCTTCAAAAGACTCCATCTAACCAAGCACATTTGTATTAATTAATTAAAACATGGTGTATTCATTAATAATTTGAATTGTTTACCAATGAAGTCATTAATTATAGAAATAATACTGGGTTTATGAACTCTCAGAAGTTAAAATCTGTGTGTTCCTTTTTTCAGTTAATCAAAGAAAGGGAACCGGGCTTCTAAACATTACAAAAATCCTTACAAATGGGTATTATGGTTACATGGAGAATATCAAATAGCAGTTAGTAGCTGTGGTTAACAATTGGTGATCACTTTTAAGTTACAATATAAAGTGCTTGTAGTGTCACAATTTCTACTAATAGGCCTCACAGTACTTTTTGCAGAACCAAAAGGTGGAATAAAACTGGTAAAATAAATAAATAAATAAATAAATAAATAAATAAATAAATAAATAAATCTGCCTGAACAGATGACAATTTTCATGAGATGATTTCATAAAATTTGTTTGGGTGAAGCCTATGTGATGACTTTGGACAATCAGAACGAAATCTCTCCATCATCCCCATCTCAAATGTCATGAGGTGATTCAGCTGGAATTTCTCCATGAAATTCATGCACCAGCTAACACTATTGCCATTGCACTAGAGTAGTTTGCACTAGCGTTATATAATTGACAGTAGCGGTTGCACCGTCTTGGCTACTGCCCATTAGCTCTGGGTTGAATCATGGATGTTAAATGCATTCTCTTTAAAAATTAAACAACTGAAACTGTGGTGCGTTATTTCTTTGTAACTCCCACCACATTTTGACTCTTGAAGGGAATTCTTCAACATATACTCCTGTTTCATTGAATTTACAGAAGACACGTGATTTTCAAATATTTTTGCTTTCAAAACATTTTCCTGCATAAGGGCTAGATGCTACACTGCATTCAAAAACCACCAGTGAGTTCATTTTTCAGTTATGATGTTGTGGGCTTGAATACTTACTGTTCCCCAGTCCTGAGCAAATCACACTTTGGAGCTGGTTCAAAGAATTCTTCTGTTTGTAAAATGCTAGTTTGATAAAAGGAAGTCAACACTGTACAGAATGCAATGGGACTGCTATAAATTAGACCCAATTCTGCCTGTTAGATTTTTTTGTTTTTCTATTTTGTAAATCCTGCCTGGCATTGATCTGGCCTAGAGCTCATTATTCCATGTCCTGCACTCTGGGATGACCAAGAGTGTGACAACCTTTCAAGTACTTGAAGAGTTCTCTTCTCAACGATAAACAGTTCTTTCAGTTTCTCCTCATAGGGCTTTGTTTCCAGACAAAGCTATCGGTATATGCTGGAGTGACAGGTTTCACCAGGTGCTGCCCATATGTAGTCATTTTTGTGACAATTCATATATGTTAAAATCACGAGCTGAAACTCTCAAATGATTGATATAGGAAGGGGAAGGTCACAGTTCAGGCAGTGCTTATGTGATATGGCTGATGATTGAGAAGAGAAAAAGTGTAGTAGGTGATGAGAAAGGGAGGGAAAGTAGCTATATTCTCAGTTTTTCTTCATCAGTGTAACAATGGTTACCAATTTGGATGGCTTTAAAAGGGGGTTGGATAAATTCCTGGAGCAGAAGGCTATCAATGGCTACTAGTCCTGATAGCTATGTGCTACCTCCAGTAGGAGAGGCAGTAAGCCTGTGTAAACCAGTTGCTGGGGAATATGGGTAGGAGGGTACTGTTGCACCTGCATCCTGCTTGTGAGATTCCGATGGGCAACTAGTTGGCCAATGCATGAACAGAATGCTGGACTTTTGGTCTCATCCAGCATGGCTCTTCTTATGTTCTTATCTTTGGCCAGCTTCACTTTGAAAAGCCAGAGGGTTTGTGAGCACTTGCTTCAGGCCCAAATGTCAGACATTCTGGTGTATTCTCCACTTCCCAAGTGGAAAATATATTTCAAGAGACAGCCAGCAAACACACAAAGCACCACTGTATTTCGTTCCTCGGGAGACTGAGTCAATTGCCTTATCATTTATTTTAGTCATTCACTTCAGCGCATAGGCAGCATTTACTATGGGCACAGGTGTGAGAAAATTAATCATTCAAATGGTACAAGCTGCTTTTGCTATCTAGAAGTGGAAAAAAATGTGGAGGAATGAAAGAGGGAATGTCACAAGTAGAAGGAAGATGTACTGGCAGCTTACTGGGAAGAGAACTCAGGAGCAATCCAACTTTTACTGCATATACCAGGGCATCAAATCTCTTTCAGCCTGGGGGATGAATTCAATATGAGAGAAGTTCTCAGGGCTGCATTCCTGTCATGGGTCGGACTGAAGGACAAAGGGTTCGGGCTAAAATACAAAACTATACCAGCATATTTTGGCTTAAAACTTTTACTCCTAAACCTTAGGAGAGGCATTTCAACCTCATTACTGTCTTCCCCATTATGGTGAGATGTGCTGTATTTCTATTTTTTAAAAAAATTAATCCCCAAGAAACGATATGGCACAGACTAAAAATTGGAAAGTGAAACCTACTTCAATATCTACACCTACAAAGTGCTTGTTAGCATAGTAACACAAGCATTCATTCATACTTTTGGTTGTTTCCTGATCTATTACTTCCCTTTTGGTGTTTCTGTCTATGCTCCTAAATGTCTCACAGAAGCTTTCATGCCACATGTGACCTTGATTTCCCCCCTCAATCCATTTGGGTGATATATTCAGCAGCCTGTATGAAAGGCTAGGGTTTGTTCCTGGGGTAGGAAATTTCCATTGGAGTAAATTTCTCTTCCCCCTTTCCATACAAAGTTGAAAGATGAATTGTAAGGCACAAATCCTGCAAAAGAACCAATGCAGTGAAAAGTGACTACATTTGCGTCTGAAGTATATTTAACTGAGGAAGAAAAATCTCTTTGATTATCATCACCAAAAAGCTAGTGTTTACATCTCAACTTAACCTTTTTTTGATACTCTTTGTCAGCTATTGCCCCTGGACCATGGTCAGTTCCTTACTCCAGTCCACAATGGCCTTAGCAGGATAATTGCAGGATAATTGCCATAGGAAGATTGTTCTATAAGACGTGTCGTTAAAGATGAGGATATGTAAAAATGTAGAAAAAAAAGATATACACAGACTTAATTTATTGTCAAACCAATAAATCAATCATAATGGAAGAATTTAAAATATTCAATATTGGTTACTCTTAGTGATACAGCAATTTTAGAAAAAATCAACAACGCATTTTATTGTAAATGAATATATACTACATATACTGAGTTCGGTTTAGAAAACCGAACTCAGTATATGTAGTATATTTTGAGTAGGAAGGAACAAAGAAACCAAATTTGCATTAATAACAAGGCCTTGTGGCGCCTTAAAGTCTAACAAATTTATTATGGCATACAGTTCTGTGGTCTACAGTCCAATTCATCACATTTCATCAACTGTGATGAAATCAACTGTGGTCCATGCTATGACCATACTTTTTAAACTTTAAGGTGCCTTAAGTAGGCTGACCATATGAATAGGAGGACAGGGCTCATGTAACTTTAACAGTTGTAGAGAAAAGGGAATTTCAGCCAGTGTCATTTGTATGCAATTAGTTCCTGGTGAAATTCCCTCTACATCACAACAGTTAAAGTTGCAGGCACTATACTGTGGGTAGGGCAGGTGGGCAGGTGAGCGGCGGGTGGTGGGTGGCGGGCGAGCAAACGACAGGCAGCATGGGCAGGTGAGCGGTGGGCAGTGCAGGTGGGCAGCGGGCAGCTGACCAGTGGGCAGCTTGAGGTGGGGGCTCAAATTGTGGGCTCAAAGGAGTGGTTTTCTGCAGTTATTGTGTGGATCAGACCACCCCCTTGCTTTGCACACAGAACCTTGGTCTTATTACCAGCTAATTTGCTTCACTTTGCTTTTAAAAAAATGGGTTTCTGCAGGAGCAAACAAATGTAGATTCAAAGGATACAGAGTTTTGTGTTTTGGATGTTCAGACTCCCCCTCTGCAGAGTGAATGACCTATTGCAGGTATATTATTGGAGGACAAACCACTCCCTCCTTAAATTATATATGGTTTATAGTATTATAATGATGCTCATGCTTTGTCAAATGTTGCAATGAAGGTAGATTTTAAAGAAGGTCAGGTTTAATTTGCTATGGTCCCAAATCTGGATCAGTGTCTCCATGCCTGCAATTTGTATTGCCAAAATAGGATTGATCAAAAATATTCTATTTAGGGGCAGTGTGTGTGTGAGTGTGTGTGCACATATCTAGTCTACATAATTTACATTTCTCCTTTTCTTATGAAGCATATTTGCATTATAAGATGCTTTTAAAAACAAGTCTGCAGATTTGTTTGCTGCTTTGCTGTCAGTAAAAGTAATAATCCTCACAATAGATTGCTGTGGAAATTATGATATCACAAAGACAAGATTATGTGGGCAGTAGGAGTTGATGAGCTCTTGTTTCCATGAAAATGCCTTTAAAAATAAAGGATACAGAAGCCACAGTGGGCCGCAAACTGTGGTGGGTGTATAGTCCTCCTAGACCGGAGGGGTTTGCACTTGCTAGAGAAAGGTGAATAAATGTTACGAGAAGCATAGGGAGCTCTTCTTCTTTTGTGTTCAGAAACTCAATTGGACTTACTTCTGAGTAGGATTATGCTATGCTGTCTAGTCATTCATACAAAGTTAACTAGAATTAACCTGAAATTCACATTGACTATCCATTTAATATTGCTAGTATATTAAATGTCTGAGTTGTAGATTGTGGTGTAGTGGCTAGAGTGTCAGACTGAGAGTCGGGAGATCTGGGTTTTAGTCCCCACTTGGCCATGGAAGTTCACTGGGTGACTTTGTGCCAGTCACAGACTCTCAGCCCAGCCTACCTCACAGGGTTGTTGTTTTGAGAATAAAATGGAGAGGAGGATTATGTACGCTGCCTTGGGTTCCTTGCAGGAGAAATGGCAGGATATAAATGGAATAAATTTAAAAAATGTAAACTCTGTAATCTTGTAACTTGTAGTCAGATGTTTTGATAGTGGTATAGTAACAGGGTTTGGTAGAAACTCACCACTGAGGCCATACGGTGGGTGCTTATCACCAGTTCTCCTAATAGCGTACACTCAAAATCTGCAGAATGCTATGCCTAGAGCAAGACTTTTAATAGAAATTGACTTGTGAAAAACTAGTTTGTATTACATCTTAAGTGTGATAATGTTTTAAAGAGAGCTGCTCTTTCTTGCTTAATATTAAATCTCACAAATAGGCATGAGAAAAGATTGCTACAGTGACCCAATCATTCTTTCTCTCTTCTATCTACACCCTTACCTGGGAATAAGTCTTATTAAACTCAGTGAGGCTTGCTTCTGGTTAGGGAAAAATCCTATGCATGCTGGCTGTGGAATGCTGGGAGTTGTAGGACTTTTATTCTGGCTAGAGGATTGCACCTTTTGGCCCCCTTTCTAATCTGTCTTTACCGCATATTTTCCATTTTCTGTTTTGTCTAGCACTGGTGTACCCCCCTCCTAACCACAGTATTCTTTAGCTATTTTTCCCCTAATCTACAACCTGTTTTCTTTAGAAAAATGGAAAATAATAGATTTTCTTTTCTATTGATCTTGTATGAGGACAGCAAAAAGAACTACCATAAAGAAATTTGTATAGCAACTAAAAATACATATTAATTTCAGATACATTGAATGTCTCAAGTGTTCTTTATTTCAGTGATTTTAACATTAACATATTTGGTAGAACAGGTTTAACTTAATAGTGAGGTGTAGAATTAACATGTGACCCAGGCCACGCCCTCTTTGGGCCAGTCACATCAAGATGGGCCCACCTTGGGGGTTGGGCATGTTGGGGTGGGCACGCCTCCTTGAGGGCCGGCCATGTTGTCCCCCTTTTTGGTTTCCAAAATGTGGTCACCCTACTAGAGTGACCATATACAAAAGAAGGCAGGGCTCCTGCAGCTTTAACTGTTGTGATGAAGAGGGAATTTCACCAGGAACTAATTGCATACAAATGACGCTGGCTGAAATTCCCTTTTCTCTACAACTGTTAAAGTTATATGAGCCCTGTCCTCCTTTTCAGATGGTCAGCCTACTTTAACAGTTGTAGAGAAAAGGGAATTTCAGCCAGTGTCATTTGTATGCAATTAGTTCCTGGTGATATTCCCTCTTCGTCACAACAGTTAAACTTGCAGGCACTATACTAGAGTGACCATATACAAAAGAAGCCAGGGCCTCTGCAACTTTAACTGCTATGATGAAGAGGGAATTTCACCAGGAACTAATTGCATACAAATGACACTGGCTGAAAACCAGGAACTAATTGCATACAAATGACACTGGCTGAAATTCCCTTTTCTCTACAACTGCTAAAGTTACAGGAGCCCTGTCCTCCTTTTCATATGGTCAGCCTACCTCTGAAGAAACCCCTTTTTTCAGTTATTGCCTAGTGCTGAACCTTCCTTGTTTTGTTTGCCTGTTTATTTATTTGTGCAATTGGTAACCTGCCCTTTCCCAGGGTGGATTTACAATAAAAATAGGAATACAATACTAGGGCAGAAAATAATAAAATATATACACTAATACAAGGTAAATGTTGGTGTGATGAGTATATATTCTGTCTGATTACTATTCTAAGTGTACAGAGGTACTTTTGCTTGGGGGCATCACAAATAAAACAGAAATCGAACCCTGCAAATCTATATTTGCAATTTATTTATTTTTACAGGATGCCTGTAATATAGGTTCTGTAGGCATCGTACAATTACTTTAAAATAGGATAATACAAGAAATACAAGAAATAAGATCTGAAATGCAACATCTCCTCAATTTGGTTCTGAAACTTCAGAATGTTTGCAAAAGAATGGGATGTTATTCACAGTACAGCATTCAACTCCCCATGCTTTTCATAAAAGTGGTAAAAGTTTGGGCTGTTGTATTTGACTGGATGTGCAAAACAGCTCACATGATAGAATGCTCCCCCTCCCAAAACAACAACAACAACACAGAAAACATATTATGTCATGCAGAAAACTAACATGTCAGGGAGAAGACACTCCCCCGCCCACAAATTTAGTTTTCTACATGAACAGGATTTTTTTTTAATGGTTGAGCATTGAATCATGTGAACCCCTCTCACATTCTTAAGTGGTAGATGGGATAAACACCATAGTGAGAATTAACCCTTAAAGTGCAATCCTATGCATGTTTAGACAGAAAAAGGGGGAACCTACAACTCCCAGCATTCCCCAGTCAGCCATTATATTAAATGCTGGCTGGGGAATGCTGGGAGTTGTAGAATTTTTTTCTGCCTAAACATAATAATAATAATAATAATAATAATAATAATAATATTTATTTGTAGCCCGCCTCTCCCTCCGGATCGAGGCGGGGAACAACAACAATATAAAACATAAAAATCACAACAGTTAAAAAAATTTAAAAACAAGAGAAAAATACAACATTAAAAACATCTTAAAATTCATCTGGATAGGCCTGTCGGAAGAGGACAGTCTTCATGACTCTCTTAAATTCATGAAGACTGTCAATTTGTCTAACCTCCTCCGACAGACCATTCCATAGAATTGTGCAGTTAATGTATAGGGTTGCAGCACTGCACCTAAAAGACAAGGCTGGACAACATTTTTATTCCTTAGATAATGCTGCAGGTAACCTGTTGGGGCTACATGGGCAGGCTGAAGCAGGGGATGATTGGGGCTGTAGCTGGTGGTAAGAGATCCAGGGTACTCCCACTCACCACCCCCATCACCACCACCACCACCCCACACACACTTACTTCCTCTGCATGAATGCACAGTTTTAAGTCTTCTCTCCTAGGCTGCCCAGGTGTCCAGTTTTATAGTGGACAGTCCCCTATTTGAAAGCATCCTCTATTTGAAGGGCAGACCTGCCTAAGTTTAAAGGTAAAGAACCATCAGAAGGGAAAAGCACTGGAGGGCCTTGAAGCTGCCCATCCCCAGTCAGCACCTGTCCTGGACAGTGGAACTGAGGAGACACACAACTCACCTGGACTGAGTCTTCCCTGCTATGGTGAAATGTACTGTATTTCTATTGAAATTGGAGCAATTAATTCTAAAATTGCCTCTATACATATAACTTCAGCACATACACATTTTATGCAAATGTCTGCCCTCTTTTGTCCTTTTTGTGTGTGTATGATGCATTTGTGGCCAGAGCCAAATTCTTTTTGTTCTTCACACAGCACATTGTTATACTATGGAATGCACTGCCAAACGATGTAGTGATAGCCACCAATTTGGATGGCTTTAAAATGGGGTTGGATAAATTCCTGGAGTAGAAGACTGTCAATGGCTACTAGTCCTGATGGTTATGTGCTACCTCTAGTATCCGAGGCAGTAAGCCTGTGTGTACCAGTTGCTGGAGAACATAATAGGAGGGTGCCGTTGCGCTCATGTCCTGCTTTGTTGATCCCTGGTCGACAGCTGGTTGGCCTCTGTGTGAACAGAGTGCTGGACAAGATGGACCCTTAGTCTGATCCAGCAGGGCTCTTCTTATGTTCTTATATTGTAAGGGAGGACAGGGACTTTGAAGTTGCCCATCAATAGTTAGCACTTGGGTAGCAGACTGAGCAGGCACACTGGTGTCCATGTTCCCCAGTGTGGTGAGATGGCTTACATTTATATTGAATTTATAGTAATTAATTCTAAGTGTGGATAGATACATATAAATTACCATATGCACATATTATGCAAATCTGGGTTCTCTTTCATACTCTTTTTTGGTTATGCATTTCCTCTTTGGGGGAAATGCATAAATGGGCATCCTAGGTACTGCCAGGAAGAAGCCCCACTCCTTAATAGCCATCTGCCTCACTTTAAATGTGAGGATGCTCCAATAAGAGACTCCAAAGATCGTTTCAGCTGCTAGGTAGACTTATGTGAGAAGAGATGTTCCTTTAAATGCCCAAGTCCAAATTTGGGACATGGGAGAAGTATCTGAGGAATCTTGAAAGAAACAAGACCAAAAATAAATTATCAGTGGTCTCTCTCAGGATGCTTCTACACATCTGTAATACATTCATAGATTTGTATAAAGAGTAATTAAAAGAAGGATAAAAATGATTTTACAGTATTTGGTCCCATGATGGCTTGATTGATAATTACGAAGATCAATCAGCTTTTAGTGGGAGGTTTATTTTGTCATTATCTATTGAGAGATGGGAAATTAGCACGCAGTAGAGGAATATCTATAACAGATATTCCAGAAATCATATTCCACCCAAGGACATAGTTGCAAAGATTGTTACTATGGAATATCTAGATAAAAGAGATCCAGATAAAAGAAGTTCCACCGCAGATGTTTCTGGGGATCTCCAAGGGCAAAAACAGACATTACTTTAAATCCTTCTCTAGCAGCTATGCCTTTTCTCATTATTATTATTTTCGAGTAGATCAGGACCTTAGGATGAAGAGTAAGTAGGGGTTTTTAAGATCCTTACCTTAAAGAGACTGAAGTCTCTGCACCTACTCTAGAGTAAGAATGGGGGGAGCCATAGCTAGATGCAGATTTAAAATAATGTCTCTCTCATTTGGCCCTAATTTTGCATTAAGGCAATCACTAAACATCTTTACTTGGTTATTTGTTATATTTATATCACATATTTCTTCCACCATGGAGCTCAAGGTGTCTACATGTGGTTCCCAGATGGTCTCCTCTCCAAGCACTGACCAGACCACTGACCAGCAAGGCGGCAGTCTCAGACCATGCTCTGGGACTTTACTTTTTTGGTGTCAGCCTGTAAAGAGACACTAACAATAGTTTCACAGTGATACACTGCTGCTCATTGATTCTCCCTTGTTTTTGTTTCCAAACCCATTTGGAAAAAGATAAGCAAATACACAGAAATGGAAACCATGTGGCATTTCTTTTATGACTTTAACTTCCAATTTTCTCTCTCATAAACTGTAGACACTGTAACCTACAGTGAATGACTGCTATACAGTCCATGGCTGTATGTTTCAGCTTTTATGCATGCACCCAGCCTCCACTTTATAAATACTCAGCAGCCTTGCTTTTATTTTTATTTTTCAAAGTAATGCAGATTTGTAAAATCCAGAACAAACCCTGTATGCATTGGCTCATTTGAAGTCCAGGAACAATAGCTTTTTATTATGCAAACTATCTCATTTGTGAAATAAGGAACTAATCTACTGCTCAGTGTCCTTTATATATACACGTAAAGGGAGGTAGAAATGCATAAATATTTAAGATGGCAACAGGATGTGCTTAGGATTTCTAACTTACAATACAAACAAAGTTAACTCCCTACACAATCCAAGACACAGACAAATAAGGGCGTTATTTGTGTTTTATTGGTATTTTAATGATATATTGATTTTAAGTGTTTTAATCAGTTTTGTGTTTTGTGTTTGGTGCTGTTTCCCGCCTCGATCCGTTGGGAGAGGCGGGTAATAAATACATATATTATTATTATTATTATTATTATTAACTTCACGTTAGTTTCTCAAACTTTTTAGAGCCCCCCACCCTTCGAAACTTGTTCTGCCTTCCCAGCACGCATCCCACCTTAATTTACTCATCTCTTAGGATAACAAATACACAGATTATATATGTATGTAACTCATTGCTGCATGCCAGAATGAATATAAGTCATTGTTTCTTTCAGTCTGGTTCTAAATCCAACTTCTCTGAGGAAGAAGACACCAAGGAAAAGAAGTATTGTAACAGACAGTGGTGTTACAAATATACCTTCCCATGCATTCTTGTATTTCCCCAGGGAGACACTGGCTATTCAGTCCCGCCCAACTTCAAAGGTTTGAAGCCATGGAGGGAGGGAGTAAAATACTCCTCTTAACTAGTGGGAAGGAGGGGGGGAACTGAACATTTGTAGAGAAGGGGGACATTCAGATGGGATTGTGGTTCCTCCTACTTACAGCAGGATGCAAAATACCAAGAATATGTGCATACTTTAGCTTAAAGCTCTTACTGCCAATAATTAAGCCCTAGGGGAGGCATTTCAATCTTCTAGAATGGGAGGGAAATGGCCCAGTAGCTGGACAACTATTAGTGTTTGGGGAAAAGGAAACCCGCATGGCTTTCGGGTAGCCCTGGAGGGTCAGATTTGGACCCCTTGTCTGAAGTGCTGCAGCCTGAGTTTGGTTAAAATTAAAGAGACCTAAGAAGGAAAACCAGATGCCTTGAAGGCAGGATCTATGCTACTGCTTTATTATTATTATTATTATTATTATTATTAATTATTTTATTTATTATTTATTACATTTGTATACCGCCCCATAGCCAAAGGTCTCTGGGTGGTTTACATAAGATTAAAACATTTAAAAACAATATACAAAAATTAAAACTGCAAAAACATACAATATGCACATACATTTAAAATCACTATAATAAATTAAAGCTATAAACCTAAAATCAAAACCAGACCGAGGCTCATCAGATATTGCTAAATGCCTGAGAGAAGAGGAAAGTATCTAACACCCATCTTACCTTCCGGTCGCCCTGCTACCCCGGGGATCTTGGGGAACGATCCAGGCCACCCACAGAACCTTTCCTTGCTCCTATGCAATGCCAGGTCAGTTAAAAACAAAACAAACATAATCTATGACCTCCTCACAAAAGAGGAGGCCGACCTGGCATGCTTCACAGAGACCTGGCTGGGAGATGACAGTGGCCCGACATGGGCTCAGGCTCTCCCAGCTGGGTACTGTGTTAGTGAGCAGGTGAGGGAAAGTGGGCGGGGGGGCAGAGTAGCTGTGGTCTACAAAAACCATCTTAACCTGACCAGACATCCTGTTCGGGAATTGAATCATATTGAATGTGTGTACCTGAGTCTGAAGGCCAGGGATAGACTAGGGATTCTGTTAGTGTACCGGCCACCCCGCTGCCTATCAGACTCCCTGGCCGAGCTCACGGAACTGGTCTTGGAACTGGTGTTGGATTCGCCCAGGCTTTTGGTCCTGGGCGATTTCAACATCCCATTCTGGACCGGTTTGTCAGGTGGAGCTCGGGAGTTCATAGTATCCATGACAAACATGGGCCTATCCCAATTGGTCTCTGGACCCACACATTCAGCAGGTCACACTCTCGATGCTGTTTTCAGTTCCGAACAGATGGATCTGTGGGCGGAGGTATTGAATACCTCTGAATTGTCATGGACAGACCATTTTCTGGTCAGGGTTAGTATCACGGCTACCACCCGCCACTGCAGGGGTGGTGGACCTATTAAGATGGTCCGCCCTCGAAGGCTGATGGATCCTTCTGGATTCCAGAAAGCCTTGGAGGGTTCTATGGCTGGTATCATTGACGATCCTGTAGAAGCCCTGGTCAATAGATGGAATCAAGACCTAACTAGGGCTATCGACACGATCACCCCCAAACGTCCTCTTCGGCCCACTTCTAATAGGGCGCCCTGGTATACAGAAGACCTCAGGGAGTTGAAGCGAAAAGGACGACAACTGGAGCACCAATGGTGGAAAACTCAAGTTATATCTGACAAGACACGACATATAGAATATCTTCATTCCTATGGGGTGACAATACGTGCAGCGAAGAAAGCTTTCTTCTCTGCACACATTGCGTCTGCGAATTCACGTCCAGCAGAACTGTTCAGGGTGGTGAGGGGTCTAACCCAGGCACCTTCTCCCCTGAATCCGATTTTAGAGCCTTCGGTAGTTCGCTGTGAGGCCTTTAACAATCATTTCTCAGATAAAATCTCTCGGATAAGAGCCGACCTAGATGCCATTGTTATAGCAGAGGCTGACAGTGGAGTGTCCAGCGACTCCGTGAGTAGGATTACACTTGATCAGTTTCAGTTGGTGAGTACCGAGGATGTGGACAAGGTACTTGGATGTGTAAGGAGGACAACTTGCCCTCTCGATCCCTGTCCTTCTTGGCTAGTCGTCCAGGGAGGAGATGCAGTTAGATCACATCTACAATATATCATTAATGCATCTCTCAGGGAGGGGAGTTTTCCATCATGTTTAAAAGAAGCGGTGGTAAGGCCGCTTTTAAAAAAGCCCTCCTTGGACACTCTGGACCTTAATAACTACAGGCTAGTATCAAAGCTTCTATTTTTGGGCAAGGTGATTGAGAGGGCGGTTACCTTCCAACTCCAGGCAGTCTTGGATGATACTGATTTTCTAGACCCATTTCAAACCGGCTTCAGGGCAGGATACGGAGTTGAGACCGCTTTGGTCGCCTTAGTGGATGATCTATGCCTTAGTATTGACAGGGGGAGTGTGCCCCTCCTGGTACTTCTGGACCTCTCAGCGGCTTTCGATACCATCGACCACGATATCCTTCTGGAGCGCCTGAGGGAATTGGGAATCGGGGGCACCGTGCTTCAGTGGTTCCGGTCCTATTTCTCGGGCAGGTTCCAGATGGTGATGCTTGGGGATAGCTGCTCTTCAAAAAAGGAGTTGCTATGTGGTGTACCACAAGGTGCCATCCTTTCCCCAATGCTGTTTAACATTTACATGAAACTGCTGGGAGAGATCATCCGGAGGCATAGGGCGGGGTGCTATCAATACGCTGATGACACCCAAATATATTTCTCTATGCCATCGACAACATCGTCAGCTAAGGATAGTGTGTCTCCTCTGAATGAATGTTTGGAGGCGATAATGGGCTGGATGAGGAAAAACAAACTGAAGCTGAATCCAGACAAGACGGAGGTTCTCGCTGTCAAAGGCCCCAACCTGGGTTTGGAGGTGTGTCAACCAGTTCTGGATGGGGTTACACCCCCCCTGAAAGACTATGTTCGCAGCTTGGGGGTACTCCTAGATCCGTCGCTCCAAATGACAGCTCAGATTGATGCGACAGCCAGGAGTGCCTACTATCAGCTTCGGCTGATATGCCAGCTGGGCCCCTTCCTAGAGTTGGAAGACCTAAAGACGGTAGTGCACACGCTGGTAACTTCGAGGCTTGACTTCTGCAATGCGCTGTACATAGGGCTACCTTTGTGCCTAGTCCGGAAACTTCAACTTGTTCAAAATATGGCAGCCAGGTTGGTCACCGGTACACCTAGAGGTGACCACATTACACCAGTTTTAAAATCGCTTCATTGGCTGCCAATCAGTTTCCGGGCGAAATATAAAGTGTTGGTTATTACCTTTAAAGCCCTACATGGTTTGGGTCCAGGCTACCTGCAGGATCGCCTTCTCCCGTACAATCCGCCCCGCATACTTAGGTCCTCTGGGAAGAACTTACTCAAGTCAGCCAGAAGTAGGCTGGCGAGTGTTACCCAGAGGACCTTCTCTTCTATGGCTCCCAGACTATGGAATGGTCTGCCGGAGGAGATTAGACAAATTAGCAGTCTTCATGAATTTAAGAGAGTCATGAAGACTGCTCTCTTCCGGCAGGCCTATCCGGATGAATTTTAAGATGTTTTAATGATGTATTTTTTCTTGTTTTTTAAAATTTTAACTGTTTGTGATTCTTGTGTTTTATATTGTTGTTGTTCCCCGCCTCGATCCGGAGGGAGAGGTGGGTTATAAATAAATATTATTATTACTATAATGGTATTGAAGTGCACAGGCAACTGTTGGGGCCCATTGACACATTCCATATACCATTTCCAAACTGCTTTCATAGTATTATATCATGCTTGGTGTAGATCTGGCCAAAGTTGCCCATCAACAGTTGCAACCTGGATAGCAGGCTAAGCAAGGCATAGAGAGTGACCTGGTCCCAGTCTTCCCACATTATGAAATTTGCAACTATAGATAGATGATAGATAGATAGATAGATAGATAGATAGATAGATAGATAGATAGATAGATAGATAGAAGCATGTGCAGATCGGTGCACTGTTTGGTGCCTGCTTTGGTGACGCATTTCCTCATTTGTGGTCAATGCACAAGTGGCCATCTGCAGTTCATCTATCAATGGAGCATCTGGATGGACATGGGAACAGTGTATAATTTGAATCCCACAAGATCCTAGACTACAGGAACTCTAACCAGCAGCATCTACCTGACATCTAGACATCCTTTTCAGTGCAGATAAGAAGAGCCATACTGGATCAGACCAAGCGTCCATCTACTCCAGCACTCTGTTCACACAGTGGCCAACCAGCTGCCCATAAGAAACCCACAAACAGGACATGAGTGCAACAGCACCCTCCCATCCATGTTCCCCAGTAACTGACGTATATAGGCTTTCTGCCTCTGATTCTGGAGGTGGCCCACCAAGTGGACGTGGTAGGGATTGATCTCAGAATCTTGTGTTTGCAATGCATGCTCTGAATTATGGTGTCTCCCACTGAATGCACACACAACCATTTCCCCATCTTCCTGTGAGATGCACCCTAAAAGACATGAAACACTGCTACTCTCCAAAATGGGAGATGCTATTGATTTTGTATCAATTCAGCAAAGAACTCTCTTTAAGAAAAAGTCTGGGGTTCCTTCCAATAAAAAAAAAAAAATTTGAACATTTCATTGCAAATGAAGCATCTTCATTCAGATATAATTATCTGCCTGAGCAAGCTGTGAGTGTGACTTTGTGGGCATTCATTTCCTCTAACTTTCCCATTCTTAGTGCCAATTCCTGGAGATAGAACTGGAATGGAAATTGTCTCCATGTTAACAATTAACCTCCTGAAAATGTTAAGGGAAACTAATTTTTAATTTTTGTAAACCGCCCAGAGAGCTTCTGCTATGGGGCAGTATATAAATGGAAATAATAATAATAATAATAATAATAATAACAACAACAACAACAACAACAACAACATTGTATTTTCTCACTGAGAAAGTAATAGCATTCAATAAAGTCAGAATACTGGGGTAGTTCATGTGACAAAAACAACTGTGGAAGTTTTTTTATGCCATACATGAGCTGAATAACCAATAAGCTCTTGCCTCAGCCATGTAATAAGTTTATTCCTGCTGTGCCTTTCATTGCCTTACCATTGCAGAGCAGGTTAAAAACCTTCAGGCTTTATGATCTGTTGTGTGAACTGGTGTAGATTGAGTGGCCCCTAAGCACTTCAGAATAATACATTGTGCTGGAAATTGCTGTTTGTCTTTGTGAAAAACTATTAGGGTGTTGAATGGAAATCTTGCAGAGCAATGCCTGCCAATTCTATTGCTTTTTATGGGGAACAGTAATCATACAGATCGGATCTCGCTTCTAGGTCAACTTCATCTATCCTGCAAAAGAGAATGGTACAAAAAGATTTCCCAATCCTGTCTGATTCATATAGGTCACTGCCCCATGGTTTACTTTCAGAGTGGTAGAGCTGGAAGGTATGTTTACGAATGGCGCACTATCAACTCTGAATAATACCAGGGCAGAGAGTATATGTCACATGCATTGCTACAGCAATGACAATGACGCTCCTGGTGGTTCCACATGGACCACTGGCCCAATTGGACTCCACCAGGAGAAGAGCCTTCAGCGTAGTAGCCCCTTTTCTTTGCAATTCCCTGCCCCTGGAGGTCAGGCACTCACCAACACTGTGTTGCTTCTGGCACCTCCTGAAAGCAGCTTTGTTCCAGGAAGCCTTCCTTAACTGACAGCCATGGTTTTTATTGGCATTCTGTTGTGTTGTTGTTTTAAAAAAAGTATAATTGTAATGATGTTTTAATCTTTGCATATTTTACTGGTTTACTTCTTATGTTCACCTCCCCGTAATCTGTTTCAGATGTGGAGCAGTATACAAATGTGGTGGGGCTGTAATGCAATGATGGCAGAGATTATATTGGTTGAGAACTTCATATTGTATCACCACTCTTGGCCTCGGTTCCTCAGATTCCCTTCCTAAAATCATCAGTTCAGACACAGGTATCTGTCCCATATCTTCTGCATTGGAGACAGATGAGAAGAAGAATGATGCAGCTCCATTTTATTGTTTTTGTTTTGCTGTTGTTATATTATTATTATTATTATTATTATTATTAAAGCTAAAAATGTTCTTAATGGTGTATTTTAAGCCATGGTTTTTAATAGTGTATTTTAAGCTGAGTTTTAAGATTGTTATCTGTACACAACTGTGGATTTTATTATATGAAGCAGAATAGTGAGAATTATAATTACAACAACTGGTGAATTCCTTTAAAAAATCCCTTTATTTGGTATGTTTTCCCCCTTTCATTTCTGCCATCACACCAAAACTTTGAGTCTTAAAAAAAAACAACCCCACTACTCTTTGATCCCAAGAGAAAATGATATTTAATTATACAATCAACATGGTTCAAGTTTCGCATTTGTTTGTCAGACAAGAGACAGTGAGGCAAATAAAGTTAATCAAGTGACTCAGTTTGATTGATTAAACGTGCGTGCTGTCTCAACATTCAGGCTGGTTGGAGGTTGCACAAGCAACATTTCTGATTCACAGCATTGGTTAGGAGAAGGCCCTGGGCCCATACAACATTTGCTGTTTTGTTAAAGCACTGATACCTTGCCCTGTGTAACTTGCATGTTTACATTCTGTTCCTGTGTGTCCAATGAAGGGGTCCCATGAGCTCCCCCTACCCCTAGAGCAGGGAACCACAGGCCCAGAGCCAAATCCATTGTTCCTTCTGTTCCCATATGGCCACACACCTTTCCCCTGGCCACACCCTCTTCCCCCCCCCCCATCCATTGGTTGTTTGGTGATTTCCAGCTATTGTGCAGCTTTTTCCTGATTCTTTCCCCCCATGCTTCTCTTAAGGCTTAGTGCCTAGCAGGAAGAACATAAGAAGAGCTGTACTGGATCAGACCAAAGGTCCATCTAGTCCAGAAGTCTGTTCACACAGTGACAAATCAGCTCCCCATGGGAAATCAACAAGCAGGACATGGGTGCAACAGAACCCTCCGGCCCATGTTCCCAGGCAACTAGTGTACATAGGCTATTGCCTCTGAAACTGGAGATAGCATATAGCCATCAGGACTAATAGCCATTGATAGCCTTCTCCGCCAGGGATTTATCTAATCCCCTTTCAAAGCTGCGGAAGTGAATCCCACAGTTTAACTATGAGCTGTGTGAAGAAGTACTTCCTTTTATCTGTCTTGAATTTCCCACCAACCAATTTCATGGGATGATCGTAGTTTCCAGGATTAAGAGCTTCTAGTATGCTGATATTTCTGATATTTTTCCCATGCCCCTTTAGCCTTTGGCTCTGCCTCTTCCCAGAATGCAGCCCCCCAAAAGCTTCCATGAAATTCAATTCAGCCTTTTAGCTGAAAGACATCCCCCACCTCTGTCCTTCCCCATAACTGTCTTTGGTATGTGGTACTTTAAAGGAATGAATGGGACATTAAACAGCATTTATCTGCTTTTAATGGACATCCTCCTTAAATAAACCCGTTGTATGAAAAGGATATATTTACCGAGAAGTTCTTGCAGGCTAGGTAAAAATTGTAGGTAACGGTATCTTCATAATGAAAATACGTGGAAAATAATAATTGGCATTTCTCCCCTTGTGTGCATGTTTCCCCTTCCTAGAGTTGGAAGACCTAAAGACAGTAGTGCACACGCTGGTAACGTCGAGGCTTGACTTCTGCAATGTGTTGTACATAGGGCTACCTCTGTGCCTAGTCCAGAAACTTCAACTAGTGCAAAATATGGCAGCCAAGTTGGTCATGGTACACCTAGGGGTGACCATATCACACCAGCTTTAAAATTATCCAGTTAGTTTCCGGGAGAAGTACAAAGTGTTGGTCATTACCTTTAAAGCCCTACATGGTTTGGGTCCAGGTTACCTGCGGGATCGCCTTCTCCCATACAATCCGCCCTGCCCACTCAGATCCTCTGGGAAGAACTTACTACAGTCAGCCAAGACTAGGCTGACAACCGTTACCCAGAGGACCTTCTCTTCTGCCGCTTCCAGACTGTGGAATGAACTGCTGGGAGAGATCCGCCAACTTCAAGAATTTAAAAGAGCTATAAAGACTGATCTCTTCCGGCAGGCCTACCCAGATGAATTTTAAGTGTTTTATTGGTATTTTATTGGTATTTTATTGATGTATTGGTTTTATGTGCTTTTAATCAGTTTTGTGTATTTTATATTTGATGTTGTTCCCCGCCTCGATCTGGAGGGAGAGGCGGGTAATAAATAAATATATGATGATGATGATGATGATGATGATGATGATGATGATGGAAATATGCCATTAACAAGGGATACTATATGGAGCTGCTTATGTTCTCAAAGATTCAATTTTCATTTTATGTTATACAAGAGCTGGGCCAAAGTATATGGACCAGAGTGATGTTGTGTGGGTGTGGGTGTGAAAAAGCACCATCAGAGCTGGTTAGTATGGCTGCACTTTGTGTCAGCATTGTTAATTGCGGGTTTCACAACCATTTTTTTTCTCTCCATTGCTCTTGGGGGCTGTCTTCATGGCACCGCATTGACACCACATTCCCCCCAATCCTGCGGTTTCACTTACCTGGGGTTGCTGTAGGCACTCCCCATGGGAAGGAAGAAGCATGGGATTTCTGGCAGTCATCCAGGTACCACCCTCTTCCTGGCTTCTAGCAACCAATCGCCAGTCGTCTTCTGCTTCCCAGATCGGCCACGGAGCGAGGTCAAGCAACGGAAGAGCCAGAGTGACCTCCCTCCCACCAAAAGAGTCAGGATAAGTCCCTGACTTTTTTACTACGTAGCTTCACTGAAAAGCCCAGTGGTGGCTGCGAATCTGTGGCTGCATCATATAACTGACGCAATGCAGATTCGCAACCACCGCGGGGCTTTAAAAGTGTATAGACATTCCCTTGATCTCTCCTCTCCCTTTTCTTGCATTGCTTGCCCCCCCCCCCGATGGCTGATGCTTCCTCAAGTCCGCTGTTGAGAAATTTTCTTCTGATTCTGAGTTGTCAAGCCGGTTTGCATTATTGTCACTCCCTCCCCTGCTTGTGCTATTGTGGCTTTCAAAACCTGTGCTTCTGATAACAGCTAATGCCTTTGATAAAGCTTTTGGAAGCTGTTACTTGACACAGAGGACCTCTAGCCTGTCTTCCGGAATCAGGAGCAATTCACGGCGGCATTGCTGGAACTTGCAGACAGCAGCAAATTGGCAGCTCAGCCTTCCCTTATCACTGTCAGCCATGAAAGAAAACATGTGCCCCATTATTAAACTGATAAAGGGCTCTGTCGCCATATTAATTGAAAAACGCATTTATCCCTATCTCGTTCACTGGCCCAAAGAGCCATAAACGGAAGTCCGTACGTTCTGCTTTAGCTTATCAGCACCTGCAAGAATGTAACTGCGCATTTGTTCCTAAGAGGGTCAGATGCTCATCCTGTGTAAATCCAGCCCCTGTGCCAGTCCCAATGAGAGCAATTGTGGAGTCAGTATCATGCAGCTGGTATGATCCTTTGTCAATAGAAAGACATCTTATGCATTGAGGTCTGTTGAAGGAAATATAAAGACTCTAATTCAAGGTCAGCCTGCTGCCAGCTCATTAGCCCAGAAGAAACCTTCTCTGGCAGCCCTGGCTCAAAAATATCAATATATGGTATCACGTTTGATTGGAGTTTCACCCATAAGGAAGAGGGGGCAAAGAGTTTTCAAGTTGTAAAAACTATCAAGCTGTGATTGTGTGTGTGTGTGAGTGAGATTGATACTAGTTTTGTATTTTGACTTAATTCAGTTTATATTGTCACTTGGTAGCTGTTATTCAGGTTTTTGTTCTTTTTTATTTTAGTTGTTTGCAAAAATGTAGACAAGGGCAGGATCTACACTAATGCTTTAAAATGGTTTATAACCGTAGTGACCACTGTTGGGGTCCAGGACACACCCTCCATATACAGTTTTCAAACCGTTTTCAAAGTGTCATATCCTGCTTGGAGTAGATCTGGCCTAAAGATAAAAACATACACTATTTTAGACTTTAAAAAACAAGGTTGCCAACACATGGCCCCCCATCCTCCAGTGCCTCCTGGCCTCGCCATGCTACCAAATTCAGGGCTGGCAAATATAAGTGGTGTTTTAAAAAAAAAAGCTTTAATTTTTATATATTAGAGATTTTACATTACTAACTGTGCATTTTCTGTGAACAGCCCAGAGAGCATCAGGTTTTGGGCAGTATAGAAATGAAATGAAATAAATAAAATTTAAAACCGCTACAACAATTATCCATTTAAATGCAGTGACTCCATAGGACAATTAAAACATCACTATAACAATTTGATAAATGCATCAAACAGCCCCATCATATGCCATCAAACGCCTGGGAATAGAGGAAAGTCTTAAGCTCATGCCAAATGCAACCATGTTGTCATTGGGTGGGCCAACAATCGTAGATGTGAGGAGCCTGAGCAGGATTGAGACTGAGCAGGGAGCAAAGCATTAAGCCCCCTATCCATCATGCCAAAGTCCCTATCTGGATCTCACCCTCTGACCCTACACCGACATGGGCCAGATCTACACCAAGCAGGATATAGCAGTGTGAAGGCGGTATATAAAAGGCAGGAGCCACGCCAAGCAGGATATAGTGGTATATGGTATGAGTCAATGGGCCCCAACAGTTGCCAGTGCACTGCAATACCGCTATAAAGCAGTAGTGTGGCTCCTGCCTTTTATATACCGCTTTCATACCGCGATATCCTGCTGGGTGTAGATCTGGACATGGTGGAATTGGAGTTGCTGAATGAGAAAACAATTTCTTGTGCACGTAGTATGGCCCATCTTCTTTCCGGAATTTATTTTGTCCTTTCTTTGCGCCTTCTACTTCTTTTTTCTCCCTAGTACCACCGCTGCTCTCCATGCAGAATCAATCTTACATAATGACACCCTAGTAGCGTTGGGGGCATTGCTTTATCTGAACCCCCATTCTACAATGGATAATCCAACTTTGTCAGTAAGGTGCTTTATTTTAAAAGATACACAGAGAGAGAAACAATATCTGTGTCAAAGCAGAGGATAAGCACCATCAACTACTAAAACAGCATAAGCAGAGGAAAGGGGTTTTCTTTCTTTTTCTTTTTTTTAAATCGACTCTTTGTGAGATACTGCAGGCATCTTTATAACTGAGCCCTTTCATTGCCAACAAACATACTTTGCAGGGGGGTAAATAGAAGCAAAATATTACTATCAGAGGAGCTGACAAGGGAGTTTTCAGTTTCTTCAAAGTAAATTAAACGTTCCTCCTAAAAGGCCTTTTTCGCCAACCACCCCAAAGAAGCAGCCTTTACTCCAAGTCTCTGTACGTATGTCTGTGTTTTCCTTGGATATTTTCCCCCTTGTATCCACTTGCTGTCTAGCTGCCCTTTTCCTTCCTGCCGTTTCTCCCTTTTTCCAGTCACTCAACAGTTCTGGGAGGCCCCAGAGAGCAGCAATTACTGATGCCTTTCAGAGCTATTGCGTGACTGCAATGTGTAACTGCCTCACTGGACTTTGCACACATTCACTTTCTCCCCTCTCCCTCATATGGGTCCATGCAGTTACTCTTTGGGGAGGGGGTGCCCCTTCAGGGGGATAATTTTCAGAAACTACAAATTTGTGCCTAATTTGACATTCCCCCAGCATGCAGGGACCTCCTTCTTGTTTCTTAGTGGCCACGTTCTTCCAAAAACCATTGGCACAGGCCACTCAAGCTGGCTATTATTATTCAAAATGAATTATCTGGAACAAGGAAAGATGATACTGTGATCACTTCCATAAATCTGCCAGAGGAGATTCATCAACTTTAACTCTCTCTCTCTCTCTCTCTCTCTCTCTCTGAGTTTAAAACAGCTATAAAGATTAGCCTCTTCCGGTAGGCTTACCCAGATGAATTTTAAACCAAGAATTTTAAGATGTCTTGATTGTTATATTGATATTGTATTGGTATTATATGCTCTTTTAATTAATTTTATGTATTTGGTTTATATTGTATTGTTGTACTAATGTTGTTCCCCGCCTCGATCCAAAGGGAGAGGTGGGTAAGAAATAAATAAATATTATTATTATTATTATTATTATTATTATTATTATAGTGAGTATCATCCTCCATTCCAATATCACGGCCTTTACATTTTCTTTGTCACCGGTAATTTGTCCAAAGCAGTTTGCACAGTCACTTCTTGCTGTGTCTTCCTCAATTTTACAAGCAGCTGATATTTGCCTTCATCAAATCTGGAGAAATGAGAGAAAATGAAACCTGAAAAATGATCAACATTTCCCCTGTGAGCAAAGAATGAAATCTCCATAAAACATGAAAACTGTCTCCACCACCAGATAGATTGCAGCTAACAAAAACAAATTAATTAGTAAAAGATGATTGAGTTTGAAGATGTGTGGATTGCCAATCTTTAATTCCCTTTATCTCCAATGTTCAGGCTGAGTGTCCTTGGTGGTAGGGTACATACTTTGCATGCAGATGATCCCAGATCCAGTTAAAAGATCTTAACTAACAGGTGATAAAGAAGACCTCTGATGGAGATCCTAGTGAGCCACCGGCATTCAGAATAGGCATTATTGGACCAAGTGGACTAGCAATCTACTTTTATATAAAGCAGTTTCATATGGAAGGAGAAGAGCCATGATTCAGTAGTAGAGGATCGTCTTTGTATGCAGAAGTTCCCAGGTTTAATCCCTGGCATCTCCAGGTTGGAGAGCTGCTGGGCTAGATAGACCAATGGTCTGACACAGTATAAGGCAGCTTCTTATTTTCCTAAGTTTAGCAATATAAGGCATAAAAAATACCTATGCTCCACAAATTCTATTCCAGAAAAGATTTTTGAATACCACGCTTGCCAGATAAAGGATATGATGTTTATTGAAACACTTTTTTCCTTATTACAAAGAGGGGTGGGTGGGTAAAGATTGGTTTTCTATCATTTGGAAGCCAGGGATTTAGAATGATAAAGATTGAGGAAGAGAAATAATAATAAAAGCTATAAAACCTCCTACAGGATACTGAAGTCACTACATTCATTGGCTTTGTGTTCATTGTTTACAACAAGGGCTAGACAAAAGGAAAATCAATGGAGTTATTTTTAATGGCTGCACAGTGTGTCGATGCACTGTAATAAAAGTGGCACACCATGACCCTCAGATTAGTGATGCATTTAATTGATGCACCTGTTAGCTGAATGGAGGAGGAGGATGCAATCTTCAGTTTTGCAACAACACTCTGCCTAAACTCCTGGAAGTAATTCTCTCCTTTAAAATTTTACTTTGTCATATTTGACCAGGGGGAAACCCTCCCAGGAATGATGAGTAGTGATTAATGACCTCCCAGCTGCAGGAAGAGGGATGATTCACACAGGTGCACAGATCACCTGATGGCTCATCACTTGAAGACACCACTTCATGACTTGCAGGTGAATGTGTAAATTCAACCACCTCCATTGAGAAGAATTGTGTCGGAGGTGTATGACATTTTCTCTAGGATTTTGATTTGCAACAGCTATTTCTCACATGCAACTTATCACTGAGGACTTGTCCAAACCATCGATTCTTCCCTTCGATTCTTCCTTCCTTTGAGAAATGCAAGCCCGCTTGATTTCTCATGAACCCTCCCATGCATATTTACTTGGAAGTAACTCCCACTGTGTTGCAGCTTCAGGCTTTTTCTTTCCAGTACATACTGTTCATAGGAATGAAAGACTCCCCATTATTTTCCTTTATTATCCAATGAGTCTACTCTGCTGGGGTTCTATGCTTCCTGCATTCTAGTTTAACTAAGAGAAATTCTTAAATTAACTCTAGAATTTGAGCATGTACGGTTTGCCACAGCTTTCAGCTGCATCTCCTTTCCACATGCCCACATTTCCGACGTGCACATGGGCATGGATAATAACATTGCAAATAAGCAACTGTTCTTGATGGGATCATACATAGGATTGCACCAAAATTGTATTTGTATGGTGGTTTGCTGATGAAAACATGCCTGTGTGTGATCTCATCAAGAAGGTTTTCACACTGTTTCTCTTCTGCAATGTTTTAACAATGCTCATGTGCACTTCAGACATCTAAAAGAGGAAACCTACAGCAAACTTCACGTGTACAGAGCTGTGTGTACAACATTTGGAAACTAGGAACAAAAACAATGGAGGATCCCTAGTTCCCTCATTCTGCTTAGGAAACAAGACCAGGTGATTCAGAACTCCAAAATACTGGAAGAAATTCAGATGATGAGAATTTCAAAACCATCCCTAACCATCCACATCTCCAGTGTTGATGTGCTGTTGTGACTGTTCTGATAGGAATCAATCAGTTCTGGTTTATAAGGGGCATTAAACTAGGATGTGATTCAGTAAAACTAGAGTAGCTTCTCCATATTACACCTTGAAGCTCATTGTCAAGAGCAGGCCCTTTCCCTAGGTTGTCCCTCATGAACTGTGGCAAACTGAAAAGACACTCACGGCAGTGAGACTTCGTTTACTGATGAAATCACACGGTTCAAACTAATGATTTCATTTTTCGACACCCACACCACTTAAAGCTGGTAACAGTCAGAAAGCTTTAGGCTCCAGTCTTGACGCGATCCTTTAGGCAATCACTCGGGGGGGGGGGGAAGTATAGGGTTAGCCCGTATCCTATCTGAGTATTTCCAGATGCCACATACACTGACTCTTCAAAGAACATGGCCAGAGCCCAAGGGAAGTAGGGCTGTTCACCGGATGCCAGAGGACAGCTTGCAAACTTTGCTTCTTTTTTCTTTATGCATGAAACTTTGTGCATATTTTTGTGCTGTATTTCCCTAAATGTATGCATCAATTGTGCCTGTTTTGAAATGTATAAAGCTTTTGCCCATTGACTGAAGTGTGGTAATGAGCATTTTTTTCATGCACATTTTTCAGAAGTATGCCTTTTGGGAACACCTATGTTTTGATCTGCAGATCTCATTGTAAGCTTGAAAATGTATGAACTTTGGCCACAGATTGGGTTTGGATCCACAGTCAGTCTGGGCGGTGCGAACTGGGTAAATGCTGATTTAAAAAACCAAACTGAAACAAATTTCTCATACATCCTGACATTGAACCAGTCTTTTTGGCTACTGCTTATCTCAGTAGACCTCAAACCATGGGAACTATGAAGCACATGGAGGGGAAATATGAAGTTAAAAGGAGGAATAGAAACATTAAGTATATGGGGCCTTCCTCCCCCACCAGCAATTCTGAGGGTGCAGTCAAACTCCGAGGGGTTGACTGCACCCTCACTGCTCCCATCATCTCAATGTGATTGATTGATTGATTGATTGATTGATTGATTGATTGATAAGGTTTTTCTAACCCCACTTCATCCCAAGGTGGCCACACGATATATTATCATAGGATGATGATGATATGATGATGATTCCCCCTCAGGCTCAGAATAGGACTCAGAGGGGGAGGAAGCATCATCCAGTACCCCATCATCATTTGCTACTCTGGGAATTTCCAGACTGGAAGACATGGCTTTACTAGACTCCTCAGACCCAGATGGTACCCCTCCAATGCAATCCTCATCACCTTCCATGATGTAGAAGCTTCAGAAGGTCTCAGAAGACCTCTGTATGTTGCTGAGACAACAGATGTTCCTAAGTGAGTTCCAGCCAACATAGATCTCTCCAGAGTCCTGAAAGGCCTGGTCTTTCATAGCTGTATAGCTGGTTTTGACTGTTTCATCAAACTTGATTCTGCTTTGCCCTTCTAATAAGTGCAACTGCTTCACATTGGCTTCCCTGGGCACCATAAACCAAGCCAGATAGAACATATGCAATATAATATCATTATAAAATAAAATATAAAAGCTAATAAATGTTGGTACCAGTCTAACCATCAGGGCCCCTTTGGAAGCATGGGACTAAGAAAGAGCTGTTGTTTTATCTTATTATGTTTTCCTGCATGTGATTTTAGGATGGGGTTTGATATAGGGTGGGGAGAAACTGAGAGACTGGGTTCAGTCAACACAATAACCAACAGTGGTTTAAATGGTTGATGGTTGGATATTTAACCCACTGTGGCAAGTGTTTTGTAACCAATGGTTGGTTATTTGGCTGAAATAACTGATGCAAATAACCAACACTATGCAGAGTTTATCAGTTGAACTACCGTTTGTTATCGTGTTATGTAGAGGGCACCATTGGTATTTTTTTGGACACCGTTGGTTATTTCGTCAGCCAGAGTTGCAAGGCAAGAGTAATCAAAGCAGCAGCTGCCACTCTAGTCCAGCCAGTAGGAAAGATTTTTGGCAGCAATGGCTGATGGGATACTAGCGGGAGGACTGAGGGGGGGGAGAGGGGGGGATGAGTGAGTCAACTCAGTGCTGATCCTAATCCCCACTACAGTTGATTATTATCATGTTGCATGGGGAGTACCGCCTAGATAAACAATGGTTGAGTTGATTACTCCACAGTTGACTATGGTGTTGTCCGAACACAGCCAGAATGAGACTTTTTCTATAGTGGGAAACATATTAGCATATTCACATATTAATGAGCAGGTTCCAGACATTACATTATTTTCTTTACATGTCATCAGAAGTATGCAAGACAATATGAAGGGAAGATGTAACAAGGGGGTGGAGGGAATAAAACCCAAGCCAGTATTGTAACAGGCTCCTTACCATTTTAACAAGTTGCATTAGATGCACTGTGGCTGTACAGCATGGGAGATAATCACTTTTATAATAATCTAACCCAGGAGGGAATCCTGGGTGAATATATTATTGCTTCTAATAATGGCAAACTTCCATTCCCCAGGAAGCCCTGTCACAGAGATCAGGAATCTTAAGAAATAAAATAGACCCAATATGAAAGATACTGAAGGATGGACTCGGGAGATAATCAGTAGTTAATTACCTTAATGATTATGACATTTTTCAAAATGAGGCTGTAATTGTTGAAGCTGATGAAGGCTCAGCGCTGGCTGAGCCAGCTTTCATACATCTTGTTATAGATCCATGGGGTGGGGTGGGAGGTTATAAGGAGCAGACTCATGCCTGCGAAGGGATCAGCAAGTCAGCTGATGTTTACAAAATGTACTTTTGGGAAAAGAAATAAATGTTGTTGTTTTTTGTGTGATCAGAGAAATCACAGTGAATAAAGAAACTGAATTCCTTGGCATGATGCATCAGAGTAGACATTACTTTATTTTATTTTTTAAAATTGGTTGAACAATTGAAATTGGTTGAAGTGTAAATCCCAAGAGAAGAGCTGCAGCCATTCCACCAGGCTGAAACAGAAGGAGCAGGGTGGCTGCCAGGAGGAGGCCTGATAGTGGCAGCACCAACCACCACCACCACTGTTAACAGTGAGTCCCACCCCTGAGAAACTGTTGGAGAATTTTTTCTCCTCCCTAGAGAAATTTGGTGAAATGGTTCCTGTGAGGTTTTCTGACCACTTGCTGCTGCCTCTGTCTCGCCTTTACTATTTAGGCACCACAGCACAGCAACCTGGCCCTCAGTTTACCCCTTTTCCGCTGCCACCAGTACCCTCCTCAGGTACACCTAAAGACCATACCAGTTGATGTAATTAACAAGAATTTATTAACTTAAGTACTTGCATGTCAACATGCTTAACAGTTTCGTCAGTCCTAATGTGTAGTGGTCACAAGTACAAAGCTTAGTGGTTTCAAACTGTTTCTAATCTAATCATCTATTCCCTAAAACTCTATCTCACTCTCTCAATATTCAATCAAACACTTCTCTTAACTCATCAAATACTCACTCTCTCTCTCATCCAATAATACTACCCCCAATCCCTCCCCTGTCAGCTCCTCTCTGCCAGAATCATATATATCTTCACTGTTTTCCAGCTCCTCCCACTCTCACAAAGCCAACCAATCCAGACACTCCAAACAACCAGCCAATCACTCTATACTTACCAAGACCTATAACTACAAGCAGTAACTACATTTCAGCCTAATCATTTACCTTAATTGTTAGCATTCATAACTATTTTATATATATATATATATATATATATATATATGCATATCATAAACAACAAACTTTGAAATACAATTATAACAATAAGCAGCAGAACATCACAATTCCCCCAATTTATCTGCCCAAAAATAGGGTGGAGAACTTCAGGAGGCCATTTAGACATCACTCCAGTTCTTGTATCTGAAAAAGAAGCTAGAGTAAAGAGGCTGCCAATAACTTCTTCCAAATGTACCTTCGAGCATCCTAATGTTTGGGAATAAAGTTCCAGTATTGATGAAACAAAGTCCCATCTAAGGATATTAAACGTAGGCTGTTAGACTATTCCTGATCAATTTAGAGTTTGTCAAACATCCACACTCTCTTTCGTGCAAAGCTGCCATGTATAATTTCTCCAGAAATGACTGCTCAGCTGGGTAATTATCGGTCCCCACATTTATATTACCTTTGTTTCCATTGAGATGCTGAAAAGCACTTAGTCGAGTAGGCTTGACAAGTGTTCTCTTAGATTAGGAAAGCAATCAGAGACTAGAGACGTCTGGCATTAGAAATAGGGACATATATTTGCAATCAGCAAAAATTGCTGATTCAGCATTCTGATGAGGTCTTGCTACATTTTTAAACGGGTAACAGAGCACCTTAGAGGGGAAGTTTACAAGGGAGCGTGTAGTACAAGCTCAGGGAATGCTTTGAATAGGGGGGTGGGTGCAGTGGCTCCTATTTCAGTGGGGCAGTGAATCCACTCTAGGTGTTAGTCAGAACTCTCAAGAAGCTGTCCAGTGCTGAACCCATTTTTGAATTAAGGTTTGTCAGTTTGGGTAATTCCTTCAGGGTTCTGACTGAAACCCAGAGCAGAGTCACTGGCCCACTGAAATTGAAAACGCAAGCCTCCATTGGGTTGGTGGCCATGTTGATTCAGTTAATTTAATTTCAGTTCATGCTTAACTCTTAAAAGTCTGGGTTTGACCCCCTAGGTGTTCTACCATGATAGTGCTGAAATAGGGTTGCTACCTCTTTTTTTTCAGGCAGCTTTGGAGGGGGGGAGAGAAAGGTGTGCTTTAACAGCTACATAGCAGGCAGGTATAACATGGGGCTCTCCATGACGGGAATAGTTACCTACTGAATTAGGCCAGAGCAGAAGGGCGAAGATTTTGGTTTTGGTTTTTTTAATATAAGAATTTACTAAAATTTGCAAATTTCTTCATACTTGGGATCGAAAGAATTTGCATTAAAAAAAAAAAAAGCAAATGCAGGAGAAAGCAAAACCAGGAGTTTTGTCCAGCCTTAGTTTGGAATAAATCTGACCAATTAATTTTGATTTGCCATCTGCTGGAATGAAGAACGAAGCTATTTGGGGACTGTTTAGATCAAACCTAGTACCTTCACCAGTAGATTTACAGCTTGGATATCTTTTTTTCCCCTCCAATAACTCTCAAGCAGAGAAGGAGTAGCCAAGCTGTATCTTGACCATAGGACAAATGGTGGAATACCATGAAGAAATTATTCCTGCATATAGAAAAGTAACATGTCAAACATGTAGAAAAGTAAGCCCACTCCTTGACTGTTTCCTTGACATTTTCTATGTGGAGAGATTCAATGAGAGGTTTAGCACAGATGAAAGGGAGTATTTTTTATATTAGCACATAGTCAATCTGTGGAATTCAATGTTGCTAGATGTGGTGATAGCCACCAACATGGATGGACTTAAAAGGAGGGTTGGGCAATTCACGAAGGATAAGACTAGTCTATTTTCCCTGAAGTGTGACCTAACTAGCTGTGGTCTGTAGCATGAAGTACAAAGTTCCAGTTTACCCCTGATTCATATTTTTATTATGGTGTAGATTTATTGTTATATTATATTCTTGTTTTGATGGTATGACATTGTATGTTCACAACTTTGAAACTTTGTGGAAACTGGTATGTAAATCTGATAGAATAAATGGTTATGTTAGACCATCCTGGTGCCCTTCAGATGTTTTGGACTTCAACTCCCATTAGCCCCAGCCAGCATGGCCAATGGCCAGGAATGTTGAGAGTTGAGAGGGCACCAGGTTGAATTAAGCTGAGAGGGAGTGATTTGCCTAAGAACAACCAGTGGGCTTTGTGATGGAGTGGGGATTTGAGCCTTAAGGGCCAATCTACACAGTCCTTTGGAACGTTTTAAAAAGAATTTTAAAACGTTCCAAATAGGTGTGTTCTAAAACGTCTTAGGCCACATTACTGAGTACTCACATTACAGGAGAACAGTCTTCCGTCTTTAAAGCGGTGTGTGCAGTCACACGCTGTTCTGCCCTGTCTCTTTCTCTTTCGTTTTTCAATGAGTTTAGGGCAAGGCGTTTTTCAATGAGTTTAGGGCAAGGCATTGTGGGGGTTGTAGTTCAGTTACCTACTTCCTTCTTAGCGAGTATAGCGCTAAGAATTGTGGGTGTTGTAGTTCACTGGTCCACTTCCTCTTTCTTCCCCACCAATCAACTGCTAAGCATTTGGGCACCAGTAAAGGAAGTACTGCCCCCATGAATCACAAACGGTAAGGAAGGACACATTATTTTACTTAAAATGATTTATTAAAAGTGAAACCGTTGTATATAACAGAAGTGAGTTTAAAAAAACCTCAGATATGCAACGTTATAGGGAGTGCGTCATGTGGCCCAAAGAGTTTTCATAACCCTTATAAAACGTCAAAAACCTCGTATGTAGATCAGCCCTAATCTCCCTTGTTCTCCTAGTTCAAAACTCTAAACATTACACAACACTGGAAAATTTACTTTCACACTAGAACATGGTTAAGTACTTAAGCCCCGTCTATCTTAATGTGAGTTTGTAGAGACTAACTTTCACAGGACTGGGCTCTATCAAAGTTGTTAGTCAAAAGTCTGCATGTCTTTCCTCTGAAGTCTGCATTTGGATGACTAAACTGCACGATCAGTGCTGTGCTATTCGGAAAGCTACTGTTGATTTGAAAAATGTTTTTAAAAACAACAAAACAACAAAAAGGCAGATGGAAATTGCTTGATCATATTAAAGTTTTGCTATGCCAGAGCTTTAGGTGAAGATGTGTTGGACAATGGTTTGATTCTTTTCTTCTTTTCTTTCTTTTTTTTTCTTTCAGGAAAGTCTGTGTTGCAATTCACGATCATAAAATTACAGTTACTTTAAGGAGCTGGGAAAGGAGTAGAAAAATGTTGATTGGGGATTAAGCACTATCCCCAATCATATTGCTTTCTCTGTGCCATAAATGAAAAGATGTTTGCTCATATGCACATCAGAAATGTGAAGCAATTTAGCCACCAACTCTTGCCTGTTATTATAGCAATTAAAGGAGGAGGAAAGCATTAAGAGTCAACATATCTCTCTCATGAGTCAAGAAAGCACTCACTCATATCCATAACACAGAAACAAAGAGAAATGGTATGTGTTGACTAAATTACTATTTGTTGACCAAACTTGTATTTGCTTTCCACTTCCTATTTCCTCCAGCACAAAAAGAAAATTCAAAATTTTCTTAATTTATCAATGTCATTCTAGAATTGATGGGATGTTCTTAACATTATGTTTTATTCTCCACATTAAATTATATTAGGGTTGAGCGGAGGTTCTCAGTTAAGATTTTTGGCTTGAAATGGGAGAGGCTGTAACTTAGTGGTACAGTACCTTCTTTTCATGCAAAAGGTCTCAGGTTCGATCCCCGGTATCTCCATTTTTTTTATTTAGAATTTTAATGTGTGTGTATGTGTGTATGTATGTATGTGTGAGTGTCCAATCTTACTTTTCAATGTAAACTTTTAACTTTCAGTGATATCACTCCAGTGAATCCATTCCTAATGAAATATAATGGGAAAACATGTCAGGTTTTCTGGCTGATTAAGCATGGGGCATATTTGAAATTCAAGTCTCTGTGGCCCTCTTTGGATTGTATCTATTTAACGTGCAACTTTGCTTGGTAAACCTGATTTCTGACACACCTTACCATCAACCGTAGACATGCCCAAATGTGGCTTAATGAACTGAGTGACCCTGCCTTGCCCACAGACCCACCGTTTTGATTAGAATGTGCTCTCCTTCAGCCTCCATTTCTCACCTATAAAATAGGATTACTCTCATTACAGTATCAACAATATGCATACCTGTCATGGACAGTTAGGGAGATAACATGGTAGGATATAGAAATTAGATCAAATCCTCTTTAAGTCTTTATCTGAATTGATCAACCCTACCTCCATTTCTAAGGGTAGCATGTAGGTGCTATTTGCGGACATTTTGTATTCACTTCAGACACTGGATGTGAATTGGTAAGGACAAGCTCAGATTTGCCCGACTATTTGTCCATTACATGGGTTGCCAGAAATAAAGCCAGAGAAAAAGATACAGATATCTTCAAATCTTCTGATGTGGCAGGAGTTAATGGATGTATTTCCCCCCACAAGAGAACTGAGTGTTTAACTCACAAATTTCATTTTAAGGAAGCTTCATTTCCCCCACTCTCTCTGCATCATGATTTGCTACGTGCCGGTAAAATGAACGCAGTTTTCGTTCCTTCAAAATGCCAATTATGAATTCCTGCTCTCTGGAGCCTTTGGCTGTGTGTGCAATTAGAGCTGCATTACTGTCATAAGGATTTGTACCCTGAACTGTTCTTAAGTGTTTGGTCATCGTAAAAACAGCAGTTTTCTTTATTGAACTTCATGCATAGGCTAAGTTGGCAAACAGACAATTTAGAACCTCAAGGTCCAAGTTGGAGCATATTTTATTCCTACAAGTCTTCCTTTGTGCTTATTTATGTATTTCCACCATGCATCATTTGACTGTGGATGTACAAACAAATATCATGTTTAAAATAGGGGGAAATCCTCATTGCAGTGTGATTAGGTACGATGATGCTAGCTGTTATTCAAGTATTATCAGCATGACTTTTTAAAACAAAATTAAAGATTGCAAGTGTATCAATTACTGAGCACATGTCTTTGAATTTTCTTAGTGCTGGGATTATGGGCAGTGTATAATCCCAGCACTGTGCCTTAAATTCTGTTCTGGGTTCTATGTCAAATGACTGCATTTCCCTTCTGAATCTCAACACAACTTCTGCCTTTTAAAAATAAATCAACAACTTAATTAACAAATTAATCAACAAATAAAGACCAATCAAACTGGGATTTTGCTTTAGTTTTGATGCTATCTTAGTTTCCGGTTATAAATTGGAAGAAATATAATCAGTGGCAGCCAGGACAGAAAAACAGGTGATGCATATAAAGAGTATTTGCTATAGTATCACAACACTATTGGGGAGTTTGCTAGCATCACATGGAAAAGTCCTGCAGGTAGGAGGAGAAAAACTAGTGAATTTATGGTACATATATGGGACTGGACAGATTTCAGTGTACAACAACAGGATCAGCAATGTCTCATGGAAAAGGGAGGCAAGAGGAGGAGAGAGATCCAGGCAGGTCCAAGGATACAGACTACACACGCCATGCAGTAAGGTCATAAGAGTTATTTCTCTTTTGATTTAAGTTTTAAAGATGATAGATTAGACCAGATTTTTTTAACCTCCCTTGCAAAGTTGTATCTTAAATTTATGGTGACCTCTGAGAAGAGGCTCAACCAGATGCAGATTAAGACATCAGGGTGCACGTCTCCAAAGGCATCAAAAGACACATCCAGCTGCTTCAGTTGATGAGCACTGTGATCCTGATAAGAATGTGCATCTAGATGCTGGCTTGCACATGCTGCTCAAAAAAACTTCTTTGCTGGGTCTATGTGTTTGATTTGACAGGGATTTCAGCAATCAGACTTCACAGGATTAAGTAGCTTTCAAATAACTGACAACTTGCACAGATGGTGAAAGAGGACTTTGCACTGAAGTTGATGACTTGTCACTTTCTGTTAATTGAGAACATCCCAAGATTTTTAATACTGTCACCATCTCTCAGATGGCTAACAATAAAGCAAAGCTCATGTTTCATAGTTTAAGGCCAACAGAAACCTAAGGTCTCAAAATGATTGCCTTTTCAGCATCACTGGCCTCTTGATATTTTTTAAATTTCTTTTGCCAAATTCAAACTAATGAGACAGCTCTCCTCTCTATTTCATCTTGAGCGATCACCATGAAATCGGCAAGTTGGTGGTGGCGCCTGTGAAATTAGATAGCTCTTTGGAAGCAAAGTCTTCATTTCACACAATAAATAAATAAAACAAAACCCTCTCAGATTAGAAAGATAATATGCTGAATATATCCAGGCCAGCGTGTATGCCTCATTTACACAGCAGCATTTTTTTAAAAAAAAAAAAGTGATAAGGGATGCATAATTTAGTTTCCTGAGAAACTCAGTTCACTTTTTTTTTTAAAAGGTTCCAGTCTTTATTGCTGGGAAGATGCAAATGAAAGTGTGCAGACAATGTCTTTGAAATCTCAAACGTCAGGTGACTAAATAAGATGTCCAGTGAAAAGGAATGGCTTCAATGCTCTGTGTAGTGCCTTGACATTTCTCATAACTTGCAATAGTGAAATGAGTTGTGCAAAATAGAAAAGCAATATGCAGTTCATTACAATTTGTCCAATTTATAGAGGATTCCGAAATCAGCTTTTCTTGATGCAGAATTTGGATTCCTTGGGAGCAACAAACTATCTCTCTACAGGCAAAACAAAAACCAGTCATCAAGAGTCTCCACTTCCAAGGTAAGTGACTCATAGAAAGTGCCTTGAGTGACTGATCCATACCAAGCAGGATATAGCACTATGAAAGCAGTATGAAAGTGGTATATAAAAGTCAGGAGCCACACCAAGCAGGATATAGCACTATGAAAGCTGTATGAAAGCAGTATATGGTATGTGTCAATGGGCCAAACAGAAAAGAACCCCAGAAAGGAAGCCAAAAAGAAAAGGCAAAGGCAAAGGGGTGGAAACGAAGATGAGGTTTAATAAAAATAAATTTTACCACCAATGTGTTTCGGACAGCAATGACCTTCTTCAGGGTAGTTCAATGCCAAGATGCAATAACACTTCTCTTATGAGTAAACAACCTCCTAGGCTCTGCATAAGAGAAGTGTTATTGTATCTTGGCATTGAACTACCCTGAAGAAGGACATTGCTGTCCAAAATACGTTGGTGGTATAATTTATTTTTATTGAACCTCATCTTTGTTTCCCCCCCTTTGGCTTTGGAGGGGGCTTCCTATGTGTTAATGGGCCCCAATAGTCATCAGTGCACTTCAATACCATTATAAAGCAGTAGTGTGGCTCCTGCCTTTTATATACCACTTTCATACCACTTTCATAGTGCAATATCCTGCTTGGTGTGGATTAGGCCTGAGTGTGATTCAGGGAAGGGGTTCCTGCTGGGGAACGATTGGATCCCTTCCTTCCGGTAAACAGCCTCATTTCTGAACAAAGTCAGAAGCGAGGGACCTCTGGGGGAAATAATTTTATGCTGCTTTTTATTCGTGTGGTTTCTCTCTAAGTACAGAGCTTATAAGAAGCCAGAACAGCTCAGAGATGAACAAAGTTCCCCTAGTTTTCAGTCCAATTGAAATGGCTGAGCTATTTGCTCTGCCTTATCAGAGCCTATTCTGCCCACATATTCTAAGGAATTCATTGTTCCTTCCCCGCCACCTCTAGAATTGTCTGCTTTTGTATCAATAATAACATGCATGGAATTTTTGCTCTTAAATAAGTCTGCTCACCTTGAATGTCCAGGTTTTAACGCCACGAGTTTATTGGAATAACCAGCCTTCTCTAACCTGGTTCCCTCCAGATGTTTTGGACTTCAGCTCCCATGGCTGAGTGTCAGGTATGCTGGGAGTTGTACTCCCTGGAATGAGAAAGGCTCCATCACAACACGGACATCCACAGCAAGGCAGAGGCAGACTGGGAGAAGGATGAGTGTGTTTTCTGTGGGTCTGTGTAAAACACACATAGGCATGGCAGAATACAAGAGATGAACAAGTGAAGAGTTGTGAATTTCAAGGTCCAGATCCAACTAAAGGCAGCTGTGATGGACAGCCCAAACCTATGCATGCTTAGCCAGAAGCAAGTTCTGCTGACTTCTATGGGGTTTGCTCCCCAGTGTGCAAATAACCAGTTATGATAGAGTGCATCTACATAACACAACAGGAATGGAATGCAGAAGAGATTAAAGTAGCCTTTGTTTTGCCTTTGACTATTCCCTTGCTACTTTGAACTCCATAGTTAGTGCATTACCAAGTCATGTTGCTTCTTCCTTTACAACACTGCAAAAATATGACTCTTCCTCTCTGTCCCCTTGGCAAAAACTTGACCTGGTCATCTCTCATCTAGAGAGTCATCAGGTGGGGGGTGGGATCGCATTTCCCTACCATCACTTTGCCTTCTGCTGCTATCCCACACCAGGGATGTAGAGCTTCCTCCTTCTTCACACAGCTAAGTAAGAGGAAGGAAGCAATGACCACATGGCCCATTCAATGGGCATTTTTATCACACAGTTTCTCCCTCATACAGCAGGAAATGGCAGCAAGTTTCACTATAGCCCCCCAAAATCGGATTTTCTCTGTCTTATTTTACAATGGAAAAAAGACCAGAAAGCGTGGGAGATGCACGGGAGGCTGACAGTGGCATCAAAAGGACCCATGAAAAAACATGAGTGGCCAGCAACGAGTGTGCGACAAAACACTTGGGGTTAGCAGCCTAAGCATGGCTTAGTCTGTTGTCTGAATAGGCCCGCTCTGATATCCCAATACATCCCAGTGTGCTTAGACAGCCAGTGTGGTGTTGTGGTTAGAGTACTGGACTGGGATTTAGGTGATCCATGTTCTAGTGTGCAATCGGCCATGAAGCTCATGGAGTAACTTTGAGCCAGTCACTGACTCTCAGCCTAACCTACCTCACAGGGTTGTTGTAAGGATAAAATGGAGAGGAGGAGAACCATATAACCCAACTAGGGTTCCTTGCAAGAGGAAAAAAAGTGGGATATAAATGTAATAATAAATAATAAAATAAATAAATCCCTGCCCATTATTGTTCCTCCAGGTCCACAACCCAAACACCTCCTCCCCTCTCAAATAAAACCCTTTCTCCCTTGCTGCTCCGTGTGCTTGGAATTGCTGCCTCTTTACTTCCTTCAAATCCCTCCTCAAAAATAGGGATGCAGAAAGAATTTGTTTGATTCACATTTTAATACAAATTGACCTAATTAGCACTTCCCAAATTAACATGCAAACTGGATTTCAGTCACTCTTTAGTTTTCACTCTTCTCTGAATTTTGTGATGCAGTTCTCTGATTAAAAGAAATGGATGGAAATTCATACATTAAGGAAAATAGGGTAGAAACAGCATATATTAGAGAAAATTGGCCAGGGCATACTAGGTGTTGTAGGGCTTTTTCCTGTCTAAACATACATAGGATTGCACCCTAAATTGCTTGACCTCATCATTAGGGACATTAATAATAGTAAATGAGTGATGTGGTGTTAATTTTAAAACTTTCTCTATAACTGGTACAGAAACTGCTTTAAACCCATCCACCTTGGAGATAACAAACAAGCTCATCTGCAAATGGCAGCAAAGAAGCTTTTTCTTCAATAACCTGGAGGAAAAAATAACAAATCTGTAAGATCTAAAATATTATCATTAATATGCAAATTAAACAGAAAAGGGGCTAATATGCAGCCAGCCCTGCTTTATCGCCTTGGAAGAAGTAAGTTTGGCACATCGGGACCCGACAATCCTTTGCAATGCAATCAAGGACTAGCTTGCCCCTGACTTGGTGACTATTGAAAGAGATGTAGGATGCTGATCTATATTTGATGGTTCTACTGAGAAATCCAACTGTCTTCCAGTTGTTACATTCAATAAATGAAAAATGATTTTTGGCAGGAATAAAGCAGATGCCTCGAACAATGCTAATTGTTCCCCAAGCACGACACTATGATCATACACAGTAGCAATGGGATAGCATTCTGCATTTTCTTCTTTGCCCAAGGCACAATGTGCAAGATTTCTCACTCTGCATAGTTAGGGCTAAGGAGTAATATAGCTAAAGGAGATTAATGTAATCTAAACCGGCCTTCCCCAATTAGCGCCCTCCGGTGTGTTGGACTACAACATCTGTCATCGTCAGCCAGGATCCCCATATGGAAGATACCAAGTTGGGAAGGAGTGGTACAGTATATAGTTCTAATCCATTGCATTTTAATGTTGCCCCACAAACAGCACAGGGGAGGGGCCTAGCTCAGTAGTAGAGCATCTGCTTTGGATGCAGACAATCCCAAGTTTGATTCCCGATATCTCCAAGCGAGTCTGGGAAAATCCTTGCATGAAACTGTGGAGAGCTGCCAGCCAGTTTCAACAATACTGGGCTGGATTGGCGGAAATGGCAAAACTTACAGCGATAATTAAAGATAAAACAACAATTGGGTTTATTGAAGAATGGAAACCGCTGATAGACTTTTTAAAAGAGAGAGAAGGGAAGGTTATATTTGCGAGCAGATTCAGTGATTAGATTAGAAGAAAAATAATTGATGGAAGTCGGGAAACTCACTCACTATGTAGAAGTTTTTGTTTGTTGGAGAAATTCGGAAGTCCATTTTAATGTTGTATGTTGTAATGTCTGTATTTTGTTTTCGTCTGAAAAAAAACACTTTTAAATGGAAAAAAAAATACTGAGCTTAGATGGACCAAAGGTCTGACTCAGTATAAAGCACCATCCCATGTTCCTAAATCCTGCTATTTTCCTCATTTCCTGAAACCAACAATCTTTTAATAACAGCTATTACTGGATTTATACTTTACCATGCAGAAATAGGCAGTATGCAGTACATCTATCTTGACAGTGCTCAAATTAGGCTGATGTTACATGCTTGTCATTTCCTTCAAAACATTCCTCTCTTTAAAAAAAAAACCAAAAAAATTCCCCCTTGCCTTCCCTTTTTAAAACACTTTCTTTAGCAAGGGATTTTTTTTCTCAGTATAAAAATGCTAATTTTAGGACCAAAACTCTCCCCACCTGGCCACTCTTTCACCTGACCACCCTGTGAAATTCAAATTAGGAATGAGAGCAAAATTCATTGGATTCACATTTTAATGGGAATGTACCTAATACACATTTCCTGAAATAATACACAAACCAAAATGCAATTATCCTTTGGTAGTTGCACTTCCCCAAATTTCATGATGCAGTTCTCCAATAAAAAATGCAGACACAATTGCATATATTTGTGAAAATAATATACAAAAAGGCATTATATTATATCAAAGTTCTTGCAAAGAAATGTGTATATTATGCAAAATTGCATACAGAACACATATCTTAGTAGGAATTTATTTATTTATTTATTTATTTATTTTATTACATTTGTATACTGCCCCATAGCCGAAGCTCTCTGGGCGGTTTACATAAGATTAAAACAATTAAAAACAATATACAAAAATTAAAACAGCAAAAACATACAATATACACATACATTTAAAACCACTGTAATAAGTTTTAAAAGCTATAAACCTAACAAAAAAAAAACCAGACTCATCAGATATTGCCAAATGCCTGAGAGAAGAGGAAAGTCTTGACCTGGCGCCGAAAAGATAACAACGTTGGCACCAGGCGGGCCTTGCTGGAGGGATCCTCTTCTGAGGAACTTAAACTTCCAGAGACAGATGAAGCTGTGGAGCCACCTCTGTCAGGAGACATGGGAGAGCTTCTGCCCTCAGAGAAGGCCACACCTAAATCTACACTTTGTGGCAAATCATTATAATGCCATCATGGTAACACTATATCCCTCTTGCACACTTACATCTCATAGAACACACAATGACATTTGTGGCAGTATTTCGGATAATGTAGGAAAAAAACAGCAAATAACACTACAAAACTGGTATATGGAAAATGTCATGTGCCCCAAACAGTTGTCAGTACACTTCCATACCACAATAAAGCAGTAGCATAGATCTATTCCATGGCTCTGCCCCTGCTAGGAGAGGGGAATTCTGCTTCAGAGGCAGAGGCTGTGGGTCCACTCAGTCCCAGAGAGTGCCATCGCTTTAAGAGGCAGTTCAGTAAGGCTCCTTTAAGATGGAGTACTTAACTCCAATGAAGAACTCCTCAGGGGTAAAGATAATAATATGCAGCAGCTGAGCTGTGGTTGGGGCCCAGGAAACCGTGGGAATATAATCTGGCATTGTCTGTCTGAGCTTTGTTAAAAACAATATTGGGTCTCAGCTCTGGATTCTAATTCTATTTACCTGCTTTCCTGAGCACTTGACCTTGGCTATGTCCCTGATGTATCTCTGGAAAATCTTTGTTTGCTGATAAATATTCTGTTTCACTCTTGACCTGCTTAATTCACTCCTCCATTGCAATTAACTGTGTGTGATTGTAGAGAAAGGAGTTGAACAGGACAGGAATATACACAAAAATGCATGCAAATGTTCATGAAGTCTTTTTAAAATCATAATCATAATTGCAAGCTAATATGGAAATGGGAAGGAATGAGTTTAAGACTGGAAAAATGAGAAACTGAGAAAGGATGTACACCACTTTATAATGGTTTACAGCGGTATTGATGACTGTTGGGGCCCACGACACATTGAATATGCTGTTTTTAAACCGTTTTCAACGTGTTGTGTCCTGCTTGGTATAGATCTGGCCTTTGTGAAACAAAAATTGTCAGATTTTGATATCTTCGGCTTACCATTATCCTAGTCAGTTTCACCTTCATTAGCATATCCTCAACAATGGAATATCAAGAACTGAACACATTATCACACATCTGCAATCCTTTGCAAGCTAATTTGCTTTTTTCCAATGCTGTTCAGCCACTGGCATGCCAGCTAATATACATGTTGTATTAAAAAGTGATTTGTTTAAATCTAGCAAACTCAGTTCTTGAAACCCAATAGGTTTTATTTTCATTTTCATTTATAATCTGCCAGATTCCTTCCTCCCTCCCTCCAAATGGGCTCACAGTGAGCAACGATATTCAAAACCATCAATATCAAAATAATTTATGACACTGTGCAAGAGACTCAAGTTTATCCATTTTTGACCACTCTTCTGAGAAATCCAGATGCTTCCTTCGTTACTTTCAGTTAATGCTGAATTATTGGGCAGAGGGGGGAAGCAGATGCTTTGGAAAACTGTTCCCACCGCAGCTTCACTAAAACATGAGAAAGAAAAAAAGTTTATCTCTTTCTATCGCAATGTTTAGAAGAGGGCAAAAGTAAAAAGAAAGAGCCAGTGTGGTGTAGTGGGTGTAGAGTGTTGGGCTGGGAGTCGGGAGATCTGGGTTCTAGTCCCCACTCAGCCATGGAAGCCTGCTGGGTGACTTTGGGCCAGTCACAAATTCTAAACTCAATCTACCTCACAGGGTTGCTGTTAGGATAAAATGGAGAGGAGAAGGATTATGTATGCTGCTTTGGGCTCCTTTGAGGAAAAAAGGCGGGATATCAATGTAATAAATAAATCAGTAAATAATAAATATGATGCCACCTACTGGCAGTCTACAGTGGTTGCCTATTTGCTTCTGGGCACAACTCAAAGTCTTGGTGATAACCTTTAAAGCCATAAAATGGCTTGGGTTCAGAAGACCTGTGGGATTATCTTCCATATCAACCTGCTCACTCCCCAAGATCAGGAGTGTAACATAAGTAGCCTACACCACTTAGGTGAAACAACAACTGATTTATTTCTTCGTATAGTTCTCAATTTGACATCCATCTTGGAGCCACACCCAAAAGTAAAGACCTGGAACATGCTCAGTTCCAACAATTCTAAAAGAAACATGTTTGTCTTTTTACCACTATGCAGCTACAACATATATTAGAAGGAGAAGATGCCCCATCTCTGTGTCCCACCTAGATTGGAGGCATGGTCTGAAGACAACAAAAGATAGGGCCTTCACAATGGTTGTACCAATATTGTGAAACACCTTGCCTTGTAAAGTGCAAATGGTTCCCATTCTGGTTGTCTTTTGCTGGTTGGTACAATTTTTTTTTTAATCCCAGCAGGCTTTTAGCCTGATACATGCTGAGTATCTGCTCTTTTATGTCAGTGTTATCTGTCATCTCTGCCTATTCGTTGATGCAACCCTATGCAAGTTAGGCCCTTTTTCTGGCTAAACATGCATAGGGTTCTGCCCTGCTTTGTTTTTACTATTGTATTTTATGATATTTCTGGTCTTAAATTTTTGTAAGCTGCCCTGAGTAGCAAATACGCACTTGAAGGTTGGAATAGAAATCTTTCTATCAAATAAATAAATAATTTACTGCCTCTAGGGCAGGTGCCAGCAGCCTGCAGCCTAATTTCAAAGTCCTCCTCAAGTGATCAGTAGACATCTTGGCAAGAGTAATCCCCAGCAGCCCTTTTGGTGGGAAGGAAGGGGGAGAGAGAAGGCAGTGTCAGATAGTGAGAGGGGGTGTCAGAAAGAGAGAAAAGAGGTGACTCTCTCTCTCTCTCTCACTCTCTCACTCTCTTTCACACACACACACATACAGAGAGAGAGAGAGAGAGAGAGAGAGAGAGAGAGAGAGAGGAGTAGCCTTGCCCAGTTTTGGTTCTGTCCCAGCTGATGACTGGTATGCAGCTGCAACAGATTATCTGTGATGGAATGCAACCCTTGGCTTAAAAAACAAAAAAGATTTTCCCCCTCCTGACCTAGGGCAACATCCATCACCCTGCTCACTCTCAGGTGAGCTGTCCAGACTACTCCAATCATAGGGCAAGATGTTAGCCATGTATTTGATGGGCCCTAAGAAAACAGTTCTTTTTACTGGTACACTGGTCTGTTTCTCCCATCCTAGCCTGCATGCACTCTGAGGTCATGGGTAGAGGGCCATCTCACCTGCCTGCTGCCAAGGGCAGTTAGGCTGGTGAGTACAAGGGATAGGGTCTTCTCTGTAGTGGCCCCGCACCTCTAGAATAAGCTTCCATCAGGGGTTCATCAGGCCCCTTCTTTCACTTGCTTTCACTGGCCTTTTTGGATGGGTTGCATGTTTTATTGGAGTTATCTGCTTTTATACTGATTTATAATATTGAATATTCATTGATTTTTCTCTTTGTTTCTGGCATATTTATGTATTTTTATCTCACATGCTGCCTTGAGAGGGTTTGACACTTATAGGTGACCTAAAAATTAAAGTCATTTTAAATAAATAATAGTTTCTTTTCTTTCTTGTCTGACATCCATCTCAGCTACAAAAGCTTTTTTTAAAAAAAATAGCATGAACAGACAGAATGAAGCATCCATGTGACGCAACTTCAAGCTGTTTTTTTTTTATGAACGCAGATCCATAAATATATACAATGGAAATTATCTTGATTCAGAAGGCAGGTAGGGTTGGCAGGCTCAGGAGAATAGCTTAATACAAATAAGCTGCCATAACAATCAGGATATTGCAGGGATGTCTGTGAATGAAATAGATGAGCAAACTGTGAATCTGGAGGCAACAAGCACCCCTAGCGTGCAGGCATTTTTTCCATCTGTCAAAACACCTGCCAAGGCAGACAGTGCTTCAAGCTCCCTAACCAGCCATTTGGTTGAAGGATGCTGGGCAAGGGAATTAATAGAAAATGGAACCACATCGACCCGGTATAATGGGACAAAGCTTTGGATATCCTCAAAGGCAGAGCTAGCCCACAGTGGCCAGTCAGACTGGGATTGTTAGTTATGATCAGAACTCAAAAATATGAATGGGGAATTGTCATCTTCCCATTCACATCATGATGAAAGAAACAGGCACTATGCTAAGTGAATGAACAAGAAGTTAAAAGGACAAATGCATCTATTTCTCCACACACTATTTCTAGTTAAATTCATGCCAACCACGACGAAGGATGGCCAGCAATGAATGGACTACTGTTAACTTCACATGTGTAGGTTTTTAATCTAGACTTTTATTTATGTGTTTAGAGACAAATATATCCTCTTTCAACACAATAGATCCCAGAGCAGCTTCTGTAAAAATGTCAATAAAATTATAAAATACAATAGCATAGAAATAAATAGAACAAACCACTAATTAAAAGACAGACAGGAATCTAGAGTCCCTAAAAGGCCTAGGGAAATAGAAAAGGCTTTGTCTGTTGCCTAAAGCAGGTGTGGGCAAGCCAATAATAATAATAATAATAATAATAATAATAATAATAATAATACATTTATTTATTTATTACCCGTCTCGCCCTCCGGATCGCGGTGGGGAACAACATCAAATATAAAATACACAAAACTGATTAAAAGCACATAAAACCAATACATAATTAAAATAGCAATAAAACATCATGAAAAAATCATCCTAAAAACATTCTAAAATTCCACTGGATATGCCTGTCAGAAGAAACCAGTCTTTATAACTTTCTTAAATTCTAAAAGACTGTTAAGTTGACGACTGTCCTCCAGCAGGTCATTCCACAGTCTGGGAGCGGCAGAAGAAAAGGTCCTCTGGGTAACAATTGTCAGCTTAGCCTTGACGACTGTAGTAAGTTCTTCCCATAGGACCAGAGTGTGCGGGGCGGATTGTATGGGAGAAGGCGATCCCACAGGTAACCTGGACCCAAACCATGTAGGGCTTTAAAGGTAATGACCAACACTTTGTACTTCGCCCGGAAACTTATTGACAGCCAATGGAGACATTTTAAAGCTGGTGTGATATGGTCACTCCTAGGTGTACCAGTGACCAACCTGACTACCTTATTTTGAACTAGTTGAAGCTTCCAGACTAGGCACAGAGGTAGCCCTATGTACAGCACATTGCAGAAGTCGAGCCTTAAATTTACCAGTGTGTGCACTACAGTCGTTAGGTCTTCCAACCCTAGGAAGGGGCACATCTGACATATCAGCCGAAGCTGTTAGTAGGCACTCCTGGCTTGTATGTGGACCTTGCCGACTGCCAATATTTTAAGAAGTGTTTTTTTAACAAAAAAAACTCATTAGTAGTGGCTACAGGACACCAAAAGTGCCAGATTTAGCTTGTTTGTAAGCTACATTTGACCCTTTGAATGCTCCATTGCCACTACAGTAAGAAGCATGAAAAGAGTTAAATTTAGCTTGAAGTAGTAACAGAGTAGGTGTCAGGCAGGTCTCTTTGGGAAGAGTGGGTCACCACTGCTGAAAAACCCTCTCAATGGACACAGTCTGTAATTCCACAGGCAAACCACGTTAGAAGTAGGAGGAAAGTTGCCACACACACACACACACACCGTTGCTTTAAAATAGGGTGACCAGATAAAATCCAGGTCAGGGCTCATGTAACTTTAACAGTTGTAGAGCAAAAGGAATTTCAGCCATTGTCATTTGTATGCAATTAGTTCCTGGTGAAATTCCCTCTTCATCACAACTGTTAAAGTTGCAGGGGCCCTGCCTTCTTTTGTATATGGTCACTCTAGTATAGTGCATGCACCTTTAACTGTTGTGATGAAGAGGGGATTTCAACAGGAACTAATTGCATACAAATGACTCTGGCTGAAATTCCCTTTTCTCTACAACTGTTAAAGTTACATGAGCCCTGACCTGGATTTTATCTAGTCACTCTACTTTAAAATGGAATGAAGATCTATTTGGTCTTGGATTTTTGTGTCTGGGTTTATTCTTTTGGCTGATTGGTCTTACAATGACTGCATTTGATTATTTAGCATTTGTATTATTGTTTTATATGGCTGCTTTAGTTCTCTTGACATTTGCTGATTCTGTCATGCATTGAGCTGGCAGTATATATTCATACTTGTAATTACTTAATGTTTATTAAATTGAATTGTGGTCTGTATTGCTCTTGTTGTTCATTGGAGATGCTGTAAGCTGGTTCGGGCGCAATCTTATGGAACAGAAGCAGATGAGGGAACATTCAGTAAGGGGACTAGCCCAGGAATACGATTGTAATCTGATCATGTACCCACTGCTTCAGTTCATATGTGAGGCTTTCTTTCTAAAACTGAGCTCCATCTTCAAGGCTACAACAATTCCTGATTAGTTCAAAGGCCTTGTAATTGCTGTTCCTTTTCTAACGGGTAATCACCTTCTATCCCAAAGCCTCTGATTACTACTTACATTACAGCTATGGATTCAAAAGTACAGTCTCATGTATTTGTTTAAACTTCTTGGATGTCATCTAGGCAGCCAACTTCTTCGCCTTTAGCAGCAATGTGCTATGCAGTCATTAAGAGGTGATGATTTAGATATTTATATCATGCCTTTCTGCTTGACAAGAGGCTTCCAAGGCAGCTGAAGATAATAAGAGGAAATTAACATACAATCAATACATAACAAGACTATTTTAAAAAATAAGGCAGAGGTGACTGATAAAGGGAGGGGGGAGAAGTTCACATGTTGCAGCTCCAATTAGTGCTCTTTAAAGGTCCTGTGCTGGAGATGAGAGAAAATTGCTCTTCCCTGGAAGTGTACTACCTAGCAGAACATTTCAAGAAGGACTTGCCATTCTAGAGCTCACCCAAAGAAGGGCAACCAGGATGGTGAGGAGTCTGGAAACCAAGTCCAATGGGGAACAGTCAGCGGTGCAGTAGTGCCAGGACTCATAGGGACATAGCTCTGGGATTTTCTTATGAGTAGGAATGTTGATATCGGCCCTTTCTACACCTAAGGCTGTACAGGGAGGGATAGGAGATGATCCCAGACTTACCTACTTCCGGGATCGTCCCCCAGCGTACAGTACAAACACCAGTGTGACATTCCGGAAACAAATAGGGATGTCACTTGCGTCAATATATATATATATATATATATATATATATATATATATATATACAGGAGCCAGGAGCACAATTGCCTTCCAACGAAAAGTAAATTGTTTGGGTTGCGTTCCAACGAAAAGTAAGTTGTTTGGGTGGTGTGTTTTTTTTAAGAAAAAAGCCTGATGTCCCTGGACTCCTTCCCCCAGACCTGCTCCTTCCCTCTTTGCTGATCCATGCTACTCATGGGGAGGAGTGAAGAAGCCAGGATGGGCGGCCACACCACCTGCAGTCCTCAGGATGGTCCTGAGACTGGGGACGGAAATCAGGATAACTGGAGAACCAGTAATCCTAGGACAATGGAAGGGTTATAGAATCATAGAATCATAGAATAGTAGAGTTGGAAGAGGCCTATAAGGCCATTGACTCCAACCCCCTGCTCAATGCAGGAATCTACTTTAAAGCATACCTGACAGATGGTTGTCCAGCTGCCTCTTGAATGCCTCTAATGTGGGAGAGCCCACCACCTCCCTAGGTAATTGGTTCCATTGTCGTATTGCTCTAACAGTCAGGACATTTTCCTGATGTCGAACTGGAATCTGGCTTCCTGTAACATGAGCCCATTATTCTGTGTCCTGCATTCTGGGTTGATTGAGAAGAAATCTTGGCCTTCCTCTGTGTGACAACCTTTCAAGTATTTGAAGAGTGCTATCATGTCTCCCTTCAATGTTCTTTTCCAGGCTAAACATGCCCAGTTCTTTCAATCTCTCCTCATAGGGCTTTGTTTCCAGACCCCTGATCAACCTTGTTGCCCTCCTCTGAACATGCTCCAGATTCTCTGCATCCTTCTTGAAGTGTGGTGCCCAGAACTGGATGCAATACTCAAGATGGGGCCTAGCCAGTGCTGAATAGAGGGGAACCCTGCCTGCTCCCAGGATCCCCTGTGCATCATTTGGATGGACAGGGACAACCCCGGGAAAAATCCATCATGTAGACATGGCCATCATATGCCACCTCAGATTTCAGTGTTCCCTCTGAGCTTAGCTGCAATTCTCACAGTAGTGAGAAATGGATTTTCACAGTGGAAGTGGGAAGTGGATTGTCACAGCAACAATATATTGTTCCTCGTTGTAATGCAAAGTATTTGTGGAAGGTGGCCTTGAATGGGCAATTAAAAGCCATTTCCTTTACAAAGGACCTTCTTCTAGCATGTTGATATGGATCAACACAGCTGCCTGGATTCTGGGACTCTCCTTGAGAACATGGCTGTGGGGACTGTAATGATCAGCACCTGCACTTTCAAAATTTACCACTACACCACTGGGAACAGCTGAAAGAGCTGACAAGAGAAGATGAAGGGGAGATAGGATAGTGTTCTTCAAATATCAAAAAGGCTGTCAAGCAGGAGATGGAGCAGAGTTGTTCTCTGTTGCTCCCAAGGTCAGGACTAGAACCAAGGGGTGGAAATTGCAAGAAAGCATATTTTGACTAAACATTAAGAGTATGCCCAGTATGTAGAGTTAGGTGGTTGTCTCAGGCAGCAGATGCTGGAAGGAGGCAGCAAGACGTAGGAGGAGAGAGCTCTGGGCCATCCCCTGAGCTAACCTGCTGCCTTCAAGTGTAGTGGTGGATGCTATCTCATTGCCATTACTGAAGAAAGACTTAACTACTGGTCCAGTTGGCTTTTTTGTACACAAAATGGGGTGGGGGGAACACACCATCTTGTCATTCATTTCAGGTAGCACAATAGCTTGGGCCAGTGCTAATTAGGAGAAACTTCCTAACAGCAAGAGCTGCTAGACAGTGGAGCAGACCGCCTCAGGAAATGGGAGACTCTCCTTCACTGAAGGTATTTAAACAAAGGTTGCAGACAGCCATCTGTCAGCGATGCTGTCATTCAGGGGTGTAGAATGTGCAGCCCTGGGGCCACTTCTTGTGCAGCCCTGCAGCTGGGTTCTGAGATCAGTGTTTTTCCGCTACTAGTAGTGGCAGAGAAACAGCCGTCTCAGGGGTGATATCTGGAGGATGGGACAGGCTTTTGCCTCCATCCCTCCCCACACCAATCCCTAGATCTCACTGGGCAGGGAAGAGAGATGTGTGTGTGGCAGGGAAGAATTTGTGTGTCTGCATGCATGTGCATTCCATGCCCCCAGTCAACGCTGGATTTAGCCCTCAGGGCCTAACAGGTTATGCACTCCTCCTGTACTTGTATCCTGCAGTGTAGGCCCTGCATTGAGCTGGAGATGGACTAGTTGGCCTCGCAGATCCCTTCTAACTCTAACCTTTTATGGAACGACACCAGCTGTTTTCATTGCTTAGGGACGAAGCTTCTACTGGCCTGGATAACTGGATAGTGTAAGCAATGACTGATGAAGGGGAGAAACTATGATGTAATATTCTCTGCCCAAGGTGGTTGTCTTGGGTCGTTTCTGCTTGTTGTGGCTAGTGGCACACTCAGTCCTGGCCATCAGGTTTATTTATGATGCCAAGATGCCACCCATGAAAAGTAGCTGTGAAAAGCTTCAGCTGCTGATATCTACACAGCCAACTGGTGGTAAAGGCAGAAAGGCAGGGCAGGGCACTGGTCAGTTGGCAACCTCACTGCCTGCACCTGCTCTTGATGCATCCAAACACCCCACTGCATGCAAAATATCAACCAGCCTAAGTCAATGAACTGAAAAAGGATGGATATTCATCCCAAATCAGCATGATTGACAGAGGCAATGATGACAATGGTGAGGTGTGGTCCTGTCAATAGCATTTTCCTTCTAATAAGAGAGAGATGGCAGGGTTCAGTTGCCAAATGCCTGAAGCCCTACTGGTTCAAAAACCACACTAAGCCGCACTGAACCCTTGTTCAGCAGCTGGTGCAGGTTGAGTGATACCAGTGGAAAACAGAAACTTTATTTTAATTTATCTCAGGACAAGAATGCCACTTCTAATTTGACTTCCCCAATCACATCACAATTAGTGGAAGTTTGCCCATTGATTTTAGTGGGATAAAGAATTAGACAGTGGGGCTGAGATACACAGGGGGAGGAAGGGAGACTTTTTAAGTCAAGCTCAGTAATTATATTAGCATGCTTGCAGCAAAACAACAAGAAAAAAACTATGAAGACTAGGACTGGAGTCAGATGCACACTTACTGCGGTCTAAGTCCCATTGAATAAAATCTGAATAAACATGCACTGGAATGGGCTGCATAGCTGAGGAAGTCCCATTGCACTCTGTGAAACTGACGCGTGTTTATTTGGAACTATGATCATTCAGTGCCCCAAGTTTTCGCTGGATGAAGTAGGTTCTTTTGACAGTAATCCTACACATCCACTTACGTGGACTGGGCACAGCTTACTTCTGAGCGGACGTGTCTAGGGTTGGGTATTACAGATACCTTTGCTTGCTTGTCTGTTTTTAAAAGTCTATGTGGGGGGAAGGGGAGATGCACAGCCCAAAGAATGCAGGATATTCGCCGAAATCATTCCATGCCCATATGCAATGATAGAAAGGATGGGGATCCTACAAAAGTGTTCAATGGGTGAGTGGGATAGTGCTAAAGGCACCTACTAAGGCATATAGAGCAGGGGTGGGCAGAAGGGAAATTGGGGTATACTGGCAGATCTTTGGGTGATTTGCAATAGGTCAGCAAGGATATTCTGACCTCCCCCCCCACACACACACACACATTGTTTCATAATAGTATGTTGGAATGAAAGGTTTGGGGTGACTGGGAGTGGATTCTTGTGAGGAAGGACTATGAGCTCCGTTTAGTTCTGGTACTCAAAACAACATTCCGAAGCTCTTCTTTCATTCTAAGAGTCTGTCTTTTGCACCTGCTCCAGTCAGTAGCAGTGGAGGCTGGTGGCTCCAATTTTGGTGGGGCTGTAAATCCATTCTGGGTTTCAGTCAGAACCCCCAGAACTCTAAAGCAGTTATCCAAAATGCTGAATCCTATCCCCCAAAATAGTTTCAGCACCTTGGATAGCTCCTTTAAAGCGACTTTAAAGTGCCTGGTGTTTCTGATTGAAACCCAAGGATTCACAGCCCCTCTGAAATCGGAGCCAGCAGCTTCCTCTAGTCAGTAGATCCCGGGGTTCTAGTCGATCCACGAAGTGGATCCCGCAAGAGAGAGAGAGAGAGAGCATGCATATGAATCCAGAGCGGAGAGTCTCGACGAAATGTTCCCGCCGGTCTTCGGTTCAGAGATCGCCCCCGCGGTCACTTCATCCCAACGCTAGCCAAGGGGAGGGGCCGCACGAAGGAGGAAAGCGGGGAGGGGGACAGCGAGCGAGCGAGCAATCTTACCAGCCTATGGAGTCGACTAGCCTTGTGCTGGGTCCGCGGAAGCCTATAAAAGTGGCTTCGGTTCCAGCTCGCCCCTTCTCGCCTTCGCATTCCTGAACAGCACGAGAGACGCGCGCCTGGCAGAAGGCGCGGATCTTCCGCGCGCGCCGGAGGGGGAGAGAGAGAGCGGTTCCCACCCCCGCCAGGGTCACTTCCCCTCCGTCCCCAGCTCCAGGGTGGAGGGGTGGGGCAGAGGCGAGCCGGTTTGCCCGTCGCGCCTGGGGAGAAGCTCCTCGAGGGGGGCGGAGATGACTTCGATCCCCGCGGCCAACAGGAGCGGCGCCGAGCCCGGCGGCAGCGGCGGCAACTGGAGCGAGGGCTTGTCGCCGCCCGCCGGCAACTTCTCGCCGCCCGCCGCCAACTTTTCCAACCAGTTCGTGCAGCCGTCGTGGTGCATCGCGCTCTGGTCCTTGGCGTACGGCGTGGTGGTGGCCGTGGCCGTCTTCGGCAACGTGGTGGTGATCTGGATCATCCTGGCTCACAAACGCATGAGGACGGTGACCAACTACTTCCTGGTCAACTTGGCCTTCTCCGACGCCTCCGTGGCCGCCTTCAACACGCTGGTCAATTTCATCTACGCGCTGCACGGCGACTGGTACTTCGGCGAGGCCTACTGCCTTTTCCAGAACTTCTTCCCCATCACCGCCGTCTTCGCCAGCATCTACTCCATGACGGTCATTGCCGTGGACAGGTAAGGGGCCGTGCGCGAGGAGGGCATGTATGGGTATGCGCCCCGTCAGCTGTCCCGTCGCTCGCTCTGGTACCTGTTCAACCAGCCAGTTCTCCGGGAGCATCTTCGCTTATTTTTGCAGCTCCGCGTTTCTCATCCCCGCCCTCTTCCCCCCTTTTTTTCTGTAGGGCGAATGGATTGCCATGTCTACATCGCAGTGCCCTTGATCGCCTTTTATATTTAAGAACAGAGGGGCTGCTTTAGCGGATCGGTCCCAACCCAATCTTTCTGCGCCTGGCCACGTGTTTCTAGGAACGCCTAAGCGGAGGCATGGAAGAGAGAACCTACCCCTGTTATTTTGCCCAGCGCCTGGCATTCAGAAATAGACTGCCTTGGTCAACGGAGGTTCCGTTTAAACATCATAGGTTTTAGCCATTACCACCCCTGTTACCTATTAATTTATTCACACTCACCCCTTTTCCCCTTTTTCCCCTCCTCTTAATGTCATCCAGTTTGTAAGGTGCGCTGGTTCAGCTATCATCTTGCAGTAAAGTGTGTTTTCCTGTTCCCCTTAGGTTTGATCTGATTGTTTCCTTTGCTCCCTGGTTTTTTTGTTAGCCGCCGGCATCTTCATTAACCAGCCCTCTGTCACTACCCAAGCATCTGCGCTGATCGTGAGACCAGATCTCTGAGTAAATAAAGCTGTTCAAATTTCCCTCTTCTTTCTTTTTTTAGCCACACTGCTGGGGGAAGATCCATCTCCTGGAAACAGTGGAGAGGGGATTGCTCCCTCCCAGTTGTATTTTAGAAAACATACACTGGCCATGCTGGCTGGGGATGATGGGTGTGGTAGTCTAACACACCCAGAAGTTGACAGGTTGGGGGAAGGCTGTAGGACACCAACTCTGCTTTCTGTTGTCTCCTCCACTGCAATTGTTCAGATTCATTTCATCCTTTCCTGGGTTCTCTGCTGTGAAATCATTGTGGTGTTTGGAGGCATCCTAGCAGGTGTGGAATGTTTAACAACCATGTGAGCCTCTCCTCCGTGCATTTGATATTCTGAGAATTCAACTCATGAAAGAGCTTGAGTCCTTCCTGAGGTTCTTTGGGCTTCAGCAGATGAGATCTCAGTTAGAGAGCCTTGGGCGCAATCCTATACATATCTAAGCTGACGTAAAACCCATTCACTTCCATAGGTCTTACTCTCATGGAAGTGGGTATAGGATGGTAACCTTAGGGGCACAATCCTATGCATGTTTAGAGGGGGGGACCTCCTACAACTACAACTGAACAAAAGTCCAATTGCAGGACTTTTTCCTGTCTAAACATGTAGAGGATTAAGTCTTTGTAATTATTTGTGCTGCAGTGGGATCTGAGAGCCTGCGTCCTGATGAGGCTTTTATTGTGCAATCGCCCTGCTTCAGATTTGTACAGGTGGGGGTCCCAATGTCATGTTCTTCCACTCATGACCCATCAGCAAACAGAATATAATGAATGCCACGAACTTGGCATGCTGTTTTGATTGCAAGTGCATTGCTTAACTTGTTTTAAAATGAAAGGTGTCAGAAAGGTCTAACCTGCCTTCCAAAATGCGCTGTCCTTATTTAGTGATAAGGGATTGCATTCTGTACATGCTCAGAGGAAGACTCTTCTAATTGCTCTGAGGATGTTCTTGATATGGGTGTTAACATTTTTCCATAATGTGATGTTTCGTAATGGGAGTGGGATGCATTCTGTACATGCTCAGAGGTAGGCTCTTATTAATCCAGAGCCCTGCGTTAGCTCTGCAATGTCATCTCTGTACAGAGGCATTATGGGTAAAGTGTCAGACTAGGACTGGGGAGACCTCAGTTGGCCATGAAGCTCACTGGGTGACCTTGGGTTAGCCACTGTCTCTCAGACTAACCTACCTCTCATGGTTGTTGTGCGGATAAAAGGAAGGGAAGCACATATATTGCCCTCATCAACTTGAAAAGAGTGTGAGATATTTGATAAAGAAATATTTATTACATCTTTCACCTTTTTATCAAATCTTTTATTTTAAAAATCTGATGCATAATGAGACAATAAATTCCGTAGCTTAATTATCCGTGATGTAAAGGAATACTTTATCTTCTCTTCTTAAAATTTGCTTCTTATTGATAAATCATCCTGGGGGTCAGGGGAGTTTGTGTATTTTAAAGAGTCTTGAAATGGTGGGCAAAGATGAGCTATGTTGACTAAGAGTTGTCATCCCTAATATTGACAATATTCATATATATATATATATATAGTGTGTGTGTGTGTGTGTATGCGTGTTTGTATTTCTTTTTTTTTCTCACAATGTATTTTCTCTTCTGTTTTGTTGATATTCACAATACAAAGAATTAAAAAAAAACATTTTCAGATGAGTAGGACCCCAGCTGGGGGTGGAGGCTGGATGTGTGCGACTTGTATGCATTTGTATTTCAAGCTCTACCTCATTTCTAAGCAATGCACACATATAAATAATGGACTCCATTTAAATATACATGCATCTGCCTTGCAAATTAGGCCACAAAAGTTATTATCCTGGTGACATAAGATCTATGTTAGCCATTAGTGTCAGACTGATGAACAGAAGGAGTGGGAAATATAGTTTATAGATACCTCCCTTCCTAGTTAGCTGGAAATGAATCATCTTTCCCAATGCATCACCAGGTGAGTGTTTTTACAAGCTTGACATAACATGTGCATGAAGGTAATTTGTTTAATGTTATGGAGGGGAATGGCATTTGGAAAGGATACCAGCCAGAGGTGGATGCTAAAGAACATACATCTCATGAGGCTTTCAGATTAAGTGATGTGACCAACATATAGACAAAATTCTGAACACAATCTGCAATATATATTGGTTTAAAGTCCCAATATAGTTTGATATATTTTAGGTTATCCTGTAAAAAACAAAAGCACTGGGCTGAGTCTCGTCAGTGCTTGGATGGGAGATATGTAGGTTGTCTTGAGTTCTATGATGGAAGGAAGGTAGAATATCAGTGTACTAAACTAGATAAACATTGTTCGTGAAACAGCTTAGGTTTCTTGTCTCAGGGCATGGTCTGAAGGCACATGAGGCAGCCACCTTGCTGGACTTAAGCAGGTTGGGATCTAGTCACTAACTGGATGGGAGACCACATGGGAATCCCATATATGTATGCCACCTTAAGTTCCATGAAGGAAGAAGGTTGAGATACCATAATTTTTCCAAGCTAAACAATCCCAGCTGTTGCAACCTTCCCTTAATCATTTTAGTTGCCCTTTTGTGCACTTTTTCCAGCTCAATAATACAGTTTTTTAGGTGTGATGACCAGAGCTGTACATAGTATTCTAAGTGTGGTCGCACCATAGATTTATATAAAGACAGTATGATACTGGCAGTTTTATTTTCAATTTCTCTTCTTATAATGCCTAACATGGAGTTTGCCTTCTTTACAGCTACCACATACTGGGTTGAAATTTTCATCAAGCTGTCCACCACCAAGATCTCTTTCTTGTCCAGTCACCGCCAGCTCAGATCCCATCAGGTTATACTTGAAGTTGGGTATTTGGGGGGGGGGGGGGGTTGCCCCAACGTGCATCACTTTACACTTGCTTACATTGAACTGCAACTGCTATTTGGATACCAATTCTCCCATCTTGGAGAGATCCCTTTGGAACTCTTTACAATCCCTTTGTGTTTTAACAACCTTAAATAATTTGGTGTCATCAGCAAACTTGGCCACTTCACTGCTCACTCCTAATTCCAGATCATTTATGAACAAGTTGAAAAGAATTGGTCCCAATATGACCCCCTTGGGACCTCACTATTTACTTTCCTCCATCGGGAGAGTTTACCATTTATTCTTACTCTCTGCTTTCTGTTCTTTAACCAGTTACTGATCCATAAGAGGACCTCTCCTCTTATTCCATGTCTGCTAAGTTTGTTCAGGAGTTTTTGGTGAGGGACTTTATCAAAAGCCTTTTGGAAGTCCAAGTAAACAATGTCCACCAGATCTGCCCTGTCTACATGTTGTTGACACTCTCAAAATATTCTAGAAGGTTAGTGAGACAGGGCTTGCCTTTGCAGAAGCTGTGTTGATTCTTCTTCAGCAGGACTTGCCCTTCTATATGCTTACTAATTTTGTCTTTAATAATGTTCAACCAACATTTTTGAGGAATGATGGTTCTATTCTACATTAATGATTGTGACGAGAGAGCTAAGGGTAATGGGTTGGATTTTTTTTACTGCTCCCTTGGGCACTGGAATATGGAGCTTTTTATTGGTTCCATGTTTCTCAGTTCCAGAATTTGCCCAAATTATATTTGCCCATCCTTGCCATGTTTCCAGTATCACTTATTTCTTTATCTTGTAAGTGCTCCATAAAAGGCAGGTCTTCATGTTTCACTTGGGTGCTATTCTTTTCTTTCTCAGAGTCATTTCTGAGCCTGCTGCTTGAACAGAGATCAGACGGTGGTTTGCCAGAATTAAAACTTTCTCTCCTCAAGGAGCCATTATTCCTAGTCAAAACAAAAACTTCAAAATCCTCCTCTGTGTGGGATAAGTAATGTCCACTGAAATTTGGTGTAATAATAATAAGGGCTCTAGAGATAGTTGCTTGGATCCCTGCAGGAATTGCCCCAAGCTGTTCAACATAAAAAGGATCATGCAGGAGACAAACTGTTGGAGGCACCTCAGCAAGACAGCTCTCATTTCCTTCTTCTTTTCCATGAAAATTTAATTCATTTCAAAACAAAGTTAACAATATATACATAATAATAAATTGGGATCGCTAAAGAAACAACACTATTCACTAATTATAAGTCTATAACCACTATACTTACGGAACATATACAGGAAAATGGTCTAAGCAATATCCAGTGAAAGAATAAAATTACAGTTTATACAGTATATAAAAGAGCATGTGTGAGTGTATGTTATATTGTGCACTATATGTGTGTATTAATAAGAAAAAAATATAGGGTTGGAATTCGATAAAATGTTTGAAAATCTTCAACACAGAAAATAAATGGAAACCATGATGCCATAATATCTTCCTTAAAGTTAGGATTTCTTGTTTGCTGCATTTGCTGTGTAAGTTTATACACTGTCAAAGTCTCCCAAATTTTATCAACCCACTGCTCTTTAGTTGGTTGCTTTGGAGACCTCGAATTACATGCTATACATGGTTTTGCAGCTAGATACAATTGTTTATGAAAATTTATGCATGAATCCAGAATAATTAGGTTGAAAAAGATGAAGTATAGCTTTAGGAGTTACCAGTAGTCTAACATAAAGAAATTCCTTTGGAACCATGTTTCAAAGACTGCTCTAATTTCCAGAGTACTATTCTATACAGCACACGGCAGTAAACCTGGGTTTGCCATAGAGCAGGGCTGGGGAACCTGGGTCTCCATTTCCTATCAGCCTCAACCAGTCTAGCCAATTGTGAAAGATGATGGGAGTGGAAGTTCATCAAAGTCTGGAGGACTATAGGTACCCCAGCACTGCCATCGGGTGTACATTTGACAGGGAGCAGCAACTGGCAGCAACAGTTGTCCTGGCGCTAAAGTCAATGGGGAACTTCAATGCCCCCGTTCACCCTTCTTAGGATTCTTGTTCTTAAACTGGACTTAGACTGGACAGGTTTTTCATCAGAGGAAATCTTCAAACAGCCGGGTAGGCGTCATGGCTAGGCATGGTTGTGCAACTGTTGAAGGCTGACATCCCAGCAGATGCCCAGAGATGAGCCCCCTGGAGTTGTTCCTCCTTACCAATGCAACCTGTTTGTTCATCAGCCTCTCGCTCTGACAGCAGCGTGGTGAGAAAGAGGAGCAGTAGATGTGTGGTATTATGGTTGGTGGATTGCATGTTGGGAGTTGTGGTAGAGGCATGGAAGGGAACTGGGAGGAAGAGATAATGAAGGGGGAGGAGTCAAGAAGATTGTGGAGGGATAGTATTTGGTTGAGTTTCCGCTTTAATGTAGGTGAAGGATAAAGAAGCATTTAAGTAGCTGTCTCTGGTGTCTTGCAATGCAACAATTTGGCTTTGAAGGTGGGATGGCTCTTCTACCTTTGACTCCCCACCAGCCTTCCTCCAAACCCGGGTGACCCAGTGATTCCATTTACTTCTTGGATTCGAATGCTTGATACCTATGTGCCAGCTAATCATAATAAGGAACTTCCAGAGGCAAGGTAGCATGCATTACTCATCTACTGCATGGATGCAGAAGCTTAGAGAATCTTCTATAATTTATCTGCTGTGGATAATAAATAAGAGAAAGCTTTGGCTGCTTAAAAGAAACTTTTTCGTGTCTTTTTTGATGCAGCACTTTGAGTGACACTGAGGAGCACACAAGAGACATGTCCTATTGCCTATGAACATCTGCAACCATCTCAAAACAGCCACCAGCAGCAATTTGCAGCATTTCATACTATTTTATTTCATTTTATAAATTGTAATTTTTTAATATGTGCCTGGGGAGCTCAGGGGGACAAGAGGGTGCCCTCATAACTGTGGTTACGGATAGGAGGGAGGTATGGTGTTGGGGGAACAACAGGCCAGATGGGGAGAAGAGGGGCTAGATTTCTTAAAGCTATCCCCTCTTTTGGTTCTTCCCCCAACCAGATGGTTCCTGGCGGCCTTACCAGCTTGCCCTCGAGTTTGGTGCTGCTGCTGCTGCTGCTGAACGCCAGGTCAGTCCAAAACAATATCTCCCTCATCCATGATCTGATTTGGATGAGGGGGCTGACCTGGTATGTATCACTGAGATTTGGGTGGGTGAACTGGGAGGGTTTAATCTCACCCAGCTTTGCCCTCCTGAGTACATGGTGCAGCACCAGCACTGACTTGAGGGCCGAGGAGGGGGTTGCCGTGTTCTATAGAAATGTGATCTCCCTCTCTAGGCTTCCTGTTCATTTGAGTGCGAGTCTTGAGTGCCTCTACTTCGTATTGGGTACTTTCTATGTTGGGTCTCTCTCCTGCCACCTTATTGGCATTTGAGTGTGAATGAACATGCAGGACTCTGCAAATCCTCATTTGGCACTGAAATGAGCGGTGTGACTTTCAAACACCTGATTGGTCCTGCTGAATTATTCCTCTGGATGCCTATCCAAGTAGCTTACAGAATCAATGGAGTGAGAGATTATGTAGTATATACTCCATCAAGTCACCTACTCTGCAATCATGCTGAGAGGTACAGTGTGCATCCAGGGCTGATTTTCTCTCAGTACAGATGCAGTGTCATATGGTTCATTAAGTCTACAAACATAGCCTGGCCTGTTTTACTACAGTGGGTGCTAAAATGGGGATGTGAGATGTCCCTGTATTTGTAATTGGTCAAACCAACGATCTATCTAACTCAGCATTTTTCCCACTGATAATGGCCAACCAGCTGTCATACTGGTGATATTTCTTCCTCTTTGTTGATTGACAGTATAAATTGCCTATATTAGGGAAAGTCACATATACAAATTTGCATATTAGGGGAAGATGTGTACAAAAATGCATATCCGATTTGCTCTGAATTTTGTTTAAGGTGATATGTTGGCCATTCTAGCTCCAACTAGGAAGACTAATCCTATTTAGGTGTCCTTTTTCATGCCTTGTCTCCTCCAGTCATATCTTTTCCTAATGCATTGTCTCTGTTTCTGCTAGAGATGTCCCAAGACATTTTGACACCTGAAGCACACAATCCAAAGGGCTTTACCTATGGAGGTGAAAATATATTAATAATGTAGATACCCTTTAATAGAATTCCAAAATGTGCTTTCTGAGCTGGGCTGCCTCATCCTGCCCGGGGGATGAAATTAATAGGGATGTGCATGCCAAAAAATATTGTCGTTTATCATTATCATAATTTTGGACCAAAAAAAATATTGTCTTCATTCATATCATAGGTGAACCATATCGTCTTCACGATCATTATCGGAAAAAAACGATATTTAATTTGCAGCCATATTTTGCCCTACAGAGCTGATTTATTAAAGAAAAATGCCTATAACTTCTGTATTTCCACAGTTACAGGCTTGAAACTTGGTCACAATGCTTATGGAGTATGCCTAAGTATATGTATGAAATTTGGTATCGATCCCTCCAACCCTCGATTTTATATGAATTTTTTAAAGATCGTTTAAGTTCTGACAGGTCTGAATGAACACACGTGGCGAGCTGTCCTTCTGACCTGTCAGAACTGAAACGATCTTTAATAAATTCATATAAAATCGAGGGTTGGAGGGATCGATCTCAAATTTGGCACATATGTATAGCATATGTGTATGAAATTTGAGATCGATCCCTCCAACCCTTGATTTTATATTAATTTATTAAAGATCGTTTCAGTTCTGACAGGTCTGAAATTCAGCTCGCCATGTGCGTTCATTCAGACCTGTCAGAACTTAAACAATCTTTTAAAAATTCATATAAAATCGAGGGTTGGAGGGATCAATCTCACATTTCATACACATACTTAGGCATACCCCATAAGCACTGTGACCAAGTTTCAAGCCTCTAACTTTTAAAATACAGAAGTTATAGGTTTATTTATAGGGCAGTCTGATAATACGATATAATTTGCTGAAAATTATCATCTCTGATGATTATCATAGGTTTTTCTATCGTATCGTTATCGTTAAATGCATGCATGATAACGACCTTATCATATTGTTATCGTACATTTTAATGATATGATACACATCCCTAGAAATTATCCCCAGTCCTACCCTTGACTATATGGAACAATGCGGTTTTAAAATGCTGTGTGTTGTTGAGCAGGGAATCGCGTTCGTTGCAGTAGCAAATGAAGCCACCTTTCTGTTTTCTACATTATGGAAAGCCTGAGGACCAAGCTACATGTTATTTTGAAGGAACTAGCAGTTATATCTTTCTTTCTTATTCTAAAGTAAGCACCGGGGGCGGGGGTGTCTTATTGGGAACAGAGTGTGAGAGGAAGGGTTTTTTTAATCTTTTGCCTTCCACTGTGGTCCCAATCCAAATAAGGGCCCTGCGCTTGTAATTTTTATTGCCTCAAAAGTGATCTGTTTGTTTTAATGGATCGTTTTCTTGGCCACTCAGAATGGATTCACAGCCCCAGCAGAATTGGAGCCACCAGCCTCCACTGCTTCCCGTGATACCTCTTAAGAGCATTTATATTAACAGTGGTGTGACTTGATGTTCTAACAGTACCATTTCATAATTTATTCTCTCTCCCCACCCCACTTTGTCTGCTTGTAATGTATACTTACTTACTCTTCCTCTCCCTTTTAATCACTTGGGAATGGCCTTCAGGATTATAGATTACACATTACAAAATGTTCACTTTGGAGCTGGAGATTGCAAATTGCTTTTAGTCCAAGTGGAGTGAAATAATTCCTCTTCAAGTGAAAGGAGCCCCTTTGATCTCTGATGCTGCTATGGGGTGCCTGCATTTTACATTAAAACGTAATGGCCAGTTTCTGCAAGCTCTGTCTTTACCGGGCACTCTTTCCTGCTGCATGAGGCAGACAAAGGGCTCTTTAACCCCAATTTCAACCCTATTTTATTATTTATTGCATTTGTATACCGCCCCATAGATGAAGCTCTCTGGGCGGTTTACATCAGATTAAAACATTTAAAAACAATATACAAAAATTAAAACTGCAAAACATACAATATACAAATACATTTAAATCCATTATAATAACTTTTAAAAGCTATAAGCCTAAAAACAAAACAAAACCAGGCTCATCAGATATTGCTAAATGCCTGAGAGAAGAGGAAAGCCTTGACCTGGCGCCAAAAAGATAACAATGTTGGTGCCACGCGGGCCTCGTCGGGGAGATCGTTCCACAATTTGGGGGCCACCATAGAGAAAGCCCTCTCCCTTGTTGCCAACCTCCGAGCTTCCCTTGGGGTAGGAACTTGGAGGAGGACCTTAGATGTTGAGCGTAGTGTTCGGGTAGGTTCATGTCGGGAGAGGCGTTCCATCAGGTATTGTGGTCCCAAGCCGTGTAAGGCTTTATAGGTTAAAACCAGCAGCTTGAATCGGGCTCAGAAAAATATAGGCAGCCAATGCAGGCGGGCCAGAATCAGTCTTATATGTTCGAACCTTCTGGTCCCAGTTATCAATCTGGCTGCTGCATTTTGCACAAGTTGCAGCTTCCGAACCGTTTTCAAAGGCAGCCTCACATAGAGTGCATTGCAATAATCTAATTTGGAGGTTACCAGAGCATAGACAACCGAAGCCAGGTTATCCCTGTCCCACCAACCGAAGTTGATAGAAGGCACTCCGTGCCACTGAGGCCACCTGAGTCTCAAGTGACAAAGATGGTTATAGGAGAACCCCCAAGCTACGAACCTGCTCCTTCAAGGGGAGTGCAACCCCATCCAGACCTGGTTGAAGACCCTCCATCCGATCAGCAGAACCACCCACTAACAGCATCTCAGTCTTGTCTGGATTGAGTTTCAGTTTATTAGTCCTCATCCAGTCCATTGTCGCAGCCAGGCACTGGTTCAGCACATCCACAGCCTCACCTGATGAAGATGAAAAGGAGAAATAGAGCTGCCTGTCATCAGCGTACTGATGACAACGCACTCCAAAACTCCAAATGACCACACTCAATGGTTTCATGGAGATGTTGAACAGCATGGGGGACAAGACTGACCCCTGAGGAACCCCATACTGGAGAATCCACGGGGCTGAGCAATGTTCCCCAAGCACCACCTTCTGGAGCCGACCTGCCAAGTAGGAGCGGAACCACTGCAATGCAGTGCCTCCCACTCCCAACTCAGCCAGTTGCTCCAGTAGGATACCATGGTCAATGGTATTGAAAACCACTGAGAAACCAAGGAGAATCAACAGGGTTTATCATTTTTAATAGTACAGAGGCTCTGTCAAGGTTCTGCCCTTGCACAGTTCAGCGAAGGCGTCTTGCTGGAGTCTGCCGAACCACTTTTGAACAATTTTATTTATTTACTTGCAAACCGACCTGGCCTGACATGGGTGGGAACAGCCTTTACATCGATACAGTGAGGCAGTGGAGGGTGGTGGCTCCTATTTCAGCAGAACGGGAATCCACTCTGGATTTCAGTCAGAACTCTCTAAAGGAGCTATCCAAGGTGCCAAATCCATGTGGGAGGTTCAGCACTTTGGATAGCTTCTTTAGAGTTCTGATTGAAACCCAGAGCGAATTCACTGCCCCACTGAAATAGGAGCCACCAGCCTCCCCTGCAACAAAGACAGCAAGCAAACTTATGCAGGTGCATCTCAGTAGCCCCTTAAGGGAGAGATTTGTTCACTCCATTCCCTTGAAGGGGTTGCCCTACAACAGGCTGGAAGGTTTAGGCATAGAACTGTACCGTTCAGCCTACTAATCTCCCCTCATTTCAGATTATATGGACTGCAAAGCTATGTGTATGATTGTGCCTGCTTCCTAAAATCTGTGGCTCTTCATCCCAACTATGGCTGAGACTGGATTACTAAGAATGGCTGAGAGAGCCTTCTCTGCAGTGGCACCTAAATTGTGGAACATCCTTCCTCAGGACATCCATTAGCCCTCTATCTGTTTTCTGCTACCTAGCTAAGACTTCTTTATTCAGACAAGCTTTTAAATTGCCCAGTTAGCTTTAATGGCTGATGCTAGTATGTTTTTAGTATTGCTGTTGTTGTTGTTGTTGTTTTAGAATGTGATTGTAAATAATGTGAGCCACCCTGAATGATGGTATACGTTTGTTGTTGTTTTGCTGTGGCAGGGTAGGAGATGAGTTTTCTAAATTAAATGTGTAGATCCAGTGCAGAAAGGGAAAAGTCTGGCATAATGATCTGTTGCTGTTCAAATAGTAGTGGAGGGAGATTAAAGAGCCCATTGCTTGGACGTTGGCCTTTCAGGAGCAAATCAGTTGATAGAATTAATGTTGCTTGGCTTCCAGTCCTTGCTCAGTTTAAAATATGGCTCGTTAAAATTATCAGCTGACCTGAGCTGCGCCACACTAGGAGCTGAAGGGAAAGCACCAACGTTTTCTACTCCTGGTGTTTAAACAGAAATACTAATTCAGCAGCAACTCTTGCAAGAATAAATATTAATACATTCAGTGGTAAGATCTGAAGAACTGAAAAAGATATTCGGGTGATTTCTGCCTATTTTTGCATTTTAGTTAACATTCCCTCCCCCGTGGCCACTTTCTTGTTGAGAAATTGATCCACATCTGTTGCTTGCATGACTGTCTTCACTTGCAAACTGAGGGCACTCTCCAGTCCATGCCCTGCATGCAGTAATGCATTCACAGGGTCTGCTGCACACAGGAAAGAGTTAACAGGCAAGGAGAAGTTAACAGCAGAAAACACAGAAACTCAGGAATGCAGGAAACTGCCTTACTCTGACTCAGCCCCTTGGCCCATCTGGCCCAATATTGTCGACACTGAATGGCAGTATCTCTCCAAGGTTTGGGGTAGGAATTTTTCCAGCTCTACCTGGAGATGCTGGGAATCGAATTTGCTTGCAAAGCGTGTGCTCTGTCACACTGAGCCATGGCCCTACCATCAATGGAGAATGGAGAATCCCACATGTGCAAGGGGGAGGAAAGCGAGGGGGCAGGACTGGATCATCTCCTGCTTATATAGCCCTCTGCTTGGTCATGCAATAATAATAATGATCATAATACCTTAAGACTTCAATGATTCTCCTTCTCAAGTACATATTAGATATTGAGCACTGTGATGCTGCCATAATTCAAGCAAAAGTGAAGCTCTTTCCTGCACTGCTGCATTTCAAATAAATGAAGAGGATCATTTTTCACTTCTCAGGCACCCTAGAAAATAACCCTCAAATTTCCCCAGTGGTCCTGAGTAGGCATGTGTGTGCCTCCACCCTCCATGACAATAAATTCCACAAGTCTAATCGAATCTTTGAGTATCCCCCATGATTTCTTTCGTGTTTCCCAGAAACTTTGAATTTCACTTTATCCAAAGTCCAGTGATCACCTCTAGAAATACCACAAGCAACTTCACTCCCCTGCCTGCAACTGATGAGTAAATAAGAATACTATAGGAGCAACATCGCTAGCAGCACAATCCAAATTGTTCTTGAATTATAATGGCTCAAGGAATAAATGATGCTGTAGCTGAAGTATTAAGGGATGCTGGAGAAATCCATTGTGGACCCCAATGAGGCCAGATTCCCAAGAATCCAGAGTTCACAGCAGACCACCGCAGCCCTTACCTGGGTGTCCTCGGATTTCGTCTTTACAAAAGGTGCAATAGGCTAATGGGGCTGCCATTAGCCCATTGTAGGGAAATTATGGGAGTAATTGGCATATGTTGCGATTATAAAGCCCTTCTTCTACATAAATTGCAGCCACCATTTTCTCACAATGGGCTAATGGCAGCTGCCATTGACCTATCACACCTTTTATAAAAAAGAGAGCCATCCCATGAACTCCAGAGGACGCACCAGGGCTCAGGGCAAATCCATGGTGCCCCAAGTAGCCCAGATTCCCCTATGGCATATGCCACCCCAGACTGACATCAGAGGCTTCACTCATCCCTACCTTCTATACACACACAATGATATTAATAAACCATGCATTTAACCAGTCTGTGCAACAAAAGTCTGAAGTGTAGACTCTACACAATAAGATCTGCAAAGGGGTGGAAAAGTATCCATCTCCCTTTTACCCCACTAGTAAGGTTGGATCTACATAGGCAGCAGAATGCTGTGGTGGAATGATTGTACCATTTATTGTAAAAATTGGTCATTTTTTAATGTTCCCTTTGACATTGCTGGTTTATTATAGGAGAGCATTCCAAAACATGGTTCCCGCACCAGTGATCTGAAATGGTTCAGTCTATTCTACCATCTCATCCTGCAGCACTTATAGAGCAGACCTAAGAGTATGTACAGACTTCCCTTCTAGTCCATTAATGTCAGGGCACTGAATCCCCATAGGATGGGAGAAAGTTAGTGTGGGAAGCAACCACAAGATTGCCTCCATGTTTCTTCAGATTATCTGCATCATTGGAGCAGTGTGAGAATCTGCCATACTGCCATCGCTCCTGGGACACAGAGATGATATCACAACAGGCCCTACATTTCAATCTATACCAAGGCCGCCCCTTCCATGAAATAGAGTGAGGTGTCCGCATCAGGCAGCAGAGTGGGAGAAGCAGCAAATTGCACCCCCCCCCAGGAGAGCCCCCTGCTGCTGCCCTCCACCTCCAGCAGATGTCCTGGAGAGCCCTGCCAGCTGGTCACCTACCATAGCATTTGCGCAGCAGGAGAGTGAGTTGTGGTGCTCACTGGAGCTGCCTGCTGCCCTCTATTCCCTCATTACAGCGGGGGAGGAAAGGGGGAGGGGGCATGATGTGGCAGTGGCATGAAGGGATGTGATATGGCAGCACATGTTCTCTCCTTCCTCAGGTGGTGAGAGTTTTTGTACGGGGAGTGATCCTTACAGCACCTTATGGCTGCAACTGAAAAGATAAAGCAGCCTGTGCTGCCTTCCACTTGCATCTGCAGTTAGAGGAGGAGGCCATACCTCAGTGTTAGAGCACCTGCTTTGCATGCAGAAGGTCCCAGTTTCAATCCCCAGCATCTCCAAATAGGGCAGGAAAAACTCCAGCGTGAAACCCTGGAGAGCTGCTGCCAGTCAGGGTTGTCAATACAAGGCTAGATGGGCCAATGGTCTAACTCAGTATTAGGCAGCTTCCTTTGTTCTTAAAGTGAAAAGCCTCTAGACTGCATAGGTATCAGGTTTGGCATGCCACCAATAACTCATCAAAACTCTTGACCAACATCATCTTGTGGCAGATATTTCTACAATACATTTATGGAACTATGCCATCAGATGTAGCGGTGGCCATTAGCTCTGATAGCTTTAAAGAAGGATTAGTAAAAGTGATGGGAGATAAGCCCATCAATGGTTTCTAGATATGAGGAATATGTATCCTGTCACTGGGAGCAACAGAGGGGGAAGACTATTGCTTTTATGTCTTACTTGTAGGCTGCCCAAAGGCATCTGATGGGCCACTGTAAGAAACAGGATTCTCAGTAGCTAGACCCTAGGTATGATCCAGCCAGGCTGCTCTTACACTCTGTCGTGGAATTTTTCATTTCTGGTAAAACAACAACATGACTTCAGGTACTGTTCTTAAAGCCAAGCACTTTTTATTGCAAGGCAGAACACAAATGTTGCAACGAGTTCTATAACAACATCAGAGAGAGAACTGAACAACACCTGCCGGTCCATTACTCATATAGGTCTTACACGTAACAGTGTTCCACCTGGTGTCATTTGTCCAATCACAGAGTTCCCCATTGTTCTAGCTGCTTGTTACATACCAGTATAGCTGATTAAAAGAGGGAGCAGCCTCACCTCTTAGCAACTGAGTAAAACGTTGGAGAAAGTTCACAGGGCAGTGTGAAATTCTATCACTTACAACAACAGGCTAAAACAAAATTCTTTAATATTCCCCTCTTTTGGCCCAGCTTATCTGGGCCTGCATTCTAGTTACGGATTGTATTCAACTTTTATCTGCATCATCATTAATTGCTCAATTTCTTTGTCTCTCTCGTCTGATACCTCTTGTACTATTAATTGCCTCATCACTTACATGCTTAAATCTTTCTCAATTCAGCTGATACAGATATATAATGCAGTACACAATTAATTGAATAATGACAAAGATTAGAATAAGCACTATGACTCTTACAACAAAATATTTAAGTATGATCTTCTACTAGCCAGCTTAATTTGGCAACCATCTCTGCAAATCAGCAAGCTGTTCTTCTCTTACTTTCTTAAACACTCTTACAGCATCTTTGGTTTTATTAACATTTCGTTCAACTTTTCTTTTCTGGTCAACAAAAACAATGAGATTGGTTTATTGGTGCACAAGTTTTCTCTTGTGTCATGGTGAGCAATTCGACTGCCATTCTTTTTGGGATTGCTACTGCTGATAGACAGTTACATTAAAAGCTTTTTCCCCACCATGGTGGCAGACAGGTTCACAATAGCTCTTTCTAATTCTATTATATATTGGAAATATAGCCCGCTCTGCCTGGTGGAACCATGTGTTCTGCTAAGGGGTTGGAGATCTCTTGTTTCTCTTGATGATGAAATTTGCCATAGTTCCTTACATACTGATAGTGTAACTCTTTAGTAATGGTGATATTGGCACTTCATATCTCAAGCTGCACCTTTCTCCAGAATGGGGGTAGAGTCCTATATCCTCTGCTTCCACGAAGGAAATACAAATCTTCTTGTCTAGTGAGATATAAGGTGAGGTAGTTAACTTCTCTTAGCAGATTGGTATGTTTGTGCCATTTTGTACATCTATCATAGGTCCGACTTGGCAGGTGCTGGTAATTTGAGAGGGTTAAAGACATCTGGGTTTCTTTTGGCCAACATTTGTTCTTACCAACAACTAGAGGAGTCAAGAGACTTAGGCTGCCTCTACAAGAGAGGTTTAAAGCTCTTTCAAGGCACTGTAAAAAATTTACCTCTACAAGAACGGAGCGCAAATCAGGCGTAGAGGCACGTTATCTCTCCGATTATGCGCATTATCGAATGCGCGTTAAATAGCAAGTTTTATTTTGCTCCGGCCGTTAAAGCGCATTTTGGCTATGTGAACAAGCGCTTATGCGCATTAACTACTTGTAAAGCGCATTTTGGTCATCCGTTAATGCGCTTCGCCGCCTCTCGCCGCCTCTCATGTAGAGGGATTAGGCGTAAATGTGCTTCAGCGATTATGCGCATAATCGCCGAACCGGGCGCAAAAGCGAATCCTTGTAGAGGGGACCTTAAAAGCTAACACTCTTACTGTGTTTTCACTTGCTTATTTCAGGGGCCGGGATAGGATGTGAGATTGAAAAAGGTTGCCAGCTCTTAATTCATATTTCAGGTGGGGTTTAGTAGTGTTACAAAGCCAAATCTTGACCTGCCAGCTGTAAAGAACACCGCACACCAACTTTTTCTTCCTTCAACAGCCATGGGCTCCAACAGTCACCAGAACAGATGGTGACCTCTAGTTTTATTGTGTTTTAAACTTTTAAATATTTCTTTACATTAGGTTTCATTACGCTTTTGTATTTTATGATTTTTTTTGCCAATATGCCCCCAGACACCTCTTGACTGCTAAAAGACTGATACTACAACATTGGAAAGATAAAATCTCACTGCCTATAATGCAATGGATTGAAAACCTAACAACACCAGCAGCATTTGGAAGAGTGATATATAGGTGCCATCCACAAATGGACTTATATTTGGATATTTGCTCTGTCTTTACTGAAGTGTATGTGTAATCTACTAATTTATCCTTTTTTTTTTTTTTTAGAATGTTGAAATATTTGAAACTGAGGCCTTTAAAAATATGTAGTTACACTTGCATTTTTATTTTGTTTTATTGATTGTTTTGTTTTATTAAAACTTATAATAAAAATATTTTTGAAAAAACCCTCTCCTGGAGCCCACCAAGATGCACTATCCCTACCATTTAAAAAGAAAAAAGACTTTATTTTACAGACTGCTGGATCACTTCTAAGCCAAGTGAAGGCTTCTACCTGCTGCCATCTTTATTTCCCATGAATGCCTCTGGGCTACATGATGGGGCTCAGAGACTTCCTTAGTTAATGGAAACAATGGGTAGCTGCAGACCAGTGCTTCCCTGTGCAGTATGCCCAGCCATCAAGAGCAAGAAGGGAAAAAGGAAAAAGATACTGAAAACTGTGGTTTCAATGACGTTGTTCAGTATATTGTGGCTCAGACCTCTCCTCGGCCTTGTACTCTGTTGTTTGGGAAGGTTACTTGCCCTTGTGACAAGACAAGCCTCCCATGGCAACCATTTTATGGTGATGTCCACACCAGTTTCTCAAAATGCCAACTGTGCCTACAGGCCCCAAAATGGCTTCATAGCCTTGGTTTTAAGTCTTGTTTTTTGAGTTGCCCAGAAACCTTTGGCTGCTGAGCAGTATAGAAATGTAATAAATCAATCAGCAAACAGATCCTAAGCAGATCATGGTAAATGCCAAAGGTCAGGCACTCTGACAGTTCCCATAGCCAAGGAAAGTCCAAAAATGTAGGCGGCTTATTGATCTATATGTACAACACTATACTGATGCCGGAATGATCCATCCCCACCCACTCCAGCTACTATGAGGACTGCAGCTAAACTCAGAGAGTATAGGGAAGTCTAAGGGGGATAGAAGACATCATCCTTGCAAATCAAAATGCCCCAGTGTTTCAACCTTGTTAATCCTGCCTCCTCTACACCACTGATCCAAAGCATAAGCTGTACACCAGAAGAAGAGATGCTACCAGGAAGGGTGGGAAGGGTGCAGTCAAGCCTAGTGGCTCCCATGTCAGTGAGGCAGAGACTCTGCTCTGAGATTCAGGCAGAACTAGGCAGAACTCTAATGGTTCTTCTAGAGTTCTGCCTGGTTCTGATTAAAACCCATAGCAGATTCACCACCCCACTGACATCAGAGCCACCAGCCTCCACCGGGGGTTGGGGGTGCCTTTGTGGACTAAATTTTTCTGCTTCCCACTTCTAATTGTTGTTCATTATTCCTCAAATAGCATCCAAAGCTCACAGTTTGTGATGGCTCTTCCCACCCACCCCAGGACACAGGCAGAGTTTTATGTATATGGGTATGTTAAGATTGAAACAATATAATTTAGCAGATGTTTGTGGTGTTAATATTGCTAAAACTGTGGGAAACCCAAATGCATTATTTCTCCTGGGTTCCGTGAGAAAGACATTAACTTCTAGTATTCTCTTAAAATGCTACTTCCAAAGAGATGGGTGCTTATAAGAGACTTTCTTTTTCAAATATGCCCACTTTTTTTAAAAAAAAAAATCTGTCTTTCACAAGATACCATTTTATGGACAATTAGTTTTATTTGTCTCCAGTGTGCACATACCATATTGCAAACTTTTCTTTTGCTGATCTTTACACTAATGAGACTGAGTAACATTTTCTTTCTGCAAACTAATAGAAATTGGAATCTGGATGTGTTAGTTTTGGTCACTGCCTGCTAGAGGCAACCAGGGACTCTGGTGGGGTGATTCTCTAGCAAAGACAGTCTGTTCAATTAAAACACATTTCCCAAATGTGTAGAGAATGCTTGTTCAACAATTTATGTCAAATACTCATGAAGTATAAGTAATCTGGGCTGAATTTGTACTTTAAATTTCTTTGTAGTTCAAAGTTGCTTCACACAATGTCGCTTTCATATATTAAAATATTCTTTGGAAAATATTCTTTGGTTAATAAGAAAATAGGGGTTTGTTACATTGCAGATGTGTATTTATTGTTTGTTTGTTTATTTAGTATTAACATTTATATACCGCCTTACCTGCTAAAAAGCCATGAAGGCAGTGTACAATTTGAAATAATAAAAACATAAAACAATTAAAACAAGAACAGTAAAGACATTAACATTTCAAAACTACACATTTAAAAGGCAAGACTGAAATTATGCATCTTTACAACCTTTCCCAAGGCCAAGAAAGTGGGGGCAAAATGTAGTTTTTGAGGGAGTGAATTCCATAATTTGGGGTCAAAATAGGAGAAAGACCTTTTGCACATGCTGAACAAATAGACCGCTGAGGGTAATGGTGTCCTGAAAAGGGCCTCCCCTAGAGATCTTAATACCTTGGCAGGTTCATAGCAAGACAGGTGGTCCCTTAGATAGCCAGGCCCTGAGTCATTTAAGGCTTTAAAGGTTAAGATCAACACCTTGAATCAAGCCTGGAAAGCAATTGGCAGCTAGTGCCGATCTTTCAGGACAGGTGTAATATGGCCTCGGTACCATGCACCAGTTAGCAGCTTAGCTGCTGTGGTTTGCACCAACTGAAGCATTTGGACATCCTTCATGGCACATAGAACATATTGCAATAGTCTAAACATGATGTAACTAAGGCATAGGTAACTGTCCCTCGGTCAGACCAATTCAGGCTACGTTCAGACAATGCTATAGTCAACGGTGGGGTAATAATCAACTCAACAGTTGTTTATCTAGGGGGTGCTCCCCACACAACATGATAATAATCAACCACAGTGTGGATTAGGATCAGCGTTGAGTTAACTATTAGTCCATGCTGAGTTGACTCACTTATCCCCCGCCCTCTCTCCCCCCTCAGTCTTCCCACTTGTATCCCATCAGCCATTGCTGCCGAAAATCTATCCTGCTGGCTAGACTAGAGCGGCAGCCACTGCTTTGACTGTTCTTGTCTTGAGACTTTGGCTCATGAAGTAACCAATGGTGGCCAAGGAAATAACCAACGTTGCCCTCCACACAACACAATAACCAACGGTGGTTCCAATAGCCAACTCTGCACAGCGTTGGTTATTTGTGTTGGTTAAAAAACTCCCTCCATACAACACAATAACCCATGATGGGTTAAATAAACAACTATTGATTATTTAAACAGCACTGGTTATCGTGTTGTCTGAACCCAATCCAAGTGAAGTTGTGTAAATGCACTCCTTGGTACTGCCACCGCTTGAAGATTTACACTTGAATATTTGCACCTGAAGTGTAAATAGTTACTTGCATAATCTGTTGTGTCCAGTACGGTTTCCCTTCAGGTGAGCAGTGGTGATGACTTCCCTGGCTTAAACTCCTTTGAAATCCAAAGCCTAGGTGTGACCATGGAGAAAGCCTTCTCTTGTATTCCCAGCAACTGCACTTCACACAGCCTCCCCAATTAATATGAGTAGACCTGAAGACTCAAAAAAAAAAAAAAGAGAGAGAGACAGTCTTTAGTATCCTGGATCAAACCTACTTAGGCTGCATGTATGCATAGATACAAATTAAAATTATATTTATAGATATAATTTTTTAAAATACTACTATGATTTAACTAGAAATAAAATACATCTCACCATAGTGACATGTATGCCTGCTCTTATCTGCTGTTCAGGTACTACCTGGTAATGTGCAACTTCAAAGACCCTCCTGCTCTCCCTCCTTCTGGTTGACATGATAGAAGTATACAAAAGTATGCCTTGTGTGGAGAAAGTGGATAGGGAACCATTTTTCTTCCTCTCTCATAATACTAGAATCTGGGATCATCCCATGAAGTGGGAATACTTATTAATATAGCAAGTAGTTAAACTATGGAATTCACCTCCACAAGGTGTAGTGATGGCTACCCTTTTGGATGGCTTTAAGAGGGGATTCGACAAATTCATGGAGGGTAAGGCTATCAAAGGCTAATACTTATAGCTATATGCTTCCTCCAGAATCAGAGGTTGTATGCCTGTGTTACACCAGTTGATGGGGAACATGGGCAGTAGGGTGCTGTTGCACTCATGTCCTGCTTATGGGTTTCCTGTGAGTTGTTGGTTGGCCACTGTATTAACAGAGTACTGGACTAGATGAACCCTTGGTCTGATCCAGCATGGCTCTTCTTATATTCTTATGGTCTTTATCTTTAAACTGGATTGGGACTGGTCAGCCCTTCAAATAGAGGACAATCTTCTCTAACGAAGGACACATGACTACCCTATTGGCATCTTCTTTCTTATCTCACCAAACAGAACAGAATCTCCCATTTCTTCCAAAAACTTTCATAATTTGTTTTGTTTCCCCTATTTAAAAAGAGAGACCTGTATTATTCTAACAGGAAAATTACATTTCCAAGCCAAGCTGTGTTACTCAGGTATAACGGATTCAAATTTACAGGAGTTCCAAATTTTCCTTATCTAAAACTATGTACAACACAAAACAAGGTCAACCCCTATTATGAAATCAGTAGTTTGTGTTTGAGAGTTCTGGATTTTATGTCATGTGCTCAGTAGTTTTGTTTACAGCATGGTACTAACCGCTGTGAATGGATTTATCATGCCTGTCACCCAAGACTGATAAGATTTCTGTTCTCTGGTAATAAGAAGTCATCTCCAGAAGGCATTTCTGTCCTGCTTCAGGCACATTGGTCAAGTAGACACAAAAATGAAAACAGAAATAATTCCAATACAAACAGGCCACCCAGCTCATCAGATTTAAGTTATGGGCACAATAACACATAAAATAAACATGCCTTCCAAAATATCACGTGCTTCCACGCAAAAGAGATACAAATATTCTAGAATGGCTTAAACTACTATTTCATCTACGCTTATGAGATGCCAGGTATGAGGCAGAAAAGATGCCATGTTAGACCACTGGTAACTCCTAAATCTTCTTCATCTTTTCCAACCTAATGATCCTGGATTCTTACATAAAGATCTTCTTCAGCATAATATACAGCTGCGAAGTCATGTATAGCAAGTCACTGGAAGTCTCCAAAGCAACCAACTAAAGAGCAGAGGGTTGATAAAATTTGGTAGACTACACCAGGGATTTATTATCCCTAGGTCATCCCTGTGTGTCCACATGATGCACAGGGGATCCTGGGGGCAACCAGAGACTACCTAGGAACAACCTTGGGATGGCAAAAACTGAGGCTATCCCTTTTTTCCCATTATCCCAGGTCCTAATATAGGCACGGAGCCATGCAGCGGGGCTCTGTGCCCATGGGGTGGGGGGAAAGCAATTTTGCCATCCCTGGGAAGGCGGGGTGGGGGGTTGGCAGTGACATTTCATTGTTTAAACTTACCTTTCCTGCAGATTGGTGCCACATAGCTCCTCTTCAGAATTTTTTTTTTTAATGGCACCTGCGACGTCCTTCTTTCCTTCCGGGACATCACGCAGCGGCGTAGACGGTGGAGGAGGATTGCTCCCTCTACACCCTTAGGTGAAGACATGCCCCATGACTGTATTTAAATTTACTAAAGCAAGTGCAGCAAGCAAGCTATCCTAACTTCAAGAAAGATATTATGGCACCATAGTTTCCATGTTTTTATGTTGGAGCTCTTCAAACTTTTCACTAAATTCCAACTCTGTACAGTTACCTATATTTTTTCTGATTGATACACACAGGCACGCAGAATAACATACATTCACACACATTCTTTTTACATGCTGTATAAATTGTATTTTTGCTCATTTATTAGCTAATGAGCTCCTACTTCGGCTGTTTTCCTGTACATGTTTCATAAGCATATCAGCTATAGACAAAGAATTACAATTAGTGAATGCCTTTGTTTCTTTAGTGATCTTGATTAATGGAGGCACAGCCGTGCCTCCATTGTTAATGGCCTTCAGTAAAAAACACATTCTGCCATGTTAAAGTGATAATGGGGGGGGGGGTCATTCTAACAGCCATAAAATAGAAAATGTTTCATCAACCTTTCTGAAATTTACAGGTGCCAGAAAGAAATGTTTGTTTTACATTACCTGAAAATTTCAAGAAGATTGGTGAAAGATTGAGGGAAGGAGAGCAGTTTAAGGTAGAAAAGGAATACAAACCTCTCTCCCTGCTTTTGTAAAATTTACTTCCGGGTTGAGACTTTTTGTGCTCTCAATTTGCATAATTTCTAGAGCTTATTAACTAATCCAGTGGTGGGGTCTTCTTCCTCCTTGACTGTAGTTGATGGAAAGTTTTTCGTTTTTTTAAAATTCCCTTCGGTTGACTTTTAAGGACTATTTTAACCTCTCATTCAAGTCAATGAGGCGGCCATCTTCCCTCATAACGCGACACTGACACATGCTCAGTAGCGTCGCTCTCCCCCCTCCCTCCTGTCTTAGAATGTGGGGTGGGTGAGTGAAATGGCCGCTGCCTCTAGCACAGACCTTTTGAGTGATGAAGAAGAAGAAGAAGAAGAGTTTCTCTTTTCTCTTCTGGAATATGCATTCCTTTGGCTCTGAGAGTATTTTGGGCTATCTTCATAAGGCCAGTTTGCTCTTTTGCTCCCTGGTGAAGCAGGGTGTGGTTCCTCTGGATCCATGACAACCTGATCTTCAGATCTCTCCTGGGAATAGGTGGCTATACCTTTCTTTCTATCCCCCCCACCTCATACACACACAGTGCTCCTTCCCTCTTTTCTAAGAGTTTGGTCCATACTGCTATAAGTTGAAAGCTTCAAACACTTCATTTAATTAGTTTGGGCCGGTGTTAAGTTTTAAGTACAACGTTGAAACCTTTCAAAGTGCTTCTGGGCCAACAATGCTGGTTTCAGCCTAGTCACCCTGTTTTTCTAATAATGTTTAGAAACAGTTGAGCTGTCGTTTATTTTGGATAGTGTACACACATGGATTTTCTTTCTAATCCTTACAGTCTACACAGGCTCCCTCCTTGATGTGTTTTTGGTTGCAGACAAACCCTTTTTTGTTCCAGCAGGCCTTTGGCAAATAATCTGGACCTCTGTCTATACCTTTGACTTTTAAATTGTTATGTATTTAAAATGTTTTAAATGCTTTAATATTGAAAAGTATTTAATTATATTTTTAACTTTTGTATATTTAGGCTGCACTATATAGTTGCAGGCACTATACTAGAGTGACCATATACAAAAGAAGGCAGGGCCCCTGCAACTTTAACTGTTGTGATGAAGAGGGAATTTCACCAGGACCTAATTGCATACAAATAACACTGGCTGAAATCCCCTTTTCTCTACAACTGTTAAAGTTACATGAGCCCTGTCCTCCTTTTCATATGGTATATAGTATATTCCTATTTATAGATTTTAGCTGTATATGTTTTAGTTTTGTAAGGCTGCCCTGAGGCCCAGCATTGGGCAAAAGGCAGGATACTACTACTACTACTACTAGTAGTAGTAGTAGTAATGTTTCAGATTTCTGGCTGGGTCTGCCAGAAATCCACCCTCAACACTCCTGGAAGGTCCATGTTCTATAGCACCTGCTGTCAGATGAACTTGAGGGAATCCCTCCCTCCACCCCTGGGTTTAATTGACTGGCTTCCCCTGGCTGGACCTTGCAGGAAACTATAGGGACAGACAGAGCAGGCATTCATAGCACACATAGAATTCTAAGACTGGCAAATCTAAAAGCAAGTGTGTTGCTTTTCAAGAACCAAGGAAATTCAATGGGTCTTACTTTTGAGTAAATATCTAGGGATGGAAATGCAGCCTGTGCAAGAACTGAGTAGGGTGCCCATATTTGGGAAACCAAAAAAGAGGACACCTAGTGGGTGGCAGGAAAATGGCTTTCTGGGGCCACCTTAAAGGCCCCAATTGGTCAATATGGGACATACTGACTTGCAATGACCATGGGACATACTGACTTGCAATGATGGGAGTTGTAGTCCAACACCTTTGGAGGGCACCAGGTTGGGGAAGGGCTGCTCTAAACAAAAAAAGAGAAGTAGGTGGCCCTAAGTTGTTCGTGATCAGTTTTCCACAACCCCACAGTCACCTCTGCATATCATATTCTCCACCCTATCCTCATGGTTTATCTGCTTTGGGAGAATGAGAATTTCACTTGCACTTTCTGCCTCCTTAGGGAGGATGTGGCGTTAAGGCTTGTGAGCCTTAACTCCCAATTTCCCTGCTTTTTGGTGCTTGGTTGGAAACTGTAGAGCCTTAACATTGTTTTTGTAAACCGTAGTTTTTTTGTTTCATGAATTTATTATTATTCTGCTTTTATGTTGTTAACATTATTTCAAAATAAAATAAAATAAAATTTAATGAGAAAAAGAAAAAAGAAAAGATGCCAAAGATTTCAATGCCCACTACAAGAAAGATGATCACCGGATGGGGGGAGGGAGCTTTCATCTCTTTATTTTGTGGGGAGAGATAAAAATTGCCAATAGTTAACAGTTGCATCTGGAGACATTTACAAATCTGAACTGGGCCAATCAGGGAACTCCAAATTCAAAATCAGGTGTATTACCAAATCAGGTGTAAATTATACAGTCCCTCTTGAATCAACCATTAGGTGGTCACACCAGGGTATGATTAACAAGTTGGGCACTAGTGATCAAGCTGGCTGTGGAATGCCAGGACTTTTTTCTGTCTAATTATGCATAAGATTGCACCCTCAGTCACATATATTTTATCTCTGTAAGTCCAACCAGCAGCACTGGCTTCCACTGTCCCTGGGATCAATGTTTGCAATTATTCTGGTACTCTGTCCCTAGGCTGACTATATGAAAAGGAGGACAGGGCTCCTGTATCTTTCACAGTTTCATAGAAAAGGGAATTTCAGGAGGTGTCATTTGTATATATGCAGAACCTGGTGAAATTCCCTCTTCATCACAACAGTTAAAGCTGCAGGAGCCCTGCCCTCTTTTGTACATGGTCAAGAGACAGAGCTCCTGCAGCTTTAACTGTTGTGATGAAGAGGGAATTTCACAACACCTGCTGAAATTCCCTGTCCTTTGCAACCATTAAAGATACAGGAGCCCTGTCCTCCTTTTCTTATGGTCACCCTAGTGGTGTATGGTATGTGTTTATGGGCCCCAACAGTTGTCAGTGCACTTCAGTACCGATATAAAACAGTAGTGTGACTCCTGCCTCTTATATACCACTTTCATAACATTTTTATAGTGCAATATCCTGCTTGGTGTGGATTAGGCCATGGTCTTTCTGAGGCCATGTCTATACCAGCCATTTATCCCAGGATCAGCTCAGGAGCGTCCCAGGGGCATCCAGGGATGAGCAGAGACTCCGTGGTCTCAGTAAGATCCCGAGCTCTGCAGGGGTGTGCCTTGTCTGTCCTGGCTTCTTCCCACCTCCTCACGAGTAAACACAGCTTCCAAAATGGGCATGGAGCTGTTGGGGGGGGTTCCGTGCCCTTCGGGGGGTGAGGGCAGCAATTTCGCCATCCCTGGGATGGCGGGAGGGGGTTGGGCACGGAGTTTGGCGGGTGTGTTTTTTTAAAAAATTGCTGTTTTGCCGGATCGGGGCCACGCAACAGGCTCTTCTAAAAATAAATGGCAACTGCGACATCCCTCTTCCCTTCCAGGACATTGCACAGCCATATAGAAGCTGGGGGAGGATCATGGAAGCAGGTAAGTCCGTGATCCTCCCACCTCCTTCCTGTTAGGCCCTTAGGTGTAGATGAGCCCTGTGTCTCTAGCACTGCAGAGAAGCAATCCCAAGTCCTGTGGTAATTAGTCCATGTGGATGGAAAACACCAAAGTTACAGTATCAGAAATCTGGCTGGGTGTTTATTGTAATCAACAAAAAATTAGAAGAAGAAAAACTGCAAAAAAAAAACCTCAATGAAAATAAAAGTTTACGAAATGAATGATGGCTATATCCAATTACTTAGAATAAATCCACTGAAATGAATGGGATTTAAGTGAGGTCCCCTCTACAAGAATTCGGTTTGACGCCTGTTTGTCCGATTATGCACATCTTCTCGCAATCGCTTTTACGGCAAATCACTATACGTGGGAGGCGGTTAAGCGCACAACTGGTTGCCTTTCCAGTTCTATGAAACACGCTTTAGAGGTGTTTAATTCAGAGAATCGCTTGTTTACATGGTCACAAGGCGCTTTAACTGCCGCGGTAAATTAAAACTCGCTGTTTAACGCGCATTCGATAATGCACATAATCAGACAGAAAAAGCGCCTCAACCCCCAATTTGTGCTCCGCTCTTGTAGAGGTCAAATGAAAGAGCTTTGAACCGCTCTTGTAGAGGCACCCTTAGACTAACATTGGATACAACCCTGAGATCATAATAAATGAAACACAAAATGGATGGGGCTGTCAGAAGTGAACTGAAAAATGAAACACAAGGTCTTCAAATATACATCCAGCAGCCAACCCAGTCCACGAAGCACATATGGTGACATGAGTAGTACTCCGTGTGTAGAACTGCACAGTCGTGGGCATGATCTGAGCAACTGATTTCCTCTTTTGTGGGAGAAGGCAAACTGCATGTCTCTGGATATACCTGTACATTCCATTGCATGGAGCATTACTCAACATGCATGTTATGGGGTGAGGAGGAGTGAGCGCCTTGTGTGCCTTGCTCCTCTAGTGTATCACGAGAATCCAATCAAATCCAATATAGAGACAAGGCAGACTTACTCTACACATCCCATCCAGAGGGAATGGATTGGGAAGAGACCAGTAAATCACAACAGGAACATGGTGAGCAGTTCCTCTGTGGGTTCCCCAGAAGCCTCAATTATTTAATTTCTATCTTGCGGCACAGTAACTATTCTCTTGCAAATGACTTTCCTCAATTGAGGTGTCACTGAGAAGTCTCCACAGAGTTATTTTCATTTCCTGTGTTATCTTGTAATAGAAAATGGCTGCCCACCAGTTACAGTTTCCTCCCCTATTTCTGATTTCCTAACATGTTCTATGGTGTTTTGTTCATTGTGTCTTTTAACAGATATATGGCCATCATTGACCCCCTGAAGCCCCGACTGTCTGCCACTGCTACAAAAGTGGTGATTGCAAGCATCTGGATTCTGGCCTTCCTTCTTGCCTTTCCTCAGTGTCTTTTTTCCAAGACTAAAGTGATGCCTGGAAGAACTCTGTGCTATGTTTTCTGGCCAGGTGGCCTGGAGCAGCGTTTTACGTAAGTCAGAGATGAAATAGCAATACACTCTGGCAGGCTTTCCCCCACATAAATTGCACAGGGGAGGGGCCTAGCTCAGTGGTAAAGCACATGCTTTGCATGCAGAAGGTCCCAGGTTCAATACCCAGGTAGGGCTAGTAATCTTATCTGAAATCCTGGTCAGTGTTAACAATCCTGGCTCTGTGTGTGTTTATTTTACCATTTAATTTGACCTATAAAGGCTCAGGTTAGGTGTCAGGCTATATAAACATCCTGATAATAAAAGAAACAGCAATAAAGATGGAATAACCAGGGATGTTTGAGCTCATTAAAATCCTCTTGAACACCACTTCTAAGTTTAGGATGACCATATGGAAAGGAGGCCAGGGCTCCTGTAGCTTTAATAGTCGTATAGACAAGGGAATTTCAACAGGTGTCATTTGCATGCATGCAGCATCTGGTGAAATTCCCTCTTCATCATAACAGTTAAAGCTGAAGGAGCTCTGCCCTCTTTTGTACCTGGTCTTTTGTACCTCTTGCGGAACTACTGAAAACGCAGTCTTCTGTTTTGAGGCAAATAAACAGGGAAACAAGGTGTGGGGGGGAGATAAGGGTGCATCCACAGGAATCATTTTTTTGTGTGACAGCCGTGCAAGGGGACAAAGTGCAAGGAGATACAGTACAAGGTCACATCAGTTATCATTTGGGGCTGACTGGAGCATGCTTTAGCCATGGAGAATACTGCATGAGGGTGGGGGAGAACTGCATCTCTCAGAGGCCTTAAGCATGGTCTGCTGCTGGCACCCAAGCCCCCAAATCTCACACCTGCAAGCCTGCTACTCAGTTGTTTGGCAGACTGGAGGAAGCAAGGTTGAGATGGCAAGGAGGCACACTGGAATGATCATTCCTGTGCACCTTCTTCCCTATCCCAATCATGCTATGGCCAGCCTGCCAAACAGCAGTCTGGGGAGCAAGGTTGGATGGGAAGTAAGGCACGTAGGAAGGGGTGACTCAATGCAATAACCTCCCTGGCTAAATCACGTTCCAGCCAGTCCACCAAGCAGGCTGTTTGGCAGGCTAGCCAGAGCACAGTTGGGATTAGAAGGAAGGCACACAGGGAATGCACACTAGGGGTGTGCATCGGATCGGATCCGATCCACGATCCGAATCCGATCCGACCCAAAATCGGGAAAATCCGATCCGATCCGATCCGATCCGGACAACCTCCGATCCGATCCGATCCGATCCGATGAGGTCCGATCCGGATCGGACGCCATTTTGAATGCTTTTTCCCATAGCCAAGTATTGTTTTACAAAAACGCCTATAACTTTTTCATTTTTAAAGATAGAAGGATGAAACTTGGGCACATTGTAGACTGGTTAGGGGTAGTTATCTGTGAGAAATTTCAGAAAGATTGGTGCATGCATTTTGTGGCAATTAATTTTTTAATAAATACCCAGGAATGCCTATAACTTTGTCATTTTTAAAGTTACACACATGAAACTTTGCCACATTGTAGGGGGTACCTTGGGACCTATGTGTGTGAAATTTCAGAAACGTAGGTGCTTGTCTTGTGTGGCAATTAATTTTTAGAAAAATGGGTAGTAGTGGGGTAAATACAGTTACGCCTCCCATTTTTTTATTTTTGAAGATACAAACAGGAAACTTGGGCACATTACAGGCACCACTTGCCTTGATATGTGTGTGAAATTTCAGAAACATTGGAGCTTTCCTTGTGTGGCAATTAATTTTTGAAACAATGAGGAAAGAAACACCTATAACTTTGTCATTTTTAAAGTTACACACATGAAACTTTGCCACATTGTAGGTGGTACCTTGGGACCCATGTGTGTGAAATTTCGGAAACGTAGGTGCTTGCCTTGTGTGGCAATTAATTTTTTAATAAATACCCAGGAATGCCTATAACTTTGTCATTTTTAAAGTTACACACATGAAACTTTGCCACATTGTAGGCGGTACCTTGGGACCTATGTGTGTGAAATTTCAGAAACGTAGGTGCTTGCCTTGTGTGGCAATTAATTTTAGAAAAATGGGTAGTGGTGGGGTAAATACAGTTACGCCTCCCACTTTTTTATTTTTGAAGATACAAACAGGAAACATGGGCACATTACAGGTACCACTTGGCTTGATATGTGTGTAAAATTTCAGACAGCTGGGTCCAGGCATGTGGTGGCAAGGTATTTTTGAAACAATGAGGAAAGAAACGCCTATAACTTTTTTATTTTAAAAGTTAGAAGTCTGAACATTGCTCACTTTGTAGATGGGTTAGGGGTAGATATGTGTCAGAAATTTCAGAATTATAGGTCCAGGCATTTGATGGCTATGGAATTTTTAAATTACATGTTTCAAAAAAATCTCTACAGAGGCCAGGTCTTCCCCTCCCGCTTCCCGCGAAGAAAAGGAAACACTCTCTCGTCTCGATCCCTTTGATCCTTGCTAGTAGTATCCATTACAGGGCTCGTGTTTCCTTTCCTACTTCCACTTTTCAAGCAGAACGGCTGAGCCTAGCTGAGTTTTGCAGCCATGCGTGCAAGGAAGGATCACTCTGGTCTCGATCCCTTTGATCCTTGGTAGTATCCATTACAGGGCTCGTGTCTGCTTTCACTTTGTACTCAAGCAGACACGAGCCCTGTAATGGATACTACCAAGGATCAAAGGGATCGAGACCAGAGTGATCCTTCCTTGCACGCATGGCTGCAAAACTCAGCTAGGCTCAGCCGTTCTGCTTGAAAAGTGAAAGTAGGAAAGGAAACACGAGCCCTGTAATGGATACTACTAGCAAGGATCAAAGGGATCAAGACGAGAGAGTGTTTCCTTTTCTTCGCGGGAAGCGGGAGGGGAAGACCTGGCCTCTGTAGAAATTTTTTTGAAACATGTAATTTAAAAATTCCATAGCCATCAAATGCCTGGACCTATAATTCTGAAATTTCTGACACATATCTACCCCTAACCCATCTACAAAGTGAGCAATGTTCAGACTTCTAACTTTTAAAATAAAAAAGTTATAGGCGTTTCTTTCCTCATTGTTTCAAAAATACCTTGCCACCACATGCCTGGACCCAGCTGTCTGAAATTTTACACACATATCAAGCCAAGTGGTACCTGTAATGTGCCCATGTTTCCTGTTTGTATCTTCAAAAATAAAAAGTGGGAGGCGTAACTGTATTTACCCCACCACTACCCATTTTTCTAAAATTAATTGCCACACAAGGCAAGCACCTACATTTCCGAAATTTCACACACATAGGTCCCAAGGTACCGCCTACAATGTGGCAAAGTTTCATGTGTGTAACTTTAAAAATGACAAAGTTATAGGCATTCCTGGGTATTTATTAAAAAATTAATTGCCACACAAGGCAAGCACCTACGTTTCCGAAATTTCACACACATGGGTCCCAAGGTACCACCTACAATGTGGCAAAGTTTCATGTGTGTAACTTTAAAAATGACAAAGTTATAGGTGTTTCTTTCCTCATTGTTTCAAAAATTAATTGCCACACAAGGAAAGCTCCAATGTTTCTGAAATTTCACACACATATCAAGGCAAGTGGTACCTGTAATGTGCCCAAGTTTCCTGTTTGTATCTTCAAAAATAAAAAAATGGGAGGCGTAACTGTATTTACCCCACTACTACCCATTTTTCTAAAAATTAATTGCCACACAAGACAAGCACCTACGTTTCTGAAATTTCACACACATAGGTCCCAAGGTACCCCCTACAATGTGGCAAAGTTTCATGTGTGTAACTTTAAAAATGACAAAGTTATAGGCATTCCTGGGTATTTATTAAAAAATTAATTGCCACAAAATGCATGCACCAATCTTTCTGAAATTTCTCACAGATAACTACCCCTAACCAGTCTACAATGTGCCCAAGTTTCATCCTTCTATCTTTAAAAATGAAAAAGTTATAGGCGTTTTTGTAAAACAATACTTGGCTATGGGAAAAAGCATTCAAAATGGCGTCCGATCCGGATCGGACATCTGGTCCGATCCGATCCGACCAGCCTCCGATCCGATCTGATCCGATCCGACCCCCCAGGTCCGATTCCGATCCGCTATCCGATCCGATCCGGGGGTTCAGTGCACATCCCTAATGCACACCATTTAAATCATGTGCCTTCCCCGCCCTGCCCAGCTGATCAGAAAAGTACCAATCAGCTGAGCAAGAGGAAGAGAGATGCACAGTGGGAATTCAGCACATGAGGTGGTGAGAGGACCCTGGCCGTACCCATCACCTCATTTTGATCAGATCCACCACTAGCATGCACCCTCCCCCAAGCCATGGCCCATCATTGAACATGGCAAAAAAGTTGCTGACTTCTGTCATGTTTGATCATCCTCCCCCTTTGCAATCAACAAGACAAAGACTTGAAGCTCCAAGTGATTACAGCTTTATTATGCAGAAGGCAAGTCTTTCCACTATGCAGATTCAAGGAAGCTCTCAAACTGCCCCAGGCTGTAAGATCTCTATTAGGGAAGACAATCCGTAAGGTAGTGAAGTTGCCATCAGTTTGCCAGTGGACACCGATGGTCAAACCTATCTCACGGTGAAACCCCTCCCATAGGGTGGTTCCCTTCTATGTTGGCTTCTATGGCTGGCCATCCTGGCCGAGCATCTTAGCCCTGTCCCTAACTCCACCCGCTTTGACTTGCAACACACTCTTGCGTTACTCAAGTCGTGCCCCTCTTCCTCCTCCATGGAAACTTGGTTCCCACAGTGGAGGGGAGGTGGCAACTCGACCTAGCCATCTGTTAGTCAAGGCCTTGGAAGTCTCTCTTCCAATACCTGGGGCTCTGGGGAGGTTCCTCCCTGTTCTCTGTTCTAGCTGTTCCAGCTCTGATTCCAAATTGTAATCTTCAGACATTTCAAGGGCCTTGCTCAACCCTGATAACCCCTTCCACATGCCACTGAATCTATAAAGATAGGTCATTCAATCTCAAAATGCTAATTCTAGGAGAGAATTCCTTTCCTTTTTTGCATGACATTTCTCACCCCCCGCCCCCAGATGCAGGGATTTTCGCAAAGAATGGGTCAGGGAGTGGGGAGAAATGCTCCAATGTTGCTAATGATGTATGGTCATATACTAATTGGTCTTCTTTCCCCAATGGTCACATGAAGGAGACCTATTGATTTTAACAGTACAAATAGCAGCATCTGTTCTGAATGGCTCTTCTCAAAGAATATGTCAGTTCCATGTTCTTCTCTTACAGGTATCACATCATTGTGATCCTATTGGTCTATTGCTTTCCATTATTTGTCATGGGGCTCACTTATACAATTGTTGGAATTACCCTTTGGGGTGGAGAAATCCCAGGTGATACATCTGACAAATATCATGAGCAGCTGAAAGCAAAGAGGAAGGTACTGTTCAACTAAATCTCACTTAATTGACTTATTAATTTGTGTAGCTTCATAGTTGTGGTTTTATTTAGACCATATTAGATACAATCTGTCCTGCACACTCAGGTCCTCTGGGGAGGACTTACTTCAGTCAGCCAAAACTAGGCTGACAATTGTTACCCAGAGGACCTTTTCCTTTGTCACCCCAGATTGTGGAATGGCCTGCCAGAGGAGATTCGTCAACTTAACTCTCTCTCTCTCTCTCTCTCTCTCTCTCTCTCTCGTTTAAGACAGCTATAAAGACTAGCCTCTTCTGGCAGGCCTACCCAGATGAATTTTAGACCAAGAATTTTAAGATGTCTTGATTGTTATTTTGATATTGTATTGATTTTATGTGCTCTTTTAATTAATTTTATGTATTTGATCTATATTGTATTGTACTAATGTTATTCCCAGCCTCAATCCAAAGGGAGAGGCGGGTAAGAGATGATGATGATGATACTGGCTTCTAAGGCATGGCTGGATCATGCCCCTTACTTCCCCCACCACATATTTTACATCCAAACAGGATGATAACATTCCATTTCAATAGACAAATAACATTGACTGCTTCTCATTTTCATTTGTTTTCTATCTATCATTTTATTTAGCATTGTGACCTTGCCAAGTTTGGTGTAGTTTCTAAGCCTTAGGCATGCTGGAGAGCACTTATGTATAAAAGCTAAGGTGATCTCCAAGCATTTGAGAATACTGGGTGTGCAAACTGCCAAGTTTCATGCCATTAAGTAAGGGATGGGCAACATACAACTCATAGACCCCATGTGGCCCTTGATGGCAATTTGGGGAGGGCGGCTGCCACCATTGAATTTGCTGTGGCAGCAAAAGGCAGTACAATTTCATCAACAAACAAGTCATAAGGCAAGAGTTCACCATGTTTGCTTTCAAGATCACTGCTTTTTTTTCCTTAGTTTTTTTGCCACCATCCCAGCAATTTCGGCAGTGGCAGCAGGGCTAGGGAATGCCAAAGTGGGATATGCAAGCCCTGGAGGCTGTCCACCTCTGTATTAAATCCATCGTCCCACTTTGATCATGGTGAGCATGGGGCCAGAACTTGATATCATGGAGAATGCATAGCTGTTATGCTGCAGGTTTGGGAAAATTCAGGGTAACAATGTCACGTCTTCCTCTCTAGGCTAGTAATTCAAAATGGAAGACACATGGGGCTTCTGTTCTCAGTGGCATGCTTTAATACCCAGAATGCTCTACTTCTGACCCAAGCAACCCATTCCCCAATTACACTTTGAATTGAACTAGCAGCCAAGCTCTAATAAATCCACTAGGATATGAGATCTTGGTGTCCAGTGTTCTATGTGGTTCGGACTCAAAAATACTCTAAGCTCTAATGAAAGCACTCCCAAGGGCCTTGGTTAAAATGATGGCCCCATTTTTCAAGCTGACTTCTGTCCATGACTTTAATGAAGTCCTATTTCTCCCTGATTGAGCATGTACTGCCTTTTGAATAATGCATGGGATGAAATAGTTGGGTGATAGGTCTTCCCCTCATTCCTCTCCAACATGGAAACACCTTCAGTTTCAGAAACTGTGTTAAAACCTTTCTGTTTGCATATGTATTTGATGGCTGGCTGGAGTGCAGTGTGCCTGTTGTAGAGCAATGCTATTTAAATGTATAGTGCCTGTCTCCTTCTCATGCTATTTTAATTAAAATATTCTTACCAGCTGCAAGCTTCTGAGAGAGGCCAGAATATAAGCTTACATAAATTAAAGGTGGGGGAATCTATATTGGATATATTTAAATTCCCAGCTTCTCTGCAGAACTCACAGAGAGGGTTCTTGATGCCCAACAGGTTGTGGCAGGGGGTTGGGTGAGAGTTGTGTTCAGCCCACTACCTCCTTGTCCTTATGTCCATGTAGGTGGAACTACATAAGAGAATTCATAGAATCATAGAATTATTGAGTTGGAAAGGGTCCCGAGGATCATCTAGTCCAACTCTCTGCAATGTGCAGGAAAACCAGTTAAACCATCCATGAGAGGTAGCTGTCCAGCCTCTTCTTAAAAGCCTCCAGAGATGGAGAACCCACATCCTCATTAGAGGATGCAAACTGGGGGAATAATTCAGTGACACAGCGAAGTCACAGATTGATGGGAAAACCGACCAGGAAATGAATAAGAACAATCAAGAAGCAGCAGAGAAAGAGAGAGAGAGAAATCAAAAGAGAGAAAGCAATAGGGTCACAGGTTAGGGGAGTTTAGGCAGCCTTGTCTATTTTTTTAAAGTTTGTTTTATATTACACCTGACTGGCTACTAATTGGTTGGAACCAGTGGAGGCTAGTGGCTCCCGATTTCAGCAGCACTATGAATCCATTCCAGGTTTCAGTCAGAACAACTCTAAAGGAGCTATCCAAAGTGCTGACCCCTATCCCCAAATAGGCTCAGCATCTTAGATGGCTCCTTTAGACTTCTGGCTAGTTCTGACTGAAACAGCCCCACCAGCCTCCACTGACAGGACCATAGGAAGCTGCTTTATGCTGAGTAAGACCATGAGTCTATCTAGCCCAGTATTGTCTCCACTGACTAGTAGTATCTCTCCAAGGTTTCAGGCAGGGTTTTTTTTCTCTCCCTTACCTGAGATGCTGGGGATCAAACCCTGCATGCAAAGCATGTGCTCTTTTACTCAGCTACAACTTCCAACAGCCGCATAATCTGTGCCATTAGCTGCCATCATCACCACAATACAAACCAGTTCATGAAAATTCTGGTTTCACCTCTTCCTCACAGCAGTAGCAGCAGCAGCAAGAATAAAAATGGATGGTAGACAGACAGCTTCCCTTCCCCAAATACAAGGAACCAGGGCTGGTCTAGTGCTCCAGGCTGCGTTCCCTATGTTGGACCTGTAGCTGCAACTTTGATAAAAGCGGGCAGAATTTGAGTGATTGTACTTTTTCGTGCAAAATTAATTCTATTCTACTTTTTCCTGCAAAATTAATTCTACTCTAAGTAGTGAGATTACTGGAGTATCTAGCACTTCATGCAGACACTCTCTCTCTCTCTCTCTCTCTCTCTCTCTCTCTCTCTCTCTCCAAAATCAATATTCTGAAACTATATGAGCAGAAATTTCCCTCATATTTAAGCTGCCTAGAGAGCAATCCTATGATCCCTAGGAAGCATCCCAAGGACCATAGGATAGTTTGGATTCCCCACTCTGAGGTCTGAGAGTGTGCTCTGACCTCAGAAGGGGGAGTGAGAGATCTGACCCACATCCCCTGGCATGGCTGCCTCTTCTTGACACAAAAAAACACTATTCAACATATATATGTATAATATCAAAGTAAAAACAAAGCTCTTATGATTCTGGCCAAATGCGTTTCGACAAAAGTGTCTTCTTCAGTGGCCCAATCACTGAAAATAAACAACAGAAATAATAAAACATTTAGTAGTGCCTCAGATGGAGGAAAATTTAGTCTTTTCCAATATGTAATATAAGATTTTTTAATGACCCACCTAAATTGTTTGAGTACCAGGCAGAAGTTTTTCACAATGGGGCTTATTTAAATAATTGGGTATATAATGAAATCCTGGCAGTCAAGGGTTTATCTGGGCAGTACCTTATCATTTACAAGCAGTGAAGCCAGTGAATTACGTTTGTGAGTATCTCTTAACTTACTCTTGGTGGAAATTGATGTACATTCCTGTAAAGTTAAAGTATAATTGGGCATTTAAATATTTTTTCTGTATATATCTTTCATTCAAGGGTGTACTATACACACCAATTTGGGGAGTGATACAATCCCATAATTTGGGAAATATTTAAATCAGCCCCGTTGTGAAAAACTTCTGCCTGGTACTCAAACAATTTAGGTGGGTCATTAAAAAATCTTATATTACATATTGGAAAAGACTAAATTTTCCTCCATCTGAGGCACTACTAAATGTTTTATTATTTCTGTTGTTTATTTTCAGAGATTGGGCCACTGAACAAGACACTTTTGTCGAAATGCGTTTGGCCAGAGTCATAAGAGCTTTGTTTTTACTTTGATATTATACATATATATGTTGAATAGTGTTTTTTTGTGATAAATATATTTTATTAGTATTAAAATTTATTACATATTTTCTCCTTAACTTTCTTTTTTTGTTTTGTGGATTTTGGTTACGGCTAGCACTTTGTTGTTTGTGTGCCTCTTCTTGACCTCAGAGAGGGGGAAAGGGGGTATTCTGGTGGGAAAAGAAGGGAAGAGACCAAAGAGGCCAGGATATGGTTTATCCTAAGCCTCTCCATCCTCCTTCCTTCCCCCTCCAAAACACCCTAACTAGACGGGCTGAAAAGCCCAGCAGGGCATAGGAATCTTGGAACCCTCTGAGTTCGGGGGCTTCCAAGCAGCAAATTATATTGATTCCAATGGCATTTAACCAGCTAAACTCCAGGCAAGTTTGCAGCTAGGGTTTCCTACTTTACAGCAGACAGTCCTCTTTTTGAACATGCCCTCTATTTAAAGATAACAAACACTAAAAAGGGAGAGTTGGGGCCTTAATTTATACATCAAATTAGCATCTTGGCAGAAGACCAAGGTCAGCTGGCCACAGTCTTTCCCACTATACCATATTTCTATTTAAACTATACAATTTTTAAAAAATGTATTTAGATGTATAAATTAGCATACACAAAATTAGCATACACAAATCATGTCTTCTTTTTTGATGATGCATTTCCTCTAATTGCATAAGAGTGGACAAATGTGACATTTGAGTGACAGGAATCTACTTTGGTAACTGACCCTCAGAGCTAACAGAACTGCCCTGATAACAAAAAATACTTAAAGTGGAAACCCATCTCCAAAAACCTAAGCTTGACTCAGCAGGTCAAAGTCAAATATACAAATCTGAAATCCATTTGAATGCAAAAATTCCGTTGCAGCGATCCACATGCGACTTAACGTTTGCTTATCAGGGAAATTGAAAGTGGTGGTAACATTAGACCAACAGACATTTGTCCAATAGATCTGACCGCCATGCTTAATATGTAATCACTAGGAAAGAAAGAACCATCAGGATAAATATATGCTGAATGTACCATTCAAGAGTGCAATTTTAGGTCATTAGCATTGCCTATAACTCGTGGAAATGGGAACATCATGTACCATACCACCCATTAAAATGTTTCCCTCTATCCTCAGCTTATAAGATAAATACTACAATGAAACAAAAGCCAGGGAAATTCTTTACAAGGCAATTTTCTGGGCTATTGCCACCAGCTCTTTTTCTGTTAGCAAAAGACCTTCTGCTGCTAAGGATTTGCCAGGGGTATGATTGTGATGATAAAGAGAGAAATCACTTGCCATGACACATGCTGTTTGCAGAGAGCAAGTGCAGAGGAAAATTTATCTGAAAGCAAACCTCAGGACAAAGAAGTCTCTTGTTCTCACATTAAGAAAGGGAGGCTATAACCGCATTTGATAGTGAAATGAATGTGATTCAGATGCTAACATAATGTGAAAGCCATGAAATGGAAAACTGGCATCGCTGTCAGTTGCTAAATAAGCAGCCCAAATTTATCCCTTTGCTAAAAATCAGATAATGAAGGAATGATGTATCAAAGAACTTAAAGCAAATTTCTATTTTTGTTAGAATATAGCTAGTAGTTAGCTTTGTATGAAAAAATCATTTCTGCACATTTTTGATCAGTATTTACCCAGTTCACACCTTCCAGTTCGAACATGGACTCAATTTGTAGTCAGAGTCTATATATTTTTGAGCTTGGAATGTGATTTACAGACCCAAAATGATGTTTACCTTTAACAAATGTGCATGGAAAATGCTTAGTTTTGAAAAATGTGCACTAATACGCTTTACTCAAGGGGAGAAAAAATGCATACATTTCAAAGATGCACATGATTGATGAGTACATTTGGAAAAATATGCAGAAAAGTATGCACAGCTTTTCATGTGCAAAGAAAAAACAAAGCTCGCAATCTGATACAGACTGGGTTCGGACAACTCGATAACCAACGGTGGGTTAAATAGTCAATGGTTGGTTATTGTGAGGTCTGTTGGGACTTTTTCACAATGTGGTTGGTTATTTGGCCAAAATAACCAACACTAACAACCAACACTGTGCAAACAACCAATAACCATTGGTTATTGTGTCGTCTGTCAGGCACCGTTGACTATTTTGTCACACACAGTTGGTTATTTTCAGCAGCTATAGAGTTCCTGGCAAAAGTGACCAAAGCAGTAACTGCTGCTATAGTCCAGTTGGCAGAACTTGCAATGGCTGATGGGATACAAGTGGGAGGATTGAAGGGGGAGAGGGAAAGGAGGGAAAGGGATGTTTCAATCAAACACACCGTTGACTAATAGTCAACTCTACGCTGTCCTTAATCCACACCACGATTGATTATAATCATGTCATGTGGGGAGTATCCCCTCAATAATCAACCATTGACTATTGTGTTGTCCAAACACAACCACAGACTCAGATTGGAACAAGCTCCAAGATGAAATTCAAAGAACTTTGGCAAGCTCAGGTTTTGCTGGTTCACACATCCTTAATTGCTAACAGAGATGACTGGATCTGCCAATTTCAGTTTCTCTCAATTTTTTCTTTTTTAATATCAAATTCGGTTTGTTCCGAACTTTGGCATCTACACATTTTTGTATGCATTTCTTGAGTTGAGAATTCCACTGCAAAATTCGGAGAATTTATCTAAGGCTAACTCAGTTTCAATTCATGTATTGTTCAAAAGTGCGACAGTAGGTAAGTTCTCATTAAAATGCAAGCAGATCTCATTTTTCCCCATCTCTAGCTGGTTGGTGTTTCAAGACATGTCAGCTATGGCATCTGCTTTTCCCATGCCTCTTCATTCTGTATTCAGATTTCTTGATTGTTTTAGCTGCTTAAAAATCAGTTCAACAATTGAACCAATTACCGAGAGAAATAATGAGCTCTTGCTCACCAATGGTTTTCAAGAAGGTGTTGGACAACCATCTATTGTGGATGCACTAGCAATGGAATAAATATTTCCTGCATTAAGCAGTGGCTTGCACTAGATGGCCTACAAGACTCCCCTCCCCCAACTCTATGATTCTAGATATTCATCACACACAAACCCCCCGAAATAAATGAATACAAAAATCCGAGACAAACCACGTATCATCATGAATTCACAAAATATCAAGAATACCAGAAAACACATAAGTCATGCCAAGAGATGTCTTCTCCCTTCTGCACACATTTTTCCTTCTACAGAATTTGGCATCTCTGAGGCTGTTCACACTCTCCCCTTTGGAAGACGAAGGCTGTTTCTCAGCCTGAGGTTTATTTACATCACCAGAGATAAGTGCTCGGCACGGTTCATGCGTAGCTGGGAAAAAGTCCATGGGAATCAACCCTTCCCCTTCTGGTATGGATTGGAATGTCTCTTCAACTTCAGAATCTGATTCTGAATTAATGTCTGACAGCCCTTCGCCCTGCGCAAGAGGTGGGGGATTAGACACAACAAAATCACCTGTCTAGCAGAAATGCAAAGTGACTGAAGGCTGCCAACTATCTTTACAGGATTGTTCCCAAAGATATTATTCCAGGTCTTCAGTCTCAAAAGAGCCAGTATCACTATTTCAGCTTCATTTATTTATTATTAGCATTTGTATATCGGTTTATCTCCTGAAAAGCTATCAAGGTAGTGTAAAACAATTTTATTCAATAAAAACAAAAACACAGCTGCCTGCACTTTTGGACTTTACTTAATGGTCTTGCTATGGGGACTGTCATGATGAGTGCCTGCATTTCAAACTTTACCGCTACACCATTGGCATGGGGTTAAATGATATCAGCAAAAGAAAATGAAGTTTCCCCACTTTTGTATATGGGAAGCAACACACTAGATGTCTTCAAACTCAAACATTATTTATTATAACTTACAAAAACACAAAGCAATCTTCTTTGTCTTGCAAGAGGGGTATAAACAACTTAATGGAACAATTGACCATAGTAACTGGTCCAGTTATATAGGCCCAGGATTGTCCTGGCATCTCAGAAGATTAAGCAAGCGAGTTGCTCCTAGTGAATTCTGCCAAAAGTCAAAGCATTTCTTCCTGTTCCTCTCACACGGCCTGCTGTGATGAGAGAGAGAAAGCACCAATTCAGGCAAAAAGAAGAGAGACAAACTCTGGTGCTATGAAAAGTGTGTATCTTTTAATGATGTATTTAAAAGCCCAACATTTTGGATATATAATCCTTATTCAGGAGCTATAAAAGATGAAATATATACAATGATAAAACTGAACAAAAACAACACCCATATTGAATAGTACAGACTTTTTTGTTTCTTGTTTTTTTTTAAAAAAAAAAAACCCTGAATATTTTTAACCAAAATGACTACATACTTTTGTTTTATAAAACAAGAGGTTCTTTTTTTAAAAGGAAGAAAAAATACTGTGATATTACATCTTTAAATGATAAAATATATGCATTGATAGAACTGAACAGAAACTACACAAAAACAACACCCATATTGAGTAATACATTTTACAAACTTTTTGTTTTTGTTTTTTAAGACTACCTAAATATTTTTAATTGGAATAACTACATACTTTTGTTTTATAAAACATGAGGTTCTTTGTTCAAACGGGAAAAAAGAACATTCGATACTTACACAAAATGACTAGATTTATCACAACACATTACTAGAACATTTTTTAGGCATATCTTGTCACATACATGATATGCCTGGATTTTGATACACGTTATTATAATTCAAAAAGAAAAGTGACAATACTGATTGTAAAATCGTAGTCTTTTCCGCCGTTCCTGTTAAGAGTGATGTTTGCTCTAGAGTTTCTGTCCATACTGCTAACACTGAGGCATTCTGGGCTTGCCTTTTAAAGACACAGGACACAAAACCCAGAATGTTCTCACACAATGCTATTGTCAGGGTTCTTTCTATGACCTGGACCTCCTGAGCAACTCCTTAAGGATCTCTGCCTCCTTAAGACTCCCAGCGTCCTTCTTTTACCTTCCCCTTCCCAGTAACATGGGGCTTAGACTGTCGACATAGGATAACTGACACGCCAGACACTTGTGGCTTAACACAGCAGTTTATTTATAAAGTAAAACAAGCAACTCACAACTAAAGGTATTTAGTCAATAGAGCTGAGCGATACAAAGGCATTAAAAATAAAAGTTCCAAAAATTCAAATTCTTTTACCCTAGCTGCATTAGGCTTTCTCACCTACTTCTTCTTCATGCTCTCACATTTTTTTGCTTTCTTTCTCTGGCTCCTTTTATCTCTTCCTCCCCCAAAGAATTTAAAGTACCATTTCAAATCTGAAGAAATGAAACTTAACTCAAGAATTGAAACTTAACTAGGAGATGAATCCTAACCAAAGAAATGAAACTACTCCCTCTCAACAGAAAACTCTAAGACCTGACCATTTTTCTTTCTCTGTAGGCCTCAAACCTTCACAGCTATTTATAAGTTCCACCTGCCTCTCTCCCTATTACTTCCCATATAATGAACTTAGCTGGCCTTTGTGCAGAAAGGCCATTTGTAAGTGTTCACTCAGTTGGTTACTTTTATGGCCTGGTCTTCAGATTAGTTTATTGTTCTTTCTATAATAAGCAACAACTATTTTTTGATGTGAATGAATAGTAAAAGGTTTTTGTTTTGTTTTTTGCATGCTGTTTAGCATATAATTAGCCAAACACACAAGGGGCATGTGATTCTGTATTTGATTATGAAGAAGAAATACACAGTGGCACTAAAAGTAACACTATGTGTTGAGGTAAAACCTGAAAGCACAAATTAACTGAAACTGTGCCTAATCCTTATTAATCACCAGAAGCCAGTGAACAATTCATGTAAGGCCTTTTTTAAGGCATGAGAAACTTTGTCAAGTTAATGGGAGCTTAGACTGGAGCAGGCCTGCTGTTGTGAAACCACTCCAGGTGCTATTTTCAGTAGGGCATGGCAAAAAAGATCTTTAGAATTGTATAGCATTCAGAGGAAACATTTTTCTTTGCTGATATAATTTAAATCCAGTCACCACACACCCCATAGATCAGCCCTCCCCAACCTGGTGCCCCCCAGATGTTTTGGACTTCAGCTCCCGTCAGCCCTGGCTGTGGTCATGAATGCTGGGAGTTTTAGTGAAACAGGTTGGGAAAAGCTGCCATGGATTGTGAACACGTTGAGTTACCAGGTCCATTCCTCTGACATTTACTACTGTTAGTCGTAGTGGCTGTGTAGCACTGTGACTGCCTTAGGCCTGGGTTGGGCAGAAAGTAGCTCTCCAGACATTTGGGGTTTCAACTTAAAGAAGTCTGTGCCAGCATTGGCCAGGAAAACTGGGAGATGAAGGCTGTTTTTACAGCACACTGGTGTAGAGGGAGGGAGGGGCAGCGATTCCGGAAGTAGCTACTTCCAGGATCGTCGCTCTAATATGCATTAGAAGAGCAATGACCCGGCTCCTCCCAGGCCGTTGCACATCACACCCGCCATTTTTGTTTTCTCAGAGGATCCGCGAAGAGCACAGCTGCACTCCAACAAAAGGTAATTTTATTTAAAAAAAAAAAAAAAGAACCCCCCAAAATTGCCCTCACCCCCTCCACCATCCTGGGGATGGTGGACTTGCTTCCCTCCCTCCCTTGATGGGCATAGAGCCGTGCAATGCGGCTCCGTGCCAGTTTCTGCTGCCACGCATACTCACGAGTAAGTGCGGCAGCAGCTGGGACAGGCACCCACACCTCTTGTAGTCTCAGGACTTTCCCAGGAACACGGGAAAAAATGGGTTTCCCCAGGGATCCCGTATCCTGGGGAAAACTCGTGCCCATCCCCCCTGCCCCTGGGAGTCCCTGTGCATCATTTGGACTCACAGGGACCACCCACGAGCAATCCCACACAAAAAGGCCAGGGCAGAAACAGCCTAAGTCCAAAGCATTTGGAGATCTGCTTTCTGCCCCCATTCCTGGCCTAGAAAGACTGATGCTGTAGCATGGTTGAAACAGATGTGAAACTGATCGGGATGTTGTGAGCACCTGACATGGAGATGGAGTCACTCCCTCAAGTTGGCATGTTACATTAAAATGGCAGCTCGGGTATTTCTGGAAAAGTAATATTCCGCAAATGGGGCCTGTAAAAGGGGCATTTCTGCAACATTACAGGCTTCTCTCTCGTCCTCCTCCTGTCCAGTCACTGCCCTATAATGTTGTGCTAATGGCCCCTTTGCAGATGCCGTTTGCACAAGATTACATTTCCAGAAATACCCAAGCCACCATTTTTACGTAACTCAGTGGCTTGAATAGAGGACCACCAAATGTGCATTTGAAGGTGATGGTCTCAAAAGAAGGGCCTCTCCCAAGGATCTTAAGACCCAGGCAGGATCATATGGGAGAAGGAAATCTTTCAAATGGCATGATCCCAAGCCATGCAGGACTTTATAGATCTTAACTAGCCCTTTGAATTCTGCCCAGAAACAGACCAGGAGCAGTGAAGCTCATGTGCTCTCTGTAAACAGCCCTGATCAACAGTGGACGTTTCTACACCAGCCTTTTTCCCCGGGGTTGTCCCTGGGTGCTCCCTCCCGGGAGCAGGGATGATGGGCACTGGTTTTCCTAGGGAGAAAGAAACCCTGGAAACCCTGATTCTTCCAGCAGCCCCGGGTCCATCCCAAGACCGCGGGAGGTGTGGGCGCCCATCCCACTTGGTGCCTGCTTTCTGACAAGTCAGTGCGGAACCAGAAGTGGGCATGGAGTTCTCGATGGGCAACTTAAGGGCTCCTGCTCTCTCCCTTTTTATGGTTCTGTATCTTTAAACTGTACTTGGACTGACAAGCCTTCAAATAGAAGACTGTCCTCTTTAAAGTAGGACACATGGACACCCTACTCCCAACCCAATCTGTGCTTCTTCAACACTGTATTTCAGATGGTTCGTGCGGATTAGGATTTCTCTGTAACTTTCATTTATTTCACAGTATGTTAGGGTCACACTGCATTTTACCTCAGAAAGTGCAGGTTTCCAAATCCACGTTTTATCAGTGCAGAAGTGGGGGTGGGGGTCCCAGCATACCCAAGGCATTTTGCTGCCTGAGGTGAACAAGAAGAGGCTTTCCATCAATTCCATGTATGGAATCTGACAGGACTGGCTGTTGAATCTGACTTTAACAATTGGAATGGGATAGTGACTAGAGACAACACCAGAGAGCTGTAGTCTAGCTTAGCAAACTCAGAGATAATGCCCTGCAGATGCACACCCACAGTATCTGTCTCCATTTACCTAATGGTAGGGCCAGTCCTTGGGGGAGATTTGGAGAGGAGACATAAATTGTGGACATGGGTGTTGAATCCTTCCCTGCAAATGCTCTCACTGGCTGTTTTCTCCCATCTGGACCTATTTCTGGCCTTGGATGCACACAGCAGGGGGCGAGGAAGTTTAACAAACCTGGGGCATTTACAACCCTGAGAAGGGCAAGGATTAGGTACCTCATTCTTGCCTGCCATTCTCACCCTGCAAAATCCATATTAGTGTTATGAGACAAAGATGGCATCCTGAGAAGAACCAGAATCAGAGGCCGCCAATTGGGAGCACATGCTAAAGGCAAGGCCCCTTGCTGACCCATAGAGCTTCCTGGCCCTGTTGCTCCTTCTTGTTGTCACCACCTGTTCATTGGCCCTTTCTGAGTGTGGGGCCCTGTGCCGCCACAGCCTCAAACACCAGGCCTAGACTAGCACACCCCTCTCAGGCTAAGCACCACCACTTAAACTCCTGAGGGAAGGGTAAAAGATACAGCACTTTTCCCTTATAGCAGAGGGGAAAAGGTACTGAGGATTTGAAAAGTTTTTTCTGTGGTTATATTGGGCTGAAAGTTTAAGGTAATGTGTTTCTTTATTAAACTAATAGAGCAGGTGACAAAGCCAAGCTGACACGTGGTTTGTGGTAGCAAAAATAAAAGAAAATGTTTATTGTTGTTTATAGTTCTTTCAATATCAATTTAAAAACCTGCCTATTCTTAATACTTCTAATAATCTTAATAATAATCCTAAATCCTTAAAACTTTATATTTATTCACTCTTCACACACTCCTGACAAGAACACACAGCTAAACACATCTATCTTCCACCTAACTACCCTCCTCCAACCAACTTTAACTACAAACCACTCTCTCACCCAATATATACTCTTCCCCTCCCTTTCCCAGCATCATCAGCCACACCCACTCAGTCCAACATTCCACACTCTTCAAACACACTAATCCAAACCTACCTAAGGAGACAGAAATGTGGGGTATCGCCACAGGCCCACTTAGAGAGGGTGACCCACTGACGGCATCCTATGAAGATTCCTCCAAACCCTGGAGCTGGCATTGTCCCACATTTGCCTCATAAGGTGTGTTTCCTCTCTTAATTTCTGGCTAAATCTCTTTTAGCTTTAAATAATCCATGTCCTAAGACTTCAGTGCTTCCAGTCCAACTTTTCCAAGAACCTGCTCCAGAATTAGAATTTGTTTCCTTTCTTTCATATTAGTCTCTGTGTGTGGAAGGTTAAAACATTTACAGTGCACTCCTATGCATATCTACTCAGAAGTGAGCCCTGCTGAGGTCAGTGGGTCTTACTCTGAGGTAAGTGTATACAGCAGGAGTGCAGAACTTCTTTCAGCCCAAGAACTGAATTTCCTTTGGGAGACGATTTGGGGGACCTCATTCCAGTGGTGGGAGGGGCAAAAAGGAGTGGGCCAAAGGCAAAAGGGATGTGGAGTCAGAGACAGCCCAAGCCATTTTGCTGCCTGAGGCGAAGGACAAGATGGTGCCCCCCCCCTTCACATTCCATATACAAAGGCTGACTGGCCTGGTAGTTGAATCTTTCTTCAACACTGACAATGGGACAGGATGTTTAACCCGAGGGCACCACGCTAGCTTAGGGGATGGCAGAGCAGGCCATGTGGTCCACAGCTCTCTCCTCCAACACACTGCTGCCACCTCCCATCATCTGCTCCCTGAGGCGATTGCCTCACTCTGCCTAATAGTAGAGCCAGCCCTAGGTGGAGCTGAAATATCAAAACTCCCAGCATATTTTCACTTAAAGCTCTTATTGCCAGTAACTAAGACGTAGGAAAGGTATTTCAACATTTTATAAAGGGGGGGGGGGAACTGCACAAAAGCTGGAAAACCACCAAAGGATAGGTGGTTGGTAGGAAGGGGGTAGGGCCAGGAGAAGAGGGTGTGGCCCTCTGAGGAAACCCAGAGGGCTGGATTGGGATCCCCAGGGGGGGGCGGATTGGGACCCTGAGGTTCTCTCTACCCCTGGTGTATAGTATTATAGCCTCAATCGTGTTGCTTAATCTCCCCATCTTCCAGTGAAGGCCACAGGTGTGATCCACAGGAATTGGGGGTGGGGCAGGGAAATAACGCAAGCATATTTTGCCATTGAGAAAAACTGCTTCTGGCTGGATCATTAAAAAATCTTTTCATTCACACCTCAGCCTGATCATTCTATGCTTTTTGTATACTGACGTAACCCAATTTTGCTAGCCAAACTCAATACACTTTGTAATTCACTAATCTCATCTCAACTTTCAAAAAACTAGCCAAAGTTAGAGAAAGATAAACCATTTCCCCTTTTTGCTACAATCACGATCACAGCAGAATGTGAATGTAACATCCTGTTTACCAGAACTCCTGCATGGACATTATTTTCAAATCAGAGAAGATATGTAGTTCTAATTTATTTTTTTTAGCCTTCACAAGCATTCTGTATTTTATTTGACCCATCAATTCCCATTTCTGCACTAAGTTAATGGAGGCTATAAAAAGTCAATAGCTACCCCAAAGGTCAAAGAAATATTTTATCTTTGGGACAATCTGAAAAGATAAAAGCTTTGCAATTTTGAGCCTATCTACACAAGCAGGATAAAACACTTTGAAAACATTTTGAAAACTGTATATGGAGTGTGTCCTGAGCCCCAACAGTTGTCATTACTGTTATAAACAGTTTTAAACCATTTTAAACCGTCTTAAAGCAGTAGTGTAGATAGGCTCATTGTTTCAACATTCTTTTCGGACAACTATTGTTTTGATAATATAATAGCTCGCTCAGTGTTTGTTTGTTGTTAGTTTTGCCAGTTCTGAAACTGAAGAACAGAGAATTCTGTTCTATTGCTTTATTCTCAGAGTAGAGCAGGGCCGTAAAAGCTCAGGCATAGGGCTCTCCAGCCCCATGGGATTTCCATCCCCATGGGATTTCCAGTCGGGTTCTCTGGGGGACTCCAGAAGGCCATGCCCCCTTCACATGGCCACACCCCTTTTCCTCTGCCTGCCAATCATTTGGTGGTTTCCCAGCTTTTGTGCATTTTTTCCCCATTCTAAAAGGTTAAAATGCCTCTCCAAAGACTCAGTTACTCGCAGTATGAAGGTGCAGTCCTATTGACTGAACTATTGATAATCATAAGCCCCTGAACCTGGAGGCTGATCATCCTATTTTGCCAGTCTAGCTGGGTTGTTGGGGAGGGGGAGAAAAGGAGACCGGCAGAGGCTCAAAATAACTCCTTCCCTTCCTGCCCACCAAAATGCCCCTTTTCCCCCATCTCCAAGGTTGAGTTCCTGACCTCGGAGACCAGGCAGGTAGTTCTTTCAGCACCAGCTACGAGGAGGAAGGGGACGGGGGGTTGGATCTCCGATTCCCCCCCTGAAATCGGAGCACTGTCCCTGACCTCGGAGGAGGGATTCCAAACTATTCTATGGCTCCTCAGACACTGTCTAGGGGTCATAGGGTGGCTTCCCTCAGCTCAAATATTTAGGTAGTTTTGACCCTTGACCTTTGGCCCAACCTCCTTTGCCTTTGTTCTCATCCACCACTGGAATGCAGCAGTCCCTCCACAAGCTTCACTGAAATGCAATTTGGCCCTTGGGCTAAAAAGAGGTAAAAAACCTGTGGTCTAGGAGAATGTAGTTTAGAGCAGTGCCACGCTGTGCCATGTCACATAACAGTTGTGGGTTACTCTTCTTAGACAGTTTACCGAGTACCTTGTCTTTTTATCTCCAGACAAAGACCATTTTATTTTCCTGTGCTGATCACACTTTCTAAGCCATTTTGAGATCTGCTATGTTAAAGCTACTTTTGAGTCTTTATGCTTTATAATTATTTGTAATGTTAACTGATGCTGATTTTTTAATGTACACTGCCTTTGGAATTTTGATTGAGAGTGGCATTATTATTATTATTATTACACTTATATCACACCTTTTTTCCTCTTGCCAGGAACTCAAGGCAGCTTACATGGTCTTCCTCCTCTTCTCCATTTTTTCCTCACAACAACCCTGTGAGGTCGGTTAGGCTGAGTGTCGGTGACTGTCCGAAAGTGAGCTTCATGATCACAAGAATCCAGATCTTCCAAGTCCCAATCCAACACTCTAACAACTAAACTAGACTGGCCCCGTTCAGAAGACACCTTAAACCACAGCTTTAACCACAGTGGTTGAGCCAGAAAGCTGGGCCGTGTTCAGAAGACACCTTAAACCATGGCTTTAACCATGGTGAACAATGTCAAAAAGCCTTATTCACCATGGTTAAGGCTGTGGTTTAACGTGTCTTTTGAATGGGGCCACTGTCTAAAATAAATAATTACACGGACATTTTTCTATGAAAAAATGGAGGAATGGGCCCTTAACATCTACTGTGTGTGAAATTTGGCATTCCATTCCTTTTGAGTGTTTTTCTTTACACTCACACACTCACCTAGTGAACTTCATGACTGAGGCAGGATTTGAACTTCCCCAGTCTTCTGCAAACACTCTAAGCACTACGCCACACTGACTATGCTTTTGTTCCTTGCTTTGCGACTATTCTCTGACTCAAGATTATGTTTGGAGTTTGCCTGCTAAGTGAGTTTCTGTTGCCAGTTCAGACCTGCTAGGACTGGACAGGAATAGTTTAAAATAAATAAAATAAATAAAGTTAGTGCAGAAGGGCCCTCATTTAAACACTTTGCATTATTAACCTGATTTCAGATCAAAAACGTAGGGAAACTAGATCCGGGGAAAACATTCAAGAGCTTCAATGAAACAAGTTTGTCTTATCACCTAAATCACCTAAATCTTGATCGTTTTGATGGATGAGGCGATATGCCTGCCATCTCAGTGCAAGAAACACCCCATCCCATTGAGAACAAGGGTAATGGAGTGCAGAAATGCAATTTGCCATGGAAATTACTATATGATTTATGACAAATAATAATAATAATTTCCAGCAGCACTGGATATTGCTTTTCAATCCACTATAGATGCCATCCCATTGACAGAGAAGTCAGCACTTTTGAAACTTCAGTCAGAGAAAAGTTTTTGATTTTCAAAGACATGATGTAATCAAGACTGGGCTTACAATGAGACAGGGGGTGCATGTTCATCAGTTCAAGGTCCCTGAATTCTGGAGATGAGCTAGAACAAGAACAAGAATTGGACCAAGAATGACCACTTATGCATCACAAAGAGAGAGAGAGAGAGAGAGAGAGAGAGAGAGAGAGAGGAGAATGCATCACCAAAAGAGAACAAAGCAGAGATAGATTTGCATAAAATGTTCATTCATATATATATATATATATATATATATATATATTACACACACACACACAGTGGCCATGTGTCATCTTTTACAGAGGATACTCCTCTGTTTGAAGGATTTCGGAGGACCATCCTCTTCCTCTATTTGAAGTTATCCTCTCTTTGAAGGAATGTCCAATTCCAGCTTAAAGATAAAGAACCGTAATAACTGTACCCATAGGGTGGTGTAGTGGTTAGAGTGTTGGACTGGGAGTCGGGAGATCAGGGTTTTGGTCCTCACTTGGCCATGGAAGCTCACTGGATGACTTTGGGCAAATCACAGGCTCTCAGCCTAAACTACCTCACAGGGCTGTTGTTGTGATGATAAAATGGAGTGCAGGAGGATTAAGTACACTGCCTTGGGCTCCTTGGAGGAAAAAAGGCAGGATATAAATTTAATAAATAATAGTAATAATAATCAATGGTTAGCATCAGACTGAACAGACAGTCACACAGGTGACTTGGTCACAATCATCCACACTATGATGAGATGTCCTGTATTTCTATTTAAATTATAAGAATTAATTCTAAATGTGCTTCTATGCATTTATATTAGCATATGCAAATCTACTATTACAAGTGTTTTAAGACCATCACTATATTGAATTACATTTTATTTATTTATTCATTCATTCATTCATTTCATTTCTGTACTGCCCTATCTCTGGGTGATTCATAATAATTCACAAATAAATATATAGAACTACCATGTTATAAACATTTTAATGCAACATTGCCTTAAAAACATGGCCTAAAAAAATTAAGGTACAAAATGTAAAACAATTAAATAGCTAAAAACAATTTCAATAACAAACCTGTTCAAGACAGCTGACATAAGTGTCCCATTAAATGCCATTAAATGCCATTAGATATTGACTGTCTCCAACTCATCTATTACTGGTGATAGCATTTCCTGATGTTAAGCAAATGAGATTTTATCAAACGTCATCATACAGTGATCAGCCACTTGTAAATATGCATCAGTTGGGTCTTTTACGTTTGTTCTCAAGACACTTTGCAGCAATTTTAATACTCCACCAGGACATGTGCTGTATTCTACGTGCTGTACTTTTGCCTGTTTACATGCCAGGTACTGTGGTTTCTGGATAACTTCAATTCCATCCCACCTTGCTGTAGCTTAGGGAGAGCAGAGAGAGCAAAGACCATTCCATTGGCTTGGCTAGGAATTGGACCAACTGCCATGTATCTCCTCTCCTATGCTGGACCAGCTGAGTGGACTGAATAATCCTACCTGGGGGGGGGGGGGGGGCTTTAGATGGCCATGTGTATTTCGTCAGTTGTGAAGTACACAACTAATATTTCTCTTTTCCCCAAACACACTCACCTAAATTCCATGCTTACAACTGATTTTCCGTTCCTATTACATTAGAATACAAACAAAAGAGAGTTTGTCAACCCTGATTAAATTATAATAATCTTCTGAGCATGTGCAATTTCACAAGCTAAACTCACTTAAATCATAGCACCACTGTGATTACAGAAATAAAGTGGAGCTTGCATCTGCATCTGCTGCCCTAAATCACATTTACTTGGGAATAAGCATGATTTCTTTGTAGGAAAGTTTTACTTATATAAAGTAAAAACAATGAAATGAACATCTGTAACCATGTGGATTCCTTGCTGGCCACGATGTCACTATAAAATATTTCTAAAAATTGGGATACTGCAGCAACCAGTGTCACCCCCGTGGGCCCTGGTATGCCCATGCCAGCCCAGGTTTTGATGCCAGGGCTGTTTCTTGCTGCCCCTACATCTGCCACTTTTTCATCAGTCATCCGGAGACCTCTTAAGCTACAGGGGCCTTGACCTTGGCTCACTACCCAGAACTCTCTCCCCCACTTTCCATTCCACCTGGTCAGCTACATAAATGCAGTAGTAAGAAGGGAGAGGAGAGGAGAGGAGAGGAGAGGAGAGGAGAGGAGAGGAGAGGAGAGGAAAGACAAGAAAGCAAATTATCTGAAAGGCTTCTTTTAAGAATTATTTTTTAAAAAAATATTTCTGTATTTATTATTACATTCATGTCCCACCCTTTTGCCTCTTGCAAGGCAGCTTACTTGATCCTCCTTCTCCTCTTCATTTTATCCACACAACTAGAGAGACCATATTTTGAAAACCAAAAAGGAGGACAATATGGCCATCCCCCAAGGGGGCGTGCCACCAACGTGACCAGCCCCCAAGGGGGCGTGCCCACCCAAACATGGCCTTAATCACATGTCTGATTTCACAGCATACAATTAAGACAAACCTGTTCTACACAACATCTTAATGTTAAAATCTCTGAAATAAAGAACAAGTGAGACATTCAATGTATCTGAAATTCACTCACTCCTACTTTTGTAGCTTTTGCTGTACTTTGAAGCTTTTGCTATACTCTGTGTGATACAAAATAGACTAAAGGCTTGTTGCAGTCACTTTCACCTCTTAGCTTGTTTCAACTTCTAGTTTATCAGTGAGAAGCTAATCTAAAAATGTGTCATTATATCTCTGGTTCATTAGCCATGTAAACAAGACCATGGTCAGTAGCAATACAAAGAAAGGCCAGAACAGATGCCCGTTATCACAATGCTAGACAAGGATCTTTCCCTCCTTTTATCCAAGTATATTCTGAATTTACACTGCCTCTGTGTCAGAGAACACTATGCACTCACAGAACCTGTCCTGCTAGATCATGCAACCAGCAGGTGCTCTCCAGAAATATGCTTTCAGAGCCTAGGAGACCCAGACACATTCAAACAAGTCAAGCCAAACCATGCTATGCTGGGACAGAACAATTCTGGGACAAGACAATACTTTGCAAGTGACCAGACATAACAGTCATAAATATAAAAGAAAAACACAACTACCTCATTGATATAACAATACCTAATGACAAAAATGTTGCAGAAAAGGAAGAGGAAAAGAGAGATGCAGCAAAGGTTTTAGGAAATCTCGCTCATATTGGCATAGGTTGAGATATTTTGCTGGTCAGAATTTTCATCAGTAGAACTCCAATGGAAATACCTTAATGGAAATGTCTTTATGACTTTTAACAATTTTACTTTGGGCTTTCAGTCTTCAGAAACTTCAGGTGGATGATATGAAATAACTAACAATTACAGGAGAAGTGGAAAACCCTTCTCCACTCACCCCCATCATGCCCATTGGCACAAGAGCTAATAGTTAGATCCAAAAGATCAGTGAATTCATTGGAAAGCCTCTACACCCCTATGGTGTAGAAAGGGCACTAGAGTACAATCCTATATATGTCTATTTTCATGTAAAACCCAGTGAATTCAGTGGGACTTACTCCCAGGAATGTGTATATAGGATTGTAGCCATAGGCCAGATCTACATCAAGAAGGAATCAGCTCCCAGGTACAAGAGATAACATATAAATCAATCATAGATCTTGCTGGAGGAATCCAATTTGTTTACTCGCTTTCTTTAAACCAAAATGCACACACACTGAGCAAGAAAGTCATTATATTTCTGGAGTTGGATTGCATCTTTCCATGATGTCTGTGTTTCGCTTTATCTGCTTTCTTAACGATAGATTTCTGTAACCCTCTTTTTGCTACAAGAAAATACTATCAAAAGCCCCGGTACCTTGGTTATCATATTAGCTTCATCTCCAGCTAGCACATCCATTTGAAAGTTTCGATAAGCACTCTCAACGGTATTGATTTTATTTACAGCACAAGTAATTCATTGATTCTTGTCAATGATAACTTGGCCAATATAGACAAACAGCCATGCAGCCCCATTCACTCATCACACACTCCCAACACAAACACACAAGGTCCCTCAGGACCAACCACCCCAAAACACATGCACATGCATCCATTCAACCACGCACCCCATTCACACACACTCACACACACACACACACACCTCCTACCCAAGGCTGCTGCTCCTGCTGCTGCTCCTGCTCCTGACCTGCTGCTCCTGCACTGCTGCTCCTGGACCTGCCAAAATGCGACTTCCAGCTCCTCCCCAAGCCAATCCGGGGCTTTTCTTGGTCAGCACGACTGCGCAGGGCAAGTACAAGCCCCAGAGGGCCCTAGGAGAGATCCTGGAAGTCACGTTTTGGACGCACCGAAACACGACTTCCAGCCCCCCCCCCAGGCTGATCTGAGGCTTTTCTTGGCCAGTGCGACTGTGCTGGCCAAGAACAAGCCTGGGGTAGTCCCTGGGAAGCTGGCAATTCCTGGACTTTGGACAAAATATGCCGATTTCTAGGGGTGTGCACGGACCCCCCGGATCGGATCGGGACCCGGATCGGGACCTCCAATTTTGTCATGGATCGGTTCGGACAAAATCCTGCCCCCCCCCCGCTGTCCACTTTCATCAGCGGGCGCCCACTGGCGCCCGCCAATGGAAGCGACGGTGGGCACCAGTAGGCGCCCGCCGATCCGCCGAACCGGTTCGGAGCCTTTTCGGATCAGTTCGGACTGGATCGGCCGATCCAGCTGTTGGATCGGAAATCAGATAATTTATCCGATTTCCCACTGGACCGGACTCGGATCGTGGATCGGGTCCGATCCAGTGCACATCCCTACCGATTTCCCCCGGATGCCATTTTGGCGCCCCTTTTCCGGACTTGTCCAGGAGAAACCGGATGTATGGTCAACCTACTCACATCAATCCTCTGAGGTAAGTTAGGCTGAGAGTCAGTAGCCAAGTTCATACAATTGCAGGGGGAACCAACAGATTATGTGCTGTTTCCCTCACCCCGGACATGCTGCTCAACCACCTAGCATTTGCTTAATTACCCACGTCACGTTGCAGGTTAACATGCCATCCAAACCCAGCATACTGCACAGCATGGATGACTTCTAACCTACCCTGCAACCCTTACAACAAACCATGGGTTGTGGGGTGGGTTAGAAGCCATTACAGCTGTGCCACATGCCAGGTTCGGGCAACACAGCAACCTGCAATGTGGTGCGGGTAATTAAGGAAATGCTGGGTACATGCAGGCATTTGAAATATTTGAAGGCATGTGAAGTACTTCTTCACACAGTGCATAGTTAAACTATGGAATTCACTACCACAAAATGTAGTGATAGCCGCCAATTTAGATGGCTGTAAAAGGGGTTTGGATAACGTCCTGGAAGAAAGTGCTACCAATGGCTACTCGTCCTGATGGCTATATGCTTCCTTCAGGATCAGAGGCAATAAGTCCATGTACATCAGTTGCTGGAGAACTTGGGTGGGAGGGTGCTGTTGCACCCATGTCCTGCTTGTGGATTCCTGGTTGATAGCTGGTTAGCTACTGTGTGAACAAAGTGCTGGACTAGATAGACCCTTGGTCTGATCAAGCATGGCTTTTCTTATGTTCTTATGATAAACAACCCACAATCTGTGATTTCCCTACTGATCATGTGAACCCGGCCAGTGACTTGTCAAAAGTCACCCAGTGCGGACTGGAGCTCCTGAGTTCCAGTCCTACACTTTAATCACTATACCCAACTAGCTTTGGGTGTTATTTCGACATTTTATTCATTGGTTTTCAATTATGAAAACAGTTCAGATGACTTTATATGTAACAGCTCTAGTATTTTTTTTTCATTTAATTTTCATCCTGGTCTGTTTGGTTGTTGTTGCGACATGGGTGCACTGTTTTTGTGAGCAGCCACCCATTAGCTGTAATGTCTAGTTCTGCCTTAAAGGACTGTCTTGTTTGCAGCCAATAAGTATTTTTTTTATCATAAGTAGGTTTCCAACATCTCAAAAAGTTATGTTTTCATCATCCCTTTTATCATTTTGATCGGAAGCAGACATCAGTGATGGAAAAGCAGATTATCCATGAACAAAAGCTAAATATTTTCTCTCAACATATGTTGCTACTGTTTCAGGGGAAATAGAATGCTCTTGTTGCTAGAAAATGTGTTAAATAGAGAAATGCACGCTGTTAAAATGTAGTGAAAGGTAATTGGTGGTGGAAAGGGCAAGGAGCGCTTTGGAATATGATTTCCAATGGTTATTTATGGAGCTAAAGAAGCACTAAATAAAAGCAGTAGCATTATTCCTGTGGAAAACTCCATTACTGATAAGACACCCTTCAAAGACAATTTAGCATCGCTGCAATCCTTGAGCAAGCTAAACATCTCCCAGCCTCAACCTTGGCCTAGAGAGGGCTAACTCATCATGGAAGTCAACACTTCTACGACACCACCTCCCCAGCCCAATAAATCTATCTCTTATCACTGTAACCTCCTCCAGTCCCCAGGAAACAATGCTTGCTTTGCTCCTCATCAATCTCCACCACTTGGACTGCCAGCTCTTGCTCTCCTGCTCCATTTTATAGAACAGCCTCTGTGGCTTGGGTTCATTGTTTGTCGCTGGCATCCCACCCACACCCATGGCCAGAACATCATCATCATCTTCATGTGGGGCACCATCGGGTGCACCAGAATCTTTCACACTCCTGTCAAGGTTCAGTCTCCCAGTCCTCCAGGTTTATAGCTGTGAAGCAATAAGTTAGCAATTGCTATTTTGAAAATCCTTGCATGAGAATGAACTGAAAGGGAATGTAGCCATTGCCAGACTGGATTTAAAATCAAAACAATGGAGGAGGCCCTAATGGCTAGGAAGGGTTAGGATGAACAATTTCATCCCTGATATATTTGAGTGTGGATGTTTTCAAGTCCACCATATCAACGCATCAAAACATATTAACTTATTCCAGTGTCTACTGTGGTGGTGGAGTGATAAATGTTGAAGTGGCAGTTCCCATAGCTTCACCCCCAAGGAGAGTCCCATATCCCATGCATTGATCCATATCCCGTATATCATGCATTGATCCATATCACATATCCCATGCATTGACAGTCTCATGTCCCATGCATTGACAGTTCTAGAAGTGTTAACTCTGCAAGGAGCAGATTTTTTTTAAGTGATGGGTCTTAATTGCCCATTGTAGACCCCAAAATACTTTGCATTACAACAGGGAGCAATATATTGTTCTGGGAAAATTCACTTCTTCCTCCCCCCACCATTGCCCTCTAGCTATGCTGAAGATTGCAGCTAAACTCAGAGGGAACAGTGAATTATAAAGGGGGTGGCAGATGACATCAGCTTCTTCCCTCTTCCCGTGAGTAGCGGGGGTCAGCAAGAGGGAAGGAGCCGGTCCGGAGGAAGTCCAGGGACATCAGGGTGGGAGGAGTGGGGTCGGGGCTTTTTTTTAAAAAAAAAAAACTTACGGTTCATTGGAGTGCAGTTGCTCTCCCAGCTCCTGCTTTTAAAAAAAAGAGGCAGGCACAATGTCCCTCTTCCCTTCTGGGATGTCACGCTTCCGTTTAGATATTGGGGGGGATTGCGGAAGCAGGTAAGTCCACAATCCTCCCCCTCCCTCCCTCTACACCCTTAGGTGTAGAAAGGGCCTTAATGTTGGATATTCCTCTTCTGTAGAGTAACCCTGTAGAGGGGAGAGACAACGGAGGCGGCCTCTGCTGGCCAGATCAGGATCCCTGGTGGGCCAGATTAGGCGTATCCTCTGGGGATTGACCAGTCAAAACTCTAAAGGTGCTGTCCAAAGTGCTAAACCCTATTCCCAAAATCCAGATTGGATACACTGTCCCACTGCTGACATCACTCAAGGGCTTGGATTTGCCCCAATGGCCTTCACAAAGAACATTGTAACAGTAAATGCATGGAGTGATCTGAGCAGATGCAATCTTTATTATTGGGTTTCTAAATACCAACTGCAATATTTGGTAGAAGGGTATCTTTTGTTTTGTCAGTTCTATCACACATAACGAGCATCACTAAATATGCAGTGACACAGGTCACAGCTCTGAGAAAACATATTTCTGAGAGGCTCAAATAGTGGTTCTTAAAAGCCTTCCGTCATACTACCCTACGTAAGGTGCAAACAGATAAGACCCATGGGAAACATAAGACATGAGCAAACACATTTTTGATGTTGTGAGCCATGACTCTTTGCTACAAAGGCATCATCTGGAGAAACAGAGAGAGAGAGAGAGATTTGTAACATTGAAAACCCCTCTTATAGTGCCAGAGACAAAAATAAGTTCCTCCAAAACAGGGATAGGAAATGTTTTTTTTCTGCTCAGGGCTAGACCAAAGTGAGTGGTGAACATGTGAACATTAGAAGAGCCCTGAGGCTGGATCAGACCAAGGGTCCATCTAGTCCAGCACTCTATTCACACAGTGGCCAACCAGCTGTCCACCAGGGACCCACAAGCAGGGTCTGGTGCAACAGCACCCTCCTACCCATATTCCCCATGGTGGGTAGGTCTCTCTCTCACTCTCTCTCTCTCTCTCTCTCTCTCTCTCTCTCTCTCCCTCTCTCTCTCTTTCCGCCACCCTATTCTTTCATTGTTCCTTCCCTCCATCTCCCCATGCAGCCTGTTGGGGGGAGGAGGACAGATTGCTCTTGCCAGAGGTCTCAACTGATAGCTTGCAGAACACTTTTGAAATTAGACTGAGGTTTAATTTCAGGTTTCCCAGCACTGATTGAATTGATGCCCATCGCTATGTCTCTGCATCTTCCTCTCCTAAAAACATCTCTGGGCACTGGGGAAGCCGAGACTGCATGTGCACAATCATTCCACAGCATCTTATTTTAGTGCTTCTTCTGGTGCCGAACTTTTTAAAAAATCTTCTAGGTTTTGCATCAAAGAAAACCAAAATTTTGTCTTCCTATTCATTACATAATAACCCAGAGCTTTTCTTTCAAAGCTATACTCTGCTCCCACGAGAGCCTTTGGACCGTGAATTCCATATTCTCTTTATGATAATTGCATTTGAAGCAAAGCAAAGGAATGAAGTTAAGAGGTCCCAATTAATTTAAGTATTCCCAACGGGGGGAGGGAGTTTGTTGCTTCATGAGTCAAGCCTGCTATTTTATTCATCCATCCATTCACTCACTCACTCAATTTGTATCTGGTTTTTCAACCAAGCGATCCCCAACGTGGCTAGACAGGATGTTTAAAAAATTAGAAATCCATTTAAAATTAAAACAATAAGAACATGAGAAGAGCTGTACTGGATCAGACCAAAGACCTATGTAGTCCAACATTCTGATAACACAGTGACCAACCAGGACGTGAGGACAATAGCAGCCTCCAGTTCATGTTCCCCAGCAAAGGATATACAGTGGCATACTGGCTCTGATATTGTTGCAAGTAGTCCTTGATAGCCTTATCAATGAATGTGACTTATCCCCTTTTAAAGCCATCCAAGTTGGTGACCATCACCACATCTTGTAGTAGTGAGTTCCATAGTTTAACTATGTGTTGTGTGAAGATGTTCTTTATCAATCCTGAATCTCCTACCAGTAAACTTCATGGAATGACCCTCAATTCTAGTATTAGGAGACAGGGAGGAAAACATCTCCCTATTCACTTTCTGTACACCATGCATCATTTTATACCTCTGGATCCTGTCCTCCCCCACTTTTTACTAAACTAAAAAGCTCCAAATGTCATAACCTTTCCTCACATGGGAGTTGCTCCAGACCATCAATCAATTCATCAGATCTTTTCTACATCTTTTCCCGCTCTACAATATCCTTTCTTAGGTGCGGTGACCAGAACTGTCACGCAGTATTCCAAGTGTGGTTGTGTCATAGATGTGTAGAAGGGCATTCATGTATTGGCAGTTTTACTTTTTCATGTCTTTCCTAATGATGATCCCCAACATGGAAATTGCCTTTTTTAATTTTTATTTTTTATTTAAAACATTTCTTGGCTGCATTTCAGAGCAGAAGCTCTCCCAAGGCGGCTTACAGCAATAAAATACATAAAAACAGTATATTAAAAGCAGTAAAAACTTTGACACAATAAAATATCAATAAAAACAATGATAAAAGCCAACAATAACATCAGGAACCACAGCAACAATGGCAATAGCAGCAACCACAGCAATCATATCAAGAGATAGTTAAGGTAAAATTATATGTTTTCAAGGCCTCCTTAAAAGCCTACAATGATGGAACATGGCGGACCTCTGATGGCAACTTGTCCCAAAGGTTACAGATAGAGCTGTGTGCAAGCAGCCTCTCAGAATTCTCCACACTATTTGTGGGTAGAGAAATTGGGGGGACAATTTCACCAAATTTCTCCAGGGCGAAGAGAAATTCTCCAACCATTTCTCACAGGGAGGCATCACCATTGATAAGGGTCGTAGAACAGCTTCTTTCTTTTTTCCTAAGGGTTTTTGGGTTTTTTGCACTACCACTGCAAGTGGAACAGCATCAACTGAGTTGGCAGCCTGACTCCCATTTTGCATCCCCCACAGTGCCCCATATACCTAACATCATTCCAGGGCATTCACTGAGGGGAGGGAATGCAGCCATCACAAACAATCATGGTAAAACATAAGGAGAAAATTCTAAAAAAGTGTCCTTTGCTTTTTAGAGGGTAAGAAAAAAATAGTCTCAGGAATTTCCTGAAAGTTTTCTTTCCCCATGAAAGGGGCTTCCATTTTTCTGCCTCATTCTCAGGGCATTTTATAATTCATTTTGAATGTATGTTGGTGGTGTTTTTGACCTTAACTAATCACTGTGAGGTGGTTGGAGGTACTGCCTACATTTTTCTTTCTGTTACACATCTCACTATTACTCTGCAGTCTCCCAGGCTGTGGGAGGAATAAGTTCATGATGTCTTCCCCTGAAAGGGAAGAATGGGAAACCAAGGAGGCCACAGGCTGTCAGAGAGATGATTGTAAATGAAAGACAGGACACACACACATACTCCTCAGCCATCTCATAAGTACCAAACCCATAAGGATTTCTCTGAAATTTCTTTTTTTAAAATTTTCTTTTCAAAAACGATTTATTTTCTATCAAATTGAATGAGAATGGTCAAAATTTTCATGGGAGAATTTTTTGCCACAGCACTAGTTTATTTATTATTGCATTTATATCCCACCTTTTTTCCTCCAAGGAACCCAAGGCAGCGTACACAGACCTCCTCCTCTCCATTTTATCCTCACAATAACAACCCTGTGAGGTGGGTTGGGCTGAGAGGCTGTGACTGGCCCAAAGTCACCCAGTGGGTTTCTATGGCCGAGTGGGAACTAGAACCTGGATCTCCCGACTCCCAGTCCAACACTTTAGCCACTACACCACACAGTTACAGCTGCTGCACAATGGGTCAACATTTTCATGGAGTTGTCCACCACAACCCATGATCTCTTTCTCGATCAGTCACCACCAGTTGAATTCCCATCAGCATATATGTGATACTAGGGAGTCTTGCTCAAATGTTTACTTCCTTACATTGAACCCCATTTGCTATTTTAATGCCCATTCGCCCAGTTCAGAGAGATCCTTTTGGAACTTTTTGTAATCCCTTTCCATTTCAACCAGCCCACATAAGTTTGTGTTGGCCACCTCACTGCACACCCGTAACTACAAATTGTTTATGAACAAATTTAAAATCCCTGTTCCTGATTCAGATCCTTTTGGAACGCCCACTGCTTACCTCCCTCCATTGAAAGAACTGAACATTTATTAAGGTGAAAAATCAATAACTTACAAGAGGGAGAGAGCTTTCATTCTGTATTCCTGGAAGAGATCTACCTTACAAATCATGAGGAAAACCAAAACACAGATGGCGTCTCTTTCCTCTAACATGAGGGCAAGTCAATCACCTCCCATGAAATTTGTATGTACAATTTGTGTAGGTTGGGTTTAGTGCCATTTCCAGGTTTTCAAATGCAAGGGCAAGACACCTCGATGGGCCCGTCTTTCTGGGAGTCCGCCTTCTCTCCACCATCATCCCCAGCTGCTCTTGCTCCTCAACCACTTTGTCATCATTGCTACCGCTTCCTTGCTTGACAGGCAGGGAGGCAGTGTGGAAGTAAGCAATTGTATCTACTGCTCCTTTTCACCATTGTCTGGACCAGAGCAAGAGGCAAGTGAACAAGCAAGTTGCAATGGTGAAGAGGAATGACACCTCCAGAGGGCTCTTAACTGTGGGCCCTTGCTGGCATGTAGGCCCTTGTCAGGTAGCCAAACTTGCCTGCCCTTGACATCAGCCCTGGTTAGGATGTGTGGTAGGCTCAAAACGTGTGTGTGTGTCTGTTTCATATGTATGTATTGAAATTGATATATTCAAATCTATGTAGCTACACTTTTTTTCTTCTTCTCTGTGGTTTGGTTTTGTTCTGTTTTATTGGAATGTGACAATATATATATATATATATATATATATACACACACACACACACACACACACACACACACACAAAATGAACGAGGGAACGTTTTCATCCTAATTTGCAGGGCTGCCCCTGAAAAATTATCATTGGAGTAGAGGGGTGTTTCACTTTTTATCATGAAACGCACACCCTAACCCTAGGTATAACTCCCAGGATCATCAAAGTAGAAAAGTTCAAAAGGTTACCTAGTTCAGCCGTGATACAAAGCAGGCCCGTCTATTCATGCCGGTGACAATGCACCACAAGCAAAGAGAAAATGTACTGCAAAAAAAGCAGTTGCTCATACTCAGCCTTACAGGGAAAATAGCTTGGTGACTCATTCGTTCTCCATCCCCTGGCCCAGTTCCATATCAAAATGTTCCATATTATCAGAGCAAAACAAAACAAAAACTGGCAAGTGCTTGTCCCTTTTTGGCATTCTGTTTTGCCTCTTCCTATTATCATCCATCCATATGTTCAGAATGTTGATTTCTCTAGAATTCTGCCAGCTATATGTTGGCAACATTAACAGAGTGACATTGCAAAGAATGAACAGGCACTCAACGACTGTGAAAGAGGGCACTTCTTTTTCTCCAGGTGGTCAAAATGATGATCGTCGTCGTGCTGACATTTGCAGTCTGCTGGCTGCCATACCACATTTACTTTATAGTGACTGGTATCTATGAGAATTTGAACCGGTGGAAATATATTCAGCAGATCTACCTGGCCACCTTTTGGCTTGCCATGAGTTCAACCATGTACAATCCCATTATCTACTGCTGTCTCAATAAAAGGTAATTTATTTATTTATTTATTTATTATTTATTTATTACATTTGTATACCGCCCCATAGCCGAAGCTATAGCTTCTAAATTCCTTAATTGTTTATGACTATTTTTTTTAAAAAAAAAACTGTCAGATTGGGGGAGGAGAGGGGAACCAGGCATTTTCTTTCCAGTCATCATATTGTCACATCAAAGAAAGGAAAATCAAGAAAAGGGGAAAGATATCAACTGTAGATTCCGCCATTATATAACGCCTTGGGTATCCAAACATCTTAGGGCAAATGCACAGAAACATACACTTCTGCCTTGATTTATCCATCTATGGTCATTGGTTTCTGTGCTCTTGTCACTTTCACACAATATTTAGTCCACTGCAGCATGCAAAGCATGCAGTGGGGAACCGAGCGGCTAGTTAGTTCCTCCACAGATACACAAAATGTTTGTTGCTAGTGTTAAAGAACCCCTTGCCTATCTACTGCAAATTGCCCAGAGATCTACTAGCAGATCCCAGTCTGCCTTGTCCCTAACCCTGGCCTATGCCTTGGCATTGCTTTTACCTTCACCTTACATTTCTTTGCATGTTCACAAATTGAAACTGCAATCCTAGTCACGCTGACCTGAAAGCCAGCAAAAACTGAACATCTTGAACACAGTAGAACATACTTCCAAGGAAGCATTTATTGGAATAGGATACAAGAGGAAAAGCATTAAGGGCACACGCCTGTGGGGATGACTATAAGCCTCCAAACTTGGAGGGTTACAGCCATCTAATGCAGAGTGGGAAGAATGGCAGAGGCAGTCTTCACCTCTGTGCTCCTCCTGCTCTGCATTTCAGCTAGATGAGCTTTTTGGCCCATCTAGCTGAGGCATCGGGGAGGAAGAGGGAAGGAGGCTGGGGAGGCCAGAGGATTCCTCATAAGCCAGCCTCCCCAGTCCCATCCCCTCTCTGCCCATTAGAATTCCCCTTTTACCTTCCCTCCGAGGTTGCTTTTGCGACTTCGGAGAGGCAGCTGCTGTGGTTTTCTCTGCACTGACTGTGAGAAGGAGAGGGAGGAGGAGGGCAGCTCCTGGGTCTGAGGTCAGAGCACTGGCTCTGGCCCCATCCACACCAGGCTTTTTGCCTGGGATGGCCCCCAGCTGCTCCCTGTGAGTCCAAATGACACACAGGGAGTCCCAAGGGGGGGGGGGGGCACGGGATTTTTCCAGGTTTACAGAAACCTAAAAAATCCTGATTCTTCCACGGTCCCGGGGACCACGGAAGAATGTGCCCACCCATCCCAGGCACAGCTGCGCTTACTTGTGAGTAAACGTGGCTGCAAACTGGGCACGGCTCCATACCCAGCAGGGGATCCCCCGCCCTGAGCCCTCTACACCCCTCTGGTGTAGAAAGGGCCTCTGATCTTGGATCCAGCAGTCTGAACTATCCTATGCCCCCCTTCCCGATGGTGTCTAGGGGCCATAGGATTGCTCTCTAATTCACAAATGGAATCAGCTCCTAATTCAGTATTGAGTAACTGTTACAGAATTTGTTTTGAAATCCCTTTGAGAAGAGTCCCAAATAGCACATTCTAATTGCTATGGTATGAGTGCAACTATTTTAAGTTGATTGCAGAAGCCTAAGGAACACATATTTCAGCATCTTGATCAAACACCTGTATGTTGCGATCTCATTTAACATACACCAGGATTGGCATCTGTTATAGCAACACTGAACGCTTGTTCCCCCTACTTTCTCATCAGAACAGAATATGAACCTATGCATTTTTAATACTTACCAGCATGTGAAACATTTATGATGAAGTTATTTAGTAATTAATTTTCAGTGAGCTTCATTTCCCGGTACTTTTATTCACAGCATTTTTACTTATATCAGTGCTATGTGCACTCAAGTTAATCTTAGGTATCAATGGGACAGTCTCTGTTCAAATGAGAAGCATCTGACCAGCTGTACTCTCAGCGTGGAGCTCAATGAGGCCAGTGGTGGCCAGGGATCAGCCTGTTTCCGTAGAATCATAGAATAGTAGAGTTGGAAGAGGACTATAAGGTCACGGAGTCCAGTCCATGTCAGTTCCACATGTCCATTCCATCCTGTTTCCTGAGAATTTTTAAAAATAGCACACAAAAATTGCACAACTGCATTTAAATTGTATGCATTTTCCCTCAAAATATACATTTATAGACATTTTCTTCCCAAAAAAAATAGGTACAGATGCATTTCCCCCTAACATGTATTTTTGTATTCATTGCAAAATTCACAGAAGTGCACAATCCAGGGGATAACTTGTTCTGATCTGTGTATTAGTCCAGCAAGTGCAAATTAGGTTAGTTCACAATCCAGTCAACTGCATGCTTGGTGATCAGACGCCCCTGAACTTGGAGGCACCCAATAATCCAGTGCAGGGCAGGAGGAGTGGCAGAGGCGATCTTCCCTTCCCCTTCCCACCACCCTGTAGATTTCGCTAGATGGGCTTTTCAGCCCATCTAATGAAGGCCCTTCCAAAGGGAAGGGAAGGAGGCTGGAGAAGGTTCAGGATGAGTCGTATCATGTCCTCTCCAGTCCCCTCCCCACCACGTTCACTGGAATGCCCCCTTTTCCTCCTCCGAGGTCACTTTTCCAGTGTCGGAGCACAGCCAGCGTGGTTCTTTCCATGAGGGGGAGCAGGAGGAGGGTCGTGTTTCAGGCTCCCCCTTCCGAGGTCAAAGCACTGTCTCCAACCTTGGAATCGGGAATCCGAACAATCCTATAGTCCCTGGGATGTGGGGCCAATCGAAAGGTCTTTGGGGCAGAATTCCAGGGCTCCACTCAACAGAATGAACAGGAGGGACTTCAAATGCAGCAGGGCTGGCTTACCACATTTTGGAGTAAGCAAAGTAATACACATCCGCATCTAAAGAGGGGGACCTTGTAAGAGTCTAAACTTACCTAACTGCACTCTTGGAGGTTGATGGCTCCAATGTCAGTGGGGCAACGAATCCACTCTGGGTTTCATTTAGAAGCTGGAGCAGATTCACCTTCCCACTGACATCAGAGCCACCAGCTTCCACTGGCTGCACTATTGATTGAAGGGCATTTTATACCTTTTGCAGAATTAACTAGGAACACTTTTCCTAAACTGTACTACTTTGGGCTAGAGGTGGAGGGGGATTACGTTTTAGAGTGTTTACCCTCTAAAACAGGGCGGGGAGGTATGATGTGTCGGTGAGAAAAATTCAGAATATTTTCTGAGTACATCCATGACATACGCATTTTCTACATGCAGGGAGTTTAATCCATGGAAACGGTTTGTTTGTTTGTTTGTTTGTTTGTTTGTTTGTTTGTTTGTTTGTTGAAAGCACAACTCTCCACTTTCAGTATGTTATAATTCAGTCTAGGAAAACATACTATTTGATTCTACTGAATGTATATACTGGCCTTAAATCTATCAGACAGAAGGGATTAAAAAAAAGTGAATTCACCACATTTCATGTGATCATCACCACCCTTTCTGCCTGCACAATGATACTTCAGATTGAAGAACTGTGGATGAGCCTCAGATTCCTGATGGCTGTGCTGAATCGTATGCCGATTGCCTTGAAATCAGACATAAAGCATCATCAGGGTTGCTACCTTTATTCACCCTTTGAGAGTTGGAAATTCAACAGGTAAAGGTTTCCTTGTCATTGCACCTGAATCACAAGCTTTCTGTCGGAGTGCAGTGGCTGGAGCAATGGGCTTCAGACTGTGAAACAAGCAGCAAATTCCTCCTCCGCTGCAAAGTATGTTGAACGGCATCGGGCATGTCACTATACATCAGCCTGATCTACTTCTCAGGGTTGTTATGAAGTTAAAATGCTCCTCTGCAGTGGGATATAAATGCAACTAACAAACGCTAGGAAAAGCTTCACCTCTTTACATTCATCCTGTCAAGGCTAGCTTTTCCCTCAAGGAATACTGTCAAGTGTACCATTTGAAATTATTTTGAATTATAGACACAGCAACCCTTCGTTACTGAGTCGGATGACACTTTAAAGACTACCAGATTTATTGCCGCGCAAGCATGTGCCACAATAAATCTGATTGCCTTTATGGTGCTCCATAGGATTCTTCATTGTGTTTACTATAACAGATTTACACAGTTTCCTCCTCCACTGGAATTCGCCTTAAGAACTGATGCAAGACGTGTGAATTTTGGACTCGAAAGTACAAAATGACAGGAATTATAAGAAATTGCTCCTTTGGCTTTCTGCAGCCTCATTAGTTGTTCCCTGGCATAGGAAATAGCTTTAAAATCCCCCAATTAGCCTCATAGCCGCTTTTTCATTTCCATCTGACTCTGACACAGTTGCTTTTAAGATACGACCATCCAAATGTTCCAGCCCAACCACATCTCTCTCCGTGTTTTTCAGTGCCAGGATTCTGCCTCAGAACACAGACCACGTGATTGCTGGTTAGGGATGTGTGAGAATTTTCTTTCAGCTCACAAATCATCTGAACTTGCCCCATTTGCAACCGAAAATGCGAATGTGACTGGAAGCATGTTTTTTGGGGAAAGGTTCACACATTCCCGAACCTGCTATTGCATTCGAAAAATACATTTTTTAAAAAAAAATATTGAAATGTGTATTTAAAAAAATACTAATTTATGCTTTACTCAATGTGCATTTTCCCATTTGAAAGGCACACTTTTCACATATGAATAAACTAAAAACCAGATCACAACCAAAAACAGGAGCAGGACAGATTGAGTTTATAAGTAGGTTGACCCTATGAAAAGGAGGACAAGGCTCCTGTATCTTTAACAGTTGCATAGAAAAGGGAATTTCAGCAGGAGTCATTTGTTGGAATTTCCTCTTCATCACAACAGTGAAAGCTGAAGGAGCTCTGCCTTCTTTTGTACACGGTCATTCTAGTGTAGCTCCTGCAGCTTTCACTGTTGTGACAAAGAGGGAATTTCACCAGGTGCTGCATACATACAAATGACACCTGCTGAAATTCCCTTTTCATTACAACTGTTAATGATACAGGAGCCCTGTCCTCCTTTCCATATTGTCACTCAAAACTTAGAGGTGGCATTCAAGAGGATTTAAATGAGCTCAAACATCCCTGGTTCTTCCATCTTTATTGATGTTTCTTTTATAACCGGGATGTTTATATAGCCTGATACCTAACCTGAGCCTTTATAGGTCAAATTAAAAGGTCAAATAAACACACATACACAGCAGGAAGCTCTGCACGTGTCCAAAGGCCACAAGATTTTGAGAAGTAGAATCTAGTAAAGCTCCATGCCAGTTTACACCAGGAAAAACTTAAGCAGGCCCTTCAGAAGTCAATCAAACAAAAAGGTTAAACTTGCGGAGCTAAGAAGGCCAATTTGTTAGTAATAGAGTATCACTAAATTTTAGAGCTGGATGAGATCTTGGAGGTCAGCTAGTCAAAACCCCTGCTCCAGGTGGGCTTTACTTTGCAGGCTGCAACTGCAGCATCCTGACAAATGGCCATCAATCTCTGCTTAAATATCTCCAGTGAAAGAGTACCCACCACCTCCCAAGAAAATCTGTTCCACTGCTATATAGCTCTCACTCTTAGGACATTTCTCCTAATGTTAAGCCAAAATCTGGTTCCTTGCAATTTCCACCCATTGGTTCTAGTCCTGCCCTTGGGAGCAACAGAGAACAAGTTCTGCTCCATCTTCATCATGACAGCCTTTCCAATATTTGAACACTACTATTGTGTCTCCCCTTAATCTTCTCTTCTTCAAGCTAACCATACCCACCTCTTTTAACCATTCCTCATAGGGCTTGGTTTCCAGGCCCTCTCACCATCCTGACTGCTCTCCTCTGGATACATTCCAGTTCATCTACATCACCCTTCCCCAACCTGGTGGTCTCCAGATGTTTTGTATTACAGATCCTATCATCCTTATGGAAAATTAGAGTTGTAGTCCAACACATCTGGAGCACACCAGGTTAGGGAAGGCTAGTCTACATCCTTCTTAAAATGCTGCATCCAGATGGATACTGTTTGATGACCTGTTCTGCACTAAAGGTTTCTGACAAAATTGGTCATATGTCAAGTAACATAGCATCTGCTGTGCTTGGGTGTCTTTGTTTTCAGGTTCCGAGCCGGTTTCAAGAGAGCTTTCCAGTGGTGTCCTTTCATCGAAGTTTCTAGTGATGATGAACTGGAGCTCAAGACGACCAGGTTCAATCCAACCAGACAAAGTAGCTTATACACCGTTTCCAGAATGGAATCCAGCATGTCTGTAGTATTTGACCCCAATGATGGAGAAAGTACCAAGGCCAGCCACAAGAAAAGGGCTCCTTCACAGGAAGCCAGCTTCAATGGCTGCTCACGCAGGAGTTCCAAAGCCACGTCAACTGTATCTAGTTACGTCAACTCTCCATATACGTCAGTGGACGAGTACTCCTAAAGCCTTAAGTGAATGTATGATAGATGTGGGAGAAAGCAGTATTGCTAATGATTAAGACAATGCTATTCTGCCATAGAACCAAACATCCAAGCTTCTGGAAGGCAACCAGGCATCAGATCCTGAGCACTGATTGCATGAGTATATATCTAGTTATGTCATCTTAAGCCTATTTTGGCCCGGCTTGTCTTTGTGCTTTCGAAAGACAAGGACTGAGCCCTGTTTACATCAGTCTAATGACATTGTGTCATGTTGTAAATTTGAAAGTTTGTGTGAATTGATGCAAAATGGGATCCAAAGCAAGATAAAAACCCACTGAAACCAGTGTGAAAAGCTAACTTAAGTCTGATTTATTCTGGCATAAGCTTTCATGGACTATATCCCACTTCATTAGATGCATAGAGTATAATGAAGAGTTTCAGATTTATATATGGTACATATGCCAGGAAAAAAAAGTTAGTCCTTAAGGGAGCAATCCTATGGCCCCTAGACAGAGTCTGGGGGCAATAGGGTACCTCAGATCCCTGAATCCGTGGATGGAAATAACACTCTGACCTCAGATTTGGGAATCCATGATCCGCTGCTCCTTTCCTCCTTGCAGCTGGCATGGAAAGAACCACACCAGCTGCCTCTCTAATGTCAGGAACTCTAGCTCAGAGAGAGGTAAAGGGTGTGTTCCAGTGGATGGGCAGGGGAGGGGACTGCAGAGCCTGGGATATGAGCTATCCTGAGACCACTCCAGCCTCCTTCCTGTCCCCCACTGGAACACCCCACCTAGACAGGCAAAAAAGCCCATCTGGCAAAAATGCAGAGTGGAAGGAGTGGCAGAGGTGAAGATTGGAAGCTTGTAAACCTCAGAGTTTAGAAGTTTAAAAGCATCAAGGGTGGAAGTCCTAGGATTGTACCCTAAGGAGCCTCGTGTGGCTACCAGTTCTTATTTGTTAAGTCCCATTGATTTCAGTGGGACCTAAATGCAGTTGACTTGCTCTGGATCCAATCCAGTGAAATCACATTATACATGCTGAATCTTTTATTTGGAATTAGAATGATCAACGGTTCTTTCCTGACTTGCTGAATTGGGAAACGTTACAAATTAGAATGGCACAACTACTCCACCAGCATTAGGTTTCTTTTTTTAATATTTAATTTGATCAGTGAGGATGTTTTTTAAAATAGTTAAAATTCTTCAAGTACCAGATTTTGTTCATCTTCTCTACAGCACAGCTGGATCAAGTCTTCACTGTCCTAGGTGAGGAACAGCCAACCTGTCACCATGAGGGACTCCTGTAGAGGGTTGCCCGGTCCCAACTCTGAGATTTGCTGCATCACTTTAAAAAAAAAAACCTTCCCCAAACTGGCACCCTCCAGGTTTGTTGGACTACAGCATCTATGATCCCCAGCTGATAGGACCGTGATGATTATAAATGATGAGGTTTGTAGTCCCACACATCTGAAGCACACCAGCTTGCCCACTCCTTCCCCAGTACTGTCATCTGACTTCCTGCCCCACCTGTTACATAGCCATTCTGGAGTCCTGCTTGGTACATCAAATGGGGGAGAGGTTAGAAGGAAGGACCACAAAGGTCTCTCCCACTTCATCGTTACTTTTAAAAGCACACAACCAATTTCTGGGTTGCATTGTGGCAACCCACCCCCTGCACTACTGACAGTTGTGCAGGAAAATGATACAAGCTGAATTCTGCCAACTACTTGTAGTGTCCTGCGACCAACTGGTGAGTTATCCTCTGTCCTGTGATCCCTCTTGCTTTCTACCAACCCTGGTTAGGTTTGAGACATCACACTCTGCTGCAACTTGGCATTTGTCTTTCAAATGGAAGCACTGACTATGGGAGGGAGTGAAGAACATCAGAGATGAAGGAGGAAGATTGGGGACATTCAAGTTGCAAATGGAAGGCTTCTGCAGGCCAGATTTGGCTCAAGGGCTAATAGAGATCAACCCTGGTCTTCCACTTTGGTCTAAATGGCAGAGAAAGCTGAATGGGTTGATTTGATCTAATGTTTGGATCATTACAGTGTAATTCAGCATTATGCATGCTGCTTTCCACATCAATAACACACAACAGTCTCTCCATTGGTTTTTTAAGTGTTTTTATATTATCAGTCCTCCCTAGTTTTTAAGCAGATCAACAAACCACAAATATTTGTGCCAAAGGTGTCAATCTAGGCCACTCCATTTACAGGCTTTCCAAAGGCAAACTTCTTAGGCACTATCTGAAGGCAGTTTCTTACAGCCGACACAGTACCACTCAGCAGACACACTCAGTGGCCAAGAGACAATGCTACATTGAAAGAAACTGAAGGCAGCCAATGAACATGAATGTGTATGAACATTGCAAGGGCATTTTCCCCCACTTTATTTAAACCAGTTTTATTTGTACAGGGTTTGATTATTGTGTTTTTTGTAAAGTATATGTCTTTACAAATGTGCAAATGTTAAAGAAGAGAGAGGTCTGTGTTTGAACACTTTTATTGCTACTGAAATATGTTAGAATCATCTGCTTTTGCACATGCTGTATCCTTACATTTCATAGTACAACGTTGCTGCCTTTCTTGACGGACCCATAATCCCAGAAGTCATGGTAATCATGGAGGTTGTTTATTAGACTCGTTATTTGGTATTCCTTTATATGTTGTCATGTTGTCGCATGGCAACCTCACCAATCAGGTGTCCTACAGATGTTTTGGACTACAACTCCCATCATTCCCAGCCAGCATGGCCAATGGCAAACACATCCAGTGGGGACCAAGTTGGAGAAGCTGTTATACAGAGTTTTCTACCACTCAGTCCCAGTCAACCTGAGAGAGAACCATGGAGGGACAATTCAGCTAAACGTAAGCACCATTTAGGCTGCAATGCTATGCACACTTACCAGGGGGCGGGGCTTACATCTGAGTAGACATATCTGGGGTTGCACTGACATGTTTCCATTGGCATATTTAACTCCCGCTGAAATCAGTGGATCTTAAAGGTGCTTAATTTTGCCGAGATTCATCTTCATTCTTATCCATATAGGGAAGGGGCCCTAATCTTTTGGGGTCAGTGGCACATTTGGAATATTGAGACAGTGTCATGGGAACTCTCACAAAATGGCTGTCATGGGGGGCTTGCCTAGCCATAAAAGAGTTGCCATGGTGGGCATGGCCAGTCACAAAACACTTATTTCCCAGAAGGCAAACTGGTGAGACTAAAACGAAATGAACTTGCTCAAGAAACTAAGTACAAGGCAGAGGAAGGATCTGAGCTCCAAAACATGAGACCTCTCGTTTGAACCCACCCACCCCAAAGATGGTGCTGGAGGGCAGCACTTCAGTTTGCAGTTTGCCAGCATGCCCGTTAAAAGCCTATTTTAATTTTAAATTCTTTCATGCTGTTTTCCAGAGGAACATGTTTAGTTAAGGCCCTGGTATAGGGATTGCCTCTGTGTCCCATCCCCCAACCCCAGCTTTTATTGTCTGGTTGCTTCCTTTTGTGTTGATTCATCTACTTGGGACAATCACAGATTATATTGGTGGGTTTAAAATTCTGCACTAAAATAGTGCTGATTTTATGAATATGTGCGCATATTTTACTAGCAGACACTTTTTAATGGGGGAGGGGAGCTTGCAGTATTTAGACATTATGATCTAGCACTAGAGATGGAATCACAGAATTTTGAGAGCCTGTAGATATACGGAGTTAGGAGACAAGATACAGGGAACAGACTATGCACTATGAAAAATTGCATATCCAGATCCTTATACCGATTGCTGGGCCACCCTCTGTTCTGTAAAAGAAACAAAAGGACATCTTTTAAAAATGTACATTTAAGGACTAGAAATGTGCTCTATTTCTTTTAAAATGGGAGGTGATTGGCACAAGGCCTTGAAAAAGTCACCAGCGTCTACTGCCACACAGTGCACAACCATGTTCCTGGAGATTGCATCAAGTTCCAAGGATGTATTGCTAGGGTTAGACCATCCACATGGCTTTGTGAGCCAACCACACCTTAAGGCAGCACACTCTGGGAATATTTAAAGGAGATCAAGACTGATAATTTGGATTTTTGTGTTAATTGATTTATTTTGCAGCAGGGAGCTCCCAAATGTCATAATCCCGCACCAAGGTATTATACACCTAAAACTCACACCCTTTAATTCCCCTGAAAAATGAAAAAACAAACAAAAAAACCTTAGAACTGAAAAATGTACATACAAAAGCAGTTTGGATATAATGTGCCTGAGGGGCAAGGTTAATTAACCTATTCATAACAGGGTTTTGGGAAAATGCAAGGGAAATCAGAGTAAATTCTGCATCATTCTTCATAGATTATTCTCTATTGTTTTGTCCAAAATATCAAAGACGGAATGTGAAAGTTTTTCATCCTCACCCCGCTAGTGATTGTCAACCCATACATGCATTCATTAGGAGCAATTTCTGTAATCACCGACTAGATAAAATGTCACAATAAAATCATCACACTGCACACTTGGGAATGAGGTCCCTTGCTACTGTCAAGCCACATCAGGGAGAGCTTGATTAAAAAGTCAGGCTCGCAGCACAACAAAAGAGAGACATGAACTTCCATTTGGAGCTTCCCTGCACATATTTCCCAATAACAATGAGCAATGTCTCCAGTGAGCCATGAATCAACAGTTCATGCCACAAAAGCTGCTCAGATAGAATTGATGCACTGTGGGACCAGCCTACCATGAGGCAGAGTAAGGTGGCTGCCACAGATAGCAGATGCTCAGGGGTGGTGAGGTGTGCTTCACAGTCTGTCTAGCTGCCCCTAAGCCGCTTGCTGCCTTCAGGAACAGTCGAGGATCTTGTTCCATCGCCATGTTGAAGTAAGATTCTGGAATAGGAGGGTGCCATCTTGTTTTCTTGCATTAGGTAGCAAAAGGTCTTGGGCTGACCCTGGTTGACTAAGAGTACACCACTGAGCAGGAATTACACTTGACGCATCTCCAGGCAGGATCAACCCCTCCAATGAGGTGTCCAGTGCAGGAAAATCCACAGGAAAGGAAGAGCTAGACTCGTATGAAGTTGTTATTAGTTTTTGTATTAATTTAATCTCCCTGCTTCCCTAAGTGGCTCAAAGTAGCACGTGTAACTTAAAAATACGATGACAGAAAGCCATTTAAAATGCCAACCATTGAAATAAATTCTTGCAATATGCTAGGACATTAAAGCCCAAGAACACTCGATGTCGTGCAAACTCAAAGCAAACTGCAACTTCATCAAAGGACCTTCCAAACCCTTTCTAAATAGGAAAGCTTTATGTTCTAAAGATGCACAGGCCAGAGGGCCAAATCTGGCTCATCTGGGGAGTCAATCTGACACCCCTTTCTCCTCATCCCACAACCATGCCTCCTACCACAAAACCATTGTTGGGTTCCTGGTTTCTGTGAGTTTTTTCCCCCATTCTAAAAGGTTGAAATGTCTCTCCTAAAGCTTAATTACTGTCAGTAACAGCTTTAAGTTCAAATATGCTGGTATTTTTGGCTCTGCCCTTTTGGCCTTAAGCCCCACCCACACCTGGGATATAGCTCCCGAGATCTTCTCTAAATGGAATTCAGTCTTTGGGGGGAAAGAAATTCAATACCCCTTTTCTAAAGCAATAGAAGTCCTGGTGGTGATGGGCAATTTTAGGAAGAACATTCCACAAAGGAGGAGGAGCCAATACTGTGATGTTGTTCACTGTCATCCTGCCATTGATGTCACCTTTCTAGCACAGGGTAAACAGACTTCAGGTATCCATTTTGTTGGTTTTTTTTACTGGAACCCCCAAATCCAACCAAAGCTTGGTGCAAAATATTGGTGCAGGTGGCGGGGCAAAAAGGCATAGACTTAGAATTAAGGATCAGGATGCCTCTGAGCACATGCTCAGCCTAGGAATTGCTTTTTGGCAGTACCAGAACTGATCCCACAGTCCTTTCACCCCAAAATCCATTCCGAGTTCCTCCTAGCTTCCCTGGTTTCAGCAGCCTTATTTAGGGCACACACTCCCCAAATGCCTTTTTGTTGTTGCCATTGTTAAATGACTGTGAGTTAGAAAACAGACGGCAAATCAGGCAGAGATCAACCGGGAGATCTCAGTCCATGTACTGCCCACTGGTGGTCTAGCAGATGGAACTGATGACATTAAAGGGCAGGAGGGGTGATATGGGAATCTAAAGATTGAGCAGTGGTAGATGTACAGAAAATGTTGAAAGTTTGAAAAAGTTCAGAACTTGAGTCTTCAGAGCCAAACAGTATGTTTCTGCACCCTGGCCAGGAGCCGGAGGTGGTCTACAGGTCCCGTGTAGTTCTGTGGCGTGGAGGCTCACAAGGAGAAAAACACAAAGGGAGGAACAAAGGGAGGGCCTTGGACTTTGCAAGTCAAGCAGCCATATTCACAGCTGGATTGGTGGTAGAGGAGGCGGCAAATGCTCTGAGGCGGTGGCAGAGAAGGAAAAGAAGCAGCCCTTGGAAAAAGCAGGTTTTAAAATGTGGGGGAAGAGGAAGGAGGTGGGCTTGAGGCCTGAGGGAAAGAAGCCAATGTTGTTCAGCTGCAACAGGTGTGAGGAAGTGAGGGCCAAAAGTCCTTGGTTGTGTTGAAGGAAAGTAATCTCTATACAACTTCTGGGGGACAGACATAGGAATAGGATGTTTTACCCCCAGACTACTAGCATCCACGGCGACTTGGGCTTTATACAAGTAGTTAAGAATCAGCATAGGGTGACCAGATTTTGGAAACCAAAATCCCGGTCCCCCCCTGCCACCACCCCCCACCCAAAACAACCCCACACACACCAAGCCACCCCCCCCCAAAAAAAACACCAGCCTGGACCTACTGGGTTCTCTTCCTCCACCGCCCGCGCCGGATCCTCCACTGCTGCCCAGCCAGGTCAGCCGCCGCCCCCAGGTCCCCCGCTGCCGCCGGGTCTTCCTCCACCACCGCCAGGTCCTTCACCGCCGCTGCCGGGCTCGTAAGGCCAGAGGCCGCGTGGAAGAGGCGGGAGAGGGCCGATTACATCACTTCCGGATCCAGCCCTCTCCCATCTCTTCTGCGCGGCCTCTGGCCTCCTTGGGGCTCGCGGTGGTGGCAGCGAGCAGCAATGAGCGGCGGTAGACCCGTCGGCGGTGGCGGCGGAGGAACCCAGGAAGCAGATGCCCCAGCAGGTAAGTGCCCCTCCTCGCGCCTCGCACTCCGGAGGGAAGCGGACGCCCCTGCAGGTAAGGAGCGTGAGGCACGAGGGGGCACTTACCTGCTGGGGCGGCCACTTCCCAGGCTCCACCGCTGCCACCGCCGCCAGGTCTACCGCCACTCGTTACCGCTCACTGCCACCACCGCATGACCCCCCGCCACCCCGGTTTTCCCCTGCCACCCCCCAGTTGGCCCGGATTGGCCTAGGTTTCCCGGTTAGGACCGGGAAACCCCGGGTGATCTGGACACCCTAAATCAGCACCTTTAAATGGGCCCAGAATAATTTGGCATGGTGTGGGGCGCTTTGGTTCTATCTCCTCAGGAACTGGGATTACCGTATTCACCTCCACCTGAAGTTTCTGAACCATTTTCAAGAGCAGCCCACATATAGTGAGTTGCAGTAACCGGCCTTTGAGGTTAAAAGAACTGGTACAGCAACAGTGAAATCCTCACTTTAAAGAAGGACTACAGTTTACAAAAAAGACAGAGCTCAAAGAAAGTAAGTCTGATGATTGTTTGTTTGATTAATGGATTGATTTCCTGCTTTTCCACAAAATTGGTGCTCAGGGCAGCTAACAATAAAACAGATTAAAATCAAACATTTTTTATTATTCCTCTAACAACAGGTCTACAAAAAAATCTCAAGACTGTGAACTCATTTACAAGGCACAGAGAGACATGTTTTAAATGTTTTAATACCGTAGCATGTTTAATTTTTATTTTATTTTTGTATATCTTTATATATATGTTTTAACTGTACATGTTTTGATTTGTAAAGCTGCCTTGAGTCCCAGTATTGGGGAAAAGGCAGGATATAATAATTAATAGTAATCATCATCATCATCCTCCTCTCTGGAACATGATGCAAAAATAGTGAGGTTGGTGTCTCCTCTGGTTTGAAGTTATTACTGGGAAGCCTGGAGTGCAACCTCCAAGCGGCCCTAGGTTCCCTGGCTGATGGAGAATCTGGAATGCACTTCCTTTCTGCAACTGTACACAATACAGCTCTCCCTGTCTTTCTTCCTCTCTCCTCTGCATTAGTCATTTTCATATAGCACTGGGCTGAATCCTGCCCCCTATTTTTGGGAACTTTCTCCCTGCAAAAAAAGCATAGTTTTTTCTGCCTCTTTCACAGGAGGGGGGGAGGGATTCAGAGACAGGGACAGGATTTCCACATACCTTTTTTAAGAGTAGCTGGTTGCTGAGGGGCCGTCTTCCTATTTTTTAGTTTTTACACACACAAACACACACACAACCTTCCCTGGACATTTGCTGTTCTTCCTGAATGCCTATTGGAGACCATGTGACCTCTCCCTCTCCAATAAGCATTCAAGAAGAACTGGGCTCTTGAAAATGCCAGGGGTGTTTTTAAAAAATGGAAAGAAAGAAAGAAAGAAAGAAAGAAAGAAAGAAGTCCCTCTCAACAACTGGCTACATTTAAAAGGCATGTGGAAACCTTGCCCCCCCCTCCCCAATGAGAAAATTCTCAAAAATGCTCACCTCTCCCATTCTCTTTCGCCTGAGTTTTTGTTTTTTACCCACCCCCCACAAAATACTGAAAATGGAATGGTCAAAATTTTTGGCACAGCACTGTTTTTATATGTTTGAAATGTGGAGCTGTTCAACATGTAGAGGAGATGAACAGGGGAGCAAGCACAATCCCATTCCACACATTGAGTATCCTTGGATTTGAGCCATGTGAAAAATAATTTTATTTATATTCTATCTTTTTTCCTTGATGGAACTCAAAGTTGGTTCCCCGATGGTCTTCCATGCAGGCACTGGTCAGATCCTTGGCAACTGTTATTACCTATTTCAAAGGAGGGTAATAGAGCTAGAATAGCTAAACTATCCCATGGAGGAGAATAAAGGCTGTCCCAGATGAACAATGCTTTGCACACTAGTTTCTTCTTCCGTAGTCAGACGATCACATTAGCTGAGCATTCACTCTGGATAAGGCCGGGGTAGGCAGACTTTTGGGGCCTGTGGACACATCTGGTAATTTGAAAAATTGCTATGGACACCACTACAAAATGGCTGCCATGGGAGGCATAGCTAGTCACAAAGGACAAGTGTACTGCCCAAACAGTGTTGTACAAAGTAGAGGTGGGATCTGAACCACAACACACTAACAACTCCTTTGAACCTGCTATTTTCAGCACCTTTTTCTCTCCCTTCTTTTTCTTGGTGGCTGGGCATGCTGCAAAAGAAAACATTGGTCTGCAGCTCCCCACCATCTTCACTTCTTGTGTATGTCTCTGACCCCATGATGTAGTCCAGAGGCATTCCTGGGAAATAAAGATGGCAGCAGCTAGAGGCCCTCACTTTGCTTGGATGTGAATCCAGGTGCCGGTAAGAAATTATTATTATTATTATTATTATTATTATTATTATTATTATCATAATCATCATCAATCATCATCAAGAAAGGGTCTGGATAAGCATTGGTGCTGGCAGGCACCACTTTGCCTATTCCTGGAACAATATAACACATGTCTGACTAGTGAAGAAACAAGACTGATGGTAAATGTTCTTACTGTAGAACCATCTACTTCCTGCACTTGATTATTTGTGTTTGCCCTTGGCAATATTTGTAAAGATTTGTTTCCTTGGCAAGATTTGCCACTTTCTAGACTTCCCATATGAACTCAATATAGTGCCCTTTGGTACCCTTCACAATATAAGCATACAGAGTCTTCACATCTAATATATCTGGATGGTGTTCTTTTTTTCCACAGGAAGAAATGGCTAAAGAACTTGAAATTGCCTGGACTGTGCTCAGCTGGCCAGCAGCAATCAAGCTGGCTTGAATGTTAAGCCCTCCTAAATAGAACTTCTTAGGTTCTAAGAAGGGTCTCAGGTGTAGTACGTAGACCAGCTAATCTCTTCAGAGAATGTCCAGTGAGCACACCAGTGGACAAACAGGGTTTTGTGAAAAATGGCTTGGCAAACATCCAAAGCCTTGTAAAAATGAAGAGTATACAATAGGAATGGCTGGCTTTTGCCGTAGCAACCACTTACCTATTGAAACTAGGGATGTATGGATTGTGTTAAATGTGTTCCATTGGTGTTTTGTGAAATGTCAGGTGGCTTTTGTTCCATTGTCTAATTTTCAGATTTTTTGCAGGAGAATTTCATTGTTTGAAAATGAGCAGTATTACAAGTGCTCATTCACACAAATCCCCCACAAAAGTAAGAGAGAGAGAGAGAGAGAGAGAGAGAGAGAGAGAGAGAGAGAGAGAGAACACAGAATCCGAGTGACTCAGAAAAGGTCAGTCTGCTTTGGAATCCGCAGGTCGGATTCAGAAAAATCCAATCTCATCTGAATCCATTGTTAATTCCTCCATCATGCATAACTGAAACACACCCCATTTAAAAATGTTCTTGCTAGAGATGGAGAAATCTCTCCGTTTTTGCTTTCGCTTGCATTTGAACTTTTAGAATCTCAAGTTCTTTCAGTCCCGTTTATGGAAAACAAAATGTGAATTTTGATCAGTTCTTATCTAAAATGGAACCAAACCGCGTTCTCACTCATCTTCGCTGGCCACATTCAATAGGTACAGTTAGGGTAGGAAGAGAGCCAGGCTGTACCAGCCTGCCATGTAGCTGTTCAAGATGAGGTGACCGTCAGAATAAAGAGATGGAGGTGACCCTAATACAGCACAACAAACGTGATTAAATACACTGGATGCAAATCCAGACTTTTAAGAGCTAAGCACTCCAAGCCCTCTACTTGGATGGACAAATCTGTCACTATTGCTTTCTCGCACATTTGTTTTTGTTTTTTATCTCAAATTATTTCCATCCTGTTTATGAAGGAATTTCCAAGTTTGGGTTGGTCTTTATTCCAAAACAAACTGAACAAAATTCTCACCTTGAATATAAAATCACAAGTATCTTAGTTCTGGACATTTTTTTTCCTCTGGGGAGTTGGATTTGATTGCACTGGCTCTTCAGAGTAATTTTGCTGAAGTTTTCAAGATAACTTGTGCTAGCGATGGGGTGAGATCATGTTCTTCCAGGTTCTTTAGGATTTGAACAAGGCAATAAACAGACCAGGTTGGTGCCTTGCCCAGATTTTATTTAGAGGGAGAGGTAAGATATTAGAATATGGAAAAGAATGGACACATACAGAGGGCTTACAGCCCTTAGTTACTGGAAACACCTCTACATTAACAGGTGTGCTCCAGGGCTGGTCAGCTGTGGTGGGTGGCATGATCCTTGCACACAGAGGGGTTCAGCCTTATGAGTTTTCTGGGGCCTTTTATACAGTCTTAACTCATGCCTACATGAGTAACTCATCATCATCTACATTGGCAACCTATCTAGCAAATGCATATCTTCAAGGTTATGCACATTATTCATGAGTGATCTGCTATCACATCCCACAACTGGTATCTCTGCTAATACAATACAATACAATACTTTATTACGGTTAAAAAACCAGCATATCAAAGAGAACAAATCATACATGTAAAAATATACAGGCTTCAATTTGAGGCAATCAGATAGGGTTCAATAGTGTTAATATTTCCCTACGCCGACGAATGGCTGCTGCACAGAATTTGGCGACTTTAGATGTAACTTGGTCATCCAGATCAGCCAGAAGATAGTCCGGGTAAAATTTATCCGGTCTGCCTGGGACTTTATTAATGAGTGGGGCAATCCATATAGTTCTGAGTTCCTTATAGAAACAACAATGTAAAAGAACATGATCAGCTGTCTCAATGTCCCCTGTCCCACAAGGGCAGGTCCTCTCAGTGTGGGGAATTTTTTTATATCTACCCTCCAGCAACGCCGATGGCAAAACATTGAACTTTGCCAGTGTAAAAGCTCTTCTAAGTCCAGGCACAGTCAAATTTATTAGATGTTTCGCAAGTCCCAGTGGAGATCTATAGTCCCTACACCCATGATATAGGATTGCTTGGCTTAGGTGGGTTTGTAGGTCCACATCATAGATACGTTGGGCGATAGCTGCTTTTGCTTTCTCGTACCCTAGGATCTGAATAGCTGTCAAGGAGAAACCAAGGTTTTGGAGCTTCATAGACAGTGTTTTTTTCCACTTTGAGTGGAATGTGTCTGTCAGAGTCAATGGAGCCAGACCTACAGGCACAAAAAGCATTTTTAGCCAAAACTGCATTTTACATCGCCACATACGAGCTTCTATTGTGGGTTGGCCAGCCTCTATTCTTACTAATGTATTTGGTATGCAATTTGGAAGACCCAAAATTGCTCTTAAGAATTTCGTCTGCACCACTTCCATTGGTACTATGTTATCAAAAGTACACACTTCTATCCCATATAATATCTGTGCTAAAACCTTTGCATTAAAGACTTGAAGTGCGGAAGGAATGTGCTGTCCTCCTTTATTGTAATAAAAGGAAAGGAGTGCCTTAATGCTCCTTTGCACATTTGCAATGGCATTTTTTAAGTGAGGCCTCCAGGTTCCAGTTGCATGGAATGTAATTCCCAAGTACCTATAAGTAGACACTTGTTCAATCAGGTGATCACTTATTTGCCATTTGCATTTTAACTTACTTCTAGAAAACACCAGGACCTTGGTTTTGTCATAGTTAATCTGTAGTCCTTCAGTTTTACAATAAGTATCCAGAGTCCTCAGAAGTCTCCTCAATCCAGCTCTTGTTAATGACAAGATCACTGCGTCATCAGCATAAAGCAGAACTGTCAGTAATCTGTTTGACAAGCTGGGGGGTTGTGCTCGTACCTCCACTAGGCACCTAACCATAGAGTTTATATAGAAGTTGAACAGTGTAGGGGCTAAGACACAGCCCTGTTTCACACCCATAGCAGTAGGAATCAGCCTAGTCAAATGTCCAGCAGAGGAACATCTCACCCGAAGACTGGTATTCTCATACAGGGTGCGTATGAGTCTCAATAATGGACGATCTATATTGGTATCTTCAAATTTTTCCCATAATTTGTCTCTAGGGACCAAGTCAAAAGCTGACCTTAGATCAACGAAGGCAGCATAGAGGGCACCCCCTGGGGTGGATGTGTATTTTTCGACTAGATGTTGCATAATAAGTCCATGCTCCACTGTGGAACGCTCGGCCCTAAATCCGGCCTGCTCATCTTCTATGAGATTTTCCTGCTCTAGCCAATCCCGCAGTTTTTCCAGTAAATGAAAAGCATACATTTTGCTAACAACATTCAACAGGCTAATAGGTCTATAATTTGCAGGATTTGATCTGTCACCTTTTTTATATATTGGGATGATAGTAGCAAGGCCCCAATCTTCAGGCATAAGAGCTGATTGATCGATACTCGTAAATAGAGCCGCCAACACTGGGGCCCACCATTCTAAGTTTGATTTAAATACTTCGGGGGGGATGTTATCATTCCCCGGTGCCTTGCCTGTTCTAAGTTTTGATATAAGGCATTTTATTTCCGAAGCAGTAACCGGAGGCCATTCTGGGAGGTTGCCTACGTTGGCCTGGTTTCTCGGGTGGCCCATACTCCCCAATCCATAGATATTGTTATAGTGGGCTTCCCACAGCTTCGGCGAAATATGAAGCTCTGCTTTTGTAATAGCATTTGGCCATCCCTTCGCCACCAATTTCCAGAAAGAGGCTGAATTTTTCTCCCTAGATGCTGTTATTAAATGTCTCCATGCCTCTCTCTGTGCTTGGGTTTTTTTTTTTCTCCTAATTAGTTTTTTATAACTCTTCTTCAACTCAAACCATTCAGGCGGTAAAGCCACCAAATTTTCCTTTCTATACCCTCTATATTTTTCCACCAAGATATGTTTCATAGTTTTACATTCCATATCAAACCACTGTTTAGATTTAAACTGGGAGTTAGATTTATTTCCTACTCTCTTTTGGTTTAAATGGTTTTGTAGGGCCGAAATCAGAGCGTGAAAAGCTTCCAAAACAGACTCTGCAGTTTTTGCTTGTAACAATGCCTTACGTTGGAGAAGGGAACTATCAGTATGCAATAGATGATTTATCTCCTTATCCACCCTTGGTGTCCATCTAATGCGGGAACTTCTTATTTCAATGTCACCGGATTGAGTGGAGTTATAGTTTGTAAGTAACCTTTGGTTATCACATTTTAGTGACAAAACCAAGGGTAGATGATCACTTTCAATGTTGTTTCCCACCTCGCATCTAGTCACCCTCGCAAATAGTTCAGGGGACACGATGAAGTAGTCAACAGTAGAAGCTCCTAAACATGAGAGGAAAGTATATTCACCATTTCTATCACCTTCCACATTGCCATTTACAATAACAAGATTTAGTCTATTTATTATTTGCATAAGACATAATCCAGCAAAATTGCAACCCCTATCTTTGGACTGCCTCATCGGGAATGTTATCATGTCATCTGTTGTGGGAGGGAGGACATGAAAGTATGAAAACAGAGCCTCCTCATTTTGTCCCGTTCTGGCGTTGAAATCACCTGCCAATAGAATTGAGACATCTGGGTATAAAGCTATCTGCCTTGCCACATAGTCTTCTAACCTACTCCAGGTGTCCTTCACCTGTTTCTTCTGACGCTGGGGAGGGAGATAGACATTTATAATCAGCACATTTATTCGCGGAAGCTTGATGATCAAAGTGTTTGCAAGTCCGAGAAGGGGTTCAAGGTTAATTGTCCCAGCATAAATACTTGCTGAGACCATAAGTGAGAGTCCCCCTTTGGGGCGCCCGCCCTTTATACTTGGGTTTGCTTTTAGTGTAAGAGCTGTGTATCCATTCAAGGCTATATCCTCTGTGTCCCAAGTCTCCTGTAATAGTATTATGTCATGTTTTTGAATGAAATCCAAGAAGTTTAAATCTCCCTGTTTCCTTTTCCACCCTGCGATGTTCCATGAAAGTATTTTCAGTTGAGAGTTTGAGCAACCTGTATCTTGTCATGTTAAGTTTTGATGACTTGGAGACTTTATGAAAGGCCCTCTATTATTAACTGGATTCAGTGACTTAGGCCTTAAATCATTCACATGCTCAATTCCTTCAGTTGGTAGCTCAATAACACTAACATTTGAAATCACTGATCCCACAGCATCAAATTTCCTACATGTTGTTTCTTTTCTCCGCTTCTTGGGTGATCCGATTTCTTCCTCGTCAAGAAATCTCATCTCTGTCCAAGAGAGAGATTTTACTGGCCTAGTTTTTATAACCTTTGTCGGGGACAATAGAACTGATACATTTTTGGTCTCCGTAGCTTTTGGTAACGAGTTTGCTTCAGCATGCATCAGACAATTTGTGTCTCTAGTTTCCACACTTTGTGCTCCTAGACCAGCATTTGCTTTTTCTTTTATAGTTTCCAGGTATATCTCTTGCATTGAATCTGTTTTTTTCCCTGGCTGATGCCTGTTTCCAGAATGCCCTAAGTCTTTCCCTTCTACCTGGAGGTTAAGCAGGTGATACTTAAGAATTTCAAATCTTTGCATAATATCCTTTTGTGCTGTTGAGGGAAGAGCAGAGAAGGATTCTAGTAGCATCTTGTCTTCTTTAATCAGTGTGGGTTTGAATGTTGGAGATGTAATTTGAACCAGAGGTTCTGATTGAAGCACACTGTTTGGACCAACCTGTTCTTGTTCTTTATAGGGAAGGATACACTCTTCATCAGAATTAAGTTCAATCAGGTTTTCTACATAATTGTCCTCGTTAACTTCATTGCTTTTTGCATTTGCAGAAAAGTGTGGTCTTAGAATCAGAGGGGATGCTTGGTTTTCAAAGAATCTTAATATTGGAATACCTCTGCGGCTTAGTACGCCCTTACGCTTTAAGAGTAGTTTGGCCTTGTCTTGGCCACTGAAGGTAACTACAACACGTGCTGAAATATAATTGTAGAACAAATATTCTACTCGTGTTATATCATCTATGGTGAGGTGCTCTCGGAACTCTCCTTTTATCATTTCCAATAAATGGAGCTTACGTTCTATCTGTGTAAGCAAGCCCGGGGGTTTCGGGTAATTTAGCAGTACTAATTTCTTACGATTTAATACCAAGGCCCACCTTTTCTCGTCTAGAACCCACTCCTGCAAAGATGAATGTTGCAATGCAGCGGAATCTCGTGCTTCCTGTTGGTCTGATGTCTCTGCTGGTGCTGGAAGATGTATAGGCGGGGCTGGTGGAGGGTCCAAATCTTCTTTCCGAGAGTGGTCCACAGTTGTATCTTTGTTACCCTTTAATATCTTTTCTGTACTTCTTTGCATCAGATTCTTTGCCATAGATTTCTGTGTTGTTCCGGTAGCCAAGAGCTTAAAGAGTTTTTCGAAATCTCTTTTATTATAGCGTTGGTTCTTTGATTTTCTTTTATTATTTATGTTTTTTATATTTTTACTCTTTCTCATCAGGGGATATTGTCTTATATCTTTCTTCTTGGCTGTTTTTTTCTTTCTCGTTTCTCGTTGGTTGTCAATTTTGTATTCCCCCTCTGTGATCGTAGCTCTTCCTGCCTCTTTTTGCTCTGCTCCCCCAACTACCAGTTTTGGGTCAGACTTCATAATCATTTCTACAAGGGTGGTTAAGAGATTGTTGCACTCCAACAAGAAGGTTTTGATTAAGTCTATTTCTCTTGTTAACATAAAAAGCCATCCTTCTAATGGTAGACTTTCCCCATCTCCTTCGGCCAATTGGTTCGGAGAGAGTGACACCTTTTTGTTTTCTTTTTCTTCTGTGTTCACTAATGTCTCTTTGCTAAAGAGCTCATCCGTTTGTTTAATCATCAAATCATTAAGTTGTTTTGATATATCATCATTCTTCAGCACATTTTTTGATGTTTGTGTAGCCAAATTTTCGGCCTGCAGGATCTCCTTTGCTAGATTATTTATGGATGGATTCATATCTGGGATTGTATACACTCCCTTTGTATCTACTGGCCAATCCGTAGGTTGCAACAATTCCTGTACAGGTTTTTCTCCAAACCTTTCTCCTTTCCCCTCCATTCCTTTCATTCCTCTGGGCGTGCAGTACTGGGTAATTTGCATTTGCTTGCTACGTTTGTGGGCCTTTAGCTCAGGAACAGGTAGCATCCCTAGTCCTCTGTAATTACTTCTAGTAAGAACCATCTTAGGGTATCTCTGCTAAGTTTTTTGTCCACCTGGCTCCCCCGCCTCTAAATTCTCTCATGAGAATATTCAGGTGCAGGAGCCTCCCAGAGAGGATATTCAAGCCCTTTCCGCACCAGGCAGTTTGCCTGGGATGGACCCTGGCTGCTCCCTGTGCGGCCGCATGATGCACAGGGAGTACCGGGGGCGGGGGGCGAGCGTGGGATTTGTCCAGGAAACTGAAAACTAGAAAAATCCCGATTCTTCCACAGCCCCCGAGAGGGGGGGGGGAAGCAGAATCGCCATCCCCAGGATGGGGGGGGGAGGGTGGATGATTGCACGCTGTGCTTTTTTTTTTTTTTTTAAACTTACTTTTATGGAGGAGCGCTTGTGTGCTCTCTGTGGATCTTCAAAAAAATGGCCGCCGTGACTTGCGATGGCCCGGGAGAAGCCCGGGCTGTCGCATTTGTGATGCTGCTTCAGTGTGCCAAACCCGGAAGTGGCTACTTTTGGGTTCGCCGCCTCTCTGGCCTCAGTCATGAAGGGGCCTCAGTCATGAAGACTCATCCACCACTATGCCCTCTTCAGAATCACAAGATTCTTCCAGAATGTATCCTACTACAGATCAATATCATTGCAGTTTTGGGGACATGAAGTTCCACCTGATGAATGTTTACTCAAAAGTAAGTCTCGCTGAGGTCAACAGAACAATGGAAGGTGCAGTTGGGTGAGAATGTCATTTGGTTCATTTTTGATAAGAACATACCCAAAATTTGCAAATTTCTTCATGAATTTGAGATTTTTAAAAGAGCAAATGTAGGAGAAAGCAAAACTGAAAGATTTGTCCATCCCAAAGTGAAGGAAACAAATGCATTTCATCTATTATCCACCCCAAGGTTAGAAGAACCGAAGCTCCAGAAAACCTGGGTTATTTATAAATGGCTTAATGTTGCCATGCAATCCAAAATGACACTATCACTAAGTTGTGCCATTTATACCTTAACATGGTGACATTCACCAACTAGAAAAATCCTGCAGTTTTCCTCAGAAAAACAGAGTGTTTCTCTTTGTCAGTCTTTAGGACTGATCAGAACTGCAACAGCTGCTTTGCTTTGAAATATCCTCAGTTTTATCCTTAATTGTGTTCTATGATCTCCAGCAAGATTGTGTTTCCTAAATACTATCCTGCAAAAGGAAAGCATGCATATTTCAGGTGTGACTCAAGGGAAAATGTAATCCTCTTTCTTTCACACCGTTGTTTGGGCAGTGGCATTTATCAGTTTCACACCAATGGTTCACTGCACTGTTCACAGAAACTATCCTAGAACTAATCCTCACCCTGGGAATGTGAAGATGCATTCAACAAAACAGATTGGGGTGTTGTTGTTGAAAAAAATCTTGTCCTTGGAGGTGATTACATCAGGTCAACATAGAAATGCTTTCTCTAGGTGAAGCATGTATATATTAAGATTAATGTGAGTTGAATGGTTAACGTGCAAAACAACCAGCCATTGTGTATAATCACACCTCATGGAAAATGTGTGTATAATCTGTTCACGAAGAGGGAACTGTTTGCATTCTCCAGCTATTATGCATAATGTCCAGCAGGCCTTGGGCAATGTGCATAGCTTGACAGGATTTTGTGCATATTCTGGGCATTATGCACAATATCCAAAAGGGAAATGTGCATATGAAAACATAAGAAGCGCCACGCTGGATCAGACCGAGGGTCCTTCTAATCCAGCACTCTGTTCAAACAGTGGCCAACCAGCTGTCAGCCAGGGACCCACAAAGCAGGACATAGTGCAACAGCACCCTCCCACCCATGTTCCCCAACAACTGGTGCATATTTACTGCCTCAGATACTGGAGGTATCACATAGAAGATGGAGATCCTTCAAGTGTCCAAAGCCCATGCCATTTAGGGCTTCATAAGAATCTCAAAATCATTTACCTTTTCAGATCAGGGGTTGGCCAATTTTTGGACCCCAAGGGCCACCGGAGGTGATGGATAATAGGTGGAGGGCTCACCTGTGTGCATGCACATGCACACAACACATGCACATACTCTCTATCTGTCTTAGCCTCCATCTCCGCACATCAGAATGGGGAGGTTTAAAAAAACCAGCCCTTCCTATGCATGAAGATCATGCTCTGCTTCTCCTGATACCGTAAAACAATCTTCCCCAATATGTTCTCCTGATGGCCATACTAGCTGAGAATTATGTGAGTTGCAGTTGCATCTGGAGGCCACCCGGCTTGGGAGGGCTGCCATAGAAGCTCTACCATAAAACTAAAATCAATTATTACACATGACAAAATTATTGAGCAATTTTTTTAGAAGTTGCTAACTAGAGGCAAAAGGAGTGATAACAGAGGTGATGCCAGATGAGCTTCCCTGGGAAGAGCATTCCATGGACAGGTGTCATGACCAAATAAGACTTCTCTCCAGTCTCCACCCTCCTTACCTCAAATGGTGAGGAGGCCCAGAGAAGAACCTCCAATGAAGAATAAAAGATTCAGGCAGGCTCATGTAGAAGATGGAGATCCTTCTAGTGCCAAGGCCCACACCATTTAGGGCTTTATGAGAATCAGCCTGCACTTTGAATTGAGTTCAGGAACAGACCAGCAGCCAGTGGGGCCAGAGGTGCCATCAGGACAGGATTTGGGAGCAGAACACCAGGGCCCCACTTAGTAGAATGAGCAGGAGGGCCTCAGAGCAGCACTGGCTTACCACTTTTTAAAAAATAAAATAAAATATTGCACATTACCAGTGGAGACTAATAGCTCCGATGTCAATGGGGCGGTGAATCCGCTCCAAGTTTCATTCAGAACCTGTCAGTCCTCTGATTGGGCTATCCAAGGTGCCAAACCCAATCCTCCAATTAGGTTCAGCACCTTGGATAGCTCCTTTAGAGTTTTGGCTGGTTCTGAATGAAACCCGGAGTGGATTCATCGCCCCACTGATATCGGAGCCACCAGCTTCCACTGCAAATTACATCCAAAGAGGTAATGTAAGACCATTAAGCCCAAACAAAGGGCTTCCATTAGACCCTTAAGTCTGACATTACCTAAGTGCCCCACTAAGTTTAGCTGTTTATTTAGTGGCCAGATGAGTTCTCTGTAGCCAGTCCCAGTTAGCAGCCTAGTACCACTGTGTTTTTACAAATTGCATTTATTTCACTGGGCATCAACCACCATTGAGCCCCATACTGCATTGTGTAGAAAGGGAACTTACAACAAACCTATTGTCGGGGCATTCCAGAACATTGGTTGAATCCGGACAATAGCCAAACAATATTCACATTTTGCTAATGTTGAACAATAGCTCAATCCATAGCTCAGTAGCTCAATACAACAGTGATTGCTTTGGCAGGATTGCAAGATCCAGTGTTCAAAAACACAGGGCCATTGAAGTCATATCTCTTCGGTGGAGTTTCCTGAAGCTGCATGTTCTAAAACACCCTGGTGCCCCACATATATTTTGGACTACAATTCCCAGCATTGGCCATGCTTGCTGTGCCTGATGGGAGCTAAAATCCAAAACTTCTGGAGGACACCAGGTTGGGGAAGGTTGTCCTAAAATAAGATACAAAGGTCACGATCCATTTAAATGAATGGGGTCTGAGCAAGAGCACTCTCTAGTGCAACTTCCACTCAGTTCATGACAGAACGTCATGGTAGATTGTGCCACCTTGTATTCTGCGGTCATGTTTTGGTATATCGTCCAATCAGTTTGCTTGTTAAAGGGACATTGGCATTAGAAACTAGCACAAATATTGCCCCTGCATTTAATCAAAAATGAACACGGCTGGCTTCTGAACCCAGAAACAGCTCTGGAAAACACTGAAGAAAGGCTACTTGGGGGGGGGACACCTTAATATTCTCTCTCAATCCCTCTCTAGTGAACAGTTTGATGGGCATTTTCTCTGACCAGTAAACTGTGAAAACAAGATTAATGGGCAGAGAGCATTATTCGGGCACCTTAGAAAACACAAGCAGCAGCTAGCAATGGTTGAAAGATAGATAGATAGATAGATAGACAGATAGATATGATATTTAATAGATATGATATTAAAAAGAACACTATGGTCTCATTAAGGCATTTTGATTGATTGCTTGATTGATTTATAATATATTCTGTCACAGCAGAAGCAGCCACAGATGTGTTTACTATTCCAACTCCAACTCCTTAAATTTGCACTGGACCAGGAAGATTGACCTTTGTGAACCTTAGGATATCAGGATGTCAATTGCCCAAATCTGGAAGCCTGACGCTGCAATCCTATACATGTCTACTCAGAAGTAAGTCCCACTGAGTTCAGTGGGGATTACTCCCAGGTAAGTGGATTGCAGCCTGAATGTTCTTTCCCTACCACGTTCCATTCAAGTTCAATTCCAGCTGGTCTGTTGAGCAGGTCAGACCTGTGGCACACAGATGCCTGGATGCTAAGTACTCACCCTCAACAAGGCAAACTTGGTGTTGTGGCTGTACATCTCTAGTGAAGTGTAATATTGATCCAGAAGGTGCAAGCGATATCCCACAAAGCCACTAACTCATAGACATGGAAGTGTCTCAGAAACATGAAATTCATCAAATCTATCTAACCTCATTTCAAGCAATCGCAACTTGAAAGACTAAGGCAGAGGGTTGGTGAAGTCTGTATGGGCCTAACTAAACATTACACCCGTATGTAACAAACTTCTGATGCTGTTATATTCAAAGAGAAACAGCATTGGGAATGGCGATTAGAAGAAAGTGGGAGCTTAATCCTTTGTCCAGATGCTGCTTTTTGGCTCCAAATCATGTTTCCACACAACCTAACACTCCCCCATGAGGTTTCAAACTCATGTTTCTGAAGAACAAGAATGTATTCATGAACAGCTATTTATATGAGAACATAACATCTTGTGCAGAATGTACCATCAAAACCCTTTCCGTTGTGTCAAGATGTACTGTGTCTATTTTTATTTTAGCATTTGAGCTAGGAAAACTCAAGGTCTTTGTTATGTATGTTCACTCAGGAAATGAATCTTCCCAATTATCTCTGCCCTAAGTAAGAAGCTTTCTAGTTGTGACTATAGATCACCATTTTTTCCTCTTCAATAATTTCACAGAAGGTTAGATCAATCCAGGAACCATTCTTTGTTTGTAAAATGTCATGCCAATTTTATGTCCTTTGACAACTCTATATAGACCTATTAGATCTTCAGGGGAGGCCTTGCTGTCTGTACCACACCTTGCAGAGTCTCATCTGGTAACAATACAGCAACAGGCCTTCTCTGTGGTGGCACCCTTCCTCTGGAATGACCTCCCCTCTGTGCATTCGACGATTTCTAAGAACTTGCATGTTTACCCTAGCTTTTCCCAGCTATTAATTTATCTAAATGCTGTTATGTTTTTAATGATTTATTGTTTTGTAATGTGTTATGAACAGATATGGGATTTTAAAAATGAGAAGTGATATATAAATGTTCAAAAATAAATAATAAATAAAATAAATCTTTTATTTAAAACTAGCAAAAGGACCTGGCTTCATACAGGTTGGAATAGCCCTTAGTTTGATACAGACTTCAAGCAAATTTACACACAGCTGTCAGAGTTGGATACATTCTGCCATAGCTGCAGGAGCTATGCTAGAGTGAGTGACCAGATACAAAAGAGACCAAGGCTCCTGCAGCTTTAACGGTTGTGATGAAGAGGGAATTTCTCCAGGTGCTGCATGTATGCAAATGACACCTGCTGAAATTCCCTTTTTTGTACAACAGTTAAAGATACAGGAGCCCTGTCCTCCTTTCCATATGGTCACCCTAGTCCACTCTAGTCACCTGAGGGGAAGCTACCCAACAGAAGGGAATGGTGGAGGTGTATAACTTTGTCCCTTGGCCTACTAATTTCCTCTGGCTTCAAACTGCATAGCTATGCATTGGTTAGTGTGTTCCTCTAGCGACTGACATCCCCTAGGTTCCTCTTACTATGCATGCCAAATTTCTGGTGCTTAGGCTATATGGTCTTGGATCTATACAGATGGATGGATGGACACACAGCCTTTTTGTTATCATAGATACATAGCACATTGAAGAGAAGCCATAGCTCTGTTGTAGAGCACTTTCTTCACGAGCAGAAGGTAGCAAATTCAATCAAATTCAACGATTCGCCTACATCAAAAGGAAGGTCCTTCTGACAGATTTTGGGGGATTCTCCCTTCCCCACCTCCTTACCATAGTTCATCTGATTCAGCAGGGTCTCCGAACTCACTGTGTAGAATATTCAGGGGGCTGTGGAGGAGCTGCCATGGGAAGGAGGAGGAAGGGAAGTATGCTTCCATCAATACAGTAGATCCACCTTAAATCCGCATCTAACCCCTGGTGTCTCCGGTCAGAAGCATCTCACGGAGCAGAAGCTAGGAAAGCCCATAGGAAGCCACTGCCAGCCAGAGTTGACAATACTGGGTGAGTTGGATAAATAGGCTGACCTTTCAGCAGACAGCTTCCTATTGCCAACATTAAACTGAAATATCATCCTCCACCATCCTGCCCCCCAAAATAAGCATCTCTCTGATCTCCAAAACTGATCCCTTTGTTATATGCAATGGCGGCTAGTGCCCATTGGGGCTGGTGGGGCAGAGGGCAAGGCAGATGCTCAATATTCTACTGAGATTATCAGCGGTGGGCAGTAGAACAGGGTAACCAGATCGCCAGGGATTTCCCGGTCCTAACCAGGAAAACTGGGGCGATCCAGGTCGAGCGGGCCCTGGGGGCAAACCTCCAGGGAACGGTCGGCTGGATTCGGAGCGCTCCCCCTCCTCCCTGTTCAAAGCACCACTGTGCCAAGCCCCTCACGGGCAACACTCACCTGGGCTCATGTCGCTCGCTTGCGCTGCTGCTGCTGCTGCCCCTTGTCGCCTAGCAGGAGTAAGTGAGGGCGCCCAGCTCAGGTGTCCCATCGTCCCCCCCCCAAACCAGCCCTGGAGCTAGCGCGCTTGGGGCAGCACGGAGGAAACTTCCCCCTGAGCGGACAAGCCAGAGCGACGGCGCTTCCTCGAGGTCGAGCGGAGCAGTTTCTAGTCCTGCGCCATCGCTCTGGCCTAGAAGAAGCCCCGGATCGCCCGGGGGAGGGGCTGGAGGAAGTGTGCTGAGGAAGGGCGCCTGCCTGCCTCGCCCGCCCAGGGGGAAGTTTCCTCGGCGCCGCCCCAAGCGCCCCGGCTCCAGGGCTGGTTTGGGGGAGGGGACAATGGAACACCTGAGCTGGGCACCCTCATTTCCTCCTGCGAGGTGACGAGGGGCAGCAGCAGCGGCACGAGCAAGCAACATGAGCCCAGGTGAGTGTCGCCCGCGAGGGGCTTGGCGCCCGGTGCTTTGAACAGGGAGGAGGGGGAGCGAGCGAGCGAGCGAGCGCTGGGGTGGAAGCTTTTTGCTCCTTGGGCAGCCTGATGCCCCTCTCTAAAAGATGGTGTAGGGCTCCAGATACCATCATCCCCAAGGATGATGGGGGTTGTAGTCCAACACAAACTGGGGCAGTTTGGGCATGTTGCTAGGGACGATGGGACTTGAAGTCCCAACACAATCTCGTGGGCACTGGACGCCCCCTTTGGGTGGCCATTTTGGACCTGGATTTTGGTTTCCAAAATCTGGTCACCCTACAGTAGAAGACCATGCATGACAATTGTTAGCTGCATGCCATGCATTGAAACAAATGTACCAGGTTGTAGAGGGATTTCTCTGCCACAAGTGAGTGGGGAAGAGGCAGGGTCAGTTCTCCATTTACCCCAAATATAGAGTCACCTCTGGTTTTATAGATAAGAAAATGGAGGAAGTCAAAAAGCTATGGTAGCTATATTGGCCATAAGACCAAAAAATCCAAGTATTATATTAAGGCAATACATTTATTAGGCCAACCAAAATATCACAAAATAGTCTGCAAGGTTTCAAGCCTCCAGAATTCATCAGACTAGATGGTAAACAAAGCAGGTGGGTGGGAGGAGGGAAAAGGCCAGCTGTTATGAAGCCACAGAGTCTACATGTAGTCATTGGGTTCTTCTAGATCCAACTTTTTTTAAGCAATTATCCTGCCAAATTCATGGAGTAGATGTCATTGCCTTCCCTTCCTCCCACGTTCTACCACCACGTATTCCATCCTTTTTATTTCCACAACAAAAACTGTTAAGGAGGCAAATATAGAACAGCTGCACCAACTTTTTTGATTGGTCTGGAAGTACCCTTTATCTCAGGCTTAAAATGGAATGTGGGAGGAGGTAGCAGACATTTTTAAAACATAAAATCCAGCTGTTACCCAGTTCTATCTCCACTGTTAGGTGAAACGTAAAGGTTCCCTGGTAGGTGGAAAACAGAATGTGATAGTTCTTTGATAACAGTAACCCTGTAGAGTGATAGATATGTGAGGAATACATGGATTGATGAGTATATTGCCCCTACAGGGAACAGTGGGACCACAAGAATAATGTTATATATCAACAGTACAATTGACAGTGATCAAATAAAACAGGATGTGGTACATGGAATAATATGTTGGATTCACAAACGGCTTCCAGCTCAAAGAAGGGGGTTTCCTCTCAAAGAAGGGGTGTTTTACTCATTGCAAGGAAGGCATTGTGTGAGAAAAGCAACACTAAGGGCCTAGCTGCACAGAATGTTAAATGCATTGCCTGCAGTGTTGTATGAGATTGACCTATTCCCTCCTTCACTGTGATCCTGACAAAAAATGATCCCCTCCGATCACCATGTTGCAATTACTGACAAAACAAAGCGCCTCCCAAATCCTTCCACCAGCCCTTGATATGGGGTAAAGTTGTGACACTGTGTTGTTGTTGAAATGAAGGGACATAAGACTTGGTGTAACTGTAACTATGCCATGCACACCACACATTTAGGGTGACCATATGAAAAGTAGGACAGGGCTCCTGTATCTTTAACAGTTGTAGTGAAAAGGGAATTTCAGCAGGTGTCAGTTGTATGCATGCAGCTTCTGATGAAATTACCTCTTCATCACAACAGTTAAAGCTGCAGAAGCTATACTAGAGTAACCAGCAACAAAAGAGGACAGGGCTCCTTCAGTTGGTGCTGTATGCGTACAAATGACGCCTGCTAAAGTTCCCTTTTCAATCCAACTGTTAAAGATACAGGAGCCCTGTCCTCCTTTCCTTATGGTCACCATACTTACACCCACATCTGTGCCCTGTATTTGCCTGTTCTGCTAGTGTACCATGGTAAATTTTGAAGTGCATGCATTCATTATGAGAGACCCCATAGCCACATACCCCCAAGGAGAGGCAAAAATGTAGACAGCCGTGTTGATCTATATCAACAAACAATTTCTAGAAGTTTTCATCTCCTAGAATCAAATCTTCAAATGATTGTCTTAATTGCCCATTCAAGATCAAGCCCCTCAAAATGCTTTGCATTACAACAGGGCACATTATAGAGAGCCGGTTTGGTGTAGTAGTTAGAATTAGGGATGTGCACGGCCGAAATTATCGCAATGTATCGTTATCGGAAATTCCAACATAAAAAAATTTCGGGTCTGATCATATCGGGGGGGTACCCGGATTTGATCGGATCCAAAATTCGATAAATATCGGAAGTTCCGATACGATAACAGTGTTTTTCCCCATAGGTTTGCATTGGGGGAAAGAAAGCTTTCCCCCAAAGCGAGTCTATGGGGAAAAACACTGCAGCGGCACTCCCTCCTTCCCCCCACTAGCATTCTCTCCCCCTTCTCGTGCTCCTTACCCATCGCCGCTACCACCACCGCCCTGTACTACTCCTAAACAGGCTTTCCGGCCTGTTCATTAGTACAGAGAAGCACCGAGTAATCACTCGGCGCATCTCTGTACTGACGAACAGGCCGGAAAGCCTGTCTAGCTGTAGTACAGGGCAGCAGCAGAGGGGAAGGCTCAGGTAAGGAGCATGAAGGGGGAGGGAGGGAGGGGTCCCCCTTACCTGTGCCTTCCTCGCCACCATCCGCTCCTCCAAACTACTAAGAACTAGGCTTTGCGGCCTAGTTCTCAGTAAAGCGACGATGCACCGGGTGATGACGTCACCTGGAGCATCGTTGCTCTACTGAGAACTAGGCCGCAAAGCCTAGTTCTCAATAGTTCAGAGCAGCGGATGGCAGTGGACAGCAGCGGACAAGGCCCAGGTAAGAAGCGCGAGCGGGATGGAGGGAGGGAGGGCCGGCCCTAAACTGGCGGTTCGATAATCCAATATGTCCGATAGTTATCGGACATATGGATTTCAGATCCGATCAGATAGGGCCTCCAGGAATGTTTATCGTTATCGTTAATTGGATATCCGATAACAACCTTATTGGTTCATTATCGGACACTGGAATGATACGATACACATCCCTAGTTAGAATGTTGGACTTCGTCTCTGGAGATCCAGGTTATGGTCCCCACTCAGCCATGATGATCACTGGGTGATTTTGGGTCAGTCACTGACACTCATCCTAACCTACCTAACGGGGCTGTTGTGAAGATAAAATGGAGGGGAGAAGGATTAAGTAAACTGACTTGGGTCCCTTGGAGGAAAAAAAGATGGGATATAAATGTAATAATAAATAAAATAGTTGCTGGGAAAATTCATTTCCCCCAAGCTACTGTGGGTTTAGATTGTAGCTAAACTCAGAAGGAACAGGGATTCCGAGTGGGTGGCAGGTGATGTCAGCATACCTGCTAGTCAAGAAGTGCTGTGTTGCATTCCTGTGAGACCTCACTCCACTACACACTGCAGCTGTAACTTCGCTGGTGGAATTTTCCACTGGCATTAAGTGTCATTCTGCCTGCAGAGTAACACTTACATCACTTCCTAAGGCTGATAAACCAGTGTAACCCATGTGCTCTTACTGATTTTTTCCTGAAGTAGTCCCTGTTGAGGACCTGATCCTGACAAACAGTGAAGTGTGGAGATATGTCAAATAATCTACTTTGCTTCAGCTTTTAATAAAGTGGTTGATACTGAACACAAATGCTCTGAAAGGTGGACTGAAGCAGAGGCAAATTTGACATGGAATTTATGACACCTGAGCCTGAGGGGAAGTTGATAATTCTTCGTGCACCCAAATCTGGGAGCCTGGATTATACCTTCCCCCAAATTTAAGAAGAGCTGAAAAAATGTATCCATTAAAATGTTCATTTGCTGCATGTTTATAGCAACTCACAGACACCAACAATCTTCCTAGAGCTCAGCAAGTCAAACTTGGCCTTTGTTGCATTGCTATATTTACATTAGAAGAGATGAACTGGGTAGCAGAAACTGCCTGTGAATTAACGTAGGTTAGAGATCAACCACAGGTTCCCAATTGTTGGAGGAATGAAATGTTGAGATAGTATTAGGACTATTGTGGGGGTATAAGAAATAGTTCTTTTCAAAACTAAGCAGGATAAAAAGATTGGGTAGGGATAAGGGAGAAATTTGTTCCGTTTGCATTTTAATGCAATTATTTTATTGCTCCTTCGTTATTTATTATTTTAATGTTGATGTGTGTTTTAATGGATGTTATTTCTTTTTGTATGCCACCTTGAGAAAAGATTCTATTTTGAAAGGCAACTTATAAACCTCATGTATATGAAATTTCTAAGTTGCCTTATAAATTATGTGGCAAAGGATTCTCCTTTGCCATATACATGCTTTTATCATGGAAATGGCTTCTTCCCCTTTCCCTGAAACATTAATGCAGCAACAAGAGATAGCTTATGATATACTATAATCCTCATATCCTCAATGCTGCTCCTCACTTCAGGTGGTCTCCTCTTGCAGCCATGCCTTCACAGTACCCACCACTTGCAAAATGGGGCTTTTGCAGTTCTAAAAACAACTTGAAATTAGCGCAAATACTTGTTTCCAGTGGCGGGCAGGTCAGCACTCCATAACCTCAGTCATTTCCAGGGTTATTTTTCAAAATGCAAACGTTCCATTGTGCAAGCTGTGGGTCCCATGAGTGCAATGGATCCAGTGTGGAAAGGCCCCAGTTTATACTACCCCCTGGAGTTTCCCATGCTGCTCAGTTATCCATCTCTGGCAGCAGCAAGGAGACTCTCCATATGACAGGCTGGCCAGATAAAATCCAGGTCAGGGCTCATGTAACTTTAACAGTTGTAAAGAAAAAGGAATTTCAGCCAGTGTCATTTGTATGCAATTAGTTCCTGGTGAAATTCCCTCTTCATCACAGCAGGTAAAGGTGCAGGCACTATATTAGAGTGACCATATACAAAAGAAGTCAGGGCTCCTGCAACTTTAACAGTTGTGATGAAGAGGGATTTTCACCAGGAACTAATTGCATACAAATGACACTGGCTGAAATTCCCTTTTGTCTACAACTGTTAAAGTTACATGAGCCCTGACCTGGATTTTATCTGGTCACCCTACCATATGATGGAGACAATCCCCATGAAGAGGCCATCGATAGTATAAAATTAACTTGAGGCAGCCATAACGTTTCCACTGAAGGAGCAAAGAAAGCAGCAAATATTACGCACCCTTGTGTTCATGTTTACAAACACATGTGCACACGCATACATTAGCACCCCAAAGCAGCAAGCAGCTGTGTTCTCAAATCTCAAGGACTTTCTGCCGCAGGAATATTTATCAAAAAGTAGCAGGGTGCAGCTCAAGTCTGTGCATATTTACTCTGAAGCAGGCATGAGCAAGCAGTGAAGTGCCGCTCAGTTCTATTCCTACCCATTACCCAGCTCAGCTATTGGGAACGTCAACTGGGGCATGTCTGTACGACACCGGTTTGCTAGCTGATTCCCCCCAAACCCCACAGCATTGCTGCTGAGTGGCGGAATCAATGGAGTTATACAGCAGGAGGAAATATGGAGGGACCAGAAAGCACCGAAAACCACTTTTTTTCCTGGCAACTCTGCACAACTTTGAAAGCCTGTGGCAGCATAGATGACTGCTACCATTCATTTAATTTCTACATTATATGTAATAACTGACCTTAATTTCCCTGAAGTTTCACATCACCATGGCGGCCATTTGTAGTTTTGTCAAGCCTTCCCCCTGCCCTGCATTCCTGCACTTACAGCTTTTGTGGTGCGCTTATCCTGGGATCCGCCCCTAGCTACATCCACTTTCTTAGCCTGAACCAAAGCCACCACTGACAGATGAAGAAACAACATGGTAGCATCTGAGTAACTGAAAAAGTCGTGGTAAAACAACACTTTGAAAAAGTGCAGTTTCGCAGGGAAAAGTCCGATGTGGCTGCGCGTTGGCAGGTGTGTCATCTAAACAATAGGGTGCGACTGCGCAGCTACAACAGGGTACATAGGGCGTATAGACAAGCCCAAGGTAATGTGTGGGAAATGAAACCGTAAAAGAAACAGGTAAGAGAAACATCCATTTGTAACATTTTATGTGAATGGCAGGCTTGTAAAAAAAAAAAAATGGAAGTGCTTTTATGCTTTGACCCTGCGATCACTGAAAGGGTAGCAGTAGCCTGAGGAAAAACTTGCACTAAGAACAAGCTTTGACATTTTGGACTCTGTCAAAACATAGTGCTAAATTGAACAAAACCATATTGTGTTGCCCGGAGGGTGACAATAATTGAAGAGTGTAAACCCTTTGGAGTGGAACAACTATCAGCCTCGAACTGCTGTTGTGGCACTCTTGTCCTTCTAGCAACCACGTTTGTTGGCCAGATTAGTGATACAGTTGCCACATTGGCAACCAAACATATCGAATCCCAAATGGTTCAGCTAAATATGGTTGCCAACTACTTTAGTGTCCCCCCTCTGCTGCCATTTAACAGCAGCCTGTCATACACAAAGTACACATTTATTTAATGCAAGCTTCCCCAAGCTGTTGCCGTCCAGATGTGTCAGACTGCAAATCCCATCATTCCCAGCCAGTGGATTTGACTTCCATTTCTACAAGATATTTATTATTATTATTATTATTATTATTATTAATAATAATAATAATAATAGTAATAATACTGCTGGAGCCAGTTTGCATCTTTGAACAGAGTGCATAGCAGCCCCTGACACTATCTCAGGGGAGGAAATCTCTTTTCAGCCCGTGAGACAAATTCAATTTGGAAGAATGTCTTGGGAGCTGCATTCCAGAGGTGGGTGGAGCTGAAGACAAAAGAGGTGGGACCAAAAAAATTAAACCAGCGTATTATACCTTAAAGCTCTCATACCGAGTATCTAAGTCTTAGGTGATGTGTTTCAACCTTTTAGAATGGGGGCAGGGCCTGCACCAAAGTCAGGAAAACACCAAACAATTGGCAGTTGGGGAAGATGAGGGCTTGACCATTTGGGGAAAATCAGAGGACTGGATTGTGACCCTGGGACTGACCATGGTTTCTGCACCCATGATATAGGACAACCATGAAGGGTCTTCAAAACAAAATTAGTTTGGCTATGTGGTTCTGACAGCTCCATAACCTGCATGACCAACTTCATATCTAGGAATTCTTACAGATATATGGCTAAAGATGGGCAGATACAGAGACCAACGGTCTGCAAAAGCTTCCCCAACCATTTCAAGGCAGGCAGCAGTGTGGGGTATGTTCTCTCTTTTAAGATGAAATGGGACAGACTGGGCATGCAAGCGATGGATGGCTTGGGTCAAGGACACAAGAACTGACTGAAGTAAGCTTGAACATATTCTTATGCTAACGGCCAAACCTAGATGTGATGTGATGTCAAACGTGTCAAAGGAATCAGGAAATCAGGTGCACAGACCCAAGTGTCTATTTGTCCTCACTCTCCTCTTCATATGTTAATTAAACCAAATATGGAATGCCTGCATTATGTCTACACTCCTATACCTGGGGGTAAGCCCCACTGAACTCAGTGAAATTAACTTCTGAGTAAACATGCATAGGATTCCACTGTAAACTTGTTGCACATAGGGCCCAGTAAATAAAATGTGAAAAGGTAGTCATGACTAATTTCAGTCCTGTGGATGGGAATGATTGGAAATTAAGAGCCCTTAACTTAGTCTGGATCCAACACATTAAATGTAAAGGCTTGAGAAAATAAAAAGATTGCAAATTGATATCAACTCTCCTTGGGGAATGCATTGTACATTGCATTGCTGAGAAGACCCTTTGCCCAATAACTGTCCCCCATACCTCAAATGTCAAGAGAATCCAAAGAAGTGACTGAAGACCTCTCCTTTTCTTACGGCAGGGTGTCCCTGACTTTGAACATCTGCATGATAGTGAGAAATTCAACAAGGAAAGCTTTCCCACATCCAATTTCACATGACATATGACTATCCTGCTCAGGTGACCTTGTCAAAAGCAAAGCAATGGGACTTATATCTGAGTAGACATGTATAGGATTGTACTGTCATGTGAAAAGTTAGCCATAGCTAACTTAAGTCCCATTGAATGCAATGGGAACTAAGTGCAAGCACACTATAGCGCAATCCTATGCTTGTCTACATGGAAGTAAGTTTCATTAAATCCAATGGGATTTAATCCATAGTGAGTATAGGATTGCAACCAGATTTAGTCCTATGAAACATGAGTTGGTATGACTAAATCTGGAATTAACAATTAGTCTGGATTCAACATGGCCAATGTAGTTCCTTTTATTAAGGCAGGGTGCCCCTGACTTTGAACATCTACATGATCATGAATAAAATTCAACAAGCAAAGCTTTCCCAATCCAACTGAACATGAAATATTAATATTCTTCTCAGGTGGCCTTGTTAAAATCAATGTAATTTTATTGCATGACCTGAATTAAATCTGGATGTTTAGTTTGCCTCTGCCTCAGCAATGTCCTTTTGATAGTTTTAGCAATATTTATATTCTTCCTATTGAATTACTAATCTACTGTCATTTCACTCCAAGACCTGACATGCAATGTCACTTATATTTTATTAAATGCAAATCTCTCTCTGTCTCTCTCTGTATCTCTCTCTCCCCACCAATGGACGCATCTAGTTTTAAAGCAATCTTGTTTGCGTTACTCTGATTTCATTATCGTAATTGTCCATTTTTACACAGCAAGTTATAATGGGTTGATAAGGTCTTTGTGGTGAATATTTTGGAACAAGATTGGTTCCAGGAAAGAAGAATGTGGAAGGCGATCTCATTAACTATACAAGCACATGGGCAAACCTGCATTAATTTTATTACCACTAGTGTGATCTTCAGCCCTTGAGGGCTCTTCCATCAACTTCAATCAGCCTCTTTAAAGTCCACCTAAACAAGCACTTTTTATTGGACTTTACTGTGGCTTTCATGAGAACATTATGGAAATAAAATGAGGGGACCATGAATTAAGAACAAGCAAAGTAGGGGCTCAAAAGTACTCCTTCAGGGATTGACTTTTGTCCCTGTGAATGTGCAAGAGGGCAGGAAGGAGAACCATAATGATTAAATACCTGTGCTTGATAGAAACTCCAAAAGGACTTTAAAATATTACAGTGATCAAAAGCTGCTTAGGCAGAACGCGCAAGAGAAGTGTGTGGGTCTGTTACTAGGGAATGTGAACAGGAGGGTGCTATTGCACACGTGTGCTTATGGGTTTCCCACAGGCAGGCTAGTTGGCCACCATGTGAACAGAATGCTGGCCTAGATAGGCCTTTGGTCTCATTTATCAGGGATCTTCTTATGTTCTTATGAACCTGCACACAAAACAGAGATTTATCCACATCCTGACAGGAACTCCAAGAGGGAAAACAAGAATTTTAAAGTATGTTCAGTTATCAAAAGCTGCCTGAGCCAAGCGCCCAAAGACTGTGGGGCTCTGGGTACAAAACTGAGAGAGAGACCCAAAAGCAGACTGTGGATTAAATCATTAAATCTTTCAGAAAAATAAATATTGAGATAACAACCATAACAGAATGAAACTAACAGTGTTTGTGTGGCACGAATGCAACTTCCCTCCTTCCCTCCTTCCTACCTGTCCTAGAAAGAATTCTCCACACATCAATAATCTTCCACCCTCCCGTCTGTATCTCCTGCACTCTGTAGCCTTTGGGAGTAAGGAGTTCACTTTTATTGCTCTGCACAGCCCCTCCTTGACCATCTCAGAAGGAGCAGTGGAAAACTCCATCCTCCTATCATTTTATGTTTTGATATCCTATTTTGTATTTATTTTATGTTTCTTTATTGTAGAGGTGGTGGACCTTTTTAATCACAAGGGATGAATTGGTTTGGCAAAAACACATAAGAGACTGCATGTCAGCACGGGGAGGGCCACACCCCAAAGTGGCTTGAACTGCTCCTATTGGTGGCATGCAGCTCCCCAGACATGTTTGCCCTGACCCCCATTCACACACACCTTTGTCATGCAGACTCATACACATACATCCTCACACACACCATTCACACACACACACACACCAAACTGAGATGTGTCTTCATTTGCCCCTCGGGCAGCCTTCAAGAGCCACCACTTCAAGGCGGTCTTGGCATCTTGAAGTGGTGGCTTGCAACTGAACCACCCAATGGGAAAGGTGAGGGGCAAATGAAGCTGACTGAGTCACCGAATTGAGGACTGCTTCTTGAGGCAATGGCTCAGCCAAGAGTCAGTTTTGGTGAGGGGTAGACAAGGCCTACTGAGCTGCCAATTCAAGGAGCATCCCTTGAGGAGATGGCTTATTCCAGAGCCAATCTCCTGCCCCATCTCCTTCTCTGAGGGATGGGGCCTCACTGGAGGCATTTGTGGCCTGGATGGGTTGTCCTGGTCAGCATGCAGTTCCCTGGACATGTTTTCTCTGAGTCCCATTCACAGACACCCTGCTCATGCACACGCAGACATGTAGCCTCATGCAAGCCCTTCACACATACATACATACATACATACATACGCACACACAATTCCCCAGATGTGTTTTCCCTGATCCCCAATGACACACCCCCTGCTCATGCACAATCATACACATACAGCCTCACAAATCCCATGCACAAACACACACACACACATACCCCAGTCACATCCATGAAATGGACTCTGGGATGACAAAGAAAAGATAATCTGGTAAACTAAAACTGGATCAGAACTAACAGAGTTTAATTGCTTGCAATAGTGCTGGCATGAAGCATTATGTCATAAAGCACTACAGCTGCTGAAACGTAACGTAAGTTACAGCATATCCATTTCCTAGTATATCACCCGCTTCCCTCCCTGAAGTCCTGAAGCCTATCCCCTCAGCACATTGGATAGCTCCTTTAGAGTTCTAACTGGTTTTGACTGAAACCCAGGGCAGATTCACTGCCCCGTTGACATAGGAGCCACCAGCCTCCACTGCACGCAAGTGTGTCTACTGGAAATATAGCCTTGTCCTGAAGTGACTGTTCAAAACTTAGGTGATTTTTTTTACCCATGACATAAAGGAAATGAATTGCATTGAGTAGTTTAACAAGGTTTGCTTTGTATTCTGCCGTCACCTCTGAGTGCATTTGAAATTGCTATTTGGCAATATATCTGTTGGCTCCTTCTCATTCCTTCCCCACTGCCATCCCCGGTCTCTGGGTGCCAGCTCAATAATGGTTTCCCTTCTGTATATTGCAAATGTGCCCCTAACAATGTGAGAGTGATTACAATTTGATATAAATCTACATTAATAACATGTGGTTCTGTTATGTGTCTTACCTTCTCAACCCCTTTATTTCCTGCTGGCTACTTGGGAGAGCAATAGATTGTTCTTATCAGTCCCTTAATGCATGCTCAAAATGCTAACATTTGTTTGTGTTCCAAGCCTGGAATGTTCAACACGTATTCTAAAAAGATGGGGCCATAGTCCACTTGAAGGTTTTCCTCTGCAGACTCTTGCAAGCACTCCTCTAGCCCTACCTGGGCATAGAACCAGTAATGTGAACAAGGACTCATCTGGAATATTATCTTGATTTAAATAAATGCATATGCCACTCTTCAAACCCTAAAGGTTTCCCCAGAGAGACTCAGCTTAAAAACAACAGTAAAATCTTAAAATAGCAAAAGAGCCAAATCACAGCAATGAATAATAATAATATAATAATTATTATTATTATTTATAACCCGCCTCTCCCTCCGGATCGAGGCGGGGAACAACAACAATATAAAACACAAGAATCTAATCTCCTCTGGCAGACCATTCTATAGTCTGGAAGCGATGGAAGAGAAGGTCCTCTGGGTAACACTCGTCAGCCTAGTTCTGGCTGACTTGAGTAAGTTCTTCCCAGAGGACCTAAGTGTGCGAGGCGGATTGTACGGGAGAAGGCAATCCCGCAGGTAACCTGGACCCAAACCATGTAGGGCTTTAAAGGTAATAATCAACACTTTATACTTCGCCTGGAAACTGATTGGCAGCCAATGAAGAGATTTTAAAACTGGTGTAATGTGGTCACACCTAGGTGTACCGGTGACCAACCTGGCTGCCACATTTTGAACAAGTTGAAGTTTCCAGACTAGGCACAGAGGTAGCCCTGTGTACAGCGCAATGCAGAAGTCTAGCCTCGAAGTTACCAGCGTGTGCACTACCGTCTTTAGGTCTTCCAACTCTAGGAAGGGGCGCAGCTGGCATATCAGCTGAAGCTGATAGTAGGCACTCCTGGCTGTCGCATCAATCTGAGCTGTCATTTGGAGCAACGGATCAAGGAGTACCCCCAAGCTGCGAATACAATCTTTCAGGGGGGGTGTAACCCCATCCAGAACTGGTTGACACACCTCCAAACCCAGGTTGTGGCCTTTGACAGCAAGCACCTCTGTCTTGTCTGGATTCAACTTCAGTTTGTTTTTCCTCATCCAGCCCATTACCACCTCCAAGCATTCATTCAGAGGAGACACACTATCCTTAGCTGACGATGTTGTCGAAGGCATAGAGAAATATATTTAGGTGTCATCAGCGTATTGATAGCACCCCGCCCCATGCCTCTGGATGATCTCTCCCAGCGGTTTCATGTAAATGTTAAACAGCATTGGGGAAAGGATGGCACCTTGTGGTGCACCACATAGCAACTCCTTTTTTGAAGAGCAGCTATCCCCAAGCATCACCATCTGGAACCTGCCCAAGAGATAGGGGTGGCCGGTACACTAATCAAAGTCAAGTCAAACCATCTATTAGAACAGCATCTAAAAGCCCTGAGCAATGTTCTTTCAAGTCTTTATCTGCCCCCCAAAAAACAACAGAGTCAGTGCCAGGTCAGCCTTCCCAAGGAGGGGATTCCAAAGGCATGGCATCAGTACCAAAAAAGTTCTGGGTCAAAGACACTCGCAGGTGTCATAAGCCATAGTACTGGCAGTGACTTAAACACTGACACAGAAAAAGGATGGGTGGGACTGGGAAAACCTGTGGGACAACCCACAGAGGCACGTGATCTAGGCCTTGACACAATTGACCTTGAGTTCAGCAACCACAGATCTTTTGAACCCAAGATCCCAAAGCCAGGACCCCAGTGCCTGCAGTCCCAGAGTTGGATCCCATTCCAGAGTCAGCATCCATGTCCCCCACTCTAAAAAGTTGAAATACATATCAAAAGTTTTAGTTATTGGCAGTAAGAACTTTAAGCTACAATATGCTAGTATTTTTGGTCTTGCCCCATTTGTCTTACAGTAGAGTTGGAAAGGGCCTGTAAGAACTCAGTGCCCTTATAGCCCCTTCCAGCTCTACTATTCTGCGATTCTATGCCTTTGGCCTCATCCATCACTGGCATGTGGCCCACAAAGGCTTCTCTGAAATATAATTCAGCCCTCAGGTTAAAAGAAGTTATGCACCCTTCCTCTGTGGGGTAGGGTAGGCAAAGGAGAGCAGAGGGCCACCCTGTGACCATTTTAGCTCACAGGGTTTTGAACCTGATTTTCCTACAAATGCAACACTCTAGCCCTGTATAACATTGGCTCTTAAAATTTTGCACATGGGGCCCAAATCAGCAGGGAGCATAATGGTTGTTGGCCAGCCTCATGGAATGACCTGTTGACAGGGAGATCCCAGTGTCCCCTGGATGTGGATCCAATACCCTAATTAACTGCATCCCTGCCCCCACACTGCTACAGGAAGCTCTGGCACCAGTTTGATAAACTCGCATGTCCTATAATTGAAGCTCATACAAACTCAGAGAACTGGAACTTGTGGAGTTGGTTTCATTGAAGAAGCTCCTCAGTAGGAAAAGGCTTGATATAACCATCACCATGATGGCCTCTGCAATCAGGAACCATCTATAGCTGCCATGCAGATCAAATTGGTTCACATTTCAGCTTACTGTAAGGGTCTGCAGCCATATCCACTCTAATAATAATAATAATAATAATAATAACAATTTATTTCTTACCCGCCTCTCCGTCTGGATCGAGGCGGGGAACAACAACATGATAAAATACATAAAACTGATTAAAACATGACACATATTATTAAAACTGCATAACAATCCTAAAACATCCTAAAAACATCCTTAAAACATTCTAAAATTCCACTGGATATGCCTGCCGGAAGAGAACAGTCTTTATGGCTTTCTTAAATTCTAAAAGACTGTTAAGTTGACGAGTCTCCTCCGGCAGGTCATTCCACAGTCTGGGAGCGGCAGAAGAGAAGGTCCTCTGGGTAACGGTTGTCAGCCTAGTCTTGGCCGACTGCAGTAAGTTCTTCCCAGAGGACCTGAGTGTGCGGGGCGGATTGTATGGGAGAAGGCGATCCCGCAGGTAACCTGAACCCAAACCATGTAGGGCTTTAAAAGTAATAACCAACACTTTATACTTTGCCCGGAAACTAAATGGCAGCCAGTGGAGCGATTTTAAAGCTGGCATAATATGGTCACCCCTAGATGTACCGGTGACCAACCTGACTGCCATATTTTGAACTAGTTGAAGTTTCCGGACTAGCCCTATGTACAGCGCATTGCAGAAGTCGAGCTTCGAAGTTACCAGCGCGTGCACCACCATCTTTAGGTCTTCCAACTCTAGGAAGGGGCGCAGCTGGCGTATCAGCCAAAGCTGATAGCAGGCATTCCTGGCCGTCGCATCTATCTGGGCGGTCATTTGGAGCGACGGATCCAGGAGCACCCCCAAGCTGCGAACACAGTCTTTCAGGGGGATGCAATATGCTGAAATGTTGGAGGCTGGTGAGTGGGCGTGAAATGCTCAGGTTTAAGGATCATTAAGAGGTCGAAATTGAGGGCAGGGCAGTCGAACACACCCAAAGATGGAGAGGGCAGAGCCAACATTCATGGCTCCAACTCTCTACCCTTTTTAAGCCCTCACATGTTTGGGTGAATGGGCTATACTCTCCTGGGAACGTTACTATGAATTCTTCTTGGATGGCAGGACTACAGGGCTGACGTGATGACTTCCTGTTCTCCAGAATTCAGCATTACACCACAGTGAATGCATATTTCTTTGCTTCCAATGCAAACCTCAATCAATATACACATAACTTCACATTAGCATGTCTATTCAGAAGTATGCTCCACTGAATTCAATGGGATTTACTCCCAGGTAAGTGGGTACAGGATTACAGCCTAAAATAATTTATCTTCATTTTAAAAAAGAAAACAAAAGCTTTACAACACAATCTAATACATGCTTACTCAGAAGTAAATCCCATTCAGTTCAATGGATCTTATTCTCAAGTAAATAGGTAGAGAATTGCAGCCCTAATTCTGTACTGAAAGAGGCTTTTGAAGGTTTTAAATTGTGATAGTAAACAATTCCCTGAAGACATTCCCAGTTACTGTTTTTAAAATGTATGTTTATTCTTGACAGGTACAAAAGGTTTATTATATCTTGATTTCTTGGCCATACTTTAAGAATGTATTTCATTGTGTGTTATTGTGGGAAGGGTCATAGTGCACTACAGCGAATGAGAAATATTAAAATCCAAATATTAAAACCTCCCAACCACTATGTAGGAAGGTAATTGCTGTGTGTGTTTTTCTGGAGTTGGAAGTGGGTTGCAGACATTCCAGGGTGAGCTATCTTTGTTTATTTGGTGTAGAGTTTCCCCATAAAGTCAGCCAAATGATACTGAAGCAATGTGTCCTTCTTTGCATTTTCTATCAGTCAAGCATTGCAAGGTAATGGGCTTCTAATCCTGATCCCGCCGCTGAAAATAGCCCTTCCAAATGTAGAGGTGTCCTTAGGGAATGTTTTTGAAATCCTCAAGTGACTCCCAGCACTATTTTAATTCGACTTGACCGTGTCGGCTGTTTCAGAGGACCTGTTGCATAATGAGATGGCTGGAGCTCACATCAGAATTTCAAGCACTATGGTTTCTGTGATGCTTTATCCTAGCCCCTTGCTGCTGCTGCCCCTGTCCCACTTTTACTATTAGGCCCCACAGCTCTACAGCCCAGCAACCTGGCCTCAGACAAGCATCTATGTTCCCACTGCCGCCAGTACCTTCCTCAGGTACACTTCAATGACCACACCAGTTGAATGAAATTAACAAGATTTATTAACATAAAGTATATTGCGTGCACAGTAAGCTTATTGGTTTCCTTAGTTCAACAACGTATTGGTTACAGGCACAATGCTTGTATGTTTCAATACTTTCTGTTCATAACATGTTTTAAATATAAACTTCCACATTCTACATTTCTCCTGCATACTCTACCCACTCTAAGCTACACTACACTCTTTCCCACATCTAGTTCCACCAAAATAATAAAACAAGTTGGCCCTTCCTAGCTTCTTATCTAGTCAACAACAACTCCCCCCCCCCGCAGCTCCTGTCAGCTAAACACATAAATACATAGACCTCTTTTCTAACTCCTCCCACTCTCATACAGCCAGCCAATCCAGGCACTCTCCTGCCCCCATCCAATCAGCTGAACATCACAGTTTCTATTAGTCTTTTCTCCAAAGTACAATTTGTATTCTAATATACTAATACTAAACAGTCTATCCGCCTCTTTCTCTCTCACACAACCACAAGCACTTGGGGCTATCCAGAGTCCTGAAACCAATCCCCAAAATAAGCTTAGCACTTTGGATGGCTCCTTTAGCGTTCTTCCTGAAACCTAGAGTGGATTCACAGCCCCACTGACATCGGAGCCATCAGCCTTCACTGTATAGACTGTCTAAAACAGAGAACCATGTCTTGGTTTGGGTTCTTATCATCCTATATATATACAAAACCAAATCAAAATTAATCTAACTGAAATTTGCATTACAGATGTATTCTTGGTCATCATTTTCATGCATATGAAACCCATCCCTGGGTATAGAAGTCCCATAATTGCCTAACTTTTCCACTGGAGAACTACATGGGTAGTTCAAGTGAAGAAAATTGTGTGTCACTCAGCAACAGGGGTGCTGAACATCTTTTAGCCCAAAGGACAAAATCAATTTCAGAGAAGCTCTCAGGAGCACCACTCTAGAGGCAGGTGGGGCGAAAATACCAGCATGGTCTAACTTAAAGGATTTACTGTCCCTAACTAAGCCTTGGGAGAGACATTTTTACCTTTTAGCATGGGAAAAAATAATTGTGCAAATACCAGGGGAGGAAATCTGCAGTCTGGTGAAAAGCAATGGGGCCTGGGGAAGAAGGCTGGGCCACCTGTGGACCCTGGATGGATAAATTTGGACCCCAGGTGGGCCAGATCTTTTTGTAATCTAGCTGTCAGTAAAAAAATCATTTTGTGAAGATGGTTTTACATGCACTCGTTAAACCATCTGAATGCATTATCTCATGCTTTTCTGGCCTCAAGTCCCTTCAAGGCTGGAGCAAAACTCTTGTGAATTAGACTGGATGATTTCAGATGGTCTCCCTTACCACCACAACTGAAAGCCTAGGAACACCACCAGCTGGTGATTGGCTAAGGAGGTTCACCTCACAATTGTCAAAAGACTTTGGTTATAAAAAAAAGGGGGGGGCTATGGCTTACCCTCTTCTTTGATTGCTGTTGTTTGTCTTCATCTTTGTCATGTTTTCAGCTTATGACTACAAATCTCATCTTGTGGTCCCTGTTCTGTGTGAAGACCTGTCTATATAGACAGTTTTAGGTAGCTTTTGTTATTTTCTGACTGAAGTATTGTTTCTGTCGGATGTCAGGTGCTTCATGAACAATTCACTAGGCTGGCCTAGTGAATTGTGAGTTGAAAGCTTGGCAATTGTTGTGAGAAAGTCTGTCTCTGTTCTGTGTTTATCTGTGGCTGCTGGCCAAGGCCTTGAGGTTCCTTGAGAATGAATGTTTGTTTAGAAAAGGTGGGGGCTATCTTGCAAGCTGTCTGTCACATAGAGTCGTCATCAAGAGGAGGTTGAACTGTGCCGCCCTGTTGGCACATGAGTTTGGATTACAGGCCTGAAGCCCTGTCTGTCAAAGTGGCTTGGAATTAGCCAGCCTCCATCCTATATAGTGGAACGAGCAAAGGGGAGGCCCTTTGCTAGGAATTCGTCTGTTCGTCTGTTCTACGGTTACCATCTGTTCTACGCTTGCCATGAAACTCCTCGTGTTTGGGATTCTATCTGGTTTGGAGATGTTGGATGCACTCTGTACATGTTCTGTTGCTATTTGGACTTGGAATTTCTAAGAACTACGCCATGAAAAGTGCTCTGAGGCTTTTCATAGATTTGGACTTGCAGATTACTGTTCTGGATTCGTGTTCTATAGCCTGCTTTCCCTGCATGGAGCCAAAGTACGGGCACAGGGAAAGTTTCCGAGGCTGATCGTTGCTGTTCAGGAATTGTGTGTGTGTGTGTAACCTGCAAGAGAGTCTTCCTCAGAGCCAAAGTTACAAGCAAGGGAGGTTTCCTAGGTTGAAGAGGTTCGTCCCCTGACATCTTACTTACGTGATCAGCTAAGTGTTCCTGGCAGGCTGAGTCTGGTTTGGTACAAGATGGATCTGTGTACTGTCAGACTTCATGCACTTCTGTGCTGGGGTTTCTCCTTTGAGTTTTGCTCATGTTCCTGATGAGTCAATGAGTGTGGCCGCTGCTGACTGTTTCGCATGGGACAAGAGGGAAACTCTAAATGTCTCCCCCTGAGTGATTGCTGTTTGCATTAAGCCATTGTACCTGAAAGCTATCTGGTCCGTCTTCAGCTTCAAGTGTGTGTATGCAGAAATGAAATCGTTATGCTTGAATTCCGTGTGATTTCACAATAAAAGAGGTCTCACCATTTTGGAGTGTGTCAGTTTGCCTAAAGTTCGTGAGCAGAAGCCTGGGGTGGGTTTGAGTCACGACAGTTTCCAAACTTATAAGTCTTTTATTCCCCTTTCTTCCCTTTTCCCAATAAACTTAACACCTACTTCCAAAGTTGTGTGTTGTTTCTTCCCAAGTTAGCCTTGGTACTAAATCCAGAACTTTCTGCTTGCTACTGTTTAAAGTTTCTGGCATACAGCTTTGAAAGAAGTGTGCTGGTTCTTATTTTGTAAGCCCTTGGAGTGTCCTGTAGGGTCTGAGAGCCCCTGGAAGTAAGGGGTGGTGGCAGCCTACATTGCTGGGTTGTCATTCAACCTGAGTAATCTTTTGTCCTGCCTACAGTGCCAGGAGCTGGGGCAACCCTTTTCTTCTCTGCACAGTTGACATTATGCACAGGTTAGCATGAGCCTGTAGAAGCCATTTTCCAAAATGGCCACCAACCCATCTCCTACTGCGTCTATCTCACAAACTGCAGCACCTACTTTCATAAAATATGCATGACGGTACTTGCTGCTTGCTTCTGTCTAGTTTTCTTGCTGCAGTTTTCTTGCTGAATGTTGTTCTTGGCCTTGGTTTTTAATTGAATTGTTTTTCATGTTTTGATCTATGGCTTTGTTTGTTTTGCAAACTTCCTTGAAACTCTTTAGGGTGAAAGGCAGTCTATCATACTAATTTCTTCCAGTACTGGGTGTGGCAGCTCTTGCGAATGCTGGGTAAGTCTGCAATCCCAGACAAAACTGTAATCATACACACACACACATCCCAAGTCCCATTGGATTCAGTGAGACTTACTTCTGGGTAGACACACATAGGATTGTGCCATTGGCCAAAGCTCCATCTCCTTTTTGTGGAATTGTTTCTCTCCTGCTACAGTCAGCTTCCTTGGACCATTGCCTGGGGTTCAGTACACCAGCAGAGCCCACCACTGACACCTACCTGCCTTGGGCCCACATAAAATACTAAAAAACAAATTCCAGTCTAGCATTTCAAGCATCTCTGGGCTGTTTAAATTTCTGAAGAAGACACATACCATTTAATTTCCCACAAAGCCCTAGAGTACTGCTACACTGAAGGCTTTATGGGAATGTAAAATGGCTGCTAAGCCCAGTTGCCTGATGCCGTTCAGGATGCTTCTGAAGCTGCTGTCAGACAAGCCTGCCTGAGCCCATCAATGAAAGAGATGCCCCACCAAAGGACTCTTTGTCCATGGTTATCTCAACCCTGGAGCCATCCCTGACTGGGAAATGTTCACCTTGCACTGGATCAAGCTGCTTTCCTTGCTGTACATGTTCTATGAGCTTCTTGATCCTTATACAGACTGATCAGAGCCAACGTTCTCCCAAACACCAGCCGCTCTAAATAGAAAAATTAGGACTGGTATCAAAGGTAGGCATGAATGGGCACCTGCCCCAACAGGCCTCACTGACAAGAGCTCCGTCTCATCACCAATCTGCTCAATCACCTTTCTCCTGCTCTTGCCCAGATAATCCTGGTGATGAGAAGGAGGAGCAGTAGTTGCCATTGCCTAATTGTTCACAAGCTTTCTGCCTTTCAAGCAAACGTGAGAAAGAGGATGAGGAGCAAGAGCAGCTGGTGACAGCGATGGTCAATCAATCAATCAAATATTTATTACGGTCATAAGACCAGCATAGACAGCGATGGTAGATTCACTGAGAGAGGGGGACCACTGAGGGTTGCCCGAGGGCCCGCAAAACACTGGAGTGAGCACTGAGAAAAATAAGTAGCTAACAAGTAGCTACAATGTTGAACCAGAACTGGGGAAGCATCAAAGTTCCTTGAGGCAGTTACCCTGTCACCGACAGGGCTGTGGCAGTAAAATGGGGCAGGAGGAAAAAATTATGTAAGAGGAGGAGGCTATCAATGGCTACTAGTCCTGATGGCTATATGCTACCTCCAGTATCAGATGTCGTGAGCCTATGTACACCAGTTGCTGGGGTACATGGGTGGGAGACTGCTTTTGCACTCATGTCCTGCTTGTGGGTTTCCCCATGACTCCCACAGTGGTTGACCACTGTTTGGACAGAATGCTGGTCTAAATGGACCCTTGGTGTGATCCAGCATAGCTCTTCTTATGTACAGTGCCTTGAGCTCCTTGGTGGAAAGATATGGTATAAATTAATACATAAAGCTGTTCTTCCTAATTGCAAGTTTGGAGCAGCTATGGAAAATGATGATGATGATGATGATGATGATGATGATGATGATGATGATCTGACATAGAAGCAAATCACACTTGCCCCCTCCATCCTCCTCAGGAAGAAAAGCAGACTTCCCATCATCTAAAATTACCAGTGGCTATATTCCCAGATCTTCATTACACAATAAGCAGACCATAAAACAGGAACTGATGGATACATTGAAATTCACCAAGGGTATCTCTAAGCATGACATAACATGAATGAATGAGCCAGATAGAATCAGGAAAGTAATAAAAATGACAGAAAGGTGAAAGTAAATGCATCATGGTCTCTCTGGGCATCAGGTAAATATAGATGACATTTAGAGGAATGGATTAGCAGGACTGGAGTTAGCAGTGTCACATACAGTCTCACATGGGCATGTGCTCCCCTCCCCATCAGGGGTATAAGAATAGTAATCAACAAACTCTGTTAGTTACAATCTTAATAATCAAGTCCTACTAGATTATATTTGGAGAACACTAAAGAGCAAAGCATTTACACTTCCTCCCCAATACCTCCCAGGCCCTTGATCCCAACAAGCTTTGAAATGTCTTCAATCCCACCTCCAGTGCTATAAACCATATTCTCAGGAAATAAACACAAAGGACTTGTGACAACTGGATCAGATCAGCTGGGACCTCTCCCTGATCCAGCTCATATTCATAGATGCGGCAACCATCACCAACCTGGCATGCCTTAAGAACTTAAGAAGAGCCATGCTGGATCAGACAATGGGTCCATCTAGTCCAGCACTCTGTTCACACAGAGGCCAACCAGCTGTCAACCAGGAACCCACAAGCAGGACACAGGTGCAACAGCACCCTACCACCCATGTTCCCCAGCAACTGGTTTACATAGGCTCTCCTACTGGAGGTAGCACATAGCTATCAGGACGAGTAGCCATTGATACCCTTCTCCTCCAGGAATTTATCCAGCCTGGTGGATAAATTCAATTGGTGGCCATCACTACATCTTGTGGTAGTGAATTCCATAGATTAACTATGCACTGTGTGATGAAGTACTTCCTTTTATCTGTCCTGAATGTCCTACCAATCAGCTTCATGGGATGACCCCAGGTCTCCCTATCCACATTCTCCCCACCATGCATGATTTTGTACACCTCTATCATGCCTTCCCTTACCTTCATTTTTTCCAAGCCAAACAATCCCAGCTGTTGTAACCGTCCCATAGGGGAGATGCTCCAGCTTCTTGATCGTTTTATTTGTCCCTTTCTGCACATCCCCAGACATCCACTTGCAGCTGTAAGATTCAAACATGGCCTATCTTATGCCTGTGATCCACAGTGCATAGGCCTGAATCAATTTCTGGATTTAGCACCTGAAATAAGGAGCATGAGATATGTAAACCATATTCGAATATTATAGCCCCACATAGATGCCTGGGGACTTTGGGTACAAAGCATTGGTTGTGTCCTGTCCCTTCTATGAAAGTCAGCTCCCAACCTTGCCTGGAACAGTTCTGTTGAAGTACCAGGAAGATCAGATTTTCAAAGAGCTGTCCAGCAGAGAGCACAGTAGAAAGCAAGGACTAAGCTGCAACTGAGAGCTTTATATGAAATGCTGATGCCCCACCCCTTCCTAGCTTGTCAGCAGAGTCCCAATCCTGAGCATACTTCCTCCTCATAAGTAGGGCTCAATGATATCTGATGTGTGGCAGATGGGCACTGCTTCTCCAGCTATGAGCTTCTGTCCATACCCACGGCTGCCTTTTTTCATGGTGAAAAAAGTGAACCTGGTGGGCCTGATTCAGGGGAATGGGACCATTCCAGATCCTTGGGTGCTTTCAATGCCACAGCCTCACTGAGTGGGCCATTTCTCCCACTGATGGTCCCGGAAGACATTCTTCGACTTGCCCAGACTCTGTCAACCACTAAGACCAGCAACAGGTTCCTCCTCTTCCACGGTCTCCTCATGTTCCAGGGATGTCCTGGCAGGAAGCTGGTGGGACACCACAAGTTGTCTGTTCTACTCTTTCCTCTTACCCCCCCCCCACACACATTTAGTGCATCACCAAATCATATTATTTCCCCCTTTACCACAGTGGTGCAGAATCTCAGGTCAAATCCAGTCCAATGGGCATCCCCAGAAGACTCCACCCTCTTCTCCTGACCTCACCCCTTTTTCCCAACTGCCAATAGTTTGGTGGTTTCCAGGGTTTTCTGCAGTCCCCCCCCCCATTCTACAGGTTGAAATGCCTCTCCTAGTTACTGCTTTACTTACTGGGTGTAAGAGCTTTAAACTATAATATGCTGGTATTTGGTTTTTGGCCCTGCCTCCTTTTGACTTTGACCCTGGCCAACCATTACAATGCAGCCCCAAAGAGCTTCTCTGAAATGCAGTTTGACTCTAGGGCTGGAAGTTGTTGTGCTCCCCTGATTTACAACTTTCTATCCTTTCAGCAAAAATGTCCATGCCCTGAATATTTCCCACTCTGACTATTGCAATCCTTTTCTTCTATAGTCTCACCTTTGTCCACCTACATCCATGCATCCCTCTGCTGCAAAAATTATTCACCTCTCTCATCATTCTGACCAGGTGACCCCTCTCCTTAAATCCCTTCACAGGCTTCCTGTCCAGATCTGGCACAAGTTCCTTGTCATTGCCTTCAAAGTCCTCCCTAGCCTTGCCCTTCCATATGCCTTTATGCTTATCCCAACACATCACTTCCTGTGATCTTTGCTTGTCCAGCTCCAGCACCGTCAGCTGTCCCTAGGTCTCCAGCTCTCTGAAACAACTCCCATTTTCCTTGCTGGCCCTTATGCATCTCAGAATGCCTGTGTGTTATTACCTCCCTTATTTCTTTTAATTCCCTCCTCAGAACTCATCAATTCTAGGAAGTCCTGAATCATCCTCCTAGTCCCTATATCTTATTCTAACTAAGCCAAGCATGTGCAATTGAAATTATCCTGTGATCTTCCCCTGCCTACCCATATCTCAGTTCTCACCTTCCTCTGTTGTTTCTATGTAAGCCCATCAGGATAGGGACCTGTCACACCTGTTCTTTGTAAAGCATCAGGTACATAGATAGGAGGAGGAGGAGGAGGAGAAGGAGAAGGAGAAGGAGAAGGAGCAGCCAGATTGGGAAGAGGTGTCATCTGATCCACCCCATTAATTGAAATGAAACTTCACCTGCAGTTATTTTGCTTTCACTTTTCATCCATTTTACATGACAATCCAATAGAAAAATCCAAAGGAAAAAAGATTGCAGGGAGGTGCAGACAAATTATTATATTTTGTACAATGAAAGGAAGACATTTTAATTACTTAAACTGTCATTACCGTAGGTTGATTTAATCCTGCCACCATTGTGTTACATCAAGTCTACATTTTTCTCTCCCACTCACTCTTTTCTCTCTCTTTGAGAGGGTGACATTCCCCTGTGTCTTCTATCTCCGTTGTGCTAATTAATATTACAAGACAACTAGATTAATCATGAAGTATTACTAGTGACAAAAAACCACCCTCTGTACTTCTGCCAGCAGTTCGTTTAAGTAATTAATCTCATTGAATTCTGGTGTGGGGATCAAAGTGTTTCACATGGTAGTCATCATTTCAAGTTGGCCAATGGAAAGCAATAAAACAAAACAAAGAAACAGCAAGGGGATCCTCCTAGGAAAAGAATAAAGAACTTTACGTTTTAAAGTTTAAAATTAAAAGCATCACTCATTGGGTCTATCTGGGCAACAATAGTGGGTAAACCTCGAGCAATTGTAACGCTGACATCACATTGATCATCGCTTTAGTATTCTTTGGAGTTACTTCCCTAAATTGTGTTAGCCAATCTTTATGGAAAACTCCATTCTTGCCAATGTTCAGTGTCTTTTATTATTGATTTTTCAACCATAACCCCCCTTTGACATATTAAAAAGTAAAGGCCCATTATATCCAGCCTTTGCAAACACCAAACTACCAGTGCGTTAATATCTGGAATTTGAGAATATTCTAGAAATAGGCTAATCGTTACGTCTGAGCTTTAATGGATAATCTGAGTTTTCCTCCCTTAATCCTCTGTTATGAGTACTGAGGCTGAATTTCCATCAGATTTCTGCCATGTCACATGGATGGCCAGTTTTGAAACAGACGGCTAGACTAAATAGACCTTTGGCCTCAGTAGTCCTCAATGGCTACTCTTACATTCTTTGCCAGCGATGCTTCACATTTTCTTCTCTGATATTTGATAGCAGTTGACAGGCTATGTTATGTGATTTTTCATACCTCTTTGTTTGGCACCTGACAGTGCTTGATATTTGACAGCTGCTGGCATTCTGAGCTTGACACTTGATATTTAACATCCAATCTGATGATGATCTTTGACAGTTAACTGGCATTTAATATCTGTCAGCCTACACTTGAGAGCACCGGATGCTCTATACAGAATATACCACAACTAACACACAATTGTAGCATTGATTTTTGCAAGTTGATTCATTCTTTGATGGATGACATTAACAATGAGTAATTTACAAAGGAAGCTGCAATAGAATGTTGCAGTGTATCCTGCCTCCTAATAGTAGTGCTTCTGTTCTGGTCCTGAGAAGGGACTTGAGGTGGAGAGTGGGTGGAGCCCACAAAGGAAGCCCAAGCCACCATGGGGCAATTGGGAATACTCTAAAGGCCAGATTAGTCTCACAGGCCACAGATTTCCCATCCCTGATGTAGAGCAACAAGATGTAGGACACTCCAACTGCCCCCATCCCTGGCATCATGTGCTCTGTGTAGCTCCTCTCCCCTGGGCTACATGCATACAGTGCAAATATCTACAAAAGGTCTTCTCATGAACACCTAAAACCCTGCACAACTGGGATTCGACTGGGACGTGCAAGCTTTTTGTGCATACAAAGGCCCCTATCCTATAGATCTTGTAACATACAGTATCAGGGGGCAGGGCTGTCAGCACAGCCCTGCTCCTTACTCTTATCTGGAGCAATAACTTCTGAATAGGGGTAGAGTTAACTATACTTTTCAGTGGGATGTAAATCATCCAACAGTACTATGAAAGGCAATACAATATCATCACCTTTATGCACAGACATTAAATGTCTGGAGAGATTTTTGCACAGCTTCAGTATTTGTTTTCATAAATGTATCATTGTTTGGGAGGAAAGACATGTGCTGATGCTTTCCTGTGGGCTTAGGCTGATATCTTCTGTAACGTAAATTGCCAGCAAATTTGTGGTGGGTAGGAACTGCACATATACAAAGACATAGAAAATAAATATTTACCTACCTGGAGAGAAGCAGATGGAGTCAATAACTGGCTTGAAAATGAATAAGCAAGTCAGGGGAAGAAGAAATAGTTGCAGAGACTGTAGTCCTGAGCAAGTTGTTACACACTGAATCATGCATTCCTCCAAAAAATACAATGGTTAATTATTGTTAAGAATAAATGAGAAGTTGCATGCTGTGGATACTAAATCACAACAGCACAGTAAACAAGTTATAAAAACCTAGACTATCACTTCTGTCAATGCCAGCATTTGCTATCTTTTTCACAGATTAATTTCGCAAGTGGAGAAACTTGACACATCAGTAATTTTGCTGCCCATGCTTCAAATCAAATGCAGCACATTTTACACTGTGCTCATCGCTCACTATATAACCCCTATACAAACGTACAGTGTTATATAATAAAGGTAATCTTATGAGCCACAAAAGCTTATATTGTAAATAACAGTACCAGCTGAAAGAAAATGAAAGATATTTAAAAAGCTATTGAAAGTGTGGTTGCTTCGCAATGCAAAGTTGTTCTAGATAGGTAAGTCTATGGCTGCAAATATACTGTTGATCCATCAGAAACTTTCTATAGAAAGCAAAATTAGTTCTAGTTGCTTGGATTATTCGTGTAGAGAGGATCCCTGAGCAGTTTGGCCTTTCCCTCTACAGTTCCCTCCTTTGTCCCTATATGGGCCATGGGCAGTTGTACATAGCCTGCATCCATGCTTACAAGGCCTCAAGTCACCAGTTCAAAACCCGCTGAAGACTTAAGTCATGACAAGCGTCCGTGAAGAGTTTGTTTCCAGAATGCAGGCACTACCGCAGTAATAAGGGTGACAATGGTACAAAGAAAAAGATCAAGACTGCAGTACTGATTGGCAGGAATCAATGGGAAATGTGATCCTGATCTCATCAGAATGTGGGTTGGATCCCAAATGTATTCTAAGCTGTACATACAGGTTTCTGTTCACACAACATATGGTACATGGATCTCTTTCTAATTTGGCTAAAAGCTCACTGTTATAAAATGCAAGAAAGTCTGTCAAAAGTAGGACTCCAGGGGGGTGTCATTACAGCCTATTTACCCCATCGTGGCTGTGCAGTGGTGCTGCATTGTTCATATGATGCAGCCGCCAACTCACAGCCATATCGGGCTTTTAGCCCCGAAACTGTGCTTTTTTGCAGTGTCATTTTAACATGATTTTTTTTAGTTGCCCTGAGGTCAGTACATTGGGCCTGCTCAGACAACACGCTAAGCCATGGTTTGTCCAATACCACTTTTGCAGCAAATGGTTAGTGAACATGTTTAAACTGTGGTTATGTAGCCACCATGGTTAGGAATGGTTCACATGATATGTCAAATCATGGTTCACATGACACGCTAAGCCCAATGAGTCAGTGGTGGCCTCAGTTTGGATTAAGCCAGTGGACATTGCTGGGGGCGGATCCAAACCCAGGGTAAGTGCAGGAACACAGGGCTCAGGGAGGGCTGGCAAGCTGAATGGCTACCAGCACTGTGATTTTTCTGGCTAGATAGCCCACGCTCCCTCCTGCCATCTAAATTTATCATTCCTGTCCTGCAGCAATGATGCTGCAGGTTTTTGAGGTAATCAGCTACAAAGACACTCCACAGATTTAATCTGGATCATTTTCCTGCATGATCCTACTGAAAATGACATATCTGATGTCTTCTTTCTGCAAGCACTGAACAAGCCTTCTTTCTCTAACTTCAATTCTATCTTTGTTACTCTGACACAACATTCCAGTCCAGTTATCACTAAGCTGCCATGCCTACCCTTCTTTTAATCCACACAAATGCAGATTTGTTCTTGGACCATGCCATCCTCTTGCATTCTGTGTCTTATATGAATCCATGTTATAGTCCAGCTATGATGATCACCGTTGCAAACATGTCTGGAAACCCTCCTCCCACATTTCATCTGAAGACACTGACCATGATGCAGGCATCATTATTTCAACATCAAGTCAACCTTACTTTCCCCCACTCCCTTGTATTCCATACACCACCACATTTTTGTAAAATCTTGCCTGAGGAAGAGATCTGCAGATCTTGAAAGTTTGCACATTTTTAGCTCCATCACACCAGCGATTTAGTGCACTCTTGCCATGCCTGGTATGCAGATTTGAAGCACGGTACTCACATAATGCTAACACCCCACCTCTTCCCCAGTCTTTTCTAGAATGATAAAAGTCTGGATTATTTTCCCTAAGCATATTTAGTATGCCCTAAGTCTCCATGTAGTTTTAAAGAACTGGGGGCTTGAATTAATTGCATCAGGTCCTGGCAGGGAAAAGTGATCTCTCCCAGCAGCCGGCTCCAAGCCTCAATATAAAACCCAAACCTTGCATCCCAAACTCCAAAATATATATTTTTTAAATCATACAATGCCTGAATCTCTGCAGAGACAGGATTGTACTCCCTCAATGCCCCCAAAGAGCCTGACTAAAGGGTCATTCCATTTTCGCCCAGCAGAAAGGCGGTCTGGTTGAAGTGCTCATCTGCCAGGACCTGACTGGAGGGAGAAAGAGAAGGGGAAGGGTGGAGTGTAGCGGAGCGGAGAGGAAGAGCAAATGAGCAAACAAGCGAAGGAGCTGCTATTCAGATGAAAGGGATCATAAACTTGACGTGTTTCTGCATTAGAGGTTAAAAAAACCACGGAGGCAAACGGGGGGAATTAGGTATAATGGAGGTCTTCGTGTAATTTGCGGTATTACGCTAATGTATTGCTATATATTCTTTTACTGTTTTTCCTGACTGATGATCTTTTGATATATGTAGAGGGGGGCTCTTGCCCATTAGGTAGAATGTTGTGCTTTTTGAAAACCAGCTCTTGCTTTTTTGGAGAGAGAACCTCCCCCCCCCCCACACACACACACAAAGAAATAGAACTTTCTCCCAAATATTCCATAAAAAAACCCTTCCAAATAGCTGACATTTTGCAATGAGCTCCTATTGGAACAAAATGGCACAAATTCCCTGAAGCTGTTGGCTTTCATATGAATGAGGGATTGATCAAACCAAGTCTTTTCAGCAAGATGAATAATAAGACAAGCTCTGCAGTACAATTAATCCTTCACACACACACACACACACACAGTCTTTGAGCCACTATGATTGATCAACTTTCATAATTGTGGTGCACAAATGTGAGACTGTAATCTCAGGGAAAGATATATGAACCAGATTTACAGCTGATCATAGAGGAGTCCGTCATCTGTTAGCAAACTTTATGATGGAAATGAATTGCAGATATTTGTTCTTCATCGACAAACAAGGCTGAGCAGAGTCATGGGCTAGGCTATCCTAAAGGCACCCTTGGCATTGGAATGGAAGCCGATGCATAAAGCAGGAGTAGTACATCATTTTGTTCTTCTGTTTCCAGACATGTTTGGACATTTTATTCATGTTGGAAGAATCTGTTGGTTCTTTTCATCAACTCCAGAAGACAGAGAGGTCAAGTATGTATTGGGGCCACAAGACTAGCAAAGTGCATGGCAGGGATACAATCAACCAAAACTACTGGTCACACATAACTGAATGCCAAGGATGCAGTCAGGCACAAAATGCCCACAGAAACTACGTTCTAATAGCCGTTCCAGACAATACTCCATATTCAAGGGAAATGGTACAGCCAGTCGCTGTTTCAGGCCATTTTTCTTGAATATAGACTGTTGCCCGGAACAGATATCAGAATGTGGTTTCTGTGAACATTTGTGATTTTTTGCATCAGTCCCATGTAGTTGTGTGTGACTGATGAGCTTGGTTGAAGTGGCCATTCCGGGACATTCGGTTATATTATATTATAATATAATATCACAATGTTTTAGTCCTAAAATACTGTTCTCAAGTGTCTCTAACACATGTCACTGTTTTGACGTGGTTTTTTTAAACAAAGGGGTCATTCCGGCCTGTTTTGTTCTGTTCCGGCTTTTATGCCATCCCACCGAATTATGTTATTGGCATAAAGCTAGCTCAGGATATGCTGACAGGAACTCTTGTTCTTACATTCTAAAAGTGAATCACACCCTTGCCCCCTGTCGCTGTTTTGCCCCTGAGTTCAGCTGGAGACCAAGGGGCTGTCTAAACACTCGGAAAGCCCCCGGGGGGGTGAATAGTGACCACGGCATTAATTATATGACACTGCTGCAAACGTGCACCCACCCTGGAGATTTCTGCCGAAGCTGCTGAGAAAATAAAAGGTCAGGGACGTAGCCCGACCTTTTCTCTCACTCTGGAATCGCAACGGAAGCATGGCTGGGTGGTGCCTGGTGGAAGGCGACCTGCAATTGGTCACCTTCCACTGGGAAGAGGGCATGGGTGGCTCCAGTCCCTGGATAGCCTCCCAGAAACCCCGAGCTACCTCTTCGATATCGGGATTACCTGATGCCACCCCAGGGAAGGGAAAGAGTGGGGTTTGAGGGGAGGCAGCACCAACTCAGCACTGTGAAAACACACTCACCCCCAAGTGAAAAGCAAAATAGATTTCCCACTGCTGGTTTATTCCCTGTTCCTTCCCCATTCCTTTTTCCTTTTGTCTTTTTAAATTGTAAGCTTGTGGGCAGGGATGGTCTGCCTGCTTGATTGTATGTAAGGCACTCTGGGAGCCTTTTTTGCTGAAGAGAGTTCAAATACATTAATAAATAATATGGCACCTTCAAAGCTATACCTTCAGCATTGGAGCTGCTTTGAAAGGGCCCTCACTTTTCCCCTTTCCTCTGAACTTTTCAAAAGCATTGGGCAGGGTGGGGGGATTGTTAGACAGGTGATGGATTTGGCATTATGGCATCAATCACACCCATTATGTCCAGGCATATTCACTCATCCAGAAATTTTATGAATGATACCTGTCAAAGCCTGGACCAAGTCAGCTGAGATGGAGTATGCCTAGAGAGAGGGATGGTATCTTGTCCCCTATTACCAGATGATTTCTTCATCTATTCTTCCTCCAAGATTACTTTGGGGGGAAAGAGGGTTTGATTAAGCAACACTGAGCCTATCTACACTACTGCTTTAAAACAGTATCCATTTCAGTTGGGTTTCAGGCCGGGTTTTGGCACGGAAACAGCCTTGGTCGCCCTGTATGATGACCTATGTCAGGAGAGGAACAAGGGGAGTGTGACTCTGTTGATTCTCCTTGATCTCTCAGTGGCTTTTGATACCATCGACCATGGTATCCTTCTGGCACTACTGGCTGAGTTGGGAGTGGGAGGCACTGCATATCAGTGGTTCTGCTCCTACTTGACAGGTCGGCTCCAAAAGGTGGTGCTTGGGGGACATTGCTCAGCCCCATGGATTCTCCAGTATGGGGTTCTGCAGGAGTCCCCATGCTGTTCAATATCTACATGAAACTGTAGGGTGCGGTCATCCAGAGTTTGGGAGTGCATTGTCATCAGTAGGCTGATGAAACGCAACTCTACTTCTCCTTTTCATCTTCATCAGGTGAGGCTGTGGATGTGTTGAACCGGTGCTTGGCTGCAACAATGGACTGGATGAGAGCTCAATCCAGACAAGACTGAGATGCTGCTAGTGGGGGGTTCCTCTGACCGTATGGAGGGTGTTCAACCTGTTCTGAAAGGGGTTGCCCTCCCCCTGAAGGAGCAAGTTCATAGCTTGGGGGTTCTCCTAGAACCATCTCTGTCACTTGAGGCTCAGGTGGCCTCGGTGGCACAGAGTGCCTTCTACCAACTTCGGCTGGTGGCCCAGCTACAGCCCTATCTGGCTTCAGTTGTCCATGCTCTGGTAACCTCCAAGTTAGATTACTGCAATGCGCTCTACGTGGGGCTGCCTTTGAAGATGGTTCGGAAGCTGCAGCTTGTGCAGAATGCAGCAACCAGATTGGTAACAGGGACCAGAAGGTTTGAACATATAAGACTGATTCTGGCCCACTTCCATTGGCTGCCTGTATGTTTCCAAGCCCGATTCAAGGTGCTGGTTTTAACCTATAAAGCCTTACACGGCTTGGGACCGCAATACCTGATGGAACGCCTTTCCCGACATGAACCTACCCAAACACTACGTTCAACATCAAAGGTCCTCCTCCGGGTGCCTACTCCAAGGGAAGCTCAGAGCATGGCAACAAGGGAGAGGGCCTTCTCTGTGGTGGCCCCCCAATTATGGAATGATCTCCCCGATGAGGCCAGCCTGGCACCAACACAGTTATCTTTTCAGCGCCAAGTCAAAACTTTTATTTTCTCCCAGGCATTTTAACAGCTCAAATTGAGGTTTTGATTGACACTGTGGCCAGGCTTAACAGTTTAAAATGTTTTAAATGTCAGTTGTTTTATGTTTATAGTTTTAAATTTTGTATATTGTCTTTTTAGTGTTCAATCTTTTAATTTTTGTATACCGCCCAGAACTTTGGCTATGGGACAGTATATAAATGTAAATAATAATAATAATAATAATAATAATAATAATAATACAGTTTAAAATGGTTTATAACAGTAACGACAACTGTTGGGGCCCAAGACACACTCCATATACAGTTTTCAAAACATTTTCATGATGCATTCATTCAAGGTAATGAATGCATCATGATCATTCAGTGATACAACAAGAAGGGGAATGCACAATTCAGAATATAGGTAAAACTAACATAATTCATTACAATGTGTGAAACATATCTAGTATCTTACACAATTATAAAACTATAACACATTATGTAGATGACTAATAGTGGGGGGCACAAATAATCCAGTAAATAAATGAAAACTGAAGGGACTCAAGTATTGCAATCAAACCACATTAACAAAAATAGCTCTACAATTATGTATATATGCAGAAAAACAAACACAAAACTCTACTTGTTTATGATGACTACAGATGTTAAAGCTCCATCCTTCTTTGTTGTTCTGAATCATACTGGCAGTCAAGCATAGGAGATTCAGCCCATTCTTTTTTAACAGACAGAACTGCAACTAAAGAACTGCAGTCCTATTGGGATGGCCATGAGCCTCCATACTTGGAAGCTTACAGCCATCCAGTGTAGAATAGGAGGAGCAGTGGAGGCGATCTTCTCCCGCTAGGCGTTTTGGCTAGACGGGCTTTTTTGTCCATCTAGCTGGAGCAGGAGGGAAGGAGACCACGTAGGCCTGGGGATACAGCCTCGCCTCATCTCCTTTCCCTCCTCTCTGAGGGGGGAGAGGGCAGGGAGCTTAGATTCCAGGTTCCAAGGTCAGCACGCTGTCTCTGACTTTGGATTCGGGAATCCAAACTATCCTGGTCAGAGCAATTCCAAGCTCCGAGGTCAGAGCGCTGTCTTCAGGCCAAAGGATTGCTCCCTTAATGTGCAATCCTATGCATGTTTAGACAGGAAAAAAGTCCTACAACTCCCAGAAATGGTCTGATCTTGGATTACCCCTCCCAAGGTGTTATCCACGTCTATGGCCTTGGGAGGGGGAATCCCTGGGATGATTGCTCTGTTAGTAATTGCTAAAAGTTTAGAGCAACTCATCATTTTCTTCAGTGTTAAACTACAGTACAAAAATGAGTCACCTCTTTTCATTTCATGAGATTCTCACTGTACACGCCACAGAGACAATCACATGCTATGCCACAATTGCCAACATCAGCAGGTAAGATATCCCACGGCCTCTATTGTGATATTCTGAATTGTACCATTTGTGTTCTATTTACACACCTAACAAGATTTAAAAGAAACTAGGGACATTGAAAATCAAGTTCCTGTCCTGAGGTTAATGAGTTGGCATGTCTATGTATACAAAATGGGGAGGTGGGAGAAACAACACTATTAAGATATTTCCTGTTTACAAATGAAAGCCAGAAGATGGTTCTCTGTGGTTGTTCTACAACAGTAATTATGTGCCAAGCTAAATTAATGGATATGTTTCAAGCAAGGAAAATAGAGACAGGATGCATGGAACTAACTGAGAAATGACAATATTGATGACATCCCATGAAAACACCCAGCAGAGTTGCCAAAATTAAAATTCACAGGGAAGATGTGGCATTTAATTACTTGGGCACTTTATGTCACTGTGTTTGTCAATAGAACTATTCTGGAATAAGGAATTGGAACCACAAAGCCTTTTCTCTCTCTTGACGATTATTCCCAGACATGGTGGGATTACTATAAAAATGGCCAAGTGCAAACATATCACTCCTGATCTCTATGTTGTGGGAAACAAAAACATAAAATAAGCCATGCCAGAGCAGACCAAATGCCTATCTAGTCCAGTATTCTGTTCACACAGTGGCCAACCGGATGCTCATGGTAAGCCCAAAACAGAATATCACTACCAACTTGTGTTCACCAGAAACTGGCACACAAAGGCATAGACCCCCTCTAGATTAGGCTGACCAGGTGGCTCGGGATTTCCCGGTCCTAACCGGGAATCCAGGGGCAAACCGGCCCAACCGGGGGGCGGGGGGGCAAACCGGGGTGGTGGGGGGTCACGCGGCGGTGGCAGCAAGCAAGGAGCGGCGGTAGACCCGGCAGCGGAGGAGCCCGGGAAGCGGCCGCCCCAGCAGGTAAGCACGAAGGGGGGCACTTACCTGCTGGGGCGGCCGCTTCCCGGGCTCCTCCGCCGCCTTCGCCGCCGCTGCCGGGCTCGTAAGGCCAGAGACCGCGCGGAAGAGGCAGGAGAGGGCCGGATCCGGAAGTGACGTAACCGGCCCTCTCCCGCCTCTTCCGCATGGACCCCCCGCGGCTACGCGGGCGGCGAAGGAGGACCCCGCGCGGCTGCGCGGGCGGCGAAGGAGGACCCCGCGCGGCCGCGCGTGCGACGGAGGACCCGGCACGGCCGCGCAGGCAGCGACAGAGGAATCAGATCACTAATTAGGGTGACCAGATAAAATCCAGGTCAGGACTCATGTAACTTTAAGAGTTGTAGAGAAAAGGGAATTTCAGCCAGTGTCATTTGTATGCAATTAGTTCCTGGTGAAATTCCCTCTTCATCACAACAGTTAAAGTTGCAGGCACTATACTAGAGTGACCATATACAAAAGAAGGCAGGGCCCCTGCAACTTTAACTGTTGTGATGAAGAGGGAATTTCACCAGGAACTAATTGCATACAAATGACACTGGCTGAAATTCCCTTTTCTCTACAACTCTTAAAGTTACATGAGCCCTGACCTGGATTTTATCTGGTCACCCTATCACTAATCAGAGATAAGAGCAGGTTTGCTCTCGCAGTGTCCTGTTTCAAGTGAAGCCAAGGCAGGGGGGTGAGCCATTAGTGAAGGTTTGGTTCCAAGGTGAGGTCAAAAGGCAGCCCATGTCTGAGCAGATAGGATCCAAGAAGGGAAAGGGTAGCCAAGCAGGATCACTTCTAAAGGCAAAGCCTGAAGACAGACCAAGATCCGAGAAAGCAGGGTCAAAGCAAAGAGCAATGTAACCAGATCCAAAGTCAAGTCTGAAGGGCCCAAAGGTCCATGCACAGAGGAGTCCTTTTAAGAGGACTAGGAAACCAAGGAACACCCGGGCTGCTGAACAGACATAGTTCCAACAAGTCAGAGACTGAGGTTTTTAAGCCTGAGCTTTTTGAGCCCCACCCAAGGCTCAGCTGCAGGTCATCAGAGGTACTCTGAAAGAGCTCTTACTCATGAACATAGACTTGCTCATGGGTTGTCCTTTACTAATAAGTGGACACTTGCTCACCTGGCCACCTTCTTGGCCTGTAACTGTAGACCCTGGCTTTCCTGGGGGCTAGGCAGTACTTCAGCATCCATTGATAAATCCTAAGCTGTGTCCTGCACTCCCAGGAGCCCAGAATCTTCTCAATCAACTTTAGGGTCTTTTGAAGTGGCCTGGATTCAGCGCACAAGCCAGAATTTCCCTAACACTGCTTTACTTAAATCAGTATGATTGAAAGTTTCAGTTATTTAAATGAATGTGTTTCCTAACTATTATTTATGTGATACACAACAATTTCTATGCCTCCCTTAAAGAACTCTGATGAGTGGGTTAGGGTGGGCTGGAGTCTGATGAGTGGGTTAGGGTGACACATAGATCTTGTGCTAACTCATTGATGTTTATTTCACTTTATGTTTCACTTTTTTCTGTTTATCAATCTCCCTGGGTTTCAAAACCAATTTGTCATATAGCACTGGGGGAGGAGGGAGCTGCTGTTTGAGAAAAACAAGTCTAGGGTCTCTTTTGTCTCCTTGAACTGATTTCAATGTACTTTGGATCCTGGCTATGGGCTTTTGAAAACTATCTAAAAATGCATATGAATGCATGAATGCATATTGCATGTGCTCAAAGATCTTCATGTCCATTATCTCAGTAATTATTACAATAGCCCTGAGGTCCAGTACGCACCCCGGTGCAGTGCCTGTGGGCGTCAATACAGCAAAAGAAACCTTCAGAAATGCCTGCCATGGAACCCAACCCCCTCCCAATTGTTTTAAACTTTAGCTTTTAAAAATGAAACAAATGTCTTCCCAGCAGCTTGGATTACATCAGAGTGAAGCAACAGCCTCCAGCCACCATCATTTTGATTTCCCATATATGTCTCCATTGCCCATGTGGAGCCAAAGGCATTCTTAGAAAAGAGAGAAATGCTCCTGGCTGGACAAAAAAATAAGAAGAAATGGGAGAAAGCCACCACCCTCCCATCCCCGCTGCTGTTTTCTATGTGTGCCTCTGTGTTTTATGTTTGTGTGTGTTACGACTAGGTATTGTGTGTGCATGTTCTCTGTGTGGGGTAAAGGCTGGGTGTTTTTTGTGTGCATTTTCTATGTGTTTGTCTTTCTGTGTGAGGCAAATGGGTTGGTATTGTGTCTGTGGGACTGTTCCCACACGCACAGGGGGAGGAATGAACCACACAGCTGGGAACAGGTCACGAACCACTGCAAGGGGGGCCTCACATGACAGCAGAAACACATGGTGCCTCATGATTCTGATATCCAGCCCCCTGCATGGTTATGTTTTGATCCTTTGTGCATGTTACCCATGCATCCCGGCATTCACCATGGCAGGAACAGGTTCACAGTGGCTGCTCTTTCCCAGTGCCTGGCAACCCCGACCATGGAGAAAATCCACACCAGAAAGATCATTCCTAAAAGTGGCAGATATTCTTGCTGGCCATCTCTATGGCCAGGCATTTTTTCACCTGTGCAAACTATGGGGGCCCTGAGAGACAACACATGAACCACCCCCATGGCCCGTTACCCCCACTGCAGAAAATGGGTATAAGGGGTGAGTACTTGACCCATCGTGGGGGTGGGGAACCACACACACAACACACTAAGTCATTGTGGATCAAATTTTTGAGTAATCCACAGTGGCATAGCGTGATGTCTGAACAGGCGTGATGTGTTTCTGGGTGAGGGGGTGTCTGTGTGTGTGTCTGTTTTCAGTATGGGGAAAGTGGCTGGCAGACCGCATATGTGTGGTGAACAGACATAGTTCTGATAGCAGCCATCTTATGATGTTGTCCCATCACACCTTCTTAACATGTGAAATGTGTCCACCACTCCAAAATGTTTGGAAACCCTTGCAATAGCTCAATAATATGATAGACCACTATTTTTGTAGGGAGCAGCAAGGAGCTATACTATGACTAGAGAAATAACTGTATAATTACATAAAGCCATTATGTGGTCTCCAAAGGATAGCTTTCTATACAAGGGTCAATAACTGAGTCACTTTTAATTAAAATACATTCTCTGTCTCTTTGTGTGGAAATTGAGGATAACAATAACAATATGTGAGTAGCATCTAGATCCTTCTTCCTGAATTATCCTTATAAACTACATATAGAGGACAAACAATATGCTGCTAACCCACACACAGTGGTTGAGTACAGGTTGTTGTTGAACCATGGGTTTCATGTTGAACCGTAGGTTGCATGTTGTCTGAACATCCACAGGGTCACTTGTGTTGACCATGCAGTGTGGCTTATTTTCTTGAACATGCCATCTTGAGAACCCATGGTTTGGTTTGGTGTTGTTCAGGATGACTAGCAAGCCATACTGCAAGGTTAACGAGCCATCCTACAGATGTTCAGACAACACACTAACCCATTGTTCAGCAACAACCCATACTCAACTACTGAGTGTGGGTTAGCTGGTTGTCTGAATGGCCTTATAGTCTGGAACATCACTCCCATTTACACTGGGTATCAGTAGGATTGTAGTCAAAAGGGGCCACTGAGAAACAAGAGGGAGGCATCAGCAAGATTGGGAGGTATCAGCAGGCTTAGGGGAACCCAAATGTCAGCAGAAGTACACAAAATATTTTCAGCCAAAGAAAAGCCCCTGGGGGCCAAAACAACCTCCCCAAAGAGCTCATTAAGACTGGCCAGAGAAAGTGAAGTCACTGTGGGGAGGGTGGGAGTGGAGGAATGAAATAGAAGATTGGAAACAAAACAAAACTTCAGTATAGATGGAAATATATGCACCCCTTTGAATTTGGCCATACATCTTTCCCTCAGAGATGAATATTAAAAGCCTTCCCCAAAACTCATAAAATATATACAGAAAAAAATGGGGATCCACATGAGGGGGAGCAAGAAAAGTGGGCAACCTAAAAATAATTCCTCACAGGCCAAAAGGTTGCCTTCCCCTGTTATACACAACCATGATTGTTGGGGCCTTTTCCAATGTATCTTGAGGTGGTAAAATAAGTGAACATATGTCAGGAAAAACTAGGACATGTCAGGATTTTTGATAACAAATCTGGGAAGGCAGGAATTATGAAATTTGAAGAAAAATCTGGATTTTTCCCATCCTCCCTCCTCCCAAAGGGCAGCTCTACTTTATAGTCAATGGGAATTAACAACAATGTTTATAGCTCTGTCATTTTTAAAGATAAAGAGCTGAAACTTGGCACTACGATATCCCTTGGGTAGGGGTTTAGTGATACCAAATTTAAAGCAGATCCATTGATCCATTGATTTTTAGGCTTTTTTGTAAGTTTGAGGTTTTAAAATTATTTTTTGAAGAAAACATCATTCTTAAAGATAAAGAGATGAAACTTGGCATCATGATAGCTCTTAAGTAGGGCTTTAGCCATGCCAAGTTTCAAATAGATCTGTTCATTGATTTTTTGGATTATTTTTAAAAATTGAGATTTTAAAATTATTATTTTTTAAACAAAACCATCATTTTTAAAGAGAAGATGAAACATGGCATCATGATAGATCTTAAGTAGGGCTTTAGCCATGCCAAGTTTCAAGCAGATCTGTTCATCCACTGATTTTCAGCAAATTTCAAAACAAAATTGAACTTTAAAACTAAAAAAATAAAAAAGTTAGCCGGCTGGCCGGCCAGCAGCAAACCCTATTAAGCAGCAGCTTACAGAGGAGTGCGGATACAATCAGAAAAGATATTTGAGGGAAGGAGAGAATGTATCACACAGAGTATAGCAACAAAGTACAGCAAAAGCTACAAAAGTAAAAGTGAGTGAAGTTAATTTCAGATACATTGAATGTCTCACTTGTTATTTCAGTGATTTTAACATTAAGATGTTATGTAGAACAGATTTGTCTTAATTGTGTGCTGTAAAATCAGACATGTGACCAAGGCTATGTTCAAGTGGCGCTGGACACCCCCTTGGGGGCGGACATGTTGGTGGGGATGCCCCCTTAGGGGCCAACCATGTTGTCCTCCTTTTTGATTTCCAAAATATGGTCACCCTAAAAATGTCCAACAACCAGAAATGTGTCTGTGGTATCCGAAGATATATACTTTAAACTCAAAGTATTAGGGAACGTATCGAAAGCTGTCAAAATACTCCTTTGGCGGAAAATTTATTATTGCTAAAAACTAATGCTTTTGGCCTTGTGGGCTATTTTTCTGAATCCATAACAAGTCTGTCTTTGGTGGGGTAAATGTGTTGGCCTAGGAGTCTGGAGATCTGGGTTCTATTTCCTACTTGGCCATGGAAGCTCACTGGGTGACTCTGGGCCAGTCACAGGCCCTCAGCCCAACCTACCTCACAAGGTTGTTGTTGTGAGGATAAAATGGAGAGGAGGAGGATTGTGTACACTGCCTTGGGTTCCTTGGAGGAAATAAGGCAAGATATAAATGTAATAAAGAAAGAAATGTCTCCCAATGAAATCTGAAAAGATGTGTCATCCTACCTGCTTCCTTAGAGCAGTTTTCTTTGGGGAAAGCCATGAGGTATTTTTATACCTTGGTACGTTATTTGGTTTGGGGAACAAGAAGACATCCCAATAGCAAAATCAGGAGATACTGGGGATATTTTATGCCCCATGTTGGGGGGGGGGGGGGGTCCCAGAAAGAAACTGGTGATAAGAGTTGAAATGTGACAGAATTATGCAGGTGACAGAAGACAACAATGCCATGGGAGGACTATGTTCCAGGTCTACTTCTGTGTAAATTCTGCAATGTAAGTTGCCTTTATTGAATGCACGCATCAAATTCTGGAGCTTTCCCCTGTATATAAAAAATGTAAATGCAGATGAATCTGCTAATGTATTTATTGATTTCAGAGTGATGTTGCAAGACCCAAGTTCATGTGTGAACCCTGCTATCTTCCCTCACCTGGAAGCAAACTCTGCATTTAGTATAAGTGTGTGGAAACAGGCTGCAGTCGCTCACTGATGAGAAATAGACACCCAGAACATTTTCAGAGGTACTGTACTCATCTCATTCTGCAAAAGGGGCCATCGGAGGCAGTGCTAAATGAGTGTAATTGGAGATGTAGGGATATTGCAAAAGATCTCGTGTTGGCCACTGACATAGATGGCTTTAAAGGAGGGGGTTGAAAAGGATGACCATATGGAAGGGTTCCTGTATCTTTAACAGTTATACAGAAAAGAGAATTTCAGCAAGTATCATTCGTATGCATGCAGCACCTGGTGAAATTCCCTCTTCATCACAACAGTTAAAGCTGCAGGATCCCTGCCCTCTTGACCAGATACATCAGATGGCAGGGCTCCTGCAGCTTTAACTGTTGTGATGAGGAGGGGAATTTTACCAGGTGCTGCATGCATACAAATGACTCCTGCTGAAATTTCCTTTTCTAGATAACTGTTAAAGATTCAGGAGCCCTTTCTTCCTTTCCATATGGTCACCCAAAACAATTTGAACTAGGGGTGTGCATCGGATCGGATCCGATCCACGATCCGAATCCGATCCGCCCCAAAATCGGGAAAATCCAATCCGATCAACATCCGATCCGATCCGATCCGCCGAGGTCCGATCCGGATCGGACGCCATTTTGAATGCTTTTTCCCATAGCCAAGTATTGTTTTACAAAAACACCTATAACGTTTTCATTTTTAAAGATAGAAGGATGAAACTTGGGCACATTGTAGACTGGTTAGGGATAGTTATCTGTGAGAAATTTCAGAAAGATTGGTGCATGCGTTTTGTGGCAATTAATTTTTTAATAAATACCCAGGAATACCTATATCTTTGTCATTTTTAAAGTTACACACATGAAACTTTGCCACATTGTAGGAGGTACCTTGGGACCTATGTGTGTGAAATTTCAGAAACGTAGGTGCTTGTCTTGTGTGGCAATTAATTTTCAGAAAAATGGGTAGTAGTGGGGTAAATACAGTTACGCCTCCCACTTTTTTATTTTTGAAGATACAAACAGGAAACTTGGGCACATTACAGGTACCACTTGGCTTGATATGTGTGTGAAATTTCAGAAACATTGGTGCTTGCCTGGTGTGGCAATTAATTTTTGAAACAATGAGGGATTCATTGGACAGCACTTGCCCATAGGGATTCATTGGACAGTACTTGCCCATAGGGAATCATTGGACAGTACTTGCCCATAGGGAATCATTGGAAAGCACTTGCCCATAGGGAATCATTGCATTGCACTTTCCCATTGAGAAATACAGTTATGCCTCCCACTTTTTTATTTTTGAAGATACAAACAGGAAACTTGGGCACATTGTAGACTGGTTAGGGATAGTTATCTGTGAGAAATTTCAGAAAGATTGGTGCATGCGTTTTGTGGCAATTAATTTTTTAATAAATACCCAGGAATACCTATAACTTTGTCATTTTTAAAGTTACACACATGAAACTTTGCCACATTGTAGGTGGTACCTTGGGACCTTTGTGTGTGAAATTTAAAAAACGTAGGTGCTTGCCTTGTATGGCAATTAATTTTAGAAAAATGGGTAGTAGTGGGGTAAATACAGTTACGCCTCCCATTTTTTTATTTTTAAAGATACAAACAGGAAACATGGGCACATTACAGGGAACACTTCGCTTGATATGTGTGTAAAATTTCAGAAAGCTGGGTCCAGGCATGTGGTGGCAAGGTATTTTTGAAACAATGAGGAAAGAAACGCCTATAACTTTTTTATTTTAAAAGTTAGAAGTCTGAAAGTTGCTCACTTTGTAGATGGGTTAGGGGTAGATATCTGTCACAAATTTCAGAATGATAGGTCCAGGCATTTGATGGCTATGGAATTTTAGATTAAAAGTTACAAAAGTTTTTTCACATAGGCTTGGGCTGTCAATTGCACCCTCCTGCCTCCTGGGAAGAAGAAGGAAACACTTTCTCTCCATCTCTTTGATCCTTGCACGCTTGGCTGCAAATGAGCTAGGCTCAGCCGTTCTGCTTGAGTAAAAAGTGAAAGTGAGCCAGGTTCTTTATCTCCTTCTGTAATGGATACCAGCTCAGTTTGCAGCCAATCTTTCTGAAATTTCTCACAGATAACTATCCCTAACCAGTCTACAATGTGCCCAAGTTTCATCCTTCTATCTTCAAAAATGAAAAAGTTATAGGCATCTTTGTAAAACAATATTTGGTTATGGGAAAAAGCATTCAAAATGGTGTCCGATCCGGATCGGACATCCGGTCCGATCCGATCCGACCATCCTCCGATCCGATCTGATCCAATCCGACCCCCCAGGTCCGATTCCGATCCGCTATCCGATCCGATCCGGGGGGTCAGTGCACATCCCTAATTTGAACAAATGTATGTCTATCAATCGCTATTAGCCATGAGGACTAGAACCTCCATGTTCAGAGGCAAAATGCCACTGAATACCAGTTGTTGAGGAGCAACAATAGGGAAGAACTATCACCTTGATGTACTGCTGTTGGCTCCTTAGAGCTTTTCTACACTAGGCTGTTAATCCACTTATTTACTTTCACTTTCATCACAGAATTGAGATCTGAGCACTACACAAGGAGTCCTTTCCTGCTTTTCTGCCATATACCCTCTAGGTGGCACTGTGGTATAGCAGAATAACACAAATACACAAGTGAAAAAATTAAATGCCGCATTTTCCCTGCTCTAAAAACAAAACAAAAAAAAACCTCACCAAAGTGCTGACCAGATGCACAAGCGAAACTGGAGGGACACAACATCATCTAAAAAACCCATAAACAACCATGAGTAGGGAAGGATGAGCACATGATAAATGCCTTATGTAGAAAAACCCTTGTTAGCATCTGACTGGCTACAGTTGGGAACCCTTCTTTGATTCCAGCAGGGCTCTTCTTATGTTCTCAAGGAATACTTGAATCAGGATTCATGACTTTCTATCCACATCAGCTTCACAGATATCCCCAAATAACTCTCTGAGAGCACAGAAAGAAGCAGATGACCAATTACATATGTACCATAAACAATGGGTTGGACCCATATTTACTCATAGCTGGAGTAGTCCCATTGATTTCAACGGGTCTGTTCAAATTATGATTAAACCTGGGTCCAACCAAATGAGAGCCAACAATAACACTGAGACAATGGACAGGAAAGAAATTTAGGATTAAGAACATAGGAACATAATAAGAGCCATGCTGGATCAGACCAAGGATCCAGCTAGTTCAGCATTCTGTTTACACAGTGGCCAACCAGCGGAAACCCACAAGCAGGACATGAGTACAACAGCACCCTCCCACCCATGCTCCCCAACATCTGCTGTAATGCTTCTGATACTGGAGGTAACATAGAACCATCAGGACCAGTAGCAATTGATAGCCTTCACCTCCAGGAATTTGTCTACCCCCCTTTTAAAGCCATCCAAGTTGGTAGCCGTCACAATATATTCTGGTAGTGAATTCCATAGTTTAACTATGCGCTGTGCAAAGAAGTCCTTCCTTTTGTCTGTCCTGATTCTTTCATGGGATGAATTATGTAATACTAGTGGTATTACTGTATTTCCTCGATTCTAAGATGCACTTTTTTCCCCATATTTCTGTCTGTGAAAATGGAGTGCGTCTTAGAATTGATGGCGTCTAAGAATCGCCAGATTTCTCCAGCGCTGGAATGGGGTTGAAGATACCCCGCCCCACCCCACCCACAGCGCCTTCACAAAGGGGCTCTGCATGCCCCCCCAAGCAACTCAGCCTTCCCCACTCACCTCTATCACCGCCACTCTGAGCCGTTGGCAAAGACCTCCTTAGCCTCCAGCATCGCCACAGTCCACGCCACCAGCATCGCCACGGTCCTCGCTGCCAGCACCGCCACGCTCCTCACCACCAGTGCTGTCCCGGTCCTCACCGCCAGCGCTGCCCTGGTCCTCGCCGCCAGCACCACCCCGATCCACACCGCCCCAGTCCGCCAGCACCAGCACCGGGGAGGCCGCTTCCAGCGAGGAGCTGCCGCCGTGGCAGCAAAAACTGGCCTTCCCCACTCACCTCCATCACCGCCCCGGTCCTCGCTGCCAGTGCCACTGGCAGCGGCCTCCCCAGCCTGGAACTGTGGCATTACTACAAAGTAGGCCACGATCCTGCGAGAGATCTCACGGGATCGTGGCCTACTTTGTAGTACTGCTGCATTTCCAGGCTGGGGAGGCCGCTGCAAGCAGCGCTTTAAGTGAGGACCAGGACGGCGATGGGGGAAGGCCGGTCCTTGCTGCCACGGCAGCAGCTCCTCGCTGGCAGCAGCCTTCCCAGCCTGGCGCTGGCAGACCGGGACGGCGCTGGTGGTGCAGACTGGGGTGGCGCTGGTGGCGAGGACCAGGACGGTGCTGGCGGTGCTGGTGGTGAGGACCGGGGTGGCGTGGACCGGAGTGGCGCTGGGGGTGAGTGGGAAGGGAGGAGGGGGTGTGACGCCCTGCCTGTACCTGTGCTACTCACCAGGCTACACCACAGGGCTGTCCACGCCACTCGCACTCAGGGCTTACTTCAAAAAACCCCTGTGCTTATGACGTGGTTGAGAATTTAGGGCTGCTGCTGCTGCTCCCGTCCCGCCTTTATTCTTCTAGGCCCCACGGCTCCACAGCTCAGCACCCTAGCCCTCAAATCCCCCTTCTTATGTCCGCTGCCACCAGTACCTTACTCAGGTACAATTCCAATGATCACACCAGTTGTAAATAAACAAGATTTATTAACAGAAGTATATGCAGATCAATAAGTGTGATGGTTTCCTCAGATATAGACTCGTATTGGTTACAGGCACAATGCTTTATGGTCTCAGTACTTTCTTCTTATAACATTGACAATAGAAACTCTAACGTTCTAATTATCCTGCCTACTCTACCCACTCTAAACTACTGTCTACTCTCTCCCACAATCTATTTCCCCCAAAATAACAAAACACGTTGGTCCTTCCTATCTGCTAATCACACTCTCCCTCACACTCTCCTTCTCACTCTCTCTCTCTTACTAACTCTGATCTCTCTCTCCCAACTCTCCTGTCAGCTCTTGTCAGCTCCCTCAATATATACACAGACACTCTCACACAGCCAGCCAATCCAGGCACTCCCCCACCACCATCCAATCAGCACTCACACATAAACTCCCCCCCCTTATTCTTACCTAGTTACAACATAACTGTTCTCATATTTACCTTCTTTTATGGCCTTTTATATACAACTACTTACACTTGTTGATTTAAACAGTTCTCCCAGCAGCTGAACATCACAGGGGGACTCATGCCCGGGTCGGCCAGGCCCAGCAGGTCCCTGGGTGGCGGATCAAGGGGGGGCATGCACAGCCCTACCATATTTCTTCGATTCTAAGATGTACTGATCCCCAATATTACGTGTCTGAAAATGGGGTGTGTCTTAGAATCGACGCAACGCTTTTTTCCTGACGGGGGCTCTAAAATTAAGGCACGCCTTAGAATCGATGGCGTCTTAGATTTGGTGAAATGCGGTAGCTTCACATTCATTTTGAAAGTTAAAAGATTTGAAGAGCCAAGATCCAGTTTAATGCCATTAGGAAGAAAGACATGCACAAACATTTATTCCTCATGCAGCATGAAGGTCATTGTCAAGTATGTTTATCAAGGGCAGCATTGCTATATAGCCATTAACCTCTCTATTAGGATGTTTTTCTCAAAAAAAAAAAAAAAAAAAGCAAGCCATAGGGTGATACTTGTCTGTTGCAGTTTATTTCCCATTAACCGCATCAGCCTAGCTACAGCTTCCCACAGGGAAACCCTAGCAGCAGTCACATTAAGTTCTCACAGCCTTAATTTTTAAATTAACCTGATTATTGGGTATATAAAAGAAACCACTGGGATATAAAATGAGGTTTTAAAAGGGTAGTGTACCCAGTGGAATTATTTTGTTTCTTTGGCCATATGTTGCAGTTTGAGACTGGGTTTGAATATGGGAAAGTATATCTTACACTACGAAGCGTTGCAATAGCAATGGCAGGGGCTCATCCCAAAAAAAAGGGTGTGAGCTAATGGTTAATTTGTCCTTAGAGTTTTAAATCAATTATTAGGCACAATAACAAGGGTTGCTCAGGACCCAGAGCAAATTAGCAGCTGGATGCATCAGAGAGCCTTTGATGCAAATAAGCATGGGGGCAGGGATGTTGCCTAGCAGCCAGATGGAGCCAAATGGGTTTCTTCTTTAGCCTGGCTTGAATCTGTATGAAACAATTAGCATGTTCAGTATGTTTTATAGTAGTAGTGGTTTCATCTAGTGCTTCCATTGTACTACTCATGCTCCCACTGCCCCGCCTTAGAGACACCCTCTGTTTATTAGGGACAGCTTTCAGAACATACCTCTGAATACCAGTTGCTGTCCTCCTTGTGGGAGACATCTGTTTGGCCACCGTGAGAGGCAGATGCAGGACCAGGTGGCCTTCTCTTTTGATCCAGCAGGGTTGTTCTTCCATTATGTTATGTTTTTAACTCCAAAGATTGTAAATGGGGGTGAGGGAGCTACTATAACTTAATTCACCCCCAACCTGTATTGCAGCCCTGTCAACAGGGTGGAGAACTTCTTTCCGCCACAAAAGTACATTTGATAGCAATGGTACAGCTAGGGAATTTTAGACTTTGGACTTAATGGTCTTGTTGGGGGGTGGCTCTTTAGATGGCAATAATGTATATTGCCTCTCTTACTTCTGGTAAACCAGTCCTGATGCATATCAAGTAGAGTGACCCTATGGTAAGGAGGACAGGGCTTCTGTATCTTTAACAGTTGAATAGAAAAGGGAATTTCAGCAGGTGTCATTTGCATGCATGTAGCACCTGATGAAATGCCCTCTTCATCACAACAGTTAAAGCTGTAGGAGCCTTGCCCTCTTTTGCATCTGGTCACTCTAGCTCTACTCCTGCAGCTTTAACTGTTATGATGAAGAGGGCATTTCACCAGGTGCTGCATGCATGCAAATGACACCTGCTGAAATTCCCTTTTCTATTCAACTGTTAAAGATACAGGAGCCCTGTCCTCCTTTCCATATTGTCACCCTACATATCAGGGGCCTCTTGCACATCCTGCTGAGTGTTAGACTTCTGCCTCAAAGTCCTGCCTGATGACACGACTGTTTGACAGCATGGTAAAGGCAGGTAATAACAGCCACAAGACTTGAATGGCTCATAAGGGACATGATGCAGCATTAAACCCCAGCGTCTTCAATGTTTGCTAGAGGATATGAAGCATTATCTTCATACATGTCCTCTGGAGAATGAGAGGACAGCCACTCAACAGTGACATGTTGCCCTCATGTCCTGCTTGGTGAGTTCCTGGATGTATCTCTTTGCCCACTGGGGGAAACAGGATGCTGAGCCTGGAGATGGACAGATCGGTCTATTTCCATTTCAGTTTCACACGTGTCTGTCATAAGTTCACTCCTTCACATTTTGTTTTTTTAAACTGCATGAAAATTTGCATTTAAATCATACTTATTTCCCCCTAAAATATGCATGTTGTATGCATTGCCCCTCAAATACACATCTCCCCCAAAAATACACATTTTGGATAAATTTTTGAGCTGAGAAACAGCAACACAAAATTCAGTGAACTGCACAATCTGAAAAAGAACTGTTACAATCTTTGTATTCATCCAGGAAGAGCACCTTAGGTTTGTTTGCCTAAAAGAAGTGGACTGAACAAAATTTTCCAGTGTCCCTAACTAGACTAAAGGGGCTTTTGGGCTGATCCAGCAGGCCTCCTCTTATATGCTTATTTATTGTTACTTGTCTCTGGTAAATCACTGTGCCTGTTTTTGCCTGCTGGAGATACTTTGTTAACATTTTGTTAGTGGGAGTTGCTGGCATTATCATTCTTCAGGGGTCGTCTCCGTCCCCAGGGTCTCTAGAAGTAAAATCTCTAAGTCAGTAGGTGGATGCATCTTGTTTCTACTTGGCTCTTTAATCAATAGAGGTTAGGGCTGCTTCAGAGTAAATCAATACACCACACAGCAAGCACTGAAGTTCCGTTATTAGTGAGGGGAGTCAGGGAGGGGTTTGTATGGTGTCCTTGATATGAGAATTGGAGTGTTCCAAACATGTCACTATTTTTCTCTGTGAAACATTGGTGGTTGCCGGTTTGACACTATTCTGGATGTGGGCAGGCAAATGTCATGGGCACCTACTGGATTGTGTCATCATAATTCTAATTCAAAGCACTTCAGATACATTATCTCAGTAACCTAACAGTTCCCACTAAGGGAAATCATTATTATAATCCACACATTGAAACTTGTGTGGGGAAGCAGAGAGTCGCTCTCATGAGTTTATGATTTGCTTAAAATTTAAACAGGAGTCTTCTTCCATTGCACACTCTTACCACTTCACTACTAACACCAGCTTTTGTCACTTGGAGGGCCGGCCCTGCCATGCATCAGAGTGAACATTAGGAACATAAGACACTGTCTTAAATTGAGTTAAACATAGTCTGCATTGATTGGTAGTGGTTTTCAGACAGGAATCATTCCTAGCCCCATGTGGGGCTGTCGGGGATTGAACCCAAGCCTATATACTTTGCCACTGTGTTTTCCAGTTTTCCACAACCCCACAGTCACCTCTGCATATCATATTCTCCACCCTGTCCTCATGGTTTATCTGCTTTGGGAGAATGAGAATGAGAATTTCACTTGCACTTTCTGCCTCCTTAGGGAGGATGTGGCGTTAAGGCTTGTGAGCCTTAACTCCTAATTTCCCTGCTTTTTGGTGCTTGGTTGGAATCTGTAGAGCCTTAACATTGTTTTTGTAAACCGTAGGTTTTTTGTTTAATGAATTTATTTATGTTCAAAAGGCCTAATCAGCAGCAGCTTAATTACATTGAAGTTGAATTTGAAAGAAATTGAATCTTTTTGCAAGACAGAAATATGATACATGGATATGGTAGTCACCACACAACAGCCAGTTAATCTTATGCTGCAAAGCAGATGTAGATAAATTTGCAGAAATATAACACATCTAGAAACTTCCTGAGTGACACAATGTCCACTGAGATTCGAAATAGGAATTTACACAGTATTCTTAAAAATTAAGGAGAACTGAATCATATTCATATATATATATATATATATATATATATGTATTTGAGACTTAGTCATTTTTGACTGCCTTCCCATTGACTAATTCTCATGAAACCCACTACATTGGAAACCTCCAACAAACAATGGTTTTCACTATAATTCAAAGTTGGGAGTTTATTAATGTCCATAAAACTTTTTTTAAGGATTAGGCTATCTTCAATAACGATGTACTATAAAGTTTTATTTTTAATATCAAAAAACATCAAGCATAATTAAACAAACATAATTAATTGCAAATTGAAGCATTTATTATTATTATTATTATTATTATTATTTACAGTTATATCCTGCCTTTTTTCCTCCAAGGAACCCAAGGAGGTATACATAATCCTCCTCCTCTCCATTTTTCCTCACAACAACCCTGTGAGATAGGTTGGGCTGAGAGTGTGTGACTGGCCCAAAGTCACCCAGTGAGCTTCCATGACTGAGTGGGGACTAGAAGTCAACCATGGAAATGACATATGAACACAAAAAAGTATCTGTACACCTTTATAAACACAGGTGCGGGCCAAGTACAAAGATATGCCAGTAACAAACAACCTGTAAACAAATCATGAAGGGATTAAGGGACACCTAGAGTTAAAAGTAATACAGTCAAAGTTTAGTTATTGCTCAGAAAGGAAGTCTCTAGCTGTTAAATTTAACAAATTAACATTTTACAATATCTGTACACCTTTATAAACACAGATGCAGAGTAAAGTACAAAGATATGACAGTAGCATACAGTGCATAAACAAAACATGAGGGGATTAAGAGACACCCACAGTTGTTGTCGTTGTTGTTATTTATTACATATATATATACCGCCCCATAGCCAAAGTTCTCTGAGCAGTTTACAAAGATTAAAAACACTGAACATTTAAAACCCAACATACAAACTTTAAAACCACAAAAAGCATAAAAACAGACTACATACCAACTATCCAGAGGTCAGTTTAAAAATTCAACATATGCTGTTAAATGCCTGGGAGAAGAGAACAGTCTTGACCTGGTGCTGAAAAGATAACAATGTTAGCGCCAGGCAAGCCTCATTAAAAGTATCCCAGTCAAAGTTTAGTTATTGCTCAAAAAGGAAGTCTCTAGCTGTTAATTTTAACAAACTAACATTTAGAAGTCTCTGTACACCTTTATAAATAGAGGTGCAGAGCAAAGTAAAATTTTATGCTTTAATATTGTACTTAAGGAAGTTTTGTAAAGATAAAGATGTAATAGTTTGAATGTTTCAAGTTAGTTAAGTTAAACCTTTTGTTGGATTTGATTTTTCTCCACAAAGTGTGTCCGTGGTTTTGATGGTGTTTTACACATTTTTGTTCCTCCGGTCTTTCCTTATTCTGGATGCAATTTCCCTTCTTCTTCCTTGCCCTCACTGCCCTTGATCTCATTTGTCAACACTGCCATTTAATCTTATAAACCGGGGTACCCCATGTGATTTTGTTTGCGAGCATCCAGCAACAAAATCATATGGGCCACTTTATCATATCAGATTAAACAGCAGTGTGAGCACATGGCTAAAGTGTTGGACTGGAAGTCATAAGATCTAGTCCCCACTCAGCAGGGAAACCCAATGAGTGACTTTGGGCCAGTCACAGACTCTCAGCCCAGCCTACTGTTACAGTAATTAATCGGAGTCCAATCCAAAGTTCAAGTTTCAAACCTTCACACTACCTCACAGGGTTGTTGTGAGGATAAAATGGAGAGGAGGAGGATTATATATGCTGCCTTGGGTTCCTTGGATTAAAAAAGGTGGGATATAAATGCAGTAATAAATATAAATAAATAAATGAGGTAGAGGTCAGGGGGGACAAAAAGAAGAAGAAAAATGCCACACACATATATACGCACACATCCCTCCTCCTATTCTAGCAAATTGATAAAATATGACATTTCACAATCAATTAGCTGTTAAACATTGTTGAATGCTATTACATCTCATTTTCAAATTTGGTGCAAAACTAAAATAATTTCTTCATTGTTTCTTATAGGCATAACTGAAGGGACAGTTTGCAAAAAAAAAAAAAAAAAGTCCCCATCTGATTAATTGGGAACTGCACAAGATTTGTGCAGGAGAACTTCCCAGTCCTCTGACACTGTTACCCACTTATTTTAGTTAGTTAGGGTGCAATCCTATGTATATTTAGACAAAAAAGCATCCTACAATTCCCAGCATTATGCAGCCAGAATGGCTGGCTGGAGAATGTTGGAAGTTGTAGAATTTTCTCCTGTCTGAACATGCATAGGATCGCACCCTTAGCTTTATTTTAAAAACTTAATCACCCCCCTTTTTTTCAAAAAGAAACTCTAAGGGATTTACACCAATAAAATATACATATGATAAAATAATATCAACACATGCCAACATCATCAAAACAGGGGGGGGGGGAACTGAAATTACTAAAAACAGCAACTCATAAATTCAAAGTGAAGACATAGATAAATGGAAATGGCCTTAACATATTCAAAACAAGGAGAGAAAAGGATTTCAGTTGATGGCCTTCCTAAATAACCAGGTTTGGGCCAAAAGGTATAAAACCAGAAGGTATTCAACTTTGTGAATCTCAGCTGGGAGGGCATTCTACAGGGTGGATGCCACTACCAAAAAGGTCCCACTCTTTGTTGTCACTTGCCAAGCCTCAGAAAGCAGAGAATTCCAGAGCAGGGCCTCAGATGATGAATAGAGCATACAGAAGAAGGTGGTCCTTAAAGTACCCAGATCTTGAGCCATTTTGGGCTTTAAAGGTTTACATTTACCACACACCTTCATTTATTACAAAGTGACTGATATTTCATAATTATCTAGAACCTCTTTTCCTATGACACTTTGGACATTTTCAATTAAAATCTGCTTCTGGAAATAAACTTTGAATTTACAGAGCTCAGTGAGTTTATTTGTTACAAAGATGAAAGTATTGCTTATCAAGCTTGTACTGAACTATGCTGTCCAATTGTCAGTTTAGTCTGCAGGTCTCAGCCCACACAGCTTCTGGTTAAAACCTCCCTTTCACTACACTTGTGCTTCCATTCCATCAATATATATTGCTGTACCTTCTCGGGGGGGGGGGGGATTTCTTTAATATTCTACATTAATAAACTTCATGGAAACTAACTTTATTAAAATAGATTTGGACAGATTTCAGTATATTATCTTGACAAATATTCCCCATGCAATGTTAGCTGTTATATTCAGAAGACCATGATTTTGCTTTATTTTATTTTAATTTAATTTACTACCTCCCAGGGTTCAGTTCATACTTCTTTTTCTTCTCATTTCATTTAAAAAGCACAAATAAAATTTAGAAACAAAACCATATTTGTTAAATGAGACTGATAGTATATGCACATCTACCCTCTGAGACCATGCTACTTCCAGACTGCTATAGCTTTATGACAATTTCATTAACATGGCATAAATCTAAAAAGGGATAGATCTGAGACCTGCATAATTTGTGATCAACCAAGGCTCCCATGGTGGTTGGTAAGGGTCTTCATAAAGCTTCTGCGTTTGACATGTTTAGAGTTACACTTACAAATTATCCAGCATGAAATTAAATTGAGAGCATACAGGACTCCCGACAGGTTACACTGAGCAGGTATTACGAATTATAATGGGCATTGTAGATGTTCCTTCACAGATGCAATATTAACATACATGTTATGGTTTTGTCCTTTCGGAATGAATTATTTCTGAGAATTAATGTTGAATACTACATGTGCTGTTAGGATGCTTACCTTCAGAACTGAATTTGGAAAGGAGTCAGAACCTTTGGGTTTTCAGAGCAGCAGCCAAAGCCAAGTACATTCTTCTTAAAAAGTGGAAATCTCCTTATTGTCCAAATGAAGAAGAATAGTTAGAAGACCTGTTAGATTTGCTGTTTAAAGAAAGGATTGCCTTTGGTCAGTTGGAAGCTACAAAGAAATCTGAATATTTGGAGTCCATTTTTAGAACTTATTTAGGGTGACCATATAAAAAGGAGGACAGGGCTCCTGTTTCTTTAACTGTTGTGTAGAAAAGGGAATTTCAGCAGGTGTCATTTGTATGCATACAGCACCTGGTGAAATTCCCTCTTCATCACAACAGTTAAAGCTGCAGGAGCTACACTAGAGTGACCATGTACAAAAGAGGGCAGGGCTCCTGCAACTTTAACTGTTGTGATGAAGAGGGAATTTCAACAGGTGCTCCATGCATACAAATGACTCCTGTTGAAATTCCTTTTTCAATACAACTATTAAAGATACAGGAGCCTTGTCCTCCTTTTCATATGGTCACCCTAACTTATTGATGATTAAGGGTGCAATCTGTCATGGTTCTCATTCCCTCCAGCATTCACACGTGCTGGCAAACTGACATGGGACACCCAGTCAGTGAGACTTCTTTTATTCAGGGAAATCTCATGGTGAAAAGCTTAATGATTACACACATACAAAAATACTCAAAGCTGATTGATGGTCAGAAAGCTTTTGGCTCCAAGGTAACGAACAGTCAAAAATGCTACTCGCTACAATACCAACCTGGATTCCCAGTTGCTAGCTCAATGGTTCAAAAAAATGGTTTCCAAACCTGAACAAGGGAGGGGAAAGATTCCTGATACAATCCTTCAGGCAATCACAATGGGGAATTCTTGAAAGGCTTAACAAACCATCCCCAGGGAGCTAGTCCAAACGCAGCCACACGTTGGGAACTCAGGGAACATGGCCAAAGCCTAAACAAGATCATGGGGTGGGATCTCAGGCACAAGAACTCCCATGCATGTACTTTAGCACTGGGAACTCCCCACCACCTGAGTCTGGCAAAGGAAATGTCCAATGGTCAATCCCAGCCTGCCATGATGTTGAGCTGACCACAGACACACAATCCAGGGAAGGTAAAACCCCAAGCACAAGGAGTCCTGTGCTTGTACTTCAGCCCAGTCAATCCCAGCCTGCCGTGACAGTGAGCTGATCACAAATGCACAATCCACAGCAAATGCAAGTTCACAACTATGAAAAGCCCCTCATTACTTTTCATGGCACATTCTTTAGAAATCCAAAGTCCAAATAGAAGAGAATCCATGTGCAGAGTGCTTTCAAAGTGCCAAGCAATTATGGATCCAAACGGAGGATTTCAGGCCATGAGTCAAAATATGATCCTAGCAAAGGCTCCTTACCTTTGCTGTAGCTTATAAGGGAAGGTGTGGGCCTGTTCAAAACCACTTAGACTGGCCCGTAAATCGTGCCCATGTTCAAACAGGGCAGCACTGCTCAGTCCACCATGATGATGATGCTACAATCTCAGTGATTCTTTCAACCATGGCCCTCCACCTTTCTAAGCACTCTATCAGTTTTCTACAGAAGTCTTACAGCCCCAAGGCCAAGGGAAGGGGGACAAAACTACCGCCTTCTATACTTCCCCTGAGAACCCAGACAGAGATATGCCCACTCAGAGTCTGACATTCCAAACTAGTTCTAATTAAATCTACCTACAACCTGCAAAGCCTTCTGGCCTTGTGGAACCCCTATGCCTGACACAATCCTATTGCCCAAGCACCCAGATGATGGAAGTCTTCAAAATTGGAGGCTTCTCAAAAACCTATACCTTATCAGACTGTTGTACTCTTGAGCTTTGTTGTGTTCTCCACCCTTGAGACTCAGGAGGACTCAGAGGGAGAGGAGGCATTATCCTGTAACCCATCAACTGCTACTCCAGGACCTTCAAGGCCAGAGGCCATAGCTTTACCAGACACCTGAGACTCACCTCTCTGATTCAGTTCTTCTGCCATAGGAACCAATGGGTTCAGAATTGGATAATGGTCCTTTAAGTTGTAGACTATTTCTCTGAGTGTGTGGAATTAATAGCATGTCCAGATCTGCCAGCCTTCATAAGGCCTCTACATGTTGCTGAGACAACTGATTTTGTGGGCAAGTTTCAGCCAGTGATCTGTCCATGGTCCTGGAAGGCCTAGTAGGGACCTGTATTGTTTCACCTGACCTTGCCTTACTGATGATGTGACCTTCCTGTGCCAGACATGGGCCAGCCCTTCCATGATCCTGGGAGCCCCATATTGAGATAGGACAGAGCAGACTTAAACTCACAGCCTTTGGGGCAAGAAGTGCTGAGGTGAGTCCCACTGCAAGTAGCACAGGCATGCCAGATGTTGCAGGGGCAGTGCATGGAGCGGTCATGCTGTTGGACACTCAGCAAACCAAATGGGATTGAACCCACTGGAAGCTAATCTCAGACTGTGCATCATTGGCCTGAATAAATGAAATCAAGTGGCAACTTTCAGCTCTGTCCCCAGTGACTGAGCTGCCTGGAGTCATGCCAGAGACCCCAGTGCTCTACATCCCTACTAAGGGACTTATCTATCAGGGTCCGCAAACCAGATGGAGCAGAAAACTCCATGATGGCCAAGTGGATTATGTCCAAGAATTTAGGTAGAGTTAAGCCTTACTACACCTGCAAGATAACTCCCATGTAAATATTAAAGTCAGGCACCAATTCACCCACATTGTAAGGTAAGGTCTGCCTTACATTTTTAGTGTTATTTCTGGTCCTTTATCTCCTCTCCCGGCTTGGGCTTGACACAGGCTTATGGAATAGCTTCAACTATTGGGCAGTATAAAAATGCAGTAAATAAATAAATTGCAAGATGAATATATCTATGCATTAGTCTTTTAATTTCCCCCCTTGGTAGCTGGGAGAAGATAATCTCCCAGTGGCAACAAGACATCACCAGAGGGCTAGTTGGTTGGAGCCATGGTCTTAGCTCCCAAAGCTGTCCCACCATGGAGATATTTGCTACAGAGAAAGAGCCTGCATTGGCCAATGGAAACTGGGGAATGTCAGGACTCCTAAGCCCTGAAAGAGGGAGAGGCCAACAGGAGGGCTAAGAAAAAGAGAATGCTGAGCCCAGTGTGAAGGCATGACTGAATTTCCCAGCAAGAGGGCCATTTGAGCTGCAGCAGGCACCAAGGTGAGCAAGACTAGTAGTTCTGTGCCTTCCTCCACTACAGACCCACTCCCTGTTCCCGGGTACCATTAAAGCAGAGTTGGTTTCACCTGGCACTACAAAGTCATAGGCTGTCATCATTATATAGAACCATATTCTTTCATTTCATTTTATGTTTATGTCCTACACACACACACTTCATAGCAAACTAGGCTGACCTTATGAAAAGGAGGACAGGGCTCATGTAACTTTAACAGTTGTAGAGAAAAGGGAATTTCAGCCAGTGTTATTTGTATGCAATTAGTTCCTGGTGAAATTCCCTCTTCATCACAACAGTGAAAGTTGCAGGGGCCCTGCCTTCTTTTGTATATGGTCACTCTAGTATAGTGCCTGCACCTTTAACTGTTGTGATGAGGAGGGAATTTCACCAGGAACTAATTGCATACAAATGACACTGGCTGAAATTCCCTTCTCTCGACAACTCTTAAAGTTACATGAGCCCTGTCCTCCTTTCCATATGGTCAGCCTAAGTAGACAAAGGCCTAGTCTAGAGTTGGGCCGTGCACCATCTAGGAGGATACATGCTCCCCACTCCCTTAAAACACTCTTGACCATTCAGGATGACCACATGGCCCAACCAATAAAGGCAGCACTACCAATACGGTTTCTCTCCAATCCCAATCACATTCGATAAGAGTACAAGCCCACAACACCTCTCACCCTGTGACTAGACTGACCCATCCGGATATCTGTGGAGGTCTCATCAATGAAGCATCGGGACCAGTCCAAAGCACAGAGACAAGAGCACAAACTCTGTTCTTTGTCACACTGAGGAGGAAAGGGGTGGGTGGGAGGCATGGCCAATTTAAACAGCCCCATACAATGCCTCCCCCCATTGGCCAAGTGCCCATCATATGGGCGCCACATAGAACATGCTCATGCCCTCCTTTGCCTAAAGGGAGGGGTCAAAACAACCACCACCTAACAGAGAGTGAGCTACAATCTGCAGGCCACAGTCTAATCCCCATTTGTACCCAAGATTAGGAAGAACTTTGCAACGAGTTTTACTAATTTATTAGCTGACTTGTACAGAGCCAGGAGGAGCCAATTATCTGAGGTACTACTAATTAGGATTCCTTGTTAATAATGACTCTGTTCTTACCGGAGGCGCTCTGCATAATTCATTTTCTCATGCTGCCTGCCTGCACTTAAGGCAAAGCCACCCAACCAGCCTGCTGTGTCAATGAATATTTTCAGAGAGGTATTACCTGTGATTTCATAAAAAGCCATTCAACTCAAGAGAAGCTTCAGCTTTCAAGGAATGACGTGTCTGTGATTTGCTGGCTAGCTCCCCAGCTGAGATTAATAAGGCTGCTTCCTAAATGTAAGCTTTTTACACAGCAAGAAGGCTTCCCTGGCCAAAGCCTGCTGACTCCTTGTGCAGAAAGAAATAACTTTTAGTGAACTAAAGCTACTCTTATCCATTTCTTATGTGGTTTCTTTTTGTTGCAGGTCTCTCTGTCTCACTCTGCTTTCTTTACCTATGGATCTATGAAGGGCCAAAATGAATGCAGAGCATTAGGATGAGGTGAAGGTACCCAGAAGGAAGCCAGACCCCACTGAAAAGCATTTCGATGAATAGGACAGGTACCATTAAAATAATTATTCATTCAATTTTTTGTTCATACAAGGCATCCTTATCAAGTATACCCAGCCACTTCATACAGTTGTAAATGGAATCTTTGCATGCTGAATCATATTTGGCATTTGAAGCAGGATTTTTTAATGGAATTTTAAAGTCAGTTACTCATCATTGTAGTGTTTTTCTCCTGACACACAACATGCTAAGCCACTATAGGTCAAAATGCTTAACTATCATGGCTTAGTGTGACATCTGAACAGGCCCATAGTGAAGTGCATGAGTAACAACTATGGGAACATTTTATTTATTTATTTTATTAATTATATTTTTAATCCATCCAATAACCAATGTACTCTGAGCAGAAGCATCCTCTCGTATTCATCCTCCTTTTCAAAAATAGCCACTGAAGACTTTGCTAACTGTCCTGTTTAACCCTTTACTAATGCGAAACACACAGACAGTTAATTGCAATGGAGGAGTCAATTAAGAAGGCCAAGAGCGAAGCAAGATGGGGTTTTTTTTACCAGCAAACAAGGATATTCCAGAGATAAGTCAGGGACAGAGCCATGGCCAAGTGCACGCGGAAGCGGGCAAATATAATCAGAAGCCAGAGGCAGCATTAAGCAGAAATCCTAGGGTGATAATAAGGAGGTCCAAACATGAGTTAAGGTCAAGCTACAAGAAGCTGGAGCTGAGAACCAGTGTTGTTTTCAGCAAAGTCAGACAGAAAATGTAGGTTTATATTCCCAGGGCCTCCAATGTTCAGCTGTCATATATTACAATCCTTACTCCTGAGGACATCTTCCTTAGAGTCAGGCAGGGTGACTACATGGAAAGGAGGACAGGGCTCCTGTATCTCTAACAGTTGTATAGAAAAGGGGATTTCAGCAAGTGCCATTTTTATGCATGCAGCACCTGGTGAAATTCCCTCTTCATCAAAACAGTTAAAGCTGCAGGAGCCCTGCCCTCTTTTGTATCTGGGCCCTTAAGTATAAGTCCTGCAGCTTTAACTGTTGTGATGAAGAGGGAATTTCATCAGGTGCTGCATGCATACAAATGACACCTGCTGAAATTCCCTTTTCTATTCAACTGTTAAAGATACAGGAGCCCTGTCCTCCTTTCCATAGGGTCACCCTAGAGTCAGGTATTACATCTTAAAGAAGTCTTACATTCACTGGGATTGGGTGAATGCTCTGCCTCTGCCTCCAAAGCAGAACTCCCTTCTTCTGGCAGGACCTGAGTGGCCCGACACCCCAATGTCTTCTGTCAGTGGTAGCTCTATGGCTTCATCTGTTTTGAGACGTTCCAACAGGAACATGACACTAAACACTTATACTAGTGCTAAACAATAACATGAAACATTTGATTTCAGCTTTTCACTTTGAGAGCCCCACAGATCATCATAAACTGATTTGTCAAGGGACAAAACCTGCCAAATAAAGTCTTACTTCCCAGATGGCCCCCTACACATCTTTCCAGCAGACTATTGCACTTCATCTTTGGCATGGTGTGAAAGACACTTGCAAATTTAATGATCCCCCACAGTCCTTTTTAATAACATGTCACTCTTTTGTCACATTTTGCTAAGGAACTTCTTCTGTGCATGTATTTGTCTCTCCCTTTTTAAATGTTATTACACTAATACAGGAGTGGAAAAGCTGTGGGCCACCAGATGTTGTCGGACTATAACTCCAATGATCCCTGACCATTGGCCGTGGTGGCTGGTGCTGATGGGAGATGGAATTCAACAACATCTGGAGAGCCATATGTTTCCCATGCCTACAGTAATAGAATGAATATCTGGAGTGGCAGCATCACAGAAACAGGATCTGCTCTGCATGTGTATATTGGAATGCCTGGACAAATCCTCAATAGAATCATAGAATAGTGGAGCAGGAAGGGGCCTTTATGGCAATCGAGTCCAACCCCTGCTCAAGGCAAGATTCCACCTTAAAGTATCCCTGACAGATGGCTGTCCAGCTGCATCTTGAATGCCTCCAGTATGGGAAAGCCCACCACCTCCCTAGGTAATTGGTTCCATTGTTGTATTGCTCCAACAGTCAGGAAGTTTTTCCTGATGTCCAGCTGGAATCTGGCTTCCTACATCTTGAGCCCATTATTCCGTGCCCTGCACTCTGGGATGACCGAGAAGAGATCCTGGCTCTCCCCTGTATCTGCAGAGGGATCTATCTACATGACTGGGATTGTTCAAGTATTCTAAACATCCCCCGCCCCACTCACTTGCACAGTTTAAAACTGTCTTACATATTCCTAGCAGACACTTCATCGTATCTGCTGTACTAACATCATCCTTTATCCAAGGTACCAATATGGGCACTACTGCAGAAGGTGGAGTGCAGGTCTGTTTCTCTTCCTAGGGGGTCTTCAGTGACATCTCATCAATGGACCACTGTCCCATTTGCCGCACTCCAACTCTGTCCCCAACACCCATTTACAAAATCATTTAAAAAGTGACTTTGTTGTAACTTCATCACAGTGGTTCTATGGATTGTCCCATGAGATGATTCTATGTGTATATGGGCTGTAGTTAATAACTTCTGGCCTGCCTTGGCACAACTTACTGCCATTTTTAAAATGCCCAACACCTTTTCCCTGATCAGACCCCACCGGAGAAGCATGTGTATACTCTGTCTTAACCCCTGGAATTCTCTAAACACTAACAGGAGCTCTTACCTGGAAGAGGTGTAATTACCCAGGTCTGGTGCCCAAAGTCATTCATGCCTTGCTCAGCTCTGATTGGCCTATGGCACACGAGGTTACTGAGGTGGAGGATTTACATTCGTAGAAGAACTGAGACCAACTGAGAACACTCTTTTTGGGCTGCAGGAGACTGAGAGGTGCCCTGAAGCTTCTCCAGGATAATTCTGTCCAATTGTTTTGTGGCTACCACCTTTCAAGAGCAGAGCAAAACTGTTGCCACACTTGAATTAGCCATTAACATAGGAATCCTGTCAATACCTACTCAGCATCCTCCACCCTGTACTCTCACCATGAAAGGTTTGGCTGTGATTATAATGTTCTCCACCATTTCACAGGTTGAATTTTAGACTGGTTTTATTCCCTTCTATAAGTTCAGCTCTGTCCTGGCTAGCGTTGGACACAGAGAAAGCAGCCAGTCAATCAGGTGATCAAGAAGGCTCTGGCATAAGGAAACTAAACTGGCAAGGCAAGGGTCATGTTTCATCAGCAGTTATGCTGGGTGAACAAGAAGCCCCAAAAGGGCTTGGACAGCATTCTGCAGGAGATGCTAGGGTGGAGTAGTTCCTCGAGGAAGGAGCTGTTGTTGCAGTAAAGGACTAGCAAAAACGGAGGGCTTAAATAGGCCGTCAACTCAAGTCCCGCCTCCCACTGGTTACTGACTGCAACCGTAAAGGGCCCATGCTCATTTCTGAAGCCTTATGCTCCTATGTATCTGAAGGACCTGATAAGTTTTGGAAGAGCCATTGTTAGAGGCTGAGGTTGATGGGACTGCTGAGTCCTTGGGTCTGAAAGATGCTTCCAGGATCCACTACGCTCCTGCCAGGAGTGAAGTGACCAGTATCTCATTGGGCTTAGAGTCCCCTTTAGAATGATGCTGAGCCTTCAGACCTGGGCCCAGGAAAAATGGTCCCAACTCCTCCATACAAACACACACATACAGCGGGAGAGGGAGGAAACTAGATTCCTAGTGAGGGGGTTCTAGAAGCCTTGCCTTCCCCTTGACATGCCAATTATTATATGCAGGAATTGTTTTTCATGAGGGAGTTGTAATAGCAGCATAAATCAGTAGCATGTTCATGCAACCACATTGGAGACCACTGCTGAAAGCACCAGTGTAATCTCACCAAACCTTGGCCTCCCAGATGAAAACATATCTCACCAGTTCTGAAACATCTGCATCGGTTACCAGTTAGTTTCTCACCCAGTTTTGACTTTTAAAACCCTTCAATGAACTGGGCCCTGATCATCTCAGGAAATATCTTATAAAATATAAGCCTCCAGGGTTTCAAGATCTACTGATGAAGCCCTGCACTGTAGCCTGGGTTGTAGAGTTCTGCTATGGTCCAATTTTGAAAAGAGGTCTGAATATGTCAAATTTCACAAGGTAGCCAGACAGGAAAGAGTTAGTACTGCGGAGAGCTTCAAGCAGTGCTGGGGCTGGAAGCCAGACTAGATTTTCTGTATGTTGCTCCAACAAATCTTAGAGTCTGAGGATGGCAATGTGAACTCCTCTGGATGCAGGGAAGCCAGCCTGTAGGGTCTTTCTGGAGAACTGGTGTATTGGAAGTGCAGAAGATTATTCTATTTCAAGGAGATAGTGACATGGTATCATCTTCTTTTATACCTGCTTCTCCTCTTAGGCCTGAACCTTCAGGCCTAGCAAAGGGTTAAAGAGCTATCAATGTTTTAGCTAAATCTCCTGATCCTCAAGGCCACATCTGCCTTGGGATGGGACAGCCTTGGAATGCAGGAGGGTCCCAGCTTGGCTGCTGTCCACTCGCTTTTAGTGATGGAAAGCAGGGAGGGCCTCTCTCTGAATCAGCTTAGCTGCCAGCCATTCGCTGTTAGCAAAGGTAAGGAGTATATTAGCACCAAGATTGGAGCTTAAGATTGTCACACCCCAGGTGTGATCAATTAAGGGTGGTGTACAAGCTGCACGTAGTCCAGGAGAAGATATGTATAAAAAGACTTCCCATAACCCGTAAGGGGGGCTGACGTTTGTTGGGTGTTGGAAGTTGCTGAAGGAGTTGCTGGAAGCTGAAGAAGGAGAGAGGCTGGTTGCTGGAAGTTGCAGGTGAGGGGAGAGGCTGATGGAGAGGCTGGAGATGTGCTGATCAATTTAGGTGTGAGTTACAACATTGCTTAGCCATAATATTCAACTTGCTAGATAATAAATCTGTAAACTTTCACCACTTGTGTTGCGATTTGCTTCTGATAAGTATAAAGATCTCTTTTTGTATTTGGCAAAACCACTGGATCCTGGGGTGCTTCATGATGCCTTTCTGTAGCTGAGTCATCTCCCTGAACCATTAATTCTAGAGCCTCTTCTTCTGAGGACAAGGGATTGGAATCCTCTGAGGATGAGGATCCGGGATCCTGGTCCATGAAAACTAATCTGGCTGATGTACTGTTTGCAGACAGAAGATTTAGCGCTTCTGGGACAACCAGAAATTAGCAAGAATAGGTGATTCCAGAATGTGGGCATGTTGGTGGAGCCCCCAATCATGAAATGAGTTTTTCTGCTCATTTCGGGGCTTCCTTTGGGAAGCACTAAATCACTGTTGCCCAAGCGGTGGGTTCTATTGCACAAGCAGTAGTTACTGCCCTATGTCTCCAGAGCTTTAGCATGCAAAACTTCAAGACATGCATCTATATTCTTCTTTGGCCTCATCTCAAAGACAACTTTCAGACCCTGTTCAGAAGACATATTAAGTGACGGTGGTTAAGCATCTTGAGCTAAACATTATGGCTTAGCATGTCGTGTGAACCATGGCTTAGCGTGTTGTGTGAACCATTCCTAACCATGGTGACTACATAACCACAGTTTAGACATGCTCATTAACCATTTACTGCAAAAGGTTAGTGGCTTAACCATGACTTAGCATGTAGTCTGAACAGGCCCACAATATTTTTTCTTTCTTTCTCCAAGTGTTTGGAATTTAACTGGAAATAGACTTAAATTGTTGCTTTGTTTCCGAATTCTTTTATTGAAATGCTCAATAATGTTATGTGTGTTAATTTTTAATTGTTTTATGGTTTGCAAACTGTCTTGGGAGCATTTCAGTTAAAATGACATACAGAGATGTGGCAAATAAAATTTAAGCAATAGGAAAGCAATGCTTTGGGATTCCTTTTCTATGTTAACAGCTGGAAAATCAGGACGACATATAATATATGAATCACTGTTTGATCCCTGTTTCTAGAGGTAACTAAGTCTAAATCTAGCAAAAGCCATTTAGTTTCCCATCTAATTATGCAAACTACTAGAGTCTCAGATGATAGCTGTTTGTTTATTCTTACTGTCTGCACAACTTTCAAACCTTCTGGCCTAAAATTAACCCTACTGCATGTGCAAGAAACATCCTGAGTCATTACATGGCAACTCACATTACATTGGACAAGTGTAGTAAAACATTCTACATGCTACATTCTTTAGAGGCTTTTGGTTTTAGCTAGGTAAGGTTAACATACATCTTTACCACTGAATTCCTACACATGTCTACTCAGAGGTAATTCTCAGTTCTCCTAGGGTACGCCATTGAGTATCCCCAGGTGTGCATAGGATTGCAGCCTATAAGAATCTTGCAATATAATAGAATCACCATTTAAAATAAGTGCACCGTAATTATTCTAGCAAAATTATATTAATTTCAAAATCAGTAATGCATGTTAGGCTCACAGTGCAACATTTTAACATCTCAGATGCATGAAGAGAGATATTGTTCCTGTTGGTGTAGTGAATTTTCATGTAGGGAATGAGGGCTATTGTCAAGACATCTACTATTTTCTTTTTGTGATCTAGCTGCCTGTAAAAACTTGTTTTTTAAAAAAAAAACATGGGCCTGCACACACTCACTAAACCACCTGAGTGCATTATCCCATGCTGTTCTGGTCTCAAGGTCTTTCAAGGCCAGAGCAGAACTCTTGCCAATTAGACTGATTTCAGCTGGGCTGCTGTGAAAACTTCCCACCCACTGACCCACTCCCACACTATTCAGAGTCCACCTCACATTTGTCAATGGCTTTTGAGTATAAAATAAGGGGGCTATGTCTGCCCTTCATCTTTGTTTGGTTTTGTTTGTCTTTGTCTTTGTACTGCTTTCAGCTTCTGACTTTGAATCTCATCTTATGGACCCTGTTATGTATGAAAACCTGTGCTTAGGTACGTATAGACAGGTTTAGGTAGCTTTTATTTTCTGACTGAAGTATTGTTTCCAAACTGACTCTGGTTCTTGCAAGCCCTTTTGCTTTATTTCTTTTTCAATAAATTTAACAATGACTTCAAGTGTTGTGTGTGCTTTCTTCCAAGTAAGCCTTGGTCCTAAATCCAGAACTTTCTGCTTGGTTGTTGCTACTGTTTAAAGTTTCAGGCCTAGGGCTTTGAAATAGAAAATGCCACTTTGGACTGATATTTCATAAGCCCTAGGAGTGTCCTGTAATGTTTGAGAGTACTCTGGCTCAGCCAGGCTGAGGTCCTGGCAGCCTACTTCCCTGCCTACACTATTGAGAGCTAGGTCAAGGACCACATCATAGCTTCATGGATGAGGTCATACCTTAACTCAGTCTTCCCCAACCTGCAACCCTCCAGATGTTTGGACAGAAAGAGTTTCAACATCCCTGCCTCAGAGAGATCCTGAGAAATGGATACTTTATACTTTGGAAGCCTTGAACAATTTTTTCACTGATCCATGCAGGAGTATTAGGGACAAGCTACATGTGACCAAGCATCATGCATAATTTAGCTCTTTGGTATGGTCCACATGGTTGGCATCTATTAGCACAGACATAACATTGTGCAAACACTAATCTTTCCAAATATTTTGCAAAACGACACTTGTACCTTCCAACGTTCTCAGCTTTTCCAACTGTGTAACAACAAGCGTGATTCAGTATCATGGCTAGATAAAACCAGGATTAAGGGATTAGACACAGGAGGGTTTACAAATTTGTGTATATTCATTTCAAACACAATGTCACTCATCTGGGATGAAGCACACTGGGGACACGCTTAATTTTCAATACTTTTCAAGGAAATTATAAAATTTTAACAGATGCTTCGAGCTTGGAAGTTGCTATGATCAAAACAACAAAGGAATTTGCTGTCAATTTCAAAGTCTCATAGAAAAGATAAAGAAGAGATTAGCAGCTCTCCTACCTCCTGCAGGAGAATGCAAAGTTGGGGTAGGGGAAATTGAGGGCAGAAGAAGGAATGATACAAAAGGAAACCAAATGACTGAAGACTGGGGGGGGATTATAAAAACCAATCGACTTGTTTGTGATAAGAAGGATTAAACACTAATAAGAACCTGGATAAATAGATAGATTCAAATGACCCTGGAAATTAGTAAAAGGACAGAGATTATCCAGGATTTAAATATTACCGTTTGTTCTAAATCTGCAGTGAAATTAGTTAATAGTTGGATTCAAACAGCCCTCAACCCTGGAATCTTTGAAAACTAAATGTATTCTGCTATGCTTTTTATATATAGTGACTTGTATCTGCTAGTCATAAGCCATTTGCCCACTCCCAAGTAGGGTTAAAGTGGAGTGGAGGATAGGGGTGTGCACATAAACCCCACCCCCAATGTCCCCCTGCAACAGGCTGTGAGCTGAAAACCTTACAGGGGTCCCATGGTTGTGAACCCTGCTTTATCAGGGCTTTCGATCAGGAACGCTCTGAAAGCACATGGATTATTTTGTTGGGGCAGGGCTGGAGAAATGACAAGGTGAGTAGCACAAACTTCCAAACCGAGGAGGGGAGAAGAAGAATAGAGGTTTTAGAAGGATGGCCCAACCCACTTCCAGGCAACCAGAAGTGTGTGTGACCAAGATGCTGCAAAGCAAACAGGGGCAAAAACATAAAATAAAAAAGGCAATGAGCCCAACTCAATAGGAGGAGGCAAGAACCAATGTATACTTCAAATTAAGAGTCCTGAAGATACTCCTGGAAGGAGTGGGGGCAGCAAATTGCTGAGTTGTTGTCTGCCTGCTGCTGGTGCAACATCTTCTGTCCTTGGCTGGTCAGCTCCCATGCTGATTCAGCACACCTTGCCTTGGACCTGCCTTGCCACTATTGACTTGCTGGATAGCTCTCCAGCACTGCCAGTACAACAGGGAATCTAGCCAAACTGCTCAGAACTGGTAGCAATGGGATTTAAGCATAAAGAATGTGTCCATTATGAAGCAAATCCAGGAATTCTATACATGAAGAGGTTGGCTTGCAGCTACAATTGGTGGACACATTTCAAGAAAGATATGGGAAATAAATATAGCATGCCAGTGTCAAGTGCATCAATAGAACCTGGTTTTGGATCTAATGCTAACTTGCAAACAAAAATGGTTTTGAACTAACTGCATAAATTGGCACAAATTTTAGGCATAATTAGACCTGAGGGCTTAAATAATCTTGCTCTATATTAAACTTCCCACTTATTTTTCCTTGTGGCCTATTAACGACAAGAAGGATTTGCTACTGTTTACAATTAGACATGAGTGATTAGCAGCTGGATTTTTTTTTTACTTTCCTTGAAGTTGCTAGTTAATAATAAGTGTGATTGATTGTGGTTGTGATGATAGCAATAATAATAAAATAATAACAATAACAACAACAACAACAATAATGCAATAATGCATGTTTAAAAGAAGCAGTAGTACGGCCGCTCCTTAAAAAGCCCTCCCTGGATCCCCTGGACCTTAATAATTAATAATCTTCCATTTTTGGGTAGGGTGATCGAGAGGGCGGTTGCCTCCCAACTCCAAGCACTTTTGGATGATACAGATTTTCTAGACCCATTTCAAACCAGCTTCAGGGCAGTATACGGAGTTGAGACCACTATGGTCGCCTTAGTGGATGATCTACGCCTGAGTATTGACAGGGGGAGTGTGACCCTGTTAGTACTCCTGGACCTCTCAGCGGCTTTTGATACCATCAACCATGGTATCCTTCTGGAACGCCTGAGGGGATTGGGAATAGGGGGCACTGTGCTTCAGTTGTTCTGGTCCTATCTCTCAGGCAGGTTCCAGATGGTGATGCTTGGGGATAGCTGCTCTTCAAAGAAGGAGCTGCTATGTGGTGTACCACAAGGTGCTATCCTTTCCCCAATGCTATTTAACATTTATATGAAACCGCTGGGAGAGATCATCTCGAGGCATGGGGCAGGGTGTTATCAGTATGCTGATGACACCCAAATATATTTCTCTATGCCTTCGACAACAGCTTCAGCTAAGGATAGTGTGTCTCCTCTGAATGAATGTTTGGAGGCGGTAATGGGCTGGATGAGGAAAAACAAACTGAAGCTGAATCCAGACAAGACAGAGGTGCTTGCTGTCAAAGGCCACAACCTGGGTTTGGAGGTGTGTCAACCAGTTCTGGATGGGGTTACACCCCCCCTGAAAGATTGTGTTTGCAGCTTGGGGGTACTCCTGGATCCATCGCTCCAAATGACAGCCCAGATAGATGCGACAGCCAGGAGCACCTACTATTAGCTTTGGCTGATATGCCAGCTGAGCCCCTTCCTAGAGTTGGAAGACCTAAGATGGTAGTGCACACGCTGGTAACTTTGAGGCTCGACTTCTGCAATGCACTGTACATAGGGCTACCTTTGTGCCTAGTTTGGAAACTTCAACTAGTTCAGAATGTGGCAGCCAGGTTGGTCACTTGTACACCTGGGGGTGACCACATTACACCAGTCTTAAAATCACTCCACTGGCTGCCAATTAGTTTCCAGGTGAAGTATAAAGTGTTGGTTATTACCTTTAAAGCCCTACATGGTTTGAGACCAGGTTACCTGTGGGATCACCTTCTCCTGTATAATCCGCCCCGCACACTCAGGTCCTCTGGGAAAAATTTACTTCAATCAGCCAGAACTAGGCTAATGAGTGTGACCCAGAGGACCTTTCCTTCTGTTGTTCCCAGACTGTGGAATGGCCTGCCGGCAGAGATTTGAGAACTTAGTAGTCTCCTTGAATTTAAGAGAGCCGTGAAGACTGATCTCTTCCGGCAGGCCTACCTAGTTGAATTTTAAGATGTTTTAATAATGTATTAGTTTGGTTTGTTTTTAATGTTTTATCTATTTTATGGTCTTTGTATTTATATTTATTGTTGTTTCCCGCCTCGATCCAGAGGGATAGGCAGGTTAGAAATAAATAAATAAATTATTATTATTATTATTATTATTATTATTATTGCTGGGTCAATCACTCACCATTGGCAAAATGCTACCATCAACTGGCTCCTCAACCAGTGCTAACGCCTGTGAATGAGCAGCCTCTCCCCACCCCCTTTTGCAATGTAATTATTATATGGTAAAGCAAACAGATTAGCAGCAGGAAGAGAGGACCCATCTAAATGCAGGAAGCAAGAAAGAACAGCTTCAGGCAGGAGATATGATATCTGTTTTATTAATATAAGCTCATTTGTTGAAGTGTCCCTTTGTTGCTCTTATGTAACAAATATACCTATAAGTTGGTGGTTCCATTTTCAGTAGGGCTGTGGAGCCATTCCGGGTTTCAGTCAGAACCAGCCAGAGCTCTAAAGGAGCTATCCAAGGTGCTGAGCCTTGTCCCAAAATAGGTCCAGCACCTTGAATAGTTCCTTTAGAGCTCTGACTGAAATCCAGAATGAATTCACAGCCTCACTGAAATCTGAGCCATCAGCCTCCACTGACTTTGAATTGGTTGGAGAGGCGGAGCCATGGTGGCTGAGATGAGCTACTGTATCAGGACTTTAAAGGAGGAAAGGTAGGTAACATGAAGCAATGAGGACGGCTATGGAAGCCATTTTGTGATGGTACCCACAACTCTAATATGTTGAGAGAATGTTTGGGTTGCGTAGGGTTATTTTGTTGTTGTTGCTGTTGTTGTTTTTAAAGAAAGATACAAATTAATGTGAAAATAAAATAGAACTGTGGGTAAAAGCATGACATACTAATGAAGACCAGAAATAGACAGATACATTTATCTCAGGGATTCCAAACCTTTGTGGGTCAGTAGGCACGTTTAAGGGGGTATTATGGGCACTCTTACAAAATGGATGTCATGGTGAGCATGGTTGGTCACAAAACACTCATTTCCCAGAAGGCAAACTGGTGAAACAAAAAGAAAAGCAACTTGCCCAAGGACCTAGATACAAGGCAGAGGTGGGGTCTGAGCTACAAAAAAAAAAAAAAACCCTTTCTTTTGAACCCAATAAGGATGGTGCTGGAGGTGCGGCACTTTGCTTTGCAGCATGCATGCCACACTAAACAAAATTATTTTAAAAGAAATACTAAGAAATACAGTAAAAATCAGGAGGAGCAGAGAGCCTGGTAGGTACCAAGAGAGTTGTGTATGAGCACTTTGATACCCACAGGCAGCATTTCGGAGACCCCAGGTCTCTCTCAAGGAACATGTAGGCTGCAATCCAGAATCCAGTGCACAGTGAAGGCTATTGTTTGTCACTAGTCACAGAAGATTCAGTGCTATGAGTACACCTGTTTTATTTTGTTTTTTATCATGGCTGGCTCATTGGATGATGGACACAGGATGTACAGTTTTTGTCATTTGTGTTAATAATAATAGTACTTTCCCAACTCAAGTTTGTGCTATGGGAATACATTATGTAGCACATCCGATCCATATCGACCTCTTGAATTTTGATTAGTGTGCAGGTAACTAGGTTACTGTGTCCTGCAGGTCTACAAGTAAACTATGAATGAACTGCTTGTCTCCATTAAGGTGTCAAACTGTCAAATTCCACAAGGGCAGCTAATAGCTCCCAATTTTTACTGCTGCTTTAAAACGGTTTTAAATGGTTTATAATGGTTTTGAGAACTGTTGGGGCCCAGGATGCACTCCATATACAGTTTTCAAAATGCTTTCAAAGTGTTTTATCCTGCATGTGTAGATAGGCTCACAGAGAGATTGCCAAATATCTCCCAACCGTTAGCTTCAGTTGAGGAAACATCAGCCAACCTTTATGGACTATTCACCAGCAATCTACCTATTCGGATGATGATATGTTTGTTACTCAAAGGTTTCTTTCACTGTTGATGGAGATTGATCTAGGAACAGCTATCACGGAGTCTACCAAGGATGGGAACAACCAAGCAATTGCATTATAATTGTAACCGTCATGTCAAAAGAAATGGCTGCCATCGCCAATAGCACCAGAGAAGAAAGCTTTGGCATCTGCCACTGAACAAGCCAAAAAGTGTTTCCCTCTGTTCCTACTGGGATTGAAAACACTGCTTTATCTTTAAGCTTCTTTTTGCCTCACAGGGATTTAAGTGTTGCTACTATTCTGTAATGTATTTATTTCTTATCTTTGATAGTCATTGATGCTCCTCTAAAATTCCTGCACAGTTAGGGTGACCATATGAAAAGGAGGACAGAGCTCCTGTATCTTTATTTATTTATTTATTTATTTATTACATTTGTATACCGCCCCATAGCCGAAGCTCTCTGGGCGGTTTACATAGGATAAAAACAATTACAAAAAATATACAAAAATTAAAACAGCAAAAACATACAACATACACACAATCTGTACATTTAAAACCACTACAACACCCCCCAAAACTACAAAAAACAAAAACAAACCCAGGCTCCTCAGATATTGCCAAATGCCTGAGAAAAGAGGAAAGTCTTAACCAGGCGCCGAAAAGATAACAATGTTGGCACCAGGCGGGCCTCGTCAGGGAGATCGTTCCACAATTGGGGGGCCACCACAGAGAAGGCCCTCTCTCTTGTTGCCGACCTCCGAGCTTCCCTCGGAGTAGGCACTCGGAGGAGGGCCTTAAATGTTGAACGTAGTGTTCGGGTAGGTTCCTCCATATGAAAAGGAGGACAGGGCTCCTTTTCATATGTATAGGAAAGAGAATTTCAGCAGGTGTAATTTGTATGCATGCAGCACCTGGTGAAATTCCCTCTTCATCACAACAGTTAAAGCTGCAGGAACCCTGCCCTCTTTTGCATCTGGTCACTCTAGTATAGCTCCTGAAGCTTTAACTGTTGTGATGAAGAGGGAATTTCACCATACATACAACTGAGACCTTGTGAAATTTTCTTTTCTATGCAACTGTTAAAGATACAGAAGCCCTGTCCTCCTTTTCATAGGGTCACCCTATGTAGATCTTTCGCCCTGTCCCAATTTAATTAGGGTTCCTTGTTGTTTCTTGGTTTGCTCAGTCTTCTAAATTGCCATTCTGCTGTAAACCAATCAGCCATACTACTCTAGCTCTTTCTCTGAAAGGCCTTCTGTCATCTTGCTCACATAGAAACCTAGATTCTTTTCCAATTTGCACTGCTACTACTGCTGCTCCTTCTTATGCTTCATTAATGTTTTCCCATTCTTCCTGCCCTCACCTGAGGTGAATCTTCTTTTTGCATTTTCTTGCCAATTTCCAAGTTCTCTCCCCGCCAACACCTCCCAAATGCATCTCCGCTCCTTTTCATATATCAAGTTTTGTGGCTTATCCTTCCAGCTTTTCTTTATCCTTGCTTTTTCAGACTTTGTCCTAGCTTGCTATTATCCTCTGTTCTTTTCCTACTTTTATTATTATTATTATTTATTATTATTATTATTATTATTATTATTATTATCCCTAGCTTATTGACTTGAATTCTGAATATTCTGTTTAACGTTTTCTCTTTTTTGGCTTCAGTTCTCTCTTCCCTTTCTCTGGCTTTGGAACTCTCTGCTGAAGAAAGCTAGGTTGGTGCACTCTCTGTTGTCCTTCTGCAAGGGCAAAAGCACCTTTATTCAAGCAAGCTTTTGACATGTAAGCAGGTCTGTTGGGTTCAGTGCTGATTTTATCCTAATTCTTTTATTGTTGTGTTTTTAAATGTGCAGTAGTGTAGCTTCTGCCCTTGTAATTTCGTGTTGCTTTGTTTTTAATCTTAAATTCAAACAGTAAAATAAGCAGACAGTAAAATGCTTGATTCAAATAAAATTTGATTTGAAATCTTAAGTTCTTTTCCTTTTCTTCCCTTAAAGTGCCATCTCGGTGTCTTTGCTCACCTCCTTGGGTTTCCCGACCTTTTCATGATCTTCATTCTTTCATGCTCCTCCTTTCCATATGACACCTACTTAAAGTGTGAGGAACTCTGATATTCAGGGGCACAAACAAATCGCAATGGTGAAGAAGAGCAGCAAATCCAAGGAGCTCTTTTCAGTGGACCCCTGCTGGGATTGGAGCCTTCAGCAAGTGCCCAACCATGCCTACCCTTCATGTTGGCCCTGATGACAGCAGTGGCATGGTGGAACCAGTTCTCACAGGGATGCAGCACTGGCACATTTTGATTAACAGGGATGCTGACATCATCTGCCATCTCCCTCCCTCAGAATTGACTGTTCCTTCTGAGCATATCTGCGATCCTCACACTACTCGGGTGATTTTCTCAGCAATAATAGTTATGAACTATCCATGTTGCAATGCAAAGTGCTTTGGAGTGGCTTGGTCTTGAATGGACAATAAAGACACAATAGCTCTATAAAAGACCTCCTCCTGTGTCCTGCATTGGCTGCAACATACCCTGAGTGAAGAAGATAACTAAGAAGCAAGGTCACGAATAAGGCAAAGTCGAAGCACGGGCAAGCAGACTGAAATGTGGGTTCAGGCTAAGAGAGAAGTGGTCAAGATAACAGGAAGAGGTCAAAACAAAGTTAGACCATCAGGTTCATTACTCAGTCCAGAAGCAGAGTCAAGGAGTCCAAGGGTCAGTAGCAGGAACTATCAATCACAGGGCACGGTCCATGAACTGGAAGAATTATGTTGTTTCTAGCACTGGCTAGGCAGACACCAAAGCCTGCTAAGCCCCACCCAGAGCTCAGCTGCAGTACATCAGAGCTCTCTGGTCAGAGCCCTACTCCTGAGGAATTGTTTCCTCCTCAGGAGACCTTCCTTGCAGTCAGGCAATTCTTCTTACAGGAGCACTGCTGATTAGCCTCTTAAGGTGCTGCTTCTCTCTGGGACTGGAGAGAGTCATCAGCTTCTTTCTAAAGCAGAGCTCCCCTCTCCTAGTGAGAGTAGACCCATGGTCCTCTTCCCTGAGGGGCCAAATTTCCCCAAGTCTCCTGATATAGATGGTTCAATGGTGTCATCCATCTCTAAGAGCTCTAGCTCCTCAGAGCAAGAGTCCTCCAACAGGAGTAATGACATCCTAGTAGAGATGAAAACTGCCAGTATCAACAAGCCAATACTTTCTTACCTCTCCTTTTTTACCTCTCCTTGGGGTCTTGGCTATGGGGACTGTCATAATGAATGCCTGTCCTTCTAAATTTACTGTTACACCACTGAGTGGCAATTCCACAAGACATCCCATGAGGAGGAATCAACCATTCACAGAAGAGCATGTTAAAATAGAAATCTACATAATTACTGATGGGGGTGTTTCTAGATGGGCCTAACTCAGTATATAATTTCTAAAAAGCAAGGTGCTGGTCTTCAAATCTGCCTGGAAGCCCCTCCAACAGGGCTCTATGTCCTGTTCTCCCATGACATTATCAGAATAATGTATGTACTAATTCTTGGGATCTGTTGTAGGCCCAAATACCTTGAAGCAAATTAATTATTTTGCACATGCTTTAATTAAATTTGATGTTCCTATAGTATTATTCTTAGTTTGTTTATTGTGATGTATTTCTAACAGCACCTCTTCTGGGTATTTTCAGGAACGCCTCTTCCAGCTATAGGCACAAGGAAGTTATCATAAGAGCAAATGGCAAAATGTCTCCACTGTTGCCAATCTTTAAAAAATGGAACTGGCTCAAAATATACAAACTATTTCCTGATACTGCCAGAATGCTCACAGATGATGCAACAAGGATCACTGCTGAGCAACTCAATACTCAGATGGAGAAGACAAATGTACCCCTTTTTAATCTTTCCAAATTAAAAAAAGAAAAAGAAAAATCTGCACAAATGTCCTGTTGGTACTTAGCTCAGAGGGAGAAAATGAAAATAGCTTCGTAGTAAATAGAATATCAAAATGAAGAGCCTGAGAAATGTAACTAAGGTAATGAAACTCCCTGCTGTTGCTTTTAATTGGATTGATGAATTGTTGCCCAGATAATGAAATGAGAAAATGGGGCTGCTAACAGGCCATTACGTGTGCATGCATGTACTGTGCTGTGGGTGAGAAAACAGAAATGAAAAACTAAAGAAGACATGAAGCTGGGAGTTTTGGTGGGAGCACATTCACTAAGTTTCATACTCAAAGGCTTCATTGAGGGCTCCCCGTGAATACTCTGCCTCACTTAATAGCAACCTATTAAACAACCACATAATTTCCCTCTGCCTATGCCCTAGATTGTTCAGTAAAAAGGAGGTTGGATCCCAGATAACATAACAGATGTGAGAACAAGGCATCCAGGCCAGCCTGAATATCAGAGTTCCTCACACTTTAAGTAGGTGTCATATGGAAAGGAGAAAAGGGAATTTCAGCAGGTGTCATTTGAATGCATGGTAAAATTCCCTCTTCATCACAACAGTTAAAGCTGCAGGAGCTCTGCTCTCTTTTGTATCTAGTTAAGAGGGCAGGGCTCCTGCACCTTTAATTGTTGTGATGAAGGATTTCACGAGGTTCTTCATATATAGAAATGACACCTGCTGAAATTCCCTTTTCAATTCAACTGTTAAAGATAGGAGCCCTTGTCCTCCTTTTCATTTGGTCACCCTAGGACATTCAGTTCATATGAGGCACTGTCCAGGCCTGTTGGACCTCTCAAGCCTTCATCTCACGTTATCCTCCAATCTCCGAACCCCAGGTGATAATGGGGCCTGCCCACATATAGATATATTCTATGCACAGTTGGAAATCATGGTTGCACCTGGGTTCCAGATGTACCTGGTGTGCATACCAGGCACCTTCAGTCAAACTTGCTGAGGTTGGGGGCAGGACGAGCTGGTGTGTTCCTCATCCCCTTCCATGGCTTTGGTCAACACATGAAAGATAAAGTGAGAACAAAGCTACTGTTACCATGTGTGAACTGAAAGTGTGCCTTAAAATATGTCCAACTTACCCATTGCAAATTGCAAGCAAAGATCATTACTATTTGGGGAAGCTGTCTTTCAGAAAAGATTAACTGTCATAGCTGAATGTAAAGAGCCCCTGATAAGCTTCTAGGAACAGTCTGAAAGTCCAGGATTCAATGAGCTCCAGAGTCCCTTGCATTGGGATGGGGGAGCAACGCATAGAGCACAGGCAGAGGGGACACAATCCTCTGGTTCACCTCAGGCAACAAAAGGTCTTGGGCCAGCCTAATAATAACAAAAATAATAATATTAAAAGCAAAACCTCTCTGAGCAAGCAAAGTTTTGCATTTTAAAATCACATCATTACTAGCACCATCATGACTACACGAATAAAACAGAGTTGGCTTCTGCCCTTGCCACTCTTTGAGTGGCTATTTGGGAGCCTATGGTGATGGCCCTAAGGTCTAGCCCTGGCTGCACCACTGCCTCTTTGAAGTGAAGCTTCACACTATGGGTTACATTTGCATGCTTACATTTTCCCCACATTAATTTTCTTATTCCCCAGTGAGCTAAAAATGTTCACGGAAAGATGAACCATGCAGTGTCACTTAGCAAGGAAAGCTTAAGCACCGTTGTTTTGCAGGAACAAAACGTCGAGAAAGGCAGCTTGTCTTTCTACCACTGCGGGTTTCCTCACATCTTTGGCAAAGTCAAGTCCAATAAAGCAAAAGGTGCTTAGAGAGATTCAGTTATCTTTCAAATCCATTTTGTCCGCAGTGGAGCCAATTTGTCTCCTCACTTCCATTCCAAGAACGCTAGAATGGAAGAAACACTCTGTATATACAGAAAGAAATGTGTGTTCTATTTAGAAGACAATTCCAGAGTGCAAAGTCCATTCTATAGAGAATATGGCAGCACAGTCACTTGCATTTGTAAATTGCATCAATATACTCATTATTTCAGCATTGTTTTGTTCACTGCCTGTGATTGATAGCACCACACTTCAATCCTATTCTCACACAATATATTTGGAGACCAGACAAGAAGCCTGGATGAAGAGGATTCCGCAGTGTATAACACCCATGCACATGACTGCATGCAATTTGACGGTCAGATTCTTTTCAGTACATGCTTTAAAAGAAAGAGAAAAGAGACTGGATAAGAACATGTTCATTCTCCAAGACCAAACATGTTCATTAATACAGTGCTGCTGAACTTCCTTCAACCCAGGGGTCAAATTCCATTTCAGAGGAGCTCTCAGGGACTGGTGGGTGGAGCTGAAAGTAAAAAGGGCAGGGCCAAAGCAAAGGCAGAAAGGGGCAGGGCCAAAATACCAGCATATTTTAGCTTAAAGCTCTTCCTGCCAGTAAATGAGCCTTAAGAGAGGCATTACAACTGTTTAGAATGGGGGAAAGACTGCACAAAAGCTGGGAAACTGCCAAGCTATCAGTGGTCAAGGGGAAAGGGCATGGCTACCTGGGGAACACCAGAGGACCAGCTCTCCACCCCTGAATTATTTGTTTTCTAAAAGAGCCTTGTTTATTATTTTTATTTATTTATTTATTATGTTATAAAATGTACTGCATATAATTTATTTTATATCTTCAAGTAGGGTCCAATTGGAGTCCACCAAGAGAAGAACCTTCTATGTGGTGACCCCCTTCCTACAGAATTCCCTGCCTTTGGAGGCAGGCACCAATGTTGTATTGATTCCAGCACCTCCTGAAAACATTGTTATTTCAGGCAGCTTTGCCTGAATGACCAGCTCTGGTTTTATCAGAACTTTGTTCTTTTTTAAAAAATGTGATTTTTAACATGGTGTTTTTATTCTTTTATTCTATTTGTTGTTCACCCTTCTGAAATCTATTGGATGGGGAGCAGTATATAAATAGTGATTTTACTTTTAAAATAAAACCAGACTATTTTCCATTTGGTGTCAAATTAATTTATTACACTGTGAAATCTACACAGGTCACATAGATTAGGCTGACCGTATAAAAAGGAGGACAGGGCTCATGTAACTTTAACAGTTGTAGAGAAAAGGGAATTTCAGCCAGTGTCATTTGTATGCAATTCGTACCTGGTGAAATTCCGTCTTCATCACAACAGTTAAAGGTGCAGGGGCCCTGCCTTCTTTTGTATATGGTCACTCTAGTATAGTGCCTGCAACTTTAACTGTTGTGATGAAGAGGGAATTTCACCAGGAACTAATTGCATACAAATGACGCCGGCTGAAATCCCCTTTTCTCTACAACTGTTAAAGTTACATGAGCCCTGTCCTCCTTTCCATATGTTCAGCCTAACATAGATAGGACTCTGCTCTCAAGGACCTTATAACCTAAAATAGGCAGTGGGAAAAGAGCAAAGAGAGGGAGGGGCAAGCAAGAGGATGGAATGTGAGTAGGTTCTGTACTTCAAACTTAGCTGCAATCTCAGAATGTGAATTAAGAATGTAAGCCAAAGGTGTCATGGGAAAGGAAGGTTCCCATGGGGCCAAGCCCATTCCAATATCTGGAAATATATGAAACAATGAGGGATAGCAGACTCCTCATCTTCTATTTCAAAGTTGTAGGGGCCGTACCTTCTTTTATATATGGTCACTCTAGTATAATGCATGCACCTTTAACTGTTGGGATGAAGAGGGAATTTCACCAGGAACTAATTGCATACAAATGACTCTGGCTGAAATCCCCTTTTCTCTACAACTGTTAAAGTTACATGAGCCCTGACTTGGATTTTATTTGGTCAGCCTATCCCAGGCCTCCTGAAAGAGGCGGCAGTGAGACCACTCCTAAAGAAATCTTCCTTGGACCCTGAAAATCTTAATAACTACAGGTCAGTAGCAAATGTTCCATTCCTGGGCAAGGTCCTGGAGCGGGTGGTTGCGAGCCAGCTCCAGGCACTCTTGGATGAGACCGATTATCTGGATCCATTTCAGTCCGGTTTCAGGCCTGGCGTTGGCACGGAAACAGCCTTTGTCATCTTGTATGATGACCTATATTGGGAGAAAGACAGGGGGAGTGTGACTCTGTTGATTCTCCTTGATCGCTCAGCAGCTTTCGATACCACCGACCATGGTATCCTTCTGGGATGACTGGCTGAGTTGGGAGTGGGAGGCACTACATTGCAGTGGTTCTGCTCCTACTTGGCGGGTCGGCTCCAGAAGGTGGTGCTTGGGGAACATTGCTTGGTCCCGTGGATTCTCCAGTATGGGGTTCCGCAGGGGTCAGTCCTGTCCCCCATGCTGTTCAACATCTACATGAAACCGTTGAGTGCAGTCATCCGGAGTTTTGGAGTGCATTGTCATCAGTACGCTGATGACGCGCAGCTCTATTTCTCCTTTTCATCTTCATCAGGTGAGGCTGTGGATGTGCTGAACCAGTGCCTGGCTGCGACAATGGACTGGATGAGGGCTAATAAACTGAAACTCAATCCAGACAAGACTGAGACGCTGTTAGTGGGTGGTTCTGCTGACCGGATGGAGGGTGTTCAACCTGTTCTGGATGGGGTTACACTCCCCTTGAAGGAGCGGGTTCGTAGCTTGGGGGTTCTCCTAGAACCATCTCTGTCACTTGAGGATCAGGTGGCCTCAGTGGCACGGAGTGCCTTCTACCAACTTCGGTTGGTGGCTCAGCTACGTCCCTATCTGGACAGGGATAACCTGGCTTCAGTTGTCCATGCTCTGGTAACCTCCAAGTTAGATTACGGCAATGCACTCTACGTGGGGCTGCCTTTGAAGGTGGTTCGGAAGCTGCAGCTTGTGCAAAATGCAGCGGCCAGATTGATAACTGGAACCAGAAGGTTCCAGCATATAAAACCTACTCTGGCCCGCTTGCATTGGCTGCCGGTATGTTTCCAAGCCCAATTCAAGGTGCTGGTTTTAACCTATAAAGCCTTACACGGCTTGGGACCACAATACCTGACGGAACGCCTTTCCCGACATGAACCTACCCAAACACTACATTCAACATCTAAGGCCCTCCTCCAAGTGCCTACTCCGAGGGAAGCTTGGAGGTTGGAAACAATGGAGAGGGCCTTCTCTGTGGTGGCCCCCCAATTGTGGAACGATCTCCTGACGAGGCCCGCCTGGCGCCAACATTGTTATCTTTTCGGTGCCAGGTCAAAAGACTTTCCTCTTCTCTCAAGCATTTGGCAATATCTGAGGAGCCTGGGTTTGTTTTTGTTTTTGTAGCTTTTTTGGGCTGTTGTAGAGGTTTTAAATGTATGTGTGTATTGTGTGTATGTTGTATGTTTTTGCTGTTTTAATTTTTGTATATTGTTTTTAATTGTTTTAATCCTATGTAAACCGCCCAGACAGCTTCGGCTATGGGGCGGTATACAAATTAAATAAATAAATAAATAAAACCGTGGCTGGCCAACCAAGGAAGGTTTCCTGGAAAAGAGATGTTTTCAGGAGGTGCTAAAAGTAACACATTGTAGGCACCTGCCTGACCTCCAGAGGGAGGGAGTTCCATAGGAAGGGAGCCACCTCACTGAAGGCTCTTCTCCAGATGGACTCCAGTCGGACCATAAGTACATGTGGAACCACCAGGAGCATGCCCTCTGATGACCGCAGTGAGTTTTTCCAACTTCGGGTTCTTGCGAGTATTAAGGATGGATCTAACAGGAATGGGCCCTAAGGCCATACATTTGCCCATCCATCGCTAACAGCAACTTCTGGGAATTCTCAAAATACCAGTTGTTTCCAGTGGCCTCTGCTTCATAAATCAAGCAAAGTTGAACATGTCAGACACTTCATTATTTCTAAATTAGAACATTACAAGAGCTTAACTGTTGAATGATTGATGACCAGTACAAGAAGCAGAATACAGAATCACTTTGAGGAAATCCTTACTAAGACAAAGAAAAAGATTTGACTAAATGGACAGGTGTCAATTTAATCATAAAGATTGACGTAACCTTTGCTAACAATAAAAAGTTTAATGATGTTTCTAGCTAGATTAAAGATTAAGATAATTTTTATCAATCTATCATTTTTTATTGTTATAAGTGCCAAGCTGGTGTTGATGGCACCTCATTGGGGCCATCCTTTTTGACAGGTCATAAATGATTGCTTGATCATTTGCTAGTCCATTCTTTTAAGAAATTAAATAATAAATTAATAATTCAAGATTTTGATCATCTAATATTAAAAGAGTTCCCAAATAGTTTTGGAGGCTTGCTGATACCAACGGCTGCATCCTTAACCACTGACAATCTTAACCCCAAAACAAAGATTTACAGAGCAATCCTAACTCTCACTAAAGGTGGTCAAAGATGGAGAAGGATGGAGTAGAAATGTCTGGGGAAGGCATGATTGGGAACTTGCTCCAGCAAGGGACCACTGACAAGACCCTCTGGAACTACTTTTCATCTTCACCATTGAAACCTGCATGCTCACTTGCATCTCACTCTTGCCTAGTCAATGGTGGTGGCGAGAAGGAGGAGCAGATGCCTTTGTCTACTTGCTCACTGGCCCTATGTTGCTCAAGTAAGCAAGTCATAGCAATCATGAGAAAGGGGAGCAATAGCACTTGGTGGCAAGAAGATAAGAGGGTCCATTTTGATGCCCAAAGGCCATCAAATACCTGGACCCAGCACTGGAAGTGCCTTTCCATTGGTGGAGAGAGGCTCCCTGGGTGGAATATACATACATCTCAGAGGCTCTTAGTATGCCCATGGAAAGCATCACAAATATAGATCTACTGTTAGTGGAAGGATCCAAATATGGCATCCTGGGGATGTTTCAGGGTTGGACTGGAACTTGGATCCGGCTGATCCAAAGCCCTTTTGCTCCCCTGCCAAACTGCACCAACCTGAGGCTGATATCATAATTTCCCCTCCCACTGGTTTCAGTGGGACATGGTAATGGTGGGACATTGGCTACATAACTCCCCTCTGCCATTCCATTTAAGATTACTCTCGTACACTGCAATCCTATACCTACTTACTTAGGAGCAAGCACCATTGAACTCAATAGGGCTTAGTTGTGAGTAGGCATGCATAGGATTGTACTGTTCAAGCCTCAGTTTGGTTTTGGTTTTTTAGTCTACTGATGGTCACCTTCTGGTTTCAGAAGCCTCTCTGGAGCAGCCACAGATAAAAAGTCAGATCCACACCTTGTGTCAAATCTTAACAAATGTGGACTAAAAAGCAGGAAATAACACTATAAAAGCAGTATATGGAATGTGGATTGTGTCCCAACAGTTATCAGTGCACTTCAATACCGCTATAAAGCAGTAGTGTAGATCTAGAGCTTCTCTACATTAAGGTAAATCCTGTTGTTTATCTGGTGCCACTGTGCTTCCTATTTCTTTGATGAATTTGATACAAATTGATATGAATTGGATTACATGGGAGGAGAGGGGAGAGGGGAGGTCCTGTTGCTGTTACCTGGAGCTCCTTTAAACAGCAGTCATAGTTCAATCAAGGGAATGCCTCCTTGGCAAAGGAAGGGGTTCTTGTTGTCTGTTTCCACACAGCCACAGGAAAGCCAAGACTTACTTCTGAGTAGAAGTAAGATTTTATTGTAAGTTCACAACCCTTGTCACCCTTACTTGGGAGTAAGCCCCATTGAACACAATGGGACTTGGGGATCAGGTCTGCCTTCATTTGTTGCAGGGAGATATTTTACCCTCTTCTCCCTCCATTCAAAGGGCATCATCAGATGAGTTTTTTATTGCACGCTTGTTGCTGGGCATTTACGCGGGTCCCTCTCATGCCGACTTCTGTGTCTCGCACGCCTCCCGCCCCTTCTAGCCTTCTTCACGTGACAAAAAACCACCCCAGTAAGACCGACTCATTTTTTGAGACTAAACTTGCTGCTATCTCCTGCTGTGTGCAGGAGAAGCAGCGCAATCAAAACAGCCCACTGAATGGGCCACATGCACATTGTTTACTTCCTCTTTTGCAAGAGGAAGTAATGAGGGACAAATGCACAGACAGAGAAGCAATGGTAAGGAAATGCGATTTCCCCCTATGTGATGCTGCTCAAAGTTCTTCCGCCCTTCCTCAGAAGGTTCATAGCACAATGCCAGCTTTATACAATGCTGATTTCACGGCATTAGGGGTTTATTGCAGTTTATCTGTGATGTATTTTAAAATGGAATAAGGGAGAGAACTATGGGAGATCTCCTGTGTCATTAAATTGACCCGGAAACTTCCATGAGTGACCAGAAATGAGCGTACTATAAATAGCTCGTCTAGAAAACACCCTAGCCTTAGTCTTTACCTGGGCAGAGGGTCTTTTCTTATTATTTCCTAGTTGGAGAAGCATTGGTACTCTTCGGGCTTTAGCAGCTAACACAGGCAGCTGATGCAAGTTGGTGAAGGTGGCAGGAAGTCTCTGGGGGAAACGTGTCAAGTCAGCAGACTGGCTGGTGCAGATGGATGGGAATCTCCTTTGGTTCGTTTTTTAATAGGAACTTGCCAAACATTTGAAGATTTCTTCATAAAAAGGATGGAAAGCACTTGAGATTTTTAAAATCCAATTGTGGGAGAAAATGAAGTTAACAGATTCATCTATCCCTATCTCGACCTAAGATTGTTGTATAAGGGGTAGTGAGATAATAACAACAGCCCACCATGGGTTAATTCACCTGCTGTGTGGGCTGCTGTGCTGTGCTGTGCCAGGCCTCAGCTTGTCATAGGTTGTCATCCCATATGAACCCATGGCTAGTTTTAGGGGTATGTGACAGTCATCTAATTCCCAAACAACCCCTGCCTCCTGACATCATGTGACACAATAACCTACAGCAAGCCGGGGACCATGCAAAAATGCATCCATGGGTGCCTGCCACATCACAACAACCCTCACAGTGGGTAAATTAACCCACGGTAGGTTCTCATGTCATGGAAAAGTCCTTCACAAAATTTTCACAATACATAAAAACCATACAAATATGTTAAAAACAATAAAAGTTCAATTAAAAAAACTAAGATAATAAACACATAATTAAAGTAAAAGCATCAAAAAGAATCCAGAATATTATTCAAAGAACATTTTTCTTTGAACTTGACATTTCCAAAAATTTGAATTTTTACAGGTTAATACTTCCTTTAATCTCTACATTTGTTTGTTTTTGTTGTGATCTTCTGCTAGTGAGAAAAAAGACGTGATCTGGCTGCTTGCATAGTGTTATGATTGCTTTATACAACCTATCCTGAAACAAAACAAAAACATAATGATTTTTTAAAATAGGTTTCTGATAAATGCAGGCTTCTGCTTCCAAATTATTCATTTGTTTGCAACAATTCTACAGATGGCCTTCAAGCAAGAGATGTGCCTTTTGTGTGGTTGAATTGTGTGCTTGTACTAGGGTGCTGATTCAGTTATTTGTCCAGCAAGACAGCCAAAAATTTAAATCACAGTTCATCAATTACTCTCACCAATGCTTAACTGCAGTATGTAGTGTACAGATGTTTGCTTTCAAAAATAAAAGAAAGGACTTTCCATCTCTGATACTGGTTAAGAAATCAATGCCGTGATTCAAGGAAAGGTCAGATAAGAGAGTGCCTCACATGAAATTGTCAATTTACTTTGCAGCAGTTCATACTGCCAAAGAAGCAGGTCATTTTAAAAAAAATTGGAAGTAGCTAGCTTCTTCAGCAATAGAACTACTACAGTGAAAGGAGAAAGCAAAGATCTACGTATATACAGTGAACTCCTACAAGTGTATAAACCCTCTCATCCCTCAACTAGTAAATAAATGTTGGCTGTGAGTTGATCAACTCATTAGTTCATTTTTTTTTATTTTGAATTGTAAGCTGCTTTATAAGCCAACCTTAGTTGTAAAGCTGGGTATAAATATAATCAATTAAAGTGGGTCATATCCTACGTATGTACTAATGCTTCTAAACCAATTGTATATGTTAGGGCGCAATGTTGTGCATGTTTAGACAAAAAAAGTCCTACAGCTCACAGCATGCTCTAACCAGCATGCTCCTGCAGAACCAAAGACCCTAGCTGGCTGGTGTGCATAGAGGAGCCTTAAATATTTGGGATAGCAGCATGTGTGATCCACGCGCACCCACCCATATTTCTCTGGGCTGCACATGACTCAGTAATGATGCAGTAAAGTCCAGCCAGGAACTTTGAGGTTCTGCTTTCAGAGTTTCCCATTTTTTAAACTTACCATGAACTTGGAAGCCTTATATGGGACATACTTGACAGTCTGATGGGCACTCTAACTACCACACCACTTGGATTTGGTTTTGGGCTGAAACTAAAGTGCATCCTCCCATTAAAGGGTTGGAATATTGATACAGCATGCTATGCCTGCAATTTCCTCTCATTTCTCTCATCTGCACAGCCAACACAGCGAGACTTCCCTTGAGTGTTAATCAGCTGGTCTCACTAGCAGATGGCCCAACAGCTGCCGGCTTATTTAGAACCCTTTGCGTGTATTGCAAAAAAAAAATGTTCAGTCTGAAAGCAGAAGCCATCGAGGAAGGGAGGGAGTCAATAATGGAGAGAAAGAGAGAGAGCTGGAGGAAAATTGGTATGGATAGATCATCTCCATCCAGGAGGGGGTAGACAGTGTGAAGCAAATGACTCAGAAAGAACTTCGTGGCAAATTGGTGCAACTATTGTTTCTGGCAGTCCCTCAATGTACATGCCATCACATGTATTTAAGGGGACTTGGCCCCTTTAATATGAGAATAGCCTAACAAATGTTTACATGAGATAAAGTACTTTGCAAAACAGCTAATAGCTATCTGTAATCAATTGGGGTATTTTATTATTATTATTATTATTATTATTATTATTATTATTATTATTATTGGAGGAACTCCTCAGATGTGACCACACTGCTTAAAAATCTGAACTGCCTCAGTCCTGCAAGGTGTATTGGGGCTCATATAAATGTTACTCTGGAAGGCTTTTTTTTTTTGCTGAGGAGCAGGGTAAAAAGACTGAATAATCATAGTAGTAACTTCTCTGGAGACTATTTACACAACCATGCATATCATGTGTGTTTCTGTGCCTTGCACCTATATAGGACCTGATCCAAATTTAGCATTTATTCATTTATTTATTTATTGTCTCACCTTTCCACCAAAAACTGGCACTCAAGGCAGCCAACAATAACATACTGGTTAAAAAAACAAAATCTTGATTAAAACATAACATGAAAACAATTCAATTAAATATACAATAAAAAGCACCAACCAATTAAAACTGTACCCAGAGTCTGGCACCAGGACTGAACTTACTCCTAAACAAGAGAAAAATGCCATGTCAGTCAATCCACCACCACAATGGTGGCAAGCAAAATTACACTGTCCACAGCAAATGACTGTTGCTGTGGCAACAGGAGAATCACTGGCTAAGTCCTGGAGCCCCAGTTCTAAAGGATCTGGTTTTTAGGGTCATAGGACCAACACTGCCTTCCCCAATACCCTGGATGTCCTATGAAAGGCCGAGAGGGGTTTATAGGGTGGGAAGGGAGGAAGTTTGAAAAGCGAACTGACATAACCCCCTGACATAGTGATGGACAACTTGTGGGCCTCCAAATGTTTTGGTCTACAATTGCCATCAAACCTAGCCAGAAAAACCAGTAGTGAATGATGATGGGAATTCTGGGCCAAAACATGTTGAAAGCCACAAGTTGACCACCCCTGCCCTGACAAGTTGAACAAATTATTTTCAGGGGCTAATTGCATGTGGCAGCAAAGGCTGGATCTTCCATCTTTTTTAGCAAATCATAGCTATGAAGGAGTTCATTTCAGATTAGGGGCATGGCACTGGGGGAGAAGGATTCAATCTTTTTCTCCAACACCACTTTCCCATGAAAACATATGCATACAACAATCATGTGAAGTGGATTGGGCTAAGAAATAGTGTCTGGCTCAATGCAGATTTGAATCCAAATTGGTCTCCCCAATCCTGGCCCTAGTCTATTATCCTGTTTCATCATTGCTTGAGGCAAGCAGATTCAAAATGAAGTAAGATCAGTTCAGGCAAGTAATTCAGGTTGACGTCAGTCAGGTTATGACAAGGCAGACTGGAGTAGGTCAAGTTAAGGTTGTTAGCCTCATCCAAGTAGAACAAGTCAAAGTCACTCAACTTGAGGTATAGCAAGATATGACAAGTCAGGGGAAGGTAGTTCAGTTCACATGGGTATAATCACCGCAGTTTCCAGTAAGCAGCAATCAGGCCCCTGGATAGCTTCCAGTACACTCTGCTAGCCTAACTATAGAAAGATGTTGTATCAGCAAAAGAGTGAAGACATTTAAGGCCTTAAGAAGGCTGATAGGACTTCGCCTTCAGGCGGCTCCAGTTCCCTAGAAGAGACATTTGCAATCCTTAAAGAAGGTTGGGCAACACACAGCCCTCACACACACACACCCCACCACCACCACCACCACCACTGAATTTGGTAGTTGTGGGGAAATCACTGATTTTAGTGCTACAAAATGCTACAAGGGTCAAATTTAGCTTGTTCTCAAGCTAAATGTGACCTTTTCAGTGCTCCATAGATGCTGCTAAATTTAGCACTCCATAGCTGCTACCAACTGGGGTAGGCTGGTATTTGTATGACATCATTTTTGGTTACTTCAGGGAACTCTTTTGATAGTCATCAATTATTGTTAATGTGTCACATTTTAGTGCATTACTACAATCTCAGATGGGATGTAAATAATATGTTTCAAGTTGTAGTAAGAACATAAGAATTGCAGATTCTAGTTGATATCTTGAGCTTTTGAAAGTGCTGATGAACATAATTGACATCTATGAAGTTGCTGTGATAAGGGAAGTTGCAGAAATCTGCAACAGAACCAAATGAATTTCAATTTTTATGAATCTGATCCATGGATTCCATGGCAGACTGGCTTCTCCCCCGTCAAGAAGATTCCATAGACTTGTGGAACTTTTTTTTAACCTTTGGGAATTTTTTTACAAATTTTATAATAGAAAAAAAACATTGTCATCCCCCAAAAGTGTGTATCCCCCCCCCCCCCCGGTGGGCCAAAGCATGAAAATGCACATTTTGGGGGGATTTGCACATTTTTGCACATGCAAATTTGCACAAATTTGGAAACAGAAAAAAAATCAGTTCCATCACTGGACAGACTACGGAACAAAAGGTGCCTTGCAAACTGTGAAACACAGACTTTACGCAACTGTACGTCCCTCGCTGTGATTAACTTCATCCAAATGTGATTTCTGTAAATGAACATCTACAATACCATGATGAGAGACAATGTAATCCCTGATTCTTTGATCACTGCATAAACTTAAATTTCAGGAAAGGCAGAAACACAGCATCGAATAGTGAAGTACATTGTCTTAGCTTTCTCCTAGTAATTACGTTAGACTGCAAAAGGAATCAAGTGGCTAGAGAATGAATGTCAGCCTGAACTGATTTTCGGTATCAATTCTCCAGCTCTAAGGTTGTATTTATTATGACAGCTCAAATAATTTCTAATTTCTCGCTGAAGTTCTTCTTGGAACACTGCATTGTGAATTAGCCACCTTGAATGCTACAGATTACTAAGCAATGCTGAGAATGGAGCAGGAGTAATGAAAGCTGAAATTAATCAGGATTCGTTTTCCAGGGCCATATAAAGCAATGGTGTCTGAATGAATTACGTTCAACGACTAGGTTTTTAATGAATTACCAAGTTGAACAAATTCACAATATTCACAAATGTGAATGTTGCAAATGTATTATTTATTTATTTCATTTCATTTCTATACTGCCCAATAGACAAAGCTCTCTGGGTGGTTTATAACCATTCTTATTCCTTTCCACCAACAGAGCATATTGCGTTTCAAGGTAATATTAGCAACATAGTCATGTCCATGCCATCATGGAGCTTAGAACAGACAGCCGAGAAATAACAGAGTAGGGAAGAAAGTTGAGGGCAGAGAGAGGGATGCATGTAGCTAAATGACATTACACATGCTTAAAGCTCAGTTGCAATTGGGAATGAAGATTAAGAGGCCAGATCCAGCTTGTGAAAATCCTATTTAGGACTCAGCAGCCACATTTCACAACAGATGCAAACCATACATTAAAATCAGCTTTGCTAAATCAAAGACGTGAGTCAAAGATCCCCTTCTGTGTGTTTTTCACTTCACATGTGTTGCAGTAGCAGCTAGAACAGCTAGGGCAGGGGACTAAATTTAAGTAAATAGAGCCACTAAGTGCTAAAACATGAGAGATTCAATCAACAGTGTTGTCATGTTGTTTTTACTTTAAAGCATGTTTAAAGTTTTGATCAGAGCAGCAGTGCCAGCAAAGGGAGTATTATTTAATCTCCCCCCCGCACCCAATCTTATTTTCCCAAACTAGATCTCCCCCTGCCAAGAAACTATTAGACCTACTGTGGAAAAATACAGCAGGACTAATAGCAGTTTGGGGAGGGGGTGATTAAAAACACTGTCTTTCTGCATGAAATAAAAGTCCTGTCCATTGCATTGTATCTATCACAAAAATAAGAGGCTAATAAAGCCCAGGAGCAAAAGTGGTTGCTATTGCACCATAGCAATAGAAGTTGCTATTGCACCACAGCAAGAGTGGTTAGTTTCATTTCGCTGTGGCAGTGCAGAGTATATGTGCATGTGTTTCTATTTAATGTGGATTCTTGCATTGAGCAGGGGGTTGGACTTGATGGCCTTATAGACCCCTTCTAACTCAACTATTCTATGATTCTAAGATTTCCTGCCTGATAGTTTGGAACCAGTTATTAGTTTCCACAGGAAAGTGCATAATTGCAAGGGTGATGATTCATGTACCTATAGACCTGGCTTGTACATAACATTAATCCATGGTTTATTAAACAGGTAGCTATGACAATAATGGTGAGAAGGTAGATTCACTAAGAGAGGAGCCCACTGAGAATGCCTGGCCCAAGGGCCCTCCGAAACCTGAAGCCAGCACTGATAAGGTGTGCAACTTGAGAGTTAATATATAATATACAGCAGGGTTGAGCAACATGTAGGCCACATGGAGCCCTCCTATCAGCTGTTTTGAGCACATACACACACACACACACACACACACACACACACACTGTCCATGTTGCCCTGTTCCTGACGAATTTGCCAGAGCAGTGGCAAACATTGCACCAATTTTACAAGGAAACAATGGATGCCGGGAGCATGTGCGTGGTTTGCAAGTAGAGTCAAGCTCCTGAAAGCCTCCCAGAAGCACGATTCTGCTTGGAAGCAAGGTGCACAATCCCTATTTGCTTTGTTACCCTACTAAATTGCCGTGATTTTTGCTTCTGCCATACATGCAGTGGCAAATTCAGCAGCTGAAGCAGCAAATTCAGCAGCAGGGGTAGAGTGGCCCCCTGACGGCTTCTGGGGAAGCAATGAAATCCCCCAGCCCCAGATGTTGCTTACCCTTGATACAGTGTGGTGTCATCTGCAGCCAGATATGACATCGCCACAAGGTATGACAAATGCTCCACTTATATATAGCTGCAGTACACTGCAGTGTGCCCCACCACCAAAAAAATGTAAAAACTGAGAAATCTTAAGCCAGTAAAAAGATTTTAAATCACCTGTGGAAATCTAGGGATCTGACAGAGCTATCCTCTCATTCACAGTGGATGGAGACTCTGGTCTCAGGATGTGCCATGACTCACCCAGCATGTAAGAGATGGCAGAGAGGATACTGTGCTTGAGAAAGAGGCTGATACACCTCCATATGAATGAAGGACCTTATGTGTAATGGCCTAAAGAAATGCTATTTTTCCCAAACATGTACAAATAGGATCCTACAGACCTCCATGTGCAAGACATAGTTATCCATCACTTTGTTTGGGCATAAGGTACTAAAGTAGGCTGACCATATGAAAAGGAGGTCAGGGCTCATGTAACTTTAACTGTTGTAGAGAAAAGGGAATTTCAGCCAGTGTCATTTGTATGCAATTAGTTTCTGGTGATATTCCCTCTTCATCACAACAGTTAAAGTTGCATGGGGCCCTGCCTTCTTTTGTATATGGTCACTCTAGTATAGTGCCTGCAACTTTAACTGTTGTGATGAAGAGGGAATTTCACCAGGAATAAATTGCATACAAATGACACAGGCTGAAATTCTCTTTTCTCTACATGAGCCCTGTCCTCCTTTTTATATGGTCAGCCTATACTAAAGGATGCAATCCTGTATCCTTGTACCTAGGAGTAAGCCCCATTGAACTCAGTGAAGCTTACTCCTAAGTAGATATGTTTACAGTGCCTTGTATAAGTATTCACACACACCCCTTTGACTTGTCCACATTTTGCTGTGTTACAACCTGGAATTAAAATAGAGTTAATTGGCATGTTTTCCATTTGTTTTACACAACATACTTAACACTTTGAAGGTGCAAAATGTGGACAAGTTGGGTGGTGGTGGAATATTTATGCAAAGCACTGTAAGATTACACTTTCTCTGTAGGAAAAAGACCCCGCTCTTGTTTTACTTTGTACTGTCAACAAACTGTTCAGCTAAACACTTGTGATGAGGAAATTCCCTGAAATACGAACAAGTATTCGGATGGCTAATTTGTCTCACTGATTTTATTGGGGAACAAAAATAGCTTCTTCATTCGGCCCAAAGAAGAACTCTGTGAAGCGTTTCTCTATGATTCAAAAGTATAATGGGTTGCCTTGGGAACAGTCTTATGTTGCTAACATCTGTTGATGGCAATTCCTATTGCCTGTGGTGCCCATTCATAATTTCATAAGGAATCTGAGGACCACAGAATCTCAATTTTATTCTATATTCTTTTCATCAACATAGGACTGTAACAGGAAAATTTCCATTTTTATGCAAGCTTTACTAGAAAGTGGGTGTGCAATAGGCACACCCAAGCCACACCCAACTTGGTGTCCTCTTGATGTTTTGGACTACAATCCCCATCAGCCCCAGCCAGCATGGCCAATGGAAAAGGATTGTGGGAGTTGTAGTCCAAAATATCTGGAGGGCACCAGGTTGGGGAAGGTGCCCTAATCTATAGTAAGGGAATTTGATTAGGAATTTATATTTAACCAACTTGGGCTAATATTGTTTACAAATAGAATGTCTGCCCATTTAGTTTAGTGTTCTGTCTCAGAGATGGGCCCAAGGTAGATTGAGATCTACTGGTAGATTTACTGGTGACAAGGGGTTCTGACTCCCATTTCTCTAACAATAGTAACAACTTAAAGCTCTCACTCCACCCCATCCCCAATCAGGTTTCTGAGAGAAAAAAACACTTGGTTTTTGGTGTGTTTGTGTGTGAAAGGAGTTGAGAGCTTGGTTCTGGAACTGATCACAAATTTCTCAGCTGAACACAGGCACAGAGACATCCTTTTCCTTAATGTTTAGTGTATGTTTTGTCACCTGAGCTGCTGTTTTGCACCAGGCTCTGGTTGGTGGACCTCAGGGTTTTAGTTTTTTAAAGAGAGAGAGAGAGGCCCTTTCTGCACCAGCCATTTTCCCCAGGGCTGCCCCTGCCTGCTTGTAGAGAGTCCACATGACGCACAGAGCATCCCACCAGCAGACAGGGCCCAGCCCTCCATTTTCCTGGGAGTTCAGGGAACGCCATTATCCTGGTTCGTTCCCTGCTCCCAGGAGGGCAATGAGATGGGTGGCTGGTGTGGCCGCCCATCCCGGGCACAGCTGCGCTTACCCACAAGTATGCACAGTTGCACCGATGGCCACAGAGCCGCACTGCGTGGCTCCGAGGCCATCAGGAGGGGGGACAGTGAAATCACCATCCCCAGGATGGCGGGGGGCAGGGGGGGTGGATCATATGTGGGTTGTTTTTTAGGGTACTTACATTTGCGCAGGAGCACTCATGCACTCCTCCACAGATCTTTTTTTTAAAAAAAAAATGGCCGGCGCAACTTGCTACAGGCCGGGAGAAGCCCAGGCCATCACTTCCCGGTGTGGCCTCATCATGCCAAACCCAGAAATAAGCACTTCCGGGTTTCCCCACTTCCCGCCCTCTCTGCCCTTATGGTGCAGAAAGGGCCAGAGTTGATCCTGCAATCATGAAGTCTGCCCCACCCCCAGTGAATCTTGGCAGCACTATTTCCTTTGTGTACCAGAAACTCTTCAAGTTCTCAGGGTGCTTCCTTGTGCAACCAGATGCCCTTTGATAGATGTCATGTTTTCCAGCCTCATTCCTCCCTCTACCCAGGGGGTAGAGAGGAGGCATCATCCTGTAACCCATCATCCGCTACTCCAAGACTTTCCAGACCAGAGAACATGACTCAGGATTCCTCAGACCAAGAGGCTGGTGCAGCCCTCGCCACCTCCGTAGCATCAAAGCCAATGGATGCAAAATCAAGCCAATGGCACTTGAGGAACTAGACAGCTCTTCAGTGGGGGTGGAGTTCACACCTGCATGTTGCTGAAACAACTCACCCAAGTTTCAGCCAGTGATCTGTCCAGGGTCCTGAAAACACTTGCCTGCTTTGACTTGCCTTGCCTGCTGGGAACCTGTATTGCCTCACCTGATGATGCGTCATTGGACGTGATCTTGCTGTGCCAGTCATGATCCAACCTTTCCAGGTAGTACCACCTCAGCAAGCAGTTTCCCCTTGGAACCTTGTGCTAAGCTAGGAAGAGGACAGACATCACCCTAAACGTGACACATGAAACTGCATGTTATCATGGTTGTTGGGGTGGGATATCCCTGTAAATAGCAGATGCAGGGAGATTTGGATGAGGTCTGTGGCATGCAGGTTGGAGGGTTATTGTTTCCTCCCTGTGAAAATCACATGTTATTAGGCATGGAAGGGAAGCTTCTCCTGGTGCCAGTGGAAGCTCTCCTGCCATTGGGTGTCATGTCTAGTCATTATTAATTTTGCAATAGAGTTTGCAAATGGAAATTGGACACTAAAGGTTGAAACTGGTTATACCTAAGAGTACTCCTGAAACAGAACTAAATTTGAAATGTGTTGAGCTCATATAAAACATACTACTGTGCACCTGATACTAGGGATGTTGGAGAAATTTGAGACTGACTAAAATGAGTTCAGATTTCTAAGTATTTGACCTGTGGAATCTACTGCGGTCTGGCTTCCCCAGGCCGTGTGGCCTTCCATATTTTTAATTTCCTTTCCCAAAATTTATGCAAATTCATTTACAGGGAAATACACAAGTTTCTGCTGGGATATATGCCATGCTAGGAAATCTACATGGGGAAAAGTCGAATGGCATGGGGGCAATATGCTAAATGTTATGTACTCACATCAGTTATGTAAATTGTTGTGAACTTTCCTATGGAACAATTTTTATATTTTTCTGCATAAGGGGGGGAGAGGATTGAATCCAACTGTGAACGGCCACTGGAATGAACAACACTGCAAAATCCATGCAATATATGCAGGGTGGATTTCACAAAATCTGGACATCCCTACCTGGACTTCACCTCTGTTCTTTTCCTTAATCTGAACAGGACATAGAGGTGTTTGTCCTCCGGTTCTGAAGTTCCTAAAATCTCCCCCATTTTATACAATCACTGAGTCAGGATTTCTTTTTTTCCTGTACAGAATATCTCTGAGCATGCACAATCTCATCACTGAGTCAACATCACTAACCTTCACAGATCTGTGTGTAGGAGCAACAGGGTTTCTAGGCTAAGGGACATAAACTGATTGGGGAGACCGCCTGAACCAAATGGCTTCTTCCCTGTAGTGAACAGCAGCAAAAAGCTGGTCTGAATATTGACTTTTGTCAGTTGATTCAATCTTGCAGATTATTATGATGCCAGTATTGCATAATTAGACCATAGTACTATGTTCTCTAACTTTACTAACGACACGATTTTATGTAATGGAAAAGATCCTTCCAAAAATGTGTACAGTTGCTTCCCCTAAAACTGAATTTAGTTTTAGACACATTTTGCCCTGCACTCCTGCCAAAAGGGAGCTTAGCAAAAAGGGCAGTTCTTCTTATATTCTCCAACTGGCTTCTCCCCCCTGCTAGGTCCTGGCAGAGTTGTGAGTACACAGTGAAGCAATCATGTGATCACTTCACTGTTTGCTGAATTTTGTATTTAGCCAGTCAGCTCAGATATGGGTAGGCTGAATGAAACTTGACTGTGTGGGTGACAGACATCAGCTAAATTCAGTTTTGATACAGGGCTAATGGGGAGAGATCTAGTTATGTGTCCAATCCATGACACAGGTGCTGGCAGGACAGTTTTACCTACGGTCAAATTCTGTCCCTTGAAAAAGCCACATTCTGCAATCAGAACATAATTGGCATAATTCTTGCTGCCATTATTTCATCGGTTTGTTGTGACAAAATTTGGAATGGAGCTCAGCCCTGCATCAGCTGTGAGCATCTGCTGTTGACCTCAGAATTTACAATGACCCAAATGAAAAAAACCCTGTGCAATCAAAATCGCAACAGTAATCACTGGGCTAACATAGGATACAATCCAGTCAAAGTGAAGCCGGTTGGTTTCAATGGCAGGGATAGAATTCAGCATGTGTTTAATTCTTCTGTTGAAGTTAATTGGCCATAGCGCTTTTACTTTTGTCTGGGTTATGCAGCCTCTGCAACAGCATTTTCTATATGTAGGTCATATGCCAGTCTATAACCCAAGCTCAGGTATTGAACTTTCATGGAAACTGGGCTATTGACCAAGATGTTATTGGTCTGTTCCAGCATCCTACACTGATGGCAGAGCTTCCATTTCCTGGCATCAGTTCAGAGTCAGCCATCGGAATTGTATAAACGCATTTTTCTCTTCTAAGCAACAGCTGTGCTGCCAATCAGCCCCCTGCAGAAATAGTGACTTCCTCTTCACTTCTTGATAGCATTTCTACATAGGGAAGAGCCTTTGAGTGCCTTCACTAATCTTTCTGCCTTTGTCCAAAGCAGGATTGTCATTTAACTTAGTCAGCCACAGTCGGAGTGAGATGGAGATGGGCGGCCAAGTCCGTCTCACACTGAAATACTGTCAAAATTAATGAGTGATGAGTTACAATTAGCTATAATTCAATGTTAAGATTGTAATAGTGCACAGAGTGTCTCATCCTCTTTGTTCGACAGAGAGGCTGCATTTCTGAAGTGCTATTCGGATCTGGATCTGGCCTAATTTATCTTTGCTTTTGGACAAGAATCCATTGATTCTTGTCCAACACGTTTGCCCTACAAAATAAGAAAACAGAATACAGGGTCATTTTATTGGTTGTTTAAAAATACTCAGAAGGATTTCCATTCATTCCAAGATCTTCAGCAAGCATTAAGTATTCAGACAGAGCAAAAAATAATAACATCAAATGGATTGGAGTTAGTTTTCCATATCTAGATTTGGGGGGGTTGATTAAAAACAAAATTGAGCAGACTGTATTAATCGTTTTACATTTGATCCATCAAGGGAAGAATTAGTTTAGGTATCAGGTTTCAAGTCTTTTAGGAACTATACTGCAAAGGAAATCAAGGGATCTTTGGATGTTTCCAGATGGATGGCTCCTATCACTACCAATCAAAAGGCAATGTGCAGCTATTATTTTATTTTATTTTATTTTAATTTATTTTTTTTAATTTTTATACACCAAAAAGCTGAATCTCTCTGGGAGGTCTACAACGAGCAATTCCATCTTTCCCTCCTTAAAATATATTTTTCTGGTAAGGATAGAAGAAGCAGTGGGAAAACATGGCAGGGGTTACAAATTGAAGACAATGACATCTGGACCCCCCTGTAAAGTTCTATAAACTAGGCAAAGAGATTGCATGATAAATGTCTTGTCTCGAAGTACCATTTGTACATCTTATTTTCATCCATTCCATTGTGGTCGCACAGAATCCATTTATGGCAGAGAACAATAGGTTAGACCCAAACTAAGTTAGCCGACTATAACTCCCATGAAACTTGTCATGACTAATTTGTACCATTGATTTTGACAGGAACTATGTTCAAATAATTTTGCCTGGATCCAACCCAATGAAAACTGGAACATTGTTCAGAAATAGCTCAATGTTGCTATTTTTTGTACCAACCATTAAAACAATTAAATGAAAATGGAAGTGTGATTTAACACACACACACCATCCCAGGACAGAGAAAAGACGATGGAGCAAGCAATTTGCTGTGACTGATGTAGGTATGTATGAATTATATGTATGACTCGTGCCATTGGGCTGATTCCTTCGCATGGAAGTAGAGAAGAGGACCAGTCCTCACGCACTGACCTTAGCCCTCTGCCATGGCTCTGGGTAACTTCTTAAGCAAGTGAACCAAACTGGGCACTGCCAGGGCCAGCCTTACCTTTAGGTAGAGTGAGGCACCTGCTTCAAGCAGCTGATTTTGGGATTTATGAAATGGCAGAAAATTGTTAATTATTTAAATTGTTATTGTTGTTGCTGCTGCTGCTGCTGCTGTTATATTCTAACTGCCAAGAATGGGGAAGTGTATTTGCGGGATTTTCTGCTTCAGGCAGAAAATGACTTGGGTACAATCCCTCATGACTTGCTGGGACTACTTGTTTCTCCACCACAAGCAGCAAAGTATCTTGGATCCATCCCCCATGCTATGAAATAGAGGGTGGGGGGAACCCAGGTTCCCTAGCTAAGTTGAACTGAGGACCAGAGCTGGTCTTAGACTTTTAAAGAATCGATAGTGTCAAAGTGATACCTCTCCCCTATTATTTTTACAAGGAATGCCAAGATACACAGACTGGAAGAAAGAAAATCTGATGCTCAAAGTGATCACATGGGGGGGGGGGAGGGAATCAGTGGAGACTGGTGTCAGTGGGGCTGTGAATGGACTCTGGGTTTCAATCAGAACTCCAACGTACCTATCCAAGGTGTTGGACCCAATTCTCCAAATGGGTTCAGCACCTTGGATAGCTTCTTTAGAGTTCTGACTGAAACCCAGGGCGGATTCACCTCTCCACTGACATCAGAGCAACACCCTCCACTGAGAAATTTCCTTTTGGCTCCCAAACCAAGGAATATATTTCTAGGGTGGGCATGTGCCTAACTTTACATGGCACAGTCCTCTAATTGAGGGCTGTCCAGTCCAAGCACACACTAAAGATCAAGAACCATAACAAGGGAGGGCAGCAGGGGACAGTCCTTGGAATTGCCCATCAACAGCAACTGGACAGAAGAATGCATTGTCACAACACAGGTCGCCTCATCACATCTTTTCCCATTGTGGTGATATTGTTATTTATTTTATTACTTATTACACTTATATACTGCCCCATTGCCAAAGCTATGCATTGTATTTTATGTTAAACTATAGTAATGTGCATTGTGCATTAGCATGTACAAATGCTGTGTCTGGTGCTGGCTCTAGGTTTTGGAGGGGCACCCTCAATGGACACCCTCCCTCAGTGAGGCAAACTTCTAACCATTATTATCACCACAAGCTGCTATATCTTCACTCAATTTCTCCTGACTGCTACCACTTCCTTACTTAGGAACATAGGAAGCTGCCTTATACTGAGTGAGACCATTGGTCCACCTAGCTCAGTATTGCCGACACTGACTGGAAGCAGCACCCCAGGGTTTTAGGGATGTTTTTCCAGCCCTAGCAGGAGATGCTGGGGATTGAACCATGGACCTTCTGCATGCAAAGCAGGTGCTCTACCACTGAGCTATGGCCCCTCCCAAACTTAACAGGCAATGAGCAAGTAGGCAGTAGCATCTACTGCTCCTCCGTCTCTCCACCACTGTTGTCTGGTCCCACAGAAAGCAGCTGGAGAATCAGCGCATTGCAATGATGAAGAACAACTCCAGAGGGCTCTTGTCAGTGGGGTACTGCTGGGGAGTGGGACCTCAACTGGTGCCCGACCATGCCTACCTTTGAAGCTGGCACTATCTGTGTCCACTCTTTTGGCAATGCATTTTCTCCTTTTTGGTGACGCGACAGTGGCCACCCTATTGTGATACCTCATTTGAATCTCCCCAAAGGAAAATGCTACTTCCCCTTTAGCACAAGTCCACCTCACAACATTCCATTTCTGGTCGTAGTGATATTGCTTTCTCTCTTATTTGAACTACACAGCAAGCAAGACTTCCATCTCCAGTGTACGGCTGCCATCTGCTGGACACTTGCCTTGCTTCATTCACCATCTTTCTCTGGCCATAGCCCGTCACAGCAATCAGCTAGAGATTGCTAATAGCTGTATGATTCTATGCATACCTACCGACATTTATACCATGAAATATACAGGCATGAATCTAGCACTACTGTTATGCTAACCAGGGGTACATGTTGATGAATGGTTTGCCCCAGGGTGGATTCAGAGTGGCAGCAGGTCGTCTACATGATGCAGATGCCATTACGAAGCCATCCAGGGGCAAACTCCCAAAGCTCCACTTTAAAAAAGTCAGGCACTTACCCTGACCCATTTTTTTTTTTTTTTTTGCTTGGAGCGAGGCAAGGACAGCATCTGCCATCTGTCACCCTTTCTCTGGAGCTGCTGCGGAGGCATGCCACAGCTGATGGGTCCCGATTGGTCGCTATAGGCTGAGCAGAGAAGGGGGTGGACCCACGAGCTGAACAGTCACTGGGCCACCCCTGTGCCTCTGTGCACCATTGTGCAAAATAGAGTGGAGCACCCCGTTTCTCCCCCACCCTTGTTGCTGTTTTTCCCCCCTCCATTTATCTGTAAATGCAAAGCTTTGCATTTTATATTTTTTTTAAAATCCCAAAAGGCTGCCCCCCAGCACCCGGGGAATTAAGCCAACCCCCCCCAAAACCCACCTTCAATGACATGCATGGGCTCGGTGGATGGGCGCCGCAGCCTCTCCTTCCCCAAAGTCCACAATTGCACTCCTTCCCATGCAGATAACCAGAAGGAACACCAATGCGGGAGCTCAGGCCTTGCACCGCAGACGCAACACCATCAAGACACGGCCCAGTAGGGACAAGAGAAACATGGAGCCTGCTCTCACTCGAAAATCAGTTCATAGTTTGGTTTAAATATAAAATGAGAGGACTTGGGGGAGGGGGTTTGGATAAATTCCCAGCATCTCAGTTCAATCCATGAACGACCTTTACTACAATTGTAGAATTTTTACCACAATTCACAATGCCAGTCTTAGAAATCATCTCTGAGCTTATTCTTTTAAAAACAAACCGACAAGTGACTGAAAAGGAATAATTTCATTTACTTCTTCTTCAAAATTTCAAGCAGTAGGTCTATCAGTCATTCCCATGTGAGCATTCTTCTGCCAGAAACACGGATGTTCTTTAGAATGACAGGGCTCTCCCTGGAGGACTGAGGCAATTTACCAGCTAAACACCAACCCAAGCTAAGTACTTTTGAGTCCCACAGATCACAGTCAAAGAGTTAAATGTGTTCTCAATCATTGAGTTCTATGGAACTAGGCAGTGATTAACTTTGGCTCATGCCCTTAATCTATAAAAATAAAAGAGGATGTGTGTCTATCCCTCCATCAGCACCATCAGGGCCGTGCAGAGCTGGTAATATAGCCAGGCCAGATGGAAAGTGTGTGCCCCCCCCCCATTTCAAACTACTCATTAAGTATTTTAATGGTTTTTTTAACGCCCACCAACATGTCCGTTCTACATAACACCTTCATATTAAACCTGTTCTACAACACCTCAATGTTGAATCAGAAATTAACATTCATTTTAGTTGCTGTACAAACAGAAGCAACAACAATAGAACAGTCCTTCATCATTATCAAACATTATGATCATCACTCTCACAGTATCATCATCATTATTATTATTAATAATTATCATCATCATTGCCTCACCCTCTGCTCCAGAGATTATATGCCATGGAAAAGATTGAGGAAAGAGACGCAGTAAGGACAACCATCGCAACTTAGGCACATATATCCCCGCTCCGCATGTGGTATGGTCCTCTGGAGCTTGTAGTCTGACCGTGGTATTCATGACGGATGGCTTCTGCGCTGTTTCCGCAAGGCGGGCTCCTCGCTTCTCAATGGGCCACTTACGTTACGGAAGCAGTAGCCCCCTCAAATTCATGGGCCCCGGGCCAACTGGCCCCCCTCTGCCCTGCCCTGAGCACCATAGCATCAAGACTGTGAAAACTAGACACCTGAAACTTGGGGTGCATACAAGGGGACCCCAAGGGTGTGCACCTCAGGGTTGTTTTAATTTTTTTTCGTTTTAATAATGCATTTAAATGTTTGTTTGAAGCCTGCAGTACTAACTTTAGTCACTAGGTGCCAGACTTTCCTAAACAGTGCCTAGCTTTGCAGTTGCTACAGTTTCAAGTTGGGGGGGAGGCTCCAAGGGATAGCGCTTTATGGCTTCCCCCTCCCCCCTGCTGTGGAATAGTTTTCCCTCAGGGAATGAAATGGGCAGATTGCTCCCTTGGGGGCTATCAGGGTGTCGCATGGCTTCAATCAGACGGGCCAGGCAAAATGTATCCAATTCTGACAGCTGTGTAACTTTACTTGAAGGCTTTGTTGTATCAAACTGTTTTTCCAACCCGTGCAATTCAGGGTCTGTTCGCTAGTCAACATTATAGATTCATCCCTTAAAACATGTCCTTCTGAATTACTTCATTGCAAGAGTATTTTTCTGTCCGAGGTACAGTAGCAAATGGTGCTCTGTCAAGATACAATGGATAGCATCCAATGCTGACCTACTGCTGGCAGTGAGCACCACTCGTTCCTGGTGTGTGTGCCGCTGCCTCCAGAGGCGTGCGTGCAGCCCCTCCCTCCACCACTACTGACGATGATGTAACGATTCTGGGGGCAAGCCCCCAAATGACCCAAAATGTACGTGTCTAGAAGGGGAAGTCACATCTTCCAGAAACATGCATTTCTCGTTGTTTGGGCGCTTGCTCCCAGAAGCGTTAGATCACTCACGCTGGTGGTAGGAATTGTGCACACACCACCATGCAAACAGCCTCACATGCGCGGGGAACCGGCAGAACTTGCTGCCAGCAGTTGGATCCTACCATTAGTACCTGAGGCTAGCCGAGTTATTTTGGAGCCAGAGACAGAAAATCCCACAAGCCCCTCCCTCTGGGAGTAAAAATATAATAATAATAATAATAATAATAATAATAATAATAATAATAATAATAATAGACAGCATGACTTGGCAAAGCCTGTCATGTCTGTCTAGAAAAACTGCCACGAGTGAGAAAGAGATAATGTTAGCCAAAGTGGAGCCATCTTTTGCTCATTCGCATAGAATGCTGGGACTGCTTGCTGGGAATGCTTGCTTGCTTAAAGCCAAAAGCCAAAAGAACAAACTGTATGTGGTGGATACATGCAAGCAGCTAACTCGGCCTTGGCTAGAACTGGAATGTCCCCAAAAGTACAAGGCGAAACTGATATCTCGTCTTAGCAGTATCTGCCAACTCGTTAGCCTTGTGAATGCAGGTGCAGTAATGTCTAATTATGAGAAACTTGGTGGTCCTTGGCAATAGACCAAAGGGCGATGGCTCACATTGAAATGCATTGAGTTATGCTTGCGCGTGCGCTTTCTGTAGCAATGACATATGGTGCTTGCTGTAAAAGTATAAAAGAGGGAGCTTGCATGCTCCTAGGTGTGGCCTCTGGTGGCAGGAGTCCTAGAGGTGCACCCATTCAGCTGACTGCTTTAATAAACTGCGTTGGATCCGATCATTGACTCTGTGCCTCTTAGTGGGAAAGCGGCCTTATCCTCCTAGGAGACAAGCCTGGAAGTATTTTTATCCAACAATAACATCATCATCATCATCATCATCATAATTAAGATCGCAATCCTATGCATTATTAAACAGAAAAACACATAGACAGAGTGCTGGGAATTATAGGACTTTTTTCTGTCTAAACATGTGTAGAACTGTGTCTTAAATAACTAACAATTTGTTGTCCATTCTTGACACCCAAAATCAGCTGCTTGAGGCTACCACGTAATAGTAGGATAAGCCACTGGCATTCATACATACATACATACATACATACACCTATTATTATATATCTGTCATCTATCATGATGTAATCTAGGGGGTGTTTTGCCTTGCAGCATTGGGGATGGGAGGCCGTTGTTTTTAAAGTCTAAAAACCCCTTGTAGGCCTTTTTTGGATTTGTAGGTCCATCCCCACCACTCCCAACTTCCCCTTTACTAGGATGATTTTCTTTTCCTCTTCTTTGGTGCCTGTTTATGTTTACATTCTCTCTGATGCATCAGCAGGGCAGCCAGATCTCAGTTACACCTTTTAGACAAACTACATCTTCTGATATTCCGCCTTTTACACAAATACCAGATCTTGTTTTGCATTTGGCCATCCTACAAGTTGACTGCAGTGTATATGCATTTTTTCTCTTTTATATTCTTTGGAGATGTTCCAACTATTTCCCATCCATGCATGCTGGTTGCACCAGAGTATCTTTCTTGTAGTTGATTCCGTTGAGAGAAATTATCATAAATTCCATCTTTTATTGAGCCTCTATGTTCAGTGCTCAGAGACTGCTCTGCGTGCCTTTTGTGACAGATAAGATTATCTGAACCAGTCGTTAATTAGTTGATCTTCTTGTTAAGCACTGGAGAGGATTTTCAACAGTGTCGTTCCCAAGCACCAATTCAATGTTTAACTTTACTGGATAGGCAAAGCATCATGCCTTTGCTAGAGCTTTCATAATCTTCTAAGCAAGTGCCTTAAATAATTGTTTGGAGAAAATGCAGTCAAATGATTACTCAGTGGCTGCAGAGGATAGACTTGCTTTCAGTTGGCTACATGAATGGTATTGTGTGCATGTTAGGCCTAGGGCCTATAATTTGTGATTAAGCCTATAACTTCATGCAGTTAAGTTAGTTATGCCTGTTTTTTTTAAAAGGAATGCATGTAATGATCGACTGTGAAATAGTAATATTGGCTGACGGCAGAATTCAGGGTAATGGGGCTGGAAAACAGCCGGCAAGGTGGACTATTGATGCGTGTCGTCTTCATCTTTTGCAACTAGTTGGAAGCATAAACCAGGAGCAGAAGAATATAACTGTGGGCCTCAAAAAAGAATGGGAGAAAAGCCTCCATGCTCCATCTGCAACCAAAGGGACTCACTTCTCCCACCCCCACCCCCACACACAAGTTTTGGAATTGGCCATTCCAAGTTGCATGATTGCTACCAATGAGACTATTTAAACAATAGCTTAAAGAATTGAAATTGCTTTTACTGATTTTACCCCCTTTATGTGAAATTCCCTTACTAAAAGTTACATGCGTAATGTTGACTACAAATACATGTGTTGGCATCATATTCTCCCTAATAAGGGGCTTTCCTACATGAGGCATTTATCGTGTGCTCATCATTCCCTACTCACGGTTGTTTATGGGTTCTTTAGACGACAACATGATCTTCCAGTTTCACTTTGTGTCTAACCAGCACTTTTGACAAAGTTTTTTTTTTTAGAACAGGAAAAATTCAGCATTTAATAGTGAAAGTGAAAGAAAGCCCAATTTCCTCTTTTGTATTTGCACTATTCTGCTATACCACAGTGCCACTTAGAGGCTATGTAGCAGAAAAGCAGGAAACACTTATGTAGTGCCGGATCTCAATTCTGTGACAAAACTGAAAGTAGATACAGCGGATTAACAGCACAATATAGAAAATCTCTAGGGATGTGCAACAGATCGGGTCGGATACACGATCCAGGCCCGATCCGGGCGAAATCAGATGAAACGATCCAATCCCAATAATTGGACCATCCATCTGATCCGATCCGATCCGGACCCGATCCAGATTGGGAAAAATCGGAGGATTGGACCTCCTCCCCCCTCCCCCCACTCGTGCTCCTTACCTGCTGCCTTCTCGCTGCCATCCGCTGCTGCCCACTGCTTCCATACTACTTTGAAACAAGCCTTGTGGCCTATTCCGCAATACAGCACCGGCACGCCAAGTGACATCATCACTCAGCGTGCCCTCACTCTACTGTAGAACAAGCCGCAAGGCCTGTTTCTCAGTAGTACTGAAGCAGCGGGCGGCAGTGGACGGCAGCGAGGAGGCAGCAGGTAAGGAGCGCGAGTGGGGGAAGGGGGAGGGAGGGGGAGGTCCCCCGTTACCTGCCGGCGTCCCGCGCTGCCAGCCACTGCTTCCGTACTACTGATAAACAGGCCGCAAGGCCTGTTTATCAGCAGTACAGAAGCAGCGGACGGCAGCGCGGGACGCCGGCAGGTAAGGAGTGCAAGTGGGGGGGAGGGGAGGGAGGTCCCCACTTACCTGCCGGGGCCGTTCGCTTCCGTCCGCTACTGCTCGCTGGTCCCTTCTACTGAGAAACAGGCTTCGCGGCCTGCCTCTCAGTAGAGCGCCGGGTGACTTCATCACCCAGCACGCTATTGAGAGGCAGGCCATGAAGCCTGTTTCTCAGTAGAAGGGACCAGCTGGCGGCAGCGGACGGAAGCAGATGGCCCCGACAGGTAAGCAGCGCAAGTGGGGGGGGAGGGACAGGGAGGGGGGAGTTAGGTCCCCACTCACCCACCCACCCCCATGTTTTCCAAATAGGCTTGCATTGGGGAAAAGCTTTCTTTCCCCCAATGCAAGCCTCTGGCGAAAACACCTAAAATGGCGTCCAATCTGAAAATCGGACGTCCGATTTTCATATCAGAATCGAATCTGATCCGATCCGAGGGATCTCCGATTTTGTCCGATCTAGGACAAAATCTGAGGTACCGATTCCGATACGATTTTTCCTCCCGTGCACACCCCTAAAAATCTCTATGTCCGTGCAATTGGGTAACGTATAAAAGCAGTGATACATAGCAAGTATCCAGATGAATTTTAAATGTTTTAATGATGTGTTTCTCTTGTTTTTAAAATTTTTAACTTTGTTACGTCTGTATTTGCATTGTGTTCCCCGCCTCGATCCGTAGGGAGAGGCGGGTTATAAATATTATTATTATTATTATTATTATTATTAAGTAACATGCCTAGCTTAGAAAGTGATTTTTGTAGTCTGCAAGAAGTCTTGCAAAATTAAAGGGGGGGGGGGGGAATCAGGACATATTTAAAGTAACGTGGTCACCAATTGAAGAAATCTGTCTTTTCCTCCTATGAAGCTCATAGCTGCAGGAGGGGGGAGGCAACTTCAAGTGTGCAAATCTGAGATCCTACCAAACACATCTGTGCAAATATTTACACTAGTACAAGATGGAGGGGTAAAGAGACAAAGGAGTCAGGGCTGCAGCGGACCGTCTGGCTACCAGTTTATGTCTTAATTTCCAAAAGAATAGCCGGATCAGTCTGCTGAAACAAAAACAACAAAGAGCCTTCTGGTGCCTTGAAGATATTGAGGTTGCAATCTCACGCACACCAGGCTTACTTAAGAGTAAGTCCCATTAATCGTAGAGATTTACATCTGAGTAAATACACACTGCATTGCACTATAAGGCTACAATCCTATTTGCACTTATCTGTGAAGACGTGTCATCGAGAATTTCAATAAATTGCTCAATCATAAACATTTGATACCATACTAATTTTGGCCAACATCCCAGCCACTCCATCTGACAATTTGTTGAGCATAACATCCGATCCATAGCTTCCCATCCATTCCTACCCATTTAAAAGCAGGAGCTGGATGGAGTCTCCTTCTGATGAAACCTGTATTATTATTATTATTATTATTGTGCATAATAACCCTTTATTTATTATCCTTATTGCTATTTTATTGTCTTTATTACTGCTGATACGGGTGCATGGTACTTTGCAGTATATAAGAAGACAGTTTCCTGCCCCAATGAGTTTACAATCTAAAATTCAATGCAGGGAAAACAATACAAGTGAAGGGTGGTAGAGGCAGGAATATTAAACATTGATGCAACATGCAATTGTTTGATTTGAAAATGCTCAGGTTTAGTAGGGGATGGGAATAAAACAGATGTGTCAGAAGTAGAATTAGATCCCACATCTCCATTCAGAGGCCAAAACACCCAGGGCCAGTAATGGAGAAGCCTTGAGTTTGGTGCCTTAGACCAGGGATGGGCAGAACAGAGATCTCCCAGTACTCCTGACCATTGGCCGTGCTGGCAGGGGCTTCTGGGAGTTGAGGTCCAAAACAGCTAGAGATCTACCTTCTGCCCCTCCCCTCCCCCTTAGACCACTCAGCCACCCTTGTGTTACATATATACTGTGCGTGATTCAGGCAAAATTAAGCACGTACTAATTTAAATGGGAAATTAACCAAGATTTACAGCCCAATCCTATGCATATTTATTCTGAGGAACATCCCACTCTATTCGACAGGCTTAAGTCACAGCTGACGTGTGGGCAGGATGGCAGCATGAATGCATCTAAAATCCCGTGTATACTTACTTGGTAGTAAGCTGGACTCAGTACAGTGGGATTTACTTCAAAGAAAACAAACATAGAGTATACCTCATAAAAATGTACAGTAGGAAGATAAAAGTATTTCTTTCCATATCCTGTTCTTTTCATTCCCTAAGGAACATAAAAAGCAATGGTTGGTCCAACTGTGTATTGGGGGGGGGGGGGGGAGATCCCATCCACCATTGGGCAAAACCTGTATTTCAGCTTTCCCTAAACAGATGTCCTCCAGATGTTTTCAATCACAACGCCTAGCATTTCTAGCCATGCTGGTTGGGGCTGATGGGAGTTGTAGTCCAAAACAACTGAAAGGCATCAGATTGAGGAAGGCTGCTTTAATTCTCTTCCCCCCCCCCCCCTCATCACAATCAACTACCTCAAAAGAGCTCCAGGCTTGTAGCCAGGATGGGGCGGGGTTGCTCCCCCTTATTTATTTTTTACAACCATTTTTTAAAAAAAGGCTTGCAAACCGGATGAACAGCCCCCAAACATTTTTGTTAACTCCTCCCCTAAATTTTCTCTGACTCCCATTTTTTAAAAACAGACAATTTTTTTAAAAAAAAAAAAGCTCACAATTTTGTTTCTAAAAGGTTTGTAAACCAGATGAACTGCTCCCCTGCTTTTTTGGCAGCCCCCCCCCTCAAAAAAAACCACCCCGTTTAGACCGGCTACCAGCCTGCTCCGCGCCACAGCAGAGAAGCTCTGCCTGCTAAGCTCGAGAAGGAAGGAGTTGGTCAGGCACCCCATTCCTCCTGCATATGGACGCCATGGGAAGATAGGGGAGAGGGAGGGAGGGAGGGGGACGGGTTGCGTTATGCCCTGCCCTCCCCCATCACCCTCGGCCACAGTCGGGCTCTTTTCTGCTCTGTTCCCAGTTTGCCTCCTCCTAGTCTGGGCCGAAGCCAGGCGCGTCGCAGCCAATCCGCTCCCCCTAGCAACGGTCTTCAGGTTTATCTTAGCAACACCCCTGCCGCTGCTAGTGCCAGCCGTTGCTTCAGAGAGAGAGAGGGAGAGAGAGAGAGAGAGAGAGAGAGAGAGAGGCGACGCGAAGGAGAACTACAGGCAAACTCCCCTCTCCGGCCCCATGGCAGAACCCCCTGGAGAGCAGCTTGCGCCCGAAAGTGGGGAGAACCCTGAGCAACCCAGCCAGGCCCCCCCAAGACAGCCTAGCCAGGTCACTCCCGGTGGCCAGGATCCAGGGGCAGGCCAGAATGAACCCCAGGGAGAAGGCCTGGCCCCTGAACAACCCAGCCAGACTCCCTATCCAGACCAGCTGCTGGCCCAGCCAACCCGTGACAACCTCTACCAGCCCGAGCATCCCAAATTGAACGTCTACGATCAGCCGGAGGGAAGGGGGGCCTTGTATCAACCCCAGCAGGCCCGAGGCGCCCTTTTCCAAGCGAGGGGTGGCCCGCAGGAGTTGAGGACTCCCATGGTTACCTGGCAACCAACCACGGGGATGGGGAGCTTTCATCAAAACCAAGCAGGAGGTGGATTTCGGCCACCGGATCAATTGCCACCTGTGGGTTCAAGAAGCAGCCTGCATGCCAGAGGCAGCCAAGTTCTGCAATCTGAAACAGGGGGACATGGCCCGTACCAAACCCACGAACCTGGATACGGCCTTTTTCAGACCGGGGTCAACTTGTACGAAGATCAAATCCCAGATCCGGGACCCAGGGCGTTGGCGATAAAGAACGCAAAAGCCTACCTGCTGAAAACCAGCATCAAAACTGGTGTGAGCTTGTGAGTAGGTGTAGAAATAAAACTAGTGGGAAGAGAAAGATGCTAGCGAAAGTGGCATTTGCGTTGTTTCTGCCAAAATTGAGTAATGGTATAGAATGGGATATCTTTTTATAGCCTTCTCAGGATGCTTCCAGATGCAATCACCCTACTTTTGTGCAATCACCCTACTTTTATTCAATTTATATCCCACCTATATACAGAATACTCTAGGCAGCATACAGAGTTAAAAAACAATGTAAACAAGATAAATCAATAAAACAGTACAACATAAAACAATACATATAAGTCAGCAATAAGATTCTAAAAAGGGAAGGCCTGGTGGATTAATAGTCATTAATGCCTGCTTAAAGACATTAAAAGGAGTCAGCAAGTGCATTTCTATGGGTAGGTCATTCTACAGCTGAGGGTTGGCAAAGAAAAAGGTCTTCTGGCTTGCGGCTGCCAATCTCACATTAGGCAGCCACAGCAGATGACCTTCAGAGAACCTTAAGTGGCAGGCTTCACTGACGGAAAGACATCTTCCACTTGTAACCCTTCAGTGCTTTCCCACTGCTTCTTTCTTTTTTATTACCACAGAAAGTCTGTTAAAGGATGGAAAGATGGAAGAGCGATACTATGTATTTTGATGGCTAGTACTAAGAGCTGTCAATCTGCTAGCACCCTCATTTAAAGGATGCCCCAATCAAGTTTTAACCTTTGCAGGATGGCCTTGTAACTGGCAGAAAGTGATATATGGATTCTTGTATGTAGTGGATTGTGGAAAGTGAACCATCTTATCATAGGTCAGATGGACTTGCTGCTGAACAAGTGTAATTTATAGACTACAATCCTATGCACACTTACCTAGGAATAAGCCCCTTTGAACACAGTGAGACTTATTTTCAAGTAAGTGTGCATAGATTTCTGTCATTCACCTTTAAAGGATGCAGAAATGTGTTTCAGGGTCGGAAGGGGACAGGCGGCAAAGAACAAGAAACCAATAAAATACAAAGGTTCCCAAAATCTCAGGAGAGGTTGACTTTATTCATATCCACAACTTCATTTTTAATGGAGACAATAGCACTCCACACAATAGTCTTATGGCAAGGGAGCACAAGAGTTTTTAAAGAAACTTAGCAATAACTGAAAAACTTTAAAACTGGCAAATTGGCACATGGGAGTAGGGGACAAAATATGTGCCATTTGTCAATGGTGATGGCATGGATACCATCTAATACACACCTGCTAGACTATAGAGCACCAACTAGACCTATAGGAACAGAAGCTGGGGGGTGGGAAAACGGTTTTTCCAAGCAATCAAATACTACTCAGTTTTGAGTACTGGGACTGGGATTTCCCTACAACAGCAGGATAAAACCTAGATCCCCCCACAACTGCTGAGAATCTGCTCAATAGCACAAAAATATGATTGTGAGCAGCCAGTTCCATTGTGAATATATTGCAGGGGGTTCTTTTCCCCTAATTTCATAGGTATGATCATCTTGCTGAAATGTTGTCGAAGATTCTGGATGAGCGGCCTAAGAATCCAGCTGATATAATTGAGAACATCAGTAAGGACGTGAAGTGTGCTCGGTTCCAAAAGAAACTGGACACTCTCCGGGATGAATATGAAAAGCATCCAACTTTTGAGCTGGCTGAAATGTACAAGACATTGTTCCAGAAGGGTGGCGGAGAGGGAACAGATCAAGAACTAGAAGAGGAAATGGTGAGTCACTGCAACACCTGGAAACTGGAAAACACTTTACCACAGCACACATCTGCCCAATCCTACTCTCCCTGCCCCCTTTCAGAATGCTAACTATAAGCCATGGGTGGAAAACCTGTGGCCCTCCAGATGTTGTAAGACTACAGCTGCCATCAACCCCAGCCTGCATTGACAATTGTCAGTGGTGATGGGAGTTATAGTCCAACAAGCTCTGGAGAGTACAGATTCCCCACCCATACTAATTCTATGCATGCTTACTTGGGAATAAATTCCATTAAGCTCGATGCGCTGATGCATCAAACTGAACAGTGAATAAGATTAAATGATTATTTATCATGAAAGACTCTTTTATAATTACACTTGTCTAATTCAAGCATTTTTCTCCCAGCCCGACACTCCTCTACCCAACGTAATGGAGACAGCCTTCTATTTTGAACAGGCTGGAATTGGTCTGAGCTTGGAAGAATACTACCACATATTCCTTGCCCTCAAACAGCTGGTCACCACACATCCAATCCAGACCTGTCGCTTCTGGGGCAAAATCCTCGGCATTGAGGCCAACTATATTGTAGCCGAAGTTGAGTACCGTGAGGGAGAGGAGGAGGAAGAGGCAGAGGAGGAAGAAACGCTTGAGGAGGGATTAAAAGAAGGGAGCGAAATGCGGGAGGATGAAGAAGATGAGGAGGAAGAAAAAGACGAGCCACCAAAGCCCAACTACAAGCCGCCACCAGTAATACCAAAAGAAGAAAATCGGAGCGGCACCAATAAATTCACCTATTTTGTTTGCAATGAACCAGGCAAACCTTGGATGAAATTACCCCCAGTGACCCCTGCGCAGATAGTGAATGCCAGGAAAATCAAGAAGTTCTTCATCGGAAGACTGGATGCGGCCATCGTGAGCTATCCGCCTTTCCCAGGCACTGAGGCCAATTACCTGCGGGCACAGATTGCCCGCATTTCAGCAGCAACCCAGATCAGTCCTCTGGGGTTTTATCAGTTTGGAGAAGAAGAAGGAGATGAGGAGGAGGAGGGAGGAGCTGGAAGAGAGACATATGAAGAAAATCCAGACTTTGAACCGATTTCCGTGCTAGAGATGGTGGAATCTCTTTCCAACTGGGTGCACCATGTGCAGAATATTCTAATGCAGGTATGCTTATGGAAGTCTGTGTTGATTTCCCAGTGGTACTCTCTCGCATGGCCACCAAACACCTGAAGGCAGTGCTACCGAGAGAAGGGCCTAGCCCAAAGATCTTAAAAACTGAGGAGACCTTTCAAAGCCATGTTAAGCTTTAAAGATCACATCCAGCACTTGGAATTGTGCATGGAAACAGACCAGCAGCCAGCATAGGCATGCACAGCACATTTCATTAGGGTGTGCACCCAGGGAATTTTAATTAATTAATTATTAAAGGTGAACATTTATTGAATACTAAGTCACAAAGAACATTATTTATTTTTATTTATTTGTTTATTAAACACTGTAGACACTGATGCCCTACTCCACATTCAGCTTGCCTGTCCATGGGAGGGCTGTTGCCGATGGTGGGGTGGGGGAAGAGGAGATGCTCTTCAATCCCCAGCATTGGTGGGGCTTTGCGGTGACACTGGCCAGAGGAGGGTTTTACAAGATGATATTAGCCTTGGGGGTGGGGGCTCATCGCCTCTTTGAAACGTGGATCCTGACAGAGAGACATTATTGCTTAAGACATTAGAGTGTACCTGGGCACAGCCAGCACACCTCTTGCACACACCTATGGTAGCTAGTGAAGCTGCCATAACAAGGGAGTCTCCAGATCTCTTCAGCAGACTAGGGGGTGCAAAAGCAGAGGGTGGGGAAAGAAACAGCAATGTCCCAAAGTTTGGCCAGATGTAGCCATGAGGTCTGGAGTGTGGATAAGCCCTGTCTCTCTTATTTCCTCAAATATGGTTTCACATTAGCAAAGGAATATTGCCCGACTGATTTCTCACCAAATCTTGCTTTGTAAACCTTGATCCCTTGGATGCAGGGACGCTGTACCTGGATTAATCCCTCTCAAAAATCGGAGGAGGAGGAGGAAGAGGATGAGGAAGAGGATAAACCTGAAGAGCAAGAGGAGTCACAAGAAGTAGGACCCCCACTTCTCACACCACTCTCTGAAGATGCAGGTACAAGAGCAGAATGTGGTTGATCCTATTTTCGTTACAGGTGTTATAAATATGGAAGTTTTAGCCACTGGGGAAAACAGGTGCTTACTTGGGATTATAGAACATTAAGGCTGCAATCTTATACACAGTTGCCTGGAAATAAGTGCTGTTGAACTCAGTGGGGATTACTTCTAAGTGAACATACATAGGGTTACACAGTAAGTAAGTGGTTTTGTTAAAATGGATCAACTCACCATATTGATTTGGAATAGTATAGTTAAGTTCCTGGTGGAACAAATGGGAATATTTTTCACCTCTCTGGGCTACCATTTCCAGTTTTTCCATTTAATTTGTGTTTGTTAATCATTACTCCATATTCTGTTCATCTGTCAGAGAAGTTTCAAACTATTATTTTTCCATTTTTGGGATCTTACCTTTTTATTGTGTCTTCCAGATCATTAAAAAGCAAAGAGAATCTTGTAGCACACTTTGAATCGGGACTGGGTGGTTGCCTTTTCTTTTCTTTCTTTTTCTTTTGTTTTCAGAATGAAAATGGCCAGTTTAAGCCTGTTTTTTTTTAAAAAAAGTAATGTGTAGTTTGGCCCTTGGAGAAAAGTTTTACATGTACAAACCATCCTACACTTGTCAACTAAACATTTCTCAGATAATCAAGAATCAGCTTGTTTCTTAAACAGACATTCAAAACATCCCTCCGTGGTCAGCTGAGACATCAACAAACTTAATTCCTCAATATGCCCTTGCAGTTCTTCAAGCCAACCTGTGGCCTGGGGCATACTCCTTTGTGGTTGGAAGGTAGGCTACAGAGAACGATTTGCTTTCTTCATCATCTGTTACATCTTCTTTTTGTTATAAAATCCCTTTTGGGGAACTTTCCAAAGTAATTGTTAAAAGCAGTTTTGGGTTCATATTCATTTGTAGCGACCCCCAAAAGATACTAATGCTGTGTACATCTACCAAGGAATTAATCCCATTGGAATCAATGGGACTTACTCCTGAGTAAACACACACAGAGCCATCTAGTCTACAAACTATTTTGGCTCAAGCAGGCTCATGTGACATACATTGATGTAGCACAATACAAGCTCTTTCTTCACCCATAATTAGCAGCAGCACATGCATCAGGGCAACAGATGAAGTGCGGGGCAGCAGCAAAATGTTGCCCAGTAGCAAGGGTGGTCCTAAATGATGCATGTGTAACACCCAGAAATGGTGACAGGTAAACCCAGACTGAGCTACACATATATATTTAAGGATCTAACAAATGAAATCACAACATTCTAATAAACCCTCAATATGATTTATTTATTTTTTACAATATTGTATATGCCAAGGAAGAACGTAGTTTTTTAAAAGTGTGAAATCACTTAATAAACCAAAACAGCGTTGGTGTCACTGAGCTGCCTTTCAGTGCCTACATCTCTAAAGCAACAAGAATCATTGACCAGGATGCTGACATCCATAGCCACTTGGAGTAACACAGGTCTTTTCCAGGACCTCCAAATCCACAAAACAGGAAGCCATTTATTTATTTATTTTGTTACATTTGTATACCACCCCATAGCCGAAGCTCTCTGGGCGGTTTACATAAGATTAAAACAATTAAAACGATATACAAAAATTAAAACAGCAAAAACATACAATATACACATACATTTAAAACCACTATAATAACTTTTAAAAAGCTATAAGGCTAAAAACAAAACAAACTCAGGCTTATCAGATATTGCTAAATGCCTGAAAGAAGAGGAAAGTCTTGACCTGGTGCCGAAAAGATAACAATGTTGGCACCAGGCGGGCCTCATCGGGGAGATTGTTGCACAATTGGGGGGGGGGCACCACAGAGAAGGCCCTCTCCCTTGTTGCCGACTTCCGAGCTTCCTTCAGAGTAGGCACTCAGAGGAGGACCTTAGATGTTGAATGTAGTGTTCGGGTAGGTTCATGTCGGGAGAAGCATTCCGTCAGGTAATGTGGTCCCAAGCCGTGTAAGGCTTTATAGGTTAAAACCAGCACCTTGAATTGGGCTTGGAAACATACAGGCAGCCAATACAAGCGGGCCAGAGTAGGTCCTATATGCTCGAACCTTCTGGTCCCAGTTATCAATCTGGCCTCTGCATTTTGCACAAGCTGCAACTTCCGAACCGTCTTCAAAGGCAGCCTCACATAGAGTGCATTGCAGTAATCTAACTTGGAGGTTACCAGAGCATGGACAGCTAAAGCCAGGTTATCCCTCTCCAGATAGGGATGTAGCTGGCCACCAACCAAAGTTGGTAGAAGGCACTCCGTGCCACTGAGGCCACCTGAGCCTCAAGTGACAGAGATGGTTCTAGGAGAACCCCAAGCTACAAACCTGCTCCTTCAAGGGGAGTGCAACCCCATCCAGAACAGGCTGATGAACCTCCATCTGGTCAGCAGAACCTTGTCTGGATTGACTTTGTTTATTAGCCCTCATCCAGTCCATTGTCACAGCCAGGCACCAGTTCAGCACATCCACAGCCTCACCTGATGAAGATAAAATGGAGAAATAGAGCTGCGTGTCATCAGCATACTGATGACAATGCACTCCAAAACTCCAGATGACTGCACTCAACGGTTTCATGGAGATGTTGAACAGCATGGGGGACAAGACTGACCCCTGCGGAACCCCATACTGGAGAATCCACGGGGCAGAGCAATCCACCAAGTATGAGCAGAACCACTGCAATGCAGTGCCTCCCACTCCCAACTCAGACAGTTGTTCCAGAAGGATACCATGGTCGGTGGTATCAAAAGCTGCTGAGAGATCAAGGAGAATCAACAGAGTCACACTCCCTCTGTCTTTCTCCCAACATAGGTCATCATACAGGGCAACCAAGGCTGTTTCCGTACCAAAGCCTGGCCTGAAACCAGACTGAAATGGATCCAGATAATCGGTCTCATCCAAGAGTGCCTGGAGCTGGCTCGCAACCACCCACTCAAGGACCTTGCCCAGGAATGGAACATCTGCTACTGGCCTGTAGTTATTACAATTTTCTGGGTCCAAGGAAGATTTCTTCAGGAGTGGTCTCACTGTCGCCTCTTTCAGGAGGCCTGGGACCACTCCCTCTTGCAAAGAGGCATTAATCACTTCCCTGGCCCAGCCAGTTGTCCCATCCCTGCTAGCTTTTATTAGCCAAGAGGGGCAAGGATCCAAAACGGAGGTGATTGCACGAACCTGTCAACATCCTCAAACTGTACCAACTGAAACTCATCCAAGAAAACAGGACAAGCCTGTGCTCTGGATACCTCACTTGATTCACCTGCTATAACACTGGAGTCTAAGGTCCTCTCTACAAGGATTCGCTTTTGCGCCCGGTTAGGCGATTATGCGCATAATCGCTGAAGCGCATTTAGACCTAATACCTCTGCACGAGAGGCGGCGAGAGGCGGCGAAGCGCATTGGCGAGAGGCGGCGAAGCGCATTAACGGATGACCAAAATGAGCTTTCCAAGTAGTTAATGCGCTTAAGCGCTTATTCACATAGTCAAAATGCGCTTTAACGGCCGGAGCAAAATAAAACTCACGATTTAACGCGCATTCGATAATGCGCGTAATCGGAGAGATAACGCGCCTCTACGCCCGATTTGCACTCTGTTCTTGTAGAGATACATTTTTTAAAGCGCCTTGAAAGAGCTTTAAACCTCTCTTGTAGAGGCAGCCTAAGTCCTGGCAGATGCCAAAGATTTTATTCTGGAAGTGCCTAGCAAACATATTACAGCGGGCCTCAGATGGTTTTACCATGTCCTTGGGGCCGGCATGTAAAAGCCCTTGGACAACTCTGAAAAGCTCCGCTAGCGGCAGGTTGATTTAATAGTGGCAGCAAATTTTTGGTTTTTTGCTGCCCTCACTGCCCCTGAATACAGCTTACCATAGGCACTTACCAGTGTTTGATTGCATCCATCAGGAGTTTGTCTCCATCAGCACTCAAGCCGTCTGTTTTGTTTCATCACTCTCAGCTCTGGGGTATACCACGGAGCCGTACGAGCTCTACACAGGAGAGGGCACTCAGGAGCAATCGTGTCAACCGCCCGGGTCATTTCTGCATTCCACAGATCAACCAGGGTTTTGACAGGAAAGCCAGCCCTATCAGCCGGAAAACTCCCCAGAGCCCTCTGGAAACCATCTGAATCCATTAGCCTGCGGGGGCGGACCATCTTAATGCCCCCCCACAGAAGGGAAAAGCTGCTGTAAGTCAAAACCTCAGCAGGTTGGTGATCTGACCATGATAACGGGACTGATGTTAAGTCCCCCACTTTCAGTTCACCATCTCCATGTCCAGTTGAAAAAAACAGGTCTAGAGTACATGCGTTGTGCTCATGGCATGTTGGGACAGTCCCATGGTTGTCATGGAGACCATGAAATCCTGAGCTGCCCCCAGATAAAGTGCCCTCAGCGTGGATGTTGACATCCCCCAGAACCAAGAATCTGGGGGATCTCAACAGTACCCCCAAGACCACCTTTGTCAGCTCAGCTAGGGAGTCTGTTGAGCAGCGGGGTGGGCGGTACACCAACAGAATTCCTAATCTGTCCCGTTGGCCTAACACAAGTTGCAAACACTCTAGACCAGTAGTCACATGGACAGGGAGCCTGCAGAGGGAGATGGAATTCCTATAGACCACAGCAACCCCCCTCCCCGGCCCTCAGGTCTACCCTGATGCTGAACCAAGTACCCCAGTAGGCACAGTTGGGAAAGACTGATTCCTCCCTGCTCACCCACCCAGGTCTCAGTTATACATGCCAAATCTGCTGTCTCATCCACAATTAAGTCGTGGATAAGGAAGGTCTTATGATTCACCGATCTGGCATTTAAAAGCAGCACCTGGAGACCTAAGAACTGGCTGATGAGCAACCAGCAAGCCTGTGGGTGTGGGGCGGACCAGAACAAGGCACAGACATTAACTGTCTGGGCCATGTTCCTCTTAGGTCCCCTCTACAAGGATTCGCTTTTGCGCCTGGTTAGCCGATTATGCGCATAATCGCAGAAGCGCATTTACGCCTAATCCCTCTGCACGAGAGGCGGCGAGAGGCGGCGAAGCGCATTAACGGATGTCCAAAATGCGGTTTACATGTAGTTAATGCGCATAAGTGCATATTCACACAGTCAAAATGCGCTTTAACAGACGGAGCAAAATAAAACTCGCGATTTAACGCGCATTCGATAATGCGCATAATCAGAGAGATAACGTGCCTCTGCGCCCGATTTGCACTCTGTTCTTGTAGAGGTAAAAAAATTTAAGCGCCTTGAAAGAGCTTTAAATCACTCTTGTAGAGGCACCCTTACCTGGCAAGTCCTCACAACGCCATATCTCCCTCTACCTGTCACTACACTAATGGGGCACCCCTCAGATCCCCCCACTTGGCCCTGAATCTTCCCTCCCAGGCACATAGCTCAAGCCTGGGAAAAACAAACAGGCAGCAGTAGCCAACACCCACACGAACTTCCTCCTTCCCAGGCAGCAGGCCTCCCTGTTCTGCAGGTGATAGATTTCCCAGGCCTCCTCAGCCAACCAGCTTAAATATTCCTCCCAGGAAGGGAGGGGGACAGGTGGAGTTCTCCACAGCAGCTGGCTTAGTACCTGGGGGCCTGGTCCTGCAGGGAGTGGCAGCCTGTTAGGCAGCAGCCCACAGGGAAGAGCAGCTGTGGTGGCAGCACTTCCACCTCCCCTGGCAGCAGGCCTCCCACTTCTGCAGGTGATGGCTTTTGATGTATCAAGTCTGCCAGAGCTACCTAAAACCATCTCCCTTTTTAATTAACACTTCTCTAGCCCATCTAGTAGATCCAAAAAGTGAGAAGAGGATCTTGTACCACTCCTGTGATTGGGGAAACATTGTGCAGTCACCCCTGCGCCCCCCCCCCCACATAATAAAACTGAAATATAATTTTTATTCTCTACATTAAGTAACCCCCCTACATCTTTACCGGGGCTTTCTGCTTTTGTTTTCTTTGGGGGGTTGTGATTTGCTTCTTCACACAGAAGGCACATGGTTTGACTTGAGAAAAGTCCTTCCTCTGCAAGTTCTATATGTTTGTGTGCTTCAATTTACAGTCACTAGATGACACAGGCATTATAAATACCACGTCTGCATTTCACACAGCTGATAGAGTAACATCCCATTTTGTGTTATCTCCAATCGTTTTATAAGTGGGATAAAGGGAGTAAGGTTGACGGTATCGTGTAAAGCACCTGCTAATTTCTGTGAGTGACCAATCTTGAGTGTGCAATAAATTGCTTGTGTAGAAAAGTATTTTGTCGTTCCGGCTGTCACTCTGCTCTCCAATTGCCTCCTCCCTTGCCCACCCGAAAACACTGTGTGGGTTGCAATCTTATATCCTGTTTCCTGGGAGTGAGGCCTGTTGAACTCAAGGGACCTTACTTAACCTTTGGGGATGGGACAGGGGAAAGAGGTGAAGGAAATCTGGCAGTTCAGCTTTTGGAAGCAGCCACACGTAGGCTGGTTTCGTACGACACATTAGGCAACGGAGTGGGGGAAGCAACCGTCAGTTGTGTTGCTTATTGTGTCGTGTGAAGGGTTACACACCACATACACACAACTGACTGTACGCTAATCAGCCCAATTAAGCAACGGAGAGAAACAATGGGCTTGCATGTTGTATAGCCCGAAGCCCTTGTTTAAAGTGTTGTCTGAAACCAACCCCACTCTCCCTGTGGACTATTCTGTTTGGCCATAGAGTTCTGCCAGCTGGAGCAGCCAACCCACCCACCCACCCCCTCCCCCTCCCCCTCGCTGCTCTGATACAGCCGGCAGAACTTGTGGTGCACGCTGGGATATGGCTGGAGGACTGAGGGAGGGGGGAGGGAGGAGACACTGCAGCCAAGATGGACGCCAGAACTTTCAGCGCTCAACGGACGGCAGAGCAAGGTGTCGTGTAGGGAGCACCGCCTACCTAACGTACGGTCAGTACGCTCTCTCCCCCTCCGTTGCCTCATGTGTTGTGCGAAACCAGCCATGGAATCATAGAATAGTTGAGTTGGAAGGAGCCATAAGGCCATGGAGTCCAACCCCCTGCTCAATGCAGGAAAGAGGGTAGATTTAGCCTCAAGCCTTGAAAAAGAGCAAGATAATTAGATTCCCTGCTTCCAATTAATGTTCTGATTTTTCACTTTTTCCTTTAGGAGGTTTGATAATATTTACATTGGCTGGGGTCACAAATATATTCCAGAGAATTTTAGTCCTTCATTGCCACCACCAGTGCAGAATGAGTACGTTAGTGGACCAGAAATCACAGAAACTGCCGATCCAACTGTGGAAGAAGAACTTGCGCTCAAGGCTGCACAAGAGGAGGCTCTGGCAGCTGAAGAGATGGAAGAGGTGGAAGAGGACGAGGATGAAGATGAGGATGATTAAACTTCTAAGAAGTAGTAGTAGTATTTTTCTAAGATTGTATAAAACTTTTCTACAAATGCATTAGAGTAAGCACAATGTGTGTGTGTGTGTGTGTGTATAAATAAATTTCATATAGGTGTTTTTGTTCTGGACTGATGCTTTGACTATAGACAAACATCTTTGGCTTCTCATCTGAAGGACTATACTTGAATATGGATAGGGCTGTCATAATGCTGTGCATCAACATAGTTTTTTTCTATGAAACATTGGGGCCCATAACAGCTGAAAGGACTTTCTTCCCTGCCTACCTTGCCATGGCGCAGTGTGATAGAGCACATGCTTGGCATGCAGAAGGTCCCTGGTTCAATCCCCAGCATCTCCAGGTAGGACAGGAAAACCTCCTGCCAGAAACTCTGCAGAGCTGCTGCCAGTCAGTGTCGATAATACTGGGCTAGATGGACCAAAGGTCTGACTCAGTATAAGTTGTCATAACACACTGAAGTTTCCGTGATAGATATCAAAGTGTAATTTCTGCTGATGCTTTACCTACATCAAGGAGAAAATTCTATCATTCCGTTGTCCAAATATTGCCCATTTATGATGAAAACGCTCCATGTATTCCAGACAGACACTGCTAGAACTAAAGGAGCTTTTGTGCAAAGAGAAACACCAACATTTCCCGATTCCCACTTCTTGCTGCAGCCCTCACTGCATCCCATTTTCTTCAAGAGCTCCAGCCTTTGGCTTTCCCTACCAAGTCAGCTCCGTTGTACCGATTCAATTTCAATCCATTTTCCCTCTTCTCTAGAGACTGAACTGATTCAGAACAAATACAGCTTCTCATGGATGCTTACCTATGATGTATGGGGCTTTTACAGAAACAAACCCTAAATACGCCACCTTCTTCAAAATACTGATTCCACTTCCTCGAAGTGAGTAATGCTGTAGTGCAGTGTTATTGTAAACCACTCTCAGCGTCAGCTCTACCTCCAGTCAGACATATTAACAATGAACTGTGAAGATTTTATAGGGTTTTGGAAACTTTCAGGATAGCTGTGTCAGTCTGTTGCAGCAAAACCAACAAAGCATCTTGTGGCATCTTAAAGGCTAATGAATGGATTGTGGTGTAAGCTTTTCTGTGCTCTTATCTTCAGTTGGTTATATGGAGGTAGGGAAGAGTTAAATGGCAATGAAATACAAATACAAATAAATGGCAATGAAATACAGCAAACTACATAAGCAAAATGTGTGCAAAAAAATAGCAACCATTCACAACGGCAGTAGCAAATAAGGCTGACACTGGGAGTGACATCACATGGAAGTAAACAACGTACACGTGGGCCATTCAGTGGGCCATTTTGATCATGCTGCTTCTGCACACAGCAGGAGATAGCAGCAAGTTCTCTCTCAAAAAATAAGTCAGACTTACTGGGGCGTTTTTTTGTCGCACAAAAAAGGCTAGAAGGGGTGGGAGGCGCGAGGGACACAGACAACATCGCGAGAGGGACCTGCAAAAATCAGTGAGTGCCCAACAATGAGCGTGCAATGAAATGTTCTGATGACGCCCTGGGACTTCTGAGTAGAGGTGCATGGAATTGCATGCATAATTGCATGACCTACCTCTCAGCCCCTTCCCTTCCATCAGCAATGTAAGGAATAGTAATTCTAAGCCAGCCTTCTCCAAACTGGCACTCTCCAGATGGAATTATTTATTACATATTTATACTGCCCAACAGCCAAGGCTCTCTGGGAAGTTTACAATTAAAACCATAGCATACAAAAATCAAGATTTAAAACTTTTAAAATGCTGTACAGTTCCCATAATCCCTGCCCATTGACCCCAGCTGACTGGGGGGTGCCAGGAGTTGTACTCCAATTCATCTGGAGGCCACTAGGTTGTGGAAACCTGCAATAAGCTACATTTGCATTGACAGGACAAATTTTAATTTAATATATCTATCCTCCTCCTGGGAGACCTCAGGCAGCAATTCAGCATTGGAGCCCCTATCCAAGTATGTGAGATTTTTTTTTTTTTGGCTCCCTTGGTGACACAATTAAAATCATATATAAGAGATTCCACAGACTTCATTTAAAAAAACTTATGGAGTTGGGCAGTATTGATCCTAGTTATCTAATGGCAACTTTGGATGTCACCTCTCTATATACAAATATACCACAGGAGGATGCATTAATATGTATACAGAAGGTGTTAGATTCCAGAGAAAGAAAGATGCTACCTACACATTATATTACAGCTATTGCTGAATTGGTTCTGCCAAAAAATATTTTCCATTTCATACTCAATTCTGTTGGCAAACATGTGGCATATCTATAGGCTCCCCAATGGCACCGGAATTGGCATGTCTGTATACGGGACACTTTGAAGAATTGTATGTATATTCTGTGGATAATCCACAGAAAGTATTAAGTTTTGGTGCAGGTACATATATTATGTATTTTTTATTTGGCAAGGAGACATGGATCAATTAAATGAGTTCCACAAATGGTTAAACGTTAGAAGAGAGAACATCAAATTTGAAATGACCTGTGATTACGATATTCATTTCCTAGACATATCTGTGAAAAAAGAAAAGGAGAGATTACACCACTCTTTATAGAAATGCTACTGACCGAAATAAACTTCTGAGATATGATAGTGCACATCCCAGACATATTGGAGAAAATGTTCCATATGGCCAATTTATAAGAATTAAGAGAAATTGTACAAAAGATTCAGATTACAAAAGAGGAATCTGAGAATTAACATCGTGCAAGTCTACAGAGGGGCTGCTCAGAAGAAATGATAACATAAAACTAGGAGAGTGGATAACACCAACATCCCATTGCTTCTAACTTTTGGGGGGGCATTTCCCTATGGTCACCCTAGGGAAAGACACACACACAGTTCTGCCCAGCCACAACCTTGCTAAATTCCTGGATTTCTCCATCGGCTCCGAAGGGGGCAGCTATCACTTCTACCCACCAAAAAGATCCCGATGTGCAGACGACTATAGACGTGTCACTCCTCATTGTTTTAAAGTCTATGGTTAGAAACGATCGCAACGCAATTAAACAGCCTCTCGCAGCTTTGAAAAGGACACAATCAAGCAGCGCCCTTGAAACTTAACAGCTGCCAGTCCAATTCAGCCAATCAGCGTGCGCACCTGTTTGCCTGCCCTGTCCTCTAAGAAGAGACGACGCGAAAGACCCGCCTTCTTAACCGCTTCGCTATCGAGGACCTTAAACAGAGCCAATAAACGGAAAGCGTGTGTAGGGAGGGGGGAGAACCTTTGCTTGCGCCTCGCCTTTCACGCTTTTGGCGAAAGAAAGCAAAGAGAACGGAATAAGTGCCGATGTGCCTCTGAAATTTTAGACAGGGCTGCATTCTGGGGGTTTTTTATCCCCGCTTTTAATACCTAATCAATGCCCCCACTGCTCTATTCCCCCCCGCGCACAAGAGAATAGTACAGTCCATCAGTGGGCGGGACGGAATGCCTACGTCACCAACGGACCAATTGGAAGAAGCTTCGGTGGAAATTTAAATTTTGGAACTGAAGCAGGCGGGGAAAGGGAGGGTTAGAAGTGCGAGGTGACATGATGGAGGAAGGGGGTGTCACGGTTTGTGTAAGGCTGCGGCCGCTTATTGCAAGGTGAGTTTCTGGTTGTGGGAAAGGGGCAGTTGTTTGTTGCGTGTCTTTTTCATTTATTCTTCCTCTCCAGGTCTTATGCATGTTCATTTAGAAGTAAGTCCCATTGTTTTCAGTGGGCCTTACTATCAAGTAAGCGTGCATGGGAAAATAGCCTTACGGCCTGACTGATTTACTCGGATGTAAATCCTATGGTGTTGAGTGGGGCAGGTCTCATTTGTATCCTCCAGCTCTGCATTTCTAGCTAAACAAGCTATTGTGGGAAAAGAGCATAGGATCCAGCTGAAATCTTATTTGGAGTAGAGTATTGTTTACTTGGGTGTAAACCCCATTGAGTTCAGTGGGGCTGCAATCATTTGTATTCTCTTAGTCTACATTCCCAGTTAAAGCAAGCTGTTAAGGAAAAGGAGGGTAGAATCCAACTGAAGTCCTTACCTAGAGAAGACCCATTGAAATGAATGGGACTTGAGTTAGTCATTACTGTAGATAGAATACTATTGAGAATGCATAACTGTATTGTTTGGTTCTTAAGAGTTTAAAGAAATAAACAAATGGGGGAAAGCGCAGAAAAGGGCAACTAAAATGATCAAAGGGCTGTAGCAGCTCCCCTGTGAGGAAAGGTTACAACGTCTGGGGCTGTTTACCGTAGAAAAAAGGTGAGTAAAGGGAGACATGATAGAGGTGTACAAAATTATGTATGGTATGGAGAAAGTGAATAGGGAGATGTTTTTTTCTTCTAGGAGATTCAGGATAGAAAAAAAGGTAGGACTTCTTCACACACCGCATAGTTAAACTATGGAATTTGCTACTACAAAATGTAGTGATGGCCATCACTTTGAATGGCGTTAAAGGGGGTTAGACAAATTCATGGAGGGATAAGTCATGATGACCATTTATTACCTCCAGTATCAGGGATAGCATGCCTCTGCATGCCAGTTGCTGGGAAACATGAGTGGGAGGGTGCTGTTGCACTCATGTGCTGCATGTAGGCTTCCCGTGGGTGTCTGGTTGGCCATTGTGCAAACCCAAGGCCAGAGGAAATAATGGGTGGTGATGGGGTTCTTCCAATTAGATGGATGTATGCACAACTGGCCCACCTCACAAGGCAGTTGTGGCACGGCGAAAGCATTCCATGGTGGCTAAGCTATCATTTTCACATAATAGAGTTCTCTATTTTGCCAGAATGATCGAATGACCAGGAAACCTTGTTTTGTTCTTTAAGAGAAAACGAAGATCTTGAAGATAGAGTGCAGGTTTCATGGAAAAGTGAAGGCAGCACCATATCGCAAATAGACGGGACCAAGTCCTTTGTCTTCGGTAAGCTCTTGCTACACACTGAGATACTACTTGTATTGCATGGCTTTCAGCGTAGGCATTCGGAGAGTAGGGAGGGAAGGCACAAAAGGCTTTTAACCATTGTTCAGTGGTAGAACACATGCTTTGAATGCTGAAGGTTCTAGTTTACACCTCTGGCATCTCCAAGTAGGTCTAGGAAATAATCCTGCCTGAAACCCTGAAGAACTGCTGCCAGTCTGTGTCGGCAATGCTAGACTAGTTTGAACAATGGTCTGTCTTGGTATAAGGTAGCCTCCTAAATTCTTAAATCAATTTCTGAATTCTTTTTATATGCTCTTTTAATTAATGTAATGTATTTGATTTATATTATATTGTTGTACTAATGTTTTTCCCCGCCTTGATCCAAAGGGAGAAGCGGGTAATAAATAAAATTATTATTATTAACCTTTCATTGAAAACTTACAGTACTTAGACTGCTAAGCCTTCTGAGTCCAGCATATGTAGAAAAGGAAAAGTACATTTAAAAACAACCAAAATTCTAACACAGATGAAAATGAAGCTTCTTATGACCAATCGCTTTCTATTGCAATTTAGGGGCCAGTTATTCAGGCCATACCTGAGTTAGTTGTGCTGCCAATGCTTCACCTCTCTCGGTACTACTATACAAATAGCATTCAGTTTTGCTTTTCACTTCTAGTTCCAAAGGCAAAGCAGTTTAAAGTAATACTGCCTTCTGTAGTGCAGTTGGCCGCCAAGTTAGTTTTGAAGGGTTACCCACCTCCAGATCTGCCCATCTCGGATCGTAGAAAGCATGGAGGGGCAAAGAGCAGCAGCTGCCTTCAGCATTGATGTGCTTTCTTTTCAGACTCCCAGACTTGGTGCTCAAGGCTTTATTCTTAGATTGTTGGGGGGGAAACCTCAATCCATAGTGTTGATACGGAAATTCTTGCTCCTGTATAAGTTTTTCCATCCTTTAAAATACAGGCCCTGCAATCTGTTCTATCCTTACATAATGCTAGACTTGTGGGTATACATGAAAGGGTCTTCTTAGTGATCGCACCACAGTTATGGAACTTTTGCCCCAGTGAAGATTCACCAGGCTTCTTCTATCTCTTGTCTTTTTTTAACCAGCTTGTGAAAACATTTTTTTCAGCTGGCTTTTAAGATGTGAACTCTGACATTCTCTTCTGCTGCCTCTCCTCATATATATATATTTAATTTACTGTGATTATTTTTGTGTTTTAACAGATTTTGATTGTTTAGATCTTATGGTATTTTGAGTTTTATTGTAAACCACTTTGGTTATTTTTAGTAGAAAGGCAGGTATAACTATTCAACTAAAGATGAGCTTGCATTTTTTAAATTTCCTAGCAAGAGATTGCCTGTCACTTGGCTAGTTCTACTCAGTTGCCCAAGAGAATATGAGCTGACTGCTCTGATGCACTCTTCCCCCTAGTGATGGGAAAGAGGCAGCAGAGCTAGATTCTACTCTTTTCCCTGTGCTAGCATGGTTCTTGCTTTTGTTTCTTCTTCTGGTAGGGAGAGATCAAAATCACCCCTGCCAGCTAAGATGCACCCTTTCAGATGGAGCTTTGTAAAAAGGGGTGAATTTACTATCCAGGTTGGACTGTAAATGCACACTGCTGTACCTTTTCCCCTCTCCTTACTCCCTGTGGTGGTGTCATGCATACAAGTGGAATTTTGGCTAAGTTCCTTGCAACTACCAGGATATAGCTCAAAGCAGAGGTATACTGGGCAATGTGGCTTAAGCTGCAGATTGGAAGCCATGGCTCAGTGGCCATCCACATGCTCCACACGTTGAAGTCCCGGTGTGTTCCTCAGATAAACGGTTTCAAGTGGCCGTTCTGGACAAGGCCATGGACTGAGACCACCTTGAAAATCAGCTACCTGTCAGAGACAACAGTACTGGGTTAGAAGAACCAATTGTCTGGCTCCATATAAGGCAACTTCACACATACAAGTTGCAACTCACTATGAATGGACATTGTTAAAACAACAAGTCGGTGTAAGAAACATCCCTGCTTTTTGCACTTATAGCAGCTTTTTACAACCTGGCTGCTAGATGGGGATACTGAGAGTTGTAGTCCAACATGTCTGGAGGGAAACAGGTTGGAGGAGACTGCTTTATTGCATCCTAGATTTTAATTCCATTTAGCTACAAATTATTTAGTTGTCACAAATTCCTACTAGGTGAGAGATTAAAGGCCTAATTCTACGTGTATTTAGATAGGAAAAAGTCCTAGTACGCCCAGCACGCACCAGTCAGTCATGCTGGCTGGGGAATGCTGGGAGTTGTAGGACTTTATTCTGTCTAAACATGCATAGGATTGCACCCTAAACTGTTACTGTGTGAAAATGTGAACCAACCAATATCAGCATAATATAAAATCAAAGGGACTGATTTTGCTGGGATCATCCAATCTAGTTTACAAACTGGCAACTTGACAAATCTTGAAGGAAGCGCTCCATTGCTATGACTTGAACCTTTCTCTCCCCTCCCCCCTTCTCTTGAAGATCGAGTGTTTCATTCTCAGGACAGTACTATAGAAGTCTACCAGGGGGTAGCTGCTCCAATTATAAAGTCTGCTGTTCAGGGATACAATGGTATGGTAAATATCAATTCGTTTGAATGCTTGCACTATGTTTGTTGTATTTATTTCAAAATATTTATAAACTGCTTCCAATTAAAAAATAACCTTGGAGTGGTTTCTAACAAATTGTAAAACAATACATCGTTATGGAAGCACAACAGTATTAAGGGCAAAATCCTATGCATGTTTAGACGGGGGGAAAGGCCTAAAACTCCCAGCATGCCACAGCCAACCATGCTCGTTGGGGAATGCTGGGAGTTTTAGGACTTTTTCTGCGCCCTAACCTATACGATTGGTTTAGAAGCAAAAAGCATTAGTACATATGCAGGATATGACCCACATTAATTACATTTATACCCAGCTTTATAACCAAGGGTAGTTCGTAAAGCAGCTTAGAATTCAAAACAAAAAAAGACTGAATTTATCAACTCGCAGTCAACATTTATTTACCAGTTTAGGGCTGAGGGGCAGAGGGTTTATGCACATGATAGAGTTCATGTGTACACAGTTGGATCTTTGCTTTCTCCTTTCACTGCAGTATTTCCACTGCTGAGAAGCTAGCTACTTCCTAATTTATAAAAAATGTGCCTCTTTGGCAGTATGAACTGCTGCAAAGAAAATAGAAAGTTTCATGTGTGGCACTCTCTTATCTGGAAGCCAAAAAAAGACAAAGGAGTGGAACCAGAGAGAAAGATTTAATAAAAAATTAAATTAAAATATACTACCAATGCGTTTCAGACAATATATTGTCCTTCTTCAGGGCAGTTTAATTTCACAACACCTGTCATGAATGAAAACCTCCTATGCTCATTCATTCTGTCGCCTGTGAATATCATAGGAGACTATCATCCTGCTAAGAGTTTTCTGCAGATATCTCTTACCAACCCCCTGAAGAATTAACAAAACAACATAGGCTGAAACGCGTTGGGCGTGAATAATAAAGTATCTCAGCATTCTGAGAACCTGCTTCTCTCCCTTTTTTGCCCTGAGTGGATGTTCTCTTTTTGGTTTTTTGACTCTTTTATCTGACCTTTCTTTGAATCATGGCATTGATTTCTTAACTAGTAACAGAGACGGAAAGTCCTTTATTTTATTTCTTAAAGCAAAAATCTGTATACTACATATTGCAGTTGAGCATTGGTGAGAGAAGTTAATGAATCGTGTTTTCAACTTCTGGCTGTCTTGCTGGACAAATAGCTGAATCAGCACCTTAATACAAGCTAATGGTTTGGAAAAGTCAGGGTAAACAAATGTTTTTTTATAATCGTTGAAAGTACATGGTCATCGGTGTCTGATGTATCACAAAGGGGAAGTTGTTCCAAAGGGAAGATGCCCTAACAGAGAAGGCCTATTGCTGTGTTTCTTCCAGATAGGCCTCCCCCGAAGATCATAATAGGTCTATATGTGTGTATCAGTCAGAACTAACCATTATGCTTCCTTCTTAGGCACGATTTTTGCTTATGGACAGACTGCTTCTGGCAAAACGTACACCATGTTGGGCACCCAAGATTGTCCCGGTATCTTACCGCTGGCAATTAATAATGTATTCAGTACCATCTGCACAGTAAGTCAGTCTACTGAACTTTCTCATTTCAAAAAGTTTGATACGGCTAGTATTGAACCTACTGTAACAATTCCTAGTTTTGCTTAAGAGGTTCTACCTGCCTTTTTTCCTACAAAGAAAGAACGGAAGGTTGCTACGTCGTGGCTTTTTGTTTTTCTTCTTCCTTTTGTGGGCCAGTGAAGATTGCCACCATATTGTTTGCCTGGAAGAAATTCCGTTGGTTCCACCCCTTGCACCTATGCACAGATCAGCCTTTCCCAGCCTTGGGTTCCCAGATGGTGTTGGAGTATAACTGCCAACATCCCTGGCCATCAGGCATGTTGGATTGGGATGATGGGAATTGGAGTCCCAACAATTTAGGACCTACTGTTGGGAACGGCTGGTATAAATCCTAAGGTAGGGTAGGAAATGTGTGGTTTTTTAATGATGGCATTGGTTTTAAAGCTTTGCATTTGTGAGAGAAGTAATCTTTATGTCACTTATCAATCTTCAGGCATAGTGATGCATGCATGCTGTTTAATTTTTAGATTCCAGACAGGGAGTTTCTGCTCCGTATATCCTATATGGAGATTCACAACGAGAGCATACAAGACCTACTGTGCAGTAACATTAGAAAAAAGAAGCCCTTAGTTGTTCGTGAAGACATCAATGTAAGTAACAGGAGGCCAGAAAATCTATGTTCTTCTTCGTGGTCTCTGTGCATCACACATATGGGCTCTGCGCCTGCGTGGAGCCTGTCTCGGAAACTTCTATAGCTAAGGCAAACGTTTTTGGCGGGAACCCCTCCCCCACTGTCTACTGACTCCGTGTTCCCGCCTTTCTCCTCAGTTCTTTTTCAACCGCCTTGCTGAAAGGATGTCTTGTTGGGAACTTCTGTCTTTCTCCTGAGGAGAAAGCTTTAGAGTGCTAAGGTTTTTAGTTATTTTACTTTGTTTTTAGTTCAATTTTAGTCTTAATTAATTAATTAATTAATTACATTAGTATACTGCCCCATAGCCAAAGCTCTCTGGGCGGTTTACATACGATTAAAACAATTAAAAACATACAACGTACACACGTACATTTAAAACAATATAATTTATTGTTATTATATTCTTAGATATTTTATTCTCTAGCAATCTTGGATCACGTTGAGGGGGATCGCACAGCCATTAAGGCCCCTTTTCAAAATGTGTTAAGTGCGTCAGCAAGCTTCCCCAGCAGACAGACTTTTCTCTGTTTAATTTGTTTTGGGAGAGGCTCAGGTCATCGAAACCTGTTGCTACTGTATTATTATTATTATTATTATTATTATTATTATTATTAATTACATTTATACACCACCCATAGCCGAAGCTCTCTGGGTGGACATGCAAGTTGGAGGGTAAAATGCTGGATTTTTGAAGCAGCCGTCCGTGCTTCTGATTTTTAAAAATCTCCCCTTTTCAAAATTGGCAGGATTGTGCCTTTGGCTAGAATCTAGTGAAGTCCTCCTGCTGATGGAATTGCTTCAGCCAGCAGAAGGGGGAGAAGGGTAACTCCCCCCCACCACATGTCCTCAAAATCTGCTCTCAAGTGTTTGAAGTCTCTTGAGCAAATTTTTGGAGGGCACTATTGGGGGGGAGTGGGCAATAGATTGGAGGTGAAAGTCACATCATGTGAGCAGAAGCCCACTTGCACGAACATAGATTCTGCCCTTAAATTAAGTTCCCTTAACCAACTGTGTTAGACAATTTAGTTTAACCTTATATTGCTTACTTACAAGACATAATGCTCAGAATCAAGCTGTGTAATGCAAAAATAACCCCTTTAAATCTCTTTCAGAGGACAATTTATGTTGAAGACCTGAGTGAAGAGGTGGTGACTTCGCTAGAGGAAGTTCTGAGCTGGCTACAAAAAGGCGAAAGTAAGACTCAAATATCTGGTGTGGTGTAACACATATGTAGCTTCGTATGAAATTCTGGAAATTTCAAAAAGAAAAAGAAATCATCTGTTAAGGCACATGGCTGGCTGGCTAGCTGGGGAATGCTGGCTGAGGAAACAAGACCACAAGCCTTTATATATTAGCTCTGCGTGTAGGCCTCTGCATGATGGGATTGGAATAATGTATGTGCCTGAATGTGCTGCATTGCTAAAACTGCTATATAGTCAAGGAAACGCTTAATTGGAATTCCTAACTGTCAAAACCTCTTGATAATAGTGGAAGACAAATAAGCCAATGTTAATAAGGAGGACTGGCTATCCAGGTCAAGCTGACATTGCCAGAAGAGTAATGGGCCATCTTTTGATAAAGTATAATGAAGAGGTTTTCTGTGATCTGTGTTTGTTTTTATTTAGAATTTTGCTAACTGCTAATTAGTTAAAATGCTACTATGTATAAATTTACCTGCTTTTCAGACTACCAGATGAGAAGTTCTTTGTAAGACTGTCTCCGTACAGCTGTATTACGCGCAATAAAACAGAGTTGCCTTACAGCCAAAGTGGATTTTTATCTTGTAGGGCTTTTTTCTGTCTAAACATGCATAGGATTGTGCCCTTGGTGTATAGGAAATGAGAATAACAACTCAACTGCAGCTTTGTTTTTCTTCTAAAAAGAAAACAGGCACTATGGTGAGACAAAAATGAATGAAAGAAGTAGCCGGTCTCACACAATTTTCAGAATGGTGAGTGATCATGAGCTTTATTGATTTTGTTTAGTTCATGGCTAAGCGTTCTTTAGTGGTAATGTACTGGGTGCTAAATATTTGCGCATACAAAACATAAAATAGCAGTCCTCTAAGTTTTATTTCACTCTTGTACCAGGTGGAAGAGCCTAGGCTGTTGACCTATAGATCGTTAGTTCTTAGTGACTCTTGTCAGCCAGAGCAAAGGGGCCTAGAGAGAATAGATGAAGGAAGACCCCAACCCTCATCCCAGGTTTGCGAGGACTAATTTAGCTCCTATCCTGAGAAAGCCATGGTTAGGAGCTAAACTTTATATTAGTTTTTGTTTGTTGGTTTTATTGTGTTTGACAGTCGGGATCTTCCTTGGACTTTTTCTTTTAATAGAAAGGTGGGAATAGAAATAAAGAAATGATCCCTTATGGGAAAGTATATAAGTGATTGCTGCTCACTCATGCTGGGGGGCTTGGTGTTTGTAGAGCATGTTCCAGGCTTGACTAACAAAGAATCGGTGGTGGTGATGGTGGAAATGTGCTAGCTGTGCTATAGTGTGCAGACCCTCCCTCCCCAAACTCTGACAACGTGGTGGTGGTGGTGGTATTCTTGCCGGTCTATAGTGTGTGACGATGATGCTCAAACTGGCTCACAGCTTTGCTTGCTCTTTTTGAAGATCATTGAAAGCAAAGAAAAGGCAGATAGTTCCAGCTCGAGCTGCGAAGGAGCCGTAATGGTCTCTCACTTGGTGAGTTCCTTGAAAAATAGCCCCAGGGCTGAAAGTGGGGTTTGGGAGGGAAATGCCTGGACATCTTAAGTACCACGGAGTGCCAAGGTAGCTTGTGTTGGGGGTGGAAGAATCGGTCTATAGACGGTTCGGTCAGTTTTGCATGCATTCAATCATAAGCCTGTTCCTCATCACTCTACAATTTAAATAACCAAAAATGGTGCACATACATTTTCGTATTTATTTATTTATGTATTGCATTTTTATACTGCCCAATAGCCGAAGCTCTCTGGGCGGATCACAAAAATCAAAACCATGAAGTATAATTTAAAATATAAAACTTGAACCACAATGTAAAACCACAATATGAAAGTACAACCAGAATAAAACAGAGCAGCAATAGAGAAATTTAAAATACAGATTTAAAACAGGAAAGTTAAAAGACTAAGGCGGTAAAATGTTAAAATATTGGGAAACTGAAAAGGTCTTCATCTGGCATCGAAAAGTGTATAATGTAGGTGCCAGGTGAACCTCACGTATTCAACTCTCCCTAATATACTCCTGTTTTGTATGCAACTTTCCCTGTCACGTGCCATTTTTGGTGCAGCGTTTCAGCTGAGAACTGCTTCGCAAAATTCTGAGCAATTGCAAAATCCGAAGGATAGCTGTGTTGTGATCCGCATAATTAGTCTGGGAAGTGTGAATTACGACAGTTTGCTTAAAAATGTTGACCAAACAACATTCTTCCCCATCCCTAGTTACATACATCTTTCCTGCAGTTTAAACACCTAGTCAGGGACTCTCTTATCTGTATCTGGTAATGTCTGGGCTGTAGCCCTCTGTTTCCTGAATCTTTAGACACCATCATTTGACACTAATTGGAAATTGGTGGTTTAAAGAGAAGTTGGCTCTTTGGCTCAGTACAGACAACACGGTTCTCAACAGTGGTTTTAGAATTCCATGATGGAGTTTCTACACCATAGTTGAGAAACGTGTTGTCTGGTGGGAAAACTCCATGCAACAGTGGAGTTGTTCTGGAAATCACTCCATGCAGAATATCCGCGCTATACAGAGGAGAGTTCCTGCACAACCGTTGTGTTGTGTGGTGGGCTCAGTGGAGTTCCCCATTGCATTGAGTTGACTTTTCTCACTGGGTACAGAGTTCCCTAGCAAGAGTGGCGAAAGGAGCGAGTGCCACTCTAGGAGAGCTGCCTGGATTGTTCTTTTGCAGCGATGGCTGATGGGATGCCAGCAGGAGGACCAGGGGAGGGGAGAGGGTGGAGGAACTGTCAATCAAACATCGCGATGGATTTTACTCAACTCCACGGTGGCCCACAGTCACACAACGGTGGAGTTAGAACATAATGTATGGGATGTATCCCCTAAAAACTCAACTGTTGAGTGAAGTTTTCACAGTGCCTTGACTAACGTGTTGTCTGAACTGAGTCGTTGAGTAAGAACCGAACCTAACAGAGTTTGTCTTGAATTTTCAGAATTTAGTGGATCTGGCAGGCAGTGAAAGAGCAAGCCAGGCCGGCACTGAAGGTAGGTAGCTGTTGCTGAATGAGATTGTTTGGAAGTCTGCTGCACCCCATTCTTTATTTTCTGCATCCTAACTGGATTGTGACACTCATATCCAACTATTCTTCAAATGTGCTCAGGGTAGTGTTTTCCTGCTGTTTTCACAATAGCCCTGTGAAGTAGGTAGGGCTGAGAAAGTGGCTGCCCTGAGATCCTGCCAGAGAGGTTCCTCATTTGAATGGGGGCAGTCAGGTGGGAGTAGAGGATAATGCACATGTCTGTTCCTAAATGAATGGTTATTGCTGAGCAGATATGACATACCTTTGCTTGCTCTGCATCGGGTTAACTGGGATTGGTCAGAACTCTAATCTCTCTGTATTGGGATTATTCAATAATAAGCCATTCTAGATAATGGGGTGGGCAGAAGGTAGACCGGGATCTTCTGGTAGATCTCTGCCTGATTTCCAGTAGATCAAGTTTTTGGGCTCATAATTGTTTGAATATGAACAACAAAATAGCTTTTGTAGGATCCTAAATTAGTCTGTGGAAACTAATAAAGCTGGGTGGAGGAACTTGGAAAAGATTTTTGTGTGAAAGAACTGTGAGCTCATTTCTGGTAGTAAAACAATTTCCTGTTCTCAGAGCCCTTGTTGCTTAATTCTAAGTGTATGAGTGCACCTACCCTTCAGTAGATGCACCTGGCTTTAGCTGGGCTTTATGCAAAATACAGCAGCAAACTGGAACACCTAGCTCTAGCTCTGCCCACATAAAACCCATGCTAAAAGAACTGCACTGGTTGCTTGTTAGGTACCAAGCCACGTACAAGGTTATGTTATTATCCTATAAAGCCCTAAAGAACTTGGGACCAGGATACCTAGCAGACCGCCTACCCTTATATACATCCAGAAGGCATTTACAATCGTAAGAGGAGGCCCTGCTTGTCATTCCAAGACGAACAGACTGCCATCACGAAGAACTTTGACAGCGTGCCTTCTCTGTAGCAGCAACTACTCTCTGGAAAACCCTCCCACGTGCGGTTCAGGGGGCGGAATAATGTAACATCCTTCAAACGCCTCCTGAAAACATATTTTTTAGACAACCTTTCGCTGGACTAATTTATTCTGGTTTATGACTTTTTAAAAAATTTAAAATTTTAAATCTTGATCTTTGTATTTTATGGTTTTAATTGTAAACTGCCCAGAGAACCTTGGATGTTGGGCAGTATAAATATGTAATAAATAAATAAAATATAAATAAATAAATAAAATAAAAATAAAGTAAATCCGAGAGCCCTGATGTCTGCCCACCCCTAATCTAGATTACCTTCCTCCTGGCTTTAATCACATTTTTTTAAATTGAAGTATCCTAATCCATCATGCCACTGATGTATTGAAAACACGCAACAACACTATCTTGGGTGGCTTTCAAAAGGGATTAGGCAGATTCATAGAGGTCAAGACTGTCAATGGCTACCGGTCTTGATGGATTAGATTACCTCCAGTGTTGGAGGCAATATGCTTCTGTATACCAGTTACTGGAAAACAGGAGTGCACTCATGTCCTGCTTGTGGGCTTCCCATGGGCATCTGGATGGCCTTGATGGGAACAAAATGCTGGACTATATAGGCCTTTGGTCTGATCCAGCACAGTTCTTAGGAGGACTCATAGCTCAGTGGTGGAGCACATGCTTTGAATGCAGAAAGTCCTAGGTGATACCCCTGGCATCTCCAGGTGGGACTAGGAAAGAATCCTGCCTGACAACCTGGAGAGTCGCTGCCAGTAGGTGTTGACAATATTGAGCTTAGATGGACCAGGGCAGGTTCCTGTGTACCTTATGTTAAGGCTTGATTTATGTTGCTCGACTCCAGTGCTGCAGAAAACTGAGATTGTGAAAAGAGCTGCGTTGCCACATTAAAACAGTATTTATTGTGTTCATGCCTAGGGATTCGACTTAAAGAAGGCTGCAATATAAACCGGAGCCTTTTCATCTTGGGCCAGGTTATAAAGAAACTCTGTGATGATCAATCAGGGTAAGGACTGCCCAATTACTGAAAGCATATTTTGAATTGTAGCCACAAACGTTCTCCTTTTCTTCTAGATGTAATAGGTTGGCTCTTGGACCAGCTTTGCCTCTATTAGGGTGCAATCCAATCGCGATACCTGTAGCCTCCCAACATGTTTGCTAGATGGCTTTTTTTTTTTTTTGCCTATCTAGTTGGGGCTCTGCGAAGTGGGAGGGAAGGAGGCAGGGGAGATGGCAAGATTCTTCATAAGATAGCCTCCCATGCCCATAGGACCATCCCCTTTCCCTCCTCTCCAAGGTCTTTTTTGCAACTTGAGAGAGGCAGCCAGTGTAGTTCCTCTGCACCAGCTGCGAGGGGGCAGTGAGCTCAGACTATTTGATCCAAGATCAGGGCACTATCTCCAATCTCGGATCCAGGAAATTGAAAAATCCTATGCCCCCAACCACCCTGACACTGATGAGGAGCCATAGGGTTGCTCCTTCCATGAGTAAGCTTATATTCCTCCTCTGTCATTTCTCTTTACCAGGGGCTACATCAGTTACCGGGACAGCAAGCTGACGCGAATTCTACAGAATTCACTTGGTGGAAACGCCAAGACCGTTATAATCTGTACTGTTACTCCAATATATTTGGAAGAAACTCTTAGTACTCTTCAGGTAAAACCAGAATGTCTTTCCCCCAGGGGGCTCTCTACATATATAGTCTCAATTAGAAAAGTGGTAACAGTGACTTGTGCAAGACTGAATGCATTTTCATATGGTCCATGAAGTTTATCCTGCAATGTATTCTCCTATTGTACTACCTAGAAAATTGTAAGAATACCTTCGATTTGGGGTTGCCATGCCGGCTTGTATTTTTCTCACTTGGTGTTCTGACTTCAGTATAGCTGTAGGCTAAAGTATGCTATTTTGTCTGCCAAGAGATTACATGCCACTGACTTGAAACTCTAAATGGGGGCATTGGGTAGGATCTAAATGTTCCCCAGTGCTCACGCTGTTGACGTTACACGTTAGCATAAACCAACACTTGCACAATGTAAGTAGCACTTGCTAGGACAATGGGGGGAAGTAGTCATTTGTTGGTAAATTGCCCTAGCAAGTGCTAGTTGTGTTGTGCAAGTGATGGTTTGCATTAGTGCAAAACTGCTTGGGTTGGGGGGACAATTGGATCCCACCCTCTGTGATTCCAATTAGATAGGTGAAAGTTTTTTGTTTGTTGCATTTATGCCACTTCACGTAAGATATTTGTTCATGTGCTGGCCTAAACATCTTAGGACGTGATAGACTCCTTCCCTTGACGGGTGCAGGATATGCAGCACTGCACCTACTTAATTTCTAGAGTAAGGATTTCCTTCAGAGCTTAAGCATTCTACCACTTTCTTGAACTTCATCTTGACTCAAAGACTCAGTTCAGGGCACTCCTGTGGGGAGAGTGACCCTCTGTCTTCCTCAGGAGTTGTATGGTGCAGGAGAGAGACTGCGTCAGAAGGACAAAAGTAGCTCAGTTTTAAGAACTTCAAGATATGATTGCTATTCTGGAAAATGTCATCCTTGTGATGGTTAGCATGGCACTATATATTTAAAGTTCTGTGCTGTGAAGAGCAAGAATAACATCAAGTGTTTGAACGTAAACACTTTGAGTGATTCCTTCCGGAGGGGTGCAGAAACAACCTTGTTTGGAATAACCGAAAAGTTCTTCAAATTGGCCTGGTTTAGCTATGAGAAATTACACTTTCTCTTCAGTAGGAAGCCACATCATCATCATCGGTCCTGTTAATAGCAAGCTCAGGTGGTGAATGCTAAGAGGTTGAGCCAAAACGCTGCCACTGAGAAACACTGCCTCATTGGCGGTTTGTTCATGGGAAGCCTGAGGTTTGCAGAAGTATAAATATTAAAAAAAGAAAGAAAAGGAAGGAAGGAATAAAATAAATCTAAAGGGTAAAATACAAGTGGGGATTGAGCATGCTCGATAATCATGGGATGTTGAGTGTCAGCTGCAAAATGAGGGCAGGGAGGGATGCTTGAGTTCCTTAAAGCTTATAGTATCCTAGAGGAGGGCACTTGCTGGCTGGCAGGAAATTTGAACAAGATAAGTCCTGCATTTTGTTTCAGATCCCACTTGCAGTTACTGCAATAGCAAATGTTCATCTTACAATATTCAACTTGTGATTTCTTATCTTTCTGGGCGAATGAAAAGGGCTTTGGATGCAGAATGATTTCTTCTGGCTTTTGTTAAATGTAAAGACTGGCTGATCTTGACTCTACCTGCTGGTCTCTTTTAGTTTGCAAGTACAGCTAAAAAGATGAAAAATACTCCTAAAGTAAATGAAGTTCTCGACGATGAGGCCCTCCTGAAGAGATATCGTAAAGAAATAGAAGACCTGAAACGGCGCCTGGTAGAAGTAAGTCCCCTCTGTAGTTAGAAGTCAGTTTAAGCTTACAAGAATGTGAAAAGCAGACTGGGAATGAGATGCCGCCTGCTCTTAAACATACTCCTGTTGTTTGCTTACGACTCTTCCGCTTCTAATTTATTACTTACAATTATTTACATTTATATCACCCTGTCACAATTGGTGAAGGTAGGTTTCAGGATTGCATAGACTCAAAGAATTCCTGTTCTAAATACCCGTTTAAAATTTCCCATTTTAAAGTATTTTATTGAAGAAATATAAGGTAACAATTATATAACAACAAAAACATCAACATAAAGGCTGTTCTTGCATTATTCATCACAGATTTTATACATACATCAGAATTCTTGTCTCTGAACGAACACACACACACAGCGCCAGTTTTCTTGGTTGGTACAATCATTTCGCTACTCAGATTGACTGGGGAATGTTGGAAGCCTTCAAAATCTGTTGGAATCTGATGTAATTCACCTTGATAAAGGATAGGTAGCTGCCTAGGCCAGGCAAGCAAACCACAATCGTAAGGGCAGTGTCCATTTTAAGTGAGTCCGGCTGAAATGCCAGGACAACCTCATAAAAGCCCCATCCGCTCAGCTGTGTGTGCAAACGTGAGTCTATAGAATTTACCAAGAAGCTGAGCAGAGCAATCCTGTGGGGGTGGAGGAGAGAAAAATCCATGGCAAAAGAACCACCAAATCCAAAGCGTTGCTGGGTTTGTGTCGGGGAGGCGCTTTCTTGGTGTTGTTGTTTTTTTTTATCTTTTTGTCAGCAGCAACCAATGTTTTTTAAACTATTTCCTCCCACTGCTTCCAGTGGGAGGGGAAACGGCTGCTCCCACTCCAGGGCTCATGTAGTTTCTCCCCTTTGTCGGGAGAACGGGATGGCTGCAGATCCAAGGCTTTGTCAGGTTGGTAGCGCTCTTGCTCTGCCTGTGGAAGGCCCCAGGTTCAGATCCTGGCATCTCCAGGTAAGGCTGGGAGAGAGCCCTGCCCGGAACGCTGGAGAACCAGGCAGAGCAGACAGTAGTGAGCTAAATGGGCGAATGTCTGACTCAGCATAAAGTAGTTTCCTGTGTTCTTGTCTGTCCCTGCACAGCCCTTTCAGCCCCCACTGCTGTCGGAGCCGCAATGACGGTGGAATTTTCAGCCTCCCAAATGAGGAGGCTTCCAATAGCAGACCTTCATCTTTTATAGAGGACTTCCCTGTTGTATCCTGTGGCCCCTGGGAAGCCTTCTCTGGGACCCATAGGATTGCGACCCAAATGCTTTCATGAATGCTGACATTTAAAATAATTAAAACTGACTATCTCGCTTGGGAACTCAAGTACACCTTACTGTGGGTTTGAGCCAGCCCTCACATGAGTGGAAATCCGCTCACACAATGGGACTTCAGCTATGAAATGAAACTTCCCTGTCCTCATACACACCCCTGCACTTCCTCCTGTCCACATGCCCCAAATCTGCTCCGGGGTGGGGTGGGGTGTCCCCTGAACCTCCAGAGCAAATTTGGGCAGGGGGACTGCAGGGGTGAAGGGGGCATTTGTTTCACCAGCCATATACCTTCCATCGGCCGAATGATACCATTGGGTGCAGCCCCATGAAAGTGTGGACTTTGGACTTTGACACAGATGCATTCATGTTTAGGTTTCCTCGCACTCTCACACCAAAGATCAGCTGGCGCAGCTCCTGGAGGAGAAGAACTCTCTTCAAAAGCAGCAGGAGGACAGGATAAGAGCGCTAACTGCGATGCTTGTGACAGCACCCCCTTTCCCACAAGAAAGAGAGTTAATAGTAAGTTGGAAAATTGTAGATGTTGTTAAAACTGATTTTACCGCATCTATGGTAGTGGCTGGGTTCTGAGTGAGTAAAATTTTGTATTTGCTTCTTAAAAAAAAAAAAAAAGCAAAACTACAAATACTATCTGGTCCTGTTTAGATTGTGAGGAATGTATTATATTAGGCAAACTGTAAGGCAGGGCTATTGACAATTCTAATAGAAACTAGGTTCATCTCTGTATGGTGAAAAAATTCCAGATCAGCAGCAAATACTACTGCATGTCAAATTAGATATAAAAAGATCTGGCTTGCTTTAGTTCTCTGACATGCTTTGAATTTGTGTGTTGTGTGTCTGTCTTTTCATCTTCAGGCTAGAAAGAAAAGGAGAGTCACCTGGGCTCCAGGAGTAATAAACCAAGATGGGGCAACATGTTTCCTAGAAGGCTTTCCCAGTAGACCCAAACATTTCAAAGCCTCTGTGTCTTCTCTAGCAGAAATGGAAGAATGTAAGTTATTTTCCTGGGGAAAGATTTTAAAACGGTATCCTAAAGGAACGGGCAAGTGAATTGTAGGTTGGGCTAATTTAGGATTTGTTGACTATGTCGTTTGTCCAGCATCCCCATGATGATGTGGAAATAGTTAAACTGATACCAATATGCCAGTTTTGAAGGTGGTATTTACATTTATTTCAGTAAACTGCTACTGAATGCTTCTGTTTAATCTGAAGGGAACAGAAGGACACTTAGCTTAACCTATCAATCTCAACGTCTCTCCTGTTTGTGCCAGAGTTCTGAACCTGGCACCAGTCCCCAGGCCGTCCCAAGTTAATCAGTTGTCATGATTCTAAGCCCTCCCACCGAAATGTGAGACAACAAAGAGATTCACTGTTCAATCTACGAAGTATTTATTTATTTTATTCCATTTATATACCGCCCCATAGCCGAAGCTCTCTGGGCGGTTTACAAAAATTAAAAATACTGAACATTAAAAACACTGATATACAAAATTTTAAAACCATAAAGCATATTCAGTAAAAAGATACCTCTTCACATCTGAAATGACGGGGAAGGCTAGGAGATATCCTCTAAGCCTAATTAGCCAAACAAAGCCTAACTAGCCAAACAAAGCAAGGTAGTTTCCTAACAACTAAATGGATGGTTTCCCACCATGCCTGACAAGCTTTTACTGGACTTCTCCTTTAAAGAGAGTCTTCTTGACCCAACTTCTGACATACAGCTGGTCTGGTAGATTGCTTCCCACCTCCTCTCAACTCCACCCACTTAATCCTGCAGCAGATTCTGGGAGCTGGTAATACTTGTGCTCCCTCCTACTCTGACAAAGACTGAGTTCCCAGAGGGGTGGGAGATGATCTCTGTGCTTGGGCCTCCTGTTCGATAAGCTCCTGTGAAGATTCCTCCCTGACTTCTGGAGCTTCTTGGGGAATTTCTTCCCCTGCTCCTTGTCTTGGCTGAGCTTCTTCTAGGCTGAGCTTTTTCTAGTTCTGCTTCAGAGTTTGACTCGGAGGCGGAACTAAACCAAAGAGCTCAAGCCCCATCTTAACATCAGTGCTGCTCAGCTTCCTTCCATCTCTGAGTTCTTTTGAATGTGCCTCCAGACCTTCTCTTGGCCTCTTCAGTTTGCAAGTTCTTTTTTCCATTTGTTTTTGTGAACTGTTAAATTTTCAGCGGTATCTTCGGAGTTCTCGGAAGACAACGATACGAGCGTGACTGCCCGTGTTGCAGTAACTGAAGATTGGATTCCAGGATCTGAAATCAATTTTGTGAGTGGTACAGATGGGCCAGGAGACAAAATAGGAGCTGTGAGGGACAGGGAGGTTTGTTCTTTGCCCCTGGAGCAACTTTTTCTGCGATGGTGAGGAAAAAATGCTTTATGGGCAAAATCCAAAGGGTGTTGGGGTGAGGCCACTCTTCATGGAGGATGGCTGCGTTTTTATCTCTTCAGCATCTCTCCCTCCCCAGGATGAACTAAGATCCTTTGGGGTCAGAATTGGGGTGGCCTCACCCCTGCAAGTCCTCCATAGGGAGATGAACTTCCTCCCCTTCTTAGTTTATGCTACTGCAGGTTCTTTATTTCTCCATAATGAATGTCCATGATCAATGTGTTCCCATTACTTTTAAACCGGGAGAAACTGACCCAATCGGTTTTCTTCTCGCTCAGATTTTAATCCGAGGGGACAAGACAATGGTTTGATGGGTGGCTACTAAAGAAAGAGCCTTCTCTATAGTGCCCCCCCACATCTGTGGAAATTCCTTTCCCAGGGAGCTCCTCCTGTTGTCACCATTGTATACATTTAGACGCCAAGTTAAGCTGGCATTCCATCTGTTGCTCTGATTATTAATTTTACTGCTGACTTCCCCAATGTTTGGTTTTTAAAAAACGTTTTAATGTTTAATATTATAGCAGTTTGATACTACTTGTTGTGTTGTTGTTTTGTTATTCGTTATTTTGTTGTCATTTGGTTTTGTGGTTTTGTGGTTATCAACTGACCCAAGGGCATTTGCCAGTTGGGCAGTATACAGACCTGACAAAGAAAGAGGAAAAAGCCCAAAGCTTGTAAAGCTTGCCTCTTCTTTGAGGCAGGTTTTTAACAAGCCCGCACCCCCACCTCCTCACCTCACAAGTTTTTTTCAGAGCCAGACTCAGGAGAACTTTGCCTGTATCTCTACTAAGTAGCTGAGACCTAAATATTTCAATGGCATCCAGCTCTTTCCCCCAGATCATGATGGCTTTAGGCCAGTAGTGAGGAATGTGTGACTGTTCAGTTGTAGCCAGTACTGAAGGATGTTGGGAGTTGCAGTCCAAGAACATCATGAGGACCCCCATGTTCCCCACCTCTGTTTTAGGCAATTTCACTTTTGAGCTGCCAACGTATTTCTGTAGGAATATCCACCATCTTGATATTAAAAGAAAGTTTTAACTAATTGCAGAGAAGGAATTCCATAGCTCACTTCAGTCTTTTTATTCTAGAGCCATGAAGACTTTGTAGAGTCAGTCCAGCTTTGTGAAACCCTTGTAGAAGAGAGGGTTAGTGAGTTTAGTCTTCTCTGGGGAATTTAAAGCGCAGGTAAAACCTCTTAATCTATCCTTCTTTTCCCTCCCTAGGATAATGCTGTTACTGAACAGCAAGCAGCAAAAGCCAAGCTGGAGAGCCTACAATTGGAGAAAGAACAGCTGGCATGCGATCTTAGAGAGCTGAGAGAGAAAATCTCAACATATGAATTTGTGGCACTTGAAAAAGAGACTGCAAAAGAGCAGGAGGTGAGAAAAGAAAGTGGTGTGTGTGTGTAGGTGTAGATATAACACCTGTGTCACCTTTCAGCGTCCACTGGCTGACATGATCATTTGAACAGCAAAAACAGTAAGCCAGCAGGGCTTTTATAAAAGATTAAAACCAGCTTCAGTGAGATGCCGGGTGGCCTGGGTGAATAAAAAGGATGCCGCTACAGAGAATGCTCCCTCTCTTCTCGCTGCCCACCTCAACTCAGAAAGTGAGAGGAGGGAGACGTGAAAGGGCTTGATGACAAATAAGCGGTGTGATGACGACAAAGCCATGAGGCAGGTTCATGTGGGAGGCGGTCCAGGGGCTGCCCGTCCATCTAGGCAAACTAGGGCACCCAATACAAGGGGAAACAATACACATTTTAAAGAATTAAAAATAAAATAACGAAGGTGTCATTATTTCAATTCCTGTGCACGTACAGAGGGACTATGACCGAAGCTGTGGAGGTGAGCGAGGGACCCTGCCAGCTCGCCCGCCTTGAGGAGCCGGTCCCCCCTCAGATGTCGCGGGATATTCTCCTGCTCTGCTGCTGCTCCCAGTTAGAGGCAGGGCGTGGGAGGCTCCCCCGAAAGCAGCCACTTCCTTTGCTCTGAGAGGGCTGAGCCTCCCTTTGGCGTTGTGTATGGTACTTCCGTTCCTTCATAGAGCGGACGGTTGTGCTCCTCTCCCTTGTTGTTTTTATCAAAGCCCCTGTGCTGTTACAGTGCTTAGTAAAAACGAAAACCATTTTGGGCACATTTTGCTATAAGTGATCATATTTCTGCTTCCAAAGTTACGGGGTGGGGGCAGGTTGCCTCTTCATTAAACATAAAATAGGGACAAAATGTTTCCCTGTTTACCAAAAGCCTCAAATCTGCCCTTGAGGTTTTGGGGTGGAAGTGTTGATTGTATGATTCATCAAGGGTGCCAGTTGCTGGCAGCTAGTGTAGGACCGCCCATGAGGAGGTCTGTTGAAGACATCTGGCTTCCAAGCAGTGATAAGAGGGAAGGGGATATTTAAAAGCAATTAACTTTGAAAAACCGTCCAAAGAATCAAGCTGTTGAAAAGCTTTTGAACAGGTAGGAGAGCTGCTTACTTGTGAGTACGCATGCTGAGGCTTAGCGTTTGGGATGCTATTTGAAAGGGCTGCTGAGGGATTCAGTCCGGCTTGCTGCAGAGTAGGCTAAAAATGGGAGTAATTACATTTGACCTCACCTACTCTGTGTTTGGCCCTGTCTACAGGTGGAATATGGCTGTTGTGATGTTTTCCATTTTGCAATTTAGCCTTCGGGCTAAAAAGCCTTCTGTACCTCTGTTCTGAAGGCGCCTGATGTGTCAATCTGCTGAAGCTAAGCAGGTCTGCATCTGGTCTGGCTAGAGGACACCTTGAGGTCCCATGTTTACTTTCTTGAATTGAATCATGGAAGAAAAGTGGGATATAAATGTATTAAATCAATATGCCCATAATTCATGCATATTAGAAGAGGTGTGGAACTGCTCTTGTGAGCAACACCTATTGTATATTCACACTGCATCCTGCCCTTGCTTTTTGTGAAATTTTGAGTAGTAGTAAACCCGGTTAGTAACCAGATGTTGAGAATTTATTTTCTAAAACCTTTTTCCAGCGTAATGCATGAATAATCGTATTATTTTCTACAGTATCAACTTGGTCATTATCTAAGACTCGGTGGTTCTGAAACTTTAATGCAAAGCTTGCTTGCCTTTGTGTTGGGTGATGGCAGGTAAACAAAATGGGGCTTTCTAACTTGCCTGTGCAATTTTGCTTCAATTGCTCCACAGATGCAACTAATGCATGAAATTTCCAGCTTAAAGGCTGCAATTGCAAATGCTGAAGTTTACAATCAAGATCTTCAGGTGAGAGCTGGTGGCGGTGGCTGCCTCGCATGCAACTGGTATGGATTGAGATGGGTATTTACTTTCATCCAGTTACCGAAGGCTGGGTCAGTTCTTCCATTGTCACGTAAGCAGAAGTAGTTCCCAATCCCTTAACAAATGTTACCCTGCACTTGTTTTTCTCTTCCTCGCATTATAGGAGGAAACAAATTCGAAAGATATGCAGATGAAGGAGCAAGAGAATAAAATTCAGATGTTGGAAAACCGAGTCAATGGGCTACAAAACCTCGTTGAAGTGTTAAAGACGGAAAGTGGGAAAAGAGATGTGTCTTTCTCAATAGTAAGTGTCAAGATGGGGCCCATGCTCCCTGGTTTGGTTTCAGATGCTTAGTCAGACTCTGAGGCAGAGCTAAGCTCAGTAAAGACAGAGAGCAGGGGAGGATATTCCCCAAGTCAGGATCTTCTCAGGATCTTATCGAACAGGAGGCCCAGGTTCAGAGACTGTCTTTCCCCCTCCCCTTGGGAACTAAGCCTTTGTCGGAGGGAGCACCAGAATTGACATGTCCCAAAGTCTGCCGCAAGGTTAAGTGGGCGGAGTTGAGAGGAGGTGGGAGGCAGTCTGCCAGACTGGCTGAATATCTAGAGGACTCTCCCTGAAGGAGGAATCCAGTAAAAGTCTTATCAGTCACGGCAGGAAACCGTCCTTTTAGTTGATCGGCAACTGCCTTGCTTTATTTGGCTAATTAGGCTTAGAGGATAGTTCCAAGTGTTCACAAGACACTACAGGTCTGAAGCAATTTTTATTGCACAACGAATCTCTGTTGCCTCACAGTTCGGTGGGAGGGCTTGGAATCCTGAGAGTAAGCTTGAATAATTCTTATTAGCTGAGTGAACTTGAAAAAGTTTGCATTTGTATTGGGTATTTCGTTCCATTACTTACAATGAGTTTGACTGAGACTGAATCACTACAGAGCGGTGCTTTTCACATTTTCTACTTTCAGCTAACTGCTTCCATGTTGCCTTCTCTACCCAGTAACCCAGCGGTGTACAACCTCAGGCCTTTCTTCCAGCTACCAATCATTGGGTGGCTTCCCTGCGTTTGTGCATTTTTCCCCATTCCAAAAGGTTGATATGCCTCTCCTAAGGCTTAGTTACTGGCAGTGAGCTTTATGCTAAAATACACCCGTTTTGCCTTCAATTCCACCCACTACTGCAATATGGACTCAGCTACTCCAAACTGGAATTTGGCCCTCTGGCTGAGAGAGGCTTTGGATCCCTGCAGTAACCCTTGCTTCTTGGCAGTGCAGAATAATTCCATGGAGAAGGTCCCTGGGTGCAAAATTCACATGAGCTCTGTCTGGCAAGGCCTGCTTTACATTTACACTTGGGCGTAGTGAGTGGGGAGTGCTGCTCACCACTTCTGTGTGGTTGCTGGGTAAGATCAGTAGCAGTGGGCAACAGTGGTTCTTCTTCGTGGTCTCTGTGCATCACACATATGGGCTCGCGCCGACGCCGAGCCTGCTTCCGGGAAACTTAGCTAGCTTAGACTTTTGGCGGGAACCCCTCCCCCCACCATCCTACTGCGCATGCTCAGGGCTCCCGCCTCTCCTTTACCTCAGTTCTTCTTCGACCGCTTCGCTAGTAGCCTCGCGGGAGACTTCTCCGGTACGTTGTACCTGTTTTTGAGAGAAAAGAAGAAGGAGATAGTTAGCTTAGGCTGTTTATTCTAGTTGTTAGTTAGTATAGTTCTAGTTAAAAAAAAAAAAAAAAAAAAATTTAATTATTATATATTTAGCATAGTTGTTCGCTTTAGGCCTTCAGGCGGCTTGCCATCTTATGGCACAGACCGCATTATTTCGTCGTTGCTCGCGGTGTAGGGCCAAAATCGCCCTCACCGACGGCCACTCGCTTTGCCTAATTTGCCTCGGAGAGGCCCACATTGTTGAGTCCTGCAGCCACTGTATGCGGTTTTCTAGACAGACACGAAGAAATAGAGCGGATCGCCTTCGTAGTCTGTTGTGGACGAAAGCTTTGTCGGCCGTTGATCAGCCGCGTCCTTCCATGATGGCAAATGTGGCTTCTGGGGAGAGTCGTGCCCTCTCGCGCCCAGCATCTCCGGGTTCCCCCCGATTAGGGGCAAAAGCACCGGCATCTTTATCGGGCATTTCGCCGGCCTACTCTCCACCTCCGGTGAAAAAGCCCAAGAAATCGAAGCCGAAGAAGGCTTCAAAAGTTACTGGCTCGACTTCGAAATCGTCGGTACCGATACCGAAGGGCACTCGGCCAGCGTCTATGCCTTCGTCGACATCGATCAAGGTCGTCGCCATGGTTCATAAATCTTCGTCGGTACCCACCCGACCGTCGGCTTCGTCACACCGTTCGACGTCGATTGCTTCGACTTCGTCGCCGAGGACCGAAGTTTCTCCTACCCCGTCGACATCGAAACGTCGGCCGCCGTCGGTATCATCGCTTTTGCGTACGCCGTCGACGCCGAGGGTGCAGCCACAAGCTATTTCACTTTCACCATCAAGATCAGTGCCTTCACCGGGACCGATACCCGTCCTTCTACCATCAGATACGGAACGGGCGGTACCGGGGCAGGAGTCGCCATCTAGGCATTCAGGGGAGCGTCGTCGTCAAGCGCATCATTTAAGAAGTCGCTTATCTCGCTCGAGGTCGCGTTCGAGGTCGCAGTCGAGAGACTCACAGCCGCTTGCGCATCCTTCCCATCAAGCGGACCGGGCTCGGTACCGCTACGATCCATATACGGGCCGCCGTATCCGTGGGGAACAGTCGCCACCGCCTATTCCTCCTCGGAGGACGAGCTCTTTGGCCCAGACTTCGGATCGGCGTCGAGAGGCATCATCATCGACAGCGACGCATTCTCGCGACCTTGCACCGCTCCCGTCTCCACGACACCGGCAGCCATCTCAATCCTTTGAGGATTACGAGTCTGATACGTCGTCGGCACCTTCTCTGCGTCCGTCCGAGCCTTCCCCGCTGGAAACGGTCGGTACCGAGGATCGTGCCTCGCCCACGATGGAGATGGGCAGTTTTACTGATCAAATGCTGAGGCTTGCTCAATCTCTCAATATCGAGTGCCAGCAACCAGCTGATGAGTCGGACGATGGCATCTATGATGTCATGTATACGGAACCGTCCCCACAGCTCACCCTGCCAGTCGTCAAGGCATTGTTAAAGACCATCAAACAGTCTTGGGAGCACCCAGCCACGGTCGGCCCGACATCAAAGCGCCTGGATGCGATCTATAAAGTCAAAGAGGCACAGGCACCCTTTCTTTTTCAGCACCCGAAACCTAATTCGGTTGTTGTAGAGGCATCGCAGGGCAGATCTGGGAAAATGCATTCCGCCCCGACTGATAAGGAGGGACGAAAGCTTGACTCTTATGGCCGTCGAATTTATGCTTCTACTTCGTTGGGGATAAAGGTCGCCAACTACATGGCGCTCATGGCGCGCTATCAATTATTCCTGTGGGAAAAAATTTCATCGCTGACTGACTACCTTCCCGATGACCAGCGGGACCTCGCTAGGGTTTTCCAATCAGAGGCAGTCAGGTTGTCGAAACAGGAATTGACCACAGCGCGCCATCTGACAGACTGTATATCTAAGGCCATGGTTGGTGCGGTTGCCTTACGCAGGCATGCCTGGTTGCGGTCAACGTCTCTTCCGCAGGAGACGAAGAACCGTATTGAAGACCTTCCTTTTGACGGAAATGGCCTATTCCATGCGGACACTGACACTACTATGGATGCACTGCACAAGGCTAGGATGACGGCTAAAAAGATGAGTTTTCCGCAGCAGCAGCAATCTTACCGTCCTCGGAAATGGTATAGGCCTCTCCCGTATCAGCCAAGGCAGCAACAACAAGACAGGTCACAGCGGTACCAGTCTACTTCCACGCAGGGGTTTCAACCGCGCAAGTCTGCACCAAGATTCCAGCAGCGCAGTAAACAGTCACAGCGTACTAAACATCGACTTTGACTTCACGAAACATCTTACCAGCAGCTATGCTGCCCAACTACAGCCTTTTCTGCCAGCCTGGGCGTCGATAACATCGGACGTTTGGGTACTGAACATCGTAGCAGAAGGCTACAAGATGGAGTTCGAAGTCCTCCCTCCGCTGGGCCTCGTAAAAATAACATCCCCTTCAAAGGCTCTGGAACAGGAAGTGACCACCCTTCTGCGCAAAAGGGCTATCACAAGGGTACGACAATACCACCTAAGTACGGGATTTTACTCCCGTTACTTTACGGTGCCAAAGAGGGACGGGGGACTTCGTCCCATTATGGATCTCAGAGAGCTCAACAAATTCATATTACCAAAGAAGTTCCGCATGGTTACCGTAGCGTCGGTCCTACCCATGCTGAGGAAGGGCGACTGGTTCACACTAATAGACTTAAAAGACGCCTATTTTCACATCGCAATTCATCCTGCTCACCGACGCTATCTGCGTTTCATCATTGGGCACCAGGCGTACCAATTCTCCGTCCTGCCCTTCGGCCTAAAATCTGCACCGAGAGTGTTCACCAAGTGCATGTCGGCGGTTTGCGCGCATCTACGGTCACACAACATCGACCTGTATCCTTACCTGGACGATTGGCTAATCGTCTCAAGGTCAAGAAGCCAGGCGCTTGCCGACGTCCACGAGGTCATCTCTCTTCTGTCGTCGCTTGGGCTGCAGATAAATTACAAAAAATCCATCATTCAGCCATCTCAGAGATTACAATTTATAGGGGTGACTCTCGACTCAACCATAGGAACAGCGTTCCTCCCTATAGACAGGATCGCTACTCTACAGCAACGGGCATTATATTTGCAAGACCGTCGCCGAACCACAGCGTTTGCTATTCTCAGGCTCCTCGGGTTAATGGCGGCAGCGGTGTTTGTCGTCCGTTGGGCGCGCCTTCGAATGCGCCCTCTCCAGCAGTTCCTGCTGCGACATTACTCACCCCTGCAAAACCCGCACCAACTAATACTTACCATTCCGCACCTCGTCAGGAAATCTCTCCGTTGGTGGGCGGTTCTCCACAACCTCTCCCAGGGCATGCAATTCGTGCCACAGGAACCGTCTCGTATAGTGACGACGGATGCATCTCTAGAGGGGTGGGGCGCTCACCACGACGACCTACTCGCGCAAGGAAGATGGTCACCTTCAGAGACTCGCCTTCACATCAATATGCTAGAACTGCTCGCTGTCAAAAAAGCCTTACAGGCATTCTTGCCTCAATTACACGGCCATCATGTCCGTATCTTAACAGACAACACCACAGTAGTGTGGTATCTGAACAAGCAGGGGGGCACTCGGTCACGCCGTTTACTGCTGCTTGTGATGGACATTCTGGAGTGGACCATTTCTCACAATATCCTTCTATCGGCATTGCACATAGCAGGGAAGGAGAACACCAGGGCAGATGTCCTCAGCAGGTCTTTCACAGACACACACGAGTGGGAGCTCAACACTACCGTTCTGAATCGTCTCTTCGCTCGATGGGGCACGCCCGACATCGATCTTTTTGCATCAGCTGCCAACGCAGTATGCCCGGCGTATTGCTCCAGAGCGGGCATAGGGGATGCATCACTGGGGGATGCGTTTCAATGGGACTGGTCGACAGGCCTTCTCTACCTTTTCCCGCCGTTTCCACTGGTGGCCAGAGCAGTGCATACTCTCAGGCGCAACAATGCGGATGCTATAATGATAGCCCCGTCGTGGCCAAGGCAACCTTGGTTCACGTCGCTACTCAGACTGGCGAAGGCGGAGGTTTGGAACCTACCTTGTCTCCCCGACCTTCTGTCTCGACAAGAGGGCAAAGTTCTTCATCCCGATGTCCACTCACTACATCTGACGGCCTGGAGAATCCGTCGTCTTGGACAGTCCTCGACTTCCCAGAGCGACTAAAATCTATTTTGGAGGCCTCGCGTAAGCCCTCAACTAGGCGGTCCTATAATAGAAAATGGGCACGTTTTCAAAGATATGCAGCTCTCAACGGCTTTGATTCTTACGCATCAGACATGCCTAGGATTATCTCATTTCTGTATTCTTTGCATACCGAAGGTCTGAAACCTGCTTCCATTAAAGTTTATCTGGCAGCAATTACAGCCAACCATGGTTTGGTGAATGGGTTTTCTGTTTTTACTCACCCGTTGGCAAGAGCCTTCCTCAAGGGTTTACGAAACTTATTTCCTTCCATTCGCCCGTTAGTCCCACAATGGAGTCTTTCTGTCGTGCTCGCAGCCCTTACTTCAAAGCCCTTTGAACCATTGGCAACAATTGATGTTCGCTTATTGACTCTTAAGACTGTATTCCTAGTTGCAATCACGTCTGCTAGACGTGTTTCGGAGTTAGCAGCACTGCTGATAGATCCACCCTACTTACAGTTTTTTAGGGAAAAAGTTGTATTACGTTTGGACCCCACGTTCATCCCTAAAGTTTCCTCCCCATTCCATATAAGTCAAGACATTGTTCTACCCACGTTCTTCAACTCATCGTCTGATCCTTTGTCTTCAAAGTTACACGCATTAGATGTTAGAAGAGCATTGGCTTTCTATAAGTCAAGAACTGAGTCATTTAGACAATCTCGTAAATTGTTCATCTGTTATGGAGGCGTGACAAAAGGATTGGCTGTATCCCCGCAACGCATCTCCAAATGGGTTGTGGAGACCATTGTCATGGCTTACAGACTTGTCAATAAAGATCCTCCTTTTCACACGACAGCGCATTCTACCAGGGCGCAGGCTACCTCCTCGGCACTGCTCCATGGCGCTACGCTCACTGACCTCTGCAAGGCTGCCACTTGGTCTAATGCTTCTACTTTTGTAAGGCATTATCGCCTAGATGTCAGAGCCAGACAGGACTCCTCGTTTGGTAGAGCGGTCCTCTCCTCGATTTGCCAGTGACCAACCAGCATGCCTACCCGCCTCCGGTAAGTCTCTGCTTGTTATTCGCCCATATGTGTGATGCACAGAGACCACGAAGAAGAAATGCAGGTTGCTTACCTGTAACTGTAGTTCTTCGAGTGGTCATCTGTGCATTCACACAACCCACCCACCGTCCCCTCTTGGCATCGCTGTTTGTGATTGTCAATTGGTTCGCCATGCTCATTATCTAACAACATAGTTGTACCTTAGTCAGGGGGCCAAGCGGTCTCAGAGAACTGAGGTAAAGGAGAGGCGGGAGCCCTGAGCATGCGCAGTAGGATGGTGGGGGGAGGGGTTCCCGCCAAAAGTCTAAGCTAGCTAAGTTTCCCGGAAGCAGGCTCGGCGTCGGCGCGAGCCCATATGTGTGAATGCACAGATGACCACTCGAAGAACTACAGTTACAGGTAAGCAACCTGCATTTTTGCGATGGGGAAATGGGGGCACATAAATGTTTTCATGACATGGCCATTGTATAATAGCCTGTCCCCCCAGATGATGCTGGAATCCAATGCCCATCATCCTCAGCCAGCATGGCCAATGGTCAGGGTGATGGGAGTTGTTGTATGTCAACATCTGAGGATTTAGGGTTTGGAAATGCTGTTTTATAAGCTGCTAAAGTGTGCCAGGGTTACCCAAACCAGCCTGAAAAGCAATGTACAACATAAGCACCCATAGGTAATTTGGCAAGTCTGTAGAACAGGATGGGGGACCTGCAGCCCTCTAGATACTGATGATGCTAAAACTCCCCATCGGCATGGCCAGTGGTCAGGGATGATGGGGGTTGGAGGGCCACAGGTTCCCCATCTCTGCTTTCTCAGGCTGGAAAATTCCAGACAATTCTGTGCATGGTGATTTTCTTGGAAATAAAGCTTACAGAAATACAAAGGATCTCCCGGCTTATGTGCTTAGATCGGAAACTTGCCAGGTTCGCAGAAACATAAATAACCCATCTTATTTGTCCTTTGCTTCCTGGAGTTTTTATAGGTAAATATGCCACATTGTTCTCTTTGTTCTTTCAGCAAACTTCAAGTAAAGGGCTGGATGAAAAGCAGCAAATGAAACAGTCTCTCAATGATGCTGAAGTAGTAGCACTGGATGCCAAGAAAGAATCTTCATTTCTCAGAAGTGAAAATCTAGCACTAAAAGAGAAAATGGTCAGTTTTATTTTCAGTAGCATTTGATTCAAGTGCATAGAGCAGTACTGAACAATACTGTAAGACCTTGCTTTGCATCAAGAAAACAAGCCTTGGAAGTCTAAGGTCTGGGAAGAAGTGGGTACTTAGTTCTCTTAGAAGATCTCCAAGTAAGGGCTGTGCGAGCAGATACAACTTTTGTGGCCTTCTGCCATAAAGCACAGAGATATGCGAAACATAATAGGCTTGTTAGGCCCTTGTTTTGTGAATCCTTCTGGTTTCCTATTAGGATTGGAATGACAACTCTGGGGAGGGTGCTGTTATACTCATGTCCCCCATGGGCATCTGGTTGGCCACTGTTTGAACAGAATGCTGGACTAGTTGGATCTTTCTTTGGTCTGGTCCAGCAGGATTCTTCTTCTGTTCTTAATGGTGCTAATAGAATCTTGAAGAGGGAGAAGATGGTAATACTTTGGCACTTGCGCTTGCATACAAGCTTCCTCTCCCTTGTGCGTTGTTCTGCCATGTTAGACGGATAGGGTAACAGTATGTTGACTTGCTCCCATGTAGAGCCAGCTGTCGGATACTTACAGCCAAATGGAGAAAGACGTTGAGTGTTACAGGAGCCAGTTAGAAGCTGGAAAAGCCACCTACAAAAAAATGCAATCCGACTTGCAGAAAGAACTGCAGTACTACTTCCAGGAAAATGCAAAGCTGACGTCACTCTTGGAGGGCAAAGCTCCAAAAGGTACTGGTGAATAAAGGGGGCTCTTTGCGCATCGTAGCAGCACTTAGTGACACATTGTGGGCTAATTAACCCTTGATTTGTGGGGACGCCTGCAAGCTATTTCTATTTTCTGTAAACAGTCTCCAATTGGCACAATTGGGGGTTGTCAGCGTAACATGCAAATCCAGACCGATGGGTTGTTTAGGAGCTAAATAAGGTTCTGATCAAAGGTTGTTTACAGATACCAGAAGTGGCTTGCAGGTGGCATGCATCCCCCGAACCATGGGTTAAATAACCCACAATTTGCTGCCATGACATGTGAACCAGGTCAAGAAGAGCTTGCTTAATCCTTTGTTTAGCCTGGTATTTCCTAAATTTCTGATAGCTGAGAAATGTTGTTCCTGATAGCTTCTCTGAAATTGAATTTGGCACTTGGACCAAAGAGACACTGCGGCTGCATAGGAAAATCCCTAGAGGAGGACTCTGGCACTCTGCAGTTGTATAAGTGGTTACCTGGAATTCATAAAAAGGAAACAACTTTCTGCTTTGAGGCTTCAGGACATGTAAGGAGGGCAGGAGAATTATAACTCCTAGAGGTAGAAAGGAACGGAGGTGTTAAAGAAGTGTGGATGGCTGTAAGCTGAGCCTCATAAATAGCAGAAATTAAGCTTCAAGGATGCAGAAGAGGGACTAGTCCTGTTGAAGTAGTTCACTTGTCAGGAATTCGGGTATAAACTGGTGGAAAGGAACCTGATACATATAAAGAACAAGAATTGTATAGGCAAGTAAAGCTTGTGGCACAATCATTGTGAATCTTTTTGGTCAGTTCTATCCATTGAAATCTTTAACTTTTTTTTAATCTAGACTTGCTGTCGTGTATGGAATTGGAAAGAAAGATAGAGGGTTTTAAAAACGAACTGAATAAAGCTCTGGAAGAGAATGCAGCATTAAGGAAAGAAGCGAGGGTATTATCAGAAGCTGCTTCAGGACATGACCTTGAAAGCATTCAGAAAGAGGTAAACGTACAATCTGGCTGATCTGCTGCTGTCTCTCATACCATGGCTTTCTAGAGCAGGGGTGTTGAACCTCAGGCCATGGGCCAAATCTGGCCTGCTTGGGGGGTCTCAATCTGGCTTCACCCGCTTTACCCCAGCTGCCAATTGCTCAGTGGTTTCCTGGCTTTTGTGTGTGTTTTGCCCCATTCTAAAAGGTTGAGATGCCTACTCCTAAAGCCTATTTGCTGGTAGTAAGAGCTTTAAGCTAAAATCTGCTGGTATTTTTTTGTATTTGGCCCCACCCTCATTTCCTTTGCCCCACCCCTTTCTTCCTTCAGCCCCACCCACTCCTGGAATACAGCCCATGAGCTTCCCTGAAAATTAAACTTGGCCCTTGGACTGAAAGAGGTTTGTGATTCTTATGGTACCTACTGCATTGCTAATGGCACCTACTGAAGACATCATTCTTTCAAGAAGCCTCTCTTGATTGACCAGCCATGTTTTTTTATTGTACTCTGTTTTTTAAAAAGTTTTAATTGTTGTTCTTTATATATTTTAATGTGGTGTTTTTATTCTTTTTATCTTTTATTGCTCACCATTCTGGGATCTGTTTAGATGTGGAGTGGTATATCAATTTTGTAAATAAATAAACAAGGAAGGGAGCTGCACACTTCATAATTGAACTAGTGTCTGGCTTGACCCAGAGTTCTATGGTTTCCCAGCAGAATTCTTTGTAGTACGAGCATAGTGGGGAACGTAATTTGCAAAGACTACATAACTTTATTGCAGATGCACATTCATCTGCCAGTGGTCTGGGAACACATGATTTGTGGGAGTGTTTGGTTTCCAAACAGCTCATTTCTGGGACTGCCACAGAAACCCTAGGGGTTATGAGATCTCAAGCTTTATATTTGTAAGTTGATCTTAAATGGTGTTTTTACTCATGCTGAATGTTATTTTGCTCAATTCCCTAAAAATCAAAGCTTTCCAGCAAGAACAAAGAGCTGCAAGAGAAGGACTTGGAGCAAGAGAAGTTTATTGGTCTGAAAGAACAACTTGACGAAGCCCATCAGAAGCTGAGTGAAATGGAGCGACTCGAAGACCAGTTGAAAGCTTGGGAGTCTGAAATGGAGGCTGCGGAGTCAGAGAAGCTGGCTCTAACTCAGAGACTTCGAGAAGGTGAAGAAGAAATAAGAGGGTTGATCCAGGAGCAAGAGAAGTTTCTTGGTCTGAAAGAACAACTTGACGAAGCCCATCAGAAGCTGAGTGAAATGGAGCAACTCGAAGACCAATTGAAGGTTTGGGAGTCTAAAATGGAGGCTGCGGAGTCGGAGAAGCTGGCTCTAGCTCAGAGACTTCGAGAAGGTGAAGAAGAAATAAGAGGGTTGATCCAGGAGCAAGAGAAATATCTTGGTCTGAAAGAACAACTTGACGAAGCCCATCAGAAGCTGAGTGAAATGGAGCAACTCGAAGACCAATTGAAGGTTTGGGAGTCTAAAATGGAGGCTGCGGAGTCAGAGAAGCTGGCTCTAACTCAGAGACTTCGAGAAGGTGAAGAAGAAATAAGAGCGTTGACCCAGGAGCAAGAGAAATATCTTGGTCTGAAAGAACAACTTGACGAAGCCCATCAGAAGCTGAGTGAAATGGAGCAACTCGAAGACCAATTGAAGGTTTGGGAGTCTAAAATGGAGGTTGGTGAAACAGAGAAAATGGCCATAGCTCAAAAACTACAAGAAGGTGAAGAAGAAATAAGAGTGCTAATACAGGAGAAAGAGAAGTTTCTTGGTCTGAAAGAACAACTTGACGAAGCCCATCAGAAGCTGAGTGAAATGGAGCAACTCAAAGACCAGTTGAAGGCTTGGGAGTCTAAAGTAGAGGCTGGGGAGATAGAGAAGCTGACTCAAAGACTTCGAGGAGGGGAAGATGATGTAAGAGCGTTGACCCAGGAGCAAGAGAAATTTCTCGATCTGAAAGAACAACTTGATGAAGCCCATCAGAAGCTAAGTGAAATGGAGCAACTTAATGACCAGTTGAAAACTTGGGAGTCTGAAATGGAGGCTGCGGAGTCAGAGAAGCTGGCTCTAACTCAGAGACTTCAAGAAGGTGAAGAAGAAATAAGAGGGTTGATCCAGGAGCAAGAGAAGTTTCTTGGTCTGAAAGAACAACTTGACGAAGCCCATCAGAAGCTGAATGAAATGGAGCAACTCGAAGACCAATTGAAGGTTTGGGAGTCTAAAATGGAGGCTGCGGAGTCAGAGAAGCTGGCTCTAACTCAGAGACTTCGAGAAGGTGAAGAAGAAATAAGAGCGTTGACCCAGGAGCAAGAGAAATATCTTGGTCTGAAAGAACAACTTGACGAAGCCCATCAGAAGCTGAGTGAAATGGAGCAACTCAAAGACCAATTGAAGGTTTGGGAATCTAAAATGGAGGTTGGTGAAACAGAGAAAATGGCCATAGCTCAAAAACTACAAGAAGGTGAAGAAGAAATAAGAGTGCTGATCCAGGAAAAAGAGAAGTTTCTTGGTCTGAAAGAACAACTTGACGAAGCCCATCAGAAGCTGAGTGAAATGGAGCAACTCAGAGACCAGTTGAAGGCTTGGGAGTCTAAAGTAGAGGCTGGGGAGATAGAGAAGCTGACTCAAAGACTTCGAGGAGGGGAAGATGATGTAAGAGCGTTGACCCAGGAGCAAGAGAAATTTCTCAATCTGAAAGAACAACTTGATGAAGCCCATCAGAAGCTAAGTGAAATGGAGCAACTCAATGACCAGTTGAAAGCTTGGGAGTCTAAAATGGAGGCTGTGGAGTCAGAAAAGCTGGCTCTAGCTCAGAGACTTCGAGAAGGCGAAGAAGAAATAAGAACACTGACACAGGAAAGAGACAACTTGAAGCAGAAGCAGGAGGCTCTTGAGCAGGAGAGAGATCAGATCAAAGAAGATATCCAAGAGACTGTGTCAATGGTAAGCTGAACCAGGCAGTGTAAGACTAGAGAGTAGCAAAACGTGGCAGAACATTTCACAGCACTGCTGCGACAAAGCTATATGTTAACTCTAATGTATGGATTTCCTTCTCTTTTTCTCCTAATGTTAAAAGAACATTGAAGCACAGGAAGAACTGAGAAATGCTCACAATTCTCTCAGGCAGTGCCAGAATCATATTAAAGAACTAGAGGAAACCCTTGCAGAGAGAGACTCACAGATTTCTAGTGTTAAAGAATCTCTAGGGATCACCATAGATGAACAGAAGCAGCAGGTAAGGTATCTGCAATAGACTCCCATTTGGCTAGTCTTATTAGTCTAGGGCCTTCCCCATTCTGGTACCCTCCAGATATGTTAAACTGCAACTCCCATCATTCCCAGCCAATCTCTGACCAATGCCCAAGTTGTAGTCCAAATCATCTGGAGGACATGTGGTTGGGGAAAGCTGCTGTAGAGCGAAGTTGGATAACCAGAAGTTGGAATCCATCTTCCATCAGTCCCCAGCCAACATGGCCAGTAGTCAGGAGTGATGGGCAAGAGGCATACAAACTGTATTGATAGCCCTGGATCTCCTCCTCTGTAAGAGTAAAACAGTGAATCCCCTGCTTGGGACAAGTTGCACACATTCCTAATTACAGTACAAACCATGCCCTAGAAAAGAAACCAAATACACAGTTATAAGATGGGGGATGCTTGGCTCAGCAATACTACAAGCGAGAAGGACCTTGGAATTGTTGTAGATCACAAGCTGAATATGAACCAACAGTGTGACATGGCTGCAAAAAAAGCAAACGTCTCTCCTTCCATGGCGGTGTAAAATGCAATCACAACCTTAAATCACTAACCGTTTGCTGCCCTTTCATGACACCCCCAAGTCAACTGCCTAAGCCCACCACCAAACTTCCACCTAATGATAGGGCTCGCCCTAAGCAGGAGTTGAGCTGCAAAGTGGGGTGTTTTCTTTCCCTTTCCCAGCGTGCTGCTTCTCTTGCCCCACCTGCCTTTAGAAACCGAGCTTTGCTTCAGAGAGAGTAAGAACTGGGGGAATGGAAGCTTGTCAGGAGACAAGTGGGCCTTAATCTGGGGACTTGTAAGCACTTGTGGGGGAAACTCTCAATTTGTATCCAGTGACAGACAAAGGTCCCGTGTGCTCCAGCATAGGAACTCCCTAGCAGCAGGCAACCTGAAGAAGGCTTTGGGCACGAGAAGAAGAATTGCATCACTCTTTCATGCCACTCTTTTAAAAGCAGGGGTTCAGAACCCCATATTTGACCCACCTGGGGTCCCAAGCCTTCCCTCCAGGGCCATGCTCTTTTTCCCTAACCCCGCAGAGCGTTTGGCATTTTCCCAGCTTTTCTGAATTTCCCCCACTATTCTTGAAATGCCTCTCCTAAGGGGTAATTTCTGGGAGTAAGAGCTTTTAAACTAAAATATGCTGGTATTGGTGGCATTTGGGGCCATGCCTTTAGCCCCACCCACCATTGAAACACAGCCCCAGAGGACGTCTCCAAATTTGGCTCTCTGGCTAGAAGACGTTCTGCACCCCTGTTTTAAGGGAAACTCTAACGATTGAGTAAGAAAGGAGGAGTAAGCGCAGAACTGTCTGCCCATTCCTCTTCAAATAAAACCTTTCTCAGATCCAGCAGCTAGAAGAAAAGGACTTCGACCTTCTACAGCGACTTTTGTTGAGAGAAGAACAGAGTCAGCAGGATGCGATAAGGCTGAATGAAATGGAGCAGCAAAAGGTCACCTTTGAGTCCAAAATGGCAGCCATGCAGAGGGAGCAAGCAGACATGGTTGGGAAGCTTCACAACACTACGGAGGTCTTCAGATCTGTAACCCAGGAAAATGAGCGTCTTAAAACCACGCTAGAGGCTCTTCAGGATGAGAAGGATGGCATGATCCAAACCCTCCATCGTCTGGGTGAAACCGTAGAAAGAACTGTTCTTGCTGTAAGAGTCTAATTTTTCCAACCTCCAGATCAGAGGTTGGAAGAAATGGGGGTGGGGGGACAGAGGAAGGGGATATAGCCATTGGGGAAATCCCAGAGGGGTAGATTTGGGTTCTCCACCTCTGCTCTAGATAAATGGCTTTTTATATTACCATTTAATGTTATTATAAACTTCATTGGTGGCTTAACTGTACATGGTTCTTCCTTTCCTGAAAGAATTTGGAACTGCAAGAACAACTCAGACATGCTAATCATTCCCTTAAAGAACATAATGAAATGGTAGAAGAATTGAAAGAACAAATCAAAAATAAGGATTATTCTACTTCAAAAGTTCAGGAGACGTTGAAGCAAAAGGTAAGAAAATACTTAGCATTCAAAGAGCACTTGAGTATTTAAAGTGCTCCACCTTCATTCTCCGCACCTTTATTTAAAACATAAACTCACAGCAGAGGAGAGAGCTTTCTTAAGAATTAAGTCCCCATTGGGCATTTTATTTTGTAGTTATTATTAGCAGTATGTTTCTTTTCTCGCTCATGGCGGTTTTTCTTGATGGACGTGATGGGCTGTGTCAGGTCGTGCTGTCTTTTACTGGTTCAGGAATTTCCTGACAATTGAGCATGTTTTGAGTATGACTTTCTGGATGTTAGTATGAATGTATTTTGGTAGGCCCAGTTTCTGAAGTTTATCTGTATAGTTTTGGGATGTGATGCTGCTAACTGATGTGACTAATGGAATAATTGTGACCTTTTCCTGTTGCCATAGTTCTTTAACGTCCATGGCCAGTGGTGTATATTTTTCCTCTCTTTTCCTCTTCCTTTTCTAAGACATTTTTATCGTTAGGTATTAATATGTCAATGAGGTACCTGTGTGTTTCTTTTTTTGTCTATAACTGTTATATCTGGTTGGTTGTCTTGTCCGTATGAATTGTTCTGTCTCAGTATATTTTATGATGTGCATTTTTCAAGATTGTTTCGGGTGAGTATGTATAGTATGGTGTAGGTTGTTCCATGAGGTTGAATTTGATGGCCAGCTGTTGGTGAATTATTTTTGCAGCTGAATTGTGTCTGTCCGTATAGTCCATTTCTGCCAGAATTGATGGCATTTCCTGCAGGTCTGTTACACTGTTACTTTTTATGATGTAGTTTTGGTAGTTCTTGGTTTATTATTATTATTATTATTATTATTATTATTATTATTGCTATTTGAGCAATTGAAAGAAAAACATGTAGAAGAAATAGAACAGCTAAAAGAGGAGGTAAGAAAATGATGAATGCGTCCATATTCAGGTTCTTGTAAACCTGGTGCACAGAACATGTGGTACTCCAGGAACATCTGGAGAGCAAATTCCATCATCCTTGACACGTGCCATGCTGGCTGGGAACTGATGAGAGTTGTAATCCAACAACATCTGGAGGACTACAGGTTCTCCACCTCCAGTGTACCCGATTAAGTAACCTACATATACATTAAAAAACTACAAACCATTACATCCGAAAGTCATATCCTCACGTAGACAACAATGTTCGATTATATTCCAAAATGTTTCTGAAGATTTCAAATTATAAAAGTACAAGCAAGGACCAGGGGGAAAAAGCTTGTCTGTTAAATCCCCCTTCTTTTGAATGTTTTGACTAAATATTTAACATGTAAATTATTGCTTTTGAGCATATTGCTATTGTTTCCTTGATGCAAAGCAAGTTGTGCTCCTGATTTGCTCAACATTATTTTTTTAATAACTTCAAGGCAGATTCTAGGTGATGCTTTGGGACAGTGGTATTTGAATATCTTCTATTTTTGTCTTCAACTTTAAGAACATTGGTTGAATCCAGACTTAGCCATACTTGGACCAGACCCACTGAAATCAATGGCACTTCAGGGGGAAGGAGAGATAGATATTTAACACCCATCTTACCTTCCAGTCGCCCTGCTATCCCGGGGATCTTGGAGAACGAACCAGGCCACCCACAGAACCTCTCCTTGCTCCTATGCAATGCCAGGTCGGTTAAAAGTAAAACAAATATCATCTATGACCTCCTTATAGATGAGGAGGCCGACCTGGCATGCTTCACAGAAACCTGGCTGGGAGATGATAGTGGGCCGACATGGGCTCAGGCTCTCCCAGCTGGGTACTGTGTTAGTGAGCAGGTGAGGGAAAGTGGGCGGGGGGGCGGAGTAGCTGTGGTCTACAAAGACAATCTTAACCTGACCAGACTTCCTGTCCGGCAATTGAAGCACATCGAGTGTGTGTATCTGAGTCTGAAGGCCAGGGATAGACTAGGGATTCTGTTAGTGTACCGGCCACCCCGCTGCCTATCGGACTCCCTGGCCGAGCTCACGGAACTGGTCTCAGAGTTGGTGTTGGATTCGCCCAGGCTTTTGGTCCTGGGCGATTTCAACATCCCATTCGAGGCTGGTTTGTCAGGTGCAGCTCGGGAGTTCATGGCATCCATGACAACCATGGGCCTATCCCAATTGGTCTCTGGACCTACACATTCAGCAGGTCACACCCTCGATGCTGTCTTCAGCTCCGAACAGACAGATCTGTGGGCGGAGGTAACAAATACCTCTGCATTGTCATGGACCGACCACTTTCTGGTCAGGGTTAGTATCACAGCTACCACCCGCCCCTGCAGGGGTGGCGGACCTATTAAGATGGTCCGCCCTCGAAGGCTGATGGATCCTGCTGGATTCCAGAAGGCCTTAGAGGGATCTATGGCTGGTATCGTCGACGATCCTGTAGAAGCCCTGGTCAATAGATGGAATCAAGACCTAACTAGGGCTATCGACACGATCGCCCCCAAACGTCCTCTCCGACCCGCTTCTAATCGGGCGCCCTGGTATACAGAAGATCTCAGGGAGTTGAAGCGGAAAGGACGACGACTGGAGCGCCGATGGCGGAAAACTCGACTTATATCCGACAAGACACGACATAGAGAACATCTTCGTTCCTATGGGGTGGCAATACGTGCAGCGAAGAAAGCTTACTTCTCTGCACGCATTGCGTCTGCGAATTCGCGTCCAGCAGAACTGTTCAGGGTGGTGAGGGGTCTAACTCGGGCACCCTCCCCCCTGAACCCAATGTTAGAGCCTTCGGTAGTTCGCTGTGATGCCTTTAACAATCATTTCACAGATAAAATCTCTCGGATAAGAGCCGACTTAGATGCTGTCGTTATAGCAGAGGCTGATAATGGAGTGTCCAGCGACTCCGCGAGTAGAATTACACTGGATCAGTTTCAGTTGGTGAGTACCGAGGACGTGGACAAGCTGCTTGGTCGAGTGAGGAGGACGACTTGCCCTCTCGATCCCTGTCCTTCTTGGCTGGTCGCCCAGGGAGGAGATGCAGTTAGATCACAACTACAATATATTATTAATGCATCTCTCAGGGAGGGGAGTTTTCCATCATGTTTAAAAGAAGCGGTAGTACGGCCGCTTCTAAAAAAGCCCTCCCTGGATCCCCTGGACTTTAATAACTATAGGCCAGTATCAAATCTTCCATTTTTGGGCAAGGTGATCGAGAGGGCGGTTGCCTTCCAACTGCAAGCAGTTTTGGATGATACAGATTTTCTAGACCCATTTCAAACTGGCTTCAGAGCAGGATACGGAGTTGAGACTGCTATGGTCGCCTTAGTGGATGATCTACGCCTGAGTATTGACAGGGGGAGTGTGTCCCTGTTGGTACTCCTGGACCTCTCAGCGGCTTTCGATACCATCGACCATGGTATCCTTCTGGATCGCCTGAGGGAATTGGGACTCGGGGGCACTGTGCTTCAGTGGTTCCGGTCCTACCTCTCGGGCAGGTTCCAGATGGTGATGCTTGGGGATAGCTGCTCTTCAAAAAAAGAGTTGCTATGTGGTGTACCACAAGGTGCCATCCTTTCCCCAATGCTGTTTAACATTTACATGAAACCGCTGGGAGAGATCATCCGGAGGCATGGGGCGGGGTGCTATCAGTATGCTGATGACACCCAAATATATTTCTCTATGCCTTCGACAACAGCATCAGCTAAGGATAGTGTGTCTCCTCTGAATGAATGCTTGGAGGCGATAATGGGCTGGATGAGGAAAAACAAACTGAAGCTGAATCCAGACAAGACGGAGGTGCTTACTGTCAAGGGCCACAACCTGGGGTTGGAGGTATGTCAACCAGTTCTGGATGGGGTTACACTCCCCCTGAAAGACTGTGTTCGCAGCTTGGGGGTGCTCCTGGATCCGTCGCTCCAAATGACAGCTCAGATAGATGCTACTGCCAGGAGTGCCTACTATCAGCTTCGGCTGATACGCCAGCTGCGCCCCTTCCTAGAGTTGGAAGACCTAAAATCAGTAGTGCACGCACTGGTAACTTCGAGGCTCGACTTCTGCAATGCGCTGTACATAGGGCTACCTCTGTGCCTAGTCCGGAAACTTCAATTAGTTCAAAATATGGCAGCCAGGTTGGTCACCGGTACATCTAGGGGTGACCACATTACACCAGTTTTAAAATCTCTTCACTGGCTGCCAATCAGTTTCCGGGCGAAGTACAAAGTGTTGGTTATTACCTTTAAAGCCCTACATGGTTTGGGTCCAGGTTACCTACGGGATCGCCTTCTCCCATACAATCCGCCCCGCACGCTCAGGTCCTCTGGGAAGAATTTATTACAGTCAACAAGAACTAGACTGACAACCGTTACCCAGAGGACCTTCTCTTCTGCCGCTCCCAGATTATGGAATGACCTGCCGGGAGAGATTCGCCAACTCACTAGTCTTCCGGAATTTAAAAGATCTATAAAGACTTATCTCTTCCGGCAGGCCTACCCAGATGAATTTTAAAGTGTTTTATTGGTGTTTTATTGGTGTTTTAATGATGTACTGGTTTTATCTGCTTTTAATCAGTTTTTGTATTTTGTGTTTGGTGTTGTTCCCCGCCTCGATCCGTTGGGAGAGGCGGGTGATAAATAAATAAATATATTATTATTATTATTATTATTATTATTATTATTATTCAGTTAGTCACTAACTGAAGTCCCATTGATTTCATAAGAACATAAGAAGCTGCCTTATCAGATCATTGGACTAATGATCAGTCATTGCTGCATCTAACCCAGTATCATCAACACATAAATGGCTGTGTCTGTCCTGGGTTCAGGCAGGATTCTTTCCTTAGCCCTACCTGGAGATACTGGGAATTGAACCTGGGACCTTCTAATTTATGTGGGTCTGATCTAAGCCTGAATTCAACCCAATATTTTTTTCTTGCCTTAGTTTCTTCATCCAAGGCTTGCTCTGCTCACTTCCTGCCCAGCCTTCCCATTTCTTTACTGGCTTTTTAAAATATATTTTTAAATTTTTTTGGTGGCAGGATGAAAAGCCTTGCATTATTGTGTGTGTTTTGTTTGTGTTAGACTCTGTCTCTTTTCCCTCCTTTTTGGGAGGTGGGGGGATTGGGAAGTTGTGGCTGAGCTGCTTTCTCAGTGTTCTTGTGCTCTGTTCCTCTCCCAAGTATACACGCGTTGCTGAAGATCAGGGGATCCTTCACAACTAAAATTTCCTTGCATTTTAAAGCGTTTAGCCTTTATAAGATGGACGAGTGCAAACACTAAGGATTGGCTAATAATTTTATCTTAAGTGGAATTTGCCAAAAAGTGGAAGGATTTTGCAGATTTTGTTTAGAATATTGGTTAAAGAAATGGAAATAAAGCAGTCTAAACTTAAACACCTTGGAAATGAGGAGTTGATAACACTGAGGCATTTATTATAAACTTTGAAATTTGTTCTTGATATACTTGAACAGCTTTTTCAATCAAAGCATATTCGTGGAGCTATTCATATTTTGAAGGTAAATGGGTTTACAGATGTAGTAGGTTGCCTTGTCCTAAACATTTCAATATTAAATGTTTATGTATTAGACTTACTTTAAATACCTACTGAAGAGAGGAAAAGTTAAGAAGAATATAATATTGTATTGAAGAGAGGAAAGGTTAAGAAGAATATAATATTGTAGGACTTTAAAATCTTTTGAAATGTTTAAAAAGAGCAGAGGACGGAATTTCGCTGTTTAAGGAAACCTATTTCAGTCTGCTTACTGTATTGTCCTTCGTGGCAACAAATTACCAGAAAGTCAGATCATACAAACTTTGGAAGGTTTCACGGTGATCGTCTTGTGTGTATCGTTTTTGTCTTGCTAGTTTGAAAAGTCATCTGCAGAATTAAGCTTACAAATTGGCGAGAAAAATCGGTTGCTAGCTGAACAGAGAGACCAGACAGAGAGTATGAAACAGCTGGCAAAGGAGAACACCTTGCTGCAAAAGGAGAGAGATGGCCTCCAGCAGGCTATACAGAGTATTACAACAGAAAATGACCAACTCCGGAAGGACTTGCTGGAAAACTCTATAAAGGTATAGGGAGGTTTTCCAGGACACTGAATCCAAGTGATATGTTGCATGAAACCTGTTGGTGACAGGTGTTTGGACCCAGCACCTGACTTCTAGGCCCATGAGACTTTACTGAAATTCTGCATAGAGTTAACATGATACTCTTACGGAGCTTTACAAAAGTACCATAATCCAGTGATGGGACTTGGTTTTTTTTTTTATTTGTCTGAAACATGTTGGCCCAGGCCTTTTGAGATTTTGCCTGTGTTCATAATATTTTATATTAAACAGGAAATTGAGGAAGTTGTAATTCCCAAACTTTCTAGAGTGAAATGCCCTCTACGGAAGGAATTTTATCGTTCTAGAGCAAGGCTAGGAGAAATGAAGATCTGTAATCCTTGGCTTGTAGATTCTGTTGTTGTTGACAGCACTGAGCCTGTTCAGAAAACATGCTAAGCCATGTTTAAGCTGCTAACTCTTTTGCAGCAAATGCTAGCAAGTGTGTTTAAACTGTGGTTGTGTAACCTCTGTGGTTAGGAATGGTTCACATGACATGCTAAGCTATAATGTTTAGCTCAAAATGCTTAATCACTGTGCCTTAGTATGTCATCTGAGCAGGGTCAACATGTTTTAGATTTTAAAACGATAAAGAGAAGGGAGGATCTAAAACTTATGGAAATCCACCTTTGATTCTGAGGTCCGCTTAGTTCGCAGATAACCTACCCAGGAGGCATCTCTCATCATCCTTCACCATTGGTTATGCTGGCTGGGGCTGATGGGAATTGCGGCCCTCTGAATGTTTTCTCCTACAAGTCTCTCCCCCCCACACCCACAAAATATTAGGGAGTAAGTACCAATGGACACAGTGCAATTTAGTCAGGTTTCATTGAGGCCAACAAGTACGGCCTAACTGAAAGAAACCATTTTGGGGACTCTTGAAATAGCAAGTGGGATGTTCAACATCAACAAAATGTTGCAGCACGGAGTGCTTCTGTTCAGGGTTCCAGCCAGTCATGCTTTCAGAGGACTCCATTCCGCCGTCCCTTTCTCCAAACCAATTTTCAGTTCCCTCTCCCAGCAGTCAGTCCACCTTCCGTGCTCACTGATTATGCTCACTTTCCACTGGATTAGTTTTTACTTTCCCCCTTTTCCTAAATATTTTCTGTACTTCTGCAAACCTTTGGGTTTCCTCCATGCCTCCCTCTTGTGCATGGATGGTGCGATTTCAGCTGCATCAGGATCTCCACTCAGATAATGCTATGAATATATAGGATAATTTATAGCAGGGCTAACGAAGTCCGCATAAATCTCAGTTCATTTTGTCATTCAGGCTTGGGTTGATTTGGCTAATCTTCTGCAGTTTCATGCAGTAAATTGCACTGTCTTCTGCTTTGTCATCTGAGAAACCACCAGGGTATAAACTAAATTGTGGACTGAAAAGGCCAGGTGCAGACAATCGTGTTAAGCAAGCCCTAACTTCGGAAGCTGCCTGCGCCTTTTTCTGTTTCATTACCTTCTTGAGGCACATTTTCTTTTAATAGGTTCACTTTTTAGGCAACGTTCTGAACTAATTACCTCTGGAGGTGAAGGATAGGGAGGGAGGGAGGGAGGGAGAGACCTAAAAATGAATTAGTCTCAACTCTCTCAAATCTGTATGACTTTGTTTTTTTTCTAACCAGTATTTGAACATGTAATGATATGAACCCTCCCACATAAACCTGGTTCATGTCTGATTTTGCCTTTGCAAACATTTTAAATTGTGTCTGGAATAGAAAGAAGTCTGCTCAGGCTTTCTTTCACAGAAGAGCAGGACTTCAGCACTTTTGATTATCTTAGATTTGGGGATGTTATCTATTCATCTTAAGATAATGTTGTCCATCTAATCCATATTCTGTCTTTTCAGCTCTCTGAAACAAATGCCAAAGTGGAGCAAAAAGACTCCATTGGAAGCTTGGAAGCGAAAGTGTTAAGAATAACGGTACATAATATTATTTACTACATTTATTTGATTTATACCCTGTGTTTCTATCAAAAAATGGCACTCAAGGCAGCTTGCATAATAAATTAGTATTACATAACCTTTTTCTGTCTAAAATAAGCATATTTATTGATTTTCCAAAGGAATATTTATTTATTTACAATGTTTATATACCACTCCCCATCCAAAAGATTTCGGAGCAGTGCACAGTAAGTAGAATAAAAGAATGAAAACACCATATTTAAAATTACTGTTTTTAAAAGAACAAAGTTCTGATAAAACCCAAGTTCTGGTAAAACCATGACTGGTCATTAAAGGAAAGCTGAGGTGCCAGAAATAATACAATATTGGTGCCTGCCTGATCTCCAAAGGCAGCTTGACTAGTGTACAAAACCCTGAACAACTTGGGATCGGGATACCTGAGAGAGCACCTTCTCCCCTATCAACCTGCCCAGTCACTGAATTTCATAGGAAGGAGGCTACCACACTGAAGGCCCTTCTCCTGGTGGACTCCAATCGGACCATAGATTCATGTGGAACCACCAGGAACATGACCTCAGTGACCAGGCAGGTTGATAACGGAGAAGGCGCTCTCTCAACCTGGTCCCACATTGTTTAGGGCTTTGTACACTAGGCTAGAACCTTAAACCTGGCCCGGTATTGAATAGGCAGCCAGTGCAGTTCCCTCAGCAAAGCAATTATTACCATGGCCAATCTATCCCTGCGCAGGGGAGGCCAGAGATGGCAAACCAAGTGAAGCTAGTAAAAGGCATGCTGAGCCGCCACAGCCCCTTGGGCCTCTAGCAACAGTGATGGATCTAGGAGAACCCTTAAACTATAGTACTGCTGGAAGTTGAGCAGACTTTGTTCTGCAGGGAGGTCTAATTGATAGTTTGCTGCTATCAAGCTGCTATTGTCTTACTCAAGCATGGAAATATCCTAAACCGCGTCCTATGCAATAGGCAATGGTGACAGTCTGCCACACAAATCTGTTCTGTGACTGGTTTAGCTAACCAGTACCATCTGATTTTTTTAAAAAAAATATCCCCAAAGTTTTCATCAACAAAGTGTTGTTGATTATTGTCTTTTTTTACTCCCCTATGGCTTGAGCAGCCTTCCCCAACCTGGTGCCCTCCAGATGTTTTGGACATCAACTCCCATCAGCCCAGCCAATATAGCCAGTGGTTAGGAATGCTGGGAGTTGTCATCCAGAACATCTGGATGACCCCATGTTGGGAAAGTCTTTACCCAAAACCAGCCTCTTAACTGCAGTGTGGTGTCCGTACCAACATCTTGTGATTCCACCAAGTTCTGTGACTGGATACTAGTTTAAGTATTTTCAGAGTGGCTGGATTCATACATAACACTAAGCTATGATGGGTTGCTAACCGCTATGCATTGTAGATTATGCAAACAGCCCTCTGTGTCCATTCTGGGTTCAACTGAGTAGTATATTTTGGTGCTTTCCTGAAGAACATTGCTTTTGAAAGACAGAAACTACAATCAAGAGCTGACCCCCAGCCTATTAAAAAGAATATTTGTAAATGCATCATTGCATTTTATTTCGCAGCTTGATCTTAACCAGCTTTTGTTTATTTCAGGAAACTCTGGAGAAATTTCCAGTTCTGGAAAAGAGGTCTGAACATTTTAAAAATATGGCACTTCAGATTAAGATTGATCTTGACCATGAGAAAGCGATAGTAGCCAAAGGACTTGCTGGCCTTTCTCCTCAGCAAGCAAATAATGTCAAAAGGCTTCAAATGGAACATGAGCACATAAGTAATGGTCTCCACAGCTTGTTGAACAAAGTTCAGGTACTGATTTTCAACACTGTGTTCCTTCTGTGGCATGCTTCACTATAGTGTTTTTGTTATTGTGGTTCAATGTTTTTCCTGTTTTATTGTTTTTGGTAATGTTTTTATGCATCTGATTTTTATTTGTATGATTATGTGCATTATCATTCATATTGATTTTGGGGGTTTTCTCTTAATTGTCAATTTCTGTACTTGTGTAAATTGCTTTGAGACTCCTTTTTGTAGTGGGAATCAACTAGGGGTGTGCACGGCCGAAATTATCGTATCGTTATCGGAAATCGCTTCAAAAATAATTCAGATCCTATTATACCGGAGGTTAATCAAATCTAATTGTATCAGATTTCCGATAATTATCGGAAATCTGGTATTTATTTCGGAGCCCTATTTTGCCCTATCGAGTTGCCCTATCGAGTTGCTTTTTGAGACAGAAAGGCCTATAACTTCTGTATTTTGAAAGTTAGAGACTTGAAACGTGGTCACAGTGCTTATGGGGTATGCCTAAGTTTGTGTATGAAATTTCAGAACAATCCCTCCAACCGTGTATTTTATATGAATTTTTAAAACATTGTGACCTTTTTTGACAGATCTCTGAATGCACGTGGCGAGCTGTCATTCTGAGTTGTCAGAAGTTGCATGATCTTTTAAGAATTCATATAAAATACACGGTTGGAGGGATTGTTCCGAAATTTCATACACATACTTAGGCATACCCCATAAGCATTGTGACCATGTTTCAAGTCTCTGACTTTCAAAATACAGAAGTTATAGGTTTTTTTGAATAGCGCTCCGATATCTGAAAAAAAACCTGATATAATCAGACTGAAAATTTTCGGATCCAATATTTATGGGAGGTTTTTCTATCATATCGTTAATCGGATTTCCGATAACACCTTTATCAGATTGTTATCGGACATCAGAACAATACGATACACATCCCTAGAAGCAACCCATTAATGTTGTTGTTTTTAACTGTACAATTGGTTAGATCAGGGGTGTGAAACCTCCAGCCCGAAAGGCAAATCCGCCCTCCAAATGTCTCCAGAAGACTACTCCTCTTTCCCCCCCAACCACTGATTGTGCAGTGTTTTCCTTACTCCAAAAGGCTGAAATCTCTCTCTTAAGGCTTAGTTACTGACAGTAAGTTAAAATATGCTGGTATTGGGGGGTTTGGTCCTGCCACTTCTGCCCTGCCCCCTTTGTCTTTGGCTGTGCCCACCACTGGAATGCAGTCCCCAAGAACTTCTCCGAAATGCACTTTGGCCTCAGGCTGAAAGAGATTAGGCACCCCTGGCTTAGGTGTACTACTTATGAACATAGGAACAGCCCTGCTGGATCAGATGAAAGGCCTATTTTAGCCCAGCAGCCTATTTCCCACCCAGTGGCCTCTAGGAAGCCCACAAACAGTACAATACAGCACTAGCATCATCCTGTTCATGTTCCTCTGCAACTGGTACTGAGAGCCATGCCGTCTCTGATCCTGGAGGGGACCATATTGCCATCGTAACTCGTTGCCTATCTTCTATGACAGAGATGGGCAGAAGGTAGATGTGGATCTACTAGTAGATCTCTGGGTGATTTGCAATCTCTGCGCACCCCCAAGCGCACAATAATTAAGTTGTGGAATAAGATCATTGGGGGAGGGACAGGAGTGGACTTCGGCTAAAAGGTACCAATCACAAACTCCTCGGCTGAGCATATGCTCAGAGGCACCCTGTTCCTTAATTGTTAGCATATGCCTGCCCACCCCACAGCCACTATTCTGCACCTTTCTCCAGTTAGTGGACCTCATGGTTCTGTTAAGAACAAACACAAAGTAGATCCTGCAAGCCTGAAATCTGTTCCATCCTTGCTCTAGCCCATGAAAGCTTATGCCATAATGGATCGTTGAAGCCTTGTATTCATTGCTGAGCAGTGCCTGACTAAATATACAGTGCGCATTTAGTTAAATTACCCTTTCAATCTCAACAGTTCCTTTTTAGCCGCTTGTGCAAGAAGGAGGGTGAATTCTTCACGAACATCGTCAACTACACAAGGGAGCTGCTTCAGGAGGGGAGAAAACATGAGCTGCTGACTCAGATTCAGCGTCTCAAAAAGCGTCCTTTGGAACGACGTAGAGATGGGCCCCACCTCCTCGACCTCCCTGGACTGAGCCAAACCTTGGACGTCTACATCGAGGTAACTCTCTGTCTCGTGCTAGCTAGACTTAGGCTGTCCTGATATATTTGAGATGTTCTCTCTTCTTAGTTTGAAATTGACTCCCAAGTTTGCTAACCTAAAGGGAAACAACTGGAACCTGCAACAAAGTGTTGCATTGTTTCCTTACCCTCACAAGAGGATTTCGGGGAAACTGTACATGGGCATCCCTTGGGGCGCACACGAGCATGCTGATACCAGGGCCCAGCTTGTCAATGCCGGCGGCATGATCGCCCACCCACCGGCGCAATCCAGGACGTGCCAGTCCATGGAGGGGTCACCACTCATTCCGCAAGCGCCCTGCAGCCGCCTGCATCCCCAAAGAATGTGTGGCAACCCCTTCATGGACTGGTATATCCTGGATCGTGCCAGTGGCAAAAATATGAGTGCCCACCGTTCCTGGGCCCCGGTAAGTGCAGCCCTCCTAGACGGCATGCTGGAAGTTGCAGGCTGTTCTTCTTCGTGGTCTCTGTGCATCACACATATGGTCTCTGTGCCGGCGCCGAGCCTCATTCGAGAAACTTCCATAGCTTAGATTTTAGGCAGGAACCCCTCCCCCACCGTCCTACTGCGCATGCTCGGGTTCCAGTTTACCTTAGTTCTTTTTTTACCTCTGCTGTTTGCCTCGCGGGAGATTTTGTCCGAACTGCGTTCGCATTCTTTCTGAAAATTAAATAATAGTTAGTTAGCTTAGTTAGTTACTTGTTTGTATTTTTTCTACTGATACATATCGTTTTATTCCACACAAAAAAATAAAAAATTGTAAGTTTGTTTCTCTTCGCTGCCAGCGGAATGGCGCAGACTGCACTTTTTAAGACTTGCACTAAATGTAGGGCAAAGCTCGCCCTCACGTACGGCCATTCTTTATGCCTATTGTGTCTTGGTGAGGCACACATTGTTAAAACCTCGCAACAAGCTCGACGAAACCGAGCGGACAGACTAAGGGTTCTCCTTTGGAAGAAAGCTTTGGAGGCCCCATAAGCAGCTCTCTATGTCTCAGCTGGTCTCCGACTCTGGTGCCCACCGTGTCCAAACCACCAGTCGGCTAACAGCACTGATTGGGCAGGCTTCCAGCCTCAAAAAGTCTAAGAAGCACCCCAAAAAGTCATCGGTTATAACCCTCCTGAGGGTATTCAGTACGAGAAGAAGGTACTCAGCATAAGAACAAAGCATGTCGATAAGGCTGTTAAGTCTTCATTGACCACCATTTTTCTGTCTTCGGTACCGTCTCCTCCGATGTCGATATCATCAGTACCGATGAGACCGGTACCGTCAACAATGGAGGCTCCTGTCGCTGTACCTCCCTCCTTGGTACCGGCTAGCCAGCCTATTGAGCAGCCCCCACGGGGACCGCCTCCTGCGTCGGTGTTGGAGGGCGAAATCCCCGATTCACCTCCTCCATCCGCCGTACTGGCTCACCATCCTCCGGCTCTTTCAATTGACATCTCCCCTAGGAGTCAACGATGCGACTCAAGGTGTCACTATTATCGGTCTTGGTCTAGGTCTCGATCCCGAGATTGGGATAGATACTCCGATCGTTCTGTTCAGTCGTATGCCTCCCGCTATAGCGATGGGCATCGGGATAGAGCCTTTGAGAGCGACTATCGTCGGTACCATTACGTGTGCGAGCACCATCCTGCAGCGCAATGCCAGTCGGTACTGTGTTCACAGTCAGCAGAAATCGCCCATACTATGGTCCGCCAGCCGGACTCGGTGGTCTCGGTACCGGCACTTCCACCTTTGCTACCGACGGGACCTGACGGTTTACAACAACCTTCCTCACTGCAGTCTGTTGAAGACTATGCCTCGGATTCCTCTTCGATATCGACAGCCCCTCCTTCAGTACCATCGCCAGATGCTGTCGTCGGTACCGCCGAGCGTGCTTCCCCATCTGTGGAACTCGGAAATTTCACAGAACAGATGCTCCGCATGGCCCAGTCCCTGGGTATTGAACATCAGCAACCTGAAGAAAAATTTGTTGATCCGATTTATGATGTCATGTACACAGAATCTTCTACACCGCTGGCTATTCCGCGTGTTCCAACTCTTCTTCACACTGCCAAACAATCGTGGAATAATCCCTCCACTATGGGTCCAGTATCTAAACGTTTGGACGCTTTGTACAAAGTTCAATAGAAAGATGCTTTCTTTCTGTTTGTGCACCCAAAACCGAACTCTGTGATTGTTGAGGCAGCTCAGGGCAAGTCCACTAAGATTCATGCTGCCCTTACAGATAAGGAAGGTAGAAAGTTGGACATGTTTGGACGTCGAATTTACTCCTCCTCCGCCTTAGCCATGAAAGTGGCTAACTATCAAGCCATGATGGCTCGCTACCAACTTTTTCTTTGGGACAAGATGTCATCTCTTATGACATACCTCCAGGCGAGCAACGAGAGCTGGCTCATGTTTTTCATACAGAAGCTATACGCTTGTCTAAACAAGAACTCACAACCTCGAGACATCAAACCGATTGTGCTTCCAAGGCCATGGTTGGATCAGTGGTGTTACGTCGACATACTTGGCTACGCTCATCTAACCTTCCTCAGGAACGAGATCTAGAATAGAGGATCTACCATTTGATGGAGAAGGTTTATTTAATGCGACCACAGGTTCGGCTATGGATACCATCCAGAAGGCAAAGGTCACTGCACGTAAGATGGGGTTTACTCCCCCCCAGCAGCAACAATATCGCCCACGCAAATGGTTTAGACAACACCCTTATCCGCAGAGGCAATTTCAGGATCGCCAGCAACACTATCAGGCTCCTCCACCTCAACCGCCTTACCAGCAGAGGAAACAATTTCAGCCCAACCGCTTCCACCAACCCTGTAGAAGGCAGGACAACTCTCAAAAGCAGCGTCTTTGACTCCAACATCCTTTGCACTTCTCCACTCCTCAGATTTGGCAACCTTCTGACGTCCTTTTACCCAGCTTGGACAATGATTACATTGGACAAGTGGGTTTTGAGCATTGTAAAAAATGGATACATGATAGAGTTTGGGGCCCTCCCGGTACCGTGAAAGTAACACTGCCATCAGAGGCCTTACTTCAAGAGGCTGCCACCTTCCTTCAGAAGGGTGCCATAACAGCCATTCCCCTTTCAGACATACAGGCAGGGTTTTATTCCCGTTTTTTCACGGTACCGAAAAGAGACAGAGGTCTTCAACCTATTATGGATCTCAGGGATCTCAACAAATTCATTCTAACAAAAAAATTCCGTATGATAACATTGGCTTTGATCCTTCCTCTTTTGCGAAGAAATCGCTGGTTTACCCTAATAGACCTGAAGGATGCTTACTTTCACATCGCAATCCATCCGTTTCATCAAAAATTTCTCAGGTTCATCATAGGTGCAAACATTTCAATTTTCAGTTCTTCCTTTCAGCCTCAAGACAGCTCTCAGAGTGTTCACAAAATGCATGGGAGCTATCTGTGCTCATCTAAGAGCGAAGAGAATCGAGCTCTATCCCTATTTGGACAACTGGTTGATAGTGTCCCCATCTCAGCAGCAGGCGTTCAAGGATGTAGACACTGTAAAGACTCTTCTGCTGAACCTAGGTCTGCAGATCAGCGTGGACAAATCAGTGTTTCAGCCTACCCAGACAGTACAGTTTATTGGGGTCCTTCTAAATTCTCCAATAGGAAGAGCATTCCTGCCGAAAGAACGGGCAATCACTGTCCGAAACGTGTCACTGCAGATTCTGGAAACGCCACAAACCTCCGCGTTCCTTATATAAAGACTATTAGGCCTTATGTCAGCATCTGTGTATGTGGTCAGATGGGCCCGGTTACGCATGAGGCCATTACAACAGTTTCTCCTGAACAATTTCGACATTTCCATGAACCCAAGGAAGGTCAGGTTTGTCATACCTGCAGCCTTACGTCATACGGTCAGATGGTGGACAGACCTTCAAAACCTATTACAAGGCATGCCCTTTGTAAGTCCAGGCCCAACGCGGTCCCTAACTACGGACGTGTCTTTGTTGGGCTGGGAGCCCACTGCGACGATCTCGTAATCCAGGAGAGATGGTCACCTTGCGAGAAAACCCTGCATATCAACATGTTGGAACTCTTGTCAGTAAAGAAAGCTCTGTATGCTTTCAAGACATATCTCAGGGGGCATCATGTTCTCATCTTATCAGACAATACCACAGTAGTTTGGTATCTAAACAAAGAGGGAGGCACACGTTCTCCTCTCCTGCTACAACTTACCTTAGACATCCTTTATTGGTCGATTCCAAAGGATATACGCCTTTCCACCATTCACATTGCAGGAGCAGACAATGTCCAGGCAGACGACCTCAGTCGCAATTTTCACGACACTCACGAGTGGGAGCTGTCACCTGTAGTAGTCCTACATCTTTTATTCGCTCGCTGGGGCACGCCAGTCATAGACCTCTTCGCCACTCAGGACAATGCAGTCTGCGCCACATTCTGCACAAGAGCAGGAATAGGTCAGTCATCTCTAGGAGATGTGTTTATGTTGACATAGGGAAAAGGACTAGCATACATCTTCCCTCCGTTCCCTCTGATTGCCAGGGTGGTAACAAAGTTGTTCAGAACCCAGACGGATGCCATACTGATAGCCCCGTGGTGGCCACGCCAAGCGTGGTTTGCTCCACTCCTCAACCTAGCCAACAGATTGACGTGGCATCTCCCACTCCTACCGGACCTAATTTCCAAGAACCACGGCATGGTTCTCCATCCAAATCTAAAATAACTACAGCTAACAGCATGGAGAATCCGGCCAGATGGCAGGATCTACATATCCCTCAGACAGTCAAGGCTATTCTACAAGCGGCTAGAAAGCCTTCAACTAGGGCCTCTTATGAGAGAAAATGGAAAAAAATTGTTCAATTTGCTGATGACAAAGGGTTTAATCCCACATCATGCCCTATTCTAGTTTTCCTTTATTCCCTTTACGATGCTGGGTTGAAGGCAGCATCAATTAAAGTTTATTTAGCAGCTATCTCTGTTAACCATGACCTGGTTTGTAATTTTTCTGTTTTTACTCACCCATTGTCAAAAAGCTTTCTGAAAGGGCTCCACAACATTCTTCCCCCACATCGCTCAGTTGTGCCCCAATGGAGTCTCTCTGTTGTTTTAGCTGCATTGACTGCGAAACCATTTGAACCGTTGGCAACTATTGATATAAGACTTTTAACATTTAAAGCGGTGTTTTTAGTGGCTATTACTTCTGCAAGAAGAGCTTCAGAACTCAGTGCCCTTCTAGTTGACCCACCTTACACTCAGTTTTTTAGAGATAAGGTAGTGTTAAGACCTGGTCCGTCTTTTGTCCCAAAAGTCGTCTCCGATTTTCATGTTAATCAAGACATTGTTCCACCTACCTTTTTTCAAGCATCTTCAGATCTGTTGAGTTCCAGGCTCCATTCCTTAGACATAAGCAGAGCGCTGGCTTTTTACAAATCCAGATCAAAATTCTTCCGTAAATCCAAACAGTTGTTTGTCTGTTATGGGGGGAAGAATAAGGGACAAGCAGTTTCGTCTCAAAGACTCTCTCATTGGATTGTGCAAACAATCACATTAGCCTACCAGCTAGCAGGGAAAGAACCTCCAGAATCTCTGAAGGCACATTCCACTCGGGCACTATCCATATCCACTGCTTTAAATCATGGAATCGCTATTCCAGATCTGTGTAGAGCAGCTACATGGTCCAAGGCTTCCACCTTTATCACTCATTATAAGCTGGATGTTAGAGCCAGGAAAGACTGTACTTTTGGTCGAGCTGTGCTCTCGGCGATTCTTCAGTGATGTTCCAGCAAGCCTACCCTCCTCCGGTAAGTTTTTTGCTGGTTAATCACCCATATGTGTGATGCACAGAGACCACGAAGAAGAAATGCAGGTAACTGTAGTTCTTCGAGTGGTCATCTCTGCAGTCACACAACCCACCCACCGTCCCCTCTTGGCATCGCTGTAGCCTGTTGGTCAAGAGAATGTAATTTCTCTGTGCATGCAAGCTACCTTTAAATTTCCTTTATCATATCATATCTCGTTCGCGAGGCAAGATCGGTCTCATAGAACTGAGGTAAATGGGAACCTGAGTATGCGCAATAGGACGGTGGGGGAGGGGTTCCCGCCTAAAATCTAAGCTATAGAAGTTTCCTGAATGAGGCTCGGCGCCGGTGCAGAGCCCATAAGTGTGACTGCACATATGACCACTCGAAGAACTACAGTTACAGGTAAGCAACCTGCATTTCCTCCGTTACGGAGTCCTAGGGCTGTGCTTTAAAATGGCAGTTTGATCATAAAATAGCTACCAAGGCCTCAGATTTCTGAGGCTGAGGTTTGCACAGCCCTCCTCAGAACATCTCATTTTCAATTTTTCAATCCCTGTCATCTCCTGGTAGGGCATGGGAAGTCTGGAGAGACCCTGCCAGCCATATTGACCGTGCTGAGCTAGATGAACCAACATTTTGATTTGGTATAGCAGAGTTTCCTATATAAATTCTTCCCCGGATTCTGCACTGCATGGCATGCAAAAAATATACAAGGCACCATTTCAGGAGGTAACTTCTTTCCATGTCTCTCTCGATGCAGCAAATTTTGAAAGATGTTTCAGATATGGAGGAAGACCTCCTTAGCATAGAAGAGAAGTTGCAACAACTGGGTAGTGGTGATGAAGAGGCGAGACGGTATTTGGAACGGTGTTCAGTTCATTTTGATGAGCAAGACTTCGAGGCCGGAATCAAACAACATAATGAAAAGCTTTTGCCTGTGGGTCGATTCCTGAAACCTATATCTAAGGTACAAAGGATGCTTTGGTATACAGCTATAAAAGAATGTGCATCCACAAGGAATGGGGCGGGGGATACCCCTATGCATGGGTCAGTGTGTTTGTTATGGGTTAATAATCCAAAGTAACTTTGCCTATTAAGCAGGGGGTTGGTAACTGCAGGGGGCCTGAGGACCATTTTAGTCCTCCCTGCACACCTGCCAATGCCCTGTGGAATTTACCCCAACAACAAACCATGGGTTCTCAAGGTGGCTTGTTTGAAAAAATACATCACACTGCATGGTTTGTGTTGGTTTGTTGACCGTAAATAAACAATTCAATACACTGCATGGTTAACAAGCCGTCCTGGCTGCGTTCAGACAACACACTAACCCCACGGTTCAACAAACAACCCAAAGTTCAAAACAACCCACACTCAACCACTGAGTTTGGGTTAGAGCATTGTGTGAACAGCTCCTGTGTCAGATTGCTGCTGCAGTGATCCACCTAGTATCAGGGAGCAATAGCAGATGAGCTGTTGTGGACAGAAGATATAGCTGGGGAGAGAAATGGAAGACAAATGTGGAAAGCAGAGAGCTGGTTCAGAAATATATGAGAGGAACATGGCATTTCCATATGGGGTAGGCAGAAGAAGTGGTTGCATCAGTTGCATTCAGAACTGGATGCAGAGGCTTAAGGGGAGAGAATGGCTGTATTCGGACAACACTTTAGTCAATGGTGGGTTGAGTAGACGACTCACAGTTGGTTTTTTGTGGGTATTCCCCACACAACATGTCCCCACACAACTGAGGGTGGTTGGGGCTGGTGTTGAGTGGACTAATAGTCAACCCAACATTTGCTGACACAGCCCCCGCCCCTATCCCCACCCTCCCTCGGTCCTCCCAGTTCTATCCCAGCAGCCTCTGCAAGTTGCACCAGTTGTAGCAGAGTGGCGGCCGCCGCTTTTGTCACTCTTGCTGCCTGCCTCTATGGGCTTGTGTTTTAACCCACTCACCACACGCCATTAACATACTCACCCCTCAACACAACACTTTAAACAACTGGCTTTGAGCTGAACAACTTGCAAGCCAGTTGTTTCTCTCAGTTGCTTATTTGGGTGGAATAGCATACCCTCGGTAGTTTGTGAGCGGCGTGTTACCCTCCACATAACTCAATAACCAATACAACTGACGACTGTTTCCTCCCACCCCTCAGTTGCTTAATGTGTTGTCCGAATTCAGCCAATGTCTGCAAGGAGCCTATTTGAGGATCTGTCAGTAGCCGGATATGTACTCTGTAGAGAAGTGAAATGGTGAACTTGGGCATGAGTGATCTTGGGTATAGGGAAGGGGAAAGAAAATGAGTCGTTGAAAAATCTCAAGACTGAGTGCTTAGAAGGACTGGCCAGCAAGCTCTTAAGGCAATGACTGGAAGTATTGGATGGTGTTTTGAGTAGAAAGATCGTAGGCGCTGCCATTCCTATTCTATTCTGAGATGTCTGAGATCAAGGCCCTCTTCTCAGGCATTTCTTAAGCCATTTGATCTTAAGCCATTGATTCCATTAATAGGTTCCTACTTGCAGAACACAATGCATTTTCTGCAGCTTATAAATGATATTGATTTAAAAGCAGCCGGTTTTGCTTGTTACCATGCATGTTGTGTCCTTGCACACAAACATCCCACAAACGCAAGCAATAGAGCTCATTGAATGCACCTTGAACAAGAGGATGAATGGATCGTTTCCCTCCACTGGGTTTATTTGCTCCTTAGCTGAATCTGCTCTTAAATTATTATTCTTTTTACAATTTGAAGGAACATTTTATTTACAAATATCTAGTCCAGCCATGGGATGCAAATTTGTCCCAGAGCTAGCAAACCTGCATATTGACCAGTGGGAACATGAACATATTTTATCAGAATATATAGTTCTGTATAAGAGACCCCTGGATGAGGTTCAAAAGAAAAATATAAGGAATTGGACAGCATGCTAACAGTATAACATGCCAACAGTACAACGGAGACAATTCAGTTTGTGGTTTATTATCATCATTGCAAAATGAACTCCTTCTCACACGTGCCAAGGAGCATGGCGGCTGCTGCTCTGTATGGCACCAGTCTGTGTGGCTGCAGAGGGCGTCTGTGCGAGTCTGTGACCATGTTGGTGGGTGTAACCTTTGAGTGGACCACTGGATTAGCTCCACTCATATGCATGCACGCCTACACCCCAGTGTATATGTGCATGTTCACCCACATACGAGTGTATGTAAAATGGAGGACAAAGACTAGGTTAGTCATAAGTAAGAGGTTGGGGTGCATGTAAGGCAGCTTTCCCAATCCAATGCCCTCCAGATGTTTTGATCTTTCACTCCCAGAATCCTGACCATTGACCATGCTGGCAGGGTCTTATGGCAGTTGAAGGTCCCAAGTATCTGGAGGCCACCAGGTGGGAGACGGCTGATCAAAGACGTTGGTCAAGTTGGTAATGATCATTTGCCTTCAAGGCTGAAATGACCAGAATGAAGCCATAGCTCAGTGGGACAGAGCATATGCTTTGCATGCAGAAGGTCCCCGGTTTGATCTCCGGCTTCTCCAGATAGAGCAAGGAAACAATCCTGCCTGAAACCCTGGAGAGCTGCTGCCAGTCAGTATCAACAATACTGGGCTAGATGGACCACTGGTCTGACTCAGTATATGGCAGCTTGCTATGTTCCTAAGTTGGAGCAAGAGGGCAAGGTCTTAGCCTTGGAAAAAACAGAATAAAAGGCCTCTATCAGGATGTTCTTTGCACTCCTTTCCCTTAGTGAAGGCTGTTATGCTGTACCTTAAATGTGATGCTTAGACTTAGCCAATCCTATTGTTGTCTTTTCCCACTGAGTGTCTCGGCTGCATGAATGTTGTGTTCTTGCAGGTCTACATTCAAGCCAAATCGAAGCTAGAAACCAGGATTGCTGAATATTGCCGAGAGACCAAAGCTGCCCTGGAGGCATGCGGAGAACAGACGAAGGAGCTACTTCTGGAACTGAATACACTTGAGGAACAACAAAAACCTTGTGGTGTTGCTAACCTTGCACTAGATGAAGAAAAATATAAACTGGGGGATCACTTAAAAGCAACAACGCAAGATATGAAGGTATGCCTTAATTGATGCCTTATTCCGATCTCTCTCAGACAGTTCAAGAGGATGATATGCGGCAATGTAAGTCATCTAGTTCATTGACCCATATCCTGTGAGGATTTGCCTTAACAGGCCTTTTGTGGAGCTGACTTTGTGTGAAAAAACAGAAATTCCTGTTAAAGATGGTGATAGACAAAGTCTAGAACCAAATGGTAAGGAGGATACAGGGCTGATGCTGAAAAAACGGCAGCCCTGAATCTCAACCCCTCCCTGAGAATACAAAGTGCTAGGTGCAAGAACATCACACAAGGTTTCTGTGTGCTACTCAACTTGAAGAGGTGGGCAAATTAAATGCCATGTTCTCAGTCTTCTGTTTCTAGACACTATGAGGGAGAGGAGGAGACATGGGGGCTGCTGTATAGAACAGTAACTCTCCATCATCTGTACATCTAGTTCTGGCTTGTGATTTCTTCCAAGACTGGTGCACATTGCTCCCTGCATGTTACTAAATCTATACCATTGAGTTCCAGTTTTTCCGGACTGGAGGTATAGAGCTGATTAGATAGGGCAACTTCATTTGTTGTATATTTAGCTATTGTATGTTACCAATGAAATGAAACAAATCCCCTCACTTACATGCAGTAATAAGGACACATTACAGGGAAACTCTTTAACTTGAGAAGGTTCCACTCTTAAAGGCGGCCTAGAATTTTTTTTAGATAGAATTGGTGGCAGCTCCCTACCAGATATAGAAAAAGGGCAATTTTACACTAGAATGTATGAAATGGGTTGCTTTCTAACTAAGAAGTGTAGTGATATAAATAGGTTGCTCTTAAATCCATTCTTCGACTTGACATTGCAATGTTTACTATTCCTGTTGAGCAGGGCTGAGCAACCTGTGGTCTTCAGCCTAATTTCAAAAGCCCTCTGCATGCAATTAGTTCAGACCTCTGACAAGAATGATCTGTCCCTTTCCTGCAGCCCACTTATGTGGGAAGGAAGAGCGGGAGGGAGAGAAAAGGGATGCCCAGCCATTTTGGGCTCTGGTCCTGCCCACAGTTGGTTTCTGCCCCGCTCATGGCTGACATCTGGCCCCTAACAGATTACCCACAAGGAAAATGGCCCTCGACAAAGGGCGGGTGGAAAGGTTACCCACCCCTGGAGTAGAAACTAGGGGGATAAATAATCTGGTTTTCTGAGTACCTGTACCAATGCCTGGCGACACTTCTTTCAAGCCCAGCATTCTGAAGAATATTTGAGTTGACTTGATTGTCTTCCAGACTCCAAATCAGAATAACATAAGCAATGTTGTCCCCAACAACAAGGTGACCAGTCTAGTCATGTCAAGAGTTTTCAGTTGCCATCAGATATGTCCAATCTTCTAAAGTGTAAAACTGCTATTCAACATTCAAAAACTTTGGTGTGTTTCTTCCAAGAATCTGAAGCTGATAATCCAAGAGCTAGAAAATGTATTGAACGAAACAGGGAGAAATCTCCAGGAAAAGGAGAAAAGAATAGCCACATTAGAAATGGAACTTAAGTGAGAGCTTCCAGGAGCTTCCATTTAGCTGTTTAAGGAAACGTATTTCAGTCTGCTTACTGTATTGTCCTTCGTGGCAACAAATTACCAGAAAGTCAGATCATACAAACTTTGGAAGGTTTCACGGTGATCGTCTTGTGTGTATCGTTTTTGTCTTGCTAGTTTGAAAAATTGTCTGCAGAATTAAGCTTACAAATTGGCGAGAAAAATCGGTTGCTAGCTGAACAGAGAGACCAGACAGAGAGTATGAAACAGCTGGCAAAGGAGAACACCTTGCTGCAAAAGGAGAGAGATGGCCTCCAGCAGGCTATACAGAGTATTACAACAGAAAATGACCAACTCCGGAAGGACTTGCTGGAAAACTCTATAAAGGTATAGGGAGGTTTTCCAGGACACTGAATCCAAGTGATATGTTGCATGAAACCTGTTGGTGACAGGTGTTTGGACCCAGCACCTGACTTCTAGGCCCGTGAGACTTTACTGAAATTCTGCATAGAGTTAACATGATACTCTTACAGAGCTCTACAAAAGTACCATAATCCAGTGATGGGACTTGGCTTTTTTTTTTTATTTGTCTGGAACATGTTGGCCCAGGACTTTTGAGATTTTGCCTGTGTTCATAATATTTTATATTAAACAGGAAATTGAGGAAGTTGTCATTCCCAAACTTTCTAGAGTGAAATGCACTCTATGGAAGGAATTTTATCGTGCTAGAGCAAGGCTAGGAGAAATGAAGATCTGTAATCCTTGGCTTGTAGATTCTGTTGTTGTTGACAGCACTGAGCCTGTTCAGAAAACATGCTAAGCCATGTATAGGCCACTAACCCTTTTGCAGCAAATGTTAGCGAGTGTGTTTAAACCGTGGTTGTGTAGCCTCTGTGGTTAGGAATGGTTCACATGATCTGCTAAGTCATGATTCACATGACCTGCTAAATCATGGTTCACATGACATGCTTAGCTATAATGTTTAGCTCAAAAGGCTTAATCACTGTGGCTTAGTGTGTCGTCTGAGCAGGGTCAACATGTTCTAGTTTTTAAAACGATAAAGAGAAGGAAGGATCTAAAACTTCTGGAAATCCACCTTTGATTCTGAGGTCTGCTTAGTTCGCAGATAACCTACCCAGGAGGCATCATTCTTCACCATTGGTTATGCTGGTTTCGAATGCCTGCATGGAGCTTTGATCAATATCCAACCCTATGTTCATTGGACTTAATGTCTCTGCGTATAGATGGACTAATCTAAATATATCCTAACACATTTTTAAAGCGCTTAGCCTTTATAAGATGGACGAGTGCAAACACTAAGGATTGGCTAATAATTTTATCTTCAGTGGAATTTGCCAAAAAGTGGAAGGATTTTGCAGATTTTGTTTAGAATATTGGTTAAAGAAATAGAAATAAAGTAGTTTAAAATGAAACACTTTGGAAATGAGGAGTTGATAACACTGAGGCTTATTTATTATAAACTTTGGAATTTGTTCTTGATATACTGGAACAGCTTTTTCAATCAAAGCATATTCGGAGCTATTCATGTTTTGAAGGTAAGTGGATCTACAGAAGTACGTAGTAGGTTGCCTTGTCCTAAATATTTTCAATATTACATGTTTATGTATTAGACTTACTTTAAATACCTACTGAAGAGAGGAAAGGTTAAGAACAATGTAATATTGTAATATTGTAGAACTTTAAAATCTTTTGAAATGTTTAAAAAGAGCAGAGGACGGAATATCACTGTTTAAGGAAACCTATTTCAGTCTGCTTACTGTATTGTCCTTCGTGGCAACAAATTACCAGAAAGTCAGATCATACAAGCTTTGGAAGGTTTCACGGTGATCGTCTTGTGTGTATCGTTTTTGTCTTGCTAGTTTGAAAAGTCGTCTGCAGAATTAAGCTTACAAATTGGCGAGAAGAATCGATTGCTAGCTGAACAGAGAGACCAGACAGAGAGCATGAACCAGCTTGTAAAGGAGAACTCCTTGCTGCAAAAGGAGAGAGATGGCCTCCAGCAGGCTATGCAGAGTATTACAACAGAAAATGACCAACTCCGGAAGAATTTGCTGGAAAACTCTATAAAGGTATAGGGAGGTTTTCCAGGACACTGAATCCAAGTGATATGTTGCATGAAACCTGTTGGTGACAGGTGTTTGGACCCAGCACCTGACTTCTAGGCCCGTGAGACTTTACTGAAATTCTGCATAGAGTTAACATGATACTCTTACGGAGCTTTACAAAAGTACCATAATCCAGTGATGGGACTTGGCTTTTTTTTTATTTGTCTGAAACATTTTGGTCCAGGCCTTTTGAGATTTTGCCTGTGTTCATAATATTTTATATTAAACGGGAAATTGAAGAAGTTGTCATTCCCAAAAGCATTCCCAAATGCACTCTATGGAAGGAATTTTATCATGCTAGAGCAAGGCTAGGAGAAATGAAGATCTATAATCCTTGGCTTGTAGATTCTGTTGTTGTTGACAGCACTGAGCCTGTTCAGAAAACATGCTAAGCCATGTTTAGGCTGCTAACTCTTTTGCAGCAAATGTTAGCAAGTGTATTTAAACCGTGGTTGTGTAACCTCTGTGGTTAGGAATGGTTTACACGACCTGCTAAGTCATGGTTCACATGACATGCTAAGCTATAATGTTTAGTTCAAAATGCTTAATCACTGTGGCTTAGTGTGTCGTTTGAGCAGGGTCAACATGTTTTAGTTTTTAAAACGATAAAGCGAAGGGAGGATCTAAAACTTCTGGAAATCCACCTTTGATCCTGAGGTCCGCTTAGTTCGCAGATAACCTACCCAGGAGGCATCTCTCATCATCCTTCACCATTGGTTATGCTGGCTGGGACTGATGGGAATTGCGGCCCTCTGAATGTTTTCTCCTACGAGTCTCTCCCCCCCACACACACAAAATATTAGGGAGTAAGTACCAATGGACACAGTGCAATTTAGTCAGGTTTCATTGAGGCCAACAGTTACGGCTGAACTGCCTCATTGGCTACAATACAATCTCACCCTCCTAAGATCAGCTCACGGAAAGTAAGTATACTTCTTTATGCTGACGATGCAGTGCTGATCTCTCAGACCCTTTTGGGTCTTAAGAGACTCTTAAAAGGATTTGTGAAGTACTGCGTTAAGAATAGACTGACAATCAGTTACCAGAAATCGAAAGTGCTTGTTTTTGCAAAGACTGAAGTTAAGTTCTCTTGGTCTATGGGGGGTGGCAGAATTGACCAGGTAGACTCTTATAAGTACTTGGGTATCTGGTTCCAAGAGAATCTGAAATGGAACATGCATGGCAAGCACGTTAAGGCTAAAGCCGAACAGACAATGGGAGCTCTCTCCTGATTTTTCCATCTAAAAGGGGGTACCTATATACCAGCCGTTATTAAGATATATAAAGCAAAGCTGGTCGCACAGGTTCTGTTCAGGGCTCCAGTCTGGTTCCCACTCTCCAAGGTTACTTTGGAGGGGGTTCAGTCTTTATTCTTGAGATCAATACTTGGTGCTCCAAGATGTGTGTCCGGTTCAGTACTAAATTTGGAGGTTGGTTTAAGATCTCTGGAAAGTGTAGCTTGGAGCTTAACCCTGCAATACTGGTTCCGTCAATATCATGCCCTGACCCATAACTCCCTGGTTTCCCAGGTCCTGTTGGACTCTTTCAAATCTCACTGGACCAAAGCGATAGTGAGGAAGGTTACAATGATGGGGTTCTATCCCCCCCTCTTACTCTTGCTAGATTCGGGTAGTGTCAAACTAACTATCAAACGAAGACTGGCTGATATCGATCTCCAGGAGATGCGGGCAGCTGCGAGAGGTCCCTGTTCCCCAGCGGCGTTGGGCTTGCCGGACTACACAGACTGAGGCGAAATAGCATATCTAGAGTGGCTCTTTGTCCCAAAATATAGGAAAGCATTTACCCTGGCCAGGTTTGATGCTCTCTCCTCCAAAATGTTGGAGGGAAAAATAAAAAAAATACCAGTGGAAAATAGACTCTGTCCATGGAACAATTCTGAGACTGAGACAATCGTACATGTTCTCCTCAGTTGCAATTTCTATAATGGGATTAGGAATGATCTGTTGTGACCAATTATTCAGGATCTCCCTGGTCGCTCCAAAGAAACCCTATCTATAATTCTTCTCCAGGGCAAAGATAAGCTTGTTACCACTCAAGTCTCAAAGTTTGTATGTCTCGCCATTCGCTATAGAACTCAAATGGTTATATGAAGATATTTCCATGTACTGTCCTGTGAATTTTGACAAAACTGTATATTTTAATTTGTGATATGGTCTGTTGACCGATAATAAAGTGATTGATTGATTGAACTGAAAGAAACCATTTTGAGGACTCTTGAAATAGCAAGTGGGATGTGCAACATCAACAAAATGTTGCAGCGCGGAGTGCTTCTGTTCAGGGTTCCAGCCAGTCATGCTTTCAGAGGACTCCATTCCGCCGTCCCTTTCTCCAAACCAATTTTCAGTTCCCTCTCCCAGCAGTCAGTCCACCTTCCGTGCTCACTGATTATGCTCACTTTCCACTGAATTAGTTTTTTACTTTCCCCCTTTTCCTAAATATTTTTTGTACTTCTGCAAACCTTTGGGTTTCCCCCATGCCTCCCTCTTGTGCGTGGATGGTGCGGTTTCAGCTGCATCAGGATCTCCACTCAGATAATGCTATGAATATATAGGATAATTTATGGCTGGACTAACGAAGTCCGCATAAATCTCAGTTCATTTTGTCATTCAGGCTTGGGTTGATTTGGCTAATCTTCTGCAGTTTCATGCAGTAAATTGCACTGTCTTCTGCTTTGTCATCTGAGAAACCACCAGGATATAAACTAAATTGTGGACTGAAAAGGCCAGGTGCAGCCAATCGTGTTAAGCAAGCCCTAACTTCGGAAGCTGCCTGCGCCTTTTTCAGTTTCATTACCTTCTTGAGGCACATTTTCTTTTAATAGGTTCACTTTTTAGGCAACGTTCTGAACTAATTACCTCTGGAGGTGAAGGATGGGGAGGGAGGGAGGGAGGGAGAGACCTAAAAATGAATTAGTCTCAACTCTCTCAAATCTGTATGACTTTGTTTTTTTTCTAACCAGTATTTGAACATGTGTGTAGTAATGATATGAACCCTCCCACATAAACCTGGTTCATGTCTGATTTTGCCTTTGCAAACATTTTAAATTGTGTCTGGAATAGAAAGAAGTCTGCTCAGGCTTTCTTTCACAGAAGAGCAGGACTTCAGCACTTTTGATTATCTTAGATTTGGGGATGTTATCTATTCATCTTAAGATAACGTTGTCCATCTAATCCGTATTCTGTCTTTTCAGCTCTCTGAAACAAATGCCAAAGTGGAACAACAAGACTTCATTGGAAGCTTGGAAGCGAAAGTGTTAAGAATAACGGTACATAATATTATTTACTACATTTATTTGATTTATACCCTGTGTTTCTATCAAAAAATGGCGCTCAAGGCAGCTTGCATAATAAATTAGTATTACATAACCTTTTTCTGTCTAAAATAAGCATATTTATTGATTTTCCAAAGGAATATTTATTTATTTGCAATATTTATATACCACTCCCCATCCAAAAGATTTCGGAGCGGTGCACAGTAAGTAGAATAAAAGAATGAAAACACCATATTTAAAATTACTGTTTTTAAAAGAACAAAGTTCTGATAAAACCCGAGTTTTGATAAAACCGTGACTGGTCATTAAAGGAAAGCTGAGGTGCCAGAAATAATACAATGTTGGTGCCTGCCTGATCTCCAAAGACAGCTTGACTAATGTACAAAACCCTGAACAACTTGGGATCGGGATACCTGAGAGAGCACCTTCTCCCCTATCAACCTGCCCGGTCACTGAATTTCATAGGAAGGAGGCTACCACACTGAAGGCCCTTCTCCTGGTGGACTCCAATCGGACCATAGATTCATGTGGAGCCACTAGGAACATGACCTCAGTGACCAGGCAGGTTGATAACGGAGAAGGCGCTCTCTCAACCTGGTCCCACATTATTTAGGGCTTTGTACACTAGACTAGAACCTTAAACCTGGCCTGGTAGCGAATAGGCAGCCAGTGCAGTTCCCTCAGCAAAGCAATTATCACCATGGCCAATCTATCCTTGCCCAGGAGAGGTCAGAGATGGCAAACTATAGTACTGCTGGAAGTTGAGCAGACTTTGTTCTGCAGGGAGGTCTAATTGATAGTTTGCTGCTATCAAGCTGCTATTGTCTTACTCAAGCATGGAAATATCCTAAACCGAGTCCTATGCAATAGGCAATGGTGACAGTCTGCCACACAAATCTGTTCTGTGACTGGTTTAGCTAATCAGTACCATCTGATTTTTTTTAAAAAAATATCCCCAAAGTTTTCATCAACAAAGTGTTGTTGATTATTGTCTTTTTTTTTACTCCCCTATGGCTTGAGCAGCCTTCCCCAACTTGGTGCCCTCCAGATGTTTTGGACATCAACCCATCAGCCCAGCCAATATGGCCAGTGGTTAGGAAAGCTGGGAGTTGTCATCCAGAACATCTGGATGACCCCATGTTGGGAAAGTCTTTACCCCAAACCAGCAGTGTGGTGTCTGTACCAACACCTTGTGATTCTACCAAGTTCTGTGACTGGATACTAGTTTAAGTATTTTCAGAGTGGCTGGATTCACACATAACACTAAGCTATGATGGGTTGCTAACCGCTATGCATTGTAGATTACGCAAACAGCCCTCTGTGTCCCTTCTGTGTTCAACTGAGTAATATATTTTTGGTGCTTTCCTGAAGAACATTGCTTTTGAAAGACAGAAACTACAATCAAGAGCTGACCCCCAGCCTATTAAAAAGAATATTTGTAAATACATCATTGCATTTTATTTCGCAGCTTGATCTTAACCAGCTTTTGTTTATTTCAGGAAGCTCTGGAGAAATTTCCAGATCTGGAAAAGAGGTCTGAACATTTTAAAAATATGGCACTTCAGATTAAAAGTGATCTTGACCATGAGAAAGCAATAGTAGCCAAAGGACTTGCTGGCCTTTCTCCTCAGCAGGCAAATAATGTCAAAAGGCTTCAAATGGAACATGAGCACATAAGTAATGGTCTCCACAGCTTGTTGAACAAAGTTCAGGTACTGATTTTCAACACTGTGTTCCTTCTGTGGCATGCTTCACTATAGTGTTCTTGTTATTGTGGTTCAATGCTTTTCCTGTTTTATTGTTTTTGGTAATGTTTTTATGCGTCTGATTTTTATTTGTATGATTATGTTCATTATCATTTATATTAATTTTGGGGGGTTTCTCTTATTAATTGTCGATTTCTGTACTTGTGTAAATTGCTTTGAGACTCCTTTTTGTAGTGGGAAGCAACCCATAAATGTTGTTGTTGTTTTTAACTGTACAGTTGGTTAGATCAGGAGTGTGAAACCTCCAGGCCAGGGGCCAAATCTGCCCTCCAAATGTCTCCAGAAGACTACTCCTCTTTACCCCCAACCACTGATTGTGCAGTTTTTTCCTTACTCCAAAAGGCTGAAATCTCTCTCCTAAGGCCTAGTTACTGGCAGTAAGTTAAAATATGCTAGTATTGGGGGAGGGGGGTTGGTCCTGCCACTTCTACCCTGCCCCCTTTGTCTTTGGGTATGCCCACCACAGGAATGCAGTCCCCAAGAACTTCTCCGAAATGGTCTTCGGCCTCAGGCTGAAAGAGGTTAGGCACCCCTGGCTTTTGTGTACTATTTATGAACATAGGAACAGCCCTGCTAGATCAGATGAAAGGCCTATTTTAGCCCAGCAGCCTATTTCCCACCCAGGGGCCTCTGGGAAGCTCACAAACAGCCCACAAACAGGACAATACAGCACTAGAATCATCCTGTTCATGGAGGGACCATATTGCCATCGTAACTCGTTGCCTATCTTCTATGACAGAGATGGGCAGAAGGTAGATGTGGATCTACTAGTAGATCTCTGGGTGATTTGCAATAGATCGGTAAGGATCCTTGATTCCCAGTTGTCTAAAAATTTCTCTGCGCACCCCCAAGCTCACAATAATTAGGTTGTGGAATAAGATCATTTGGGGAGGAACAGGAGTGGACTTCTGGCTAAAAGGTACCAATCACAAACTCCTCGGCTGAGCATATGCTCAGAGGCACCCTGTTCCTTAATTGTTAGCATATGCCTGCCCACCCCACAGCCACTATTCTGCACCTTTCTCCAGTTAGTGGACCTCATGGTTCTGTTAAGAACAAACACAAAGAAGATCCTGCAAGCCTGAAATCTGTTCCATCCTTGCTGTAGCCCATGAAATCTTATGCCATAATGGATCGTTGAAGCCTTGTGTTCATTGCTGAGCAGTGTCTGACTAAATATACAGTGCGCATTTAGTTAAATTACCCTTTCAATCTCAACAGTTCCTTTTTAGCCGCTTGTGCAAGAAGGAGGGTGAATTCTTCACGAACATCGTCAACTACACAAGTGAGCTGCTTCAGGAGGGGAGAAAACATGAGCTGCTGACTCAGATTCAGCGTCTCAAAAAGCGTCCTTTGGAACGACGTGGAGATGGGCCCCACCTCCTCGACCTCCCTGGACTGAGCCAAACCTTGGACAGCTACATCGAGGTAACTCTCTGTCTCGTGCTAGCTAGACTTAGGCTGTCCTGATATATTTGAGATGTTCTCTCTTCTTAGTTTGAAATTGACTCCCAAGTTTGCTAACCTAAAGGGAAACAACTGGAACCTGCAACAAAGTGTTGCATTGTTTCCTTACCCTCACAAGAGGATTTCGGGGAAACATTGTACATGGGCATCCCTTGGGGCGCACACGAGCATGCTGATACCAGGGCCCAGGAACAGCAGGCACCCGTGGGCTTGTCAATGCCGGTGGCATGATCGCCCACCCACCGGCGCAATCCAGGATGTGCCAATCCATGGAGGGGTCGCCACACTTTCCGCAAGCGCCCTGCAGCCGCCTGCATCCCCAAAGAATGTGTGGCAACCCCTCCATGGACTGGTATGTCCTGGATCGTGCCAGTGGCAAAACCATGAGTGCCCGTCATTCCTGGGCCCCGGTAATTACAGCCCTCCTAGAGAGGGCATGCTGGAAGTTGCAGGCTGTTCCTTCATTACAGAATCCTAGGGCTGTGCTTTAAAATGGCATCATAAAATAGCTATCAAGGCCTCAGATTTCTGAGGCTGAGGTTTGCACAGCCCTCCTCAGAACATCTCATTTTCAATTTTTCAATCCCTGTCATCTCCTGGTAGGGCGTGGGAGGGACCCTGCCAGCCATATTGACCATGCTGAGCTAGATGAACCAACATTTTGATTTGGTATAGCAGAGTTTCCAATATAAATTTATATTCTGCCATGCAGTGCAGAATATAAATTCTGCACTGCATGGCATGCAAAAAATATACAAGGCACCAGCTCAGGAGGTAACTTCTTTCCATGTCTCTCTCAATGCAGCAAATTTTGAAAGATGTTTCAGATATGGAGGAAGATCTCCTTAGCATAGAAGAGAAGTTGCAACAACTGGGCAGTGGTGATGAAGAGGCGAGACGGTATTTGGAAAGGTGTTCAGTTCATTTTGATGAGCAAGACTTCAAGGCCGGAATCAAACAACATAATGAAAAGCTTTTGCCTGTGGGTCGATTCCTGAAACCTATATCTAAGGTACAAAGGATGCTTTGGTATACAGCTATAAAAGAATGTGCATCCACAAGGGATGGGGCGGGGGATACCCCTATGCATGGGTCAGTGTGTTTGTTATGGGTTAATAATCCAAAGTAACTTTGCCTATTAAGCAGGGGGTTGGTAACTGCAGGGGGCCTGAGGACCATTTTAGTCCTCCCTGCACACCTGCCAATGCCCTGTGGAATTTACCCCAACAACAAACCATGGGTTCTCAAGGTGGCTTGTTTGAAAAAATACATCACACTGCGTGGTTAACAAGCCATCCTGGCTGCATTCAGACAACACACTAACCCCACAGTTCAACAAACAACCCAAAGTTCAAAACAACCCACACTCAACCACTGAGTTTGGGTTAGAGCATTGTGTGAACAGCTCCTGTGTCAGATTGCTGCTGCAGTGATCCACCTAGTATCAGGGAGCAATAGCAGATGAGCTGTTGTGGACAGAAGATAAAGCTGGGGAAAGAGATGGAAGACAAATGGCAGAAAGCAGAGAGCTGGTTCAGAAATATATGAGAGGAACATGGCATTTCCATATGGGGTAGGCAGAAGAGGTGGTTGCATCCGTTGCGTTCAGAACTGCATGCAGAGGCTTAAGGGGAGAGAATGGCTGCAAGGAGCCTATTTGAGGCTCTGTCAGTAGCAGAATATGTAGTCTGTAGAGAGGTGAAATGGTGGACTTGGGCATGAGTGATCTTGGGTGTAGGAAAGGGGAAAGAAAATGAGTCGTTGAAAAACTTCAAGACTGAGTGTTTAGAAGGACTGGCCAGTGAGGTCTTAAGGCAATGACTGGAAGTATTGGATGGTGTTTTGAGTAGAAAGATCGGAGGTGTTTCTTAAGCCATTGGTTCCATTAATAGGTTCCTACTTGCAGAACACAATGCATTTTCTGCAGCTTATAAATGATATTGATTTAAAAGCAGCTGGTTTTGCTTGTTACCATGCATGTCGTGTCCTTGCACATAAACATCCCACAAACGCAAGCAATAGAGCTCATTGAATGAACCTTGAACAAGAGGATGAATGGATCGTTTCCCTCCACTGGGTTTATTTGCTCCTTAGCTGAATCTGCTCTTAAATTATTATTCTTTTTACAATTTGAAGGAACATTTTATTTGCAAATAACTGGTCCAGCCATGGGATGCAAATTTGCCCCAGAGCTAGCAAACCTGTATATTGACCAGTGGGAACATGAACATATTTTATCAGTTAATAACGAATATTTAGAATATATAGTTCTGTATAAGAGACCCCTGGATGTGGTTCAAAAGAAAAATATAAGGAATTTGGACAACATGCTAACAGTATAACATGCCAACAGTACAACGGAGACAATTCAATTTGTGGTTGATTATCATCATTGCAAAATGATGCAATGCCCTCCAGATGTTTTGAACTTTCACTCCCAGAATCCTGACCATTGACCATGCTGGCAGGGTCTTATGGCAGTTGAAGGTCCCAAGTATCTGGAGGCCACCAGGTGGGAGACGGCTGATCAAAGGCGTTGGTCAAGTTGGTAATGATCATTTGCCTTCAAGGCTGAAATGACCAGAACGAAGCCATAGCTCAGTGGGACAGAGCACATGCTTTGCATGCAGAAGGTCCCCGGTTTGATCTCCGGCTTCTCCAGATAGAGCGAGGAAACAATCCTGCCTGAAACCCTGGAGAGCTGCTGCCAGTCAGTATCAACAATACTGGGCTAGATGGACCACTGGTCTGACTCAGTATATGGCAGCTTGCTATGTTCCTAAGTTGGAGCAAGAGGGCAAGGTCTTAGCCTTGGAAAAAACAGAATAAAAGGCCTCTATCAGGATGTTCTTTGCACTCTTCCCTTAGTGAAGGCTGTTATGCTGTACCTTAAATGTGATGCTTAGACTTAGCCAATCCTATTGTTGTGTTTTCCCACTGAGTGTCTCGGCTGCATGAATGTTGTGTTCTTGCAGGTCTACATTCAAGCCAAATCAAAGCTAGAAACCAGGATTGCTGAATATTGCCGAGAGACCAAAGCTGCCCTGGAGGCATGCAGAGAACAGACAAAGGAGCTACTTCTGGAACTGAATACACTTGAGGAACAACAAAAACCTTGTGGTGTTGCTAACCTTGCACTAGATGAAGAAAAATATAAACTGGGGGATCACTTAAAAGCAACAACGCAAGATATGAAGGTATGCCTTAATTGATGCCTTATTCCGATCTCTCTCAGACAGTTCAAGAGGATGATATGCGGCAATGTAAGTAATCTAGTTCATTGACCCATATCCTGTGAGGATTTGCTTTAACAGGCCTTTTGTGGAGCTGACTTTGTGTGAAAAAACAGAAATTCCTGTTAAAGATGGTGATAGACAAAGTCTAGAACCAAATGGTAAGGAGGATACAGGGCTGATGCTGAAAAAACGGCAGCCCTGAATCTCAACCCCTCCCTGAGAATACAAAGTGCTAGGTGCAAGAACATCACACAAGGTTTCTGTGTGCTACTCAACTTGAAGAGGTGGGCAAATTAAATGCCATGTTCTCAGTCTTCTGTTTCTAGACACTATGAGGGAGAGGAGGAGACATGGGGGCTGCTGTATAGAACAGTAACTCTCCATCATCTGTACATCTAGTTCTGGCTTGTGATTTCTTCCAAGACTGGTGCACATTGCTCCCTGCATGTTACTAAATCTATACCATTGAGTTCCAGTTCCCCTGGACTGGAGGTATAGAGCTGATTAGATAGGGCAATTTCATTTGTTGTATATTTAGCTATTGTATGTTACCAATGAAATGAAACAAATCCCCTCACTTACATGCAGTAATAGGGACACATTACAGGGAAACTCTTTAACTTGAGAAGGTTCCACTCTTAAAGGCAGCTGTGCCGCCACGGCCTCAAACACCAGGCCTAGACGAGCACACCCCTCTCAGGACAATCGCCACCACTTGAATAAGCCTGAGGGGAAGGGTAAAACACTCACCACTTTTCCCTTATAGCAGAGGGGGGAAAGGGTGTTAAGGATTTTGAATAAGGTTCTCCTGTGAGTGTGTTGGCTGAAAGGGTAATGATTTGTGTTTCTTTATTATATTTATAGAGCAGGTTACAAAGCCAAGCTGACACGTGGTTTGTGGTAGCAAACAAAATAAAAGAAAACGTTTATTGTTAACAGATCTTTTCAAATTAATCTCACACCTGCCTATACTTAACACTTTTAATAATTCACTAATAATCCTAAAACCTAATAATCTCCTCACACACACTCCTGCCTAGATCTCACACAGCTATCTTCCACACAACTACCCTCCACCCAACCAAGACAATAAAGAAGAGCATAAAGACTCCCTCACACTATATATATATATATATATATATATATATATATATATATATACACTCTTCCCCCTCCCTTTCCCAGCATCATCAGCCACACCCACTCAGTCCAACATTCCGCACTCTCCATACATACTAAACTAGACATACCTAAGGAGATAGAAATGTGGGGTATCGTCACAGCGGCCTAGAATTTTTTTTAGATAGAATTGGTGGCAGCTCCCTGCCAGGTATAAAAAAGGGTAATTTCACACTAGAATGTATGAAATGGGTTGCTTTCTAACTAAGAAGTGTAGTGATGTAAATAGATTGCTCTTAAATCCATTCTCCGACTTGACATTGCAATGTTTACTATTCCTGTTGAACAGGGCTGAGCAACCTGTGGTCTTCAGCCTAATTTCAAAAGCCCTCTGCATGCAATTAGTTCAGACCTCTGACAAGAATGATCTGTCCCTTTCCTGCAGACCACTTATGTGGGAAGGAAGAGCGGGAGGGAGAGAAAAGGGATGCCCAGCCATTTTGGGCTCTGGTCCTGCCCACTGTTGGTTTCTGCCCCGCTCATGGCTGACATCTGGCCCCTGACAGATTACCCACAAGGAAAATGGCCCTCGACAGAGGGCGGGTGGAAAGGTTACCCACCCCTGGAGTAGAAACTAGGGGGCTAAATAATCTGGTTTTCTGAGTACCTGTACCAATGCCTGGCGACACTTCTTTCAAGCCCAGCATTCTGAAAAATATTTGAGTTGACTTGATTGTCTTCCAGACTCCAAATCAGAATAGCATAAGCAATGTTGTCCCCAACAACAAGGTGACCAGTCTAGTCATGTCAAGAGTTTTCAGTTGCCATCAGATATGTCCAATCTTCTAAAGTGTAAAACTGCTATTCAACATTCAAAAACTTTGGTGTGTTTCTTCCAAGAATCTGAAGCTGATAATCCAAGAGCTAGAAAATGTATTGAACGAAACAGGGAGAAATCTCCAGGAAAAGGAGAAAAGAATAGCCACATTAGAAATGGAACTTAAGTGAGAGCTTCCAGGAGCGAGGTGGTTAGGCTTCAGGCAACATTAGAGGAAAAAGAGAGCTGCCTAAGAAATGCATTTTTGGAGAGGCAAACGCTCAAAATATGTACTGACTTGTCCACAAAGTGTTTTCCTGCATTTTATGCTTCCCATTTACAGGTGGCCATGAAACATCCTTGAAGAACCTAATATTCACATATCCATAGGGTACATAAGAATGCATCTTACCTAGTATTATTAGCTGTATTTGTAGATAGATATAATGCTTTTTAACAAAAGCTCTGGAGATCGAAGGTGAGGCTCTTTAACTTTACTAAATTCTTAATCTTTGAGAATAGGAGGAAGATGGCTCTACAGTACAATTTTAATAGCATATTCTCATCTGGCACACAAAATACTACTAACTTCTAACCATTCTCTGTAACCCTTGGAATAATCTGTATGCAAGAAATATATACACCATCACCCACTCACTATATATGTTGTCTCCGTCGCAATTTAGGCCCAGCTGGATAAAAGTGCTGAATTAGACATGGAAGAAATTGAGGACCTCCGAACTCAGTTGGCTAAATCAGATATGGCGATGATGAAAAAGTCCAAATACTTTGATCAAGAGTAAGTCCCGGTTCATCTGCAACAGTTCTGCGTAGTCTTGATGTATTTCAGTGTTTAGCTATTCAAGAGTGAATAGGGAACAAGGTTAAGCAAAACATTGTCTTGCTTAATATTAAAGATTCCCCAAACACTTACCCCAGGCTGCCTCCCTCCTCATGGGTAGTCACAAAGTTGTGCTGCATCTGTGCAGAGTTTCAAAGATAGTGTTTGAATGTGACTTAGACAACGTTGGACAAAATAAGCTGAGCCTGTTATCAAATCTCATGCCTGGACAGAAGTCCCAAATTACTTGCTAGTAGAATCTATGGGTTAAGAACAATTTGATCCTGTTCAGACGACATGCTAAGCCACAGCAGTTAAGCATTTTCAACTAAATGTTATGGCTTAGCGTTTTGTGTGAACCATGACTTAGTGTGTTGTGCGCACCATTCCTAACCATGGTGGCTACATAACCACGGTTTAAACACCCTCACACTAACCATTTGTTGCAAAAGGGTCAGCGGCCTAACCATGGCTTAGTGTGTCGTCTGAATGCAGTCTTTGTTTCTAGTGGGCTTTTTCTAGCTATGAATGATAACCTGGGCCCTGGTTTTAACAATAAATGCTGCACAGTCACGTGTGCCACCCTGACAACTAAAAAAAACATGGTGACATAAGCCTACCCAGTCAAATTTTAAGAGTTTTATTGGAATTTTAATAATGTATTAGTTTTTATATATTTTTAATCCGTTTTATGTATTTTATATCATTTGCTTTTAATGTTGTTCCCCGCCTTGATCCAGAGGGAGAGGCGGGTAAGAAATAAATATATTATTATTCTTCAAGGTAGAGCTTACTTTTTCAAGTGCACATGATGTAGCTGAAGGAATGGACTCAGGCTGCTTATGCCACAATAAATTAGCTAGATTTTATGGTTCCACACAATACACTTTGTGCTGGCTGCCATGGACTAACTTGGCTGGTCCTCTTGTATGTTCGGCTGCTGCTTATTATTATATATTGTGTTCATTTTATATTGTTAATACTTTCCCACAGTGGAAAGAGGAAGCTGTACTAGATAGACTTCTGGTCTAAGCCACCAGTGTTCTTATGTATTTACAAAGATTTACAGCACAATCCTATGCAACACTACTCAGATGTGAGTGTTTAATGGTGATTTTCTCCCAGATAAGTCTGTATAGGATTGCAGCCTTTATTGCTTTCCTATAAGCAAAATGCAGAATGGCAGTATTGGTAAATGACCAAAAATTGTGGTGATCTTCTTAGGATGGCAAATGCAAAAGCTCTTGCAGAACATAAGGATGAACAATTAAGAAAACTAAAGGAAGAACTTCGCAGAGTGAAACAAGAACAAGATGTAACTGGTAAGTATCTGTGTGCTAGTACTTTATTGCCTGGTCACTCCCTCCCAGCCACTTCCCCCCACCCCCGGGCTTGCCTACCCACTGACCCACAGGACTTGCCTCCGGGGAGCAGCAGCTGGACATTTGGCTGAGTAGGCCTGAAGCAGTTTGGCTGCTTCAGCAATGATGTGTTTCAGTGGCATCTGTATCATCTTTGTTTATATGTCCTGTTGCTTTGCAACACTAAGTTCTTATCATGGCGCTTCTGCTGCTTAGCAAGTTCTTCTGATGGAACCTCCAGCGTGCCACGCATTGCCACATTGCATTTTATATAGGGAGATGTTTTAAAGTGTGGTTTTCCTCATAGAACAAGTTGTGGAAGTCAAACAGGCAATCTTGGAGTTTATTGAAAAATGAAGGGTTTTTTTAATTCTAGGGTACAATAAATTGCAAAACGTCTTCAAAACAAACACACTTTTCCCATATATGTAAGGTTTTCATGTGTCCCCAGAATGCTAATAAGCGTTTTTAAAACCATTTTGATAAAAGTGAACTTGAAATTCTTACCTTGGTTAGATTATATAATTGTCGTTGATTAGATTATATACTTGATGTTAAAGTCTGATGCTGCCGTTAAAAATATATATTTGTTTTATAAAGCTATGTGATTTCGGCAGTTTAGAATTCTATGCTAAACTCTCCAGCCTGAACCAATATGCCTTGTGAGATTGTTCTCAAATTATATTGGGGGACAATGTCCCAAATGCTGAAGATAAAACATTTTTCAAAGCCAGCAGATCAAAAGAAAAACCTTTACATTCAGCATTTGGGATATTCTCACTTGCCAAGCCAGTTTTGCAGGTTTGGGAGACTGTCCTGTTAGGTAGCATGATCACTGCCTGCTGTTCGTCCAGAGACAATTGCTGTGGTGCATTGATATTTTTAGTTTTAAATTGCCTTTTTGTGAACACTTTTTCAGTGTTATCAGGCAGAGACCTTCCTCAGACCTCCCTGCCGATTACTTGTGGCGGTGGAAGTGGAATCGTACAGAATACCCAGGTGCTCATATTGAAATCTGAGAATGCAAAACTGGAAACAAAATACAAGCAGCTCAAGAAAGACCATGAGCTTGTGTTGACGTAAGTCTTAAGAATGTATCCAGGATTTTGTTTCAGATATTGTTGTCTGTCTGTCATCTGAGCTTTGAATTTGTTACTCCTATTTGATTAGTTGGTTTCAAGGAGAAAAAGCTCTTTTGCAAGTTTGGTGAGCTATGAAGGTGCTGGATTGCCCAGGGCTACAAAAAGCCACAACATGTGGCTAGTGGGTTGATTTAGCTTGGTCACAGGTGGTGTAGACAGGTTTATCACAAATTACCATGGTTTAGCACTTATTCTTTTCTAAACCGAGTGGCTACTGTGGGGGAGTTTGCATAACACGACAACGCACTCTGGCGAACAAGCTACGTAATGTGGGTTGTTCATGGAACAACCCAGGGTTACCTTGACTTGATCAGGCTTACCGTGGGTTGTTCTTACTCTCAGTCCTCCAGCTGGCTCTGGCACATATTCCAGGGGACTATGCAGCCGAACATGTCTTGCATTCCCATCCCACCCTGCTCGTGACCCCATTTTGTTCCCTAGGAGGTTCAGAGAGGGACTCGGGCCCTGACATTTGCGCATATAGGGTCATCCTGTGTGTGTAATTTTGGCCCCAGGGATTTGCGTAAATGTCTTCATTATTTTTTAATTTGATTATTGTTGTTGTTTGGATGTTCACAGTTGTGCAAATGTGCAGTTGTGGCTGTCAAAAATATATATAGGCTTGTCTTGTCTATTTTCAACAAAACAGGAAAATTCTCCCAACCCCTTAAAAGTCAAGAAACAGAACAACTGTGTTGGGCGCACTGGTGACAATATACACAACAAAGATAAAGATAATATTATCAATAGCAATAATTCTCCTAAAAAGTATTTAATGTTATAATCTAGTTGAAACAAAAGACAATGAAAACAAATACACAATATACATCAGACTAAAAAACACAGTATTAAAACCTTCAAAAACTATCTTTTCGTACAAACACTTAACTAACACCAAACACGTTTCGATCTATGGTCTTCTTCAGTGATAAAATAAGTATTCACTATTTGCAAACATTTAGTCAACAATACATACAACACAAATATCAGTATCAATAGGTACTACTGCAGTGTTAAAACCAATTTGGAACTCTTGCCTATCCTTCCTTTGATATATGTAATCTTACAGAACTATACTTTTTATAAAATAGATAGCTTTAAGGGGGACCAAAAGGTCCACCAAGGATGATTGTTTTTTGGTTTGACAAGAGACTGCAGTAGCCATATGAATATCAAGTAATAATAAAATAGTTCTGTTTGGGCACCAACCCCCAAATTTGTTCCAGAAGGTTTGGGATGGTCTAGAGCAGATTTGGGTGTGTTGTGTAATTTATTTAAGCTATTTATATACTTCTCAGTATTATAAAATCTGTAAGCAGTTTACATAAGACATACATAAAATACAATATAAAAACCAATAGGTGTCAAAAGGTGTCTAAAGCTGGTCACAGTTTCCAACCTCTCAAACCACACATGGGAGAGCATTCCAGAGGGTGGGTGCCACTATTGAGAACTCCTGCTTCCATGCTGTAACTTCTCTAATAACGTTGGGTTTAGCCCACAGCTTTCATTATTTTGAATGGAGGCATACCGGAAGCTTTTCTCTTCCTATTTTTTTTTTAATCAGTGATGGTGCCAAAATTCAGGAGGTCAAAGTAATTCTGGGGAAAGAGAACATAAGGCAAGTAAAGTCCAACCTCTCCCAAAATTAGGACACAGCTCATAATATCTCAGGTGGGCACAGGCCCTCCTTCTGCCTGCTCACCTCCTTTTTCAAAGTACCATGAAATAGTCAAAAGTATAGACACAAATGTATGGCTAACAAGAGGACAGATCTCACCTTGGCTCTAGCAGTGCAGGTCTCTGCAAAGTGCCATGAGAAACAATCCATGTAAGCAGAATCTAGCTGGTGGAAGACATTGAGGTGTCGCAGTCTTCTCATCTAAACACCAAGACTCCCCCCCCCCACCGGTTTGTTTGTAAGAAGTGGGTTTTCTGGGCCAGCCGCCTTGAATTGAACACCAAGTGACTGTATCTTTTCAACCTGACTTGTTCATGTTTTAAGGAACGAGCTTATCTTAAAAGAGGAAGTTAAGAAATGGAAGGGGCGAGCTTTCAAGAGGAGGGACATGTCCTCAGAAGACACTAGCGAAGGACAAAGACTCCAATCTCCAAGGAAGATGGTGCCTCCTTCGTTCTTGGGCGTACCATGTTCTCCCTCCAAGGAAAACTCTCTGAAGCCAATTTTGCCTTTGGACACTCCCCCTCCTGTGCCGTTGAACTATCCTACAAGTTTCTTTGATAATTCACACTTAGGAACCTTTGAAGGTAGGTGATGCCATAATAAGCTCTTTGGGCCTGCCTCGGAGTAAAGCTCTCTAAGGAAAATGTATAGATTGTTGTCCCTTAACTAAATCATATGAGAGCTATTGCCATGCGATCAGTTATGTAAAAGCCCATAATCAGTACTGCCTCCAGGTTTTGGAGGGTGAAGCCCCCTCAATGGGCCCTCCTCTCATTGAGTCTACCTTCTCACCACCATCTGCTGTTGCTCCTGATCCTCTTTCTCCTACTGCTTGCTTGCTTGACAGGCAAAGAGTGAGTGAGCAAGCAGGCGGTGGCATCTACCACTCTTCCTTATCACCCCCACCATTGCCTGGTGAACAGGTGAACAGTCGGTGAACGGTCGGGCTGCAAAAGGGAACAGGTGGAGCAACTCTTGGGGGAGGGTGGAGAAGGCTGTTGTCAATGGACCCCTGCTAGAGTGTAGGCCATCAGCAGGTGCCCAGGCATGCCTACCCTTGGCTCCAGTACTAGCCATGACAAACAAATGAAACGTGGCTGTAGAATACACGAGCCCTTTAGGTTATTTAGGTCTCGGATCCAAGGCAGTGGTGGCGATACCTTCCTTGTGCCAATATTCACTCAGCCTTTGGCCCATCCTTTCCCATTTGCTGGAGGATTAGCATGATAGCCTAACTGTTATAGGAAGAAGCAGGAAAGACGTGTGCATGTCTGCAGCAGGATAGGGGGAGTACAGCGTCATGCTTTCCGGGAATGCTCAGAGTCTTCATAAATACAGCCTCTGGTTCTAGAATTGATATCTTAAGTATTGTGATAACACCTGGTGGCAACATGCAGAGTTAGCACGGCATTCTCTAAAGCAGGCGTGGGCAATGTGCAGGCTCCATGCGCACCCCCTCCCATTCTTAAGTGTGGCCCCCACCTTCCCCCAGCTTTGCTGCTGTGGCGACAACGGCAAAACAACAGCAGTTTGCCTCCGCATTTCAGCAACAAACTGCCAATCGTTTTGATTCTGCTGCTGCTAAAGTTCAGCACCACCAGCAGCGGTGCAACTGAACTCGTCCCCCACCCCGCTCCAAAGCAAGCTGTAGGATTTTCTGACTTAAATGGCCTGTTGTGCTCTGTGGATTGCCTAAAGCAGTTCTGATTTTCTTGTTTCAGAAAGCTTTTTTTTTTCCTAAAATGTCGCTCTGAAATCTTGTACAAATTGACCTGCAGGCTTTGCTTCCTTGAACCATCTCCTCCACCCCCTGCCCCAGCTTAATGGCACAGCTTTCCTGCTTCGTTGCAGTTTTGCTGTTTATTGGCATCTTGATTCATCTTGGAATTCTAGTGACAAATTATCTCTGTGCTCTTTTAATCTCAGAGTGTGTGGGTATACTAAATTAACCTAGTTGGGATAAAAAAAAATCTCAAATCCTACAAAACAGCATCAGGTATCTTGCTGGTTATTATTTATAACCCGCCTCTCCCTTCAGATCGAGGCGGGGAACAACAACAGTATAAAACACAAGAATCACAAACAGTTAAAAAAAAAATTAAAAGAAGAAAAAATACATCATTAAAACATCTTAAAATTTACATAAAACAAACACACAGCTTCAGCCTGCTCCCCATCCAAGCCACCCCAAGCCAATTGCTGCTTCAATTGCACAATGCTGTTTCCTAGAATCTTCTAGGCAGGACACAGACTTACCTCCAGACTGTAGGAATGAAGCTCTATGGCTCCTGCCATAGAAGCCCCATTCCTAGAGCATCCCCAGTGTGTCCTAGGAATTAGGCAGGAGCTTTTGACTGCAGCTTCCTAATACACTTCAGAATTCTCTAGGAATGGGGCTTCTATGGCAGAAACCATAGAGCTTGTTACAGAGCATTTTTCCTCTTTGTTTTTAGTGCCACCACGGTTTTTAGCAAACACTGGGGGGGGGGGGGCACCAGAGAGGGCATAGGGGCGCTGCCTCCAGCCTAGGAGCCAGACTTTTTGCACCCCTGCTTTAAATGATCACGTTCAATTCATTGTGTTTTTCTGTTGTGGCTTACAAACATGAATGGTTATAAAGATAATGCTGTGTTTTTCTAAAGACGAAGAGGCAGGTTTTTTTTTCCTTTGGGTTAATCTAATATTTACAGATGTTTTGAAATCATGTACATTATAGCAGCATTTAAAATTAAAGTAACTTCTAAATGTTCTTGTCTTGAACAGATACAAGACCTGCTAACTGCAAGACACAATAACATGACGTGAATTCTGAAGATGCTGTTGGACTAATTCTGCCCCAACTTTACTAAGAAAACGGACTATGTTCTTTTTTCTTTTTGGGGAGTTTTATTATTTTGTATTACATGTTAAAATTTATAAATAAAGAGTTTTTCACAAATATTTCTATTGTTCTAACTAAAGTTATTTTTCTACAGTGCAATGTAATTATTGTGCAATTTAACACCTATACATGGTTACAATCATTAGTCAATGAACCTTTTAAAGACCCATTTATGATAAGGATTGTATTAAATTTAGTAAATTGGGTACTCTGAGCCTCCATTGCAGGTTATGAATCTAGATTGTTTTCTCAAGATCTCCACAGGCTTTTTATCTTTCTGATGGTAAAATAATTTCACGAAGCCTCTTGCACAGGGAATGAGTACTGCTTTGTTCACATTAATCTCTGGCAGAAAGCTATTGTGTACAGCTTGGATGGGGGGGAGGGTGTAATTACAGCTTAATTGGTTTGGTTCATCCAGCATCTAAAGAAGAAGAAAAAATGTGTGTGAGGTCTTAATCTTAGATGAGACAGGCAAAATGATACAGTCTGAGGCAAAAGTATCTGACTCGATATCAACAAAGGGCACGTGGCGATTTCTTGATGCTCCATTTGTAAGCATGCAGCACACAAATGATCGCAAATTGTTTAAATGTTTCAGGAACTCAAGGCTAAGGATGTGGAAATTGCTGTTAAAATATCAGAAGCCAGAGCTAAGGAAAAGCCTAAGTAGGATTTTCAGTTAATGTGGGGAAATGGTTTGGCAAATATAAACGTTTGCTATACTTACATAAATTTGCAGGATCTTTTTCTGTCCCTCTTCTGAAATGAATGGGTTGATCTTCATTCAGGACTGAACTTTTTCTTTTCCTAGAACTTAAGCCTGTGTCATGGGCTGCAGTACCTCAGCACCATCTTGTTCAACAAGCAAGAGTTGCTGACCAATACCACGGTATCTTATGCTAACTATTAAAATAATTGGGGTGCAGACTGCTGACCTGTGAACTCACATCTCAAGTAGGGATGGGGGAAACTGTCAAGCTTGATTGCACTCAGTTTTCATTTTTCCAGTGCTACGTTTGTTCCATTACCGATTCTGCATCGGTCTACATGCATTTTGTGCCCATTTTTTTAAAATTCACACTTTTCTGTGCATCTTATTCTATTATTATTATTATTATTATTATTATCATCATCATCATCATTTCTATATTGCCCAATAGCTGAAACTCTCTGGGCAATTTACAATAATCCATAAGATAACAAAATGCAGCAGTAAACAGGGCCATGTTTAGCCTCCCTGATAGAGTTAGGCAAGGATGTGTCCTAGCCCCACTGTTATTTAATCTATATTTGTCAGATCTTCCAGGTTGGCTTGCTTCTTTGCAGTCCCATCCGCCTAAACTAGGCCCTCTAAAAGTCTACATACTTTTGTACACAGACGACGCAGTGTTATTATCCCAAACGCGATTGGGCCTAATAAGTATCTTGGCATTTGGTTGCAAGAAAATCTGAAATGGGATGTTCATGTTAAATATATTAAGAATAAGGCAGCTCAAACAGCAGGTGCTATTTTGAGATTTTATTTTTCAAAAGGGGGAAAATTTCTCCCTGCAGCGATGCAGGTGTATAAAGCGAAGTTGATACCTCAGATACTATTTGGGGCCCCGATCTGGTTCCCTATGATTAAAGACACATTGGAAGGAGTCCAATCATCGTTCCTGAGGCAAATTCTTGGGGTGCCTAGGTGTGTGTCTGGAGTTGCTTTAAATCTTGAAGTTGGTAGCAGTACATTAAAATGCCAGGCCTGGATCCAAACATTACAATACTGGTTCTGTAAATATCATAATCGTACTATCAACTCCCTGGTAGCCCAGGTTTTTACAGACTCATATGTATCCCCATGGACTGAAGCATTAGCGCTCAAAGTTAACTCAATAGGGCTTTCTCCTGGCCTACTGCTAACACAGACTTTTGAATGTGTTAAATGGACAATCAAACAAAGACTACAGGATATTGATTTCCAAGATAGCTGTGGGGCTACTCCTGGCCCGTGCTCTCCCCGGTCGTTGGGGATATCAATTTTTGTACCTAATGAAGGGATGGTATACCTAAAAAGGCTAACTGTTCCTAAATATAGAAAGGCCTTTACTATGGCACGATTTAATGTACTGCCATCAAAATTGTTGGAAGGCAGGTATAAAAAAATCCCTGTGGCCAATAGATGCTGTCCGTGTAATGGCTCTGAAGCTGAGAGCATTGAACATGTATTGTTCTCTTGTACTTATTACAACCAAGTTAGGGAAGAATTATTGAGACCACTTTTCCAAGATTGCCAAGGGTACTCTAAAGAATCCCTGTTAGTTTGTCTCCTCGAAGGTACAAATGATTATATTACTAGGCAAGTAGCTAAATTCATTAACAGAACAATTGGTTGTAGATCACAGATGGGGGTAGAGAAATACTATTAGCTGTCATTGACTGAGTACATTTTTTAATGTTATATTGTAACTTGTTTTCTAATGGTCTATTGACTGTCAATAAAGATTGATTGATTGATATAAATATACAAAATTTTAAAATATTTAGACAGCTAAAAACAGTTTCAATAGAATACTAGACTTGTTTTGATGGCTGTCATAAATGCCCCATCATATGCTATTAAATGCCTGGGAGTAGAGGAAATCTTAACCTGGCACCGAAAAGATTACAGTATTGACACCAGGCAGGCCTGAATGGGGGGAGCTCATTCCACAGTTGGGGAGCCACCACTGAAAAGGTCCTTTCCCTTGTTGCCACCCTTTGGGCCCCAGATGTTGATTGTAGTGTCCGGATATGTTCAGGTTATAAATGCATTGGTATGCACATTTTTGAAATATAAGCATTTTTAACGTACCATACACTTTGGGGTGGTGGCGACAGCATCACAAAGTCCTGAAACAATTGCTACAATTAAGATGAATGTCTTACCAAGAATGTTGTTTTTGTTTCAGACAGTACCTATTGGCTGAATTCGGACAACATGATAGTCAATGGTGGGGTAATAATCAACTTTACAGGTGTTCATCTAGGGGGTACTCCCCACCCAACATGTTAATAAATAATCAACTGTGGTGTGGATTAGGATCAGCGCTGAGTTGACTATGGCAACATTCGGACAACACGATAGTCAATACAACTGACGATTGTTTCCACCCCCACCCCGCAGTTGCTTATTGTGTCATCCGAATTCAGCCATTGTGTTGTCAGAGTTACCATTCAAGCAATGGCAGAAAGATATAGCTAAATTTATAAGGCAAGCAAAAAAACCAAGAGTGAAATATAAAATACTTCAAGATGCAAAGGAAAAAGGAGGCCTGAGTTTACCAGACCTAAAACTATATTTTTCTGCCTGTTGTTTGGTATGGATGAAAGAGTGGATGTTGTTGAAAAATAAAAGGTTACTGAAGTTAGAAGGACATGAATTGAGATATGGGTGGCATGGATACTTGTGGTATGATAAAGCTAAGGTTAATGAAGAATTGAATAATCACTATGTATGACATGCAATTTTGAGAATATGGAATAAATATAAACCTAGGCTTTGTCAGAAAATACCCTTGTGGTTATCAGCACAGGAAGCTCATCATAGAAGAGAAGTGACAAGTATGTATAACTGGTTGACATATCGGGATATATTAGAATCGATGTAAGGTGAATATAAATTAAAATCAACAGAAGAGTTGATGAATGAAAGCTATATATGTCAATGGTTCTCTTACCTACAAATTGTGGAAAGGTTTAAAATAGATTTTTTAAAAACTTGTAGTTTTGAGCAAACAAAGTCTGAATTTGAAAAAGTATTATGTACAAATGATGAACATATTATTTCAAAAGTATATAAGCTTTTGTTGAAGTTTGAAACGGAGGATGAACAAGTAAAGGATTGTATGATAAAATGGGCACAAAACTTTGGATATAATATTTCAATGGAACAATGGGAAAATATGTGGTTAAAAGGTTTAAAATTTACATTAATTTCTAGTCTTAAAGAAAAATTTTATAAGATGATGTATAGGTGGTGTATGTCTCCATCGAGATTGGCCAAAATGTATAAAGGTGTGACAGGAACTTGTTGGAAATGTGAAGAACAGGAGGGAACATTTTATCATACATGGTGGACTTGCAGAAAAGCTAAAAACGTTTGGATACAAATTCATTCGTTAATTCAGAAGATATTAAAAACCGATATACAACTGAAGCCGGAATACTTCCTTTCGGAATTAATAGATGACTAGATGAAAAAGAACTATGGGACCTTATTTGTATATATGGTAACAGCAGTGAGATTATTATATGCACAAAAATGGAAAGGCCCAATATTGCCTACAACGGATGAATGGCTATTGAAGATGGTAGAGTTGACGGAGATGGCAAAACTTACGTCAATAATTAATAATTAGAGATAAGTACATCTATATTGTTGACTGAATGGAAACCTCTTATAGACTTTTTGCAGGGACTAGAAAAAAATGACTTCTTCATCTGTGGATTCAACGATTAAGAAGATCACTTGTAAGATAAAAGGGGAATTTTGATTTTTGTAATTACAGAGTAAGAAAAGTTATGGTTACATATTTTTGCTGTGGAGAAAATCGGAAGTCCATCTTAATTTTGTATATTTCCCCCCTATTTTTGTGTTTTATCTTTTTATATGTTGTTCTCTTTTGTATTGTGTTTGTAAGTGGATGTTGTTCTGAAATGATAAAAAAAAAATTAAACGAGACAAAGTCCTGAAACATGGATTCCAGCAGCAAACTATGCTCTGGTTTGCATTTTAGGTCCAGGAAGTGCAAATTTCATGTGATCCAGGCAAGAGGTCAGGCAGTCACTCCACTTTACTGGAGGGGCTGAGACCAGGGGCAGGCATAGAACATCAGGCCTACTGAGGAGGGTGTACCTGCTGATCCTAGCCACCTTGCAACACCAAATGTCATAGCAGGGAAAGGCAGCGCTGCTCCACAGCAGGTGGGAGCCTATGACAGTGACAGCCACCCAGCCAGCTGGTTGACCAGTGAGTTATTTGCATTGCTCCTGAAGCCACAAGGCGGGAGGGAGGGTGTTGGACAGCCTGGCAGTGATGAGCTAAGCAGCTGGGACCCCTAATCTCAATCCACCGCTCTTCCTCAATCTGCCTTCGACAAGGCTGTACATTCGTTAAAAGGATAACCAATGCTCTTTGCATCTTTGTTAGCCGCAACTGTACAGATGAATCAGGGCATAGTCCAACCTAGGGCCAGCCCTGTCGTGGCAGGATGAGATCATCTTACTGTTAAAAGCACCCTACTACATACTGCCTACCATGCCAGTTATTAGGCAGATTTCTATTATATCAATGCAGCCATGGCCACAGTGACATAGTGACCCTGTTCAGGTGACACGCTAAGCCACGGTGGTTAAGTATGGGGGGAACTTAACCACGGTGGTTAAGTATAGGAGAAAACATTCAGAGGGCCACATGTCTCATCAGCCCCAGCCAGCATAGCCAAGAGGACCTCAGAATCAAAGTTGGATTTCCAGAAATTTCAGATCCTCCCTTTAGTTTTAAAAACTAAAACAAGTTGACTCTGCTCAAATGACACACTAAGCCACGGTGGTTAAGCATTTTGAGATAAACAGTATGGCTTAGTGCGTCGTGTGAACCATTCCTAACCTGATGGCTGCATAACCACAGTTTAAACATGCTCGCTAGCCATTTGCTGCAGAATGGTTAGCGGCCTTACCATGGCATAGTGTGTTGCCTGAGCAGGCCCAGAATGTCTTGGTTCACATGTGTCCTATGACAGCTCTTATATATGTATAACAACTTCAACTCTATTTGACCATTTTTATGAATTGCATCTTCCAATTGTCTCAATCGACTAAAACAATGAAATATCTGATTTGCTGGCTATCCTAAAGCTAGCATTTTGGTAAATCCACTTCTGGTATCAGTAGTAATTTTGATTCTAGTTATATGCATTCTAGGTATACTGGAGTGGTTTAGACTCCATTTAACTGCAAATTGCCCATATGGGTCTTGCTATCTTGCTTCTGAAGCCATCTGATGCCTATACTTTTCTTTGTTGTCATAAACTAGTTTTAATGCAGACTCTCACTAGATGGCAGTATATAAACTGCTACAGCTGTAATGAATTCTCTTCACTCAGAGGTATTTTCTAGTTCACTTTACTACAAATCCCAGCATGCTATCAGGAAAATATGAAACCGCCTCCTGGGCAAAGGTCTCTGAAACAGTCATCACTGAGTTCCTGTGGTGAGTTTTTCTGTTGTTGCCTCTGTTCTTGGTTTTAAGTAATAATCGTCTCTCACCTGCAACTGGCATTAATTGTGGTTTACAAGCGTGAGAATTCATGTGCAAATTTCAGTGTCTTTAGCATATGGAAGCAGCTCGGAAGTATCTCTTTCCCTTTATGTTTTTGACGTGTGAGCTATAAGGAATCGAAGCAGGCGTTTCACCAAATGCCTAATCATTCGCTATTTTTCATTAAATATGTTACAGCAGGTACCTCCAAAGAGTTGGTGCATTTTACATCTTATTTCATGCAATCTACTTGAATAGTCATCTTTTTCCAGGTTTGTCGTGGAAAAGTTACTGTCTGAAGAAGAAGACGACAAACTAGCCCTTGTAGACATTCTGAAAGCAATTACAGCCCTGATCCGACCAGATTGCTACATGTTGGTTGAACCTTGTCCACAGAGGCTCCGCATATAGAAACTGTACTCCAGGCTTTAGGTGTTATTCACTGGTAAGAATATAAATAGGGATAAAACCAAATGTCTACAAAAGGAAATTTGGTATACTGTACCAAAGTATAAGTTGTAGCACATTTTCAACTTCAGAAAGTGATTCTATAGGAGTAACCTAAAAGTGAAGAAATGGGCAGATCTGTTTGATGCATTAAAAACAGTTGTACAATTATATTTATATATCATCAATTCTACTTAATAATAGAATTCAATTGAAGTTCTGTATAGCAGTGAAGACCTGAAGAATAGGCAATAGTTAAAGGAGAAGCAGACTTGCCAATTTAACCGTTTGAATAATTAGCACTATAAACTATCTACGAACATCAACTGGTCATCTCTCTAAAAATTAGGCATACCAAATGCTAAACAAATGCATTGAAATGCATTATATAAATGGTTTTCTAACCAATATAAAAAATACCAAGGGTTTCCTACAACTGTTCCTTCCAGTGTTGCAGCTGGACTTAATGGCCTTATGGGTACCCCATTTAGATGGCCATCTGAATTACTTCAGTTGTGGAGCATACAACTGACATTTCTCCTGAGGGTGGTTTCAACTACCATCCATGCTTTAAAACTGCTTTTGTATTTCTGTTACGTTAGAGCCAAAAACCAAAAGGAGGAGAGCATCCACTCACGGTAAAAAAAAAAAAGGAAGAGAAGCAAGTTCTCAGAATGTTAAGATACTTTATTGTTCACGCCCAATGCGTTTCGGCCTATGTTGTTTTTTTAAGGCCTTCAGGGAGTTGGTAAGAGATGTCTGGGATGACTCAGTCGCCAGTGAATATCATAGGAGACTATCATCCTGCTAAGAGCTTTCTGCAGACATCTCTTACCGACCCCCTGAAGAAGGCCTTAAAAAAACAACATAGGCCGAAACGTGTTGGGCGTGAACAATAAAGTATCTTAGCATTCTGAGAACTTGCTTCTCTTCCTTTTTTTACATTAGAGCCAAAACAAATAATAATTTAAAAAGAAAACACTCTTAGAGCGTCATCACATGGGGGGGAATCACATTTCCTTACCGTTGCTTTTCTGCCCCTGCGTTTGTCCCTCATTACGTCCTCATTCTGCCCTGAGGGGAAAAAGGAAGCAGACAAAGACCACGTGGCCCATTTAGGGCCGTTTGTATCAAACCATTTTTCCTGCACACAGCTGATCGTGGCATATTCTTCTTTGTGGTCTCTGTGCATCACACACTATGGGCTCGCGCCGGCGCTGAGCCTCAACCGGAACTTCTAAAGCCTAGAAAAATCTTGGCGGGAACCCCTCCCCCCACCGTACTATCGCGCATGCTCGGGTTCCCGCCTACCTCAGTTCTTTTTTGACCGCCTTGCTGGTTGCCTCATGAAGAACTTCTCTCTCTCTCACGTTCGTATAGTTGTTCTTAATAGCCTAGACTCTATTTCTTTCTACCTTCTTCTCCTTCCTTTTGCTTCACTCTCCCGTTTATCTTCCTACTAAAATAAATAAATAAATAAATAAATTAAATCTTAAATATATCTCGATATCTTACTATCCTTATCTCTGATCTGTACAACCAATGTATATAGGATCTACCTTTACTCCTCGTGGGGGTACCTCCCCCCCGCTTTGTTGCTTTCTCCCCCCAAGCTTCCAGCCAGTGGAGACCCCAAGATGGCGCAGACCGCGCTTTTTAAGAACTGCACCGCCTGCAGCACAAAGTTAACACTGTCAGACAGACATTCAAAATGCCTGCTGTGCCTGGGGGAGACCCATGTCGTGGACTCTTGCTCCCACTGCCTCAATTTTTCTAGACAAACTAGAAAGAATAGGGCGAATAAACTCAGAGCGCTCCTCTGGAAAAAGGCCCTTGAGACCTTGGATGTACCCGCGCGCTCACTCGACACGCCCGATACCGGGACCAAGGCTGCAAAGCCACCCGAGCGCCCGCAGAAAACCAAGCCCTCCCTTGCCACGGACGTGGTCAAGGCGAAGAGGCATAGGGGCGAGCACTCCGCCTCTAAAGACGGGCTGAAAAAGAAAAAAAAAAGTCGAAGCTTCCCCCGACCTCGAAAAAGCTGTCCGCATTGGAGACCCCAACACCGCGGCTGAAGCCAGCCTCGGTACCGGAGCGCTCACCGATACCGATGGCGATGCCGGCACAGTCGACGTTGGTGTCGTTACCGATCTCATGGCCGATGCCCGCACCACCCCCACCGCCAGCGGCACCGAGGAAAGCAGCCCCTCCAACTCCGAGACCCACAAGGGAAGAGGCCATACGGCCAGACAGAAGTCCGTCGGCGTCGAGGCTCCACATCTCCTTCTCACCACCGACCCAGGAGCCAGAGGAATGGCCCTTTGATCCACTATCTCCATTGGCCTCACCGATACCGACGTCGAGGTTGACGCCAACCGCTCATCGGTACCGATCGCTGCCCCCGACACCGGCGCGCGACTGGGACCAGTTTTCCGATCACTCGGTACTCTCATGGACCGGTCTACCCCAATCTGGGAAAGGCACTCCCCCGCAACGGTTCATCTTTGATCCGTATACAGGGCAAAGGCTCGAGGACGAAGGGGAGATATTCATTATCCCGCGGCCGCCCAGGCTACCTCTATTGGCTTCAGAGGCGATACCGACGCAGCCCGCATGCCATTCCGAGCCGCCACCAGACCCACTTCCACCGATGAGGATATCGGCGCCAATCCTGACTCCCTCGGAAGAGGACTACGCCTCCTCCTCCTCGGTGGACGTCTAACCATCGCTGCCATCACCAGAAGAGGATGTGGGGACAGAAAAAGAGCATCCCCTTCAGTGGAAGTCGTCTCCTTCCAAGAGTTGCTACAGCACTTAACTCAGTCACTAGATGTCGAAGGACAACAGCCAGAGGAGGAATGTACGGACTTCATCTATGATGTAATGTACGGAGAAACGACCACAACCTTGGCCATACCGCTGATTCCTACGCTCCTGCACACAGCTCAAGAGTCATGGAAAACTCCGGCGACGTTAGGGCCGGTTTCGAAACGGATAGACGCCCTGTACAAAATCCAGGAGAAGAATGCGGGATTCCTCTTACACCACCCTAAGCCTAACTCCATAATTGTGGAGTCTGCTCAGGGCAGGTCCACAAAATCACATTCGGCACCGGTAGACAGAGAGGGCCGCAAGTTGGATGGTCTCGGGCGCAGAGTCTATTCATCAGCAGCCCTAGGTTTGAAAATATTGAACTACCAGGCAATGATGGCCTGATACAACCTATTCCTGTGGGAGAAAGTGGCCGCTCTGCATGCTCACCTCCCTGACGACATCAGAGAGGCAGCACATGTCTTCCAGCAAGAGGCTACATCTCTAGCGAAGCAAGAACTCTCAACAGCTAGGCATCAGACGGATTGCCTCTCGAAAGCTATGGTGGCCTCCATCACCCTCCGAAGACACACCTGGCTCCAATCATCGAGCCTACCACAGGAGTCAAAGACCAGGATCGAGGACCTACCCTTTGATGGGGAAGGGCTGTTCAATACAACCACTGACACGATGATGGATAACATACAAAAGGCTAAAACTACAGCAAAAAAGATGGGCTTCTATCCCCCTCAGCCATACCAACCATATCGCCCGCGCAGGTGGCCTCGACAACACGTTTACCAACAACGTTACACACCATTCAGACAGCAACAACCACTATAGCACCTGCGGTACCCACCTACCACGCACGCAGTCTTCCAACATAAGAAGACCTACACCCAGGGCAGGTTCCGCCAAGCACGTGGCAGGCTGGAGACATCCAACAAACAGCAGCGTCTTTGACTCTCTCCAGGAACCTCACCTCCCACCCATAAATTTTCAACACAGACTTCTCCCTTTCTACGACGTCTGGGCCAACATTACAATGGACAGATGGGTACTGGACATCATCCTACAAGGCTACCGAATAGAATTTTCATCCATACCAACAACAGGACACTTAAAAGTCACGCCGCCCTCAAAAGCCCTACGTCAGGAGGTCCACTCTCTTCTTCAAAAGGGCGCCATTTCCCCAGTCAACACCCGGGAACTGGGACGGGATTTTATTCCCGCTACTTCACAGTCCCGAAGAAAGACGGTGGCCTACGACCCATCTTGGACTTCAGACTACTCAATGATTTCATCCTGACAAAGAAATTCCGCATGGTCACACTTGCGTCCGTCCTTCCCCTCCTCAAACGCAACAGGTGGTTTGCACTAATAGACTTCAAGGATGCATACTTCCATGTACCCATTCATCAATCCCACCAAAGATTCCTTCATTTTATAGTGGGGAAAGAGATATACCAGTTCACTGTGTTACCGTTCGGGTTAAAAACCGCGCCCAGGGTGTTCACGAAGTGTATGGCCCCAGTATGCGCCTTCCTCAGGTCGTTAGGAATCGAGATTTACCCGTACCTCGACGACTGGCTAATAGTCTCCACCTCATACCTGCAGGCGAAAAAGGACGTATCTACCATCAAGAACCTCCTACACAACCTGGGCCTTGTCCTCAACCTCAAAAAATCTATCTTCAACCCGACGCAGATTATTCAATTCATCGGGATGCGTCTGGACACTACAGTGGGAAGGGTTTTCCTACCGGCCGCACGGTGCCTACAGGTACAACGGCTCGCTCAGCGGCTAATCGACTTGAAACATACCAGGGTGATCACAGTGCAGAAGCTCCTAGGACTCATGGCATCCTCCGTATATGCAGTACGATGGGCACGCCTGCAAATGCGACCTCTGCAGCAGTTCCTACTAAAGAGATACAACCCTCTCAGAGATGACAACTGGAACAGGCTGTACATATCACACTCTCTCCATCACTCGATCAGATGGTGGACGATCGGAGACAATCTGAGCTCGGGACTGCCATTCATGAATGCCGTCCCGTCCCACACGATCACCTCGGACACCTCCCTTACGTGACAGGTCACCACGTGCTGATAGTATCGGACAACACATCAGTTGTATGGTACCTGAACAAGGAAGGGGGCACCCGTTCCAACGCTCTCCTTCACCTTACACTCCAAATCTTCTATTGGGCTATTCCCCTGGGAATACTTCTCTCAGCAGTCCACATAGTGGGGCAGACAATGTACTAGCGGATATGCTGAGTCGCCAATTTCAAAACAACCATGAGTGGGCACTCAACCCGAGGATCATATCCACCATCTTCCACAGATGGGGGACCCCACACATAGACCTTTTCGCATCTGCGGACAATGCAGTCTGCGCAACCTTCTGCTCGAGAGCAGGAATGGGGAAGGCCTCAAAAGGGGACGCCTTTACCACTTCATGGGGAGAAGGGCTTGTTTATGCCTTCCCCCCCTTCCCAATAATCTCCAAGGTGATAGTAGCTCTGCAGCGGAGGAGGACGGACGCGATCCTCATCGCCCCGTGGTGGCCACGACAAGCCTGGTTCTCGTCCCTGCTCCGTCTTTCCAGAGGAGAATACCTCCAGTTACCACAGTGTCCGGATCTCATCTCAATGGACCACGGCCGTCTTCTACACCCCGACATATCCAAACTACGTCTAACAGTATGGCAAATCCGGCACACTGGCAACACCTAGATCTTCCGCTGCCAGTACGTGCCATCCTGATGGAGTCAACGAAGCCATCTACCAGAGCATCTTACAACAGAAAATGGAGGAAATTTGAATTTTTCGCCTCCAACAGAGGACTTCAACCGGGATCCTGTGGGATGTCGGACATCCTGGCCTTTCTACACTGCCTTTATGACAGGGGCCTCAAAACCATCTCTATAAAGGTTTATTTGGCAGCAATCTCAGCACAACACGACCTCATTCAGGGCTTCACGGTTTTCTCGCACCCACTTGCTAAACGCTTCCTCAAAGGCCTGCGCAACTTCCAACCGTCAATACGGCCTATTGTCCCGCAATGGAGTTTGTCAATGGTTCTGGCAGCATTGACAAATAAACCTTTTGAGCCAATGGCCACTATCAACATCAGACTGCTCACTTTTAAAGTGGCGTTCTTAGTTGCCATTACTTCAGCCAGAAGGGCCTCAGAACTCTGCGCCCTGATGATTACCCCACCATACACTCAATTCTTCAGAGATAAAGTGATCCTCAGGACTGGCCCTGGGTTCTGTCCCAAGGTTGTCTCTAACTTCCATATCAATCAGGACATTATATTGCCCACATTCTTTCAAGCATCAAACAATCCCATCAGCACTAGACTACACTCCCTGGACGTTCGACGTGCGCTAGCATTCTACAAGGACAGAACATCACCTTTCCGTAAGTCGGATAGCCTCTTTGTCTGTTATGGTGGCAAAACAAAGGGACACCCAGTATCCGCGCAACGCTTTGCCAAGTGGGTGGTACAGACAATATCTATCGCATACCAGTTGGCAAGGAGGGAACCACCTGAGGCCCTCAAGTCCCATTCAACACGATCCGTATTGACATCTACGGCTCTAGACAGGGGGATATCGATCCCAGAACTCTGCAGAGCGGCGACTTGGTCCAGCGCTTCTACCTTCATCACGCATTACAAACTGGACGTCCGCGCTCGGGATGACTCCTCCTTTGGTCGAGCGGTTTTGTCCTCTGTTCTCCAGTAATGCATCATCCAGGGAGTCTACCCACCTCCGTTAAGTGGCTGCTTGTTACTCGCCCATAGTGTGTGATGCACAGAGACCACGAAGAAGAAATGCAGGTTGCTTACCTGTAACTGTAGTTCTTCGAGTGGTCATCTGTGCAGTCACACAACCCTCCCACCGTCCCCTCTAGACCTCGCTTATGGTCCATGGGGTGGTCGCGCTATGCGGCTCTTATTCTGTGGTATTGTCCATCTATCTCGTTCATGAGGCAATTGACGGTCTCATAGAACTGAGGTAGGCGGGAACCCGAGCATGCGCGATAGTACGGTGGGGGGAGGGGTTCCCGCCAAGATTTTTCTAGGCTTTAGAAGTTCCGGTTGAGGCTCAGCGCCGGCGCGAACCCATAGTGTGTGACTGCACAGATGACCACTCAAAGAACTACAGTTACAGGTAAGCAACCTGCATTTCCGTATTTTTTTTAAAAGTTGAATTAAAAGGTCTATTTTACTATGGAAAAATGAGCAGGTGCAGGAGGTGGACGGCAACGTCTAAAGAACACACAGACATCCGTAAGTGGGCAGTTGCGAGCATGCGATAAAATGCTCGTATGATGAACCTCATAGTCAACTCTGATTTAAAAAATAATAATACTCTGAGCAAGTTCCAGTTTTGTATTTATAAACTCACTTAAATACTAGCACCATCATGACTACTGGAATAAAATGGAGTTTGATCATTTGGGGGTCCTGGACTTGAGCCCCAAGATCCAGTCCTAGCTGAACCACCGGTTCCTTCTGTAATCAACAGCTATTAATAAAATGCCACCATCTGTTTGAACCCACCTACAGGGTGCACGATGGGGCGGCTTGATGGGAAAGTAATACTGCTGTCTGCTGCAGCCCAAGGAATTGGCCGAGCTGTAGCCCTAGTAAGTCTGGAAATAATTCTTTGGATTCCCTCTTAGGGGGTGGGGAGTTTGTGCAATTTGCTACCTGATGCAACAGTTACAAAAGTACTTATGCTTTAATGTGTTGGAGCAAAAGGCTGAATATTGATGGAGGGGCAGAAATCAGAAGGGGAAAGAACTTAGAACAAGAGCTTCTCTTCCGATTTTAAACCAATTCTAAGTTCTACATGAAATTATGTAGAGTAACATCTTTGAAAATCTGTTCCCTGAACGCAAACTTGGTGCAAATTGGTTTTGTGGATAATACAAGTGTGGTTGGTGCACAGCCATCTAAAAAAAAAAACAGCATTACAAGCTTAGTGTTGAAATGTAGAGAATCAATCAACAAAGCTAAAAGTCTGTCTTAAATTGTAAAATCAGGACGGGTTACATATAATCTTGGGTAGTTGTGCCAATAGGCATTCCATTGCCATCTCTAGGAAGAGACTGATACAGATAGCATTGCGAGGGATGGTGGCTCAGGATTAGAGCATATGTTTTGCATGCGGAAAGTCCCGAGTTCAATCCACAGCATCATCAGGTATGGCTAATAAAAACTCCTGCCTGAAACCCTGGAGAGCCGCTGCTAATCACTGTCATCAATACTGGGCTAGATCGACCCATGGTCTGACTCAGTAGAAAGCAGCTTCCTATGTTCCTAACACTAAAGTGAATCCTGCAATGAAATGAACAAGAACACCTTCCAAGAGCACCATTTTGGAACACACGCTAAAATTCATTTTATATCCCTGCATGTTTTCACTATCCGTTTTTACAAGAACAGTCTACTATTGGGGCAAGAGGAACCTGCAACAAAATGTTGCAGTGTGGAGTGCTCCTCTTCAGTGTGCCACCCAGTGCTCCATTCCATTGCCCTCCTCCCACCATTTCCCACTTTTTCTTGCCGCAACAGATACAGCATTCTGTGACCACTTCGCATGCTCAGTCCTCTTTGGCTGTTGTAGGGAAGATATGCAGGCGATGCAATGTGCATGATACAGCACTCCAAAACAAAACCAATGACTACCAGTAGTGCCTCCAGTTTATAAATATATAAAGTTTATAAATTTATAGATTTAAAAAAATTTAATTGATAGATTTAAAAATCATATATATATATATATATATATATATATATACACACACACACACACAAACAGATTTTAAGATGTGAAATGTTTTGGTATAAAACTGAAAGCTGGTGTTTTATACTGAACTGTTTCACATCTCAAAATCTGTTTATAGGTATGTGTGGGGTGTGTGTATAAAATCTATCTATATATTTAAAAATCTATAAATTTCTAAAGTTTATATCTTCATAAATTAAATCCGCTACTGGTAGTCATTGGTTTTGTTTTAGAGTGTTTTAAGGTAATTGTTTTTAACCCCTTTCGTTATTTTTTCCTTAAAAAAATATCCTTCTCCTTGAGGGTCCCCAAACATGCTAACATCTCCCACTTGTTTCTCAGTATCCCCATTTCAGTTACATACCCACCGTAGCATATATGATTTCTTCTTCAACCAATATATGTTGTTGCCTACAGGGACGTGAAAAGTGGAGTGTAATGAGGCTTTTACTTTTGATTTGGAAAGGCATCCACTCTTAATATCAAATATAGTTTCTCCTGGGAAATAATGTAGCTGCTTATCTGAAAATGTCATAATTCTGACTTGGAACACAAACCATTCATATAAGAATTGTTCACTGGGAGTGTTCACACATCACAATAAGCCAGGGTTTTCCCTTTGGTCCGTGGCTTGTTTAGTGTGATGTGCAAACCTGAACCCCTGGCTTGTCTCTCCCCCAACAAGTTAGAGAGAAAACCCCAACAGCAAACCAAGGCTCATGGTTTATTTAACCTCTCTCCCGTTTGCAGCAGGAGTGATCGGGCAGCATGCAACAGGCCACAAGGAAACCTGGCTTGTCATGATGTCAGCAGCTGTAAAGATGCCAACATTGTACTTAACAGCACTTTTCAGAAGCAGTAGTTTGTTTGGGCTGATATCTCTGAGAACCATGAATGCAATGGGGTGATGACTCATTCCAAGGGCATTGAGAATTTGCTCTCTACCATATGTATCGTTTGTTTTGGCAGTAAGTCTCCTTTTGCCAAAACAGAAAAACAGCCAAGTTTTAATGGCAAGTAGGAGGCAGCCCGTGATTTAATCTGTCTAAGTATTAACCACTGATAATTTTGTTGTCAAAGGCTTTTGCCAAGGAAGGTGCCAAGGTCATTGCTACAGACATCAATGAGTCCAAACTCCGAGAACTGGAAGGTCATCCAGGTATTCCTTGAGTTATTTGGAACTAGAGCTTTTTGCGGGAGGAAGGGATTCGGCAAGATGCTTTCCGCGAGCCCCTTCCCCACTTGCTTGCCATAGAGAGAGGGCAGATTTCCTTGCCCCTTGCTGCTTGCCCACCCACCTGTTCAGGTCAGTAAAGGAACGGTGATGGTGGTGGCAATTTCTCATGCATCCGCCTTTTCCCTCTAGGTAGCAGATTGGGCAAAGCAAGGAGTGGGTGGACAAGGAGAGCAAGTAACTGCCATTGCCTGCTCACTCGCTACTTTCTCTCTGGTAGGCAGTGGGGATTGGGCCTGAGGAGAGAGGGCAGGCGAGCAAAACAGGCAACAGAGTCAGCAGCTCCTTGTCATTGTGACTGTTTGCTCTCCCAGGAGGGTAAGCGAGCATGACAGAAAGCAGCAGTAGCAACAGGTCAAGGGCAGGCAGTGGAGGCTGGTAGCTCTGATTTTGGTGGAGCCGTGAATCCATTCTGGGTTTTAGTCAGAACCAGCCAGAACTCTAAAGGAGCTATCTAACATACTGAACCCTATCCCCTAAATAGATTCAGCACCTTGGGTAGCTCCTTTAGAGTTCTGGCTGCTGACTTGCCAAAACTATTCATTTCTTACATACTGCAAGATTCTCAAAAAAACAGGATATAGCAGCCAAATATTAAGAAAACAGTACAATACCTGGAAAGACTTTTCCAGACAAAACTTGTTGTATCTACAAGGCTTTCTTGAAGAAACCAAATGTGAAACAGGAATTGTCTCTAGAATCCTGTCAAGCCCTGGATTGTCTATAAAATGGTTTCATTATAAAATACACCATTAACTGTACTCAGAAGAATTTCAGTTGAATTATTATGTATCACATCAATTTGTGTAAACCCTGGATTGTTTATTAAATGGTTTCATTATAAAATACACCATTAACTGTACTCAGAAGAATTTCAGTTGAATTATTATGTATCACATTAATTTGTGTGTATAATAAGAATAATATGTACATATTGGACCGTTTCAATATACTTATGATTCATATAAACATAATTTGATTGTTAACTATCTTTGATTCTTCAAGTTGTTGTTTTGTTAAAAAAAAACCTGTAATTACTCAACATTACCTACAGCTGTGTGCCCAAAGGCATTCTTGTTTTCTTACTGGTTCTAACTAAAACCAGAATGGATTCATAGTCCCACCAAAATCTGAGCCACCAGCATCCACTGGTCAAGGAGACACCAATCTCCTCTTAAGTCCCATTCATTTCAGTGAGTCTACTTTACATAGGACTAACATTGGACACTACGCTTTGTCTCTGTTTGTCTCTTTCTCTCTCTTACTCTCACATATTTACTTATAAAGGAAGTTTGTTAAAGGGACTTAAATGTTCCACAAACCACAGCCCAATGTTTCACATGGCTGTACATATTTATCACTTATGACATGGAAGCTAATCTTCCTTTAGTGTGAGAATACAGCAATTCATGCCATGAATATTTTATATGACTATCCTCAGGCATTCAGATTCGAGTGTTGGATGTCACAAACAAAGAACAAATTGAAAATCTGGCCAAGGAAGTGAAGAGAATTGATGTTTTGTGTAATATTGCAGGGTAAGATATTATTGTCATGCTTTTAACTGCATTTCCTTGAGTACCTTTTTTCTTTTCTCTTTTTTGGGTAGAAAGCTGAGATGTAAGTCAAATAAATAAATAATATGCTTTCTAAAAAATTTAACTGGTTTTGCTTTTGCTTTTAACAGACATTATTAATCTTAACATTTAACTTTGGTAATGTAGCAGCACTGAGTGTTTCCAAATGGCACCCCTATTCCCTTCTGTTCTTAACCGCTTTCTGAGAGTCACCCTTCGATATGATGTTAAATATGTGGCCGCATTCAATGTGTCTAGGTTTTTCTTCTTCTAAATTGTAACCACAGTGGTCGTTTGAGTCCATGGTGCATGCAGGGGAGCATTTTAAACTTTTTAGTTGCTGTGATAGACATAATCCCTCCCTCAAAGCAAAGCTCCCATCCTAGGGCTGATAACAGCTGGGGCAGGGGAAACCATGTCAGGAGAACAACAGTAACCACTCTCATTGCAGTCCCAATCTTGCTTGCTCCCAGTCTTTCATTCTCTCTCTCTCTCTCTCTCTCTCTCTCTGTGTGTCACTCAAATACACACACAAACAGACATGGCTATTACCGTAGAAGAAGAAACTCAACATATACAATTGCATATTTAACATAAGTCTAATTTATCCTCTAGTACTGGAATTATAATCTTTCTGCTTTCTTTTATTATTTTCTGCTACTACAAAAGGAGAGTCTGCTTTGCATAACTTATGCAAATAAAGGGAAATACCTTCATTGTAAAGTTAAGCTTTTTAAACAGAAGGAATTGTTGGTACAAAAATAAATGTTCTGGCACATCTTCAATGAAGCATTAGGCTGCAGTCCTATGCACACTTACCGGGAGTAAGCCCCACTGGACTAAATGGAGTTTTCTTCTGAGTGGATATGCTCAGATATGCATTGTTAAGCTGATTTTTAATTATTCCCTCCTACTCAAGGAGACTGAGAAGGGAGCTAAGGATCTCTCCCTAATGCAGAATTCTCAGCATCCTTACCAAATTACAATTCCAAAAATTCTTTGAGTCAAGCCCAAACAATTGCATTGCTATGAAAGCCATGTAGGTGTGTTGCACATAGAAATAATCTTTGCAGATACAAAAGCAGCAGTTATTAATAGAGGGATGCTAATTCCTGCCCTTGCAGGGGGTGCCTAAGGCGTTAGTACAGGGTTGGGGAAACTGTGGCTCTCTAGATGATGTTGGACTCCAATTCCCATCTGCCCCAACCAGTGGCCAGAGATTATGGGAGTTGTAGTCCAGAAGTATCTAGAGGGGCTCCAGTTGCCCATCCCAGTTTTAATAGTTGCAAAGCCCAAGGAATTTCAGCCAATGTGGCCAGTATGCTCTGTCACCCTATGTTCCAAAGTTCAGGACAATGATCTTTCCATGTGTCTTTTTGTACCAGATTTGTCCATCACGGGACTGTTTTGGACTGCAAGGAAAAGGACTGGGACTTCACAATGAATGTCAATGTTCGCAGCATGTATCTGATGATCAAAACTTTCCTTCCTAAGGTAAGGCCAACCTTCCTCTTCATCTTTTAGATGGGTAGCAAAAGGGTGGTCTAAGCGATGAGAGGACAGGAGGGGGAGGCAGGCAGAAATAATACTTAGCATTTGTATGAACTTCCCAGTATTTAAAGTGCTTCATCTGCATTATTTATAGCAATGCTTTGCAATCCTTGCAACAGACCTATAAGGGAAGTCAGTATTATTGTCCCCATAACATAGATGGGAAGATTGAGACTGAGAAGAAAATGGCTTGCCTGAGGTTGCCTAGTGAGTTCATAGCAGAGGCAAGATTCAAACTGGGACTTACCGATTCATAGCTCAGTCTCTTAGTGGCCAGTACAGTCTACCATCTCGTGCAAGAAAGAGAAAGTAAAACAATTTACTCATGTGTCCAAATCAAAATGGAGGCAACCATTTACTTTAAAATAACTGGGGTCTTTGATCCCATGGATGCTCTGTGAAGTCTATTGCACGTTGTACATCTCTGAAGTATAATTCATTTACTAGTTTGTTTGTTTGCTGCATTCATCTCCACATACGTTCAAAAGTCTAGTAATGTCATTTCATCTGACCACTCGACTAATAGCAATTTAAATTATTTTAGTTATTTACTCCATCAGGCCCACTAGTCTATTTTCTGAAGCAAGTGTTTTAGAGGACCACTTTATCCTGGCACAACTTATCATGCCTTACATTGGGAGAGTCCGTGGCTCAGTGGTAGAGCACATCTTTTGCATGCAGAAGGTGCCTAGTTCAATCTCCAGCATCTTTAGTTAGGGCTGGAAAAATTCCTTCCTGAAACCCTAGAGAGCCGCTGCCAGTCAGCATTGACAATACTGAGTTAGATGGACCAACGGTCTGATTTAGTATAAGGCAGCTTCTTATGTTTCAATGCTGTCAGTTTAAATGTAATACTACTAACGTAGCATAGTAAAGCAAACAATCATACTAAGTGCATGACTGCTGCTACAGAGGCTTATGGGATGAGACTAATTGTCTACAGGGTTTCTCTTTATACATCAAATATTTGTTAATCCCTCCATGATCCTCATTTGGAAACCATTCCAAGTGTCTGAAAACACCAGATTCTTCATACTCAACCATCTTTTAATCTGTATTATGAAGTAACCGTTTTGGTTCTGAGACACCATTGACTCTTCTGGCATCATAATTTATTGTGTTTGGATTTTTTTTTAAAGATGCTTGAGCAAAAATCTGGTAACATTATCAACATGTCTTCTGTGGCATCCAGCATCAAAGGTCAGTAATTTCTCATGACTGGTTCCACTATGACAGTGGCCATGTGGTTTTTACTATATTTACATATTCTTGTGTGTGTGTGTGTTGAAATGGACCAGTGCTTTTCATGTAGCCTGTGTCCTCTGATTATTCTGGGGCTATGTTCTTGCAATTATAGTCAAGTACCAATTTAAGAGCCATTTCATGTAGGATGCCCATTGGAAACGGAGGACAGGGCTCCTATATCTTTAACAGTTGCATAGAAAAGGGAATTTCAGCAGGTATCATTTGTATGCCTGCAGCACCTGATGAAATTCCCTCTTCATCATAATAGGTAAAGCTGCAGGAGCCCTGCCGTCTTTTGTATGTGGTCACACTAGACAGGGCTCCTGCAGCTTTAACTGTCCTCCTTTTCATATAGGCATCCTACATATGTTTGCACCATGGCACTTATCCTGCAGTATCATTAGGTGCCTTAGAGGTTGTACCCGAACCTGCTTCTGCAAACCTATAGGTATGGAGCTCTAATAAAGCATACTTAAATATGTTTACAGAAGAGTAATCAGATAATAAAGAGGAAAAGGCTTTAATAGCTGTTCAAAAGAGGGAATTCCAGCAGGTTCAGCTTGTATGACAAGCTAAACTTGTTGAAATTCCCTCTTTTACACAACTATTAAAGGTACATAAGCCCTGTCCCCTTTTGCACCTCTAATAAAGTATATTTAAATATGTTTACAGAAGAGTAGCCAGATAATAAAGAGGACAGGGCTTCTGTACCTTTAACAGCTAGCTTGTTCAGAGGAGGGAATTCCAGCGGGTGCAACTTGTATGATGAGCTAAACCTGCTGAAATTCCCGCTTTGGGCGCCTCTACAAGAGCGATTTAAAGCTCTTTCAAGGCGCATTACCAAATTTACCTCTACAAGAGCGGAGCGCAAATCAGAGGTCCAGGCACGTTTTATCTCCGATTATTCACATTTTTGAATGCGCGTTAAATAGCGAATCTTAATTTACCATGGGAGTAAGAGCGCCTTATGTCCGTGTAAACAACTTTCTGAGGAGGTGCATTAAAGATCAGAGTGGGAGGACTGTTATTATTATTATTTATATACCGCCCCACAGCCGAAGTTCTCCGGGCAGTTTACAAAAATTAAAAACACTGAGCATTAAAAAACCGATACACAAAATTTAAAACCATAAAAAGCATACAAATATGTTATAAATCCAACATCATCCCAAAACAGCTATTCTGTTGTTTTTAAATGATATTGTATCCATAACATGCCTGTATGCCAGAAGGAAGGAAGGAAGGAAGGAAGGAAGGAAGGAAGGAAGGAGGGAGAAAGGAAGGGGAAAGGCAGGTGCGAACTAGAAGGAAAGAAAGAAAAAGAAAGAAAGAAAGAAAGAAAGAAAGCCAGCAAGAAAAGCAGGGAGAGAAGAGGGAAAAACAGGTGCAAGCAGAATAAGAGGAAGGAAGGAAGGAAGGAAGGAAGGAAGGAAGGAAGGAGAAATGTCATGCATAGATGTCATGCATAGAACTGCCCCTTCGCTGGGAAAACCTCCCACCTTTTCGTTTAGTTTTATTTCCTGTCTCCTGTTTGCAACTTCCTTCTTGTTCTCCGTCTCTCTGGATGGAAGCTCCAGGAAGAGGTGACCCAATGTGAATTGAAAATAAAGTTTATTTTAACTCCCCTAATAGAATATTTCGTTCATGGAGACACGGGGCCAGATGGAGGTGGTTTCACAAGAAGTAAAGGGGGTAGGAAGGATGTGTGCATAATTAGCGATCAGCTGAGACATATCGTCCCCTCACTTCTTGCTGGGTTCCTGACATGAGCTGTGTGTGTGTGTGTGTGCGCGCGCACACGTGTGTGTGTATGTTTTACAATGATTGAGCTCGCTGGGAAGAGGAGGGGGAAGGAACGAAGCAGCATCCCTCTGTCTGTTTTGGCATGTGTGTGTGTGAGGCATGTTCCCGTTTACTCCTGAGTAGTTCACTTCAAATGGCAATCAGGTGATGGGGGGGGGGGGAGAGAGGTAGCCGAACAGGTTACCCAGGTCATTCCCGGAAAGTAACCTAGGTAACCAAAGGTGGGAGATTCTGGTGGGCAGGGAGAATAAAGGGTGGAAAACCTGTTTGCACAGTTTCCCGGGACAAAGTGCATTACTTTCAGCAACATTTGCATGCAATTTTCAGCAGGTAAACAACTTTAAAGCGCGTTTCATACAGCTAGTAATGCGCTTCAGCGCCTCTCGTATATAGGTATTAGGCGTAAAAGCAATTGTCAGGAGATGCGCATAATCGGGGAACCGGGCGTCAAAGCGAAATCTTGTAGAGGGGGCCTTTTACACAAGTATTAAAAGTACAGGAGTCCTATCTTCTTTTGTACCTCACTCCCCCAGTTTGTGGGTGAAAGCTAAGCTTTTCAGTCCGCTTAAGCTGCCATTTTCTGTGGGATAAAAAAACCCTCCCTCCACACTCACATTTTGCAGCAGAATGAAGCTTTACGGAGACCATGGGAGAGGCAAAATGAGACAAACTCCCAACATCTGTGCGAAATAGTGCAGGCAACATTTTTATATGCACAGATTGGGAGCATGAAAAAACAAAGCTGTGTTGATGAAATAAAAATTTTAGAATATTTATAGAAGTTACTGCTAGTATGTGTGCAAATACATTCTTTGGAAGAGATAACTGAATAGAGGCTCAGAGGATCTGAAGGCTATTGAGAGAAAGCCAATGAGAAGGAAGGATGATAGGGGCCTAAATTCAGATGCAAAGTGAGCCCCATTCAGAAGCTGTGTAAACAGGATAAGCAGAGTGTGAGGAAGCAACGCTCGCTCCCTCGCTCCGTTGTTGCCCTACACCGAGGTGGCTCTTTTGTGAAGAAAAGAGCATCCTTCTTCTGTGAGGGCTCTCCATGCAATCCGGAATGCTGATTTTCCAGTGTTCCAGATCGCTTGGAGAACCCCCCACGGATACAGGAGGCTCCCTTCTCCACAAAGTCTCTCTCCAGGTGTAGAGGTGATGAATGCACTGCCCCTTCCACATATGTTGATTATCTTTGGTTCTAGGATGCCTGAATAGGGCTCCAGCATTCTTTTCCTTTAGCATGATTCAGTTCCTGATAGACAATCCTGTTCTCTCTCAGGGGCTCTTAACAGGTGTGTCTACAGTACCTCCAAGGCAGCGATTATAGGGCTCACCAAGTCTATAGCTGTCGACTTCGTTGAGAAAGGAATCCGATGCAACTGTGTTTGTCCTGGTAAGTATGTCCCGTCTGTCCTTAAGAATAGTGCAAAGGAGTAAAATCTTTGCAATTCAAGGACGAACTAACGTCCATGCCCAGCCTATTTTATTTTAATCTCTTAAACCAGGAATAGACAAAGTGCAACCCATGGGCTACATGTAGTCTGGCAAGCCATTTCTGATGGCTTGCCAGACCTCCCTGTATCTGTCAACAGTGGAGGCACTGTCTATCCCTGTCTATCCCTTCCCTCAGCTCTGATTTCTGAAAAGAAATTGGAGATTAGCAAGAGAATTCTCTTGTTAGTGATAACAAGAGAAATCCCAGAGATTCTATTGCTCTTGCTAGAACTAGCAAGGGAATCCTTTCACTTATATCTGTTGAGAGAATGGAGAAAAGCAAAGGGAATTCCCTTGCCTGCAGGAACACTAGCAAAGGAATCCCTGGGGTTTCTTTTGCTAGTGCTAATGAGGGAATCCCCAGGTGTGTACTTGTGTATGTTTGTACATAAGCAGCCCCGGGGTATTGCCCGATGTGACTCTCGGAGCCAAAAAAGCTTATACACCCCTATGACAAGCATAGCTTATGAAGCTAAGATTCAGTTAATTCATTCAATAGAGAAGAAGCAGAAACAAATCTAGAGAGAAGCTGTACTTCAGGCAGGGATTGACAACCTATATTAAGTTTCCTATATAATTGAACGCATATGTTAGTGGGTGGTTCTGCTGACCAGATGGAGGGGCTTCAACCTGTTCTGGATGGGGTTGCACTCCCCTTGAAGGAGCGGGTTCGTAGCTTGGGGGTTCTCCTAGAACTATCTCTGTCACTTGAGGCTCAAGTGGCCTCAGTGGCACGGAGTGCCTTCTACCAACTTTGAAGGCGGTTCGGAAGCTGCAGCTTGTGCAAAATGCAGCGGCCAGATTGATAACTGGGACCAAAAGGTTCGAACATATAAGACCTACTCTGGCCCGCTTGCATTGGCTGCCTGTATGTTTCCGAGCCCGATTCAAGGTGCTGGTTTTAACCTATAAAGCCTTACACGGCTTGGGACCGCAATACCTGATGGAACGCCTTTCCCGACATGAATCTACCCAAACACTATGTTCAACATCTAAGGCCCTCCTCCGAGTGCCTACTCCGAGGGAAGCTCGGAGGTCGGCAACAAGGGAGAGGGCCTTCTCTGTGGTGGCCCCCCAATTGTGGAATGATCTCCCTGACGAGGCCCACCTGGCGCCAACATTGCTATCTTTTCAGTGCCCGGTCAAGACTTTCCTCTTCTCTCAGGCATTTGGCAATATCTGAGGAGGTTGAGTTTGTTTTTGTTTTTAGGCTTACAGCTTTTTAAAGTTATTACAGTGGTTTTAAATGTATGTGTATATTGCATGCTTTTGCTGTTTTAACTTTTGTATATTGTTTTTAATTGTTTTAATCCTATGTAAACCGCCCAGAGAACTTCGGCTGTGGGGCGGTATACAAATGCAATAAATAAATAAATAAATAAATATGTGGGAAAGGGAATTTCATCATGTATGACTTGGGTAAGAGTGCTGCAGTGGTTCACACTTAAATTTACGTGAGTATTAAAAATACAGGAGCCCTAATTTTGAAAGACTGGCTACCTTTGCCTTCAGGTTACCTCTCTACCAGTCAAGCAAATGCTACTTTTTGGCCTTCTCAGTGGCCATTCCCAGACTCTGGAACTCCCTGCTGAGGGAGGCTAGGTTGGCCCTTTCTTTGTTGTCCTTTACCTGGTGGACAAAGGCCATTTTATTCAGGCAAGTCTCTGGCTTATAAGCTGTTCTGTTGGTGAAGGGGTTTTAATTGGTCTCACGCTATACATTTATTTTATTGAGTTTTTAATTTATTTGTTTTTATGTAATGTTTTAAGCTTTTGTTTGTTATCTGTATGTTATTGTTAGATGCCTTGAGCACCATTTTGTGGTGGAGAGTTGGAATATAAAATAAATGGCAAATACATTTTGGGTGTCCTCTGTAGATTAGGGTGATTATATGGAAAGGAGGACAGGGCTCCTGTATCTTTAACCGTTGTCTAGAAAAGGGTATTTCAGCAGGTGTCATATGCATGCATGCAGCACCTGGTGAAATTCTCTCTTCATCACAACCGTTAAAGCTGCAGGAGCCCTGCCCTCTTTTGTAACTGGTCATGAGTTACATACAGAACCTTCTAGAAAGCTCAGACCAAGCACAGCAGAGTCTCAACTGCAAAAGGTTGTGAAGTGAATTCTTAAACTGAGGGTATTGAAACAAACCTTCCATGCTTTCTCTGAGTTATTCCCAGGACATGTGGAGGAATAGTATGAGTGGAAGGCTGTGGTGGGATAGCAAGGAACGTGGGTTGGGAGAGGATCCCCTGAGGAAATAGTGTGGGCCTCTGCCGTCAGGCTAAAGTAATCAGAGGCTGTATGGTTTTCAGTATCAGTTGCTGGGAAATATAAGTAGGAGCTAAGTCAGAGGATCTGGGTATGTTCATGTGTAGCACAGTGGCATTTATTTAATGTTCAGACATTTTTAGGCACTGTTGACACTCCTTCTCTGCGGGAGAGGATCCAGGCCAGCCCTAATCCAGAACAGGTGGGTCACCTATTTTATTATTACTCAAAAGCACACACTGAGGGAACTCCTATAGTAACTAGGGGCTGTCTTGACATCGCCCTTGCCCTGGGGTGGCTCCGAAGCTGAGCTGTGTCAGTTAGATGACGCAGCCGCAGATTTGAAGCCACCCCAGGGCAAAGAGGCAAAGATGAGCGGCTGAAAAGTTGGGGACTTACCCTGACTTTTCCATCCTGAGCAAGGTCAGCCTGGCTCTTTTGCCGGTGTGTCCTTGCTTGGAGCCACTCTGAGTGTATTTCTGGGCAGAAGACGACCTCCTATTGGTTGCCGGAAGCTGTTGGGAGGGAGAGGGCCAGCAAGCCTAATGGCTGCCAGAAAGCCGGCACTGCCTCCCTTCATTAGAACAACATGCCGCCACCACGCACCAGTGAGAATGCATGGTTTGGTGTCAGAGCAGCGCCAACCCAGTACCATGAAGACAGCCCCCTAGTTCTCAAAAAGCTGCTTCAAAATAATGCCTTCTCTCCATGAAAAGTGCTTTTGTGTGGAGGGATTTTTTTAAAAAACTGTCACTATGCAGACCATAGTTAATTTGCTGCATCTCCTTTACTGGATGTCCATATAGAGAAATTCTTTTGTGTGTGTCTGTGTGAATAATGTATTCATCGACACATGATTTGGTGGAGGGAAAGCTTCCTTTTTCCTTTTGGTGGCTACTTCTTTTGTAAAGTGGCATAGCTTCGTTGAGGGCCATAGAGCCAGCCCTACTGTTAGGCCCGGTGATATAGGGATGTCTTGAAAGGTCAGCCAATGGTTACTTTTTAACTTCTTCCTATTATTATAATAATATGCTTGCTTTTCATTTCCAGGCACTGAACGACTTTCTGGCCAGGCAAAAGATGAGTAGGATGGGTACAGCTGAAGAAATCGCCCAGCTCTTTGTATATCTGGCTTCTGAAGAAGTAAGTTCCTTCGAACAGCCACCATGTTGTTTGAACTGGTACCTCCTTAACAACTGGTTCCAATAGGTTGTTGCTGTTGTAGAACACTTCTAATTTGTAGCAAGCATTGTGTGAGAATTGAGGGGTCTTTCATCCCAGATTGCAGTTGCACACTCATTACTTAAGATCCCATCTCATATTTGTGCTAACACAACTTCCTTTAAACTTTTCCTTCCCTCAGCTGCCCTGCCCCCTCGACTTGGGGCCAAGCTTAATGTGACATCATTCACTCAACTGGCAATTTTGCTAATAGGTTTTAAGTGTCAAACAGAAGGCACGGAGACCCCAGTTCAAATCTGGCTGTAGCAGGATGGTGTGGGAGGGGTGGTCCCATGACTGCTATTTGTGTTAGAAGGAAAAGCCCGTTAGGGAACGGGCATAGCTACACAATAAGCAATCTAGAAAACCTGAAAAGGACCACATATCGGTCTCCCATCAGAAGGTGAAGTGTATGTGGTGTGCCTGAAGATGACTCCTGGCTCTGTATTAATAGAAAAACCGTTTGAGCCACTAACGATGTTGTGGACGTAATGTGATTTGACCCTTATTTCCCCTTGCAAACCTGCAGCATAAATCAAACAGCATGTGGTGAATGTGTCATAGTAGCACACGAGGAAACATATCATGTGGAATTTATACATTCACTACCGAAATGAATACAATGGAAAATGGTTTAACTTGTGCTTTTAGATCATACAGTAGTGCAGCCTCCCCCAGACTGGTGCCCTCCAGATATTTTCGACTTCAACTCCCATCAGCCCCAGAGAGTATGGCCAACGGTCGGGAATGTTGGGAGTTGTCATATTAAAGATCTGGAGGGCACCAGGTTGGGGACGGCTGCAAGAGTCTATAAACTCCAATGGAAACTGCATTACGTGTTTGAAAGGGGAAGAATGTTTTGAGAAACAGGCCACTTCCTGTCTGAAGTGCAAAAATGCAAATCTATAACCAACTTTGCTCTGTCTGTCACTTGCATATTTTACCTTTTCTTTTCCTCTTGATGAAGAATCTCACGTGATTCAACATTTTGCATACATCCTCACTGCCATTCTCCCCACTGAGTCTGACATATGCAAAAACTCTGCACATATTCAGAGACCTCTTATTCATCTATGTAGTTCCTGGATCACAGTCCTTGTTTGTTTGCTTGTTATTGTTTTTTTATGTCCTGCCTTATCTTATAAAAAAAAAAACCAAGATGGCTAACAACATGTCATTACAATAAAACACAATTCAATTGAAATACAAGAAGTCCCTTTCCTCAAAAAAGAACAGGAAAAATCCAACATAAAACTAGCATTAAAACCAAAATTCAGCAGGAATTAACATAAGCGCTAAAAATCCAAAAACAATCAACCAAGACAGAAACAAACAACCCCAATTTCAAGTTATTCCAAAGGCTTTATGAAATAGCAGGCTTTTTTAGAGAGACACCTCAAGCCATGTAGTGTCCGGGAGAGGATTCTCCACCATAGCGGAAAAGACCCTGCTCTTACTGGACATCCACCGATCCTTATTAGTGGACATCTACTGGTCCTCTCAAAGCAAAGGCCTCTAATGTTCAGGTGGAATGTTTGGGTAGGCTGACCATATGAAAAGGAGGTCAGGGCTCATGTAACTTTAACAGTTGTAGAGAAAAGGGAATTTCAGCCAGTATCATTTGTATGCAATTAGTTCCTGGTGAAATTCCCTCTTCATCACAGCAGTTAAAGTTGCAGGTACTATACTAGAGTGACCATATACAAAAGAAGGCAGGGCCCCTGCAACTTTAACTGTTGTGATGAAGAGGGAATTTCACCAGGAACTAATTGCATACAAATGGCTGAAATTCCCTTTTCTCTACTACTGTTAAAGTTACATGAGCCCTGTCCTCCTTTTCATATGGTCAGCCTATGTTTGGGACACCACCTATTGGACCAATAGGGTGACCATATGAAAAGGAGGACAGGTATTGAAAAGGGAATTTCAGCAGGTGTCATTGTTATGCATGCAGCACCTGATGAAATTCCCTCTTCATCACAACAGTTAAAGCTGCAAGAGCCCTGCCCTCTTTTGTATCCGGTCACTCTAGTATAGCACCTGCAGCTTTAACTGTTGTGATGAAGAGGGAATTTCACCAGGTGTTGCAGGCATACAAATAATACCTGCTGAAATTTCCTTTTCAATACAACTTTTAAAGTTACAGGAGCCCTGTCCTCTTTTTCATATGGTCACCCTAATATTAGATAAGGTGGTCTTTTAGATACTCTTGTCCCAAAGTAATTACTCAAAGAAACTAATCCACTTAAAATATTTCCCACTAAGGTATTCATGATGCTTCCAGTTGATTTTGTCTGTGTGTGCGCAGCGGCACTGCCTCATTCACCGAATTTTATGGGGCTCCAGATAATGTCTTCAATTTGTACCCCACCTATGTTTTCCCTCTGCATTTTTCATCATTTCCTTATCAGAAAAAAATCCATTAGACAGAGTAGCTGCATAACTTTTGATTATTAGCAACAGGAACCCTCCATCTGAAAAACACCCATAGAATAAACTAATTTCTGGAATATTGGTTGCTGGTACTACTTTAAGCAAACTCTTTTTATTTCTGGCACTTATGACTTGAATGCCGCATTCTCTCACTTGGACCTTTTTTTTTTCTTTATGCTTATTCCAGTCGGCATACATGACAGGCAATGAATGCGTCATAGATGGCGGCTGGAGCATGTGACTTGGTGCCTGCCCAGAGACTCCAAATCAAAAGTCTTCTTTGGATTCTGGAAGACAGAAAGGAGAAGAAGCTGCTTGCGCTCTTTAACCACTGGAGCCTGCTTCACTCTTAATGACTAAAATGTGATATATGGGGCGGGTGGGGGTTATCAACTATCTCAGTCTTCCCCATCCAGATGCCATCTAGGCAATAAACCTATATAACCAGTTACTCGGGAACATGGGTGGGAGTGTGCTGCTGCACCGTGTCCTGCTTGTACGTTCCTGGTCAAGAGCTGGTTGGCCACTGTGGGAACAGAGTGCTGGACTAGATGGACCCTTGGTCTGATCCAGCATGGCTCTTCTTATGTTCTTAGATAACTTAGACTCCCATAATTCCCAGCTAACATGGCCAAATGGTCTTCTGGTTGGGAATTATGTGAGTTGCAGTCCAACCCACTTGGAGGGCACCCGGTTGAGAAAGACTGGGAACTATCTGAGAAGTGCTAATGTTCCTTTTCCTAAAAACCCTTTCTGTACAATGGGTTAGATCCTGACTTAATCACACTTAGAGTAGACCCATTGAAATAAATGGGACAAGTAAGTAATAGCTTAACCTCCATTGAGATTAGTGGGTATGCTCTAAGCACAACTAAGTCAGGATCCAACCCCATAGATACATTGCACATTTGTTTCTTATTTGTTGTGCCTAATCTACACACATCTTCTCTCAAGCCTGCTCTTCTGTTGCAGGAATATCATACTTTCTAAGCAGTCAAAGCAAAATATTTTGACCTCGATGGGAGAAGGGGGTGAAATACTTCACCCAATTAGTGCATTCATTTTGCTGAGTGCAATAAAGCAGTATGACCATCCTTGTTGCCTTAGTGTTATGATAACAGAACCCTTCTATCAACATATCCATCCCAAACATGGACTTGTGTGGCTCACGACCCAATGTCATAAGAATATATCTGCATAAGTAATAGTATTGCGAAGCTTTTACCGTGCACACGACCCTACATAGAGTGATGGCCCATCATGCTGAGGGGTATTTTATAGTTTCTTTTTTCTCTTTGTTCCTTGGAAGATATATACTTCCTCTTTCCTTTTCCTGGAGGATTCAGGTCACCAAATTTTAAGCAATGTTTGTTAAAGTGGGTGAACGGTAGCACAGCTATTTCTAATCAGTAAAAAGGGTCTTTGGGGGATATACAAGGGCTTTAGATTTAATTGCTTTTCTAGAATACTCAGTTCTACATATAGAATGCTACCAATAAAACATAATTCTTCTCAGTTTTGTGTACATGTTGTTACCAAAGTACTGCTGCCAAGTGTCCATGCTCACATGTGTATGTGAGCTCGCATGCATATGCATGCACCTTACAGACTCAGAAATGTTGGAATCATTTGCAGAGGCGTGGTATGCACACAGTAGATGATGTCCCCTGCTAAACCAAAGTGAGGAAATGTAGCTTACTAATGATGATTAAGAGTAGTGTGATGGCCCTACCTGCTGTCAAAATGCAACCACGTGACCAGAAGTGACATCATTTCAGTTTCCAGCCACATGGCCTTTGTTTTGGCAGGTAGTAATGTTACTTCCGGTTCCGGTCACGTGGTGTTTGTTATGACAGGTAGTAATGTTACTTCTGGTTCCGGTCATGTGGTGTTTGCTTTGACACGTCACTTCCGGTTCCAGCCACATGACTTTTGTTTTGACAGGTGGTGACGTCACTTCCGGTCACGTGGTCGCATTTTGATAGCGAGTAGGGCCATCATACTACTATTTTTGGTTCCTTCACACGGAGCTTATGTAGTGCGATCAAGATTGGTTACTTATTGAAGTTTGCCTGGCCTTTTCATGACATTGTCATTCTCCGGTGCCTCTCCCATTGTTTTTTAGCCATATTCGGCCGTAATTTAACTCACAAAAATGCTGTAATAAATAGGTTAGCAGAATATTGTTGTAATGTTACACCGCCATCTGATGGCTGTATAAATGGAACTTCTGGAACTTCCTCACAAAGGAAACAGCCCCAAAAGGATGGGGGGAGAAAGGGGGAGTTACATGTATTGTGCCCATCATAATCCAGGAACATTTCCGCAAGAAGAAAGCCTGATAAGGATGTTGGATTTTTGCTTAATATAGAGAAGCCCTAAGAGTGAACAATATATGTTTTTATTTTACCACAACTTTTCACAGAAAAATGACTGGTTAGTATACCAACATCCTAGCGCAGGATCAGCAGACTATTCCTAATAATCAAGATAGAGCAAGAGGAGACAAGGAGTTACAGTTTGCAAGTCAGGAGTCAGAGCAAGGGCCAATCTACATTAATGTCCTGGTATTGAAACATCTGGATCACACATTGCAGCACATACCCCTAAACATGAGGGCTTTCAAGTGTTCCAGGCAGATCATTTTAAGCTCATCATAAGATTGAGCATCCCCACTGACATGGAAGTGGCTTAAAGGTACCAGTGGTGCTTCACAGTAGAGAAGCTCTCATCTGGGTTTACATGGCAGCCCAGTAGCACAAACAAAAGAGAAAAGCTCTGGTCCTAGAAACATGGGTTTGGTTCTGGATGCGGAGACAGGCCAACCCCGAACAGATCTTGGAGCTTCAGATGGTCTGTCCAGACTGTGTCCCATGATCAAAAGGCATGCAGGGTGGCTGGACCCAAGGGTGGTTACAGACTTCAGGTTGAGAGTACAAAGGGGCAACAACTTTGACCAGTCTCAGGGTGAGAGTGAACAAATGGTACAATAGTATGGCTCAAGATGAATAGGATCCTTCCCTTGACTCCTGCCTTCTTGAGGGAGTTAAACTTAGGTCCCCTCTACAAGGATTCGCTTTTGCGCCCGGTTAGGTGATTATGCGCATAATCGCTGAAGCGCATTTACACCTAATACCTCTGCACAATACCTCTGAAGCGCATTAACGGATGACCAAAATGCGCTTTGCAAGTAGTTAATGCGCGTAAGTGCTTGTTCACATAGTCAAAAATGCGCTTTAACGGCCGGAGCAAAATAAAACTCGCGATTTAACGCGCATTCGATAATGCGCATAATCGGAGAGATAACGCACCTCTACGCCCGATTTGCGCTCCGTTCTTGTAGAGGTAAATTTTTTAAAGCGCCTTGAAAGAGCTTTAAACCTCTCTTGTAGAGGCAGCCTTAGCTGACTAAGCATTACAAGAGATATAATTAAAGACTGGACCACGTCTCCTGCCAAAGATTTAGACTGGCCCATTTATAGGTATTCTCATGGGCTGCTTGATCAGGGTAGTAACCTGGTATTTCATTTATCTGGCGTTCCCAAGCTGTGCAAACTGCAGGAGTCAACATCTCTCAATTCAATAAAGATAACGGGCATAGCATACAGATTATAAACTTCAGTTACATTATGGACAAGTAGCCTAGCGTGCGAAAAGTCTTGCCTGGAAGCGATCAACGTCTTTGGATTGATAACACTGTTTGGAAACACCTTATTGTCAAAAGCCTAGAAGCCCCAGGGTGCTTCCAGTTGGAGACCTCCTAGCCCACCCTAGTAGCGTGCAGCTCTTTCCCTCCTTAATGGAAAAAACCATGGAAAACACGGGAGGGTTATGAGTGATGAAGACATCATCTGGATCCGCAGTAAAAATTCCATTAATATGGTATGGTAGGGCGATGGCACAATAAAAGCTTTGTGAGAAAGCACCTCCAAGTAAACAGTGTCTAGCCGATCACCCCTAGCCATACGTTCAAAGAACTCTAAAAGATGAGTGAAACAGGACTTGCGAGGGACCCTTTAAATAACGCAACCCACACCCAGTCTGAAGTGGTACAACCCACTAGGCTTCTACCACCCCTGGTGTTGCATATGTAGACCAGGCCCTGGGCGACTTGCAAACTGTCGGCTCCTGAAAATAGATGCCCTCTCCTTCCCCTCCTCTGAACAGCATTTTCCTAAGGGAGAGACATTTCCCCTGATCGACGTGCGCTGCCGTTTTGTTTCGAGCAACTCATCTTTTCCCTGCTACTGGCTCTTTCCAGCCGCCGGGCCCCCGCATAGCGGCCAGAACGGAGGGGACCCTTATTTATACCGCGCCGCGATTTCAGATTGGGAAAAAAGGGAGGAGCGGGAAAGGGTCCGGAGCGAAATGGCCGCCTCCGAGCCGGCTCTGCGTGTGTGTGTTGCTGCAGCGCCGTAAGTGGGTTGGCAGGAGGGACTTTTCCTCACCCACCTCCAACAGCAACAGCATAAGGCCGCGTTAGCCTGGGAATCAGCCGCCGCCGCTTCATTGCAATCTCTCCGGAAGGATCCTGCACTGGTGATCAGCCCTGCCCGAGGCGCTCCGTTTGCTCGGTAGGCTTTATTCCGTCCGTGCCCCTTCTTCCTTCCCGTTTTCTTATCCCACGATTGAAAGCAGACACGTGCGCTTATATGCGCACACCACTGAACCAGCCCATTTTTCTCCCCTCGCAATACTTGGAATGTAAATCGATTTAGTGGCATTAAATAAAACCCAGCTGGAACTCGTGATGGTGGGATTCCCACCCCTCCCTCTGATGAATAGGACGGCAGCTCTGCCCATTATCGCTGTGAATGGGGATGGAGCGCGTTAGATCCTTGTTTTTACGCAAGCAAGAGAATTGGCTTGGCAACGGCAGGATTGTTCTGACTTGCCGTTTCTAATTTTAGCCTTTTAAAAAAGTTCTTTGGGTATTTTACTTGTGGCGAGGGAGTTAGCAGCGACCAGATTCATACTAGTCCTAATAATAAGTACATGGTTCCATGGTCTGGCACCTGACCCTGGCCCTCTCAGGCTAAGGTGACCAGATAAAATCCAGGTCAGGGCTCATGTAACTTTAACAGTTGTAGAGAAAAGGGAATTTCAGCCAGTGTCATTTGTATGCAATTCATTCCTGGTGAAATTCCCTCGTCATCACAACAGTTAAAGGTGCATGCACTATACTAGAGTGACCATATACAAAAGAAGGTAGGGCCTTTGCAACTTTAACTGTTGGGATGAAGAGGGAATTTCACCAGGAATGAATTGCATACAAATGACTCTGGCTGAAATTCCCTTTTCTCTACAACTGTTAAAGTTACATGAGCCCTGACCTGGATTTTATCTGATCACCCTATCTCAGGCGTTTGTAAGAAGCCCTCTCCAGTTGGTAAAAGTGCCTGGAAGCAATGTTATGTCTCAGGCACAGGGGTGTTTGGAATGGTCAGTAATTCAGATGCACGCTGGTTCATACTGGGTGACAATAATTATAGTAATATCAATTAGAGATTTTTTTAAAAAAAAGATATTGTGAGCTGTATATAATATAAATTTATTTAATAATAACAATGTAATAATAGTTAACATTTCTGATATATCTCATGGTTCTTAATTCAGAGCACATAGTGACGAACTAAGGCTGCCTCTATAAGAGGCATTTAAAGCTCTTTCAAGGCGCATTAAAAAATTTACCTCTACAAGAACGGAGCACAAATCGGGCGTAGAGGCGTGTTTTCTCTCCAATTATGCGTATTATCGAATGCGCGTTAAATAGCGAGTTTTATTTTGCTCCTGCCGTTAAAGCGCATTTTGACTATGTGAACAAGTGATTCTCCGCATTAACTACTTGTAAAGCGCATTTGAAACAACCGGTAAGGTCACCTGTTGAGTGCTCAATTACCTCCTGCATACAAGCATTTACGATAAAGCGCTTCCGAGAAGATGCGCATAATCGGAGGAACAGGCGTCAAACGGAATCCATCTAGAGGGAGTCTAAGTCAGCCTTCTCCAACCAGAGGTGTTGGAGAACAACTCTCATCATCCCCAGCCAACACAGCCATTGATGGTGTTGGCAGTGGGAATGGGAGTTGTAGTCCAACACCTGGAGAGCACTAGGTTGGAGAAAACTGAACTGGGTGAAGCCGGATTGATCCTTGTACTGCCTTGTAGGTGTGGATCATGTCCTGCCAGTGCAAATAGAGCCTCTATGAGGGTCTCATTCTTGCCATTGATCAAAAGTAAAAGTTCAGATATTAGGTGCAGTACAATCCTATACTTGTCTACTTTGAAGTAATTCCCGCTTCATCACAACTGTTAAAGTTGCAGAGGCCCTGCCTTCTTTTGTATCTGGTCACTCTAGTATAGTGCATGCACCTTTAACTGTTGTGATGAAGAGGGAATATCACCAGGAACTAATTGCATACAAATGACACTGGCTGAACTTCCCTTTTCTCTACAACTGTTAAAGTTACATGAGTCCTGACCTGGATTTGATCTGGTCACCCTACCTTCCTCCTAGTAGCCACCTGCCTCACTTCCTTTGGCAGGGGTTCACGGAAAAGGACCCCTGTAGATGTAAAGGAATACCTTTAGAATAGCGCATGGCCGAACTATCCCAGGGCCAGATCTACACCAACTTTGAAAATGTTTTAAAAACAGTATATGGAATGTGTACTGGACCTGAACAATTGTCAAAAAACATTATAAACTGTTATAAAGCAGTAGTGTAGATCCCGCCCAGGTCTGTTTCATTTCTGTGCTATATAAAAGCTGTGTGAATCAACATTTTCAGCACCTTTAGTAACAATATCTGATTCCAGTATAAGGAAACCAATGCAGTTGTACTAGGTTAATTCATATGGCGGCCAAGATGCACCTTTTCTTGGCTTTCTGGTAGATGGATTGCTCTGCACATTGACTCCAAAACATAATTTGCCTCCTGTAGGATTCATTCCCAAAATACTACATAAATTGACAATGCAAGCACAATTCCACCATATGGCCTTCACCCAAACAGAAAGATTGTACCCATCAGCTGGTGGCAAAAGATTGTGCCCATCAGTTGGTAGCAATTTGCTTCCGCAATCCGTACACTTACAGAAGGGGACTCAAAAGGCCATATACCGGTGTTAGAAAAGAAATGCAGAAGCAGCAAAAAGGCTCACAAAATAAAATCAAATGTATTATTATTTATTACATTTCTATACCGCCGAAGCTCTCTGGACAGTTTACATAAGTTTTAAATGATTAAAAACAATATACAAAATTTAAAACCACAAAAAATGTAACAGTCACAGAAAAAGACACAGAAATAGACCTCTAAAAACAAAAGTGTTTTAAAACAAAAGACACAAACAGAAATTAGGAAGACTAAAATTGAAGGAAACCCCAGCTCAGTCTGCAAGGGGGGGATTGAGTACAGAAAGCTCTCAAGGGGTGTTGGAAGAGAAATGCAGGGGAGGGTTTTCCGCCAAAACATCTCAGCTCTAGAAAGTTCCAAGAGATGCTCTGCATAGGCACAGAACTGAAATGTGTGATGCAGAGAGACCATGAAGAACTTAAATGACCTACTTTTAAAACCTTGTACAGCTTGAGATCAGGTTGTCTCGGGGACAGTTTACTCCCATATGAATTTGCCCACTCTGTTTCTTGAGTTTTTTCTCTGAGTCCCCGTACCTATTGAGATCAGTCGAGTGGAAGCTGAAGAACAGCCTTTTCTGTAATACCACTTCCATTACAGAATGGCCTTCCTTCCTCTCTACGCCTCGCTCATACACACACCTTTTCAGCATCAAGTAAAGACATTTTCATTAAACAATCTAAAACCATTTTATTTTAAGGTGCTTTTATTGATATTTTATCCAGTTCCTCTTCTCTGTCACTCGGATATTTTGCTTTTATCAGCACTTAATTTCATTGGCTTGGATTCCAAGTTGCTCCTTTGTTCAGGTAAAGGAGGAGGGGGCAATTTCCTCCAGTTCCCTTCTATATCTGCAGATTGCCCTTTGCCATTCCAAGGATAACCCAGTCTTTAGGAACAGATTTTCAAGACAGACACCTATAAGAACTTTATAACTAAAGAACTAGTGCCTAGGTTTTGGTTGTTGTTTTTTCTTCCTCCCTCCAAATCCATTTTTTTGTGTCATATCTTTCAGATTGTAAGCCTCAGTCTACCACTGAGCTGTGGCCCCCTCCCATCTCCAGCATTTTTAAAACAATATCCTCATATTGGTTCCAAATTGTTCCAAAATGCCTACACCAGCCTGAGTCTGGCATAGTTGGAAGATCTTATTCCATCAATGCGAGACATATATGATGATGGGACATGGGAGAGGGCTTTCTCTGTTGTAGCACTCCTGGGAGGCCCGACTGGCGCCAGCGCTGACTTCATTCCAGCGCCAAGTAACTACATGGCTTTTTAACAAAGCCTTTCTTGGCTAACTTCACCAAGCTTGCACATTGTTTAACTGTTTTAATTGGTTTTTACTGCTTTAAATAAATAAATAAATAAAATAAATAGGGCCTCACGGGGAAAGGAGGGTTCTCAGATCCAGGAAATCCAAGGCCTCCCTCACTTGAGTCCTGGAACAGCCTGGTTTGGGGGCTCTGGGCTGATTGGCAGTAGTAGTGGGTGGCAGGTTGGACAGCACTCCAACCCGAAAGCTTGTTTCTGGTGGCTGAGAGGCACTTTGGCCTCCGATCCCCCTTCATCCAGCAGTTCTGAGGGCTAGAATTGCACTGTAAGTTATTTGTGGCGCGCATCATGAGCTAGAAAGAAAGGGAGAAGGAGCTCTCTTGCAGGTAAAATATCCTTACGTGATTGGCTGGAGCTTACTCATCACAGGTGAGTGGTCAAGTGACTATAAGGGCCAACACATGGCTGATTTGCTGGTCCTCACATGTCTTTTCATATTACATCATGTTAAGGAGTGTATACACTATGTTTTACACGTACCCTTAAATCTGTAGTATGTGTATGTTGCTGCATGTATCAAACAAGGGACATGCTCTGTGAGACGGATTGGCCATAGGTCCCTGGCATGTACACAAAAGTAACAAGCATGTCTTTAATGCCGCATGATATATGAATAAGGATGAAGTGACTAATTCCATCTTCTTCGTGTGCTTTTACACCTGCTTCAGTCGCTTGATTTCCATAAAGCAAACGTAATTATCAGCACGACTGAAAGCCGCCTTGTTCTTTATTAAGGAATAAAACAATCTTTTCCTTGTACAAATGAGAGGAACAAACTCGAGGCTCAGAAAAGGCACTGCTTCAGCTCTAAGATATATGACAACAATTTTAGCAAACTAACTTGAACAAGTTAATTGCATCCATTTGTGGGAAAGGCCTTTTGTACCAAAATGAAATCAGAGGTAGAGAGATTATCAGTTAAGAGAATGCCACTTTAACATAATGAAGCTACTTAACTGCATGTTCAATGCCACACCCTCAGATATACATGTAAATGCATGTTCTGGCTTTGATAAAGTGTTGGTGATAGAAAAATACATTGTAAACCTTTTTAAACTTTGTTTAGAAAAGGTTGTTTTAAATTGGAGGAAGGTGGAAACTTTTTTTTTCTTTTGGCAATTCAGTTTGAGTCAGCCTGAAGTGACTGGTCAAGTGAATATACTGACTGCTGTATATTCACCGCTCCAGAATGCCTGTGATGGTTTCATAGTTTTGCACCCGGTCACTCACAGATATTCTGGCACCTGGATCCAGAATGTGTTTGTGTGACTGGTTATTACACAGTGATTCAGACTGGGCTAATTCAGGGGGAAAATATCAGCCCAGGGAGTTCCCAGATGAGGCTTTTATGGTGCTGTCACTGTACATAATCTTCCACTCGGAACCTTCCTGTGTTTTCCTACCACTTCTTCCATCCCTTTTTTTAACTCAGATCTGTTAAGGAAAAAAAGACAGGATTGCTGCACAATGCCTTCTGATTGGAAGTTCTAGGAGTCTGCTGTCTGGAAGCACACCCAATTTCACTTAATCCTCACCTTCCACCAGCAGCTGTGTTGAATTGACCCTGAGAAGAGTTTTGAGGCAGGTGGGATCAGATAGTCTCATTCAGTGCATCTGAACCTTATAAGTAGGGTGACCAGGATCCCCTGTAGAAGAGATCGCTTTTACACCTGATTCTCCGAATATGCACATTAGCATACAGTTGAGTTTACGCCTAATACCTATAGACGAGAGGCGTAGAAGCAAATGACAAGCTCTATGCAATGTGCTTTAAAGTTGTTTATATGCGGAGAATCGCATTATAAATGAAGCATAGATCAAGGCTCGAACCAAGGAAATGTTGATGAAAACACCGCCCTGTTTCCTGGTGGAACTTCCCCCTCATTTTCCCACCGTTTGTTAACCCTGCCCACCTGAATCTCCCACCTTTGGTTACCTGGGTTACCTGCCCTTGGTCACCTGGTTTACCTCTTCCTTTGTGCCCGATCGCCATTTGTAGTAGTCCCCCCCACAACTGCTCAGGAGTAAATGGAAATGCAAGCCTATGGCTTCGGACAGGCTCTTACGGGAGGGGAGGGGAGAAACCCTCCGAGGGACACTCCACTAGGGTGACCAGATAAAATCCAGGTCAGGGCTCATGTTACTTTAACAGTTGTAGAGAAAAGGGAATTTCAGCCAGAGTCATTTGTATGCAATTAGTTCCTGGTAAAATTCCCTCTTCATCACATCTGTTAAAGTTGCAGGGGCCCTGCCTTCTTTTGTATAGGGTCACTCTAGTATAATGCCTGCACCTTTAACTGCTGTGATGAAGAGGGAATTTCACCAGGAACTAATTGCATACAAATGACTCTGGCTGAAATTCCCTTTTCTCTACAATTGTTAAAGTTACATGAGCCCTGACCTGGATTTTATCTGGTCACCCTACACTCCACCCCCCCATGCTTTAAACACCCTCCTTTAAGCAGAATTTGTAGAATAAAGATATTCCAGTCGTATCTCAGTAATAACTTGTCTTTTTGGTGATCTACAACATACACACCACACACACACGCAGCTCAATGTCAGGATCCCAGCAAGGGAGGGACGATTTGTCTTAGCGGATCGCTAATCATGCGCACATCCTTACTCTAATCCCCTTGCTTCCTGTGAAACCACCTCCATCTGGCCCCGCATCTCGATGAAAGAAATATTCCGGTAAGGGAATTAAAAGAAACTTTATTTTCCATGCAGGTTAGGTCAGCCATTCCTGGAGATTCCATCCTGAGGGACGAAGAAGAAGGAACTGGGAGGGAGGAGACAGAACAACTGGGAGGTGTTCCCAGCGAAGGAGCAGTTATTCATGCATGACATCACCACCAAAGTCCGCCCACTATCGCCGTTAATGCAAATGCTCAGAAGTTGTTTCCACTAAGATAAGGCGCTGTAACATCGAAGGAAATTAAAAGTCGCTATTTATTGTGTAATCGAAAATGCGCATTAACGAGGATAAAAATCGCCTGCACGCCTGATTTAAGCTTCATCCGTAAAGAGGTAAAACCAGTAATGCGCCATAAAGGAGGCGTAAATCGATCGTCTAGAGGAAGCCCATATGAAAAGGAGGACAGGGCTCCTGTAACTTTAACAGTTGTTTTGAAAAGGGAATTTCAGCAGGTGTCATTTGTATGCATGCAGCACCTGGTGAAATTCCCTCTCTATCACAACAGTTAAAGCAGCAGGAGCCCTGCCCTCTTTTGTATCTGGTCATGCTAGGCAGGGCTCCTGCTGCTTTAACTGTTGTGCTGAAGAGGGAATTTCACCAGGTGCTGGGTGCATACAAATGACACCTGCTGAAATTCCTTTTTCAAAACAACTGTTAAAGATACAGGAGCCCTGTCCTCCTATGAAAATCTTTCCAGTGGTCATTGATTTGTTCTGGCTGCTTTACTCACATAAGGCATCTATGAATTGAGTGACGATGACCATGCACGTTAAACCCACCCTTATTTAGACTGTCAGAGCTGCATTCCTAGTTTGGCAACAGTAGCAGGAACAGCAGCATGATGATATGTTCCTGCTGGTCACTTTGCAGCATGAGTATCCTGCCTAACCATGACTATGGTGCGCTGAGATGCATGGCATGTATGTGACATGTAGGCAACCCAGGAGTTTAGAATTACAACTCCTATAATCCCGTACCATTGGCTATACTGGCTGGGTCTGCTGGGAGTTGAAGTCCAAAAAATGTTTAGGGCACCAGGTTACTTATCCCTGCATTAGAGACACACATGCACTCAAGTCAGATGTGCATTAGCTGCACAGCTTTCACCTGGAAAACTTACAGTGCTGCAGATATTTCCCCATTTGGGTTTATGGCTGCTTGCTTTTACATTTGTGTGGTTTATTCACTGTTTTTTATGGAACAGTTGTCAGATTGCAGTTGAGTTATGTTTTTGTTCTGTTACACATAAAAGTTTTCAAAATACAGACATGACCAAGCTAAAGTGAACCTTGATGAATATCTTGACTTTGTTCAGACGTCACGCTAAGCCATGGTGGTTATGCACTTGAAGCTAAACATTATGGCTTAGTGTGTCATGTGAACCATTCCTAACCAAGATGGCTACATAACCATGATTTAGGCATGCTTACTGACATTTGCTGCAAATACGTTAGCAGCAAATGCTTAGCATGTTGTCTGAACAGGCCCATGTGTTTCCATGGTTCGTATTGAATAGCACGTAGATTTGCCTTCCCATATGATCTAAACCTTGACAAAAATTAGTGCAGACAGCTACTGCAGAAGCTCAAGCAAGGAAGTTCCACTCCCTTTAAAAATGATGGATGCCAAAAAGTTCCTAATGCTGCTGAAAAATATGTGAAACAGGTTAAGAAAGGAGAAAAAAGGGTCCCCAAAAGTTCACTTCCTTTCATTTTTTTTTACTCTTAGGTTGGTCAAAATGGGAGAAGACCTAGTGGCAGAGAGCGAGGAAACAGCACTATATGCAAACCATGATGGTATTCCAATGCCTCAAGTAACTCAGGTATTTGTTATTATAGGGCTCGGCAGACTTCAAGCTTGCAGGATGCGCTTTGTTTTTTACTAGAACCCTGAGATCCACTGACTGGAGCTAGGTGCAAAATAGTAACTCATGGAAGGCAAAATTAAGGAACAGGGTGCCTCTGAGCATTATGCGCAGGCATGGAATTTGATGTCAGGACCAAAACCGAGATTGCATGTCCTTTCACACGAATATCCGCTCTAGGTTTTCCTCCAAATGTTCTTTCCAGCAGCCTAATTTGAGGGAAAAGCCTGCTGCTATCGTTAAAGATGTGGCAGTCAGGAACCTTTGCTAATGTAATGCAAATCATGCAGAGATCTACCAGTTGATATTGATCGACCTTTGGCCCATCCTTGTGTTATTAAGAACTTTTTACTATATTGATGATTTAGGCTAGGGATGGAGACCTATGGGGGTGCCCATGGGGCCTGTCCACTTCTCCCCAAGCCCCGCTCACTGTCCCCAAGACTGAGAAATCACTTATCTTCAAACAACAACTTGTCAAGGAAACATAAACAATGTTCCCCTGCCGTGGCGGACAAACCCCGTCCCGCCACCCGGTTCCCCAGCCAAAGCTGGCTTGAGCCAACGCTTGAAATAACCACACCAAATTTAAGGACCAAAGCAAGTTTATTTACACTCTATCCTAAGTTAAGGCCTTGGTCATGCAGGGAAGGGAAGATGGGAGAAGGGAACAAGGGGGTGTGTGAGGGGGAAGAGGTAGATAGGGTAGCAGCACAGAAATACAACAGTAATAAAACAATTGGTTCCCCCAATCAATCAGGCACACTCTTAAAAGTGCTAAGCAACCCCAAACCGAGTAGGCTTGTAAAACAATAAAAATCCTATCTATCACCTGGCTATATCCAGCCAGATGGAGATCAGCTCTTCACCGTGCCTAGGTCCGAAGAGAGATGAATTGCATGTCACGGCTTTCGTTTTTATCAGTCTTTTCCCACCAGCCCTCCGCCCCCCCACAGCCTGAGAATCCAAAAACTCCCTAACGACTTTTCAGCTGCAAGTCGTTAAGGGCCTGCTCGTTAGTGGGAGCACCTGCTCTTCTCGGCTGGTACTAAAAAGATAAGTACTTCAGAAATATGTCAACACATGAGCGCATCTCCCTCCCTCCTCTGGAAGCGCCAAGGCCTTCAGAAACCCATGTCCTTCACACAACTGATCGGAGATAAGAGGTTTTCCCTGCTCCACACCGAGGAGTTTCCACCTCCCTGCAGTGCTGCATTTAGGCTTTTAAAAAGCATCCATTGGGGAGTGGTCACAGCAGGGGAGCGAATGACTAACCCTCCATTGTCATGCAACACTAGAGTGAACATATAAAAAGGAGGATGGCTTCTGTATCTTTAAGGGTTGTATAGAAAAGGGAATGTCAGCAAGTGTCATTTGTATGCAGGTGTCATTTGTATGCATGCAGCACCAGGTGAAATTCCCTCTTCATCACAACAGTTAAAGCTGCAGGAGCCCTGTCCTCTTTTGCATCTGGTCAAGAGGGCAGGGCTCTTGCAGCTTTAACTGTTGTGGTGAAGAGGGAATTTCACCTGGTGCTGCATGCATACAAATGACACCTGCTGAAATTTCCCTTTCAATACAACTGTTGAAGATACAAGAGCCCTGTTCTCCTTTTCATATGGTCACCCTAAGAGGGGGAAACCTGGAACTTGTGATTGGCACACCTGCTTGACATGCTTGCCTGGAACCAATTTTCTCCTCGGAGTGAAAAAGATTCCCCACCTCTGACTTAGATTACTATAAGCATAGGAGAATTAAGCAAGACATTTCTCTCTCTCATATAATATATTCACCATTTCAGGTGAATATATTAATTCTTACCATGCATCAGCCTTGCTGGGCTGGTTAAATTCATTCTCAACCCCACCCTTTTCTCACTGATGGCCAAGATACACTTTGTATTATTTATGCTGTTTTAAAAAATGCAGCAGCCTCTGGTCAAAACATTGTTTCCAACAGTCACAGTTGGCTCAACCCTTGAAGTGGCTTCTTCTTCAAAAGCCTAGATAGCACAGTTAGTTTTCTCTCTCTTTCAGCTGGCAGGTTGGCAAATCACAGGACAGGCCCCTAACTTTCCTTCCATCTCTTTATGGGGGCTTCTTGTGCTTCATGCTCCAACCTGTTTTTCTTTCAATTATAATTGCAACTGTGGTATAGGACAAGTCTCGGCTGAGTCATAGTACAATTCCCAGGATTCTTGGGAGTTTGTTCCTCTTGCTCTCAATATTAGATTTCTCTGTCATCTCTCCTTGGACGATTCATATCACATGACTAGACTTGTATAAAGTTCAGTTCAGCACAGATTCTTCAGCGGGCACTATTTCAAAGAGACTCTGAAACTGAGACAAGGCCTCAGGTAGGTTCAACAGACTGCAAGGCTTTACAAACTGAACTAGTTAGGAATAGGTCTTCAGTCAAATGGAAGGACAGTCAGATATATGTATTATGCAGCCACAGTGGCAGCCCTGCACTATGAATTGCATTTTCGTCATAATAAAGAGAAATGGAGGAGCAGTAGGTGTTAGAAAATAGCCGTACGTATTGTTTAGAAGCTAGAAAATAGAAGTAGGTTTGACAATGATCCAGGCCAATTTTGAGGTAGAAAGGATAAGAAATGGTTTGTTTTGATAAAAGCTGGATGGCTGTCAGTGGCAGCGTCGTGGAGCTAGATTTCTCTGTTTGCTGGAATAGACATGTAACCTGGAGTTACTTAAAATCAAACTCAGATAGCAAGGAGGAAGGTTTAATTCAGTTTTATTTAGAAAAGAAAGCAGCGCTGCTGGCAAATTCCCTGGTGCCTTCTGGCTAAAATTCCGGGGAACCGCCCCTCGCAAACTTAAACAAAGGTTTTTACCCTCTTGGCATGAAAAGGAAACACCCCTTCTCCAGTGACGTTAGGGAGTGAAAAATAACACTTCTATTTGCAAGCGAAAAAAACAGAATAGCAAGCAAGCAAGGTCAATCTTAACATTCCTGAGAAGAGATAGCGAGGGGCCTCTTTTGGCTGGAAATACAAAGCATCCTTTGAACCGGTTGCTTCTCCCATTAAGCTAGCTACTTGTCACCTTAATATTGATCTATTGTCTTCAAATCACCGGCACTTGAGGCCATCTGCCCTGTAAGGAATCTCTAGGATTTACATAAGATTTGTATCTGGTTGTTTTACAACTGCTTCATCTCAATTTAGGGATTTCAGGGCAAGGAGGCAAACCTTAATTTTTAAATTCCATATTACAGACACAAGGGGTCTATGCAGCAGAAGCTATCCATTCAATTAGTTAGAATGATTCAACGTAATTGTTCTTCCCTTGAAAATAATGCCTGAGATTTTTTTAAAATAAAAAAGTTTGTTGATAAACACATTTATTTGCTTTATTTGTCACACTTGTATACTGTCAAACCTAGTAAAACCCCTCAGCGGTTCACAACAATTTGATGGAGATACTGGGCTATGATGTTTATTGCAGTGTATTAACTAGGCTGACACCTGTTACCCAGAGGACCTTCTCTTCTGCCGCTCCCAGACTGTGGAATGGCCTGCCGGAAGAGATTCGTCAACTTAACAGTCTCTGAAAGCCATAAAGACAGATCTCTCCTGGCAGGCCTACCTAGTTGAATTTTAAGAGTTTCATTGTTATTTTAATAATGTATTAGTTTTATATGTTTTTAATCAGTTTTATATATTTTACACTATTTTGTATTTAATGTTGTTCCCCACCTCGATCCAGAGGGAGAGGCGGGTAAGAAATAAATATTATATTGAATATCTATCTATCTATCTATCTATCTATCTATCTATCTATATATCTATTCCAAGTTACAAATACTCAGCAGGCAACCACTACCATGCACAGAGAATGCCAGTAGTGGAAGGTCTTGAAATTCCTTACTACAGGCAAAACTCTCCAGTTTTTGAGCAGCCATTTTGTGAAGAGCTTTCATTAATCCCTAGGATACCATAACAATAATAAAAATGACCTTCAGCATAATTTACAAGGTCAATAACCATTTTATCACCACAATTCTAACTGTGGAGAGGGATTCAGACTCTCAGTTATGGTTTTGTGGGGAAGTGAGTGCCACTATCAAATTATCAGTTTAGAGGGAAAGAGTTACCTTATTCCCTCAATTTTTTTCAAGGCACCTCCATTTTTCTTGTTCTCTTCATCTTTATCTCTTTCTCATTTTTTCACTTTCCTAATCGTCTTTTCTCTTTCTGTCACTTGCTTTTCCCGCTTGCATCTCTTATGTTTTGCTCTGGTCATTTACATTGTCCTCTCATGTTCTCTTTCTTTTGGTTACAGAAAGCGGGAAGTTGGGTTGCTGACTACTTGTGCAGTAGGGGAGAAGCTTAGAATAAAACATGGGGCATTCCACTAAAAAGGCCCTTTCCCTCAACCCCACCAATTGTACTGACCTTGATGGATCTCAGAAATGGGGCTTGTCTGTATGCCCTGTATACTTTGTGGTGGCTGCCAGTGGCGCTGCATCGTTTATACAACGTAGCTGCCAACTTGCAGCCACCACTGGCCTTTCCCCTGGAACTGTGCTTTTAAAAAGCCACTGACCTACAGCGACTTTTCCTTTACTCCGAGGTCACCACCTAATTTGTTCTGTCTGTTAGTGGTGACCTCGCTTCGCATTGAAGTGGGGGCATTCCTGGGGTGGATCGAGGCCCAGCGTAGGGCAGGGGACATGCAGGAAGGCCGGACAGAGGGTGGGCTCAATGAGCTGAATGGCTGCCTGAAAAGCCCATGCTCCCTCCTGCCGTGGAGATTTGCCGCTCTCCTGCAGCTATGATGCCACAGGGTCATCAAAACACCCCCAAGGGCTTTGGAAGATGGCTGCAACTGACAGGCAGTTTCATGTAGGATGAATCCTTTATTTTCCAGGAATTCAGATGTGGATGCAAGAGAGATTTACAGCATTTCGCATTGCTTTGAGAGTCTTAATAAAAATGTGCCAGTATGATGATTTACATTCAAGAACCTCTGGCTAAGTCCAAGGTGAGCTTACAGCTCATCTTAAACATATTCACTTGGAAGTTAGCCCCAATGAGTTCAGTAGGTTACACTTCCTAGTAAGTATTTGTAGGGCTTCAGCCTTAGTAGAAATCTACAGATTACTGTTATTGAGGTTGTTTCTTTATTTTAATTTATGAGGCCAGAACTTTGGACTCCAAAGCTGTCGATGGTATTGTGCAAACAGAAGAAACTGCTCTGCTGAACAGCGGTGGGCAACAACTTCAGGAACCTATGGCTGAGTCAAAGGCAATGGGGAAACTGAGACAAATATGTGCTTGTCCTCCACAAGGCATACTTTCCAGAATGGTAACATACGGTACGTAAAAGAAAGAAAGAAATGGTAGGAATGCAAATTCAGAAATGAAGAAAGGAAGCCACTGTCTTAAGTTTTCTTTGGTGAATATGTATTCTATGGAATTGCAGTTTTTATACGTTCTTAGTTTCCAAAAGTTCAGGCTAGGTAAGAGTGGAAAAATAGGCCTACACACGTTGCAATCCACCGGACATGTTTTATGGCCTTCCCGGTGCTTAAAAGGGTTTTATCCTTAAATGAGGGGGAGAATTTAAAATAAACCAGGCAGCACCCATAGAAAGGTGTATGGCAGCATTCCATGTGTGTTGGATGCCATCTTCCATCATCTGCAGGCAGCCATGGATGATGGGAATTGTAGTTGTAGTCCAATATACCTGGAGGTCACCAGGTAGGGGAAGGCTGGCGTATGAGTATCAGATTGTGTCACTCCATTGTATTTCTTCCACACCTGCTTATTGACTATCTTATCAATTCTATTAGCTATGTTGAACTACTCACAGATTACTCAATTACTCAATGGAATTGTACATTCCCCTCAGTGCAAGAGTTAAGTGGGTCATTATCCCAAGGTAATGGGATAATAATGATGTAAATATGCCGGTGGAGTCACCAGGAAAGATGTGGCATATGTTACCTTTCATGGCCCAAGAATAATATAAAGGTACGAACGCAGTTCTGCTGCTTGAAACGAGCCAAATCTGTTAAAGCAAAGCTGGTTTTGTCTATGAAGCTTGCCTGAATGGGAGATTGGCGAAGAACCATGAGTTCTCTGGAGGAAAAAAAACCCAGTGTAACTATGATAAATAAATACATATTTAGGAGCCTGAACCAAAGACTCACAAAGAACTACTGAAATTCTTTCCTTGAGTAAAAGAGTCTTCTAACAACCCCATTTTGTTTCATCTTTTTTTGCAGTTCATTGCCTTCTCCACATACTAGTATTGTTCTAAGCATACTTGCATTTATTATATTATATCTTTAAAACTGCCCAAAAACAAACATTCTCTGGGCAAATTAAATAAAGCTAAAAGAATAAAATTGATACCAAAACAACAAACAATTCAGGAAAAGCAATATAAAATATATAAAAACAGCCATCAAATCTAAAATGCCTGGGAGAAAAGGAAGTTTTTTGCCTGGTGCTGAGAGGATAACAGTGTAGGCAAATCTTCTTAAGTTATTACTGTTCTTACTGTTCTCACCCAGAAATAATGGCAAATACTGTAGCACAATAGTGTTGCTGGGGCTGTGTTGAAACTGGGTTGTATCCAGGAACATATGCAGACCTTGTCCTTTTATTGAGCCAAAGTATACTCTCAAGAACTTGAGTCATTAAGATTAGTAGGATTGATCCCTTTAACATACTGGGTGAAATGTCTAAGGTGCCTAGCTCAAAAGCATTTGTGCTTGTGCAGGGAAAAGGCCAGATGCCCATGCAAAATAATTGCACAGCCAATGTTGGTAGATCTTTCCTCAAGAGTTGGACAGGCATCATCCTAGAAGCTCCTAGATTTATTTTTTTGCCAGGCAAAATATGCTCTTTCCACAGTTTTAACTTTTCTTAATTTCTTCTGCGCCTGTGTGACAGGGTTGCAAAACTTCAGGTCTGGAGGCCAAATCTGATCCTGCAGGAGTCCCCATATGGCCCTTTGGGGTTCCTCAGAAGACCATGCCCCCTTCCCTTGGTCCCACCCCTTTCCCCAGCCACTGACTGGGCCTGTTCACACATCACACTAAGTCATGGTTCACATGACTCGCTAAGCCATAATGTTTAGTTCAAAATGCTTAACCTCCGTGGGTTAGCATGTCATCTCAACAGGGTCATTGTTTGGTGGTTTTCCAGCTTTTGCATATTTTTCCTCATTCTAACATATTGAAATGCCTTTCCTAAGGTTTAATTTCTGGCAGAAAAAACTTAATGGAAGCAGGATGTGTGTTAGTTGTACTTATTTTTGCCTTTGGCCATGCTCACTGTGATGTTCAGCTGATTGGATGGGGGAGGGAGAGTGCCTAGATTGGCTGGCTGTATGAGAGTGGGAGGAGTTAGAGAAGAAGTCTATGTATATATGTGTTTAGCTGACAGGAGCTGGAGAGAGAGTTGTTGTTGACTAGATTAGATGCTAGGAAGGGCCAACGTGTTTTATTATTTTGGTGGAACTAGATTGTGGGAAAGAGTGTAGTGTAGCTTAGAGTGGGTAGAGTAGGCAGGAGAAACGTAGAACTTGGAAGTTTATACTTGAAACGTTTTAAGAGAAATTACTGACTGAAACCATTAAGCATTGTGCCTCTAACCAATACTCTGTTGAGCTAAGGAAACCATCAAGCTTTTCTTACCTGAGCAATCATCTTGTTAATAAATTACATTTAATTATATCAACTGGTGTGGTCATTGAAGCGTATCTGAGGAAGGTACTGGTGGCAGCGGATAGAACGAAGGGGGATTTGGGCGCTAGGGTGCTGAGCTGTGGGGCCTAAAAGAGTAAAGGCGGGACAGGAGCAGCAACAGTAAGCCTAAACCTTCAAACACATCATAAGCACAGGGGGTGTTGAAGTAAGCCCTGAGTGCGAGTGGTGTGGACAGCCCTGTTGTGTAGCCCAGTGAGTGTCACGGGTGCAGGCAGGGCGTCACACCACTGGAATGCGCCCTCCAAGAGCTTCTCCAAAATGAAATTCAGCCCTCACGCTGAAAGAGTTCTGCACTCCTGCTGTATGAATAAGCCCAGTGAGTGATATGAGAACATCAGCATTACTTGAATCTGTAGCTACGGACCTGATGGATGGAAACCCATTGCAAGTCCAAGATGGTTAAACATTTGTTAAAAATTCACAGCACTTGGGTGGCATCATTCATAGGATACGGACCTGTTCTTCTTACACCATGGCCACCGAAATAAATATCATAGGAACTGCATCACCCAGCTGTCACCATGAGATATCTCCCATCCCAGGGCATCCTGAGATGGTATACTTCAAAGGGGTGTGTGTGTTTATCTAGATGCCACCTGGTAAATTGCTACAGTGCAATTATCATAAGCTGATCTACTATGTAAAGATCATTGTGCAAAGGGAGCACTATTACATGTAAAAAATAAAAAGTATGAAAGGTCACTAATGCTAATGAAACTTTATAGCTGAAACCTTCCTTGTTCAGATCTAGGAACATAGGAAGCTGCCTTATTCTAAGTCAGACCATTAGTCCATCTTGCCCAGTATTGTCGACACTGACTGGCAGCAGCTCTCCAGGCTTTCAGGCAGGATTCTTTCCTGGCCCTGTCTGGAGATGCTGCTGGGGATTTAATCTGGATTCCAAATGTGTGCTCTACCAATGAGGTATGGACCCTCCCTGGATTTAGATTTTCTAAAGTTCTGTCCGCACTTTTTTGTTGGTTTGGGAGAAAATAATTGATACCTCTGGAACTTGAATAGTGTATGATGCCTGACTGGACTTGGTACGAACACTTCTCTTAAGTCCCACTGAAATGCCAGCTGAGCAATCACACTGGTCTGCAGTCTGAATCCCCCCAATGTGGTCGCACACCAATGCAAAGGTTGATTTATATACAGCTTCGGAGATTGTGCCAAATCATGCCAACAGACAAGGAGCATTTGATAAAAGCCATAAATAAAATAAAAGAACCCATGGGAAAAAATTAAAATGGCACCAAAAATACTGACGTTGCAAGCACAATTTTTGTTTCCTCCATTATTCTAATTATGGATCCTCCTCCCCTATGAAGCTTTCATAGGGCCTGTTGAGAAGACAGCTTGAACCCTGCTGGTTAAGGCTTTTGGTTAAGCAGCAGGGTTTAAGGTGTCTTGTGTGATGCATTTTGCTAAACCCTGCTCACTGATTAATCACAGTCGGACCATCTGCAGCAGGGTTAGGGGCTCTAACCGTGTCTTAAAGTGTTGTGTGCAACAGCATGGCTTGTGGTTAGTGCTAACCCCAAAGAACTACAGTTTCTCTAACCACAGAACCTGAAGTGTCATCTGAACAGGCCCATTAATGTATTGACAAGTGCTATGAAATATTCTGTGAAATATTTCACACTATCCCCCCTCCCTTTGTCTTATTCCAGGAGTAGCAGTAGTGCTGGTTTGGGCCATGGTTTGGTCTATTACAGGCCATGAGAGTCTGCCTGGAGGAAACCTCTTTGGAATTTTGCTCCTCTTCTTTTTAGCTGTTATTGGTGGTAAAATTATGAGCCTAATTAAATTACCTGGCTTGCCTTCACTTCCTCCCCTTCTTGGTAAGTATATTATTATCAGCTATTATGCATCATTGCATTGTTCTATAGATTTGATTTGTGAACACAACAGGGAGGGTTACCCACCATCAGAGATTACAGCTCACCCAATTTGAATTAGAGCTGCAAATGAATATTAATGGAGGCAATGAATTACTTACATTCATTGATTAATTGAAGAGGAACAGTTTTCATTGGTGAAGGTGAATTCAGATTACTGGATATGAAAGATGAAAGTTAAGAGTGGACTTGTTTGTGGGTTGCTTTTTTTAGAGGTGGAGTTGTTTCTGGGGGATTTCTGAAAGTGGGAATTTTTTAAAAAAATTAAATGGAGTATTACCTTGTAACTCTGAGTGATAATGGTTAGTTGATCCAAATTCTTCAATATCTCAAATAGATACTCATATTGCACAAATATATTTAAATTTAATCATTACTTAGTTAAAGGGCAAATAATTGATCAACTAACAATTGTTTAATTAGTTAAAAGAATCTAGGTCAGAGGTGTAGAACTTCAGGCCCAAGGGCCAAACTTGACTTGCCTGGGGTCCTAGTCTGGCCCTCCAGGTTTCCCCAGATAGCCATGCCCCTTCCCTTGACTCCACCTCCTTTCTCCCAACCACCGCTTGCTTGGTGGTGTCCTGGCTTTGAGGTAATTCCCCCCCCTCCCATTCTGAAATGTTGAAATGCCTCATGTAAAGCTTAGTGAGCTCCATCAGACGAGTGTTTTATTACATGCTCGTTACTGGACACTCACAGATTTTTGCGGGTCCCTCTCAGGACGTCATCTGCCTCCCACCCCCTTCTAGCCTTCTTCACGCCACAAAAAAACAACAACACAGTAAGTCCAACTTATTTTTAAAGATGGAAGTTGCCACTATCGCCTGCTGTGTGCAGGAGAAACAGTGCGATCAAAACAGCCCACTAAATAGGCCACATACACGTTGTTTACTTCCTCTTTCAAAAGAGGAAGTAATGAGGGACAAGCACAAGGGTGGAGAAGCGAAGGTAAGCAAACACAATTTTCCCCAGTGTGATGGTGCTCAGTTACCAACAGTAAGAGTAATATGCTGGTATTTTTGGTATTTTGGCTGTGCTGCTTTTGGGCCAGCCCTCTTTTGCCTTTTGCCCACTACATTTCCATTGGGGATCAGGCATAGTCAAGATATCCTGGGTAGGGTATTTAAAATGATTCAGAGATATTCTTGTCTGTTAGCAATTTCTTTGTTCTCATTTCTCCACCGCTTTTGGCCAAAGAGCCTGTATACATAGGGGAAAAGGTGGTATTTTTAATTAGAATGAGGCATGATCCCTATAACATCTTGTGCACTATATTTTTGGTAGTTTAAATCAGGTTATGGATCTTGTAAATGAGGGACTCAGTTGTCCTATACATAGTGGCCTTAGGTAAAACCAAAGAGGCAATCTAGAGAAAGTTAATCATGTTTAAGCTGGGGCATGCTGGGAGTTGTAGGACTTTTTCCTTGTCTAAACAAGCATAGGATTGCACCCTAAGTGATTTAAGTTACTCGGATCAGGGTCAATCTTCTTGCCTAAACTACCTCATTGGATTTTTGTGATGCTAAAATGGGATAACACAACATATGCCGTCCTGAGATCCTAGGAAAGCATTCCACAACAGGGCGCCCTCCAGATATGTTGGACTACAACTCCCACCAACAGACTTGCAGGAGGTGATGGGAGTTGTAACCCAATGCAGTTGGAGGGCATCAAATTGGGGAAGGCTGTCCTAGAAGGAAAAATGGAATACAATTTTGGAAAATTACATGGGGGAAAGCAAACTGGATTATGTACTAGAGGTCAGGAAATGGGACTTTCCATTAAGCGTTAGAGCCCAGGAGTTTGAATGTTGGTCATTCCACTGCATGATTAGAGTTATTTGCTCCCTATTATGTTTTTTGTTCAGGTTGTGTTTTTGTGAGGGTGGGGAACTTGCCATTGATGACACCTGACTATTCAGAGCTTTCCAGGTATTCTTGCCACCTCTGGTGTAAAGTGAATAAGATGCCTCTCTCTATTGCTTTTAGGAATGTTGCTTGTTGGATTTCTCCTCAGAAATGTCCCATTAATCAGTGACATAGTCCAGATCGATGTGAAATGGGGAGCTTCCCTGAGAAGTATAGCGCTTGCTATTATCTTGGTCCGTGCAGGCCTTGGTCTTGATTCAAAGGTGGAGTAACAAAACGTCCTTGCTTAGCAAATGCAAAATGGTATGCTCAGGAAGACTACACTGGGGCCTAATTTCCACTGAAGTGGCAAAACTGTGTCTGGGCTGTACCACTTCAGAATGCAAGTGTGGGATTGACAAGATTGAATGGTTCCCAAAAAACAAAACAAAAAGAATTCAAGCTATGTAGAAAAATAGCAAATTCTATTTAGCACCATGGTTATGGCGGGGGTGGGGAATGTCTCTCAGACTGAAGGCCAAATTGCAAAACCAGAAAGTTCGTGGGGGGGTGGATTCCATCAGTGGGTAGAGCCAAAATAATTACTATTAATTTAAGCCTACTCAAAAGTAAGCGAGACAAGGCTTCTACATGTTTACTCAGTAGTAAGCAGGACTGAATCACTCAGCAGCACTTTCAAATAACATTATAAATACCAAGCCTCTGCATGTCTATTCACGAGTAGGCAGGAGTCCTGTTTGCAAAATACACACCTCAGTTCTGTGCAACAGTTCTTCTACTTCGTAGAATGTACAGAACTCAAAATCTCTGCAACAGCTTGATTCTTTTCAAGGTATTTAAAGGTTAACCTCCTTTATATTTCCTCTTGTTGTGGTGGGGTGGGGTGGTGATTGAGGTATTCAGCAGGGCTGGAGATTTCCAACCCCTGGTTTAGTATTGCATCCAAATGAGGCAACTGTAATAACATTTTACAGTAGAAACTCCTACTTCCATTTCTAACCCCACATGGTCACTTGGCAATATTCTTACCACAATTCCCTATCCCAGCTTTCCCAAGTAAGTGAGAACTGTTCCTGATCTCAGGAAAATATATGAATCCTCCATCCTTTAGATGCAAATTCCTTCCTTCTATATTATATTATGAAAATTGTGCAGAGCAGAGAAAATCTCAAAGGGTTTTTCTCCGCATGGCATTAAAAACCATTCTATTGATTTATCAATGTGTTCATCTCCTAGGCACTGAAAAAATTAAAGGCTGTCTGTTTCAGGCTAAGCTTGGGGCCCTGCATCACTGAAGCATGCACAGCAGCTGTACTGTCTCATTTCCTCATGCATCTGCCTTGGGAATGGGGATTTATGTTAGGGTAAGTTGCTTTTTCCACTCTTTCTATTACTTGAGTTGAAGTTGCCTTCCCTTTTTCACAAAAGCATTGACTAAGAGCTTCTCCACACACGCAATTTATCGCATGCTCAGGACTGGTCATTCATGGAGGTTTGTGCGTCCTTTTCATGATGTTGTCAAAACCTCCAATGCTTCTCCCGCTCTTTTCAAGCAGGAATCCGTCATTTTATAAAACCCCGAAAATGCAGTAATAAGCAGAAAATGCACTATAAAACTACCAACTGCTGGTGGTAGAATTGAAACATGTGGGAAGGAATTGGCAAGCGTGTGTATTTTGCTGATCATTAAACCTGCAAAGACTGCAGAAGATAAAACCCCAGTAAGCTACAGGATGTTTGCTAAATGTGGAGAAGCCCTGAGAAAGTGCATGCCACTTTTTTTTCTGTACTGTAAAATGTGGGTGTGAGTTCTGTTCTCTAGTGACACTTGCATCCTACCTCTCTAGCATATAGAGAGCCCTGAGCTCTCTACATGCTGAAAACTTTTAGGTGTACACACAGAATAACATTGTTTTGGGCAGAGGTTTATAGTTCTGAAAGCCACTCACTGGCTTGGTTTGGACGACACGATAACCAACGGGTGGGTTGTCAACTGACAGTGGAGTACACACCCAATGGTTATTGTGTCATCTGGTGGGCAACACGCCACTCATGGTTGGCTATTTTCCCAAAATAGCCAATGGAGAAACACAATGGGATGCTCCGTTGGCTATCTGCACAACCATTGCTTCACGTGTCATCTGGCAGGCTCTGTGGATTATTCTCCCTTGCCCTCAGAGCCATAGAGGCAAGAGCTGCAGAAACTCCAGTGCAAGGCGATCCTTTCACCCAGCAGTGTCTCTTCTGTGCCCATCGAGTTTGGCGCCAAACTTGATAGGCACAGAAGAGGGGCTGCCGGGAGAAAGGATTGCCTCACATCAGCGATGATCCCCTCCAGGCGAGGTGTCCTTCTCAGTGATCTCCATGGCAACAGGGTGGGGGTGGCATTGCTAGAGCCGCCCCTGCCGTGTTGCCATGGTAGTGACTGAGGATGTGTCAACGCCGAACCATGTCTGAACAGGCCCAGTGTCAACAATACTGGTCTTGATAGACCAATTGTCTGATTAGATATAAAGCAGCTTCCTATGTTTATAGATCCAAAGCAAAATAAAAAGTCCCAGTATTGGGAAAAAGGTGGGATACAAATAAATATAAGAATAATAATAAAGAGAAGGCGGAGGATGCATCTTTTGAATAATTATTTTATTTGTAAATGTATAGAAACTTAATTGATTAATCAACTGAAACTCGTATAATTAATCAACTAAGATTTTTTAAATTAGGAGACAGCCCTAATTCAATTTCACCATTAACTTGAATAGGGCTTGTCTCACCCAAAACCTGCAGTCTATCCCTTTTCAGGGATAGACGCGCACACACACACAATTAACTGGAAGAGGATAAGGGATTCCTTAGTCTCATTTGGACGTCATAAGGAGGATCCACCTATTGAGAGCAATCAGCCAGCAATCTCCATAACAAAATGAAGGTATCGATAGGCTAATTTTAAACAACTCTGACTCCATTAATACTTTCTTGTCCACAACGCACCCCTCTCAAATAACTCTAGTGGGAAGACACTCTTCCTCACTTTCTTTTCATGAGTTTGAAAGCATACTGTAACTAATAGGATAGGGAGTAAATGGGAGAACTGTCCACAAATGGATATAAATAAAATCTTGGTATTGTGTGTGTTCAGATTTGTTCTAGGTGCTGTGTCTCCTGCTGTTGTCGTGCCTTCAATGCTGATTTTACAAGCCGGAGGATATGGTGTTGACAAGGGCATTCCAACCTTGCTAATGGCTGCTGGAAGTTTTGATGACATCTTGGCCATCACAGGTTTCAATACATGCTTAGGAATGGCCTTTTCTTCAGGTACCCTGGCTCCTCCATAGAATTGATGAGCCACATCAAAGCCACATGCCTTTCTTACTGTACTGCTAGTATACTACATGCAAGTGGCGTATTACCTGGGTATTTTACATCAAGAAAAAAGATCCTTCCCACTTGCAGTCTGATGAGCTACCAGAGTTGTTGACCTGGTTCGCATATAATTACATATAATATAATGATAACTCCACAGTACGGGTTCAGTATGGGTTGTCATTACATAGTTTAACCATAGTTGTTAACAATGAACCACCCAGAATTCACAATCCAACAACAAACCATGGGTCTACTTTGTGGATTGTTTGTGGTTAACCACCCATAAACCATAGTGTAAGGATTGCACATAACAGCAATCCGTGAATAACCTAGGGATTGAGAAAACAAATCATGGTTTGTTCTGTTATCTGCCAGACAAACCCTGGGTAAGGCAACAAACCATGGATTAAATAAACCATAGTTTAGCATTATTAAACAATGAGGTTTAGAGGTGGATGGAAGTTGGTGAGAGGCTCATCTTGTGTTGCCATAGGGCAGCCTTCTCCATTCTGGCCATCTGGAGGGCAGTAAGCTGGAGAACGTTGCCATAGGGAGTTAAACTAGAAAGCATTTTGATTCATCCTCATTTCGTTGCCTTTTTGCATAATATTAACGAAGATTTTAGATATTTTCTCTGGCAGTTGAAACCATGCTTAGAAAGTGCTAGCAGGGAGAATGCACAAAAATTCTTTCAAACCCTGTTTTTCTACTTTTCCAAAAAGGTTCCACCCTTGAAAATATCCTCCATGGTGTGCTGGAAGTTGCAGTTGGTATAGCAACTGGTGGCCTTTTAGGAATCTTCATTCGCTACTTTCCAAGCAAGGATCAGGTAAAGCAGAAAACCTTTTGAAAACTATCAATCTTACATCTGTTGGAAGCATGAGAAGTAGGGAATGCTTAAAATGATCTCTATAATCTTGCTGAAAATAATTTAAAAGTATTATTTCCTTTTATTAGGGTACTTATAAGTTAGATTCCTAGGACATTCATTTTAAAGAATGCAAATCCATCACATTTTATTGTTTTCAAGATTTCTTCTCATCTGAATTATGGCATTTATTAAGATCTCGGTTTTCTTCTGTTTTTCTTCCTTGATTCTAGGCATTACTTGTATGGGAGCGAACTTTCTTTTTGATGGCCCTGTCTATATTTGCTGTTTTTGGCAGCATGTATTTTGGTTTCCCTGGAACTGGAGGTCTCTGCACAATTGTCTTGGCATTTTTGGCTGGAATGGCATGGTCTGATGAGAAAGTAAGTGTTCAGTTAACACACAATCAAGAAATCAATTTGATTACAAAAGGCCAGATTTTGTGAAACAAGCTTGACCAGGTGGATGTGCAACAAAATACTGCAGCATGAAGTACTCCTCTTCAGGTTTCCAGACACTTCATTCCCTCTCCCTTCCCTCCCACACAGTTTTCCAGTCCCTTCAACACACAGCATTCCTCATTGGGTCTTTTGGGGGGGATTGCCTCCATATCTATCTATCTATCTATCTATCTAATCTATCTATCTATCTATCTAATCTATCTATCTATCTATCTATCTATCTATCTTAAATATTTTTATTCTTTCTGTTCCCCCAAGGCTGCTGATACTTCTCACTTGAGTGTGTGTGTTGCCATTTTGGGTACATAAGCCATGTTCCCAAACATTGACACAACACTCTGTTTATTGGAAATAGAGGGAATTATGTCAACAGTAGTGCTTAATTTAGCCTTAGCAACAGTTGTTTTGACCAGCAGGGCAGGTGCAGTTCTGTGCCTGCACTGTGATGTTCATTCAGAGACCAAGGAACTGTCTGGAAGCATCTTTTCAGCCAGACAGAGATGCAAATCCCTATCAGGTACTACCATTTGTTTAAAATGACTAAAGCTAGGCCAGGGCCCGTTCATTCTTGTGAACAGAGGCTGAAAGCTGGAGAAATAGACAATTAGACGTTCAAATAATTAATTAAAACCCCTTTTAAAAATTAACACTGTGGTGTTAATTATATCAGCACCACAGTGTTTGTGGTGTTGATATAATTTCTTACTAATTTATCAGATTAGTCCCATCTGTCCAGGATATTTTTGAAAATTGACATTGCCATCTTTAGAAATAAAGATATAGTCAAGCTTCTAGGATTAGAACAAGAGAGACAATGCCTTGATTGGACCAACTTTTTTTTTAGAATTCAGATTTGCTATTATGAAAGAGATGTTTTACATCTGCCACATTCCTCTACCACTGGTGGGCAAGAAATCTTATAATGCTTCATGTTCCTGCTCCTTTTTACTTGCAGAAAGAGGTGGAAAAAATCATTGCAGTTGCCTGGGATATTTTTCAACCCTTTCTGTTTGGTTTAATTGGAGCTGAAATATCCGTTGGGTCTCTCCAAGCAGAAACAGTTGGTAAGTCTTCTGAGAAGAGGTATGACATTTAGTGGATTTGTGGCTAACTTATCTTTTGAGAGGTACTAATAGAGTGTCTTTTCCCAAGCTGGAAAAACTTGCATTTCCCTAAACAAAGTTAAAGAAAGTCGCATACATCATATTGTTGTAATCCTTATAACACCCCTATAACTTAGGTTGCTTTTATTTATTTAAATATGGGGGGGGGGGGTAGATTTAGATCCCGTATTTTCATCTAATGATCCTCAAGACAGCTTACAATAGGTTGCAGTACTATACATTACCTATCTGCCCAGTCGTTGAGGTCATCAGATGAGATACTCGTGGTGGTTCCACATGGACCTATGGAATCCAACCGGAGTAGAAACTTCAGTGCGATAGCTCCCTCTGTGGAATTCCCTGCTTCTGAATATCAGGCAGGCACCAACATTGTTTTGTTTCTGATGCCTGGTAAAGATATTTTTTATTTTAACAAGCCTCCCGACTGACCAGCCACGTTTTTAATTGATATTCAGATTTTTTAAAAAAATAATAATAATTGAATATTGTGTTTTATTCTATCTTTTATTGTCCATTGCTCAGAACCTGTTTAGATGTGGAGGCATATATAACTAATTAGAAGAGGCATTCCAACCTTTGGAAATGGGGGAAACACTCCACAAAAGCCAGAAATCCACCAATTGGTGCTTGCAGGACGGGGGTGGGGACAGGAAAAGGTGGCATGAACATCTGAGGAACCCGAGGGACAGATTTGGCCCCTGGGCCTGAGGTTCCTCACCCCTGCCTTAGACTCTCAATGGATGGGACCAGATCATGCTTCTCTTCAGTCCCCAGGCACTTGGCAGTAGGAGCCAAGTGTTCTTTCTTGCAGGGAAGTCGAAAGCAAAATCCCTTCATCTGCTCCTTTGCTGGCCAATGAATAGGGCCAAGCTTGACTTCTCTATGCCATGATGTACTTCTTGAGAAGCAGCAGCTGCAGTTATTCCCATATTACAGTTGAGGAACTGCGGTTGGAGGATAGTAACTTCCTTCAGGCCATATCATTGAGTTCATAGCATGGGCAAGATTCAAATTGGAGACTTACTGATTTGTAGCTTTGAATATGACATTGGCTCTGGTAGGCTGACATCCAACTAAAAGCTTTGGAATTGAACTCTTTTGCTCCTAATTTACTGGATCAACTGCTAACAACCAAGAATCTCTTAACCAATTCAGTTAAGTACTTCTTAATTTAAGGATATGAGTTAAGATACGGGTTTGTCTGGTTCTGGAGCTTTTTAGTATATGCAAGCGATTGCTTGCAAAAGCTCAGCTGCTTGGCCTTATGATGTACTTTCATTTTTGTGTTTTTCTCGTATGGGCTGGAAAGGGGACATTTCTTTTTCTTTTCTCTTTACAAAGATGAAATTCAGTAGAAGTTACTTGTCAGGAAGGTACTTCAGTTTGACATTTAGGTATTTTAGGCCGCAATCTTGTTTGTGCCCTTGATGTTCATAAGCCTCCAAACTCTGAAGCTTCTGAGCATCAAGTGCAGAGCAGGAGACGTGCCTCGCTGCCTCCCACTCCACATTTTAGCTAGGCAGGCTTTTTCACCTGTCTGGCTGGGGCGCTGTCGAGGGGGAGGGAAGGAGGCTGGAGAGGCCTGTGGATCCTGCGTAATTCAGCCTCCCCAATCCTCTCTACAACCACAGAAACTCTTTACCCCCTCTCCAAAGTCGCTCTCAGAGAGTCAGCTGGTGCAGTTTTCTCCACACCAACTGCAAGGGGGAGGGAGAGGGGAGTGCAGATTCCCAGCATCGAGGTTGGAGCGCAGTCTAACCCCACCCCCCGCCCCCCACCCCAAATGCTGTCTAGGCCCCATAGGATTGGTCCCTTAGTCTGCTTGTTAACTAGAATGAACAAGAACACACACCTGCCTTAAATTCTTGTGTTAAAGAAGGAAATAATGGATATTTAAAAATTTAAAATAACGTGCTTCCATGAATGGTTATGTTACTAATGAGTTTATTTCCTCCCTTCCAAAAAAAATGCAAACAAAGTTTCTAATGGCAATTGTTCCATCTGAATAATATTTTACTGTCTTTATTAATATGCCTTTTGCTGATGAAAATATTTATGTGTTTTTTCTGGGAGGAGTAATGGAAATATATTTCTCCATTGTAGGACTTTGTGTCGCTACACTAGCTGTTGGGTTGACAACCCGAATTACGGCCACATTCCTGTTGGTGTGTTTTGCTGGCTTTGAGACCAAGGAGAAAATATTTATTTCATTGGCATGGATCCCCAAAGCAACTGTACAGGTAAAGTAGGCGAATATATTCTGCAAGCAAGGGGTTAACTATACAACATACTATAGGTGAGAAGGAGAACAATTTGATCCTATTAAGCAACTTGAAAAAAATTACCGTACTTAACCAAGTGCTCATTGCCTTCTGTATTCCCTCCTTTTTCCCTCTTTGGTCGACATCACTTTTAACAAACAACAGAAATACAGTTGCCTAGTAAAGATGTAACATGCCCAGTCCCCTAGCCATAACTGGGAGATCAGGATGGCGCTGCAAGCTCTTACAGTGGTCAGATTGTTTCGTAGCCTGGGTTTGCAAACCTGGTTTCAAATTTCCTGTTATGAGGGCAGTCCTGGGGGCTGTCTTCACGGTGCCGGGTTGGCGCTGTCTCCCTCAACCTCACGCTTTCCCTCTCTCAGGGTGGCAGCGGGTAATCCTGACATGAAGGAGGGAGCTCGGGGTTTCTGGATCGCCATCTGGGTCCAGGAGCTGCTAATCGCTGGTCACCTTCCACCAGGCTGTGCCCCTGGGTTGGCTGTGGAGTGATGTTACACAGTGGAAGTGCCATGCTGACATCACTCCCTTTGAAAAAAATGGGGTAAATCCCCAACTTTTTCAAAATGCTGCATCATGGGGAAGCCCCCTGGTGGCTGCAAACCTGCACCTGCATCATCTAACTGACAGGGCGCAGATCCATCGCAGGGCTTTCCCCAATAATAATAATAATAACAACAACAATAATGTATTTATTTCTTACCCACCTCTCCCTCTGGATTGAGGCGGGGAACAACATTAAATACAAATATAAAATACATAAAACTGATTAAAAACATATAAAAGTAATACATTATTAAAATAACAATAAAACTCTTAAAATTCAACTAGATCGATCTGCCAGAAAATATCAGTCTTTATAGCTTTCTTAAAGTCAGAGAGACTGTTAAGTTGATGAATCTCTCCCAGCAGGCCATTCCAGTCTGGGAGCGGCAGAAGAGAAGGTCCTCTGGGTAACAGTTGTAGACAGCCCCCTAGTTTGTATTATCCATGGGTAGCAGTAGACACGCTACCACTCTCTTGACAGTGGCTAGGACATTTATCTGTGCTAGGCTAGTGAGTGAAGCCAAAGCAGCCTCAAAGATGGATCAAAGCTCAACCTTCCTCATCAAATACGAGGCTACCCAGAAGCGGCAAGGAATACAAATCTAAAAATCTATGGCCAGGTCCAGGGCTTTTTCTCTGTCCTCTAGACCAGTGGTCCTCAACTGTTGGGTTTTGACCCAAAAGGGGGTTGCAAGATCTGTCCAGGTGGGTCAAAGCAGTTTCTGCCATGTTGGGCAATTGTGAAAGTGGGTCTCATGTTGCGGGTTAGAAGTCCAAGGTGGGTCTTTGGATGGAACCAGTTGAAGATCACTGCTCTAGACCATACCAGCTCCATTTATCAGTAGAAGTCACAGGTAGACAACCTACAGCTCATGTACCACATGTGGCCCTTGGAAGATAGAAGAGCCATGCTGAATCAGATCAAACACTCGTCTAGTCCAGCATTCTGGGGGACTGGTTGTGTCCCTTAGCCACCAGGTAACTTATCTCTTCTCCTAAGATAAGCAAGTCTAATATATCAGGAGCATTATATATAATCTGTTTGAATTGTACGGCTCTTGAAAGCCAGTGCAGATTCTGAACTATTGCTATAGTTATTCAGTGATTTGTTGAGAGATAAGCTGGTACATTCTACGAATTGCAGCCTTTGAACATGGGCACTGCCCTAAAGGGCTGACGTACATTTCAGTAATCAAGCTTTGAAGATACTCTACTGCCCTCCCATGCTCTAAGACAGGGTACAGAATCTCTTTCAGCCCAAGGCTGAATTTCGGAGAAGCGTTCAGGGGTGGCATTCCATAGTGAGTAGGCCCAAAGTCAAAAGGGGTGGGGCCAAAATACCACCATATTTTAACTTCAAGCTCTTATTTCCGGTAACAGCCTTCAGAGAGATATTTCAACTTTCCAGAATTGGGAAAAACTGTATAAAAGCAAGGAAATCACCAAATGATTGGTGCTTGATTGGCATCCCAGGAGGGCCAGATTTGGCCCCTGGGCCTGAGGTTCTGCACCACTGCTCTAAGGACCTGTTGAGTTCCCTTTCTCCCATGAGGCACTTCCTGTCCCCTTTCTCCCAACACCAAGATAGGGAGAATCTGAACTGGGAAGTTAAAAGCTACTTGTTTTCTTAACAATGTTCACTGTTGTTTTTGTTTCCTGTCAGGCTGCAATTGGTTCTGTTGCTTTAGATATGGCGCGAGATCAAAAAAATACAAACTTAGAAAAATATGGCATGGATGTCTTGACAGTTGCTTTCCTGGCAATCCTGATTACAGCTCCGATTGGAGCTCTGATAATTGGCCTGGCAGGGCCCCAACTTCTCCACAAAGCTTCTGAGACAAACACTGAAGAAGATCATGGGCAAAGAACAAGCAATGAAATGGAAATACATGGACCAGTATAGAAAAGTGGCAGGGAGTACCCCTCAAAATCACACAAATTGGTATTCTAGGCTGTTTAGGAACAATAATGGCCTGCAGAAGTCTGACAATACATGGAATACATTGCTGATCAGCATCCAAGTTTATTTTCTTCCTTGACATGAGAATTCTGAGGAATGGCTGACGCAAGCAAAATGCATAATTTGGACATAACACTTGACTGCTAGAATGAGTGGCCTGATTTAGAAATATGAGTACCAGTCAGCAGGAAGTATTTGAAATGGCTCCCAAAAGTCAATGAAGTCTTGGAGCAGAAAAATACGCAGGATCAATACTGGAAGTATATAACTAGGAGTGAGATCATGGATTTTGGAACAGCTGTAAGGGTACAACTCATTGGTTTTCAGTAGATAAACTCAGTATGTTCTGATAATGAATGTACAAAGTCTTTGGAACAATCCTACCGCTTCCTAGGGGACTTATGTTTATTTTTCCTTCTTGCATATTTAAAACAGAACATGGCCCAGTAATCAAATGTTGCAATTAGGACTTAGACCCAGTTAAAAGTAATCTTACAGTGGAATCCTATCCATGTCTATTCCTTAATAAGCCCCAGTGAGTTCAATGGGACTTACTCCCTGGTAGGTATGTACAAGATTGCAAGTTTCAGTCAACAATGCTTGATAATTTGCATACGTTTTCTTTTTTAAAATGTTATTTGTTTTTAGATGATGCAGGGCAGCAGACATCATCTTAGAAGAGGCATTTCCCCCATGCACAAGCCAGAATACTTCTTGCTATCTGGAACTTTTATAAGTACTCATAAAAATAATATATTTTTTTTAAAAAAACACCTACTGCTTGATGAATCATTGATACCATTTTTATTTGTCGTCATGTAATGTGAGTCTCCTGAGATGATCCAAGTCATGGCAGAAGGAGTAAGAACATGTCTGGCTAAAATATGGAAGGAGGCTAACGTTACAAGATTTAAAACTTGATTGACTAGATTATAGAACATAGTGATAATGAAGAACATAGGAAGCTGCCTTATACTGAGTCAGACAAATGGTCCATCTAGCTCAGTATTGTTGACACTTACTGGCAGAAGCTCTCCAGGGTTTCAGGCAGGATTCTTCCCCAGCTGGAGATGCCAGGGATTGAACCAGGGACCTTCTGCATGCAAACCATGTGCTCTACCAGTGAGCTACAACTCCTCAAACAGCTCAGTGGCAGTCAATATAATGACAGATGATTAGATTTCAAAATAAATGGTGTTTTATTTATGTTTGCTTAGAAAAAATCTGTTGTATGTACCAGAACAAAAATTATTCAAATAGAGAATTACTTTGGAACCATGTACTTTTAAAATTATATTTCTTATTTCTTATTTGTATATGTATTGTTTGATATGACAAAATGTAAATAAAAACTAATTTTGCTATTCCGACAGAGGCTGAACAATATCAATCCCGTTACTTCCAAGAAAAAGGGCGACTAGAGACCTGTATGACTCAATTTGGCAACTCAATTCCCATTAACTTGTAACAATGGTAGTCTACACTGATGAACAACAAACATTGTTTCAGTACAAGATTTTTTTAAAAAAATTGAAACAAAGTTTCATAATTTTCAAATGAACACTGCACATTTGTAAACAGACAAACAAGCAAAAACTCTTAATTCGCAAATGTAAGAGTTTAAAAATAAAGGCCACCCAAAATTAATGTCCCTTCTCACCCACTCTGGGTCAATGCAACAGTCCTCTATAATGGCAATATGTTTCTCCAGGTTGTCCAGTCTCTTAAAAAAAATAGTTCACACTGCAAAGAAAAAAAAAATGCTTTTATTCATTTGGGGTCATTACTAATCTATGCACAGTATACAACAATAATCACATTGGCTAGCTTACATGTGCTGTCCACCTCCTTTTCAAGGTCCTGCACTAGAGTAAGGATCCCAGCCAGGATGACCTCTGTTGGCGATACAGAGATTATTGGTATTCTGGGTACCCATATGTTTCCTAGATGGACCATGCCTCATCAATACCTGCAAATTATTCACTAGGGTTTTTCTACTACTGTGGTATTTTTGATCTCTGCTGAATTCCCTAATATTAGGGATGTCAAACCATTTTGTTAGAATTAATTTCCCTATGCCTGTTGACACAGACTTGTGAGCTGGTTTATGTTATTAACCGCATGGTGGGTCCATTCTCTACCACATCAGTTCACCCAGTGTGATTTACATATTTGTAGATGTGTATCATGTCAAAAATCATTTATCAATTGTGTAGCTGATTCTCTCATCTTGGAAGGTTAAGTAGTATCGGTGAGTTCAAATTTTACCCAGATGTTCCCAGGTCATATTTAAACATGCCTCTTTTTGCACATTCTACCCCTGCTGTAAGCCTCAACATGATATCCTAGTTGAGGAATGGTCATGTGTCTTCACATGTAAACTGATATGTAATGATTTCCAGAGGGGTAGCCATGCTAGTCTGTTGCAGCAAATGCAAGAAAGATAGTCTTGTGGCATTTTAAAAACTAACAAATTTGTTGTGGTATAAGCTTTTATGATCCAGAGTACACTTCATCAGGCGCATGAAATGTCATCTTGGGATAAATGGGTATAAGAGAAAAATGTTAGCAGTGAAGTTGGAATTAAATGCAAGAAATACAGTGATAATTACAATAATGCTTAGATGTATATGAAATAATTATAGTGATCAATCACAAAGTTGTGATAAATATCCCGGCATTGGTAAACACTTTTAAGGAAAAACAATTGCCCCACCCACACAATGCAATTCTATGCATTTATCCCTAGTTTAATGGGACTTATTCCTGGGTTGCATGCACCTGAAATCCTGTCCTTGACATTACTTTCCGGAAGGAGACTAGCCTCTCTTAACGCCTCGTGCCAATATGTTCCGGGCACATTTTTTAAAATAGATTGGTGGAAATGATAAACAGAAAATTCCTGGGTAAATATTTTTTGCGGAAAGGGGTTGGCTGGGGAAAGCTAGGAATTGTCCTTTTTTCTGTCTAAACATGCAAATTGCACTCTAATTAAATAAGAAAATTCCCAGTGAAACTCACCGCCCACAAATCAACAACTACTACCTACCACTGTACCTGCTCATCTTGCTACCAAAATGAATTCTCAAGTCTTGAGCCTCTGAGGTTCAGGACCAGCTCTAAGCAGCGTTGAAACTAATTTGGGGCGTCATGAACGACAAGAAGTTATTAGTTTTTGCTTTTGAATACTGCTTTACTTTTACTCCCTGAAAGGGGGAGGGGCGCAGGTACAATTTTGTCTCAAGTACCAAATTAATTTGACTGCCCTTGAGGGGTATTTGCACCTTAAGTGGGGGTGGCGAAGACGCTCTTTGTTGATCCACTTCAGGTAGGAAAAGGTCTTGGGCCGGCCCTGCGTAGGGCTGTAGAGGTGAGAGAGGAGGAAGGCAAGCCGGGCGTTGTACGCATTGTAACTGTCGAGTTGCTTTCTCTCGTTTTGGCGCCCCTCTGTCAATAGGGCCTATAGAGAAGGCTTATAAATGTTTTAAATAAATATAATTGAAATCGTCTGTCTTGAAACGGGGAAAGAAAAATAACTAGGCCGCGCCACCCGATCGTCGTTTCCCGACGAATTCCCCTCACAGAAAACCGAGACGATCCTGAACCCACAAAACGTCCCTCCACCTAGGCCGCTATGGCCGTTTGAGTCTCATGGTTCGCCGCGCCCTTTTCTCAGGCGCTCCCTCTCATGGCAGGGCGGCTGAAGCAGGTGGGAGGGGGGCCCGTTATTTCCACCGGCGCAGCGTCGGGTTAATAGAGGAGGAGGAGGGGGAGGAGGAGAATTGGAGAAAGAACCGGAGCGAAATGGCCGGCTCTGAGCTGCGATAGCAGCCAGTTTGAATAAAACCGGTCGGAGGGGAGGCGTTTCCGTCTTTCATCGGCAACAGGCGGGAAGGCCGCCAGCCGGGAATGTATTGCTCCGTCAGCCAGGCCCTTTCTTCTCTTTGTGCCCTTGGCCGGCTATTAGCCGTATCTGCAGGCCTCCCCATGTTAGGTAGGGCTTATTTTCTGCCCCGTCGTGGCTTGAGGGCGGCCCGAGCCGTTTTTGTGTAAGCGGTTTAGGATTTAAATAATTTTGCAGCGCGGCTCTATCGACGTTTTCGTATCCACTGAGTTCACTGGCTTTACTCCCAAATAAGTGTGGATAGGACTGAGCTCTGTAGTCCGGTCATAAGCATATCTACTCGGGAGTAAGTCCCACAGAGTTATTCTCAGTTAAATGTGCATAGGAGTTCAGCCAAACTGTGTAATTCGAAACATGTTTACTCAGAAGTAAATCCCCTTCAGTTGGGGATGCACCCTTTTCTAGTTGGAAGGCGCATGTAAGGGGTGATTTTGGCATGCATGACAAAGACATGGGAAGAATGCATTCCCAGTGTTAGTTTACAGACAGATCTGCCTATGATCTCTCTGTACAGGGGAAGTGTCAGAGGCACAGGATATCATTTAAGATTTTTTTGGCTTTAACCCACCTTTCCCCAACCTGGTACTGTCTAGATGTGTTGGGCAGTAACTTCCATCATTTCCAGTCAGCATAGGCCGTGTGAAGGAGGGTGAGGCTTTCTGAAATCACTGATCCAGGAAGTTCAAAGATGTTTACAATGAGAAATGTAAAATTTAAAACTAGTTATATAATAACATAACTCAGCAGGGACATAGTAGCTGCAGAAAACATTGAAAACAAAATTGGTTGCATGGGCTTGAGTTGATTAGTATCTGGTAAAAAAAAAAGTATATATCCTGGAGCTATTAATTCGTAGCACCCTTCTGGCAATCAAAGTGCACATATGGATTATTCTTGCACCACTTTGTACAGATGTATTATATAAGGGAGATCATTACGTAGTGCAAATAGAATTGCCAAGCTGGTCTGATTTCCGAACAAAGCAAAGCAATGAAATGCCAATGCAGTGTTATGGGGTAAATGGGGATGTTACAAGTCCCACTCACTTTTGCCAAGCCATTTCTACCATTTCCCCTTGACTCATATACTCAAAGCTCCTCCTACCTACTCCATCTCAGCTACACCTATGGAAGTCCCTAGAACCTCTACATTCAGAGGTGGTATTCAGTCATTGATTCATTACGGTTATTTATGTTCCACCTTTCAGGATACAAATTCTTACAAATAACATACAAATGCATTGATGAAATAAAAACAATATTTAAATATAATAATTCATAGGAACCCTTCCAGGGAGCAATTGATGAAGGCTTTGTAAGAGGAGGAAGGGGCAGGCTCTGGAGCTGGCTCTGAGTTGGTTTTCACCGGTCTCCCTCTGTCTCCTGGGATCTTTCCCAAGTAACTTGCCTAAGAGTACAATCCTATCGAATTAGAGGCTTCCAATCATCCAATGCAGAGTGGAAGGAGTAGTAAATACGATCTTCTCCACCCTATCCTCCTGCCCTGCATAATTTGGTAAATAGGCCCCTTTTTCCAGAGCACTTCAAAGGGGGAGGAAAGGAGGCTGGCAGATGCTCAGGATAGCTTGTATCCTGGCCTCTCCAGTCTCCTTCCCTCCTCTCCCAGCCAAACGCCCCCTTTTCCACTCACTTCACTCCATCTACTTTGTATCTTAAAGGACACACATACTTGCCCATGAATCCAATGCTGATTGTATCTTTCTTTGCTCCTCCCACTGTGTTTAAGGTAGTCTATCTTCCTTTTTAATTTTTTTAAGCACCTTGTACATTTATCCAATTAAATATTTTGGGGTTGTGTTTTTTTTTGCAAAATGAAAACCCAGTTCTAAAACTCGAAGAACTGCTCTGAAGAGTGGGGAGCTGGCTTCATCAGATAGACCACCCAGTCAGCACTGGGCACAAGTGGCTTCTGCTGGAAATCAGAACTTGTTTCTTCTTAGCTTGATTTTTCAGAGAGGATTACATGTATTGAACAAAATAATCTGAGTGTGATTTCACACAGAGGTTTGACCAATCCAGTTATATTTGTATGCCCTGAAAGGTTCACAGTGTATCCTCCTGGTTTATAGTGTTGCCGAATGCTCCTTTTAAAATGAAATGCACTTAGAGTATACACAACTTTTTTTTAGTTTAAATTGGCGGGTGGAGGGGATGGGGTGGGATTTCTTTCAACCCACTTTGAAGCAGTCTGCAGTGAGATGTCACACGATTATATTAACTGCACACTAATGCCTGGGATTGGCTAATTCACATTTTTGCATCCAGCCACTTACAGGAATATGGATGCTCCAATCCAGAATGTGTTGTCTAAATAATGCTTGCTGTATGCCAATAGATTAGAAATGTGTACGTTTGCTTTCTGTGAAAAAATATCCAGTTTCTTCCACTCATGGTATCTTGAGTCCAATCCATTGTAATTTAGGAAGCGTAAGTCTCTTTAGGAGAAGTGGGTATTTAAAAATTATTAATTCCAAGGAATCCTGTCCTAATGTTGGTGGGAAACATTTAAAGCAGGTAGAATATGTAGCACCTAAAATTTGTTGGTTGGAAAATACATTTTTTTAACATCTTAGATTGATCAGCGTGTCAGAGGGTTTAGTGGCAGACAACAAGGATACGGCTTTATCTGCAGATATGGGAAATAAGGTTAATCCCGTGCATCAAACAACTCAGGTATCATTAAAACCTTTTATAAGTATATTGACAGTTTAGGTATTTAAAGGGGAACAGGCATAGGATGCCTTGGCAAATTTGCTTGGGATTAAGCCCCATTGAACTGTATAATTTGTGCTGTAAAAGTACAACCACAACAGATAAAATGAGGAAAATGTAATGAGCTTGCATTTAGATTTTTAATTTTAAAATTCTGGTATTGACTCAGCTATAAATGGAATAATTTCCTGTTTTCTCTACTACTATGAGGACTAGAAATTCCTTCTGTTTGTTGTGGCTGTTAAATGCACCTTGAGGATCCCAGAGATTCAAATGCAAGAGGACTCTAATCACCATAAAATGCCATTACTTTTAGAGCTCATTGGCTTGGGTCCAGACTTAGTCATGCATGGCGTAAACTCATTGAAATCAATGGAACAAGTAAGTAATGACTAACATAAGTCCTATTGACTTAAATAGGTATACTCTAGGTATGATTCAAGCTGGATCCAACCTATTATCATTTATGTATAATCATTTACACACTTTTAAATTTAAGTAATAGCCATTCCAGAACAAATAGTTACTCTCCTTGCAACTTCCCTGGGCATTGAAAAATTTCAGGGACGCAACACTTATCCACTTTTGGGTTCCTTTGGAAGGAGTCACTGAAGGTTTTTGATATTTAGTAATATTTGAGTTTATAAATATACATGTTGAACATAGGTGAAGCCACTACCCCAAAGAGAGGCACCTCTGCATCCTGTGGTGCTGTTAGCTTCAGGCCATGCAAAATTAATCTCTCTGCAGAAACTGCTAGACAGTTACCTAAATTGCATCATCCTTATCTGGGTGGGGAAAGGTCTGCATTTGCCCCATTTGGAAGATTTCAGGTAGATCTATCTATGGAGAGCAATCCGCCAGCAATCTTCCTAACAAAAGATTTACCTAGCAACTTTGCCACTAACTATTAAGGAAGTTTTAGCAATTCTTCTGAACAAGTTATTGTAATTCAGAATGTTTCTTTGTTTTAATTCAGGAGGCCAATATTTTGGATTTTGAAGCTGTTCATGATAATACCCCAAAAGAAGTAACTCTGCTGAACCACCATGAACAGCAAGGGCAGGAGGTTGAGACAAAGACACCAGGAAAACTCAGGCAAATATGTTCTTGTCCTCCACAAGGCATAGTTGCCCTAGTAGTAACAAATGGTATGTAAAACAAAGGACAAAGGCAGGAACACTAAGGAAACTAACTGTGGTTCCCTAGGGACTATGACTAAAAATTATTTTTATTGTTTTGTTTTTACCTGTTCTAAAGTTTCAGGATTTAAATGTTTAAATACAAAATTATCCTAACAAACAAATCTGATATTTAACCTCAGATGTGAAATACTTGTCCATTATTATTATTATTATTATTATTATTACAAAAAAGAGGTTGAATCAATTTTGGAAGATACTTTGTGGGTGGGGAAAGAGTTCAAATGTTTTGCCATTGAGGTTTCATAATAATCTTGCACAGCTGTGTGTATGTTTGTGAAGGGGGTGTTGTTTTTTTAAAGTACTTTCATGTCAAATTTGTGTTCCATGTTCCAAATTTGTGTTGTTACATGTGGATAGGTGAACATAGCAGGCCACATAGATTTTTGCTTGCAGAAGTCTCACTTTCCTGTCTGAAATTAATAGCAGGTGCACCAGCAATTTCCGTCAGGACTGTGACAGGAGAAGAAAAAGTTAAATCCCCCTCTGTACAGGCCGTAGTTCTGATGACACCCCCCCCCCCCCATGGAACCTGCTATTAACAGTTTAAAAAAAACAACTTCAGATGAAGCATTTAGCATCACTTCTAGTTTGCCCCACAGGTCTACCTAAATATAATGCTAAATGTGTTGCTGCCAATCACATTAGGCTGACCAGATAAAATCCAGGTCAGGGCTCATGTAACTTTAACAGTTGTAGAGAAAAGGGAATTTCAGCCAGTGTCATTTGTATGCAATTAGTACCTGGTGAAAATCCCTCTTCATCACAACAGTTAAAGTTGCAGGCACTATACTAGAGTGACCATATACAAAAGAAGGCAGGCCCCCTGCAACTTTAACAGTTCTGATGAAGATCAAATTTCACCAGGAACTAATTACATACAAATGACACTGGCTGAAATTCCCTTTTCTCTACAACTGTTAAAGTTACATGAGCCCTGACCTGGATTTTATCTGGTCACCCTAATTCACATCAATCATTTTTGCTTATGTAACAGTAAGTGCACAGGGCTTGATTTTTATTGGGACTGCAGTGCACAGGGGGGAGGGGGTTTACCCTTTCCTCCCTCAGCCATGGTATTTGTGAAAACCACCCCTTCCCCACACTGCAGTTAATGATAGGATAAAAGATCCCAATGGTGCTGCACTCCCAATAAAATGTGCCCCTCTGATATGATTGCTAACATTGCACTTAGCATCACCTGCAAGTTAGGTCCTGAGATTTGTATCTTGTGAATGAAAGGTGTGACAAAGGCTGCCTCTACAAGAGAGGTTTAAAGCTCTTTCAAGGCGCTTAAAAAAAATTACCTCTACAAGAACGGAGCGCAAATCGGGCGTAGAGGTGCGTTATCACTCCGATTATGCGCATTATCGAATGCGCGTTAAACAGCGAGTTTATTTTGCTCTGTCCGTTAAAGCGCATTTTGACTGTGTGAATAAGCGCTTATGCGCATTAACGACTTGTAAAGCGCATTTTGGTCATCCCTTAATGCGCTTCGCCACCTCTCATCGCCTCTCGTCCAGAGGTATTAGGCGTAAATGCGCTATAGCGATTATGCGCATAATCGCCTAACCAGGCGCAAAAGCGAATCCTTGTAGAGGGGACCAAAGTTGGAATAGCCAATGTGGCCTTACCTTGGAATGGTCAGTTTGGGCTTGTTTATATAATTAATGTTATTTAACCTGAAAGAGCAACAATTACTTAAACAAGAAGGAATATGAATGGCCCTGGTTAACAACAGTCACTAAGAGTGAACATTCTTAAGTTGGATCACCAGGAAAGATCTGCTACTTTTCATGGCTCTGAGAATGTTCTAAAGGCTTATATGATAAGCTGGCCTGTCCAAGTAACCTGCATTGATGAGAGACCACATGGGAGCCATCTATAAGCCACTCTGAGATCTTAGGAGAAAAACAGTGTGTGATAAATCAAGTTAATCTTTAGGAGTCTGAAACCAAAGCCTTCAAAAATCCATTGAAATTATTTTCTAAGGCAAAGAGACAAGATTACTAATATCCCTTCCACTTTGATCCATCAGCTCTGCAGTTCACTGAGCTTTTCATCCAACTCATTATTGTTTTAATTATCACTGTAAGCTCTTAAACCAGGTCTTAATGTTCCCACACATAAGTGAACTCCCAAAAAAAGCTGTAATCTCCCTGCATTTTTGCAGAATGTTATGCCTTCCTCTCTAACATGTACAAAATGTAACCCCAAGAACTTGATCCATAAACATCAGTAGGATTCTTGCCTTGGCACTGGGTGGAATGTCTAAAGATCCTGGCTGAGAAGCCCATTTAAGGGAAAGGTTAGTTGTTAAAGAAAAATTATTTCATGGGTAAAACCGGTAGCTCTCCTCCCAAGAGGTGAGGAGATTTCCTCCTAGAAATTCCCAGCCTTCATATGAGCTCAAGCGCACCTCTAATTTAGCAGTGTTACTATTAATTATTCTTGTATGTTGTTGAGAATATTTTTATTGCTTTTAACTGTTATGAAATATTGTATTTATTACATTGGATTAAAGGATATTTGTTACAGTGTAAAGAAGAGTAAGTGTGAAAGTGCCCTTATGCCAATAAAGCTCAATAATAATAATAATATATTTATTTCTTACCTGCCTCTCCCACTGGATCGAGGCAGGGAACAACATCAATACAAACAATATAAAATATATAAAACTGGTTAAAAACATATAAAATTAATACATTATTAAAATAAACAAAATTTTACTGGGTAAGCCTGCCGGAAGAGATCAGTCTTTATAGCTCTCTTGAATTCTAGAAGACTGGTAAGTTGGCGGATCTCTCCCAGCAGGTCGTTCCATAGTCTGGGAGCGTATTCTCCCATCATAACTAGGTAGGGAGTTACACTTTCTAAAGTAGTATTTTTCAAGTGCCACCCCACTGGTACAATAGGAAACAACATGATGGGGCTGCAAATGCCATTTCAGCTCTAAAATATCTGTACATTAAGGGGGGAAACCCACACCAGATTTTTTTTCCTAAGGTTTTTTCATGTTCACAACAGCGACCAGGTGATTTATAATTGAAAACTTTCCCCTCTGGGTAATATTCCATAAAGTTCAATGAAAGAGTGCCATCTAGTGGTGGAATTAATCCCACAATTATTTTATCCCATTATCCCATTTTTTATCCATTATCCCATTTTTTAAAAAAGTGAGATTACTGGGGGAAGGAGCAGGAGACATCCTGGAGGTTGTTGGCATCATGTAAATGACCCACAAAATTCTGTGAGTGGTCAGTCATGAGTGTGTAATAAATCACTTCATGTAGAGAAGCTCTAAAACAAGGAACAATATGATGTGGGAGGAGACCTAGTGTGTTTCCAGACTTTATGGTGCCATTGCCCTGCCTCATTCACAGAATTTTATGGGGGGGGGTCCAGATGGTGACATCTTCAACTCATAACTCTCTTATGTTTTCCCACCACTTCTTCCATCTTTTCTCTTATCATGGAAAATCCATTAAGGAGAAAAAGACAGTATAGCTGTACACTTCCTTTTCATTAGTATTGCTAGGAATTCTCTGTCTGGAAGCACCCCAGCTACTGAAACCTCTCTAAATCCTGCTCAGGTTCCAACACAACGATCAATAAGCAATCATACTGGTGTCTGTGGCCTGGATTCCATAGCATGCCTTGGTTGTACATCAGCATGTGGCTGATCAACTGGCAACTCGTCGAATATTGCAGATTTCATGAGACCAAGCCCTTGCATTTGCCAAAAGCTGTAAAATAAAGTAAAGGGACATGGTCCAAGGACATTGCAAATGGTGCTGCAAAGACTGGCATTGCAAGCACAAGGTTTGTTTCCTCCAGTGCTCTAATGCCAAATCACACACCCTTATGAAGGGTGCTGCTTAAACATTTCCCCAATTTCTTTCCAGTGGTAGCAGTAGCAGTGGTCTGGGCCGTGATCTGGTCTGTTACAGGCCATGAGAGTCTTCCCGGCGGAAACATCTTTGGAATGTTAGTCCTCTACTGTTGTTCTGTAAGTGGTGGTCAATTTGTAGCACTAATTAAAATACCTTGTCTACCTCCACTCCCTCGCCTTTTTGGTAAGTATCACTTTATACATCATTTTATTGTTACATAAACTTGGTTTGTTGAGATGATAGCAGACCTGTTCAAAGTCAGATCATACTTTCTTCCCACTACTATGGATCCGTGTTGTTTAAAGAAGGTTCTACTGGAGACCTTCTCATGTCTTGAAAGCTGCTGAAATATTTCAAAGGAATGTCTTTAGTTATTAATAATTTCTTTGTCCACCTCTCAGCTGTTTTTTAAATGAATGTGTATGTCAGAAATCAAACGTTTGAGTTTTAACAATTCATGTGTTATCTATTTTTATTTAACTAGGGATAGATACTTTGTGCACAAGTTCTCTTCACCAACCCATAATTGTAATTTGGCCGGGGCGGGGAGCGTTGGCTAATGCACAAAGGTACCTTTTAGTACACCTTAAGTGTCTTCACTTGTAGTGGGAATGGTTCACAAAGCTGATACGGAACAGGTCAGGTCTCAATCTGCCAAGAAGCATATGTTTGACTTGCTCTGGGCAACATCAGGGTATATCACTAAAGTTCTTGGCACTGATTCATTTCCTCAGCAGAGATAAGGGGAGGAGTTTTCTTACTAGCACTAGCAAAGAAATTCCATACTTAAGATCAGAGATAAGGGAAAGTTTTTTTCTTGCTAGTGCTTAGCAGAGAACCGAGATGAAGAAGGGATTCCCTTGCTAGCATTAGAAGGGGAACCACAGGCAGTGCTGCCACAATTTTTTCAGCAGCAGCAGATGCTGGGAGATCTGGCAGGCCATCAGAAATGGCTTGACAGGCTGCATGCAGCCCACATGCTGCAATTTTTGCACCGCTGTAATACAGTTTCAACAGGATTTAAGTTGGAGAAAGGATATAGAGAAAAGAATTCAACCCCGTCCCCCAATGCCACAGCCACGGTCCAGGTCCAATTCCTTAAGAGAGAGAGAGAGAGATGTTGGGAGCATCAGTCATGGATTTTCTTTGTTACATGCCATTTGGTCCTGAGAGTGAGATATATATATATATATATATATATATATATATATATATTCCAAACGAGATGGCCTGTCCCAGGCCAAGGCAAAGTTGGAAGTAGAGATGCCAGCTTTGTTCTTGACAGAGGCCTCAGTGCCTTTACCAGCTGCACAACATACAGAAATTCCATAGATGAAAGCTTACCTAACACTTCATCTCCATGATGGGAAAAGTTTAATCTATTAAATTTCTGCTTGTACAGATCAGATCACCTCTGTTGGTGTGGGTAGATTGAACTCTTCACTATGCCATTGTTGTGCTTGTGAAGAGTGGAGTGGGGAGGCAGGTTGGATTGGACTTCAAGTGAGATCAGAAAACAGAGCTTCTATTTGATTCTGGGGCCCAGGAGTTAGAACAATTATTCTTCCATTGACTCGTTTTACATTGCTTTTTCCACTGATTTTCTAACTTTATCCAGACCTTTCCAAATGTTGTTTCCACCTGCAATGTAAACAGTCAGTGAGACGGCTTTTTCTGTTCCATGTAGGGATGTTGATGGCTGGATTTCTCATCAGAAATATCCCATTCACCAGTGAGATAGTCCATATCAATGTGAAATGGGGAGCTACTCTGAGAAATATTGCCCTTTCGATTATTTTGGCCCTTGCTGGTCTTGGCCTTGACTCAAAGGTGAAGTATCAAAAGGAACTTTTTTTTCTGAACCAATCTAGTGACACAGGGAGAGTGATGTTAGCTGTGATCATACTGGAGAGAGAAGAAAGAAGCCTCCACCCCCACCCATATGCCTGTAATTCAAATTTCCCCAACCTGGTACTTGCCAGAATTATAGGAGTTGCAGTCCAACACATTTTGAGGACATCAGTTTGGGAAATGCAGCTGGAATTACTTAAAGCAAAAGCAGAGAATGGTTGGGCAGATGGAAGTTGTAGTCCCAACACATCTGGAGATCATGAAGTTGGGAAAGGCTGTTTTGGAACAGTCTCCTGATAGTTAGGAATCTCTCAATGACTTTCAATGAGCCATCCATCAGAGTTTGAGTGACACCACCCAATGGAGGGCAGAGAGCAGAAGTATGATTGAGTGGCAATTTCTATATGCTGCTGCTTTGCCTCCTGATTCCTCCCAAACCCCACATCATTGCTGCTGCGAAGTGGAATCGGAAGAGTTACACAGCAGGAGTGAGCACAGGCTATCCAGCCTGGGAAAAGATGCAGCGCCGTTGTCAGATGGCAGGAATGGGAAAGTGTGAAACCCTTTTTTTTTAATGACAACTCTGTGCAACTTTGAAAGCCTGTAGCAGTGCATCTGCTCTACTACAGTTCATTTAATTTATGTGTTATATATCTTAACTGCCATTACTTTTGTTCCCGGACTTTTACATCACCATGGCAACCATTACGAGGCTTGTCAAGCCCAATCCCCACCCTGCATTTCCGTGTCTACCCTGTGCTGGGATCCACCCCTATGTACGCTCACTTTCATAACCCAAACCGAAGCCACCACTGACAGACGAAGAAACAACATGGTGACATTGGAACAATTGAAAAAGTCGTGGTAAAACTACACTTTGAAAAAGCGCAGTTTTATGGGGGAAAGCCCAATGTGGCTGTGAGTTGGCGGCTGTGTCATTTAAACAATGGGGTTCAACTGCGCAGCCATGATGGGGTATATAGGGCATACAGACAAGCCCTGTATGGGGTGTGTGAGAGAGAAATAGGGGTTCATAGTATGGAAGAAGCAAAGAGAGAGAGAGGAATGTGCATTTCTAGCTGGAATTGGTCAAAATTGAGCTGCAGGCAGTGAGGCTGCCCATGTTGGTCTTTGGGGATCTGCTGCCTTGTAGGACTGTCGCTTCACCACCACTTATGCTCTGCTTATATATTTGTAAATAAAGACACCATAAGTCCCTAATGCTCTCCCCTCCCCCCCCCCCCCCCGGAAACTAAACTTTTATAGCACTGTCTATGGAACCTCTCAGCAATCAAGAAAATAGGTAGTGTGTAATATACACACATGTGCTGCTTTTAAGAAATAAGGGAGAAAGACAACAGGCTGCATGATGCAAAAGGGCAAAGGCAAGATGTAGTGCTGATCCACATCTGCTGGCCTTGTAAATAAACCCACAAATGTTAGCAGACTTCAGAAAATGTTCAAAGCCCAATGGGGGCTGGCAGAGGAATGGAGAATTCTATGCAGTTCTATGCTGTGTGCAGAGGATTCCCTCCTAAACAGACCATGGCTGAATTCGGACGACACAATAAGCAACTGGGGAGGGGGAAACAATCGTCAGTTGTATTGACTATCGTGTCGTCCGAATGCTGCCATAGTCAACTCAGCGCTGATCCTAATCCACACCACAGTTGATTATTTATTACCATGTTGTGTGGGGAGTACCCCCTAGATGAACAACTGTACAGTTGATTATTACCCCACCATTGACTATCGCATTGTCCAAATTCAGCCCATGTGTACTATACTAGGGGCAGAGGAGTGCCCCTAGTATAGTACACTCCATCCCTCCTCTGCCAGCCCACTCACTCACCTTTAGGCAATTCCTAGTCACTATGGTTACTAGGCTAGAGCTTAAATACAAGGCTGCACTATGCAATTTTGTAAAAAGTATGTCTGTAATGCAAATTGAGAAGCTGGGCAAATTGAGAAACTGCATGCAAATAACTTAAAATCTTATGCCTGTCCTTGCAATTAGAACTCATTTTTTTATTATTATTTTTGTCTTTCAGGCTCTGAATAAGTTAAAAGGTGTCTGTTTCAGACTAAGCTTGGGACCCTGTATCATTGAAGCATGCGCAGCAGCTGTCTTGTCTCACTTTATCATGCAACTGCCATGGGAATGGGGGTTTATGTTAGGGTAAGAGGTGACTCAGGACATGTATTTCTTCTAGCAATGCTTACACCCCAATCTTAAAGCAACTAGGCAACATCTAAAGCCTTGCACACACAGGGCATTCCTTTTAACATAAGAACATAAGAGGAGCCATAATAGATCAGACCAAGAGCCCATCTATTGTGGCGTTCTGTTCACTCAGTGGCTGCCCATGGGAAACCCACAAGCTGGACATGAGTGCAATAGTAGCATCTCACTCGTGTTCCCTAGTAGCTGGTATACAAAGGTATACTGCCTCTGAGACTGGAGTAACACATAGCCATCAGGACTAACAGCCATTGATACTAGCCTTATTCTCCATGAATTTGTCTAATCCCCTTTTAAAGCCACCCAAATTGGGGTTCTTTAGTGTTAATAATAATCACGTGCAGGAAGCCAGCTAGCTTGCACTGGTGCAACTGGAAGCTCTTAGTTTTCTGCATCAGATAAACTGTTTGGACAACAAAGGTGCTTAGAGTGTTGCATAGAAACTAGCTTATTTGGTGAATGGCAACACTGAGAATGGAAATATAGGGAGGCTCTCCTTATCCCATTTGTTTTTTCTGTTTACAACTTGGAGTGGGTGGCAGTGACTACTTTTTATGCAGAGGAAGGGAAAAGGATTCCCCTCCCACAAATGTATTTATTACTACAATTTGTACCCCACCTTTTCAAAGGTTGCACCGTAGGCAGCTATACACTTTGTATTTGTTTGCTTTCAGATTCGTTCTAGGTGCTGTATCTCCTGCTGTTGTTGTTCTTTCAATGCTGATGTTACAAGCCAGAGGATATGGTGTTGACAAAGGCATCCCGACCTTGCTCATAGCTGCTGGCAGCCTGGACGATATTGTGGCAATCACAGGCTTCAACACCTTCTTAGGCATAGCCTTTTCCACAGGTACTATAGTTACTCTATAGAACGGATGAACCACGGCATGTGCCCATCTGGGGGTGAGAGAGGTTAAAAGTATGGGGGACGAGTTGGAAGGGAGGGGCTAAACCTATTCCCACTAAGGATGGAGGGAGATTGTGTTCCCAAATGAAGAGCTCATTCCGATGTGACCCTAAAGGAATATGTGTTGTCAAACAGTGGTTGTGAGATGCTCTCCTTAGTCATTCTTCACTTTACACAGAATTATGTGGTAGACCTCTGCACTGTACCATTTCAGGCCCCTTTTGTGTGTATTTGTGTGCATGCGTGTGAGAAAGAGGTTTTTGAATGCTTCCCCACATGTAGTAATCAAGTACTTCACAGGCATATATGCTGAACTTTTCTCTTTGCTACATGCAGAGAGGTCAATGTGGGGAGCACTCAGAAATAAGACACACACACACACACATACACACCATCTGTAGTCTGAGGAGGCACATTCTAGAATTCTACTGCTGAAGTGAACTGAATTATGTCACTTAGTGCTCTGTCATATGTAGAATGACCCTAACACTGGAATCACATAATGCCATACTATTTCTCACAGGCACAGCAGCCATAATATAAGCTGAGCACTTTCTTTTGCACTTTAAAATCAGTATCACAGCAGGAAAGCACAATTTTCTTCTTTTGCTTTTGCTGTGGTTGAATTAGTGGCATTGCAGGGCTAAAACAGGCCCTTTCTCTGCCATCTGCTGGACAAGTAACCAATAACAACTCCTGTATAGTCCCCTTCGATCCAACAGTTCTCTAAAACAAAACAAAACAAATAAGAAACTGGAAGACACACTGTTAACATTGCCCAATTTCTCCCTATGGTGATACTATCTTGATGGAGTGGGGATCAGTGATGCCAACTTTATTATAAAGATCTCCTTCTCTGTGCTACATTTAATACAGTCCCTGTCTATTAACTCTGTATATACTTAACACAGAAATGGGGTATGCTGCAATGCCGGTGTTTGCATCTTTTCATATAGTAGTGATTATGGCACACAGCACAGTGCCCTGTCAACAAGGTTGCTTCAGAGCCAAACTAGACATGAGATCAAATGCATCCTTGGTGCCAATGGGGAATTTCTTCCCATATCAAAGTATCAGCTGCAGAAGAGGTATTTTCCTCAGGACCACAGCAGGTGAAGAAAACATTAAATTGCCTCCCCATGCATGCTTTGATCCCATTATTAGCCACTATCATCTTTACCAGCTAATGAAATTTTCATTTAAAAACATTCTGATCCTTAGGCCAGATCTACACCTTGGGTCAAATTATTACAAATGTGGAATAAAAGGCAGGACATAACATTATGAAAGCGGTATATGGAATGTGGATTGTGCCCCAAAAGTGACTAGTGCACTTCAATATCGCTATAAAGCAGCAGCGTAGATCTAGCCAAAGATGTATTAAATAGTTCTTCTTCGTGGTCTCTGTGCATCACACATATGGGCTCCGCGCCGGCGCCGAACCCCAATCGGGAAACTTCACTAGCTAGCTTAGTGCTTTTTGGCGGGAACCCCTCCCCCACCATCCATTGCGCATGCTCCGGGTCCTGCCTCACCTCAGTTCTTCTTCGACCGCTTAGCTGATAGCCTCGCGGGAGACTTCTTCGTCAGAAGAATCGTTCGTACTTTTCTGAAAAATAGGAAATAATAGTTTGTTAGCTTAGTGTTAAGTATAGATAATAGATTACGTTATATATATATATATATATATATATATATATATAACAAATTAATAATAATTATATAGTTAAGTTAGTTGTTGAGGCCCTTGGCCTAGGGTACTATGGCGCAATCGGCGCTTTTCAAGCACTGCTCCCGATGCAGAGCAAAATTGACCCTCACGGATGGCCATTCACTGTGCCTCGTGTGTTTGGGGGAAGGGCATGTTGTGGACTCTTGCCCCCACTGTATGACTTTTTCACGCCAAACCCGGCGAAATAGAGCCGATAGGCTCCGTAGCTTGCTGTGGAGCAAGGCCTTTTCTGCCGTTGACCGACCGCTCCGAAAGCGTCGCTCAGGAGATCAATCTCCGCGTTCTATGGACTCGGATACCGAGCGGAGAACCTCCGGAGAGCGTGGGCAGACGCCTGTAAATCGCTCAAATCCGGCATCACCCTGCTCACCCCCTCGCGGGGAAGCAGCAAAGGACCCGCTACCACTGCTTGTGGTGAACCCAATTGAAAAGACAAGAAAGTCAGTCAAGGCCAAGACCAAAGTTTCGAAATCGAAATCTTCAGTGAAAACCTCCTCGGCATCGAAGCTGTCGGCCGTGAGGCCGAGCAAACCTACGGCGCCTGAGAAACACGCTCCATCGACGACTCCGAGGCGTCCATCGACATCGAGAGAGGAGCGGGCGTCGACTTCGAAACATCCATCGATGGCGAGGGAAGAGCGGGTGTCCACTCCGGAGCGCCCATCGACATCGAGGTTGGAACCGCCTTCGGCTTCTAAGCGGCCCTCGACATCGGCGAAACACACGTCAAAACCGTCTTCGACATCGGGGCCGCGATCTGTGTCATCGACACCGAGACTGTCGACATCAACGCCACACGTAGCGCCATCGATTCCAGCGCGCCAGCCCTTGGTAACGGCAAAAAAACAGTTGACCCCGACGCCTTCCCGCCCGGCATCGTCGCCGATTCTGTCGCAGCGATCCACATCGCTAGCCCATAGAGCGACATCGCTACCCCCCCGACCAGTTTTGCCATCGTTGAGCCTGGAGGGGTGTTCCTCGGATGTGGAACTCGTCCACATTATCCAGTCGGACATTTCCATGGGCATCGATACCGACGCCAATGTCGATGCCGGTGATGTGCAGCATCCATTGTCGGTACCGTCGCCGATGTCGAGGGCATCTAGAACGGCTACGTATCAGTGTCGGTCCCGATCACGATCACGTTCAAGGTCTCGACGTTGGGATTCTTACTCGGACAGGTCCCGTAGTAGATCACGACACCGTAGCGAACCGCGCTACCTTTTTGACCCCTATACAGGTAAAAGGATTGGACGCTCACCTTCGCAGCTCAGGGCACGACGCGAAGCCACCCTAGGGCGCCGGCCCTCAGTGGCACCCCAGCGCGCTTCGGCAACGGTGAGTCGTAGGCCACTCTCCCCTACATCGGGAGATGGCTACGCTTCTGATACATCCTCCACACGGTCATTGGCTCCGTCGTTGCCGTCACCACCTGAAGACGTTGGGTCCACGGAAAGACCTTCGCCATCGCTAGAACTTGGATCTTTTTCTGACCAGATGCAAAGAATGGCTCAGTCTCTTGGTCTGGATATTCACCAACCACAGGATGACTTAAATGATAAAATCTACGATGTCATGTATTCAGAACCAGCGCCTCAGCTTACTCTGCCTTTGGTGCCCACACTCCTTAAAACTTTCAAAGGTCCTTGGGAGAATCCAGCCACAGCTGGCGCGACATCGAAAAGGCTAGAAACGCTGTATAAGGTTAAGGACGGAGATGCACCATACTTATGTAGTCATCCGCGGCCAAACTCTATTGTAGTTGAGTAATCGCAAGGGCGTTCCGGCAAGAGCCATTCAACTCCAATAGACAAGGAAGGAAGAAAGCTGGATGCGTTTGGGCGTCGGGTCTATGCATCGGCGACGTTGGGATTTAAGATAGCAAACTATCAAGCAACCATGGCAAGGTACCAGCTTTTTCTCTGGGAGAAAATTTCTACACTGACAGATTATCTCCCAGACGATCAGCGGGAGCTGGCCCGCGTTTTCCAGACTGAAGCAACTAGGCTGTCGAGGCAACAACTAACGACAGCAAGTCACCAAACAGACTGTTCAGCGAAAGCACTGGTTGGGGCCGTAGCCCTACGCCGTCATGCCTGGTTACGCACATCTACATTGCCAACTGAGACGAAGACTCGTATTGAGGACCTCCCGTTCGACGGGGAAGGTCTGTTTCATGCGACCACAGATACGGCTATGGATGTCATCCATAAGGCCAAGATGACAGCACGGAAAATGGGTGCAGCGACGCAACAATTGCAGCAACAGACTCGCCCACGGCGTTGGTACCGTTCTTTTCAATATCAGCTGCGACAACAACAAGAACGGACCCAGCGTTTTCAGTCGCAACAGCAACAATCTTCCTTCCAGTCCAGGAAGGCTGCTCCCAGATACTCCAAGGCGCGCCGACAGGACATGGCGTCAAAACGGCGTCTTTGACTCCGTTCCCATCGGCATCCTGGGATCTCAAACAAACAGGCTACAACCATTTATACAGCGCTGGGCGTCCATAACGAGCGACAGATGGGTGCTCTCCACGATATCCGAGGGATATCGCATAGAATTTCACACCTTCCCTCCTCTCGGCACCGTGAGGTACACCCTGTCATCCCCCACGCTTCTACAGGAGACAACAACTCTGTTGGAAAAAAATGCCATCGTACGCGTTCCAACGCATCTTTTAAAAGCGGGTTTTTACTCGCGCTACTTCACGGTCCCGAAAAAGGACGGAGGGCTGCGGCCTATAATGGATCTCAGACACTTGAACAAATTCATCAAACCAAAAAAATTTCGCATGATCACATTGGCGCAAATCCTACCGCTCCTCAGGCGAAATTGTTGGTTCACTTTGGTGGACCTCAAAGACGCCTATTTTCACGTTCCGATACACCCTGCTCATCGAAAATATTTGAGATTCCTTATAGGGAAAAAAGCGTATCAGTTTTCAGTCTTGCCCTTTGGCCTCCGGACTGCACCAAGGGTTTTCACCAAATGCATGGCGGTGGTGTGTGCCCATCTAAGGGCGCAGAACGTCGAGCTATACCCTTACCTCGACGATTGGCTAATCGTGTCCTCATCCCAGTCACGAGCTCTCTCCGATGTCCACCTCGTCACGTCCTGTCTCACCAGCCTGGGCCTGCAAATAAACAAAGAAAAGTCCATTTTTCGCCCTGCACAGATGATCCCATTTATAGGGGTGATCCTAGACTCCACCGTAGGACGAGCATTCCTACCAGTGGCACGCATGCAAGCCATCGCGTCTCTCGCCTCACGACTCCAACAGAGCTCGCGCGCAACAGCGTTTACAGTGCTTCACCTATTAGGCCTCATGGCGTCTGCGGTGTTCGTTGTCCGCTGGGCCCGTCTCCACATGCGCCCGTTACAACAGGTTCTCCTCCGCCGTTACCGTCCGTACCTAAATCCAAGGAAAATAATACTTACGATTCCGCCATCGGTCCTCCCTTCTCTCCGCTGGTGGTCGACCACGGCGCATCTGTCTCGCGGCATGCCCTTTCACCAAAAAGGTCCCACCCGAATCGTCACAACGGATGCTTCTCTGGAAGGGTGGGGAGCACATTTCAACGACCTAAAGATTCAAGGAAAATGGTCGCCATCAGAGTCTCAACTCCATATCAACCTCCTGGAGTTTCTAGCAGTAAAACGAGCCTTACGCGCATTCTTGCCACACATTCAGGGACAGCATGTTCGCATACTGTCAGACAACACCACTGTTGTGTGGTACATAAACAAAGAAGGCGGGACAAGATCTCCTCACATTCTGAGTGTGGCGTTAGACATTCTTCATTGGGCCATTCGCAGGGACATCTGTCTGTCTGCGCTTCACATTGCAGGTACAGACAATGTGGAGGCAGACGCGCTCAGCAGAGAGTTCACCGACACCCACAAATGGGAATTGTCTCCGGACGTACTGGTTCGCCTTTTTACAAGATGGGGTACACCAACAATAGACCTGTTTGCGACTTCTGCCAACGCCGTTTGCCAGGACTACTGTTCTCGAGCGGGGATTGGACCTGCATCGCTCGGAGATGCATTCCAATGGGACTGGTCCAACAGCTTCCTATATATGTTCCCACCCTTCCCGCTTATTGCGCAAACGGTGGCCAGGGCCAGCAGATGCTCCATGGACGCGATACTGGTGACCCCTTGGTGGCCGAGGCAACACTGGTTCACCACCCTCTCTCGCCTGTCAAAGCAACAATGGTGGCGCCTACCCAGGTTACCGCACCTGCTGTCCAAGAATGCAGGAGCCATCCTGCACCCAAACCTCCAGTCCCTACACCTCACAGCGTGGAGGATCCAACCAGGTGGCAATCCCTAAATATGCCACCTGTTCTGCGTTCCATTTTTGAGGCCTCCACCAAACCGTCTACTCGAGTTTCCTATGCTAGAAAATTGAACCGTTTTCTGCAGTTTGCCAAGGACAGGGGATTCCCGTCTCGCAATGGCCCCATAACAGGGATCATCGATTTCTTGTACTCTCTTCATGCAGGAGGTCTAAAGCCCTCCTCCATCAAAGTGTACCTAGCTGCCATTTCAGGGCAGCACGATAAGATAAATGGCTTTTCGGTTTTTACACACCCAGTAGCGAAGACTTTTATGAAAGGTTTACGACACATGTTCCCACCGTTGCGCCAAATTGTTCCTCAATGGAGCTTGTCAGTAGTATTGACGGCGTTAACGACAAAGCCATTTGAGCCATTAGCTACAATTGACCTCCGGCTACTAACGTTTAAAGCCATATTCTTAGTAGCTATAACATCTGCTAGACGTGCTTCAGAATTGGCAGCACTAATGGTGGAGCCTCCTTATACTCAGTTTTTTCAGGACAAAGTTGTGTTGCGTCCTGGTCCTTCGTTTGTGCCTAAAGTTTCTTCAATGTTTCACATTAACCGGGATATCGTTCTTCCTACGTTTTTTAAAGCGTCTACGGACCCTCTTTGTACAGCATTACACGCCTTGGATGTTAGGCGTACGTTGGCTTTTTATAAGAAAAGGACGGAATCAATCCGTAAATCAGATAAACTGTTTGTATGTTACGGGGGTAAGACGAAGGGGTTGGCAGTTTCCTCTCAACGTCTGTCCCGTTGGATTGTTGACACTATCGTTCTGGCTTATCAAGTTCTTGGCAAGCAGCCCCCTGTTTCGTTCACAGCGCATTCAACGAGGGGACAAGCCACGTCGACGGCCCTGATCCATGGAGCAACAGTTCCGGATATTTGCAGGGCGGCAACATGGTCGAACGCTTCAACCTTTGTGAAGCACTACAGGTTGGACGTGAGAGCGGCACGGGACGCTTCGTTTGGCCGAGCGGTCCTGTCCTCTATTTGTCAGTGATCCACCGGCGTGCATACCCTCCTCCGGTAAGTTTGGCTGATTACTCGCCCATATGTGTGATGCACAGAGACCACGAAGAAGAAATGCAGGTTGCTTACCTGTAACTGTAGTTCTTCGAGTGGTCATCTGTGCATTCACACAACCCGCCCACCATCCCCTCTTTGCAACGCTACGGTGTATGCAGGAGGATTAGTGGCGCATATGCCTCCTATTTATTACCTTGGTGCGAGGCCATAACGCGGTCTCAGGGAACTGAGGTGAGGCGGGAGCCGGAGCATGCGCAATGGATGGTGGGGGAGGGGTTCCCGCCAAAAAGCACTAAGCTAGCTAGTGAAGTTTCCCGATTGGGGCTCGGCGCCGGCGCGGAGCCCATATGTTTGAATGCACAGATGACCACTCGAAGAACTACAGTTACAGGTAAGCAACCTGCATTTATGTGTCATTTGGCTCCCAGTTACTTACACATGGCCTAAAGCCACCTGAGGATTGTGCACAATCAGCTTTCCATAACCTGGTGCCCTTCAAGTATGTTGGATTACTTGACGGCACCAGATTGGGGAAGGCTGTGCTAAATCTTCCATCAGATTCAACAGCTGGCTTCTCACATAGTTGTGGCCCACTGGAGCCAAGAACAAGAACTGATTCCTTCACATATGATATTTGTGCAGCATAGTGACTGCAGTGTTGGATTTCAGATGGGAAACTCGGGTTGAAATTCAGCCATAATTACTGGGTGACTTCTTGGTCCAGCTACTGTCACTTCCCGACTAACATTTCACAGGATTAAAATGTAATAAATAAATTCAATGGACAAAAATATGGATGTTTATTCTTTCTATGCTGTTTATTATGTTTAATCAGAACTTCTTTGACCAGACACAGTAGCAGTACAGAAACACAAATATATGTACTTGCAGGCAGTTTATATGGATTTTGATGCTTACAAACTGACAGACTCAATAATTGGGACTAGGAGGGAATTTCCCCCCCAAGCCAGATCGGCCTGGAAATTTGAAAAGGAGAGAGTCGTCTTTCATTGCAACACGTGCCTTGGATTACTTTTTTGAGCCTTCTGGTATTGCTTGTTGATCGATCTCCAAGGAGAGTGATGGGAGGTTGATCCTGCCTTGGCATAGGGTGTTGGGGGGTTTTTGGTTTCTGGTCTCTCCATGTTCTACCAGCTTACCGTTTGCCTCTTGTTAGCCAGTAGTTTGAATATTTCCCCTTGAAATAGGCTGAGGCTGCTTATAGAGTGCTAGCAGAGAGATTGTATAAAAATCTTTTTGAATACTTTCCATCTGCTGTGTTCAAACAGGCTCCACATTTCATAACCTCCTCCGTGGTGTAATGGAAGTTGCAATTGGTGCAGGAGCTGGTGGTCTTCTAGGAATATTTATTTGGTACTTTCCAAGCAAGGATCAGGTAAATTTTAAAAAGCTGTTGAAAAGTATTTGTCTAGCATCTTTGAGGTAGGAGTTGTAGAGAGCTCGTAAAACAGAAACTATCCTGTCCTAGTTTGCAACATTCAAGAATATGATCTAGAGCAGTCTTCCCCATCATGGTGCCCTCCAGATGTTTTGGACTACAACTCCCATCAGCCCTAGCTGGCATGGCCAATGGTCAGGAATTATGGGAGTAGTACTCCAAAGCATCTGGAGGACACCAAGGAATGATCTTGAGAGTGCCAAATTTAAAGCATTGCTCTATTCAAGGATGTAGATCCAGTGTACTTTATTGATCTTTCTCAATCATCAGTGGTGTGTCATATATGAAGAACTGTCAATTTCCACTCTGACATGATTACAGTCCTTTGCTCCCATTCAAGTCTGAGGCTCATTTAAATGCAGTGGGAGAAATGTTTCGGCCTTTGTAGCCATGTTGGAAGTGAGGTCTTTTTATTATTGTTTATAATATTTGTATCTGGGATACAATAATGTAGAATGGATAGGACTGGGCTGCCTTTGTTTCAAAATTCATTTCAAAAATGAATGAAAATTAAATATGGTCAGTGTTGGGCTTCCAGCCAGCAAATAATTAAAAATGGCTGCTCTTTTGGGAATAAATGAAGGACTTGGTTGTAGATTTTACCTTGCCATTATGATTACATCAAGTTGGAGTTGTTTCCTAGTAATGCTATAGTGATTTTTAAAAAACATTTTAATAATCTCTTTCTATTTTCTTTCCTGATCTTAGACATTTGTTGCATGGAAAAGAGCATTCTTTGTGCTGGGCCTATCTGTGTTTACTCTTTTGAGCAGCAAGTATTTTGGCTTCCCTGGATCTGGAGGGCTCTGCACAATTGTATTGGCATTTCTGGGTGGGATGGCATGGTCTGATGAGAAGGTGAGTGTTCAGTTAACAACATACTGCTCAGAATTCACTCTGATTCTGATGGACCAGATTGTGTGAAATAGACTGGATGCCAGTAGGGCTGGTTTACAGTGCAACTGGTCATTCGTAGTTTAGGGTAAGGATGGGCAACCTTTTTGGCCCTGATGGTGGGTCAGGGTTGTGCATACATGTGTTGGAGGAGGAAGAGGTAAAGCCTCCAGTCCAATCACTGGTTCCCCACAGCCATTGGGAAAAACCTATTTAGGTTTAGGATCATTTGCCCTGATATAGCAAGTGATCCTTATTCATCTGCATCACAGTGGTCATTCAGACTCCACTGAACGAGGTGGATGTATCCTTTGATGAGAATGGACATGCTCATTCCCAGCTGGGACCACTGTTTGTTGTATGAAACTAGGCCTGAACAGAGTTCCAATGAACAGAAGTGAAATCTTTCTCCAGGTCTGGGGGGAATTTATGCAAATTGCAAAATTGGCTAAAATGGCCCAAATTAAGTAAAAGTTGGACAAATAGACAATGAAATAGTGTGACAGCTACTGAAAGAAGAGCTTTTGTGTAAATGTAAACTTCCTCATGATGTTTCTTCAGGACCTGAAAAGGCCATGATACCTCTTTATAAATAAAGGTAGAATCAAGTTTCTAGCATTAGAACAGGCAAGGTAGTATCTTGATTCGGGCAATTCATTTTTAAGATGTGGCACTTCCTACATCACTAGCACCAACACTTGTTCTTGTAAGACTGGACCTGTTTGCATTTTGTCATGCAGAAAGCAGTGGAAGAGATTGTTGCAGTTGCCTGGCATGTTTTTCAGCCCTTTCTGTTTGGTTTAATTGGAGCTGAAATATCTGTTGCGTCTCTTGGAGCGAAAATGGTTGGTAAGTCTGTTTATGAGAGCTGAAGCATTGAGAGCTTAACTAGCCAGATCAATATCTTGTGTCAAATCATTACGAACATGGAATAAAAAATAGGAGCTAAGACTATGAAAGTGGTATATGGAATGTGAATTGTGCCCCAACAGTTATCAGTGCACTTCGATACTGCTATAAAATAGTGGAGAGCTGAATGTCTCCTCCAAAACTGAAGAGGTTTGCATTTCCCTAAGCAAATTTTATTTTAAAGACTACAGGCTGTCATCTAATGAAAAATGTTGGGGTTTATGAACTATCTTGCTCTTAACTGACTAACTAGTAACTAACAATGATGAATGTCTTAAGAGATTCGACTCAATACTGCAATATCCCAAGATGCATGTATTAAGGATATCAGGTAGTTCTCAGTATATGAGGTGATCCTCCACAAGAAGGATAAGCAAATGCTATAGGAGGCAACAAGCTACTACTTTACAACCTAGTCGTATTTCTGTGTTTTTAGTATTATTATTTATGAAATAATAAGGGCTCTGTTTGCAGGCTTTTGAGTTTTTCTCAATATGTTCCTTCCTTTTTTGTTCTTACAAAAGTACTATTCAGTACCTCTGAGAAATACGTTTGAATTTAGACCTAGGCATTCCAAGTCCCTGTTAACTCAGAACACATACACACACACACACCTTCACATTTTGCTTTAAAGGAGAAACATGGGGAATGAGTTTTAAGATACATATAAATACATCATTCAGTGACTTTCTAGTGAGGGCCTGTTTTGCAAAAACAGATGCAAAGACTATTTGGTTCCACATGAAAAACACCTGATGACCAGAACCATCACTGCCTGACAATGACCCAGATCTTTGGTTGTTCTTACTAATATTTACTAATATGATAAAGACCGGGGTGATTTTTCTAAAAGGAATGATTAAGTATATCTCTCTGCTGCAGGACTTTGTTTGGCCACCCTGGCTTTGGCTTTAATAATAAGAGTTACTGCTACATTTCTGCTGGTGACTGCCTGTGGCTTTGATTTGAAGGAGAAAATATTTATTGCACTGTCATGGATCCCCAAAGCAACTGTACAGGTACAATATGCCTTTATAGTGACTTGCACCTCCAACAAATAAGGGGTTAACTGTACACCATGGTGTACTATACTATAAATGACAAGGGCATTACTTGGACTCTTGCAAGCAGCTTGAAAAACAATTGCCTAACTTCACCAAATATTCGTTTCTTCCTAAATGTGAAGTGTCTTCCCTTTTCTCCCCACCCCAATCACTGATAACCACTCTTCATGAAGTAGAAATGGAGGCATACTGTTTATAATCTCCTCACCACAGGCCCACATTTCCCTTTTTCTCACTCCTGTGCAAATTCTCGCCTCCTTTCCTTTAACCATAGTGTCATGTTCTGTCTGCATTGGCATAAAACTGATACCCTCATATGTTTGCAAACCCCCTTTAAATTCTGCTGCAAATTGCAGAAAATCAGTCAATTTGAGAGCACTTGTGTTTTCTCCTCCACCCCATAACTATACCAATATTATAAACATGTCAAATGGCCATCCTTATTTTTTTTAAGCAAAGGGATTTGTGCGTGGCATGCACATCTACAACATAAAGAGATTTAATTTGTTCACAACAAGAATTACTTGGTCTGTAGAACTACTGAGGCAGCCAGAAATACAACTTTTCAAGAATAATCACATTGGGGCTGAAATATGATGTGTTAGGGACACACGCACACCACCACTGACTAAATAGTACCCATGGTGTTGACCCCAAGTATCAAACTACTATTTTTGGTACTATGCCCCCCATACAGCCTGAAAAATGCAGAATGGGGCAGGGAAGGAGAAACTTTCCTTATGTGAACATCCTTAACTTAACTTACCAAGAACAATTTTGGGCAATTTTCTCCCTTGTGCCCCATCCCACGTTGTTCAGTAGAACACACATCCCCAACCCTCCAGAGAGGCTTTAGCGTTGGTTCAGAGGATAGGAACTTTCTTACAATGAACTTCCTTGAGTTATCTTAATATCCAAGCTGGTGCCTTTTTTCTCCTCTTCTGTGCAGGCTGCAATTGGTTCTGTTGCCTTAGATACAGCACGAGATCATCAAGATGACAAGCTAGAACAATATGGCCTGAATATCTTGACAGTCGCTTTCCTGGCAATCCTGATCACAGCTCCAGCTGGAGCTATAATAATTGGTCTGGCAGGCCCCCGACTTCTCCACAAGACTGTTGTAGGCAGTGAAGAAGATGGGAGAGAAAAAGAAAAGCAAACAACGTCACCAATGTAGGGATGCATCAGTGAATACTGAAGTATCAGCCTCTTGCTAGTGATGTGCAGAAGTCTAAAAATCTGTGGAATGAATTGCAAGTCCTGCTAAAACAGCAGTCCAAATAGAATATACATATATATGCATATATAATTATATTAAATCAGAATCCAGTTTTCTCTTCATTCCTAACAAAGAGTTTTGGAGAGAATCAGCCACAAGTAAAATGGATAATTTAGTGATAGCAGTGACTGCTGGACTATATCAGTGGCATGATTCAGAAATACAAATGCCAACTGGAGAGGAAGGAGCATTCAAGATGGCTCCTTGAAATAGAACTGGGAGTTAATGAGGTATTTTTGGAGTAGAGATATGCAAGACTGATACCAGAAGTAATTAACCAAAAGTGAGATCATGGATTATGGAATACATGGCAAAAGCCAACTGCCGCTTTTCAGGACCCAAAGGCAATATGAGGTAACGATGGATGTACATGGTCTTTGAAATAATCCATCACTGCCCAGGAGACTAATGTTTCTTTTCCCTTCTTGCATCTTTAAAATGTAAGATAAAAAAACATAAAGTGTTGTAATGTTGGACTGTCAAATGTGGTTTTTGTACATGGACCTGACAAAACTTCTCAAAGTTTTTCTTCTAGTTCCATGTATTGGATATTTAATCTAACTTTTTTGACATTGCAAAACTTCATGTCCACCTATGGCCATTTCCCTAAACACATTATAAAATACACAAGCAAAGAAAATAGTAGTTTCAAAACTATCTGCAACAGTACATCCCACTCTCACATTGGTTTTTCTGACCCCTAAAACCTAAATGGGATTGGACTGGATCAGCGAAAAGCTGTTGGTGCTTTTTCATTTTTTTTAGAAGCAGAGCAAAGAACGATGAGGGCAGCACAAAATGCCCCTGATGGTGGATGGATAATTGTGATCCTACTGGAAACCATGCATATTCATGTTCTACAAAAACAAAGGGATTATTGAAGTTTAATTTCAGAGCATAAACACATTCTGGGTCTTGAACATTAAACTTTTGTAAAGCATGAGACAATAGCTGCACATGAACAGTATAATTCTGCCTCCCATACCTACAATTGTGACAATGTGTTGTTTTAGAATTTTTTGGGCTCATATTGTGGAACCGCCTTTAGGAAAAACATTTTCCATATCCCGATGTGGTGCAATACATAGTTACAAGAAGAACAATGCTTGGCATGGGGTAGAAATAAATTTGTGTCCCCTGTCTTGCTTCCATATACTCCAGTGGCAATGAAGCTGGCAGCTTAAGGATGAGATGTGGCTTTTATTTTAAAAATATATTGATGAATTCAAATAAAAACTACTAACACCTTGTCCAGTACTTCATTTCCAATTTTAAAAAATGGCTGCTGGATTGTAATGCTTACAATGTAATTGCTGCCTGTATTCTGAAAAATAAACGTTATTTAATGGACAACATTTGAATATGGAAAGTTGAATAATCCATGTGGCAAAAGTATGATCAGACATTACAGCTGAGTGTTTTTAAAATTGTTGTACAGAGGAGCATTGGGTGGCCAAATGGCCAAGAGAAGCCTCTGCATCACATTGCTAACCAAAAGTTTTAAAATACATCTATTAAAGGGTTTGCCTAATCCCTAGCCTTGATTCCCCCCCACAAAGAGCAGTATCTGCTATTGTTTGCTGTTATAGACCAGTCATAGATCTACTTAGAGGTGCCAGACAATGCTAAAAATGTACTGTTGGTATTCCTTTTCAGAAAGGTTTCACCAGGGGGAGCAAAAGGATCAGACATGGTTTATATTCCTCCATTTTGGTTTTGACAGATGTTTTAAGTCTTCCTTTCACATTCAGATTTGATTTTTACAGTATCTCTTTGACTGTGCTTGAAAGGATTTGTTCATTTTAAGTGGAGGCAGACCTTCAGGAACCATTTGGCAAAAATCAATCTTTCTCCTACTTCAACCCTTGTGAGGTATGAATGTGCCATGGAAGCAGTCTTACCTACTGCATCTTGCTGAGGTCCAGTTGTCAGTCAAACAGAAGGCACCATGTCACTGCAGCAGGCCGCACTAAATCCTTTTTCTTGAAGTGCCTCCTGGTGGGAATTCCTGAGAAAGTTGAATTCCTTAGCTGTACGTAAGTATCAGTTCCAATTCTTTTTTTCTTTCTTTTTTTTAAGAAAAGAAAAGATGCAGAGTGGTAGGTTGACCATATGAAAAGGAGGACAGGGCTCCTGTAACTTTAACAGTTGTAGAGAAAAGGGAATTTCAGCCAGTGTCATTTGTATGCAATTAGTTCCTGGTGAAATTCCCTCTTCATCACAACAGTTAAAGTTGCAGGGGTCCTGCCTTCTTTTGTATATGGTCATGCTAGTATAGTGCATGCACCTTTAACTGTTGTGATCAAGAGGGAATTTCACCAGAGACTAATTGCATACAAATGACACTGGATGAAATTCCCTTTTCTCTACAACTGTTAAAGTTACAGGAGCCCTGTCCTCCTTTTCATATGGTCCGCCTACAGAGTGGTGCAATGTCCAATGACATGATGCCTGAAGTTCTTATTTCTGTTGATCTCAAGTGCCAGAGCTCCTACCATTGAGATAAAATGGTTTCCTAATTACATAAAAATTAACAAATAAGAGGCCTGCATGAGTGGGTTCATGCATGTACTACATTTAGATAGCACACACGTGTGTGTGCACGCGCACACACACACACACACACACACATGCAACATGTAGCTTAGGTTTAGCTATGCCAGCAAAACAAATTGCCAGATGTTATGTTGTAAAGTAACACAAGGAGTCAAATAAACTAGGAATAACTCACTTGCAGTACATCTTAAATGTTATTTTGGAACCAGCTAACTTAGTATAAATCTCCACACCCAATTTTTAGTGGTCACATTTTTTCACAGGATAAAACAAGCAGCAGTAGGATCCATTTATGTTTGAAATGTTAGATGTAAGCTTTCAAAAGTACCCATTTTAGGATGGCTGTTCATGGAGGGACATGTTGTGGACCAAGTCTGTTATGCAGGGTCTCCACTCCAACTACTTCACGCAGTACTGAGATTGAAGAATTAACTAGATCCAAAAGCCTTTGAACAAAATTGTAATGAATATTGTCCATTTTCCAGATCCAAATCTGTGCACTACTATATCGTTAAGAGAAGGGCAATATTAGACATGGAATAGAAACTAATTAGTTTTTTGCTTGCTGTTGCAGCTGTTCTGCCCCAGTGGCTATGGAATCTGCTGATTAATGAAGAGATAATGTTGTTCCCCTCAGAACCATTGGCTTGGGGTTATATGTCACTGCCATTTTGAGCATGCAACTTCCAATGACAGGTTATTCTGTGATGTATGGACCCAGACACTCAGTTAACCTACAGTTCTTAGAGCAACTGTTAGTTGTTTAACCCATGATTAACCTATAGTTTCTGGGATTGCATGTCACAGAATAACCTCTGATCAGAGGTTGCATATTCAAAATGGTAGCAGCACACCCTGGGATAAATCATGGGTTAATTAACCCATGATTGGCTGCCGTTCCGTGCAAACAGGGCTCTGCCACCCCCTTCCTTTGCAGCCTCTAAGGGTCCCTGAAAATTTGTTCCCCTGGATTGGGGGGTGGGCTTGGGAATGGTGTGGGATATGATGCAGTGGGCTCCAGGTAAAAGGGGAAGCTGGTGGAAATCATACTCTGCTTTACATGAATGGAGAAACTACTTAGGACCCAAGCCATTGTAAAGAAGTAGCAGTGAAGACCTGAGCAGTTTACCAAGCACAAAATACTCAGAAGTGGTTTGAACACTAGTGCAAATCACTTTGTGCACCATCATTGTTATGTAGAGCAGATGGGGAGGGGGTTATAAGGGGAGGGGGTTATAAGCAGATTCCTACAATACTGAGTTGTAGCAATATTTTAAAACTTTCCAATATAATCCTTGTTTTACATAATCTATCAATTTAACCCTAACCTGCACTATGGGATCTCTAGACACATCTTTCTTTCTCTCAATCTCTTCCCCCCCCCCCCCATTTCCCCCTTCTCTTAAAAAGTACAATAAAAAAAATCGTGTAGTCTTCAGTGTGACTATCATAGGTCAGGGCATGATACATAAGCTTAAGACAAATGATCTATGCAGAATTCCCTATAGAATAAATATTTTATAGGCACTGACAGAATTACATATGTAACTTGCTCACTGACCTAACTATCCAGGTTATTCTCGCTTACACAAACATGCCAATCAGGTCCATTGTGCACCAAAATATTCTTCGAATTGTCTTTGAATATATACAAATGTTTGTCTCTTTATTGACCCCACTCTAGCACAAGATATCCATGCATGTGGCTGACACTTGCTCATCTTTTCCACACTTAACGTAATGGAAGCATCCAATGCAGATGGGATTGCGTGTAAGACTACTAGTCAAAGGCAAAAAGGTGCAACTAGAGATGGATCAGGGCCATAAAATGAGCATGTACTGTGAAATTAAAATCCAGTCAAACAAAATGTGGATGCAATGCCAAATAAGAAATATACGATAACATATAAGATATCAAACAGATCAGACCAGATATGTCGGTGAGATGCTAGACGTTTTGCAAGAAATCCTCTTAAACTGAAACCTGAGCCTACACCTCAGGCTAGCAGTGTTTCATCTTTAGGAGAGAAGAGGTCTGTTCTAGTTTTTCCGGATCAAATTTCAAAAACACCACAAAGTTAGCTCTGCTAGAATGCACAAAGCTCCTGCTTTCTGATGGTGGGAAGGCAAATTATAGACAAAGTGCAGTTGTGGCATCCATCTATTCCCCCACCCCCATTTGCTTACAGGATTTGGACCTTCCATGATTTATCATCAAAAGCAATAAAATGGATATTTTTTAAAAAAACAGTTGGGATCTGTAGGAATCGCAAATGAATTCCAAGCTTTGAGGGTATGTCTAAGAAATACTTTTGTAAGCCGCCTTGAGAGCCTTTTTTTGGCTAAAGGGCGGGATATAAGTGCATAAATAAATATGTCTATTTCTAATATGCCTTAGAAAGAATACTTACTTTGGTTTTGCTCCTGCAGAGGGAGCCTGGTTTCCCACTGCCTTTGCAATGCTTTTGACAGGTGTCCTTAGACCAAATTGAATGCACCTCTGCCTCCCAGCCACCCAAGATGGGTTGGGAGTTTTTGGTTGGGTTTTACTTTTCTTTCTTTGCAACTGTTGCTTGCAAGTTTATCCCATTAAAGGTTTTATTTTAATTATTTTTAAATCGTAGGATTTTAGAGTTAGAAGGGACCTTCCAGTTCATCTAGTCCAGCCTTCTGCTCAATGTAGGACCTACAATGCAGGATGCACCTATATCATCCCTAACCACCTTCAGTGTTGAAGAACTGATTCTGGGGAAGCAAATTTCTGACATCATAAAAATCCACCTCATTGGCACAGCACCCAGCCAGTTTGTGCCTAGCACATTTGGAGTCAGTTTCTACCCACTGCCACCACCATCCCCCAGGTTCAAGCTTGGGGAGAAGATTATATTATGAACCAAATGCAGCAAGTGCGCTCCCACAGCAGCTCCACCATTCACAAGCACGTAGGTTTGGATACAAGCCTGAATTGACACTATGACGCCTTGATGACTTTTTAGCCAAAAAAAGGGTGATATAAGAATGTTAATGATAACAAAAAATATAATAGTTTATTATTATTTTATTCAGAGCCTACGAGATCAGGCAGAGCAGGTCAGCACAAGCATGACAGGATAAGTGTCCCCTGGTGCTAGGACTGACTGCTGAGTCTCTCCATGCCTGTGTGTTGCGCTACTCCAGCAGCCCTTTTTTCATAGTAAAACACAACAAACTTGAAATTGGTAGTTGAGAACGGCACTAACTTTTCCCTTGTTTATGTAATTGTGCACCCGGGCCAGTGTTGTAGAAATTGTTGTAGGCAATCCAACAAGTTAGCTGCAATTAAGGGGTCATTTGCATGCTCTCCTGGCCAAGGATTCTGTCCTCATGGAGAAAGTGTGGGTCTAGGTTTCCCCAAGTAGACCATGGCCTAACAAGATATCCACATAAGGCTGGCATGAGTGTAAGCTTAATTTGTGCAATTTGTTGATTGGCCATACTCACCCATTTGGGTAAACTTACTCAGGTAAGCATGTAAACCAGCCCCAGTATCACTTAAATGAATTGAACATATGGATTTTACTGCACTTCAGTTCCACACAACTAACTTTTATTGGGTTGGATCCAGCTCCTTCTATTCACAGAAGAGATTGAGATCAAGGAGGAGCTCCTGCTGGAGGAAAGCAGGGAAGCAATATTCTCCAATCCCTATCCCCTATAGCCCTCTGCATTTTCTCCCACACTATTCTGGGGGATCCTTGAACCCCCTGGAGCAGCTTTTCAGGGAGCATCAGAGGAAGGAGGAAATCAGCAAAAACCACCTTTTTTCGAGAAGTGTCCCATTAGCAAACTCTTGATCCAGTGGATTCTGCCCATAGCATTAGCCTCCTCAAATGTATACCAAAGCTGTTATTTGTTTCTACTTACCATACCTGGAAAATGCCTGTTAACCAAGATCCTGTAAGTCAGATGCCATGATTATGACTTGTAGATGTTCCCTCTCATATACTTCTTTAATTCCTTTGTCCTCTTCTTGCTGATTCCCTTGTTTTCTTGTTCATATTTTTCACCATTGCGCAACACCATAAGCCACTAGAAAGAGCCTTAGTGAACAATCCTATGGTCCCTAGACAGAGTCGAGGGGGGGGGGGATAGGATTGTTCGGATTCCCAGCACCAAACCAAAGTTATAAAAAAGTGCTATGACCTCAGAGCTGTGAATTGAAGCTCCCTGGCCCCACCCCACCGGTGCATAGAGAACTGCGGCAGCTGCCTCTACGAGCTCTCAAACACAAGCTTGTAGAGAGGGAAAGGGGGCAATTATGTTGGTGGGAAGGGAAAGAGACGGATGTGGCTGGCTTATAAAGAATCTTCTGGCCGCACCAACCTTCTTCCCTCCTCCTCACTGCCCCAGCTAGACAGGCGAAATTGTCAGTCTAGCGAAAATGCAGAGTAAGAACAGCAAGCTCCTCTCATCCTGCATTGGATGATCCTAAGCCTCCATGTGTGGGACCTTATGATCATCAAGGGTGCAACCCATAGGATTACCCTTAGTCCCCATGATTGGAAATATATAAAATCCAGATTTTTTTCATTTAAAACCAGACTTGAACATAAAGAAAATGCAAATGTTTTTTTTTAAATACCAGAAATGTATTTTTGTTCCTCTAGAAGGAAGCTCAGAGAAAACAAACCATGTCCACGCATTATTAAGAACAATTTAGTTGTCCCATAACAACTCAAAAATACAGAATTAATGTAAAGACTAGGAGATCAGTTACAAAATACATTGAACAACACCTTCACCAGACAGGTAATCAGCAAAGCAGACTGCTTCAGTAGAAATCTGGATTCTGTCTACAGTGGGAATAGAGTTGAGCAAGGTGTGGTGGAGATCTACTTTGGTATTTACTTTTGTTTAGACAACATATTGGCCAAGGATACTTCTACTACAGCCCTGTTCTTGCGTAGAGTCTAGATTCTAGACTCTAGAACCACAACAATTGCTTTGGGGCAGCTGATATTTTCCATAGCATAAACAGAGCACCAAACCAAAACTGTGTGGCATGAAGATCATGACTGTTTAATATTAGGATTGTGCGGGGAGTTTGGAGCTAGGTATGTGTTGGATATACAGGCAAATTGGATGTAGAGGCCCAAGATGTGAACAACATTGGAGGGTCGTGGAGGGGACTGCACAAATTTCAGAGTATTCTACTTTTGTTTCAGACACATCAGTGTGAACTCTGTGTGAGCAACAGCCTTAGTAGCAAATATGCTACCACATTTCATCCAATTTAGGCAGCAGCTATGCAGTGCTGTGGACTGTGTAAGCAGATTATGCTGTTCTTGGGTTTAATTATTTACAGATTTGGGGCGTATGTTTATTCTGCAAGTCCCAATACTGTAACATAAATGTGTTGTATGAAAGCCCCTAAATCAAAGCCTAGCCATTAATATTATGAATTTACGATCTGTATTGCTTCTGAAAAGCAGAACACAGACTGGCACCAAGGTCAGATCTACAGCAGAAATGTAAAACTGTTTGCAAGTTTGTTAAATATTCTTAAACAAGGATCTCTGAGACTAGTAGTTCTGATGGGGGCTATCACCTCCATATACTCAATTTTCATCTGTTCAAATTGTAGTAAACATTTCAGGAAACAACTCAGTTTATTAACCATCTGCAGACATCTTAAACGAATTAAGACTTAAGTCAAGGCTGTCTTCATTTGTGAAAGGACCATGATCATAACTATTAGAAGCTGTAAGAAGAAAAATAAATTCTCAAAAGCCTCAAAAGTTCTCAAGAGTTCTTTGGTGGAGGCCATAGCAGTTAAATCTGTAGTGTAAGTGTGCCTGCAAATAGAGCAGACACACACACATATACCCTTCAAGATTGATCTAGCTTTTTATTTCAGGTAAAATAAAATTACTGTGAATTGTAATTTTGTTATCACAGTCTAACACTTATATTTATGTGGGTTTTTTGTTTTTGTTATATTAGACATGATTTTTCAGTCCATACAAAATACCACATGTCTATAAATCTAAGGCTACCTAAAAAGATATCCAAAGCCTACAGCAATTATTGGACTGAAAGCACTGCCACATAAGGGTGACTTCCCTTCAGTCATCATATAGTTAAGAGTTTGCTAGACTTCTTTCTTCTTCAGTATTAATGGACCCACATTATCTCCCGTTGTCTCATTGTGCTTGTTGTGAGAGCCATCACAGGCAGGAAACTGAAAAGAAAGACACAGGATGGGGAGAATAGGTGAGATTAATTTTTGTACTGGTTGTAGGACTGGACTTATGACTAAGAAAACCTTTAAGCTCATGAACAGAATGCAATACATAGCCAGAATGGAATGGCAAGCCCCAGCTTCACTTAAAATATTACCTCTAACCCCTTCACTGTTATGAACCACTGGACAGGGCAACCATCTGTCACCTGTAGCTAAAGCTCATAGAAACTTGGATACTCTATGGAAAGTTAGAATTTTGGCTCCAGCTAAATAGGGTTTTGGTTCAGTCTCAAAGGCTGCCAATGGCAGTGTCCCTGGAGTCTGTATCTATTCATGGCCTATTATTCAGTTGTCTGGAGTTTACAAAACATGTTTTATGCTAGCTATGGTCTGACAAACTGACATCACAGTTGCAGCTGTTGCTCAGCTCCAGAGACCACCGCACCTGGAGATGCAAGAGCACAGCAGATGGTAAATGAAAGCAGAAAAATGGTCTAAACCATGGTTTGCAGGGCCAGCCCTACCATTAGGCAGAGAGAGGCAGGCAGTCACCTCAGGCAGCAGATGCTGGGAGGCAGCAGCAAGGTGTTGGAGCTGTGTGTTATGCGGCCTGCCCTGTTCCATCTAAACTAGCCTGCTGCCTTCCAGTGCAGTGGAGGAAGCTGTCTCATAGCTAGTGTCAAAGAAAGATTCAACTGCCAATCCAGCTGGCTTTTGTACGTGGAAGTGGTATCTTGTTCTTCACTTCAGGCAGAAAAATGTCTTGTGGCAGCTCTGATAGTTTGGATTCTAAACCATGGTTAGCAGAAACCACAGTTGGACATAGCCATATTAGATATTCTAGAAATTCATAAACCCAACATCTTTGGTAAGAACCTAAAAAACCTTACTCCAAGAATCTTGGAACCATCTTCCCAAAGTATACTGTGGCCAGCTTCACAAAACTTCTTGCCTAGTTACAAATTTGGACATGCAGATAATTATCTGCATGACATGAAAAATTACGTGGCAAAAGTAATATGGGAACTAATCTTTCATGTGTGGCGAAAGAGACAGTCTGTGGGAAATCCTGCATGGTTATGACAGTTGAGAGAAGTAAACTAGTCTGTATCATGCAAAGCAGTAACAAAAAGAGAACCTTGAAGCCATACAGTCAAGGAATAAAATGACTCACCGTTTTTGACCGCCAACATCTGCAGTAGACTGCCTTAGTGTGACACAGGTCCTCAATGTTGATTTCATTCACTACCTTGGGATTTTCCTTCTGGATCTTGAGATTAATTAAGCTATCCTTCTGTTGCTTCTTCTTGGGAAGGAATGGACGAATAGCAAGGTACCCAAGCAGCGCAAGGACACCCAGGAAAGGCAATAACCGCAGCCATTCTGAAACTGAGCACATATCACACATGTATGAACAGTTTCTAGTTTCAGATGTTATCAACCTAGCCCCTTATTATTTAGTGCTTTGTTTCTAAGAACAACTCACACATATCAGTGGAGAGTGCAGGAAATGTCCTCTGCATGACGACTTACCCTCATGGCAGCCATAACATGTATGCCAGACATCGCATCATTCTAGTTCCTGGTGCCTCCCAGACTTATATGCTGCACTAGTACTTTCCATGCCAAATACTAGTATATTGAGATAGCCAGTGGTATATCATAAGGAAGAGGTGCAAAACCTCTGGCCTCGGGACCCAGCCAGGCCACCTGGAGTCCCAATCTGGTGCTCCAGGGTTCCCATGAAGGCTTCGCCTACCCCATTTCCCCAATCACCAATTGTTTATTGGTTTCCAGACTTTTGTGCCTTTCCCCCTCCCCCATTCTGAAAGGTTAGAATGCCTTTCCTAAGGCTTAGCTACTGTCAGTAAGAATTCTAAGCTAAAATATGCTGTATTTTTGTCCCACCCATCACTGGAGTGCTTTATGCTTCTCCAACATGGAATTTGGCCCGCAGATTAAAAAAGATTCTGCTCCCTTGTCACAAGACTATGTCAAGGGTAAGTCATTATTTGGAGGCCATTCTGCATCATGTATGTAACATGGACTTGAGCTCTTTATTTCTACACTAGGAAGAAAATGGCATGAACAGCATTCTACACCAGCAATAGCGAAAGTGACTTGCTTGCCTGACTTCCCAAAGCTGAGAGTTATTATATTATGCTTTTGCCTTGACTACAATCACACCAAAACATCTTAAACGGCACTGTCTGTCCATTATGAAGGCTATAAAATGAGCTTATTTATTATTATATTTATATCCCACCTTTTTTTCTCTTGCAAGGAACCCAAGGTGGCTTACATGGTCCTACTCCTTTCCATTTTATCCTCACAACAACCCTGTGAGGTAGGTTAGGTTGAGAGTTGGTGACTGGTCTAAAGTCATCCCAAGAGCTTTATGGCCAAGTGGGACTAGAACCCGGATCTTCCAAGTCCCCGTCTGACACTCTAACCAGTAGATCACACTGGCTCCAGTTGAGATTCTGAAGTCCAAAAATGGCTGAGGGGGTGAAGTGTATACATAATAAATTGCAGAGGAAAGATGTATTGTTAAATAGTTCTATCATCTGTGGGTTCAGTATGTAGTCTCTGGAAACTTGGTTTAAGTTATTACAGTAAAACAAATGTGTTTTCAATGCAGTAAACAAGTTCAACCACACAAAGTGTTACACTTCTCTTCACCCTAAGAGTATATGGAATTTTCCATGTTTGCCAGCATTTTTGTATGAGTGTGCATTTCTATTATTTCTCTGTAGGCAGGTATCGAACACTTCCCTGGCTACAGTTTTTACAATGACACCTTGTTGCAAAAATGCTTATAATATGGATATACTTCACAGTGAAGATGAGCAATGGCATGTAACATCCGTTTTGGTACAGCTGGAGCTAAGAAAAATGTTATTATGTAACAGCTATAAATGAGGACAAGATTGGACCATAGACCAGAAATGTTACATTAGTTTAATCCACAAATCCAAGAAGTCATATTATGGGTAATTTCAGCTGGCCCAAAAGTAGTTCTGCATTGGTTCTACATGGGCACAAGGGGCTTATTCCACAGTGATTCCATTCATATGTTCGTCAGAGGCAGCGGGAGGGTTTCAGTGTGTTGTCTGTAAATAAGGAGCTTCATTTTTACATTTGCTTTGGGTTACTTATTCACCTGATGGCCACCTTTCGTTGTATGACAATTTCAGCTACTACACTGCATAGTTGTTTCTCAGGAATACTAAGATTCCACCCAGTGAAATAACACCCAAAGCTTATTTTAAAAAACCATCCAGTACAAGCACATATGTTTTCTCATGCAGAAACCACAAGCAAGGTAGTTAAATATAGACTGATATTAATGGGACAGTGCACAATTAAAAGCTTGGAACACAATCCTCAAAGACATGTGCTGAAATAAATGGGAGTTGCTCAGAAAGGTTTATGCAAGAGATGCTGCTCAAATATTGGGCCGTGGGTTTTTCGTGGCCTACAAAGCAACACCATTATTATATTATGCTTATTTATAGGAAGCTGCCTTATACTGAGTCAGTCCATTGGCAGTGGCTCTCCAGGGTTTCAGACAGGAACCTTTCTCAGCCCTATCTAGAAATGCTAAGGATTGAACCCAGGACCTTTTGCATGCAAAACATGTGCTCTACCACTGAAGATACCACCTCTAGGAGTTGATATATCTGCTAGTGTTATATAATCCTGCATAGTTATTTTATTCATGTACAATGTTTATATACTGCTCCCCATCCAAAAGATTTTGGAGCAGCGAACAAAAAATAGAATAAAAGAATAAAAACACCAAATGAAAACTGGCTGTTTTTAAAAGGAACAAAGTTCTGATAAAATATTCTAGGTTCCCGTGGATTTCAGCTCTGTGGCTTTTCTAGGATTAAATGCCTGAAATCTGAAATATTGACTTCCTTTAGATGAGAGGAGGAGGTTACTTTTCTAAGTCTTTTTTTAAAGACATAAATACAAATCTCTTAATATTGCAGGGCTTAACAAATGATCAGTCGAGCTGACCTGAATGAGGTCAAAGATAATTTGTAGTGTCCATGGAGGTTTATTAAAATGCAGCGTCAAGTTGTAAGCTATAGTAGTAGTTCCTAAAGTGAGAGAACAAATGTGAAGAAAAAAGCAAGCTTCTATCCCCTTCACCAGTGGGCAACTATCTCCCTCCCCCATCCCCCTGCCAGTTTTTATTTTGTCACTCGGGGGGTGGGGGTGGGGTATTAAGGCCAGGCCACCCTATATTTTGTCTTCCTAGGGAATGTTATGCCAGGCAAAGTGTTGTTTTATGTTTCTCTTTGGTTTGATCTGCTTATTCACAGGCCAAGGACAAAAAATGAGCTTTACACTGCCAGCTCAAGGGCTTTCAGACAGCTGTTCTCCTGTTCTCCTGACTAAGCAAGGATTCTCTGACAGATTTTAGGAACACCGGAGCCATACAAAATTGTCAAGCGCACAGAGGCTTTTGAATGTTCAGTCCCTTGAACAGCTTTCCTACATCTCGAATGCTTCCCAAGCATTTTTAAAGATGAAACAACCCCCCCCCCCAAAAAAAAACCTGGGAAACAACCCTGGTTCTCATAACAGTCTCTTAGCACCCAAGTAGATACGTATGCAAAGTCTTTCTCAATTTATATTTTAGACACAAGTAGGACTTACAAGTGCACACACATCCACTCACCCATCAGAACCCTATTAATTCCGCGTTGCTATTTAGACCATCAAACTATATCCACCCACGTGTATATTTCCTTTCCATAGTTTTGAGGAATAAGATTTCATTGTTATTATTATTATTATTATTATTATTATTTCTACATAAAAGAAAAAAAACTAATTACAAGTTACATGACTGAGAGACCAACCCTATCGGTCCTGGGAGAGCGCTGGAGGAGCCATAGGATTGTTTGGAGTCCTTCTTCCGGAGCAGTAGCTACTGCTCAGTTTCAATCCCTTGCCCCTGCCCCTGCCCCCTGGCAGCTGCTGCAGAAAACAACCATGCCAGCTGCTTCCTCAGATTGCAAATGCAGCCTTGGAGTGAGGGAAAAGGGGACATTCCAGTGGGTTAGAAGGGGAGAGGACAGGCCAGGATACAAGAAATCCCATCGCCTCTTCAGCCCCAGCCCAGCTCCTGTGAGTGTGTCCTCTCTAGACTTAAAGGCCTATCTAGAGGGGGGGGGGGGGAATGTAAAAGAACAAGAGGTGAAAAATGCTTCTGTTGCTCCTCCCACCCTGCTGACAGCACTCCAGCATGGCATTGGATACATGGAAGCCTCCAAGTTCAGAGGTGCCTTCTAACTTTGCTATGTCTATAAGCCTATACACATTTACCTGGGAACATCTCAGTGAACTCAATGGGGCTTACTTCTGAGTTAACATGTAAACGATTGCACTGTAAAGAAGCTCAAGATAGCTATGAAACTCAAGCACAGTATATATTTGCCTGGCATAGAAAGGAACATTAATTTGGTTATCTTATTTTGCCTTTCAACAACATTCTTTTAAACTGGCTTTGCACCAAAAAAATTGAAGAAAAATAAAATAATCTTGATTTGTTTTAAAGGCAAAGATGAAAACAGAAAAGGGCAAAATGATACAATAGAAGGAAAAGGAAGGATGGATATAGGATATATCCTATATAGCAGATATATCCTATACCACAGTAGAAGGAAAAGGAAGAAAAGTATATAGAAGAAAAGTAACTTTTTAAAAACCCAGAACAGCTCAACAACAGAGGTATATATGAAAGCATATATCTCTCTTGAAACACATTAGGAAAGCATATATCATCATGAAAGTTTTTTCCAATGTCAGATTTATTATATTGCTATCCTTTTATTGGCCTCTGAATTTAAAGATATGCCCTAATGCAATCTGCCTTGTAATGCAAGATTTTTTTAAAAAAAGAATACTATGGCAAATATAGCTATAATATTTTCCCCCAGAATAAAACGATGAGGGTTTAAATACTTCTCCCCCCCCCCTAATATTACTATAACTGTCAAGGTAAAAACAAAACCTTGAGATTTCTCATAGGCAGAAGCAGCTATTGGTCAGTAGCATCACCCATGTATCCATGCAGACCAGTGTGAATCTTGCTTGTTAACACATTCCTATAATATACTCAGCCTGCAAAGGTTCAGCACACCTTACACACAGTTTTGTAAACTATACTTTGCTCCACTTTTAGCCCGCCTTTCTTCAAGGTGGCATGCATGGGGATCCTACACCATCTCCCATCCAAGCACTGACCAGACTGATACCTACTTGGCTAACTTGCTTCTTCATGTACCATCAGACCATTCCCTGTTCTACTCTAGCCTGTTGATATCATGAAGTTGCCCGGATGATCCATGTTGTATTTATTTTCTCCTTCTTGGTTAAACCAAATGACAGCTAAACAAAACAGGGTGTTGTACTGTGAGAACTTCTGTTATCTCTCTTGGACTCTATTGCTGGGATCTCCAACATGGGCCCACCTACCAGGCTCCTGCTCCTCTTGATGTTCATTTTATATTTTTAGATTGTTTTAAAAAAAATTAAACTGTGAGGATGACATACTGCAAAATTAAATTCCAGGCTCCAGAGCCATCTTTATTTCCTAGAATGTCTCTGGGCCCCTCGTGACATGCTTGGCTAAGTTACTTATCTCTGAGCCTCATCAGTTTATTTTCTATGAAATGGGTGTTAAAGTAGAAAACTGTGTGTTCAAAAGAGTGGTTTTGTGTTTTGGAGCTCAGCCCCCGTTTCTGCCTTGCACTTAGGTTCTTTGGCATGTTATTTTTCTTTTAAACTTCTGGTTGTGACTGGCAACATATGCCATGCCAGCCATTTTGTGAATGAGCAAGCCCCCATGTCAGCCATTTTGTGAGAATGCCCTCAATACTCTGTCAAAATTTCCAATGTAACAACAGACCCAAAAAGAAACATTAACTACTCTAATTGCTTTGTACAAATAAGCAGGGCCTTAAAACATAAAAATAAACCTGAGGAGAAAAAAATCCACTGCCTCTCTGAAAGCCCTTTTAAAAAAAAGAAAACAAGATAAACATATAGAACATAACCATAAACTGGGCAGATGAGGCAATTGCCTTTTCATCCCAGGATATCATTTTATAATAAAAACCAGGAGCATCGGACACTATAATCTAGCCAACAAGATAATAGAGAAAACAGAATAAAGATGAACTCCAAGGAAAGATCAGAACTAAACTAACAAGACATTAAAGATATAAAGACAGTTGAATAATGGCCACCATGGAAACTTTCAAGATCACATACAAAGCATGGACAGAGTACAGCACACAAAGCAAACAATAATCTGGTGAGTGTGCAGTTGCAAACTAATCCCTCCTGGCCTGGGTCATAGAAGTGAATGATTACTGCAAGAACCTACAACAGACTAGAATAAAAAGCAATCCTATTGGTTTTATACAAAATCGAAAGTTACTTCCTAAAATGATATTCTCCCCAAAGTTTACAAGGAGAATGTTTGTTTCCCTTTCCAATTTGAGATTGTTCCTAGTTAGCTCTGAGTACTGTCTTCAGAAATAATAGACTTCAATGACATTACTAGTAAGTGGCATGCAGATTGCAACTTCAGAAAATGGGGAGCAGTAGAGATGCAACAAATTTCTTCAGTTCTCTGACATGATGCCAAAAATAAATCAAAGCTCTTACTGATGTAAACCGCAGGCACATGTTTTTAACAGGCCTGTGGCAAATGCAGGGACAGTATTGCATCAATGGAATTTTTCTTTGGTAAGAGGATCCACTATTTTATTTATTGACTGCATTTCTATACTGCCTAATAGCTAAGTGTCTGGGTGGTTCAGTAGTTAGTCCCACCTCCTAATCTGCAAAACCTAAGCATTTAGATTTTGGCATTATAACTTTATTCCCAATATACATTGCTAATATCCCAAAAGTGTATTCACAAGGCTTCTGTGATCCATTATGGGAAGTTATGCACTATGCAGCAACAGTGTATCAGATGGCCATGTGTCCTACTTTCCAGAGGAAAGCCCTCTGTTTAAAGGTGACTTTTATTTGAAAGGCTGACCAATCCAAGTCCAGTTTAAAGATAAAGAACCACAAGAAGAGAGAGCAGGGGCCTTGAAATTGACCACCAACAGCACTTAAGACAGCAAACTGAGCAGGCTCACAGAGCACCTGGTCACAATCATCCCCTCCATGATGTGTTGCATTTCTATTTACATTAGAGTTATTATTTCTCAATTTCCATCTGTACATATAAGTTAGCGTGTGCAAATTTTATGCAAATCTGCCCTTTTTTGATACATTTCCTCTTTTGGACAATGGGTATTTGGCTACCCTATTGAGGAAGTTGGAAGATAAACACATGTCAGAGCTGCAGAAAAGAATGCAAGTATCAAGAAGACTGCATGGGTCACTGAGGAAGACCACGGTCTTACAAGATGTTAAAAAAGCTAATGGACTACATACAGGAGTAAAATTAAACATATATGTGAATAAAATGATTAGAAATATTATGCAGAACAAACTAAAAAAAACCACTCCTATGGAATGCTAGCATTGGTAATTGAAAGAAAAAGAATTAGACATGTCTTTAGGGTATATTTATTTAAGCTATTAGCCGTAATAAAGAAGAGCTTCAATGTTCATAAGCAGCCATCAGTTGCCAGGAGTGGGGGGTCAAACAATGGCTATCATCAACCTCCTGGGGCCATCTGGCTGCCCAGTGTTGGATCCAAAATCCCAGACTTGTAGTGCAATTCTATATCTGTTTACCCCGAAGGAGGTCCCATTGAATTCAATGTGTCTTGCTCCCACTTAAGAGGGTATAGGACTGCAGCCTAAATAGACCTTTTGCCTGATCCAGCAAGTCAGTTCTTGTGTTCTTCACATCTTAGGCAAATACAAATAAGATGGCAAGACTATGACCTTAAGTTTTATGTTTTCCTCAAAAAGTGTCAGTACTTCTAATACAATTTTCAGAGAAAGCCTGATACAGTTCTGACTCAAGTTGCAGACACTCTGCAAAGAACAGATAAAAGCTGTCTAGCTATTATAACACCACCAGTGTTGTAATATCAGTATAAAAGCAGAGTCATATCAGTATAAAAGCAGAGTCATTGTGAGACCGTAGTGTAGATTCCAGCAGAATTACTGGGAAAACTAATAGGAACTGAAAGAAGAGTGCATGCATTGTTGAATTATCTGTATATTCTGTATTTCCCTTCCATCCACAAGGGCTCAGCATTTAGGAGTAGTGACAGTCTTTTGTGCACGTCAGAACTTTCTTTTGTTAAATCCAGTGCTACTGTCTATTCAAGGCAGTATTTATATACTAGAAAAAAAGAAGTGATGCGAAAATAGATCACTATCAAATTTCTCATGCACTTGTGTCTATGTAAACAATGGATGTAAGATGCTACTTTCCATGGTGTATTTTACTGATTGTATCGATATTCACAAAGAGAAGCAATGTTAAGCATGTTTACTCAGAAGTAAGCCATGGAACTCAAGAAGCTTGTTTACTTCCTAGTAAGCATGTAACCGAAGGTTGCAGTGCTGTGCACACTTAACTGGAAGAAGCCACACTTTACTTCCAAGTAGACATGAACAGGATGAACAGGATTGCACTCCTGCCAGACATTTTTGTGGTTACCTCCGTAAAGAACAAAATTCAAACTATTCAAATGCTTTTTGAACTGGAATCAACCCTAATTCTGTTTCCAAGTTCATTCCTTTATACAGTCTAAGGGTGAAGTCCTGGACTTTATCATGCTCCTGAAATCAGCTTTCATTTAAGAAAACCTCAAAGCAATAGTCACTGACTGCCTATTAGCTACCAAGCCATGTTCAAGGTTATGTTGTTAACATACAAAGCCCTAAATAACTTGGGACCAGGATACCTAGCAAAAAGCCTTCCCTTATATATACCCAGCTGACTTTTGAGATCTTTATAAAAGGCTTTGCAACCAACAGAAGATTGGTCACAAATCCTCCCCCTGCAGTTCAGGAAGAGGACAATGTGGTATGTTTCAAATGCCTCCTGAAAATGTACTTGTTCACCACTGCCTTCTCTGGCTTATAATAATTGCAGTTAATCATATGCTGCTCCATCTTACTGCTCCTTGTATTGTTCTGTATTGTTATTGTAATTTTAAATTGTTTTGATAGTGTATTTAAATGTATTTGTATTGTTATTGTAATTGAAATAATTTTAATAGTGTTTAAATGTATGTATTTTTAATATTTATATGTTAACCACTTAGAGATGTTTTTATATTTGGCATATAAATATTAATAAAATAAATAAATATTAAAGGCTCAGAATAATAACAATTACGGAGGGTATATTCATTATATTTAAAAGCTTTTGCCAGCCAATTCCCTTGCATCATCTTTTGCTATCAGAGGCCCAAACATTCATAGGACAGCTTCAAATGAGGTAAAGCCTTTCTTATAAACTGGGGTTGGAGATGGCAGTCACTTCTCTTGTTATCCAGTCAAACTCAGACATAGGTTTCAGAACAGACACTGAAATCTGTTTTTACATGGAACACTCCTCACTGGTCTCGTACAATGGACATGGTCTAGTGAATAAAAGGTATGACAAAAAAGTAAACAAACATATGTACACAGACGCATATGTCAAAACGCATTTGGTTTATTTGGTATTGGTTATCTTTGGCACAGTTAGGTTTTCACAGCACAGCAACATAATATTCTCTTTTATCAGTTTAATATATGCTTTTAAATTGCATAGATAAAAAACTTTATCATTAGGTTCATTAATACATACTTATTATCGACAGTAATAAATTGTTGTTCCAAACAGCAGCAGCTGCCATCACAGTTCAGATGACACGTTAGTCAATGCAGTGAGAAAACTCCATTCAACAGTTGAGTTTTTAGAAGGCACTCCCCACACTACATGTTCTAACGCCACCATTGTATAATTGTGATCTCCCGTGGAGTTGAGTAAAATCCATCATGATGTTTGATTGACATTTCCTCTCCCCTCTCCCCTTCCCCGATCCTCCCGATGCTATCCCATCAGCCATTGCTGTAAAAAAAACAATCCCGACAACTCTCCGAGAGCAGCACTCCCTCCTTTCACTGCTCTTGCCAGAGAACTCTGTACCCAGTGGGAAAAGTCAACTCAACGGAAAACTCCACGGAGCCTTCCACACAACACACAACACATGTGCAGGAACTCTCCTCTGCACAGTGTGGATATTTTGTGTGGAGTTTCCAAAAACCTCTACCGTTGCATGGAGTTTTCCCACCAGACAACACATTTCTCAATGGTGGTATAAAACTCCACCATGGAGTTCTAAAACCACCATTGAGGAACATGTTGTCTGAACTGAGCCCACTTGTCTGTCTGTCTGTCTGTCTGTCTGTCTGCCTGCCTGCCTGTTCTCTCCCACAGAACAAATCACTCCAGTTCCCCCGTTCCTGCATCCGGATCACCAGCCAGTCTTATGAAACTGCATGAAACAAGGAAGAGACACAGCACAGCCGCATGGGGCCAAGAGTGGAAGCATTGACCCAACTGGTCAATGGGCAGGCCCTCTTCTGATAGCATTGGGACTGGCACAAGGCTAAGTATTGGTCCTATGGTGGGGGGAAAGGGGATACATTCCGGCATGGTTGCCAGCCTGGATGATGAAGCAGAAACTGACCAGGGACACCTCCTTATGTTAGCACAAGCCATCTCAAAAGATTCTGGAGACATCTGGCAGTCATCCAGGAAAGCCACGGGCCAGTGATGATTTGTCAAGCCTGAAGCAAGGGTTAGCTCAAGAGTTGAAGAGTGCTGAGTGAGTTACAGAGTAATTAAATGAGTAAATAAAGCAAAAGATGGATCTGAAGTTGCTCCTACTCCAGTCAAACTTGCTAAGCAAAGCTCCCCTGTGCATTACAAAGTGACAAATAAGATTACAGCCATTATTCTGTGGTGTAGTCAAGAAAGGCATGCAAAATAACATTCCTTTTTTACTCCAGGTCTTTTCCCCCTGCTGGCTTCAAGCGGTGAGTATCACAACTAACTGGTTTTTTTCACTCCAGTAGTCCTTTAGAACCTACACAGTTGTTATATTCATGCAAGCTGAAGCCTATTTATCCTCCAGAAACTTTACATCTATTAGCCAATTCAATCTGCAAACTGTCCATCACTACAGAGTAGATTTTAAAAAATCAGACGTAACAGAAATGCTGGCTTGGTTTTGAAAAATAGCTCTGACTCACAAATACACCACCTTTGTAAGAAAGCTTTAGTGAGCAAAAAAATCAAGACACAAATATATATCATGAAAGACCAATGTGTCAGGGGGAGGGGTGAATCCTCTCTCTCCTAACAAGAAAAGGAGGTTGTTTCGTGATGTGTCAACCCAGACACATTGGGCTATTCATGGTTTAAACAAACCACAGTTAACCTACAATTAGCAGTTTAAAATTGTTTTGAATCCCAGAGGTTTTCCACAAAGGACAGGCCTTTATTTATATACATGCCCTAAATCTGAATACTCTATCCAGTAGCAGCACTCCAAGGAAGTGGAAGTCTTTCCCAATCCTCCATCCGAGATCAGTAACTGGAAATGCCAGAAAACGTCCATAAAAGTTTGCACTGTACCCTTATGGGCCAATTCAAATTATAATTTTATGTCTGTCTTTGGGATCAATATGAATACAACCAGCATACTGTTGCTCTGCCCAAAGAATGATCTGATTCACATCTAACGGCAGCATTCATCAGCAAATCGTGGGTGAATTAATCCCTGATTTGTGGGGACATGTGTGGCATGTGAACTGCTTCCAGTTTGCAGCAACAAACCTACAAATGCCCCTTTAGTAGGTTGTTAGCGTGACGTCTGAACCTGGATACTTTGGGTTGTTTGTAGTTAACCTATGGTTTGTTTTAGCATAACCATGGGTTGTTTAACCCATGAATAACTTAAAAGTGTCTGGGTTTAGACGTCACACTAAATACCTACGAATGAGGCATTCATAGGTTGTTGCTGCAAACTGGAGGCGACTTGTGCTCAATGCACATCCCTTTAAATCGTGGGTTAATTAATCCACAATTTGCTAAGGAAGGCTGCCACTGCATGCAAATAGCCCCATTATGCAGGCACATTTCCTTTAGCCTTTTAACTCATTATTTAAGGGCACTTTATGTAACAATTACTCAGGTACATGTTTGCTGTGTGCTTTGTGACTTTTGAGAGTGTATCCATCTAGCAAAACATAGGCAAAAACTATCATTACGTTTATCCTGTATGGTTTCCATGTAGGAAAATTGTAACAAGTGACATAGCTTTTAAGTCAAGTCACTTGGGGACAAAGTCAATAGTGTGTAAGTATAAAAGAATTATATAGAAGAAGTCCCTTTTCTTCTTAAAGAACCAATAAATTAATTACCACCTCTTCCCAGCAATCTGCTGTTAAAATAATTCACCTCTCTGGTAATTTTTTATCGCATGACGCCCCTCCTTAAATCCCTACACTAGCTTCCTATCTGCTCCTAATTCCAGTATAAGATGCCTTATTCTTACCTTCAAAGCCTTCCATAACTTTGCCCCCCTGATCTCTATACCTTTATATCGTAATATATCTGTGCTTGTTACTTTTGCTCCTCTAGCTCCAGCAGCCTCAGCTGTCCAAAGGTCTCCTGCTCCCTCATATGACTCCTCTTTCTCCCTTGCTGCCCCACATGCATGAAACTATGTCCCAGATAACCTGTGTACTGGCACACCTCTCTCTCTCTCTCTCTTACTTCAAATTCCTCCTCAAAATCCGTCTTTTCCATGAAGGCTTTGGCATAAACCCCAGTTCCCATGCTCTACCAGTCGTACCACCAGGGCCAGACCATGGGGTGCACATCTGGGACCCACAGCCAGAGGAGCCTGCAATTTTTTCCCTGAAAGGTTGCCATGGCAGCTCCTCCTCCTGCTGACCTGCTACTAAAAAGAAGTGTTGCAGTAGCTGGTTGGTCGAGGCTGCAGCCCTATGGTGTTCCATTTTAAATGCAAAGTTACTTTCCTTGTTAGCTTTGAGTAGCAGAGAGCTGTACCAACCAAATGCTGCCTTTGCGGAGGTGGGGGCACAGCCAATGAGGGCAGCAGTGCAAAGAACTGCTCCTTCACTACTCTGGCGCCCTCACTGGTTGCACGTCCACAAAGGCAGTGTCTGATTGTATAGCAGCGAGTTGAACCAAAATTAAGAAAGACAGGAAAAAAAGCTTTAATTTTAAATGGTGTGCCATGGGGCTGCAGCTTCAACAAGCCATTTTAGCAGCAGGCTGGGAGGAAGGGAAGAGCTGAACCAAGGCCTCATTCCTAGTTTTAAAAAAGGAGGATTGGCAGGGAAAAGTTGGCCAGGTCCAGAAATCACGTTGTACAGGGTCCCTTCAAACGTGGCAGTGCCACTGTGCCCTATTATAACTGCACATAAAAAATGTAATTAAAAGACTCATCCATTCCCCCCACTTTCCGCTATTGTTTCCCATGTGTCATATTTTAGATTGTAAGCGCTTCAGGGCAGGGTCCTGTCATCTTATACTCTGTGAAGTGCAAAGCACATTGATAGTGATAATTGTAATAACCAAATCCGCTGGTCTGTACTGATAATCAGTGATGTGGATTTGAAACACCACTCCACATATAAACAGGTATTGAAAGGGCTTGGGAACAAGGTATGTATTTAGCATGTCACACTGTTGCAAGAATGAAAGAGCAGTTAGCATGTTTATAAGTTAACTTGTCTCCATTAAATAATTTTGGATATGTTCCCATTGAAATTCAGTTGTGCAACAGTAATTATTTTTTGCAGCACGTGTATGCCACCGCATATACTAAGCAGTATATAATAATCATAAAAACCATTTAGATACAAAATAGAACATAAAACCATAAAATCAAAAAGAACATAAAACACAACATACATGCTTTCAGATTTTCTGTGTCATTTGCCCCATTTTCCTAATTAGCATGCATTGTAAGGATGAAAAGAACCCAAGATTATGATGAATGATTTAATTCCATGATTATGAGTACAAAAGGATAGCTAAAAGGTTCAAGGGGCTGTTATTTTGAATTAAACTATATTATATGCACACACCGAGGGCATTTTCATACAGGATATAAAGGCTATATGGTGATGCATATGTGCAGCAGTTCAATGGTAGCGCATATGCTTTGCAAGCAGGAAGTCCCTGGCATCTCCAGGTATTGCTAGGAAAGAATCCAGCCCCAAATCTTGGAGAGCCGTTGCCAGTCAGCACGCACGATATTGGGCTGGGCGGACAAATGGTCTGACTAAGTATAAGGCAGCTTCTTACATTGCTGTGCAGCGACACAGCCCCTATATAGGGCCTATTCAGATGACACCTTAAGCCATGGTTAGGCCACTAACCCTTTTGCAGCAAATAGTTAATGAGCATGTTTAAATCATGGTTATGTAGCCACCATGGTAAGCCATAATGTTTAGCTCAAAATGCTTACCCACCGTGGCTTAGCATGTCATCTGAACTGTGTCACTGACGCTGTTCAGACGACACGGTGATTAAGCAATTTTTGAGCTAAACATTATGGCTTAGTGTATCGTGTGAAACATGCCTTAGCATGTTGTGTGAACCATTCCTAACCATGGTGGCTACATAACCACGGTTGAAACATGGCCACTAATCTTTTGCTGCAAACAGGTTAGCAGCTTAACCATGGCTTAGCATGTTGTCTAAACAGGCCCATTAAGTTAAGTGTGCCTACGTCCATAGAAATTGTCTTTGAATGAGACTGCCTAACTTTGAATCAGATTGCAGCGTTAATTAAGAGTAAGATCTATTGATCAGTAGTCCTTTTACGTCTCCTGCATCTATTAATGTGAATAAGAAACAGCTCTCTTCTGTTTTCTACCCTACACAAGACACATTCACACCTGCAAACAAACAGCAGGAGAATGAAAAGGCCTTCAGTCAGAAAGCAGCTGAGGTGACTGAAGAACAAAATGTGGGGTGGGGAGGGTCTGATGAGAAAGGAATGGGAAAGTGTGTAGTTCGGAAGAAAGCACAAACGTAACAGATCTAAACTAGGATTCATCTTCAAAGGGAAGGATAAATGGGGATTGTATGTTTTAAGATCCTGTGTTTAAAAATCCTGTATTTCTCTGGTAGTAAGTCCCATTAAGTTCAGTGTGGTTTACTCCCAGGTGAGTGTGCATAGGTCTGCATTGTAACACAAAAGGTGCTTTCGAATTTGGAGAAAGTTTTTCAAACTGGTAGTAAGTCCCATTAAGTTCAGTGTGGTTTACTCCCAGGTGAGTGTGCACAGGTCTGCACTGTAACACAAAAGGTGCTTTGGAATTTGGAGAAAGTTTTTCAAAAACACACTAATTATTTAGGCTGCAATCCTAAACAGATTTACCTGGGCATAAATCCCACTGAATTCAAGGGGGGCTTATTTCTGGTACTTTGGAGCGCTGAAATATGAAGCTCGAGAAAACTTTGAAGGATACACGAATGATTTAGGCTGCAATCCGAAACCCATTTCTTTGGGCGTAAGTCTCATTGAATGCAAGAGGGTTTAGGTCCGAGCAGACACGTGTAGGCTTGTACGGTGAACTAAGGCCCAGCAAGTGGAGGCTCTTTAATTCAGGAAATTAAGTTTGCCTCGTTGTTTTCTCCGCTCGAAGAGACGGTGATGGGGGGTTGGGTTGGAGAAGAGGGCTGACCCAACTACAGCCCACACTAGGACGTTAGAAGAGAGCGTCTCCCACAGCCCCTCCAGTTCTCTCCCCCCCCCCCACGGCCCCCAATAATCCTGCCCCCTAACCTGTCAGCCTGAAGAAGCCGCCGATACTCTCCGGCAGCGGCAGGCGCTTGAGGTAGGCAGGCAGCTGCACTTTAATGATGCGGGCTAAGTTGTCTAACACCATGGCGCGCGCGGCAGTGCTGGCGAAGCGGCGCCGGGAGGGGGCCGGAGGGGAAGGCGCGCTGCGCGGCTACCTCCCGCTCTGCGCTTGCATGCCAGCCTCGACTTTGCCCTTTTCCTCCTCTCAACAGAAGCAGTAGAGTCCTTTCCTGCGACTGCGCATGCGCGCCCATGACGGGTGATGTGGATGAAGGAAGGCGGGCCGGAAAAAGAAGCACCAGGGCGAGAGGATTGGGTTGATTTCAGCCCGGCCCGGCCTCCCGAGAGCGCGTAAGCTCACAGGGCATTTGGCTTTCCAAACCAGCCCTGGCGAGGGCCGGACGATAGAGAAAAAGGGATGATGGTTGTTCATTGGCAGCATCTTGCAATAGTGAGGCAGAAGCTGCGAGTCTCACGGAGGGCGCCTGTTCAAAGTTCAGCAAATGTGTGCGCAGGGAGAAAGGACATAATGGCACAGCCGGCTCCGAGTTTCTGATGGTTTGGGGGCAAACACCCTCCATGGGCCCCTTCCCTCAGTGAATCTTCCTTCTCACCGCCATGGTCACCAGCTCCTCCTGCTCCTCTTCATTGTTCTTATATTTGCTACCACTTGCTTGCTTGAAGGCAGAGAACCAGTGAGCAAGGCAGTAGCATACGGACATCAGAAGAAGAACCCTATAGGATCAGACCAAGGCGTCCATCTAGTCCAGCGTTCTGTTCACACAGTGGCCAGCCAGCTTCCCATGGGAACAAACTAGCAGGACATGGGTGCAACAGTAGCCTCCCGCCCATGTTCCCCAGTAACTGGTATACATAGGCTTACTGGAGGTAGCATAGAGGCATCAGGACTAGTAGCCATTGATAGCTTTCTCCGGGAATTTATTGCTGTGCTCCTAAAGAGAGTCCAAAATTGCAGGCAGCTGTGTTGATCCATATCAACAAAGCCAGTCTTTTAGTTTGCAGCTCCTAAGATCAGGTCTTTTGCAAAGTGAATGGGTCTTAATTGCCCATTCAAGACAAAGTCAGCCCAAAATACTTTGCATTAAAACAAGGAACAACATATTCTTGGTTGGAAGATTCATTCCACCATTTAGCTACTCTCTGGATTGCAGCTAAACTCAGGGAACAGGCAATTCTGAAGAAGGTGGCAGATGAGGAAATTTCCCTGTGAATTCTGGCTCCACTAAATCACTGGTAGAGGGTGTCATAGGGGGCAACTGTTCCCACCACCACCACCACTCCATTAAGAACATAAGAAGAGCCATGCTGGATCAGGCCAAGGATCCATCTAGTCCAACTCTGTTCACACAGTGGCCAACCAGCTGTCGATCAGGAACCCACAAACAGGACACGGTGCAACAGCACCCTCCCACCCATGCTCCCAATCCCCAGCCACTGGCGTATGTAGGCTTACCTTTATATTAAACCTGTTCTACGAGACCTCAATGTTGAATCAGAAATTAACATTTATTTTTAGTTGCTGTACAAATAGAAGAAACAACAATAGAACAGTCCTTCATTATTATCCAACATTATCATCATCATCACTCTCACAGTATCATCATCATTATTATCATTAATAACTATCATCATAATTACCTCACCCTCTGCTCCAGAGATTATATGCCATAGAAAAGATTGAGGAACCAGAGATTATCCCCTTCAAGCTGGGCTTCCCACTATTCCTTCACCCTGGTACCCATCCCATGGACTCTTTTGCTTTTCCAATATCACTATATTGTAAGGCTACTGAGCATGCTCGGTCCTTATTGGCCTGCTTTGGGTGAATTCTATCCCCTTAGTGGCTTTAAAAATATATTGTACTTCTTTCTATAAATCTTGGGGTCGCATGAGCATTTTGATACCTCCCTCTTGTTTATCAGTGGCCCTGCTTTGTCTGTAATGCTATTGGTTGACATGCATTTACCACTTGAATTCACTATTAGAAGGACTGATTTGGGGGATTCCTTTGTAAAATGTTATAAGTATGCACACTTATAACAGCTAGTAAATAACTTTATTTTTTCAGGTAAATAAACCAATAAGGGGGGGGGGGGAACTAAAATAAAAATCAGATATGAAGGTAGTAAACTAGCAGGGGCTAGAGGGCTATCCAGTTTGTTGCACTGAGTGTCACATGTATATCTCTTTGCCTGTTGAACAGAAGTTGCGTGCTTGATGCAATGAGCTCCTGCGAACCGGTTTGTTCCCTGGAAGCTAAGGTTGCTGATCTGGAGAAGCTGAGAGAAGCAGAGGAGTTTGTGGACAAGACCTTTGGGGACATGATAATGATATCTCAATCCCAGGATGACAGCTCCTCTGCAGTCACAGAGAAAGAAGATGTCACTCCGTGGGATCCCTTAGAACGGACTGATGAGGGGATAAAAAGATATCTTCTCACCCTGAGTTTATGCCTCTGGAGGGTCATGGTTGTGGGACATCTGACCATTAGAGACATATACAGCAGGGTTTGTGACGGGCATGAAGACTTCCTGGTGAATTGTCTGCCTGGTATGAAGGTTCAAGATATCACACATCATCTGGATAGCCTTTAAGGTCCTATCCTTAAAGGCAGCCTAAAAATTATTTAAACTAACTAAAATCATAGAATTATAGAATAGTAGAGTTGGAAGGGGCCTATAAGGCCATTGAGTCCAACCCTCTGCTCAATGCAGGAATCCACCTTAAAGCATACCTGACAGATGGTTATCCAGCTGCCTCTTGAATGCCTCTAGTGTGGGAGAACCCAGGACCTCCCTAGGTAATTGGTTCCATTGTCATACTGCTCTAACAGTCAGGAAGTTTTCCCTGATATCCAGCCAGAATCTGGCTTCCGGGTAGGATAGTGAAGTCAGCAGCCATGGTACACATTGACACCAATGACATGGGGAAATGTAGCTATGAGGTCATGGAAGTCAATTTTCAAGTAGGAGATTGAAAGCCAGGACCTTTAAGATAGCTTTCTCTGAAATGCTACTGTTCCATGAGCAGGGTCAGTTAGACAAGTGAAGCTAAGGGGTCTCAATGTGTGGATGACACGGTGGTGTAGGAAGGACAGATTAGATTTGTTTGGCACTGGGGAACTTTTAGGATAAGCCAGGGCTCCACTTAAACCAGAATGAAACCAGACTATTGGTGCATAACATTAAACAAAAAGTGTCATCTTAGCCCCCATGAAGCAACATCTGAGCATTACAGGCTACCAACACACTTTTATGAAGTCCTAGATGCTGGCCAAGTATCGCCTCTCAGAGCAATACACACTGATAACCTAACACAGAGAAATCTGATAAGAATCCCATAACACTAGATTTTAAAACAGAGGATTACTCAAAATCACTTGTGTAAACAGCTAAGATGGTGAATGTGTGGCCCTTCAGATGTTGAACGATTAGCTATGCTAGCTAGGACTGATGGGAATTGCAGTCCACAACATCTGAAGGAGCACATATTCCCACCCCTGCATTAAAGGATCCATTCCAGTGGTGGGCAACTTGTGGCCCCCCAGATGTTTTAGCCTACAGCTCTGATCATCTATCACCATTGTCTATGTTGGATAGGGCTGATGGAAATTGTAAGTCTAAACCTCTGGGGAACTACAAGTTGTGCACTCCTGATTTACACCCTAAAGCTGAAGTCTATTGATGTTTGAAAGCATTCCTTCATCCCACCTCAAATTCTTTGTGTTCCTAACCCTCGTTCATAATTCTGCAGTCTAAAATGATTCTGCCAATTTTTCACAGTTTTTTTTTAAAAAAGATTGAAAATAAATCTTGTCATAAAACTAAAATGCCCAAATGCTCTGGAACAACAACAAAAAATAATTAAAAATAATAATATCCTCCAGATCTCATCACACTGCTTGCTCTTGGGTTTATTTTGGAAGGATAACTCAGAAGGCCTGAATAGTGGGTATACTTTGGAATCAAGCAAAGCTCCTATTCAAACCCCACTATTCTGTGTCTGCATTTTCTTCTTGTTGCCCACCTCTTCTTGATTCTGCCTATGGCTGAAAGCACTTGAAATATATCTCTGAAGCTGCAGAGTCTTGCTGAGTTGCCTTTGATCTGAGCTTCTTTCAGCATGAGGACAGATGCACTGAACATGCTGAGCAGAAGAGGAGGGTTTTTATTGCTTTTCCATTCACTAAACATCAATAGATGTTAGTGACGAAGTCCTGGCATATATTAAACTAAAGGGCTTATTGAAGAAAAGAAGTTGTTAGTGGAACGTCAGTGTAGAATTTTGAAATCAAATAAAAAGTGTACAGGACTGAGATAGTGAATAGCAGTTTTACGTTCCTGCTCTCTAGTTGTATTATTTTATTTATTTATTTATTTATATCCATCATGGAGCTCAAGATGGTGTACTTGGGATTACCAGGTGGTCTCCCACCCAGACCTTCTGCATGCAAAGTTTGGAGCATCTCCTGTATGAGGGAAGGTTACAACAGCTGGGATTGTTCAGTTTGGAAAAAAAGGAAGCTGAGGGGAGACATGATAGAGGTGAACAAAAGCATGCACGGTGTGGAGAATTTTTCTCCCTCTCCCATAATGCTAAAACCCAGGGTCATCCCATGAAGCTGATTGGGAGATTCAGAACAGATAGAAGGAAGTACTTTACATAGTGCAGAGTTAAACTATGGAATTCACTACCACAAGATGTAATGACGGCCACCAATTTGGATGTCTTTAAAAGAGGGATGGATAAACTCCTGGAGGAGATGGCTATCAATGGCTACTAGCCCTGATGACGATGTGCTACCTCCGTTATCAGAGGCAGTAGCCTATGTAAACCAGTTGCTGGAAAACGTGGGTAGGAGGGTACTGTTGCACATGTGTCCTGCTTGTGGGTTTCTGTTTGGCAGCTGGTTGGCCACTGTGTGAACAAATCCCTGGACTAGATGGACCTTTGGTCTGATCCAGCATGGCTTTTCTTATATTCTTGGTTTTTTTAAAAAAAAAAATCATACAGAAATAAAAAATGAAAAGAAAACTTAAAGATAAATATCCCCCTCCTCCATCACAGGAAATCAGTGATACTATTATAACTATTACAAAATATATCTATTACTATCTCAAAATATATCTATTACTTCCTTTCTTTGTAGGTCAGGAAAAAATAGTGTAAGTTAACTCACCACAGGAGAGAGACCTTTCATTATGCCAGCCAAAGAGATTTAAATACTTTTGAGATTTTATTCTCCCATTTCAATTATGTTGTATATACGATGAAGCAATGGCAATCTGTATTGAACATGTCTTTAGATCTTGTTCCTCTTACCAACCTCAGTTTATTGGTCAGTTTCTCTATTAAGGCTACATGCCAAACCTTACTATACCAATTTATTAGCATGGTGCCAGCCAAATCCTTCCAATATCTAAGTATAACCAATCTGGCAGCAACCAAAAGAGATCCTATTAATGGCTTAGATACAACTTTTTATTATCCTCCTGAAATAATCCTAACGATGCTAATTCTGGGGATTTACTAACCTTTTGCCCAGTTATTTTTTTTTCAATTTTTTTAAAGATTAAGTCCCCCAAAAACTTTTATTTTAGTACAATGCCACCACATACGCTATATTCTTGTGCTCTAGTCTTACTCTACCACTCAGCTATGACTCTTTTCCTCTTGGAAAGTCCAACTAAACCAAAAGTGGGCAACTTGTGGTCCTCCAGATGTTTTGGGCTACAGCTCCCATCAGCCATAGCCAGCCTAGCCAATGGTGAGGAATCATGGGAGTGGAAGGCTAAAACATTTGAAGAGTCACAAATTGCCCACCCATAAACTAAAGGGAAATTCACATGCTATAGTTTGTATGTATTAAGAATTGGGGTGCTATGCCTCAAGAAAGGAGGCTTCTTAAGAACTTTTTAATTCCCATGCCCCACTGTTATTATTTTTGCCCCATTTTAGTCAATACCATATCCCTGCCTTGTCAAACCTTTACTACTTCCCATACTCTTGATATATGACACATGCCTTATAGATTAGCCTAATATACTGGAAGAATAGATGCAAAGATATTAAGAATCATCAAGGAGGAAGCAGCCATAACTAAGTGGTAGATTGGTTTAACCCCTAGCATCACCAGCTAAAAGGATCCCAGGTTGTAAGGCTAGAAATGAAAGGTGCTGCCTGGTAGAAAAATGGTACTGGGTCAAATGGTCTGGCTCAATATAGGCTGCCTCTACACCAGACGTTTAAAGCTCTTTGAAGTCTCATTAAAAAATTTACCTCTACAAGAGTGGAATGTAAATCCGGAGTTGAGGGGCATTTTCTCTCCAATTATGCGCATTATCGAATGCGCATTAAATAGCGAGTTTTATTTTGCTCTGGCCGTTAAAGCACATTTGCCTATGTGAACAAGCGATTCTCCGCATTAACTACTTGTAAAGCGCATTTCAAACAACCGGTAAGGCCACCAGTTGTGCGCTCAATTGCCTCCTGCATACAAGCATTTACAATAAAGTGCTTCAGCGATTATGCGCATAATTGGCTAACCAGGCATCAAACAGAATCCATCTAGAGGGGGTCATAGTCTGCTTTATATACAGAGAGAAAGTATAAGAGAAAGACTTTGAATAATTGCCACATCCTTGCAAACTTTCTAGTCATGACTAACTTCCATTAATTTCAACAGGTCTGCTCAAAGTAGGATTTATGTTGGATTTTACCCCATGAAGTCAGCTAGTATGCCAAACAGACCAATTAGCCCAGGGTTCCCAAGCATTTTGGGTTGGTCAGCACATGGAATTTTGAGGGAGTGTCATAAGCACACTTTCAAAATGTCAAAAATGCGCATAGTTGCTGTAGTGTACGTGATAGAATGGAAGACAAGATGGAATAATTCACGTGTATTTTTCTCTCCATCCCTCTAATAACATATACTTCAGCAGAATTTTGTATTAGGCACCCTAAGATCTGCCATGCTGGGTCAGACCAAAAGTACTTCCAGCCTAGTATCCTGACTCTGACAATAGCCAGCCAAAATCTTTGCAGACGTAGCTAACTAAACTGGCATGTCTGTGCAGTAGCTCCCATATGCCTTTGCACTAAGCTAGAAATGTTGTGTGGATGTGGGGGAGCAGCTACTTTTTCTATGCTGAAGCCAAGATCATTATGTTGTATCAGTAAAGAACTGCCAGCAGGTGGTGTGATTATAAATATCTTAGTAACTTCCATGTGCAATTATGCATATCATGGTTCTCTTTTTAAGCTTCACCATGAAAAGCAACATTACCACCAATTTTAATACTAAATTAAGGAAATAAATTGATAACATCTGTAGAGAATACATTAACATATACAAGAAGCAGCTACTGTCCTCTCTTCTAAAAGTTGGCATCCAACTTTATATTCTTTTTATATCTCAGTCCTAGACAAGTTTATTTGGAAGTATGTCCCACATTCATTTCACTTACAGGCTGCCTCTACATGAGAGGTTTAAAGCTCTTTCAAGTCTCATTAAAAATTTTACCTCTACATGAGCAGAGCGCAAATCGGGATTATGCGTATTATCGAATGCGCGTTAAATATTGAGTTTTATTTTGCTCCGGCCGTTAAAGCGCACTTTGACTATGTGAACAAGCGATTGTCCGCATTAACTACTTCTAAAGCGCATTTCAAACAACCGGTAAGGCCACCAGTTGTGCGCTCAATTACCTCCCACGTACAGTCTTTTGCCATAAAGCGCTTCCGAGACGATGCGCATAATCGGAGAACCAGGCGTCAAACCGAATTCTTGTAGAGGGGGGTCTAAGTTAAGAGTTTTAAAGGTTGCAACCTTAGACTTGAAAAGAAAGAGCCCAATCCACCCTCTGCAATCTTGTGGACTGTGCCCAAATGCTTGAGCTGCACATAAACTTCTACATAGATGCTTTTGTGCGTGGGAAGAGCTTTAACTTGCTTTTTTGGTTCCCTGCTACAGGAATACATCAAAACAATAAAAAGTATGCCCTTTAATTCTCAAAACCACTGATTAAATCAATTAAAACTTGCAGCCCTCATGCTGATATCAGAAAACCAAATATCATGGGGAGTAGTAGTTCTTATTTCTTCTTCAGAGATTTATGAATAAGAACTTTGGTTACAGACCAACCCTATGGTCTAGGTATGACAACTGCTCTTATGTCAGGACTTTATCACCAGCATAACATTGTCACGATCTTATGCTCCCTCAGGAGCAAAATCAAAAGCTCAATAGCAGTGGGGAGAAAAGAAAAGAAAAAGACCAGAGTTCCTGGCAACTATATTACCAACCACCAATCACAATACTACTACTACTACTACTATTACTACTATTTATTTCTTACCAGCCTCTCCATTTGGATCGAGGCGGGGAACAGCAGTAAATATAAAATATGATAAAATACATAAAACTTAATAAAAACATGGTGCACATTATTAAAATAGCAATAAAACATAATAAAAAACATCCTAAAAACATTCTAAAATTCCACTGGATATGCCTGCCAGAAGAGACTAATCTTTATAGCTTTCTTAAATTCTAAAAGACTGTTAAGTTGACGAGTCTCCTCCGGCATTGTCCAGTGATGCTCACATATTAGCCATGCCTGGGGAGCACCAATCAATATGTGGCAAAGGCAGAAACATAGTGATAACACACCATGTAAACCAGCCCATGCCCTCTCCCACGAGCAATGCACAAACAGGCTGCAAGGTGTAACCCTCAATATGAACATTATCACAAATTTCAGTGCTAGAATATAGAAACTTCCCAAAAGAAGAGTCTGAGTCCTGTTGTAGTACCAATAATTCCTTCCAGCCAGCAGTCATAAAATTTCATGCAGTGTCTCTGTATTAGTGTCTGAGAGATGAGGAGCTTTCTACACAGGACATTTATTGTGCACTTATGATTCCTTACTCGTGGTTGTTTCTGGGTCTTTAGAAGCCATCGTGATCCTCCAGTTTCGCTTCTGTTTTTTTCAGAGCACTTTCCCGGTTTTTTTTAGAATGAGGAAAATGGGGTATTATTTCTGAAAGAGCTGTTTGTACTTGTGGATTTGTGCTATTCCAGTATAGCACAGATCCACCTGGAGGTTATGTAGCAGAAAAGCAGGAAAGGAAAAGCTTTTTATGTAGATCTCCGATCTCCGATCTGCAATGAAACTGAAAGTAAATACAGGAATTAACAGCCTCGTGTAGAAAAGCTTAAGAATACACTTTTTTGCAAGGGAGATGGATATGCAGTATATGGACATGCAAGGCTGGTGTCAAGTATAGGCATGGTTGGGCACACGCCAAAGGTCCACACCCCAGTACAGGCCCACTGACAAGAGTCCCCTGAACTTGCTCTTCCTCTTCATTATTGCCTCCTGCTTGTTCACCTGCCTCTGGATCTGGCACAGACAACAGTGGTGGCAAGAAGGAGGAGCAACAGGTGCTACTTGCTCACTGGCTTTTTGCCTGTCAAGCAGACAAATAGTAGCAATGATGAGAAAGAGGATGAGGAGAAACCATTGGTGGCAATGGTGGGGAGAAGGCAGAGGGTGTCTTGCCCAAAGATCCACTGCATAGATGCTCCCAGAGTGAAGTCATGAGAAGCAATCCTGACATTTGGGTGGTAGCTCTGTGAGAAGGAGGGCTGCAGTGGGAAACAAGAAATGTGGATTTCATTCCCACCCCTGGTAGATGTGGAGATGACTGAAGCAAAGACCTACCTTTTCAACATCCCACGCCAGGAACAAGTCTTGATCCCAAGGCAAACCACTCCAGTAAACAATAGTAATAGCAGCCACTCCAGACAGCAATAGAGGGCATGGCCATTTGGAGAACCCCAGAGAGCCAGACCGGGAGCACAGAAGGACTGTATTTGGCTCCTAGGCCTGCTTCTGCATGGTCACTGTGGCAAAATGGGAATACAATTAGGGCAGGCTGACATCACTTTCTAGCACCTAATGCATTACTTCCTGCTTCTCCTTGATTTCTCTTACAATTTGTTGCAAACCTGCAGATTCACAGAGGGCTTCTCCACATGACTGGTTTATCCCATCACCGTACCACTGTTTCTACTTCCTTTTCAAGCATGGGTTCTTTACACTAGCTGTTTTAATCTTGCTACATTCTGCGTATTATCTTTTCACGGAGGGGCGTAGCGTAAACATCGATACTGTTGCAAGACAAACGCTTACATGCGGTGGATGGCTCACACAACTATCTCTGTGGTACATGCGCCTTTCTCTCCCCTCGCAGATTACTGGTCGCTGCATTGTGATTGACATAGCCGCGCAATATGGATAGACAACAACCCCAGCAAACACATGCTTCCCAGAGTCATGGCTTTAGGTTGTGTTGCCCGAATGCTGCCATGGTGGCCGCATTCTGCCGGGCAATGCAACCAAAATCGTGTCTCCACATTTACAGCATTACAACATGGCAGCAGGCCAGTACATTCATCAAAGCCTTTGAGGACTAAATTCTCCGTGGTTACACATAGTCTTAATTGTTTTTATTGCTTTTAAAAATATATATATACTGGTTTTAATTTGTTAACGATTTAATAAGTTTTTAGCTGTGTACATTATTTATGCTTACATTGTTCTGATTTCCTCTGTACGCCACCCTGTGATCCCAGTCAGGAGATGAATGTATAAATAAATAAATAAATAAATAACCACCCCGCCAGGTTTCCTTCCTTCCTGGCATCCTTCTGTCTTCCTTCTTCGCCTGGTAGAAGGAGTTTGATGATGGCTTGTCAGTGGTGCAGCATGGCACATTTTGGTGGGCAGAAGAGATGGACCTGCTCCTCGATCTCATCAAGGAGAGTGGATCAGTGGAGCTCCTTATACAGAACACCCCACTCCCAAGCACTGCCACCTGCCTCCAGGTTTCCTGAGTGCTGTGCCAGAAGGGGATTCCCAGGACTCCAGGGCAGCCAGGTCCAAATTCAAAAGACTTAAAAATGCCTTCTACCATGCCCTAAAGTTGTTTTGCAGCAGCTGACATACTCCAAGGTCCTTTCTACACCAAAGGGTGTAGAAGGAGGGAGGGGGGTAATCCCAGACTTACCTGCTTCCAGGATCGTCCCCCAGTTTCTAAACGGAAGCACGATGTCCTGGAAGGGAAGAGGGCCATCACACCTGCCATTTTTTTAAAAAAGCCACAGGAGCTGGGAACGCAATTGCGCTCCTCTGAATTCCAAAATAGTAAGTTTAAAAAAAAAGGCCCGACCCTGCTCCCCCCTCCCCCCAATGCCCCTGGACTGCCCCTAGTCCAGCTCCTTCGCTCTTGCTGACCCCACTATTCCCGGGGAAGAGGGAAGAAGCCGGGATGGGCACCCACACTGCCCACATTCCTTGGGGTCATCCTGGGACCGCAGGGAAAATTGGGATACCTGGGAAACCAGTTATCCTGGGAAAATGAAGGGATTGTCCCTGCCTGCTCCCGGGATCCCCTGTGCAGGGAAAAATCCCCTGTGTAGACATGGCCCAAGATGTCAACACACCAGTGGCAATCTACTGAGGAAAAAGGGGAAGCATCTAACATGCAGGACAGAAATGTAATTCAAGAGGCATGGACAGCAGCATTAGTTGCGGGGTGGGGGTGGACTAAAGCCCCTGTTGTTTTTTCTTGATCCTCCCTTGGTGTCAGCCAGGCTGGGAGTTGCTTGCTGCTTTGTTATGCAATCACAGCCCCTCCTCAAATCACTTGAGAGTGGGACGACTTTAGGGTGACCAGATGCCCGGATTTGTCCGGACATGCCCGGGAAATGGGGAGCAAATCCGCATCTGGGCGGAAAAACTGTTTTTGGGGGGCCAAATCCGGAAATTTAGCCCCCCAAAAGGGTGACCAGATGGCCCTGGGGCGATCCTTTTTGGTTTCCAAAATATGGTCACCCTACTGTTGCCCTTACAGTGCAATCCTTTTATGTGTGTTTATTATTCAGAGTTAGGAAAGTGTGCATAGAAGTGCAGCCTTAAATATTATGCTGAATATTATTTGGAGTGAGACATAGCCTAATCCTATATATAAGCAAGAAACATTAAAGTTGATTTTTGGGCTGCACAACCATTCCTGAATTGTAGCCTTACCCCAAATGTCCAGCAGGTCGAGGGTTTCCTGGTGCTGCCAAGAAACCCCATGGCCGTGGTGGGCAGGTTCAATGCCTTTGGCATGAGACATGGTATGTGAGGTTCGGTGATATCCTTCTCAAAATATTTCGGATGTTTGTCAGCAATGAATTTGGCTGCATTTTTCCCAGATTCTTTTGATAAGGAAAATGAACGAAACTAGGAATAAGATATGGGTCATCTTGAAACGTGTAGTGAACAGCTGTGGTATCCCTGTTTACAGTTGATGCAAGTGCCTGAAGAACTGCTAATTTATCCCAGTTTTTTTTTCTTAGAAGACAAATACTTCCTTCAGCAGCTTCAGAGTTGGGGGATTTTCCCTGAAGGGTTGCATTTTCTGAGCAGTGCCTGATGCCCGCTTCCGCGAATGAGCCGAGGACTCCCAAACGGACCAGACTTCTCAGCGACAGCGCTAGGCGGCTTGAGCGGCTCAGCCGCAAACACTGAGCCACCATGTTGGGGTTGCAGCACATGCCCAAAGGGGAGGAGGCAGGAAATGGTGGGCAGGTGCAACAGCAGAGGGCAGACGACCAGCGATATCTGCATTCTCAATCATGTCATATTAGCTCAATGCTGCTCTGCTGCCCTTACAGATTCACACCACATTGTGCTGTGTCGGCAAACAACAGGGAATGATGAGGAGGCAGAAGGACACAGGCGTGGTGGGGTGACATTCCCACCCCTTCATTGTCACTACCTATTGTCATCATAACCACACCCCCTGCAATCGCCCACGCACAGCGCCTCATTTTGCCATGGTACAAGTACACAGGCTGGCCCTGGCACTTTCATTGTGTGACCAGAGAAAATACTGTATTGCCCCTGTTCTAAAATTACACAGGATGAGAAAGGGGAAAGTGTGGGGAAACCATTGGAGGACAACAATGACATGTAAAGCACCTGGAAAATTCCATGCTTGAGGAATGACAAATGCATAACAAAACACAGATGTGGAGACGAACAGAGACCCCAGATTACATTCTGTGTGGCCTGCCTCTAGAACAGGGGTGAACACCTTCTGGGGGTCAGGGGTTGCATTGCCCACCCCTGGATCCCACTAGGGGCTGAACGCCCTTCCCCCAATAAAATTGCTGTTGAACTTGCAGTGGCAGCAGCAAAAAAAATCACACTTTTGCAAGGTAACAAGCCATGAAAGGAGTGTCTGCCTTGTTTGCAAGCAGAATCATGCTCCTGGAAGCACACAATGGCCATACTGGCTGGGGAATGATGGGGGCTGTAGTTCAACACATCTAAGGGGGGCAGGTTGGAGAAGGCTGGCTTAGATTAAAGCAATTGGATATTGGCTATTTATTTGAGGTGCGATGCAATCAAGATTAAAGGAGCAATCGGTTTGTTTGGCTTCCCGGCTCTGAGCTTGTAGACAGGAGTCTGAGCTGGGAGCCAGGAAACTGGTCTTTCCTCCCCTTTGAAGCTGGTAAGGAGAGAACCATGCACGCCACCTTGCAAAATGGAGTGCAGAGATGGGGAAAAGGGGGTATTTTCGGGGGTGGGGAGAGGAGGGAAGCTGCATTACACTATTTCCAATGAATACCCCAGCCTCCTTCTCTCCCGCTCTGAGACACTGCTGCCAGACAGGCGAAATTTCCCATCTAGCAGAAATGCAGGGTGGACTGGAGCATGGAGGTGAAGATTGCCACCACACTGCTCCTGTTCTGCATAGGATTCCCATCAGCCTCTGAGTTTGGAGGCTAACAGGAATCACAATAGGATTGCATCCTGTTAAAGTCTCATTTATTTCGGTTGCACATACCTCTCCCAATGCAATCAGTAGCATGTAAAGTAGGGTGACCATATGAAAAGGAGGACAGGGCTCTTTTGTATCTGGTCAAGAGGGCAGTGCTCCTGTAGTTTTAACAGTTGTGATGAAGGTGCTGCATGCATAAAAATGACACCTGCTGAAATTCCCCTTTCAATACAACTGTTAAAGATACAGGAGCCCTGTCTTCCTTTTCATATGGTCACCCTAAAAAGAGAACTATAAATCTCACTTCAAGTTTTTCTTTACTTGTATCTGTAAAATTGAAAAAAAGAAAAGTGTAATATATATTAAAGCAGTTGAGATAGGGTTGTAATATTATATCTGATTGATTTAATAGATCATGCCATTTAATAAATGAATTACCTGACACTGCAGGTAAAAGTGAGGTACATTCTACTTTGGAAAACTCATTTTGGAATTGTTGCTGTTCTTTGTCATCTTCCTGGTCCCTTGACCCTCCTATTATTCTCCAATAGCCAGTGTGTTCAGGTCTTTATTCCTGTAGCTGAGCATAGAGCTAAAATTGGCACAATGGATGAAAAAGACAACAGTGGTAAAGAATAGTATTTTTATCAGAAGGCCAGTCCAAAGGTAGAATCACAAGGACTTGCTATAGAAAGAAAACCAACAGCAAGGGCATTGTCAGAAAAACCTGAAGGAACTAATTAGAGATTAAGGGTGAACTCCTATGCATGTTTAGGCAGAAAAAAGTCCTACAACTTCCAGCATTCTGCAGCCATGCTTTTTATCTGTCTAAATATGCACAGGATTGTGCCCTAAACCTATTTTGGTGGTGATGGTGGGTGATGTACTCAAGAAAAATGTTGGTTTTATTTAAATTTAGCAATGATGTTCAACATTGTTCACTTAAAATTCAGTCAACAAAAAGTTAAGAAGATCTAATTGTTGAAAATGTCCAATGTTCAAAGGGTCAAATTCTGAAATCCTGACAAATTTCACATGTGTTCAAGTTTGGTTCTAAACAGGAAGTGGGAAAAGTGCAGCAAAGTGCAGTCTTAGCCTCAGGCAATCGTTTCCAATGTTACCATAAATTTACGACAAATCTAAATGCTTTGGCACTGCAAAGTACCATGGTCACACAACTCCCCATGATATTTTGTAGATGTGGTAGTCAAGAGTTTGAAGCAACGGACCACATTCCTGCAAGATGACATCTGAAGTCACAAGAGAGGAATGGCAACCTCCAGGTCTCTCACTCATGTACATGATTAATTGGGTGGCAATGTTCAGGTCTGGTGAATGGATTACTGGCCACATCATTCCCTTGTGTAGTAGTAGTTGATGTGCATTAATCATGCCAGATGCAATGAATGGAGTGTCCTTTGCCAGTACAACTGTCACCTGTTAGGCTGCTGAATGATGAGATAGCATTCCTTTGGGTGTATCCTATCATCTCCAATCGCCTCTCCTGTAGAGCACACAACCCATCAGTGGAATTGTTAAGACATGCCATTTAGATTGTTTACCACATAAATTGCCACTGTCATACCTTCACTGGACATTATTGGTGGCTGCTAGAAGGGAGATTCTTGACATGAGGATGGTAAAGTATGTGGTAAGCATACTTTACCATCATGTAAATGCTTTATTACTTTGTTACCCTCGTGTAACATATTTTACTAATCATTATAATTAGGCAGGGATTACTTAGCTCAGGAAGGCTGTTTTAAGTATGTTACGTATACTGTTTGTGTCAACCTATCTCCATCTTGGCTATAAAATTCCACAGTGCCTTCTATGTGGTATAGCCAAGTGATTCCAGTAAGCCTGTTTGAGATGTATTTTCAAACAACATGTAGCCATTTTGCACATGCCATTTCATCTTGTCAAAATGGTATTCAAATGCTTTCTGCAAATTCTGTAAATCAACCCTCATAAGTTAGATCCCCTCTTTTACGTAATGCAGTTCAAATTTGAATTTTTATCATTTGCAGTATAACGGACTAACACTTTTTGATTGGCTGTAGCACATGGGTCTGGGATGGTATAAGTCATTTACAGAGCAACCCTATATGCCCGCAGAGATGTCTACTGAGGGGCATTAGGTAGGGTGGAAGCCCCACTACACAAGCAGAATTACAGGTATGCCATAAACATGACAGATAATGTAAGCAGAACAACATCTGCAACTGCTTCCATATCTCTCCTTTTGCCACATGCAGATATCATGTCTTGTCTGAACTGTGTTGCTGTTAAAAAATCTTTCTTCCTAACAACGGGGATCCATGTCTCCCACCACAGGGAAGGCACCAACCCCAACACGCAGGCCAAATTCTCTGCAGGTAAAGGCCAAACTTTCACAAGCACTACTGTCTTGCGTGATCACAAACCTGATACATGCAGTTGAAGAAGCTGTTCCTGAACACACAGGCTGGTTTCGGAAAACACTTTAGTCAATGGTGGGTTGAGTAGCCAACTCACAGTTGGTTATTTTGTGGGTACTCCCCACACAACATATTCCTACACAACTGTGGGTGGTTGGGGCTGGCATTGAGTGGACTAATAGTCAACCTGGCATTTGACTGACACAGCCCCCGCCCCTCTCCCCTCCCTTGGTCCTCCCGGTGCTATCCCAGCAGCCTCTGCAAGTTGCGCCAGTTGTAGCAGAGTGGCAGCAGCCGCTTTGGTCGCTCTTGCTGCCTGCCTCTATGGGCTTGTGTTTTAACCCACTCACCCCTCCACCCAACACTTTAAACAACTGGCTTCGAGCTAAACAACTTGCAAGCCAGTTGTTTCTCTCTGTTGCTTATTTGGGCGGAATAGCATATCGTCAGTAGTTTGTGAGCGGCATGTTACCCTCCACACAACACAATAAGCAACACAACTGATGATTGTTTCCCCCCCCCCCCGTTGCTTAATGTGTTGTCCGAAACCTGCCAAAGAATTGCACTGAGAAGTTGGGGTGATCATCAGAGGGAGAGGTGAGCCAAGGCATTGAGCTCTGGCTAGGCACTCAGGTAGCAATGCTCCTTTTTCTCTCTTACTCCCTCACAAAGACCCTACTGAGTATCTAGGCTGAGGGTAGGGATGGCTGAGAATTTCTTTTGGTTCATTGTTTGTTAAAGGCACACCAAAATTCACACATTTCTTTATAAATGGTGTGGAAAAAACTGGAGATTTTAAAGATCTCAATGTGGTAGAAAGTGACAAATTCATTCAGACAGACCCTGGGAGTACTTAGCTCTTAAAGGTCTGAAATTGAATCCCTGTGTATTCAAGCCTTTTAAAAACAAAACAAAAACATTTTGGTGCTGAATGAGGCTTGCTCCCTCTTTTTTATTGACAGGTTTATAATCTTTATTAGTTACATGGCAAGCAGGTACAACATGGTCTATTCCATGCTTGGAATAGATGGAGCTATTGAATTTATGAATGAGTTGAATGAGAAGTCTTTTCAGTTTGTTTTTGTTAAGAACTTTCCAAAATAAGCAGATTTCTTCATGAAGGGAATGGAAAGAACTTGAGATTTAAATTATTATTATTTTAAAATGAATGTGGGTGACAGTGAAACAGATAGTACATATTTAGTCCATGTACTATATTTTGCAACTGCTGACTATGGCTCGTTACTTTCTGGGCATCCCTCTTTGTTCTCCACTGCCTGCTCTCCAACAGGTAATGTGCAGGCCATGGCAAAAGCCCTAACCCTACCCTATGACTAGGGATGGACGAATTTGTCAATTTCGGTTTTTGTGTTTCTAATTTTTCAAATCTTAAATTACATTCATCACAAGCTTTGAGAATTTCTCCAATATTAAGGCCCAAATGTTGAATTTTTAAAGAAATGTTTGTATAAAGTCGAGCAGAATACAGGATGTAACAGAAATGAGAAGATTTATTTTTTTTCCCCTTTGGAAAGAGTTTGTTGTGTGAGTTGTTGACTCGTGCGTGACAAGGTATAGGCACACTTAGAGCGGCCATCTCAAATACATTTGCTGGCAGCCCAATCCGATGCATGTTTACTCAGACGCCAGTCCCACCAAGTTCAAGGGGACTCCTTTCCAAGTTCATGTGCTGAAGCCAGGGTAGAAAAGCGATTTCCTGTTCTGGTGAGGCGGCCCTGACACTGGCCAAAGGCTTCTGTGTGTATCCCAGGCTGGCAAGGCTGAACACACAACCCAGAAAGTCGGGTTGGGATTTCCTGAGGTGATCGCGCTGTAAGGTTGCCTTTCATCTTGCCCGGGAGGGAGAATAGCCGTTAGCGCGCAGACTCCCCGGAGACATTCCTTGTTTTAGGGTTGGGGGGGGGGCAGCCTTACCGCGCGAGGGAATGATAAGGCTGCTGCGCGGAGGGATACAGGTACAACCGCTTTCTTCATAAATAGATCCGTTCACGACGGCCATTTGGCGAATGCGCGATCCCGAAAAGGGGGGGGGGGGAAGAACTGCTGGCTGCAGCCTTGAGCGCGCACGCGCCGTTATCCAGGACTCGAAGAGCGGCCGAGCCAAGCTGTACTGTAAGTGTTCATCAGAGCTATTAAAAGACAAGATTGTCCTTTCCTGTACGGAGCTAGGAAGGGGGAGATGTAAAAAAAGAAAAAGGACCTTTTTCGCGGGGGGGGGGGAGGAATAAGGAGATCGAGAACGCGCGCGCGAGCACACACTGCACCTCTTCGTGATAGGCAAAACCGACCACGAGTGCTTTTTTCTTTTCTTTTACGGACACGCGCGCCTCATCTCGCGAGAACTTGAGCCGAGCGGTTTCAGTTTTTTCCTCTTCTCACTTAACTGCGGGGAGGGAAGAAGAGACAAACACTCGGAATCGCGCGTGCGCAGATCCTACGGCCCTCTTTCTCTTCCTTTTTATTTTTATCCTTTCACGCTTTCCCTCCCCCCCCTCCGCCTTTTCCTCCCCGAATGAGCGCGCGGCCTTCCTCCCTCGACAGTTGAGCGTTGCCGGCCTCATCCAATCGGGAGCGCCTCAGGGGGCGGGGCCTCACGCGGTTCTCCCTCCTGAGCCCGCCTTCGCCCCCAGGAGGGAGGGCGGTGGCGGAGGAGGCGGGGCCTATATCTAGCCCCACCCCTTTCTTTGGCCTCGCCATCGGCGGCGGCGGCAGCGCCTGAGCTTAACTGTGCGTGTCTCCCGTTCGTGTCCTGACTAGGTAGCCGCGGCCCTCTCGTTTTCATTTGCCGGGTCGGAGCCGCTCGGTGAGGAAGCCGAAGGAACGAGCGAAGAGGAGGAGACGGCGGCGGCACCAGTGACGTCGCGGCTGGTGTTCGGAGCGGGCGGGCGGGCGCCCCCGGCTGTTTCCGGAGGAAGGAGAAACGCAGGCAGCGAGTGAGCGAGCGGCTCCATCCCCCACCCGCAGGGAGGGAGTGCGGCAGCGGCGGCGCAGACAGGCCCGACGAGGCGGCGGCGAAGGAGGAGCAGCTATCGCAACTCCCGGCCGCGGCGGCCACCACCACAGACACCCACACAGCGACACTCGCCCCTCGCGGAAGACAGGATGGCGCTGAAACGCATCAACAAGGTGAGCGAGCCGGGCCGACGAGGCGGGGCAGCCACTGCCGGCTTTGCAGGCGTGAGAACGGGCCGGTGTGTGTGGGGGAAGCCTTCTCCCCTCAGAGTCTCCTCTCGCCCTTAACTTCTTCAGAGGATTTGGAAGTGGCACTGGGTGGAGGTGATAAATAGAGGAGGGGGCACGGCGGGGAAAGGGAAATCGTCATTCCCACCTCCTCGCCCTGTCCTCCCTGGTCGGGCCCTGCGAAAGGGAAGCTGCCCTTCTCCTTCCTCAGCCCTCGGGGTAGGCCTTTGGGTCGATTGTGAACAGGCGGGGGGCCGTCGTGTCTGTGCGCGGAGGCCTTGAACGCCTTCGCACTCGTCCGTGTCAGCTAGGCCTTCCTGATGATGAAGGCGACGGCTTCGAAACTGGCATTGTTGTCATTAGAAAGCCTCTACTTCTCGCGATTTGCGAGCCCGCCTTCCTGTCGGGCCCGGTGCGTCGGGGAGGGAGGTGAGAGAAGAGAAGCGTGTATTAAAACACCCCCGCGAGGTGTGTGTGTGCGTGTAGATGTGTGGGATCCGGGCCCCCATCTATCGGTTTCTGTTTGCTGGCCGGGAACTTCTTTCCCGCATTGTAAGATGGCGGCGGGTTTGCCTAGTTCAGGCGCTTCCCTGGGATCTCTTTCTCCGTCGCTCTTCTCGCCAGCTTCAGCGATACCATGACTGACACACACGCGCGCGCGCGCGCGCACACATCCACATTCTCGGCCACCTCAACGGCAGCTGCCGATTGCTCGCGTCCTGTTCGCGATCCCCGTCTCCCCGGCCCCTTTTGTTAAATGCGGAATATACGCCTTTTGCCTCCGTGCTTGACAAGGAGCGGAAGTATGTAGTGGCTGCCGTGTGTGATGCATCGAGAATTTCGTTCTTGCACAATCTAGAAGGAGGGTGGAGTAACTAGCTAATTCGAAATGAGTGTCCTGGTGGAGGAAGTCAGCCCGTATTCCGAGTGAAATACTTGCTTGCTTGGGGTGGCAGAGGGTGCGGCTTAGGTAATTTTGTCACCCTTCTAGTTTCGCCAGTGACGTTCTTGTAAACCGAGGGGTCAGTGTTGAAGGAAGTGTTACAAGCTGTTTGGATGGTGGAAACGTGACAAATGCCTGCTTAAGAATCTTTGCTCTTCGAAAGTTTTGGATTCTTCTGCTAATATAAAAAAAATAAAAAACCCAAACCTAGTTAAAATTATTATAGCTAAAGCGTTTGAGTTAAGTGAATAATGGGACACTTTTGCTGAGGTTCTAGTGTCCATGTTTAACAACAAAAATACAACCCTTAACTTCCCACTTCCACTGCTGGTGTGTTTAGACAGAATTAATATTAAATCAAATTTTAATAATAGCTTCTGGTGAACTAGCTCTCCAACTTGTTTCCCCTGCAGTAGAGCATAACAACTCTTAAGGGAGTCGCCCAGCTTTAATTAGTTTTGCCAACAACATAGAGGCAAAATGTTTAGTAGCCTGATTCCTATGTGCTGCTTTGCTTATTAGCTGCATATGTGTGAGGAAAATAGGCTCACGAAAGTCTGACAAAGTGTATACTGATTCTACTAATATTTCCTTTAGTCTTATTCTGAAAATAAGATATGGTATAAAGTGTCATGCTTGTGGCGTGGCAGCTCGGGGCAGGATTGTTGCTTAGTCATACTTAGAGTGGACACATAAATATGGGATTTGAGTTAGTCATGAGTAACTTAAGTCCCATTGGCTTCAGTGGATCTACTCCAGGTATGACTAAATCTGAATCCATCCCATAGGATCTGAAGTTCAGCTTCTACAGATATGAACTTTGGCTGTCAGGAGCCAAAGTCTATAGTCTGGAGTTGGGACACTGAACACTTCAATACAATTAACTTGGGTAATTTAATCTTACTCAATGTTGACTTAAATCCATACATCTGTACGGTTGTTGAACTCCTATGAACAATAGTGAGAGCTCATGTTCTACTTTTATCTGGTCCACCCAGGATGTAATCAATCCACATTTTGATTAGTGACATAACTTATTTGTAATGTAACTTAAAAATTGCATGGAAAATATAATCTGAACCTTTTCAATAGCTCAAGATAGAACTGGTGACTAAAACAAAAAATAAAAATTGAATTGGGTCAAGAGGCCTTACAGTAAATAGAGTATTGTGAACTAATATTCCTGTTTCGAGTAGTAAACTTGCATATCGTGTCCAATACTTCTTAAAGATCTCAGGTAGTATCAAATGTTAGTCATACATAGAATAGACTCTTTGAAATTAGTTCATGATTAACTTAAGGTTCATTAATTTCCAAAGGTCTATTCTATGCAGGACTAACATTGGAAACTACTCCTCTTAAAATCTTCCTGTTATAGTAAATACCTACATAGCTTTTCTTGCAGTCATTTTCATAAATGTTGGGAGCACCTAAAATATAATATGTACTGGAAGTCTTAGAGATATCTTTCCATATTTAGCTACAATCTCTTCAACTAACACTGTTATCAATAGCTGACTTAAGTTTAATTGGCACGCCTACATCTTGAATTATATAATCTTAGACCAAGAATTCTTCTTACTACTACTGAACAACTAATTCGTTATGGATTTAAATTCTGGTCATGTTTCAGGTAGAAGTTACATTCAAGTGAAGCAGTAACTTTTGGAGTATTGAGGTAAACAATTGCCAGCTTTAGATCTATATTAAATTGGAGGAATCCTTGAGATAAACTACACATTGATAAGTTGAGAATTTATAAAATTATGTCTCATTGTAAAATATGTACTCAACTTAAAACAATTCTTTGGATAACTCATTGTCATTCTTGAATTACTGCAGCTGAATTAATGGAACAACACATGTGGGACTGACCTGTCTCATACTTACGGACCTTCAGTGCAGAATAAAATTATTAAAATTCATTTTTGAGTATTGATTATGATGTATGTTTAGCTTGCTTACCTCTTCATTTCTCCAGTTTAACTGAGTTAAATGGACTTTTTATATAAGTAGTAGAATTTTTCCTTGTAGGTTAGTTCTTCCCATTATAAGGCTTTGTGCTGTGAAAGAAAGTAGTATTTGATAGTCATCAACTAAAATAGAAAATGAAACAATTCAGAGGTCTTCGTGTAACTTGAATAAAATCTGGCCTAGCCAAAATGATAAACTCTTAATACTTGACTAAATCTTCAAAATGGCCAATTAGCCAAATGCCCACTTACCCTTTCCCAAAACATGCTTCATATTTCTTCCATTTGTATCCCACCTTTTCTTAAAAGGAGCTCATGGCATTATGTGACTCAGTTTGCCTCCTGACCACTTGCTGCTTCTGCTTTGGTTCCATAGTACAAACAACCCGTTCCTGGGTTGTGCTTCTTGATATGTGAACCCAGAACTCTGGGTTATTGAGGGGGAAGCAACCCAAGAGTCTTAACCCAATAACAAATCATGGATTAAATCTTTGTTGTTTTTCTCTCAGTATCCTAGAGTTCTGGGTTTGCCAGTCAAGGAGCACAACCTAGGAACAGGTTATTCTGTAATCTGGAAAAATAGTGGGAGCAGTTGGGAGGCAACTCACTTACTCCTGCATGCCCCCAACAACCTTTGGTTTAAACGGCCCATGGGATGTCATTTCATCCGAACTGGGCTTATGTGTCTCCCTACATTTTAACCTTTCAAAAATACTGGTGAGGTAGGTTAGAGTGAAAGGAAGTGCTGATCCAATGTCAGCCCATGAGTTTTATGGTTGGGTATTAATTTGCAAGAGGGTCTCCCCAGTCCTACTCCAATATTCTAACCACTACACCATATGATGCTTAGCTAGCTATGTTAATGCTTGATAATTATCCCTTTTCCTTACTACTTTTTAATCTCTTAGTTACCCTCTTGAATTCTGTCTTCTGAAGTGCCTAATCTTCAAAACTTAAAACATCTAAGTGTTGTCCATGACTCAGGAAGGATCCCTGTAGAATGACTTTCTCCTAGTTGGAATGAAGGTTTTTTGTTCCCAGATATTTCAAATATATCAGTTGAAATCTCAGTGAAATTTCCAATTAACTTTTGTTTGGTTTGTTTGAAAATAATAATACTACAGTGGCCATAACCTTTAATAGCCTTAGATTCAACTGCTGTTGATTGCCTGGTTGAACAAGACATTACTTTTCAGTAACATTGTTTTAGTCAGGTGTTGGTCCATCATTAACCTTTCTGAGCTGTGTATCTGAATGGTTTGTTCCTAGTCTACAGCTGTATAATTAACACAATTAACATCCCCGTCTGATGTGATCCAAGTGACTTCTAGTCCATATTACATCTCCAAGAATCCACCCAAACACTTTTGAATTCTTCCCAATTTCCTCACTTGCTAACTGATCTGAGGCTGCTGGTGTTAACATTTCTTTGACCCACATTTCATATTTGGTGGGGTTGTCCAGTGCCTGAGAACCACTTGCTTAGTGACTAAAAAAGCCCTTATTAGCCTGGTTATGCATCTGGGTCCAACATGGAATCCCTGAAATTTATAGGAACTGAGAATCATGTATACCCTGATGCAAACTTTGGCCTGATGGGGTGAAATTTAGATACCTTTTTGCATTTGGCAATATCTGAGGAGCCTGGGTTTGTTTTGTTTTGTTTTTTGTAGCTTTTTGAAGTGGTTTTAAATGTACAGATTATGTGTATGTTGTATGTTTTTGCTGTTTTAATTTTTGTATATTGTTTTTAATTGTTTTAATCCTATGTAAACCGCCCAGAGAGCTTCGGCTGTGGGGCGGTATACAAATGTAATAAATAAATATTGTATTGGTTAAATCCCAGAGAAAGGGAAACAGATTTACTGTCTAGTGGGATGCGTAAATTGGATCTTTTCCTCCTCAGTGGTATTGAAAGCAAACAGGTGGCAATTTTTTGAATGTCTCTCCTTTTAAGGCATTATATATTCATTAACTTTTTGAGACCACTGGAATAGCTTTTTGAGACCACTGGAATGCATGTTTCTCAAGTAAACATCATAATGATCAGTATCTACCTAAATGGAAAATTGCCATGTTACCGTTAACTGCAATTCAGGTGTCTTCATTCTTTGTTACCTTGAGTTATTGTGCATGCCACTTGCATGAAATGCATGCTGTGCCAGGTTTACTTTCTGTTTTTCCTTGTCTTCAGGTACATCCATCTAAAAATGCCACGAGGGTCTGTTTTTGACTCCTCTATGTTTTCTGTCTATACCAGACAGCACTTCATCTACAGCAGGGGTGGGCAATTTATGGGATTTGGGTGGATCACTCCTGCTGCTGAAATTGCCCCTGTTACTGAATTTGCTGTTTAGGCAATAAAGTTCACTATAGATTTAGAAGGAAGCAAGGTGTGTAGGGAGTGAACACTTATTTACAATCAGAATTACACTTCCAGGAGCTTGACTCCACCTATAAGCAAGGTTTGCATTCCCTGTGCACCTTGTTTTCTTCCTAAATCACTGGCTTTTTTTTTTTTGCTACCGCTGTGGCAGAAATTTCAGTAGGGCCAGGCACCCCCTTGAAAAATGGCCAAAGAGAGGGGATGCATATGGGCTGTATTGGTTTTGGGATTCATATATACACACAGTCTGATATTCCTGGCAGTGAATCAGATCATTTTGCACTTGGTTATTGTGTTTGAATGCTTGCCCCTCATCAAAGTTTCCTTTTCTGATGTGCTAGTTGAAAGCTAGCACATCAGAAAAGTGTTTCTGAGTGTTTATTCCATTCAGAAACTCTCATGCAGGAAACTATCAAACCAAACATGCAGTCCTTCACCTGTATGTAATGCTGCAGTTTTATTTAGATACGTCATTGTGTTCATACTTTGACTTCCCCACATAACTCTTAATTCAGAAAAATAGTAGATGCTGGTTAATAGTTGAGTTAGTCCTACTTTGTCATCAGCCTAAGTCCTTAGTGTGATCTTACTTCTGCTTATTGCTTTCTTGATAGAATAATCTGTTATGGTTCAAACCTGTGCACAATACTGATGGGAGTCTTGTACTGTCCATTGTTTAGCAGTCTAAATACTACTCTCACTAGCTTAACATGGTTTTTAAGTAAATGCTTATAGCTAAAATGGAAACATGTTCCATTAGAAGAAAAACATATAGGCCACTACAATTACAGGAAATAAGAAGCTGCCTTATACAGAGTCAGAACATCTATCTCAGCATTGTCTCACTGACTGGCAGCGGCTCTCCAGGGTTTCAGACAAGGGTCTTACTTGGAGATGTGGGAATGAAACTATGATGTTTTGCATACAAAGCAGGTGCTCTACCATTAAATTATGCCAAATTTCATGTTTGTAATAGCTTGATAAAATGTTAAAACGAATAATACTAGAACCCTTAAAATCTTCAAGTCTGAAAACATAGAGTTGGATGGAACCTTGGAGGTACTCTAATAATAACAAGCACTGATCTTATATTGACAGTCATAAATGGGTGTTTTGAATCTTATGTTTTTGTTAAATGTAATTCTTTGTAGTTACTAGTCCATGAATGTTTACTACCTGCCTACAACTTCGAATTGCAACTTCAAAATGCTTCTATGACAGATTGCTTGGATATGATAGTAATTTGTCAGACCCGATCAGGCAAGTGACTACTTACAAGCCTAGTGGACACAGGTTAATATTGGTTTTGAAAACAAATTTAGTTTGAAATAGTAGAATTGTGATGGTTCTAAACAAGAAAACTGCCTTGAGCACTCAGATATGCCAGCTTCAATTAGAAAAAACACATTTCACTTATTAATCATGACGATTGGGTCTTGTAAGTTTTTAAGATGACTTTGTGGCAATGGGTTCATACTTAACTCTTGAAATCATACTTAACTCTTGAAATCAGGCAATTTCCTTAAACTTACTTCACCGAACTGCAAGCTAGTATATGTGGAAAGAATAGTCTACACATTTTGGCTTGCCATAGCAACCACAAGTTCTAGTTGGCTACCAAGACTTTGGTCTTTGCAGGAGGGGGTTGGTCTCTTGCTTGCCACCAGAGGTGCTTGGAAGGCAAGCTGGCATTATCAGTGTCATGTTGGGCTTCTGAAGTGCTTGGACTATGGAGTGTAGCATGACATGGATAAACCCCTAGGTTTCCCTCAGCTTGGGAGTAGGGCTCCTGGAAAGAGTGAGCAAATTTGCAGACTACAAGTCTGTAGTTCTCATAGTTGAACATTTCCCCCCAAATATATACAGAATCTATAAGGCAGAATATCGAATCTACTATATTGGGTATAATGTGTATTTAAGCTAGTACAAGATTAATAATTGTATGCAATGTTTGTTTTGGAATTATGACTTTGCATACAGGACAAAAACCTATAAACATGAGCAAAAGCTGTTAAACTGAATGGCCTATGTAAAATGAAGCGTTTCATTCCTGTTTTAGATTGCTGAACAAGGAAATGTGATTAGAATTTTTCAAGCTGCTGTTGAGTATAGGTACTAATCTCAGATAATCATATTGACATGCCTAGGTTTTAAACTTTTTTTGCACTCCCATGTAACCTTGCAAGGACATCAAAATAATGTTTCAAAATTGCTTTCCCTAGTAGAAGTTATGAAATCTTATTTTTGTCCATTAATTGGAAACATGTAATTCTTCCTATGTTTACATTGGAAAACATTGTTTCTTAGAAGTCATTTTCTGCTAAGATGTCTACAGATTTTTTTTCTTCAGCTGGGTAAAATCCTCTTGAAAGTGAATCTCTGTGCATTTTTCAGGTTGAGGCCAATAAACAGAGGGTTAGAACAGTGTTTTCTAAATTCTCCTACTTGGTACCTACTTCTAAAATTATTCTACCTTCTGCCTGACCACAGATTCCAACACCATAATCTGTTCTACAGGTGTTCGTAGCACATACAGCCTACTGCTGCATTGAAGGACATGTGGGTTGGGATACTAATTTCAACGCTGGCATTAGAAAAGGAATAGAGCGGGATATCTGACTCATCCTAAAGCCATATACAGGAAGTGTTGTGAGGCAGTGAGGGTGCAGTCATCCTTCACATAACCACTGGGGTTCCTCACTAGGGGGCATTCAAGCCACCCAAATCTTGGTTGATGTGGAAGTTACTATTTGCCGCTTCCGCCACCACCACCACCTTCGTCTGGATACTATCCCTCCCTGCAATGCTGTACCCTACAGTTTGGTAACCTCTGCGTTGGGGGTGGAGTATAGTAATCCTGAATAAGCTAAAGCAACCATCCTTGTGGCTGTTAAGGATAATGGAATGAGTAAGTATTTGGATAATGGGATGATGATAATAATAATAACAATTTATTTCTTACCTGCCTCTCCATCTGGATCGAGGTGGGGAACAACAACATGATAAAATAATGGAATAAATAGTCTTGTAGCCTCCAGTGAAACTAGTTTTAATAGCATTAATCATTCATACTGTTGACAGTTCTGCACAGCAATTGAAATGTATATGCACATCACCTGTTGTTACCTAGCTTTTTAGTAATAAGTTCTAAAGAACCCACTTCATTTTGGAATAAAGCTATAATGCCAATATTGGTCTTTGAAAGTCAATCAAACATAGCTATTGCCAACTAGTGGCTCAGTTCAGACAACACATTAGTCAACACAGTACTCTCCACACAACACATTCTAATTTCACCGTTGTGTGACTGGGCTACCGTGGAGTTGAGTAAAATCCATCACGACGTTTGATTGACAGTTCTTCCACTCTCTCTCCTTCCCCGGTCCTCCTGATGGTATCCCATGAGCCATTGCTGTAAAAAAAAAATCCCGGCAGCTGTCCTAGAGCTGCACTTCCTCCTTTCGTCACTTTTGCCAGGGAACTCTGTAGCCAGTGGGAAAAGTCAACTTAATGGAAAACTCCACGGAGCCCTCCACGCAACATGCAACACAATGGTTGTGCAGAAGCTCTCCTCTGCACAGCGTGGATATTCTGCGTGGAGTGTTTTTTTTAAAAAAACCCTCTGTGGAGTTCTGAAGCCACTGTTGAGAAACGTGGTGTCTGAACTGAGCCAGTGAATTTCTCAGCAGAGTCCTTAGTTTATACCCAACTTCTTAGGACATTTTGATCATGACCCGTGGTCATAACAAACCAGGGTGGATTTGATTTAAATCACGATTTTAATCACTACTCAGAAAGACTCAGTTTAATCATGTGATTCCCCCCCCCCCCAAAAGTGCATTCTTCCTTGCTATAAGCTTAATACATATTTTACACAACTCAGAGTTACCAAAGACTTGTTCTTGCTGGTATAATCTTTATATTTACAAGCAGATGCAGGTTTCATTTTTAGCTTCTTATGCAGATCTATTTCACTCCCAAATATCTATTCATTGAATTTTTAAAACTTAGCACTTAAGAGGTAAGGGATTGATTCTGCGTACATAGATTCGCAAAGGAACAATGGGATGTGATCTCTGCAGACACAAATTCACAGTTTTGAGAACTGTAAAACCAAGCATCTGTGATAATACCTTCCAGATAGAAAAATTGCCCAATAATCTTACAGAAACCTCTGGAAGAGCATGACATTGTGAATGGATTAATGGAATCATGCTACATAATTAAAAATGAATCCTTATTTCATGATGAATAACCTTTGAACTATAATATATCTTAAATAGAAAACTATTTTCGATAGATTTTTCCTCAAAAAGCATTTTATTAAAAAAAATCCAATTTAAATTAAAAAAAAAATATTTTAAAAAATCATTGATTTTTATCCACCCTGTAATAAACTGAGCTAAAGAGAGCATCCTGCCCACCAATCCTGTGGGAGTGTAATCGTATGAAGCAATTTTTTAAAACTCAGGCCAGTTATACAGTGACTCAGTACAGGGCCTTAACAAGATGTTCTTCCCATGTCTTTCACCTATCTTAAAGTTTACAGGCGAAGGGGAGGTTATGTGATCCTGGGCTATAGATGAAACGTTCTTACTCTACAGCACTCTAAAGGAAAGGCCATATCTTAGGAGTAGAGTAGTATGTGCTTGTATGCATAAGGTGCCTGTCCAGTCTGCTAGCATTTCCTGTTGAAAAGATATCTGATAGCAGGACTTGGAATGCCCCTACCAGAATGTAGTACAAGCCTAAATGGATAGTCTGACTTTGTATAAGGCAGCTTCATATATGTATTTGTCTGTACTTCCCTGTTGTTAATTGCTACTTGGTTTAGCTAATGCAGACTCATCCAAGTCTAGTTATTCCTGCTCCTAACTTGCCTTGCAATGAAAACAGCGGTAATTGGTTTAGTTACTACTACTTTCTTTGTAATCATGACTAGAGCACCCTTTTCCTTCCTTCCTTTGTTGTCACTCCAGCAACGTATTGGGATAGGAACTAAACATGCAATCAGAAGCTTAGTACATTAGCACAATATAGTGCACCTAAGTTGTGAGCTCTTTTAATAGGATAGTGTAATGTGGAGGTAATTGCAGTTGATATAATCTCAGTTGTAATTACTCTTGGAAAAGAAAACTGCTGTTAAATCTAAAGTTCTGTCATCATTGCTGTTGTAAAGATTGGAACATGCTGGTTATTAGAAAAGCTGCCAACTGTAGAATGCAAAGACAAGTTGTCTATATTGGATTGTGTGAGGTAGTTTGAACCCTCACTGCCTTACTCTTACAGGAAGAGCTACCACTTTGTTCTGGTTTCCTGTACATGGTTTCTGGAGCGAGCTTGTGTGAGTGCACATGCCCATCTGTGGAACAGAATATTCAGGTTTGGAGGAGTGGAGCAGAGGATAAAGTGAATTTTAGAAGAGGATCCCAAATTTAAAAGTTTGAGACACCATGTCTTCAGAATGGCAAATACTCCATTGACCAGGGAGGGAAAACCTTTTGGAAGAACTTAGTAATGGCATTGCTCTTAGACTTGTTCAAATTGTGTCTTGGAAGGCATCTTTTTCCTTAATGCACATTTATGTGTTCTGGCATGAAGATGGCTTAGTAGGGTAAGTGATTCACAGCAATATATGGTCAGGATTTAATGGAAGTTATATAGGAGTGTACAATGTTGCATTTATAGTTCACAGGCTTCTGCAAAGAGGTAACATTCTGGTTCAAGTGTTCATTAACATATCAGTACTGTGGTCCTGATGTGCTGATTTTTTATATTTAAAATTCATGTTATTAATACAGCAATGTAACAGCACAGGAGCTGCCCAGTCTTTGCTTGCTGACATTATTTCATCACCACTGTCCCCATGCTTTTCCTAGTTTAACCTCTGTGTTATGCACATCAGTGCAGGGATGAGGGAGTTGACTCTCCTGGGTGTTTCTCTGGGGACAGCAGTGGGATTAAGGCTGTGCTGTGGAAGATATATAAAGGGGTTATGCCTCTAAGGCTGAACTAATATTTTAGGTAAAGAGAAACCTGATATTTCTTATTGATTTTCTTAAGCTTTAACTCTGCACTTCATGGAGTATTTGCCATTGAATAATTGGTATCAATGTGGTATTTAGAGATAGGCAAACCAGTCAAATTAGGAGTACAACTTCTGCTCTCCAAACATCAAGTTAGAACATGATTATGGAGTTACAACTTTCCTGTCTTTAGCAATAAGTCCATGGTGGTTATAAACATAAATGTATTAGAACTGTCTTCAAAGCCTATTTCGTATGGACTTTGTATGCTGGTTAAGACCGGTTTAATTTCTGCTTATTTCATGCATCAAAAGAAAATTAACATTACCCATTTCAGTTTTCGTTGCTAAAGAATGTTGGTGAATAAGGTTGACAGCATTAGTTGTAGGAGAGATACATAGCTACAACTTAAGGGTTGCACAGTAAGACTTCTGCATGCAGCTCACTGCCCAGTAACTGGCAATATTCAGGAAACCAAATGCAATGGCTAGCTGGTTCCACATGACTTAAAGATTCTTTTGACTAAAACCTGCTTCCCTCCCTCTACTCCAATTTATGGCAAACTGCTTGTGAAAACCAAGGTATTATGTGGAGACATGTTGTTTATTTGGGGATGCGGAGATCCACTAAGTGAGTATAGCTTTGTGCTAGCTAAAAGTAGCCTCTTGGACCACAATCCAGACAAATGAAGTAGCCTGCAGCTATACAAATGTATGTGTAGATTTATAATCTCACATGTCTACTGCTTGACTAAAGATTATTTCTGCCTATTGAACCCCTAACATCCTTATTGGAAGTAGCTTTTACCCAGGATCCAACTTTCAAAACAACAGTTAACCTTTCTGAACTTCAGGTGCTTTTGTAGAACATAATAAGTCTTGAAACTTATTATGTTCAGCTTTGCTAACTGCAGGAGGTAGAAATTAGAAATATACACTTCTGCTGAAATTAATACTTCTTTTTTAAAAAACTTTAAACTAGGTCACATCCCCAAACCTAAAATGAATTTATTTTGTGGCAGTCTTGGAAGACATATTTTGGAGTGGTGTCTAAACTAAAGATTCTAATTGAGTTATCAAAACTAGTTTTTTATTGGAGGGGTATACATCTAATCCTATACTGGCCAAGATGTGCATGAAAATCACTTCTGTGCTGAGTAATTGTCCCTTGGAAGCTTTTACAGAAGCTGTATTACATCTTGAAAGCACATGATTAAACTTGTAAGATCTCGAACCTGTAAGATGTTACAAAAAGCAGATGGGGAGAGGATAAAAAAAGTCTGACTTGAGGTTAAAGTCTGGTTGAAGATGGAATGGAGGAAGTTTCAGGCTTATATGAATTATACTCTACTAGGTATCATGCAGGTTTCAGGTTACATGTTTAGATAAACATGTAATTGCTGACTGCCCTATTTTGAAAATATAAAATGCAGTAGTTACTTGTGTTTGTCTCCAGTCTTAGTTGAAACACGCAAGTTCTTTGATGTAGAGAGAGCAAAAGTAAAGATTAACATTGCAGCTGTTACTTTAGCAAAGGTGAGATTAATTTTAGGTGGTGTACTAGGTTAAAAAAAGGCCAATTGGGTGGTAGTATTTGGAGGAAAAGAAACTCTCAAAGTGAAGGTCCCAGCTTTAGTTGGTAGATACTTATAAATAGCTTTTCTTGAGCAAGGTGCTCTCCTGGATGAGACTCATTGACTGGTTTTAGCTCACAAACAGTCTTGGTTGCCCTTGATGGATGATCTATGCCAGGAGAATGACAGTGAAAATACAGCACTGCTAATTTTCTTGGACTTCTTGTTGGCTTTGATACCATTAACCATGGTATCTTTCTGGATGTATTATGTGGGTTGTGCAACATAGACCCTGTTCAGATGACATGCTAAGACATGGTGGTTAAGAATTTTGACCTAACACTGTGGCTTAGTGTGTCTTGTCAGCCATGACACTTAGCATATCATGTGAATTATTCCTAACCTTAGTGGTTACATAACCATGGTTTAGATATGTTCATTCATCATTTGTCGCAGAAGGGTTAGCAGCCTAACCATGTCTTAGCAGCCTAATCATGTCTTAGCAAGTTGTCCAAACAGGCCCACTGTGTTGCAGTGGCTACCTGGGGGACTAAATCCAAAAGGTGGTGATTTAGGACTACTATTAACACTATGGGTTTTATGTTAGGGTTCCTGCTTGTGTGATCCCCCTTCCCACATGCTATTCATCATCTACATGTAACACCTAACTTAGGTCATCTCCTAAGTCTGTTTATCATTTGATTTGGCTAAGGCATTGGAAGTGTTGAATTCTTGCCTGGTTTCAGTAATGATATGAATTGGGCCCAACAAGATTAAAGTAATGTTGATGGGTGATCTATCCAGGAAGGTGGAGATCAACCTGTCTTGGATTATGGCTATACTTTCTCTAAAGGTGAAAATTCATGGTTTGGGAGGTGCTAATTGATCTAGCTTTATCACTAGAGGTCCTGGTTGCTTTTTTGGCTTTGTAGTACCTTTTACCAGCTTAATATGTGCACCAACTGTGACTCTTTCTGGTCTAACTTGGGTTATCCATGCCCTCCAGTGTAGACTATGTGTTATACATGGGGATTGCCTTCAAAGACTTTCTAGAGAGTTCAGTTGGTTCACAATTCAGCTGCTAGACTGCTAACCTGGACTGGTCCTGGGGAACATGTCACGCCAGTTCCAAAAACCTGCAATTGGTCTATGATCTGTTTAAAGTCCTATATGACTTGGGGTCTGGGTGCTAGAAGCGATGACTGTTCCCACATGTACTAACCTGTATGCATTGAGATTTCTGTCAAAAGGCCCTTCTTCGGATATTCCTGCCTTTTGAATTTAGGTAGGTGGCAAACGGGGATGGCAAACGGGGATAAAGCCTTTTTGGCTGTGATGTCCATCCTTGGAGCCATCTCCTCAGGAAGGTTCTCCTGGCATTTAGTCTGTCTTCATGATGCCAGGCAAAGTCCTTTTTATTTTCCTAGGCCTTCTTAAGCATTGGATAATATAATCTTAAAAGCTTCCTCTCTGTACACTGTTAGCCCTTAGAGCATTACCGAAGGGTGAAAAATGAATGTGAACTTGTAAAAATACCCAAAGCAAGCAACCCTTGTAAATTATTCTTGGCCCATAAGATTTCTGGACTTAATTGCAAGGCTTGGCTAAGAGGCCGAGTATTGCGGATTATAGATTTATGGTGAGATCACCGTTCACAGTGTTATGAATTAAACAACAAAGCACTGATCAAATTAATTGGATTCTCTGTTTTGTAATGCTGTGATCTGCAGCAAAGATACTATTATTAGTTCTTAGTGGAAGTTTTATCTGTAGTGAAGCCTACATGACATTTCTTTGAGTTGTCATGTTACACCAGGGGTTGGCAATATGTGGGCCACATGCAGCTCAGCTTATCTGCCAAATTTGCCATCATAGCAGTGGTGAACATAAAATCCAGCGATTTTGGAAGGAAATAAGACACGTGGGGAGTTCGCACATAGTTTGGAAACAGAATTGTGGTCTTGGAATCTTCCCAAGAGCATGATTCTACTTGTAAACAAAGCACATGCTCCCCACCTTGTTTCTGTCGAAAGCTACTAATTGAGGTGGGGCGCCATTTTGGTGGCAGGGAAAGATTAGAGCTTCCAGTGGTGGAGATGCAATCCCCTGATCCTCAAACATTGTTTACCCCTATTACACTAACATTCTGAGAAGGAATCCAAATTGTGGCAGATGTCATAGGCTAGTCCCACAAATGCTGTGCTTACACAAGACTTCATTCTGAAACGTATCACAGATGACAAGCGATTGTAAAATATAGAATATTGAAGAAGCTGGCATTTTGATTTTTGTATTTCTGTGTAGAGTGGGGGTTGTTAACACATGGGCTGCATGCAGCCCCACATGGCACACCCAAAGTTGTTTTTTTTAAAAAAAAAAACTTTAAAGGAAAAAAATGGCATTTTGTAGCCACTATGACGAACTCAAATGGTTAAATTTAGCTTGCAGTTTGATGCTGAATTTTGGCAGCAATCCAACATTTTTACTGCGTGGGGGGGGGTGCGCTTTTGGCGTGTAGTCCACTGAGGGCTGAAAATGGTCCCTGGACTTCCCACAGTTGCCCACCCATCAGGTAGAAGCTAAAGTGCTCTTGCAAGTGAGGCAAATTTTACTTTTCTACTACCCAGTTTTCTACAAGGAAAGATTGGACTACTTGGTTCTCCTATTGATGTAACATACTACTTGCTGTAGATGCAGTGCATAAATACAGTGAACACATGAGTGTTAAAGCTATACATATAAAAACAAGAGAAATTATTTGCAAGTGATATGTTAATTTGCTACTGTTAGTGGAATAATAATAATAATAATATTTATTTATAACCCGCCTCTCCCTCCGGATCGAGGCGGGGAACAACAACAATATAAAACACAAGAATCACAAACAGTTAAAAACATTTAAACCAAGAAAAAATATGTCATTAAAAACATCTTAAAATTCATCTGGATAGGCCTGCCAGAGAGCACTTCATGACTCTCTTAAACTCATGATTTAAGCCAGGAGTAACTTCTGAAAGTTTGTGCTGCAAGTCCCTGTAGCTTGCTTGTTCTCTGTAAGCCGCCGTGTATGGCCTAAACCTCAGTTCATGATTTCATTGAAGGCTGCCAAATCAAAACTCAGCTCCTTCTGAACTTGTGTAGATTTGATGAATGGATGGGGTAAAGATGAGGAAACATTTCTAGGTGTCAAGGTGGTTGTGATCATGTCACTTAAGCTTGGCCATCACATTCTTGGTAGCAGTGCCTACCCACAACCTAGCAATACTTCCCTTCCTTTTCACACTCTGATTCCAGTATAGCTGCATTACACCAGTTTTTTTTAATAGCTTGGCTGTATGAAAGTGTCCCAACAAGCTTTCCACAATGGGGCTTGTCTTGACTCATGAGTGCTAAGCAATCAAGCTGCAAATGTTTACAATCTCTGTGCGCTGCCTCCATTAATTCTGTAAGAATTTATTTATGTATGTGTAGAACAATTAACCATTTGGTATGAGATGACATTTGAAAGGGTTACAATATTTTTTGTGCAAAAGCATTCTTTATCGACACTCTGGAGGGGCAAGTGACATAAATGTGGCGTTCTCTGAAGGTATTATTTTCTTGTTTTAGGAGCTTAGTGACTTGGCCCGTGACCCACCAGCTCAGTGTTCTGCAGGCCCCGTTGGAGATGACAGTAAGTAATGGAGAAGTAACTTTGAACTTATTAAACCAGGATTGCAGAACCCCCAGCCTGCAGACCTAATCCGGGTTGCTGGGATCCCCAATCTGGCCTGTGGAGCCATGGGCTCCTTCAGGGGGTGGGGCTTGGCCTCTCAGCTCCATCCCCTGGAGGAATCCCCACTGTTAACTTGGATCCAAGATAACAGCAGGGATGTGGGCTGGTGGAGGACTTGTCCAGTCCCAGAAAGAGCAATGGTTTTTACTAGCACTGGCCAAGTTGTTTTTTGTGGCATCCCCATGGAAAAGCTGGCTGCTGTGCAAAGCCAGTGACTTGGCTGTCACTGGGATGAGCAGCTGCTCCTTCTAGTGCCAGCTAATTCCCTTTCTCAGGCTGAGAGTGGTATGGAACTCGGTGCCTCTTTCAGCATGGGACTCACTAAAAGGGGTGGGCAATGATGTCAGTAGTTGTGGCCATGCCCTCTGATGTATCCGCCAGTGGAGGGTCTGGTGGGTGAGTTATTTGGCCTTTGGAGGGTCTGGTGGGGGGTAACCAATGTGACCTGATTAAATTTATCTTGTGAGGGAGGGACATTTTAAAAATCCTGACTTTTTTCTTTTTTTTTCTCTCCCCACTTCCAGTGTTTCATTGGCAAGCCACAATTATGGGTCCTGTAAGTATTGTGATTTTATGAATGCTAATTGTAATCTGAAGTGTTTGAAGTTCTTCAAGGAGGACACATTTTCTCTGTTCTGAACATATTGGAGTAGGAAGGCTATATTGTGAACCTTGTTTACAGTATTGTTCGCACCTTTCATTGGACCAACTAACTTATCCAGTAAAGTTATTGCTGCATGTTCCTCTTTGTGGAGAGCTAAGAAAGCCACCAATATTTTGCGTGTTTATTTTGAATATTCCTGCGTCTGTCCTGAAAGTACAGAATCTTTGAGGACATTCCCTTTCCTTCAGATTGCATCGAATAGATATTTATTTACTTTATTAAAACTTCTATGCTGCCCTCCACCAAGACTGGTTCCAGAGCATTTTACACAATTAAAAAAATCACACAATAACCCCCCATAATAAAATAACTAGAAGATAAACAGAGCCGTTGGCAAGATTTAAAAGGCCTAAAATGTCAAAGCATAGGAGAATAAGAAGATCTTTAGTTGATGCTTGAAAGAAATTGTGTTGGTGCCTTGCAAACCTTAATAGGGTGTGTTCCACAAATGGTGCTGCACCCCTTTCTAGTTACGTGTCAGTAGGTGGTATTGGAAATTTCCAGATCTCCTGAGCAAGCAGAAAAGGTTGAAGTTAGTTTATTACCATATGTACTCCCCTGGTAAACATGTGTTGCATGTTAAGCCTCTTGTTGCAGATAACTTTTCTTACAGTTGGCTAATAGTTAGTCTTCAAGAAGCTGGTGCTAATATGCTTATTTTGAATTCTATGGTTCCTGCTAACATTCCTAACTTGACTTGATTCTGAATTTCTTTCTCCAACAGAATGACAGTCCATATCAAGGCGGTGTTTTCTTCCTGACAATTCACTTTCCTACAGACTACCCTTTCAAACCACCTAAGGCAAGTATAATTTTGGAGGAAACTTTTATTTCTTAAAATACTTCTTAAAATATTTAACCTCCGTGAGGCCTTGATCTAAAGAAAGGAACATTGTTCTGTTATTTTTGTTGCAGCACTTGCTGCCTAAGGGGCAAGGCTCTATGGCAAATCCCAGCACCCATATCCCTGGTTTGCATGCTGATCTTGTCCATGTCTCTTTGGATTGCCCAATATTCAAATGTTTAAACAATCTTTAAACAATGTTTAAACATTTACAAAATGTGGGTAATTATATGAAGTCACTGAAAGCAATTATTGAAAGTTTCTTCAACCAACTACCATAATGTTCGTTGGGGCAGTATCCAGTGTGCTACTACTGCTAACGTAATTTACACCGCACTAGTGTAAGTGACCTCTAGTTTGCTGGTGCTATGGATTTCCCCTGCTAGTGATGCTTTGGATACTGCCCTTTGTGACTTATTTTATAAAACCACAAGTATGAAAACCTGTGCAACCGTACAACTAGTTCTTTGCACCCAAAAGTGCCTCAACTTATCTTTTGAAACAGCAGATCACCATGTTGTACAGCAGACTTTTCATGCTTTTGCAATTCCATTCAGTCAGTCGCTATTACTCCCAGAAAATATTAGGCGAGACTGAGCTACTGTTGGAAGAAAGTTAATTGTCTGTTCAGGGGGTTGATAGAAAAAATGCCTCATTTTCTAGTGGTAAGAGTCATGTGATTGTTTTCAATTTGGGAAAAAACTCTGTACCCCAAGTATCAAAAATTAGGGAATTGCTGTTCTACAGATTTCAGATAGCAGTTTTAGCGAAAGATGAGGTAATACAGCTCTTGTCAGATTTGACATTTACCTACAGTGATTCCTAAAACATAAAACTTTGTTTCTTGTTAGAAGATTTCAGAGACTTGAATATATGAAATGACACTACTTTATTTCTCTGGCAGCTTGTCATAAAAATGCCCCTCACCTTTGCAAATAACTGAACATATACACCAGCTGTAAATATCCAGAGTTTGTGTGTATATATGCAAAATTGTGTGTCACAGAACTGAAACATACAGATTTAAACCCTACAAACACCAACATTCAGTTTGTAGATCAAGAAGATGTAACATGTTCACAGCTTTTTCCCCTTAGATTCAATAAGGAGCATTGTGTGTACTCTGAACATTTTGATAAGTGGCACCTTTAATAGGATCAAAAGGGCATGCTGGCTAACTGAAGACTGGTGTATATTTCTTTTAGGTTGCATTTACAACAAGAATTTATCATCCAAATATTAACAGTAATGGCAGCATTTGTCTCGACATTCTAAGGTCACAGTGGTCTCCTGCTTTAACTATTTCTAAAGGTAAGTAGTGTTTGGGGGCAAAAGTACCATAATTGGTTTATACAAGTCTTGCATTTTTGATCTTCTGTTATTGAAAGAGGCAACTTTAAAGGGGTTCTTTCTCCTCTCCCCCACCCCCAGCATGATAGTTGAGTGTTTCTTTGCCTTCAGTTTATCGTCCTTGACTATTGAAATTCACAGTATATTCACAGTATATATCTACAACTATATGCTGTTTTCGATCTTGGTTGTTGTTTTTAATATAGACATTATTTGATACTTGCTTCATTGGCACATCTCTGATACCAACAAGTTGAGGCTTCCTAGAAATCCATTAAAATGCTTTGATTAAAGGGGAACCTCCACAGAGCACTATGATTCTTCATAAGGAGAGCAGTAAACTTTATATCTGAACTTGGATTAATCACATGACGTTACTATATTGTGCGGAGTAATGTTAAAAGTGTTGGACGGGCTGAGAGGAATGATGACAATGTGGTTGTTAGAACTATAGCCCTAAAAATGTCTTCAAACTAATTTAAAGTTTAGGGTGTCATTTGTGCTTGGTAATCTGCAAAGGAAAGATCAATTTTGTATACAAATTGACTTTAAATGAGCATGTAGTTGTCATTGCAGCCATCTTAGTCAAGCCCTTCCAACCTTCAGCCAACCCTTTTGCAATAAATCAAATGGACCTCTTGTGTGTGTTGATGAACGATTTACAATTCTTTCTCAGCTCTCAATATAAATGCTACTTCTTGTTGCAGTTCTCTTATCCATTTGTTCACTGCTATGTGACCCAAATCCAGATGATCCCCTAGTGCCAGAGATTGCACGTATCTATAAAACAGACAGAGACAAGTAAGTATAGCTCCCTTGGAAAGATTGATTTAGTGGAGAAATGGTGGTTATAAAACAGTTGAGTCACGTCTGCTCTTCCAGAATTGGAGACTGACTTAGGTAAAATGTTCTGTTTTGTTTATATCCAGAAGGCTCCAAGAGAGTGCTAGAATGGAATTTAAAATTTAGCACTGCCCAAAATGTTATGTTCCTCTAGTAAGATTGATATAGAACTGTTGAAGAACTAGATTTGAGCTTGAGAAGCAGAGGGAGGTGGGGGAGTGCAAGCTATTGGCTACTCTCATGACTTAATTATCACCTTCTGTTTTGGTCTTAACTGTGGTTGCATCAAAACTACCCATTAGTTGTAGAACTGCTTTCTGCTTTAAGTTTGCAATTAAATCTTGCCCAGGTAGACTTAAGAGGGATCTATTGGCTTGTCTTTGTTACTAAATATACTTATCCAATTAGGTACAATAGGTTAGCAAGAGAGTGGACAGAAAAATACGCTATGCTGTAGGGTAAGACTGTCTGCACTTCATGGTGCGTTAATGATGTGGGGACTTCAGCACTTGAGTGCAGCATGCTTTAAGGCACTGGATTAACTAACAAATTAAAAGAATGTACCAGCTACTGAAAGACGAAGTTTAACTGCTTGAACTTTATTCAGAGTGAGAAATTATTTTTGCATGGGAAAACAAGTGTAGCGAAATATAAGAGAAGGTTTCTAGCTCTATCTTGGTTCTCGAACTTTCTGGTAAGTATTTTTGATGGTACTTCAAAGAGAAGATGCCTTCGGTCATAAATCTAATCCAAATTGTTGAGCAAATGAAATTCAGGGTTCATGAAGTACAAAACCTACTAGGCATGTATAGGTAGACACTAACATAATAATTGAGCATGTAAATATAGCACTGGCACTATTTCAGTGGAGTGCTGCGCAGTTCTCTCAATACCCCTGGGTTTTTTTTAGAGAAGCTGGTTATATTTAGTGTTAAAAGGGCTTGTTTGTGCTGCTTGAAAAAGTTTGGAGTTTTGTGTTACCTGCCATAACACTATAACTGAACATCCACCTGTACTTGCACATTTAAGATGTGTTTCCTAATATGCAGTACTTATAATTATAAGCTAGATAAAAATGGCATGTGTGTTTGGCCATCAGTCTTCTATAAATCTAGTGCAGTGATGAAGAACAATGCTAAAAATACCAGTATGTTGGGGTATTTGACTATTCTCACCCCACTATCATAGCTGTTAACAGGGCCAGGTTTGTAAATCGTTGGGAGTTCGTTCAAGTTATACTTCTTGGTTTGTGCTTTTTTGGATTGCTTTGGATTAGGTTATGGAAGTATAGGGACTAATTTCTTACCTTGACATTTCTTAATAAACTTGGTTGTTTTGTTTGGAGATGGAAATTCAAGCATTTCTAGATAAATGAAACCAGCCAACTGTACTATGTAGCATCATATCTAAAGTAAATTCTCCAGCAAGTACATCACTACACTTTTGAGTTTTCTCCCTGATGGATCTGAATGTGGTTTCTGCTTCAAAAGCTTTTATTTCTAGGTTTCATTTGAATATATCTAATTCTCTGCTACTGGTGGTGTATATGAGCATGTTCCTGGGAAATTAAAAGTTACTTTAATATGGAAGTCCTTTAATTTTTTAATTGCTGATTGTAGTTTTGCTGATTTTGCTTAACGTGTTTTCCTTTTACAGGTACAACAGAATATCTCGGGAATGGACTCAGAAGTATGCCATGTGATGCTACCTTAAGTCAGAATAACCTGCATTATAGCTGGAATAAACTTTAAATTACTGTTCCTTTTTGATTTTCTTATCCGGCTGCTCCCCTATCAGACCTCATCTTTTTTTTTATTTACCTCTATCCATTCATGCACATGCTCATCTGAGAAGACTTTAGCTCTTCCAGCTTTGGACAATAACTGCTTTTTAGAATCTGTAAAGTAGTTATACAAGAACAATTGCCCAAGATTCAGAATTCTTTAAATGGAGCATGTGTGTTGTGGCCAATGTCTTCATTCTAACTTGGTTATGAGATTGAAATCATTCCTCACTGCTCTAACAGTTCTACTGAAGATATCACCCAAAAGGAAGGGAGATGGATGTTCAGATTGCTCACATCACGGGAAATAACATTGCTGTAGCATCATCCATCTTTTTTTAAAACCTTCCAGTGTTAGAGACTGAGGTTTCATGACATACTTGTGCTCATAACTGGTATGGCTGGAGAATTGGTACAGAACCTGTAGCATCAGCAGAACAGAACACGTGATGTATCTTATGCATGTCAATAAAGGAATGACCAGTTCTTGTTCTACAAAGAATGGAAATTGGAAGTCCAACATCCCATGTATTCCAAAATAGGGTCTCGGAACATTTTTGTAACTCATTTAAATTTTGTTAGGATGCTTGGAGCTATTAGTTAATCTATCTTCCACAACAGTTTAATATAGCACTGAATAAATGATGCAAGTTGTCAATGGATGAGTGATCAACTAATAGCTCTCCTAGTAATTGATTTTATTTTCTTCAATAAAGTTACATAAACCAATGAGTTAGCTGCCTGGATTAATCAATATGGGAAACAAAATCTTTTGTAAAAGCAAAGGTGGTTTTTGTATATACTTGTTGGGATTTGCCTCATTGTTTGACATCAAATAATGAAGTGAAGTTAGTAGAGTGAACCTTTTGCCATGTTCAGTTATAATACTTGGTCTGTGTTCAGGTTGACACATTGATCAGCCCTGGAGTATGCAGAACTAATAAGCTAATCTAGTAGTGTAGACTTTAGTGTGCTACACGAGGTACTGGGAGCCAGGAGTTCAAATATGGACTTGGGACCCAGCTGATGTATGTACTGGTGTATTGTGGAGACCTCTCCGGATGCACCCAGCTTGTTGACTGAGAAGCTTTTCTTCACCTTGTACACTTGACAGCTAAAAGATCTTTATGTGGGAGTAATGAGGCAAAAATTGCAAAATAAAGTACTGTTTTGATGTGGGAATTGTCATGAGGTTGTGTTGAAGTGACTTTTCTATGTGGGATGTTTGCTTTCCATCAAAGGACTACCATGCTGCCACTTACATTAATGAACATTTCTGCTGCAGTGGCCACTCATTTCTGGTGACTAAAATGAATGAATAAAGTCATTGCTGCTGGGTTTTCTGTTTTGAGAAGCACTATCTTGTGCACTCAATCTTGTTGATAAGGTATCTTACCCTTTCCCTCTTCCTAAACTCATGGTTTTGTCTCTATCGTTGTCTCTAGCTCAGCATTTTTAGTCCTGTACTATCAGTTTGTGCTTCTGTGACTTCTAGCTCCACTTTTGGCACTGCTTATAGTTCTGTGCGTCCGAATTTCTTGTCTCCACATAATTGTGGAAACCTAGATGTAAAATAAATGTTAAACTGTTAACTTTTATAAAAGTGGAATATGTAGTTTGGCCATGGTTTGTTTCAGCTTTAACACTTTGGGTTCAGTTGCCTATTCAGGGTAAGCTCATCACTTCTGGGAAATTAAAAAAAACCTTAGAGGGAAAAGAGGTATTACTTGCAGAATTAGGGCCAGTTATTTGATCAGACTAAAGTTTGCAACAAACTACTTAGCTTGCTCAGACAAGCACCACACTCTTATACAAACTGCTACTAAGTATTAAAACTTTGGAATGATTCAACCAAAACTAAATACTGTTTCCTTGATCTTAATTGAGAGGTTTAAGCATGTGCTTTATGCTCCTATTGAGATCAATGGGACTAAAAATGCTCAACTTCAGCTGGATTATATGTGGCAACAGTTCTAAACACACCTGGAAGTAAATTCCACTGAAAGGACCTCCCATATGAATATATTATCTAAAGCACTTTTACCCCACACTTCAGGCAAAAGGGCCCCCAGAGCAGCTTATAGTTCAATAACAAGACATCGCCAGACCTCATGCTTACAATCTAGATACTTATGACTGATGTGTAAAGTTGAGAGGAGACTATTCTAGGATCATAGCATTAGTTGAATGTAAATGTGTTACTGGCTTCTTATCCAATATACATTTTTACCATGATTATATAATGCTACTTTGAAAAAAACAATCACTGTTATCTCGGAGACTAGTTTCTAAAACTGCACTTGAAATTTGCTTATCAGCTGTGTGCAGAAATGTGATGCAAAGCTAGTTATGAGACCAACATTACGGTTTGGTAGTGACATGCTTTCCATGTTTCTATGCCTAGTTTGTTCTAGCTTTCATTCCTCCAAAATAGGCTATAGTGTCTTCTTCACATTGGGCAGGCAAAAAAATTAAAGCATTCATAATACTTGCATGTAGTTAACCCTTGCATTGTGCATGTTTGCATAAATGAATTTCATAAGTGGTAGAATTTTTAGAACTGCAAGCCTTCTAAACTTTCTGTCTTAGCCTTTATTAGTCTAACACCAACCTACTTGCTGCAGCTCCAAAGGCTTGAAATGGGAATAAATGAAGCTTTGAATTCATGAGCTGGATATAGGCAACATATATGAGGAGTCATTATAGCAGAGTAACCTGTCCTAAACTCTGTTCATAAAGTGCAGTTTCCTTCTGCAGTTGGTGACAGGGTGAAGGTTAGAATGGAAAGATGGAAGCAAGTTAAGTGCTGTTGTAAACAGGTGCCTACTTTCAAAATACCATTAAATTAAGCTGTTGTATCTTAAGTAAGCCAAGTAAATGACACCTCACAATATGGAGGTTTTGAGGGACAATTTCAGATGTTCCCAGACTTGTTCTAACTTCATGTGATCAGATGGCGGTTTGAAGAAGTTACTAGGCTCAAGTAGTTCACTGCTGCTGGCTTGACTACACTTTCTCCACCTAGGAGGCATTATTGTCCATTACCTAATCATTAGTACACCAGGTATCCTAATGGATATGTCCTCTTGTCTGTCCCATAGTCAGATGTTTGTTCAGGGACTTTTCTTTATGGAGTTCTTAACCTACATTCTACAAACTTCATTGCCTTTTGAAGCTACATTTGCCTTAGAATACTTTCAGCACCTTAGTTTTTGAAATGGGAAATGTTCCGACCCATTTGATTCCAACCTGCACTTGAGCCTTTAATCTAGTGTCAGCATTATCTCATCTGTTTTGCGTTGTTGGCCACAGCCTTAACTGTAGCAAAATAAGACATCTATACCAAACAGCTGTGCTATTGTAGCTCTTTTAAAGACATGAAGAATAATGGTTCAGGCTTCTATTGGTATTATGGACCTGACCAATTTTATTTTATTGCATTTCTATACTGCCCAATAGCTGAAGCTCTCATTCCTTCATCCTGGTGTATGCATTCAACAGTAGGTGCAGATGACAGTTGTGAGTCCTCTACTATGTGTTAAAACACCATCTCCCTGGAAGTAGAAAATCAGCAGGCAGAAGCATGCTGTTTTAGAATTTTTCCTGACGTGCTAGTCTTCTTTTTTTAACTTTTTTTCCCAAAGCTGTTCTTCATTTACAACCTATTGTGATATAGTCCACTCTACCATCTCATTCTGCCTGTGTTGCAGACCAGTCCTCAGATTCATGAATGAAAAAGTTAAAAGGAGTAATATTTAGAGAAACAGTGCTGATGAAGGTGTCTGTGTCATTTCACCTTTCTATCATGCTTGCTATATGAAGAGCACAGAGTTCTGGAAATGCGGAGTTGCACAACAACTGACATTCTGAAGATCATTAAGTCAGCGGTTCTCAAAATGTGTTTTTCATGGATCAACTAACTGAAAATTGCCAGGGGTCTGTTCTACAAACCAAAGCACATCTCTTCTTTTAATAACACTTCCTTTGGCGTTTGCATCCTCATCAAAACCAGCACTGTATTACAACAATCATGAACCCTGGGGGCAGGGCCTTGTTAGCCTGTTAATCTGGTCCTAGTCAAAATGCTCTCAGCCTCCATTGTCAAAAATAAAATAAAAATCAAGTGGGCTAAGTACAGATACCCAACTGTTATACAATCTTTCTATGTACCACCTGAATGGAGTTTGCGGACCACAGTTCTGTTCTAGGCAACATAACAGAGTGAGGATTTGAATGTTGGTGGATCCATTGCAAAACATTTGCTGTGTTTATACTTGAGCTTTTTTGGGTATATCAAGTGACACCAATCTGTTCTTAAATATTGCACATCAGTAGGGTTGTACATCAGTAGGGTTGCTATCTTTGCAGGAGGGGTGTAGGGCTGTAAAAGTTGGATGATAGGCACTACATCTCTATTATGGAAATGCTGTTGCTTGCAATGACAGTAAGTTGGATATTCAGAAAGCCCTGCCCCTCTACTTCAAAAAGTGGCAACCATTTTGTTTACATAAGAGGTCTTGATTCATCCTGTGTATTGCTTGTTCTCCTAGTTCCTAGAAATAACTTGGGCAGAGTCCAGCATCCTTTTTATAGATGTAGCAAAATTATCATCAGAGCCATGCTCTCATGAGTGGGATAACCTTTTATTGCAATAACAAAGAAAACAATATGTCACCATCCTATAATAAAATAATTGATCTTGGATAGCCTTAAAAGTTCGCAATGATGGCTTTTAGTTATCACCCTGTTACTAGCTATTAAGTATTAACTAATCAGTTTGCTTATTTGGGCATTAGGAATTAACTGTATATATATAGTGTCATGCCTCATTACACAACTACTCTAATCTTGTACTGCTGATCAGATAATTTCTAACATTTATGGTAGTCTCCTATCTTGCATTACAAGAGTGGTGTGACAGCTCCTCTGGGGTAGCTTCTGATGTACTTTGGTAACACTACAGTCTTGGAGAGTTTACAAGGATGCAATGAATGGATTGCTTACCATGCTAATGTTGATTTCTATTGCATACTTGAATTAAGTGCCTACTAATGCATGAATTGAAAATGAAAAAAAGCTTCTACATAAGTTTTTGGGTTCAAACAGTCTTCTTTCCTTGATCTTTAAATGTATTGGATTGGTCACTTTTTTAGTTTTTAAAAGGATCTGAAAACCATCATTTTCCCTATACAGTGGATAGGACATCAGCCACCAGAGCTTTGTCATAAAGGGAGATCAGGAATACACTCCACGCTTAAGGAAGAACTCCTTTCACATGCACGTCTGAAGTTGCTCTGCAATGCTGAACTGTAGTGTGAACATTTTGCGTGGAAGGAAACACAATTCTGAAAATAACCTTGTGGGGAGAGGAGGGTGGAGCCCCGTTCTAGCACCTATCTCTCACACACACATCCTTGACACTGTCGTATGCTTTTGTCCCTAAGCAATCAAGACTGACCAATCACAGAGAGGCACAAAAAACGCAAATACGAAAAGTGACAAATTAAAAAGCGCCTGCACAAAAACAAACTGAATTTTTAATTTTGTGTCCCTTTTTTTGCATTTATGGAATAATTAAGCATTTTTCCCTCAAAAGCAGAGGTGACAAATTGGTTAAAGTTGAACACTGTTGAGGAGCTACTCATTTTGTAGGGAAATGTGCATTTAAAACAAACTCGCAATTCGCTATATAGCACATTGCACCCTCGTGCAAGTTGCTGCATGGTGGGGCAGATGCAATTGGCATTTGAGCACAGTACAAGTGTGTCTGGATGCCCTCTCGGTCATCACGAGAGGCGTGTGAACTACCTTTACCCACATCATAGGATGATCAAAACATTTTGCACATGGTCAAATGTGCTCTGTCCTTATCCAAATTTAAGGCGTCACGGATACAAAGTATCAGTATGTAAAACTACTGCTTTTAACCGACCTCAGTTCCTTAATTCCCATAAATCTACATTGTACTCAAAGGTGCCCAACAACAAATGGGGAAGTGAAATGTTGGGTTTGTGCTATAACAGTCTAGTAGAGTGTGTTAGTGAGAACATTATAACTACTGGGGAAATCGTAAGATATTGGGGAAACTTGGAAGTCTGTAAGGAGTATGGAAATGGTAGGTTTACAGTTGGCCTGAGATTTAAGTACTACTTTTTGCTGTTCACTTGAACGCAGTGTGAGAAGTAATGGTGTTTACTCTGAAAATATATAACTTCTACCCATAATTTGCATTTCATTTAAAAAGTTCTCACTACTTTAAAAGAATTGTACCTCTTTAGCCCAATAAAACGGAAACAGAAAAATAAACATAATTTATATAAAGTGCAAATACATTCAGAGAGAAGAACAATATTTAGATAATTATGGGCGTGACTCAGCCAAACTCACTTAAATCTCAATAATTTCAACTTGTTTTAAACCAATAGGAAATAATTTTGCTTAGGTTTAGTTGGTTAGATTATGTTCTATGGCTGGTTGGGGCATAATAGGATTTGCAGGACTTTTTTTTCCTGCCTAAGCATGCATAGGATTGCACTCTAAAAGTGTTCACATTCATTTAAGATGAAGATTAGAATAAATTATTTTCCTGAAGTGTCACATTAAGAAATTGCCTTCTTGAACCCCTTTTTCTAATTTAGTTTCTTGTGCTATAATAGCACTAATTATTTTTAAGGTATAACGGGCTTCTCTTCCCCCTGCAGACTAATATGGTTGATACTTGAAATCCCTCTTAGAATAAACCAGCTCATTCTTCTCCCCCCCACCTTAAAAAAAACCAGGAGTAGCTTTATTTTTTAGGCAAAGCATTTTTGAATCTGGTGCTATGATTCTGGCACGGGATTATGAAGACTCCTGTCTTCTCAGAGAATGGATTCAAAACATTACACCAAAGTAGATTATGTGAATAATGTGCTTTTATTAGAATGCCCAAAGGGGAAATAGGTGAGTTCTAAATGAATGTACAGTTCACACATTTTACAGTAACTGAGATGTACTGCTCCCCATTTTGGAAGTTGCATTGAAATGGTGTTCTATTGTAAAGGCGTAAAGAGGATGTGTGGGTTTCCTTACTATTGCCACTTCACTATAATGTCTGAAGCAGTTCTGAACGCCTGAGAGGAGTGGTTCTTTCTGTATACCATAACACACTGCTGCGAGCAAACCCTTGAGTTTCGAGACCTATCTAAAGCTCTAGAAAGGAGCCTGTGGGTGATTCTTCATTCACGTTTAGTGACAGGAAGTTGTACCCTTCAACTACTCTGAATGACTTAATTGTTAGGGGTATTGCTTTGCTGGCTTTTGTCGTTCCAATGGTATGTAGTTTACCTCACTTACTGGATTGTGTTAAACTATCCTGGCATAGGCTACCATTTAGTCCTGCTCTCGTGTGTCTCGCTGCAGTTGAGAACAGGATAATCTGTGGATGGTTTGGTGCATGTTCTCAAGAGGAATGTCTCCTCTGTTTTTGCAGGCTATAATTAGATGTTCAACTGGTATAGCTTTTTTGCCATGGAAACATGGTGATGAAAAATGTTTCACTTGCTTCCTTTTTGTCTAAGAACCAACACTGTGGTGTAATCTTAGCTGTAATCTTAGCTGTAAGATTACACTGTGGTGTAATCTTAGCTTCACACATAGTTTTACATCTACTTTTTTTTTTTTGCAGGGGGATATTTACACTAAAAGTGTGATGTGTGAATATGACAGTAGGTGTTTGACAATATCTGTTTTATTTTGTATTTATTTGTGTTTCCCTGAGGGCTTTGGCTATAAGGCGACTCATAACTATGTAAAAATTAACATTATACAGTTCTACTTATCAGATAATTGGCTATAATTTCCTGTTGAATGCATGCATGGTGCAGTGCCAAGTGTCTGGGGAAAGACACCTTCCATGGGCCTGCTCCCTCAATGACTCTACATTCTCACTGCTATTGTCACCAGTGGCTATTGCTTATCATCTTATAATTGCTACCATTCATTTGCTTGGCAGGCATTGAGCAGGCATCTACTGCTCCCTCTCAGCACCACCATTGCCTCAGCCAAAGTGAGAGGCAGGTGAACAATCAGGTTGCAAAGGTGGAGAGGAGGAGGCTCTTATAAGAGGGAGCCTGATGAGGTATGGGCCCTTGGCAAGTGTCCAACCATGTCTACCCATGAAACCAGCTGTAATGTGTGAAAATCTCATAAAATGGGGGGGAGGGATCTTGCCATAGTGCAAGGTGATAGATTAGGCAGTTGTTGATTTTAGCCTCAAAACCTTACATCTCTAACTTCTTGCTACTACCTTAATTGTTTTTGGGAAACAGCACAAAACCACTTCCTGTGTGTGATTCTTCAGTTTCGAAACCAAGTGAGGCAAGCTGTATTTATGAACTACTTATCGGCATTAAAAAACACAGCAATGGAAGTAGGAATTCGATACCATGCTCTTTTAATTCTGCTTGTTCCCAGATTAGTCACTAGAATAAAATGGGAAAGAAGCAAAACCCTGCTCAATTATTGTCAGGTTTACTGGTTTGGGAAAAACAGCATTATAGTCTTACATGTGTATTAGAAAAGGATTCTGGGTAGCAGCATGCAAATAAACATTGAAGCCTGTTCTACTTTCCGCTTGCTGAAGATTGATAGCTGCAATGCTGGGTTTCCTAAGAATGTTTCAGTAGTGCAAGTGTGAACTCTGCCTTATAGACTTAACAGGATATTTTGGTTATGACATTTGTCTGCCAACCCATAATGTAAAGTTCTCTGGATGGCTTACAATAAACAACAACAAAAAAAACCCACTTTAGATACAAAATAGAACAGGACCATAAAATCAAAACCAACAAATACAACGGAAAGCAAAACTCCCAGCAGCCCCAAAATTAAACACAGATGTTTAAACCCAAGAGGTCTAGGAGACATGAGTTATTTAAAAAGTCCTGGTTGAACCAAAAGATCTCTATCTGGTGCCAAAAAGAAGACAAGGGATTTTGCTATACTAACCTGTTTGGGGAGATAGTTTTGTAACTGGAATACCACTACTGAAAATGCCCTCCCTGGTTGTTACTGAAAATGCCCTCCCTGGTTGTTACTTCTCTTCATTTGGTATGGGGCACTTGGAGAAAAACCTCTGAAGACGTTCTTAAAGTTCAGATAGGTATATGTTGCAAGGATGGACCACACTTAAAATGTCCTGGTTCTGCTAACTTTACATCCTGGTGTCCTTCTATGGCTGAATCAGACCCAGCATTAGAGCAAATTATGAGGCAATCCAAAAGGCAAGGCAACAAAGGTTTCAGTCCAGTGGGGGATCAGGCAAAGGCAGGAGTGGTCCAGATCCCACTTAAGCAGTAAAATACAATCAACAGAAGCAGAGTCAAGCAGGAGAACAAGTATCAGTAGCACAGAAGGTCAATCACAAAACAAGGTCTGGAAAGTAAGATGTAAGGCACTGAAAATGATATAACAATGTTGTTCCAGCACTGGCTGGGCTAAAACTGAAGTATAGCCAGAGCTTTCCAAGCCCCACCCAGGGCTCAGCTGCAATGCATTACGAGTCCTCTGGCAAAATTCCTACTTCAGAGAAGAGCCTTGCTCCTGAGGAGGCCTCCTTTCCTGAGGTGTCTTCCTTTATAATTGATCACTCCTTCTCAGAGGAGCCTATTAGCCGCTCTCTGGAGCTAGGTGGTCACTTAACCTCTGCCTCAGAGGCTCCCTCTACAAGATTTCGGTTTGACGCCTGGTTGCCCGATCATGCGCATATATGGAGAAGCGCATTTACTCCTAATACCAATTCACGAGAGGCGGTGAACTGCATTATGGGCTATATGAAACACGCTTTAAAGTTGTTTACATGCGGAGAATCGCATGTTTACATGACCATAAGGCGCTTTAACTCCCGTGGCAAATTAAAACTCGCTATTTAACGGCCATTCGAAAATGCGAATAATCGGAGATAAAAAGTGCCTCGATCCCCAATTTGCGCTCTGCTCTTGTAGAGGTAAAATTTGTAATGCACCTTGAAAGAGCTTTAAATCACTCTTGTAGAGGCACCCAGAGGTAGATCTCCCCTTTTCCTGCAGGGATGGACTAGCAGTGATCTCTTCTGAGGGCCCAGACTCCCCCAGATCTGACATGGGTAGCTTCTTGGCATTGCCTATCTCTGGGAGCTCTAGCTCCTCCTCAGAGGAGGATTTCTCTAGTGGAAGCATGACTTCTGGCTGGCATTTTTTAACTAGTTTGATAGGAGGAGGAAGTTGTTGCTATGGTTGCTGTATTATCATAATGGTTTTAAGGTATTTATTTCAATATCTCTGTAAATAAGTATTACAAAAAGAAATGGTTCATTTTTTAAGTATAACAACTTAGGAGTAGATGATATACAAATGGGCCAAGTCAGCTAGCCTAGCATTGCCTGCTCTGACTGGCAGCCACTCTCCTAGTTCTTGGCCAAAGATCATCCACATCAGCTGCTTCCTGATCCTTCTTAACTAGAGATATCAGGGACTGAACTTGGAACCCTCTCCATTATTCCACTGAACTGTGTTCCCTCCCCCAAACTTTTCCACTATCTTGGCCCCATGTTATCATGAGCATGGTGGCAGATTCAAACAAGGCACCTCCCACTCAGCAGCCAGAAACAAAGCTCAGTTGTAGAACACAGTTGTATGCAAGCAGAAGGTCCCTGGTTCATTACCAGCATCTCCTGGTAGGGCTGGGAAAGACTCCTTCCTGAAACTCTGGAGAGCCGCTGCCAGTCAGTTCCAACAGTAGTGGGCTAGATGGACTGATGGTTTTACTTGATAGCATGCAGCTTCCTGTGTTCCTAACCAGACTGTCCACAGTCCCTTTTCCCAAGAGCCTTTGCCATTCACTGCACTGTAGCTCCCATGCAAAGCAAAATGAATGGAAGAAGTTTATTGCAGTGCATAATGAGGACATAAGAACTAAGGAGCCATGCTGGATCAGACCAAGGGTCTATCTAGTCCAGCATTCTGTTTACCCAGGGGCCACCCAGCTGCCCATTTGAAACCCACAAGCAGGACATGAGTGCAACAGCACCCTCACACTTATGTTCCCCAGCAATATGGTACTGGTATACATAGACATACTGCCTCTAGCATATAGCCATCAGGATGAGCAGCCGTTGACAAATGGGGAGATATCTTTGGCATTGGAAGCCATTACAGGGGAGGGCAAAATGAGTCCCAATTTATCTCCTGTTTATCTAGCCTTATGTAGACTGTCCATAAGCAGCAGCCTTAGTTCTTGCATGTTTGGTGACCATCAGTATTGTCCAATGTTAGCCTAACTAATGCTTTGTTCATTTCAATGGATTTACTCTAAGTAGGACTAACACTGGATACAGCCCAATCTTGGCATCTGCTTTCCCTGGGTAATACGTGGATTATTATTGTGAATGACTATAGAAGATTATGAATGTGGAAACTGGGGAAGCAAGGTAATTCTAATTCAGAAAGTATCTTACATGGTCAGACCAAATCTCTCGCTAGTCCAGCATTCTATTCCCAGTGATCAGCCAGTCGCTTCCAGGAAGCCCACCAGCATAGCATGCCATCACTGCTGGCCTTTGGTGGCCTCTGAACATGGAGATTCCATTTAGCCATCACAACTAATATCCATAGCAAAATCTGTTCTTCATTAACTTGCCCAATCCCATTTTTAAGCCATCCAGGCTGGTGGCCATCAGCACATTTTGTGCAATGACCAATTGTATGTTGTGTCAAGTTCTTTCTATCATGACTCTTTGGTCCAGAAAACTGCCCATCAACCTTATTGACTGATCCTGAATTCTAATCGCGGGGTAGTATTTTATTTTAGCCCTTTTTACAAATCCTAGTATTTCAGTAAATTATTTTTATGTATGGCATGGTTGACATTTTAATGTTAAGCTGCTCTGAGCCCTGGCAATGAAGTAGGTTGGAAATGGAACTTAGTCAATAAACAAGCTTTGTGCACACTGAAAGTGCTATACAGTCAGACATTGTAGCACCTTTTAAAGCAGAGGTGGGCATCTTCAGGGAAATCAGGACAGTTTGACACAGGAATTAATGCAGGAAACTTAAGTTCCATCTTCCTGACCAGTGGAAATCTAAGCATACGTTGGTGTTGCAGACGTAAGTGCTAGAACTGTAATGTAAAGACAGGTGCTATTTTTCAGAGCAGTGGGGCTGTCCTGGAAACACCCTCACTTCAATCAATCCAAGTGTTCCTCTCAAGTCAGGCTGTGCAAAACCCAGTTCTGCTTGACTGAAGGAGAAACTGGCTGTTCACTGTGCAGATTGGCTCGCTCTCTCCCCTATTCCCCTCCATGATATGATCAAGATATACCGCCCAACCTCCCAAGAGTTTTGCTCCTCTGTTTTTCGTCCTTCTTAATAAAATTATGAATGAAAGGATAAATATGTGGCACTTAAAAAAGCAAAGCAAACAGTCTGCTTAATACTTGGGCAAGGTTGGTAAGACTGGAGCTGAGCTAGTGCTTGGTTCATGGATATACATCTCTTTCATTTTGGCTACAAAGCTATGCTCATCCTGTGGCTGAAGAACATGTGTTATAAGCTCTTCCATATCTTTTTACCTGTATATCTAGGCCACGTTCTCATGCAAGGTACATAATAGCTTTTATTGCCAGTAACATACCCTTAGGAGAGGCATCTCAATCTATTAAAATGAGTAAAAAAAAACCTGCCCTAAAGCTGGGAAACCACCAAACCATTGCTGAGGGGGGTGGGGGAGGGGACATGGACATTTGGGTAACCCTAGGAAGGTAGCTGGATTTGGCCTTTGGGCTCTTGGTTCTGCACCCCTGAGGTAGACTCACTGAAAGAGGGGACCCATTGAGGCTGTATTGCCCAAGGGGCCTCAAAATGTGGAGCCAGTACTGAAGATGAGGCAACGATAAGGTAGATCTATCGTCAGATATTATAAATTATCACAAAGCAGCTTCACAATCTGCTATAACTTTTAAGATTTCAAAATTTTAAAAATAGCTCAGTATCACATAACTGAAATTGTTAAGGAAAGGCAGCCTGGAAGAGAGATGTTTTTAAGGCCTGCCTGAAAGGCTACACTAAAGGAGCTATGAGTAATTCATTAGGAATGGATTTCCATAACCATGGGGCCACCACCAAGAAGGTGCTGTCTTTCATATTTGGCTACCTAATTGATCTTATTGGTGGGTAACACAAGCTGGACATCTGAAACTGATCTTGGTGCAGAGAAAATCCTTTAGATAATAAGTTAGGACCAAGTTAAGGGTCTTAAAGGTCTGCACCAGTGCTTTGAATTGGGCATGGAAATGCACTGATAGGCATGATAGCCAGTAGAAATTGTGTGTTGCATGTTTTGACTTTCTGGCTCCCTCTAACATCCAGGCCACTGTATTCTGCATGAGTTGAAGTTTCTATACTGTCTCCAAAGGCAGCCCTATATAAACCGTATTGTAGAAGTCCAACTTGGACTAGTGCATGAGTAACTGAGGTCAGGTGGGCATTACTTCTGTCTTTACCTTGATGTTTAAAGCTGAGTGTGATGCAACCTGCTGTCAGGTCCATCTGCTTCTACTTTGGGCAGCTATCCTTACTTAACTCACAAGCTTCAAGCCCTATATTCTTTAAGTAAAAGAGACATCCAATTGGTTCCTTTTACCCAAACAGGCGAAGTATCCAGGAAATATGCTTCTTATTGATAGCACAGAAAGATGAACAACACATGAGATTTTATATTTTAAAAATAAAGGAATTAGTATTACAAGAGATGCTATATCTTATAATTAGTCACTCAGTTCTTGGTCTTACCTTGCCTACTTTAGCCCTTTTAACCCCCACTAACTAGATGCAGCTTCATCAATCTCTAAGGCCCTATCTCCTAACTCCTATCTTTGAACTTACTGTCTGCTCCTTCCTTTTATAAACACACACACACACACACACCTACCTTTCACTCACTCACTCGCTACCATACTATTAACCCTAACTTACCTGGGCTCTACTTAACACAGCAAACAAATATAAACATTAATACAAACTCAACATGGTAAGCATTGTGATTTTGTCACACTGAGGTTCTGCAAGATCTAAATTCTCTGCTTAAAGCGATGATGGTACTTGAGCAGGGTAATAATGGATTTGTGGAAGACTGCAATAGGATGGTGTTACATTCACCATTAGCTCTCCCCCAGTGTGTGTAAGAATACGCGTTAGTACAGCAGGAAAGCCATCCACTTCCATCCTGTTTATGAAGATTTGTCAGTGGGCCTTAATGTAGTGCTGTTCTTCATCTGACTTCCATGCTGGGAAAAAATAATTACTGCAATCGATTTGCTTCCACTGAGTAAAAGGTGGGCACTCAACCCATCTATTTCTGTCCAGGAGGAGAGCAGTAGTTGTGTAGAACTATCCACACTGTCCCTTTTAAGCTTTCCAGGGCAAAGAGCAGTAAAGTACTGCTGGCTCTTCTGGCAGTAATTTAATACCAAACTACTGCTGTTCAACTGCAAATTTTGCAGTGATAAGGGCATGCCAGTAGGAAGCCAGTGGTTAAACGTTATGCATTATTTTCTATAAGCATCCTAGCATTTTTCTGAGTCAGTTCACACAGCAGCAAGTTGGGGCTTCTTTTTTCTGGTTTGTGGAGGGATGACAGTATGTTTGCAATGGCAAGTGACTACTGTGAATCAGTTGTTCCAAGGACAAATTTGCCACACAGGCAGGGCAGCAGTTTGGTAGTTCACCCACCTTGGATGAACTAAATAACAGGCAACGTTTGCGACTGTGTGAATGCTGCTCGTGTTTCATTCTGAGCTATGTCGCTAAATGAAGTCTTCCCAGTAAGTTTTGTACGTTTGAAAAAAGAAACCCCCAGCCCTTTTTAGAGTGTTTAGACACCAAGTGTACATGGTTGAGGAGTCTTTTCACCTGAAACAACTCTAGATTCAGAGGCTGCAGAACTCTGGGCTGATGGACAGCAGAGTTAATAGCTGCAAATGTCAGCTCTGAAGCTTTTCTAAAACTTCACTAGCTCATCTTGAAAGGGGTTAATTTTAATACTATTTAATCTTTATAAAGTTGCATCAACATAAGTGTCCCAAAAGCACTGGCCATATACATCCATGATTCACAGGAGGAGAGGTTTTCTGTCTCATAAAATTATGCTGGAATAATAAGACTCCTGAATTGATGGTGTATTCTTTAAAGCACATAAGAAGAGCCATGCTCAATCAAGCCAAGGGTCCATCTAGTCCAGCATTCTCTTCACACAGTAGATAACCAGCTGCCTGTGGGACACCCAAAAGGAGAGCACAAGTGCAATAGTGCAAAAATAGGAGAGCCAGTGTGGGGTAGTGGCTTGAGTGTTGGACTGGGACTCAGGAGATCTAGTCTCCACTTGGCCATAACACTCAGTGGGTGAATTTGGACCAGTCACTGACTCAGCCTAATCTACCTGATAGGGATATTGTGAGGATAAAATAGAGAGAACTATGTAAGCTGCCTTGGGTTCCTTGCAAGAAGAAAAAAGGTGGGATATAAATGAAATAAAAGAGCACCTCCCCACTCATGTTCCCCAGCAACTAATTTACATAGGCGTATTGCCTCTGATCCTGGAGTTCACCTATAACCATCAAAATTAGCAGCCATTGACAGCTTATCCTCCATGAATTTCTCTAATCCCTGTTAGCTTTTAAAAAGTTTTTTTGTTCACCTTGAATGTGGTTAATTTTAATGGTATTTAACCTTTCTAAAGTAGCTTCAACATAAGCTCCCAAAGAGCAGCGGCTATATACAGTCACAATTCACAGAAAGAGAGGGTTTCTGTCTGATGAGGTTGTGTTGGGATAGTAAGACTTCTGCCTTCTGAACTGATGACATACTCGTTCCACAGTAAAAATGAAAGATCAGGGCCTGTTCTGAGTTTCCGCAATGGATATGTGGAATAGAAAATAGATGAATAGCTTATATAATAATAATAATAATAATAATAATAATAATAATAATAATAATAACTGCAGAGGTGGTCCTATGCCTATAAATGGGGAGTTAAATTATACACAAAAATATTCTACTGATCCTGCTTCTCTCAAATGGGCCTTAAGGCTTATAGTGCATCTCTATCCTCACTCTCACACTCTCAGCTTTACACAGCCTTTTACCAGCTCCAGGCTGCTTTGTAGAGTCTGTACTCTCCAATGTGATGCCCAGGGACTTGACTCTTGGTATCTGCCATGCTCCCTGGCCATCCTGATTTTATTTTATGATTTTTTAAAGTTATTGTAACTGGGAAACTGGCATGCATCAAAGTGAAGGGCTGCCTTCCACAAACCTCTTCTGCCTTGTATTTAGATTCTTGAACAAGTTACTTTTCTTTTATTTCCAGCAGTTTGCCTTCTGGGAAATTAGTGTTTTGTGATTCGTCATACTCCTATGGGCAAATTCCCCATGGCAGCCATTTTGTGAGAGTGTTCACACCACACTATCAATATTCCAAGCATGGCCAACAACCCAAAAAGACTGGGGATCCCTGTAGAGGGATTCCCATTCTGATCAATTACAATATGCCATGTTCTCTGGTCAGAACTCAGTATATTTCACAAACAACTGTAACTTTGTATGGATTATTAAGTATCTCCTATTTACTTCTACTGATAGTTTTACACCAGTGTATGTGTTCCTTGCCAGTCAATTTTAGTTCAGATCCATCTAGGCCCTAGGCATTTCAAATGTGTACCACATGCAATAAGAGCTATACCACTTTGGGCTAAAGGAGAGTGCTCTTCACCAATAAAACAAAAAAGCCGTAGCTCAGAACAAGAAATGTAAAAAAACATTGCCCCTTGATGTTTTGCTGAATGTGTAAAATCAATTCATGGTATGAATGATTAAGACGCATAAGAAAGAGGGCACTGCTGAATCCCTCGTCTGGTTGAAATCTACACTCAGGTAAAGGTGATCTAGAATTGCTGACCCTTGTTACAAGTTATAATGAGGGATTGTTTATTCAGCAAACACAAAATAGACTTATAACACCTTCAAGCCTAGCAGATTTGCCATGGCATAAACTTTAGAGGACTAGGGCCCACTTCATCAGACGCACAGAAGTGTTATCCTCAGTTGGCCCACATATAGCGAGGAACTACGTGTAAACAACAGGGCCCAAAGCCCATAAAATACAAGATATATTGCATGTGTATATAGGGTGACCATATCGTAAATGATCAGACTAATCTGTTTGAATACGATCAGAGACCTATTCTCTCTCTTACTCAATACACAGGCAAGTGATTGATAAAGTTAGCATTCTTCATTTGGTTGACAGCCCTAATTTTGAGAGATGCTCTCCATTTATCTCTACACACTTCACAGATCACACATTAGCTTCAGGTGCTTTTTTCATTATTGAAATAAAATATTTTTTGCTTACCAGGAAGGGGGATGGAAGTGGGGTTGGTTATAGGAGAGAATATGGGTCAAAAGAGCTCCAGGAGCTATTGAAGGACAAGATAATTGACTTGAAGGAATGGGCAAACCTTAAAGTATATATTTTCACATCCGATGAGACCAAAATCTTCTGTGTCAGAAAATCGAGAAGTTAGCAAAGCAGGAGAGCACAAGCTTAGACGGAACAAAGTACATTACAGCTTTAAGCCGCCTGCTAGAGACAAATATGCAAAACTGATCCGATCGCTGCCCAAAGAACTCAAAACAAAATTTTATTTTATTGGTCGCAAACAAGACAAGGGCAGAAGATGAATTCAGAGTTGGGCCGATTGAAATGCGCAGTGAAGGGGCGGATTAAAAAGGCAATCGCAAAATGCCACAGGAGTAGGCGTGAAGAAGCCAGTTGGTGGGGTGCTTCGGGGAAATGAAGGCAAAACCCTTGGCTGAAGTCCAAAAGGGCTGTTGAAGGGGTTGGCAAGGCGAAGAGCGGTAGGAGTGACTTGGCATTGAACGAGGCTTTGCCTATAAACGGTTGCAGCGTTGGTTGATGACGAGGTGGTGTAGGGCGGAGGAACAGAAAGACCCGAGCTTATTAGGGAAACGAAAACAGGATGGAAATCACCCGATTCCCCTCTCCCCAGGATAGAAAAAGCAGGGCGCGCCGCGGGTTCTCTCTGTCCACTGAGACCAACGCTCAAGGGACACGTGCTGAGAAGATCCGATCCTGTCGTCGTCATAATGTCCAGAGGATGGTCGTGTTAGTCTGTTGCGGCAAAACCAAGAGAGAATCGCGTGGAACACGAAAAACTAACACATTTCGGGGACAATCCTGTGCATGTTTGCTCAGGAAAAAAGCCCTACAACTCCCAGCATGCCCCAGCCAGCATAGCTGTGGCATGCTGGGAGTTGTAGGACTTCCCCACTCTGATCAAACATGCGTAAGATTGTGCCCTTATTTTGGCATAAGCTTTAGTGGACAATCATCATCATCTACCCACATACTAGAGAGGCACACTCTCACATAGAGTAAGGAAGCAGCAAATGTACGCAGGCGTATTTCTCCTCTGCGCCAAGAGCAAGGTACAAGAGAACTCCGCCTACCCGGAGACGCTCAGCTGATCCGGGCCAGTGCGTAGCAAGATCAGATAAGTTGTGCGTCCCTGGGCTGAACTTCTGCCGGGCGTCTTATTTCTTCCGCCTCCTCCTGCACCACAGCTGCTATTAACTCCCCCCCCCCCCCGTCCACCCCTCCAATACCCACAATGGAGCTTTAATCCCATCGCTGCTGCCTGGACTCCGCCTTAGCTGGAGCAGTCCAGGATGCTACGGAAGGATGGTTTGCTCGTGGTCCTGTTCCTGGTCGCCCTGTGGAGGAGCGGATCGACGGGGGCTCCCGCCCCGCTAAACCCGGCGGCGGCGGCGGAAGTAGCTGCACATAGTCTTCGGGGGAGCTGGCGGTTGAGCAATGGGAACGGCTCTTTGGTGCTCAGTGGGGATGTCCCGGGGTGCGTGCACACCGCCTTACTCCGACAGGGTCTCATCCAGGTACTGTATTATAATGGCCGCCAGCCTGCTTGAGCTGTGCTGGTTTGAAAGTCAGTCTGATGGCTGGCTGCTAAATGGCCAAGCAGAAACCCACGGCCTGTTGGATGGTTAATAGAACTGCAAGGGATGTGGGTCTATATTTTATGTGTTTTATATCTTTTTCTTCGTCGTCTGCCATTGATTTGATAGTCGTCCCCCCAAAGTTGTCAAATGAAAGCAGTGTGCCCTGTTACCGTTTTCACACCTGATGCTAAAACACAAAATAAGTGGATTTCTTTCCCCTTTTAATTTTTTTAAAAATTTGCAGATATAACAGAAAAAGAAATAATAAAGGCAGTGTCACTTTACAAGAACATTAACAGAAATTCAGCACTCATATTGGAAATATATGCATTAAGCAGTCTGCATTTCTGAATAGGTTTCCAAACAAGATTGACAGCAGAGAGAGCAATACTATAGTTTCTGGGTGGGTGTCCCAAGGAGCACAGGATCACTCGTAAAGTCCCCTTTCGAGGTTGGAGACAGTGCTCCTGTCTCAGAAAGGGGAGTTGGAGATCTGGCCCCTGCCACTTCGCAGTCAGCACAGAAAGAACCATGCTGGCTGCCTCTCCAAGGTCGGAAAATCAACCTCTGAGAGGGGGAAAGGGGGTGTGCCAATGGGCAGGGAGGGTAGGAGACTGGAGAGGCCAGGATACGGTTTATCCTGAGCCTCCTCCAGCTTCTTTTCCTCTTCTTCTAAAGCCTGCTTGCTAGATGTGCTGAAAAGCTTGTCTAGCTAAAATAAAAAAAGATCTGAGGATGAGAAGGCAAAGATTGTCTCTGTCCTTCCTCTTGTCCTTCCAGTTTCAGCCCAGCAGGGCATAGGAATCTCGGAAGTCTCCAAGTTCAGAGGCTTGCAGCCCATAGAATTGTGCCCTAAACTTACATTCAAATGTAGAGAGCAGGTAGAAGAAAAGTGGATATCAATCTCTCCTAATGACAAATTGGATAGTTTGCTTCTCTGGGCCAAAAAGATGTGACTGTGGCAACATGGAATAAATCTGCTTCCTGGGTAAAGCATCCACATGCACTCAATTGCATATAAACATTCTTAGCATTTGTGTTGGCTCTTTCAATTGGTGTCTGGTTTTCCCCTGGTGTGCCACCTCTACATGTGAATTTATGTGGTAGGTGCTTTTGTATGTGACAGAGTGTGTGATTAGCCCAGTCCAGTCCCGTTTCCACCATCACGTCTGTTTCAGCCAACATGTTATGGATTTGTGCTCATGGAGAGAATGTACGTGGGCAAGTACTTTTCTTGTGGCTGCCATCACGTCTGTTCTAGCTCTGTGTTGTAGCTCATGTGAGGGATATACAATATGTTTATTCCCCAGCTACTTTTCTATCTGGTGGTCAGGCTGTGAGGGTCATTGCATATGCAGTTAAAATAGTCCCCCCCACTCCCCCCAAGCCTGTTAGGCTTGGGGAAACCCAAATGTTTGCAGAAATACAAAAAAATGTTTTGGGGATAAAAGCCCTAAGAGGGGGAACCCCCCAAAACAGCCCAATGGGTACTGTCAGTTCTCAGTGGCTATGGAATCCTGGCTGGCTGGCTGTTGTGGGAAGGAATCAAATGGACTATGGTGGGGGAGGGCATGGTTGACTGGAATGGTAAAAAAAGAGTACTCTGGACTGCAACATGTTGTAAGTCCCATTTCTGGAATAAGGCTAGTTCATACATACATGTTCACCACTTCATGATGCAGCATCGAATAGTGACTCATGTGTGAACGAACCATCACAGATCACAAGCATCTCATTCACATCACCTCAAATGCAGTGCCTTTGAGTGGAATCTGCTGTAAGTCTCGACAAATCCAGTGATATATGTGCATGTATGAACCAGCCTAAGAGGGTTGAGATATAGTGTGACCCTTTCCATTGAAACTGTGCCTTACAGATTGGCTGACATTGGCTCAATTCGGATGACACGATAGTCAATGGTGGGGTAATTATAAACTTTACAGTTGTTCATCTAGGGGGTACTCCCCACACAACATGGTAATAAATAATCAACTGTGGTGTGGATTAGGATCAGCACTGAGTTGACTATGGCAGCATTTGGATAACACGATAGTCAAAACAACTGATGATTGTTTCCCCCACACCAGTTGTTTATTGTGTCGTCCGAATTGAGCCATAGTCAAATATAGCTTTAAAAATGCTTGACCTATTGAAAGGAGTGACAGCTGCTCAGCAAAGTTAAAAATACACCCATATTCTTGAACAATTCCATTTTGTTTCAATGGGACTTCTGCGGGAGAACATCCTGGCAGGGTGTGTTGCAACTGGAAGCCAGCAGGAAGAGAGAACGAAGGATGAGAAATCCGTTTAAGCCAGGGAAGCGAGATGGGAGAGTGGTGAAAACAAGCTGAAAATCTATGTTCAACCAATTGAATCTGCTGGAATGTTCTTTCTTAGCCCTTAACCATGACAGGATAAGTTTGTCAAGTCATCGTACTCCCTTTCCCACAAGAAAACTTTCTTAACACTTTAGTCCAGCCACCTGGTGCCTTTCAGATGAGTTGTAGTCAGATGTGTTGGCTAGGGCATGCGGCACCCTAGCCAGCCATGCAATAAGTTGTAGCCCAACACAACAGGAGAGCATCACGTTGGGAAATGCTACTTTAGCCTTTATTTGCTTTACCAATATTTCATCACTGGTTGTGGCCAGTGATGAGTTCAGATCTGCATATTTTCAGATTATTCAGAGTCTTTAGTTTGATAATGCCACATCTTTTGGCTGTCCATTATTTTATTTTTATCATTAGTATACATATTCTTTGCATGGACTATGGATTAAGAGCAAAGGATTTTTTTCCCACTGGAATTGTGTGCGTTATCAGCCAAGTTCTTACTGGGGTGATAAGCCTGTGCCTAGTCTCTACCACTTCATACTGCAGCTGAGTCTCACATGATTGAATGCTCTTCCATATTTTTTTAAAAATCCCACCACATAGAAAAGCAGATGTCTTTAACATGGACTGCCCCAAGTTATTTTGGTACCAGAGGCAAAGTACAAAATGGCACCGACCTCCAAGTCCACGTACAGAAGCTGACCGGATTGGCAGTCAAATCTTACTTCAACACTGGCAATGGAATAGTATCCTCCACTGGACCTGGGGGCTGTAGACTAGTTAAGGGGAGCCATCATGTTGCCGCTGCTCCCGGCTGCCTGAAGTAGATGTCTCACTTTGCCTAATGGCAGGACTGTCCCTGCTTCTAGAACAGCCTTTCTCCTGACACCCTACTTTTCTGTTTACTGGATTTTAAATATATATATATATTTATGAAGGACCATCCAAATATGCGAGCTCCCACTTGTAGTTCATAGAGGTCCCAGCTCCAGTTTTACTATCTCAGTGAGAGCTCCGGTTATTGGCCAGTTTAAAAATATAATAAATAAATGAAATGTTTAAATAAAATTGGCTAGATGTTAAGGATGCGTTCCTATGCACACTTATCTGGGAGTAAGCCTCATTGAACTTATTGGCTGAATTCGGAAAGCACGATAGTCAATGGTGGGGTAATAATCAACTTTACAGTTGTTCATCTAGGGGGTACTCCCCACACAACATGGTAATAAATAATCAACTGTGGTGTGGATTAGGATCAGCGCTGAGTTGACTATGGCAACATTCGGACAACACGATAGTCAATACAACTGACGATTGTTCCCTCCCCCCCCCCCAGTTGCTTATTGTGTTATCCGAATTCAGCCATTGAGTTGTATCCATTGTGAGGCCTACTTAGAGCAGACCCATTGAAATGAATGGGACTTCATCACATTCATTATTTACTTAAGTCCCAATCATTTCGATGGATCTGCTCTAAGTGGGACTAACTTTGGATACAACCCAATGGGTTGTACTTCTGTGTAGAGATGCATAGGATTGCACTCTAACTGAAACAATGCTAAAGTTAGCACAGTAGTAGGAATTAGGATCCATACAAGCCAAGTAATATGAGATGTATACAGAGGAACATTTTGAAAATCGAGGGTTTATTCTTCTTTTGGAACAAAACAGAATGAAAAAGCATGTCAAAAACATTTAAGAAAATGCTGTATGGCTTAGGCATAGCATAAACATTTAGTTTGCCCACTTTGTAAAAAAAACAACAACCATGTATTTTATAGCCATTTTCATGGCTATAATACTGGCCATATTTAACAAGTAGAGATGTTGGAGAAATCTGCAATGGATTCAAATGAGTATGGGTTTCTTTGAATTCAACCTGCAGATTCATCTGGTCACTCTAGTATAGCTCCTGCAGCTTTAACTATTGTGATAAAGAGGGAGTTTTACCAGGTGCTGCATGCATACAAATGACACCTGCTGAAAGTTCCTTTTCTATGCAACTGTTAAAAATACAGGAGCCCTGTCCTCCTTTCCATATGGTCACCTTACATTAATGCTAATGCACACTTGCGCAAGTGGAATGAAATTGATTGATTGCATTTATGTTCTGCCATTTTTCCTCCCAAGGAACTCAAGGCAACATACATAATCCTCCTCTTCTCCATTTCTATCCTCACAACCACAACCCTGTGAGGTAGGTTGGGCTGAGTAGACAGTGGAACAAAAGTTGCATGACAATCCACTAAAGAAAGAGGAAACGGATTTAACAAAACCTGTACAACTCTCATAACAATTGTATGCCAGTGTATACATAGTGGTGTGTAGGAAAAAAGGAATTAATCATTTGGAAGTAGAAGAATCAATTAGAATCAATCCAGAAGAAATAATTGCTCATTTAAAAAGGCATTTTGGAACTGTGATGGAGAAAAATATCCATCCGGTGTTTTCTAGCTTTCTTCAGGGTGTGGTAATTTCAGGTCTTTCCATTTTGAGGATATTTCGCAAGGATCACATGAATATTTAGGACAAAGGTTATCTCATTGTCATTCTTAAGAAACAAACTGGCATATTCTTTGTACTAATGTGCCTTGGTTCTGACTAGAATTCATATTCCCAGTGTAAACATTCAGTTTCCATGATTGTACTGAATTATGACTCGGACCAGATGTGGTAGGGTGAACGGGCTAGTAATTATTCTGTCCTCCTTCCCAACTCTTGGAAGCTCAGGTGTATGCATGCCACAATATGGCAGGGACTCAGAAAAGCTGCAAAAATGTAGTATTCTCTGCAGAATTTAGCTTCTTGAGGACTTCATTTTGTAATAGCAGATTACCGGCACTTCTGGTTGCAAAAATAAACATGTAGGTCAGTGGTAGGCAACCTTTTTGGGTCAAGGGCACATTTTGCAATTTGAGAAACGTCCTTGGGCACCACCAGAAAATGGCTGCCATGGGAAGCATGGCAAAGGACAAGTAAACTGCCCGAAATACTACATAAAAGGTAGAGGTGGGGGCTGAGGCCCAACACACTAAACAACTCCTTTGAACCTAGTTTTCAGCACGAACAGAACCTATTTTACAGCAATCCCAGCTGATGGTAAGAAAAAGTGTTATTTTTTAAATTTTAAATAGAAGGGGGGTAGGACACTTTTGCAGGTTTCAAGAAAAGTGTCTGGGGGTGCAATTCATGCCCATGGGCACCACATAGCCTACCCTGATGTATGTGAACTGTCAGAATTCAGAAAAGTCATTGAATAAGGTCTCTAGAGGTGGGTTTTCGTAACCTTGCATTCCCTTCCCTGTGACTAGCAAAGGGAGAATAAATTATACACAACAAACTGCAGAATAAATTATGCAAAACAAGTGCTCATGCAAATCATGCTGGATTTGCATAATTTATACAGATCTTCTGCATAAGCTACCACATACTGGGAAACAGATGGTTGATAGTCTGTTGTATGTTCTAATACTTCTAGGCTACAGGATTCTGCTTCTTAGATATGTACTCCAGTCTATCAGAATAAAGGGAACTGACAGAGAGATATGGAACGGAGACTAGGAAAATGGTAATATTTCTTAAGCCTGTGAACTGATAGGAGCATCACTGATGCTTTGGCATTCACCCTGTTGGTAATGGGCTCATGAGACAATCAGGCCATTAAACACCTCCCCAAACCAGAGTTGAAATGCTTCTGGCCGGGAGTCAGTAATTGGACATGCCTTGGAAAACCCGAACAGGGAGGTCACCCATCCCAGTTTGAGATATGGGGAGATGAAACTGGTACACCCAAACACACTATTTAAAGTAGGAGTGCAACTTTAATTGATTAATCATTAATATACTTCAATCATTTTTTTTTAAAAAAACGTTGACTTGAAGTGTTTAGGCAGTGGTCTTTTCTTTTTAAAGATGATTTACATCTTACAAAAACTGTGGACAGTGGCCACCATTTTAGAAGATACATTTTCCCCTTCCCTCTCCTCTAAGATGTTTCCTCCAAGAAACATGGGCATCTAAAAATAGAGGAAGTATACCTTTGCTTCAGAACTATTGTTTTACTTATGTACAAATATATGGAGATTTGATTAATCAGCTAAAATATATTTAATTGGGGTGACACTTGCTTTTCCTTTTTGAAGGCCAAATCTAACCCTCCTGGGGATACCCAGCTGGCCATGCCCCCTGGCCCCACACTGTCTTTCTCCTCAGCACCAGTTGTGAGGTGTTTTCTCAGCTTTTGTGCCATTTTTCTCCCCATTCTAAAGAGTTGAAATGTCTATCGGAAGACTTAGTTACAGGCAGTAAGAATTTTAAGCTATAATATGCTGGTATGTTTTGTATTTTTGCCTCAACCCCCTTTGCCTTCAAACTCGCTCCCTGCTTGAATATGACATACATTCCTCAGAGCATCTCCAAAATTGTACTCAGCCCTTGGGCTGAAAGCGTTTCTCCACCCTTGATATAATAGGTGGAAGGAAGTACACCTAGACCATTGAGGGAATTTAATTCTGATCTATCTCTGTGTTGAATGGGGATCAGGTGGAACATTCACTCCTGAATACAGAGAGACAGCAGAATTTACCCTCCCTCATAGAGGCTACTTTGATTGAGGCCTGCCCAGAATCTCACAGGAGCATTTAATATTTTCCCCCCTTTGGAAAAAATTTTACCTGCTATTCAACAGATGTTCTAAAAGTGGGCATTTAATGTATTTCTCATGGCACGCTAGCGATTCTCTCAGGTTGGTGTTATCTAAAAGATTTTATCATTAACCTTCAAAAATCAAGATTGGTATACACAAATCCCTAGGCCCTTGTGAACAGTCTGGGCAAAGCAGGTAAGGGATGAAACTGCTGAAGTATTTTATGAAATAAATATGAAACTGAAATATTTAATATGATTAAATATTAACCTGCTATGCAGATGACACTTCAGTTGCTCTGAAAATATCTCTAATACTCACACTCTCACACACGCACACACACACACACACACACACAAACACACACATGCACACACACTGTGGAGAATGATCTGGGCCTCCTTATTTCCTACAGTAGTGCTAAATATTCCTGTTAGAGTTTATATTTAGCACTGGAACACTAAAATATGCATCACACTCTCACGTATATGAGTTGGCTGGAGGTTTTCTCTCTGCCGCTGCTCCTCATGCAAATGGTAGGTTGCCTTCATGAAATGCTGTGAGGAAAACATCGTACTGGTCTTGCCTACAAAGAACCCCACTCTTCTCATTTCAAACGCTGGCTTAATGAGGATAAAACCCCGGGGTCAACAGAGTGTATCTTCCCCGAGGATTGCCTTATTAATGCTTTGACTTTTGGCTCTGGTAATGGAATTAGCTCTTGATTATTTAATTCTTGATTTCTTGAGTCCTCTTTTTAAGAGACATCTGAGAGAATAAGGTGATGGTGGGCACTGGCAAGAGAGAACTAAACGTAGCAAGCATTCCACAGACATGCAGAACCATTTCTCAGGCACGATTCGACAAGCTGTCTACAAGCCTGATAAAGCTATTTCTAATAATAGAGCTGCTGTGTTTGGACCACGTTTTTCATGTGAGGAAAAGACCCTTATCTAGAAAGATGTCATCCATAAAACAGGCAGCCAAGCCAAGGTACGGTGTGAGGACTCAGTAATCCCTTTTTGCCATGGTGTGAACAGCAGTGGAGGCTTTAGCTGGGAGCTGCTCACTCCATTCCTCTGAGACTTGGCTCATGTACAGGAGTTGACAGCTGAGGTGCATAATGGGAGAACTCTGACAAAGCTTGTATTGGGTGGTGATGGTTCAATGAGCCCTTTTGCCTTTTGGCTCACTTGGGAGAAAGTGGTTGCATTGTGATTAATAAGGAAGGGAGGCCCCTTTTGGATTGGGGGCTATGCGGGGGGTTGGAACGGAAGCCAATTGATCCTTTGGGCCTCCAGAGGCCCTTCCCTCCTCTACCGGTTGTAATCTCTTCTGGTATTGGTGCCCTCCAGATGTGTTGGGACTTCAGCTAGGGGGGTGATGATGAGGGTCATAGTTCAGCCCATTTCAAGGGTACCATGTTGGAGAAGTCTGGTAGAAGATAAAGCTGTTGGCTTAGCTTCTAAATTATTCAACTCAGGGACGTTCACAGATGGAAAATTACCCATCATTTCCTCTCCTGTTTCCACTCAATAGCCACATATACATTCTCCAAAAAGCCTTTCTGGAGTGTCAGGGGACCCTTTTGAACAAGGCTTGGTTAGTGTGTTTCAGTAATCCATGGTTACGATAAACCACAGTTTGTCTAGGTTCAGACATAATGACTAACATGGTTTGTAAAAAACAGAAGCTAAAGCTTTCAATTTTGCCGCTACGTTGGAGGAGAAAGGGAAGCACATGCCCAATGAGGTTCACTGTGGCTAGTTCCCATAACCATAAACCAGAGATGTTGAACCTCTTTCAGGCCAAAGGCCAAATTAAATTTTGGAGAAGCTCTTGGAGCTGCATTCCAGTAGTTGGTAGGGCTGAAGGCAAAAGGGGCTGTGAAAGTTTGAGGCCTACAGAGGCAAAGTAAAAAGGGTCAGGCCTTAGAGGCCTGGGGTTTTTCTGTTGGGAGGGAGTATCCCTGATAAGAGTAGTTCCATTTATCCAGTTAAGACTCATTTCTTGGTAAAGTTTCATTTCTTTAGTTAAGTTTGCTTTCTTCAGGGTTGGAATAGTACTTTATCTTTCGGGGGAAGAGGGTATAAAAAAGTGAGAGAGCCAGTCAGACCAGAGCCAGAGAAAAAGACCAGACCATTATGAAGGAACAGAAAGATGCAGTTTAAAGAAGTCTAGGTGCAAGTTAGGATAAAAGAACTTGCGTTTTTGCAACTTTTATTTTCGTTTAATGTCTTTTATATCACTTTTATTAACAAAATACTTTTATTGTAGTTTGGTTGTTTTAATTCACTAGAAAGCTGTTGCATTAAGCCACAAGTGTCTGGAATGTCACTCACCCCATGTCTACAGCCTAAACCCCACATTACTGGGAAGGGGAAGGTAAAAAGAAGTAAGGTGGGAGTCTTAAAGAGGCAGAGATCCTTAAGGAGTTGCTCAGCGAGTCTAGGTCTTATTTTACAGGGGCGTATTTTAGTTTAGACCTCTTACTGACAGTAACTAAATCTTAGGAGAGGAATTTCAGCTTTTTGGAATGGAGAAAAATGTACAAAAGCCAGGAACAGGTGGATGGGGTGTAGCTATTTGGGGAACCCTGGAGGACTGGTTTAGACGCCTGGAGCTGCGATTCCTGCACCTCTGGCATAAGCCATAATTTATCATTACAATCCAAATGCAGCCAGTGTGTCTAAATGTCACCTTGGAAGTTACTTTCTTCAGAAAAGTAGTGGATAAATTTAAAAGACTATTATTTTCCATATTGCTTTTCCTGACAACTTGCCATCTTTATCCTCTAGCTTTGTGGGTTTTGCTGTTTTATATACTGTTGATTTTGATAGAAGGTTTCGAATTACTGTTTTATTGTTGTGTTATTTTTATTGTATTAGTCACGGCTTTGGAAGTCTGTGGGCTGAAAAGCGGTATAAAAATACACTTTGATAAATGTATGAGTAACCTATAATTCTGCGAACCTTGTCGCCTGTGGAATGCTTTATTGGAAAGAGATCTAGCGGAGGTGGCAGTGCGGAGTCATGCTTGCTATTGCAGCAGTTACGCACATTTTGTATTTATTGGTGGTCATTTGCATTTTCCTAGCCCTAATCCCTTTCACAATGATTTCATATAATTCATTGCATTACTGCCTTTTAATAAGGTTTTTTCTCTTTCTTTTGTGTGATCAATTAATAGGATCCTTATTATAGATTTAACGACCTGGCCTACAAATGGATCTCCCTGGATAACTGGACATATAGTAGAAAATTCAAAACACCTTTCGATGTCAGGTATGAGAATAACAGAAATTAAAAATACAAAGATTTAGGCTGAAATTCTGTACCACTGAACTCTACAGGGCTGGGTTGAGATGTGTACAGCTGCATTATCTGTAGTAGCTCTGTACTTACGATTATTAAACTTTATCTATGGCCCGATGTAGTCATAACATTGCTCAATCTCATAACCATAAGAGATCAAGACCAGGAGCATCTTGCAAGCTCGCTCTCCTTTCCTCTTACATGAATTCCCCCTTCTCATTTTTGAAGCTAATCATGTTACAGCATTACATACACGTTGATTCAGTTCAGATGATATGCTGAGCCACAGTGGTTAAGCATTTTGAGCTAAACTTTATGGCTTAGCGTTTCATGTTAACCATGACTTAGCATGTCGTGTGACCCATTCCTAACCATGGTGGCTACATAACGATGGTTTGAACACATTCACTAACCATTTACTGGAAGAGGCTTAGCCATGGCTTAGCATGTTGTTTGGATAGGCCCACTGATATTTCTGCTAACAATGACTAGCTCAAATTATGCTTTCCAAAATTGCTCCTAACCATGGTCTCAAAAGTCATTTGCTTATAATGAAGGGACTATAAGGCTTCACCTAGGACAGTCTTACCCAACCTGGTGCCCTCCAAATGCATTGGACTACAACTCCCACCAGCCAGTGCTTATTGGCTGGGGTGATGGGACTTGTAGTCTAGAATATCTGAAGCGCATCAGTTTAGGGAAAGCTGATTCAATGCATTTTAATAGAACTGACTTTCAGGTCTCCATTCTGTTAATTAAAAAATGCTGTCTAAATTGCCCACCATTGAAACACAGCAATAGAACAGATAAAATGTGTACAATGAAATACCTAATGCCTGTTTGAAAGGCTGAGCTGAACACTCTTGCTAATCTAGGTAGATCATCAATTTCAGAGATAATATAGTTATATCAGTGGTGGGCAGACCTCATTCTTGTGGGAACTACTTTGATCCTCACTGTCTACCAAACAAAGCCAAGTGCAAAATAGTGGCTTAGAATTAAAGAACAGAGGGCCCTCTGAGCCCACACTCATCCCAGGAATTAGTTTTCAGTACCATAACTGAGCTCACAGTCCTTTCAAAACAAAAGTCCACCTTGATTCCTCAAGCTATATTATTTCAACAGCTTAGTTAATGTTTTAAGATATCCTCATCTGCCTTCTGCCATCCCCTGGACTACATCAGTATTTTTGGAGTAGACTAGAAACGGATGCTTCTCAAGTCCTTTGATGATGTGGATTTAGTGGCTTGGAGTACACGCAAACCATGGCTTACAAATAGGAAGCCAGTGTCAGGCGAATGTGCTTCCTCTTATTCACTCTCCTTTCACTCCCCTTGTATGCCTTAACTATAGTTTAGTGATACGTCTGCACTTATATTGCACATTGACCATACTTAATGCTAACCAGGGCTCCTATCTTGACCAGAATTTGCAATGTTGGTTTCCAGGACTGATGCAACTAGGAATCTGGGTTGGCATTAACCATGGCTGTGTTAGTTTAAAACAAATGCTCAAACATGATTAAAGCAGGGAAGGGAGGGAGGAATTTGTGTCAAAGAGGGGAGAAGGAAATGACAGGAAATGCATCTTCCTGGTGCTGGCTTTGGATTTTCAAACCATGGTTTGCAAAGGATCATTATTACATCTGCACCAGATCATACATGCACTGTGGGCACCCTAATAATCTTGCATTTTTCTGTTTTCTTTCCGAAGCATCTGGCAAAAAGTGAGTTTGGTTTTTGAAGGAGTGGACACAGTAGCACAGGTTGTGGTCAATAATGCCACTGTTGGGAGGACGGACAACATGTTCCACAGATACGTGAGTGCTGCAATTGTTTTAGAACGGTTTATGTGACTAGAGAAAAGGGCAAAGGGATTTGATGTGCCTATGGCTGTCTTCAACTCCCGGTTTGTTCTTTCAAACAGACAACCAGTCTGCTTTTACAGTTCACAGGCAGGCAACAAAACCAGAAAGTTTATCAATGCCTTGGCAGTCGTCCATGCATGGCTGGTTGGCTGGGTGAGTTGAATGTTGTGAAGACCCGGTTTGGGCCCCCTCCACAAGGATGCGCTTTTGCGCCCGGTTCGGCGATTATGCGCATTATTGCGGAGGCGCATTTACTCCTAATCCCTCTGCACGGGAGGCGGCGAGAGGCGGCGAAGCGCATTAATTGATGTCCAAAAAGCGCTTTACAAGAAGTTAATGCGCATAATCGCTTGTTCACACGGCGAAAATGCGCTTTAACGGCCGGAGCAAAATAAAAGTCGCTATTTAACGCGCATTCGATAATGCGCATAATCCGGGAGATAACGCGCCTCTACGCCCGTTTTGCGCTCCGCTGGTGTGGAGGTAAAATTTATAATGAGCCTTCAAAGAGCATTAAACCTCTCTTGTGGAGGTAGCCTTGGATAGTTCAGGGTTGGCTTGGATGTTACTTTCACCTGCTTTCTTCACTCAGAGGAATAGTTGAGTTGTGTGAGCAATGCATTGTGACCTGCATCTCATAGATCTCAGCAGTCTTTGGCATCCTCCACAGTCAAGCACATCTAGGAGCTTCAAAAATGTGCAGAAATGACTGTACTGCTTTTCACTTTTGGTTTTATATTGCAGTTTTAAACTTTTAAAAGTTTTATTCTTTGTTGTTGTTGTGTTGCATTTTATGGTTTCAAATGTTGTGAACAGCCCAGGGGGATTCTGCAGTTGGGTGGTATAGAAATGTAATAAATACAATAAATAATATAATAAAATACTGTGGTGAGTCTTGAGGTCTCAGTATATTTCCTGCATTGCTCATGCTGATAGACCGCTCCTATGAGTGCAGAAAGTAAAATTTGAATTGGAGCCCAGATAACTGAATTGATGCATGGCGGATGCTGTATGTCGGAGTGATTTATATGTTGTGTCTATAATACTTTCCCCCCTTCTCCCTAATGCAGAGCTTTGATATTACTGTTGCGATCAAGGAGATCAATGTGATTGAGGTTCATTTTTTATCTGCAATTTGGTATGCTGAGGAGCAGAGTAAAATTCATCAGGCATATGGAGTGCCTCCTGAATGCCCACCACCTGTGCAGAAAGGACAGTGTCATGTCAATTTCATCAGGAAGGTAATTGTGATGTGCATGTCTGCTGTTTAGAACAGGTCTATTGGGGGGGGGGGGACATTGTTTATTTAAATTGTTTTTTTAGCTGTTTACATTGTTTTAACATTTTTCTGTGTTAAAATTTTTAGACTATTTTATTATGTTGGGTTTTGTGCTTTTATGAATTATTGTAAACCATCCAGAGTGCATAGAGATGATGATTAGGGGTGTGCACGGACCCCCCGGATCGGATCGGGACCCGGATCGGGACCTCCAATTTTGTCACGGATCGGTTCGGACAAAATCGGAGGCCCCCCGGACCGGATCGAGTACGATCCCGATCCAAAAATCGGAAATTTTTGGATCGGCCGCCATTTTTTTCCCCATAGACTTGCATTGCAATGCAAGTCTATGAGGAAAAAATGGCGGCGGGTGGGTGAGGGGGGGCCTAACTCCCTCCCCCCCCGGGGCCGTCCGTTGTGGACGGCCCCGGCAGGTAAGCCCCCTCCCCCGCGCTCCCTCCCCCCCCTGGGGCCGTCCACTTCCATCCGCTGGCGCCCGCGGGCGCCAGCGGATAGAAGCGGACGGCTCCGGGGGGGGGGGTAAGCCCCCTTCCCCGCCACTGCTTACCTTTTAGGGCCGTTCGCTCCCGTCCGGCGCCGGCGGCTACCGCCAGCCGGCTTTGCGGCTTGCTCTCGAGTAGCACGCCGGGTGATCACCCGGCGTGCCACCCTAGAGCAGGCCGCGGAGCCCTCTGGTAGTAGCCGCCGGCGCCGGACGGGAGCGGACGGGCCGGAAAGGTAAGGGTCCCCCTCCCCCCCTCCGCGTGCCCCCTCCTCCCCTCCACGCACCCCCTGCTTACCTTCCCGGCCCGTCCGCTCCCGTCCGGCGCCGGCGGCTACTACCAGCGGGCTCCGCGACCTGCTCTATAGTAGCGCGCTGGGTGATGACATCACCCGGCGCGCCACCCTGGAGTAGGCCGCGGAGCCCGCTGGTAGTAGCCGCCGGCGCCGGACGGGAGCGGACGGGCCGGGAAGGTAAGGGCCCCCCTCCTCCCCTCCGTGCGCCCCCTCCTCCCCTCCGCGCGCCCCCTGCTTACCTTCCCAGCTGCTTACCTTCCCCCTGCTCCCAGCTGCTTACCTTCCCCCTGCTCCCCTGCTCCCCCCCCCGCTGTCCAGTTTCATTGGCGGGCGCCCGCTGGCGCCCGCCAATGGAAGCGGCGGTGGGCGCCAGTGGGCGCCCGCCGATCCGCCGATCCGCCGAACTGGTTTGGAGCCTTTTCGGACCGGTTCGGATTGGATCGGCCAATCCAGCTGTCGGATCGGAAATCGGATAATTTATCCGATTTCCCACTGGACCGGACTCGGATCGTGGATCGGGTCCGATCCAGTGCACATCCCTAATGATGATAATGCTAATAAGTGTGCGTGAAGTCTCTGAGTGGGTTCACACAATCCCCTTGCATGCTGGTTGTGAGCCACCTAATTAGCATAATTACCCTCGCAGAGCACAGGTTGTTGTGACATCTGAACCCATCAAGGGTGATTGAGGTGGTTACCACTCTGAAATCCTAGAACAAGTCATGGGTGTCATGGTGGTTTGTAAACCACCCTAGCCATCCACTCCCGCCGGGTTTGGCTGTGAAGATAACCCATGCCTGGCAAGGTACCACAGTGCCTTACTTTCCCTTTGTATTTGTGCAAATCTCATCTCTGAGCCCAGTTCGGAAATGATGGCAGTAAAATCAAATGAATCTTGCGACATTGTCAATTGTGATATTTAGCATGCAATGAATATCCATCATTCCTCTTCTCAAGGATCAGTTTTGCAATATATGATGAACTTTATTGAGAAATATTGGAAAACAACAATGACAGGGCTTTAACAATGTGAAAAAGAAAGGCTATTTATGTAGAAATAGCAAAAAGACTGGCAGCTAGAGAAAAAGATAATTGATCTAAGCAGTTCAGGCACACACACACACACCCGGAAAATTTCCAGACCAGCCTCATTGAAATGGATAGAATTGAGTAAGAAGAATCAAGAGTAACTCCCGTTTATTGCACAGGAGAAGTTCCAGATGGATTGGGCCTTATGTTTGTGTCCAGCAAAAGAGTTTAGCAAAGAAGAGAGACCAATGTTAGCTCTGAGAAGTGCCAGAGTACGCTGGCAGAGTTGTAAACATTTTAGCCAAGCAGCTTTGTTGGTGTTTGCCGTTACTCATGTGCTGAGTACTTACATTGTGTAGCTCTGACAGTTTCTGGGAAGCAGTCGCTCATAAGAAGCTATGTCTCATTAAGCTGCTGTGAAGGGGAACTGGGTATGTTTGGGACTATTGAAGGATAGTTCTAAAAATCATTTACTCACCACAATCATGCGGGCCAGAAACTTAATAAGAATTGCCATTGTATTTGATCCCTGAGAACATCTGACAAAACCATCCTATGCATGTTTCCTTGGAAGGAATTCCCACTGTGTTCAGTGGTGCTCTCCCTGATAAGTGTGTTTGGAATTGCAGTCTTAGAGAAAGAAGACATGTCTGCTATTGTGACACTGTTACAGTGGAGATAATCTCACTGGTTCAGTACCTTCTCTCTCTTTGTACTGATGACTCCTATCATCAGGCAGAGGGAAAGAAAAGGGTAATTTAAACACAATGCAAAGGATCTTGGTTGTGCATGTTCCCTTTCTAAGGTAACCACTGCAGTTGAACTTGATTTTTAAGTAAGCTGTGAAAAACGAGCTATTTTTGTTACAACGATTAATTAAAACGTGGCCAGGTCACCTTTCTGCTCTAGAATATGTATGTTATTTTCTCCTATGTTGATTAGAAATCAGTACGGGGGCGAAAACAACTTGAACAGTTGTAGTCCTATTTTTAGAGCAGAAGTTTCTGGGAGACTGGTGGTAAGCTGTTCAGTTTTTACGGAAAATACCTTTTTGAGGGAGAGTTCGATCCTTGCAGAAATGATGTAGTTGTACTTGAATACCAATGCAAGATGTTTCCTAAGGTGGGCTTCTTCTGCTTTCCAACCTCTTTCCCATCACATTCCTCTTACAACCTTCCATTCAGGTCAGGGTGAATGGAAGAAGAGCTATTGCTCTTCCATAGAGCACACACTTGTGTGCAGAAGAGCCCAGGTCCAACCTCAGCTTCTCCAGTCAAAAGAGTCTGGTAGCAAGGGAGGGAAAAGACCTTGTCCTGAAACCCTGGAGAGTCACAGCCAGTCAGGGTCAACCTTATTGTGCTAAATATGCTAATGGTCGGATTCTGTATATGACAGAATCATTCATACATTCATAATGTGGTCATATACAGTGAATCAAGTCAATACAGTTGTCTTTTCAACCCAAAATACCTTAGGTGAATTTTAAGAAAAATAAAAGTGGTCATACATAGTAAATAAGGTCAATACAATTATTTTTTCAACCCTGATTATCTTAGGCGAGTGACCTCTAATCATTCGATGACACCACTGAAATGTAGTGTCGTTTCTACGCTTCTTCAGAAAATTATTTATGTGGGACCAGATTATTCGATATACAGCTACGCTGTATTCCTCACTTACTTCACCTTGAATGATAGGAGGACAGCGGCTCAAGCCAAGAAACACCTCCTAAACCCTCAAGCATCCAGGAATATGATTTGACCAGGAAAACATTAGGGCAACAAAAGAAGTTTTCACATTAGAGTAAATGAGCTTCTTTAATGCCTTCCAATTTATTATTTCCCTGCATAATCCTCAGCCCTATCATTCAGTGTGAAGTAACAGAGGAATACAATGTGGCTGTATATGTTTGGGGGATAATTTATGTTGAAAAGACAACTGTATTGACTTTATTCACCATATATGACCACATTTATTATTGTTAAATCTCAGACAGCGTGATGTGCATGTATGATTATGATGATTTTATCTCTTTTTCGCTTGTGGCGTTTTTTCTAGACGGACATGATGGGCTTTGCCAAGTCATGCTATCTTTTATTGATTCAGGAATTTCCTGACGATTGAGCATGTTTGAATTATGGCTGCTTTCTGGATGTTGGTGTGGATGTATTCTGGTAGGCCCAGTATTTGGAGGTTTTGTGCATATTTTTTGTGATGCCGGTGACTGATGTGACTAATGAAATTATTATTAAGATTTACGTTAGCACTACTAGACTTGTAATTGACTATATCATACTTTTTGTTGTCCATTTGTTGACAACAAATTTGTCTTCTCTTATTCTGTATACGGCAGAATCATTCATACATTCATATGTATTCATATGTTCATTGGGCTGAATGGTAAATAAGAGGGTGTCGCGAAGCATCAAATGTGATGTGATGAATGGAGACCATGTGCTTAATGTATTGTTCTCAAACTGGGGGCAGCAGCAAAGGGGGCTCTCTTGGGCAAAGGTCACCTCAAATGGGGTGTCCTTTGACAAATGGGGTGTTCCCCTCTCCTCTGCATGCCACCATTTGTATGGGTGCACATGTGCAAATTCACCATTTATTAAGAGTCAATAAATAAAAATCCTAAGTGTGCAGCGCAAAGATGTGGGAAATGCAACAAGGGATGAGTTCTGGAATGGTGAGTGTCAAAAATGAAGTGAAGTGACTTCACTTTGTGGGAATCTCATGAACAAATTTCTGAGGTTTCATACTGGAAACTTTTTCCTCACATCACTTGAAAGTTCAATTCACACTTTTTATTTGTGAGGTTGTAAAGTCTGCACACGGTGACTTTATCACTTAATTTTCTCATGGCGAAAATGCCAGAGTTACCATTTGCAGACTTAACACCTTGAAATCTGTGAATCAGATCTGAGATTGTTCCCCTTGTGTCATCATCGTAATTGTTTATACAGATAGATTTGAACCTTGGCTCCAGTAGGAGCAGTCAAGTAAAAAATATCTTGGAGTCTGTTTTCTAAGTAATAGTTGCCTCTGCTGTTAATAAACTAAAATAGGTGGCATTGCCTGCTTCTCAGTCCTTGTAATTTGATACACTGGCAGGCAAACCAATTTCCAGGGATACAGGGAACATGCTAGGCAAACGCAGGGTGGGTTGCCAAAATTAGTATGGCCCAGCTTATAAATTTAGATCTGTAGGTCACTATGCAAAACTTTAGCGAGATCTATTGTATCCACGCTCCAGGATAGGGAGTTCTGAGGTCAAGTCGAGACACATCTTCAAGCTGCGGTCAACAACTTGTTTTGCCTTGGACATCTTTGCATGAACTGAAGCTAACTTGCATAGTTTAGTCACGTGTTTTTTGCATAGTTTGGATATCATTTCCACGAACTCTTTGAAAGTCAAGCTGCTGCTGCTAAATATGTTAGACTTACTGTGCTGTGATCTTGATTCTGTATGGGATCTTTTCAGACATTATCCATTCATGCAGAGGCTACTTTTGGGGGTCTTCATCCCATGCTGCTGTGGTTGTGTTCAGAAGCTGGAGCCTTGTGAGTGGAAACCAAGAAGGCATTGCTTTCCCAGGTTATTGTTGTCCTGCAAGGGTACCTTTGAATTGCCCAGTTCAGAGCCTTGGCAGAAAATTTGGCCCATTTCTGAAGCATTCCCACCTTCAGACTGGCCAACAGGTTCAGATGCTACCTGGATGACCTGAATGATACATTTTGTTTTGAATGCCACTAGCTAATTATCTTCTAGCCTGTACTGCTGTGGCCCTTGATTGTAGTCCAAAACAAATGGAAGGCACCAGGCTGAGAAGGCACTAGAAGGCTGATACACTAACCAGGCTATTTTTCTCTTCTCTGTCGTGTGTGCATGAGTGCACTGAAAACTAGGGGTGTGCATCGGATCGGATCCGATCCACGATCCGAATCCGATCCGCCCCAAAATCGGGAAAATCCGATCCGATCCGATCCGATCCGATCAACCTCCGATCCGATCCGATCCGACGAGGTCCGATCCGGATCGGACGCCATTTTGAATGCTTTTTCCCATAGCCAAGTATTGTTTTACAAAAACGCCTATAACTTTTTCATTTTTAAAGATAGAAGGATGAAACTTGGGCACATTATACACTGGTTAGGGATAGTTATCTGTGAGAAATTTCAGAAAGATTGGTGCATGCGTTTTGTGGCAATTAATTGTTTAATAAATACCCAGAAATGCCTATAACTTTGTCATTTTTAAAGTTACAAACATGAAACTTTGCCACATTGTAGGTGGTACCTTGGGACCTATCTGTGAGAAATTTCAGAAACTTAGGTGCTTGCCTTGTGTGGCAATTAATTTTAGAAAAATGGGTAGTAGTGGGGTAAATACATTTACGCCTCCCATTTTTTTATTTTTAAAGATACAAACAGGAAACATGGGCACATTACAGGGAACACTTCACTTGATATGTGTGTAAAATTTCAGAATGATAGGTCCAGGCATTTGGTGGCTACGAATTTTTTAGATTAAAAGTTATTAACCTTTTTTACACAGAGGCTGGGGCTGTCAATTGCACCCTCCCGCCTCCCGGGAAGAAGAAGGAAACACTTTCTCTCATCTCTTTGATCCTTGCACGCTTGGCTGCAACTGAGGTAGTCTCCATTACAAAAGGCGAAACAAAGTAGCACTTGGCTCGTGTCTGCTTTGATTGATACTTTCCCTTTTTACTTAAGCAGAACGGCTGAGCCTAGGATCACTCTCTCTCGCTAGGATCGTTACGGGAGAAATTTTCTACAGTCTTCAAAGTGGTGTGTGCAGACACCTTGCCACCAAATGCCTGGACCTATCATTCTGAAATTTTACACACATATCAAGTGAAGTGTTCCCTGTAATGTGCCCATGTTTCCTGTTTGTATCTTTAAAAATAAAAAAATGGGAGGCGTAAATGTATTTACCCCACTACTACCCATTTTTCTAAAATTAATTGCCATACAAGGCAAGCACCTACGTTTTTGAAATTTTACACACATAGGTCCCAAGGTACCACCTACAATGTGGCAAAGTTTCATGTATGTAACTTTAAAAATGACAAAGTTATAGGCATTCCTGGGTATTTATTAAAAAATTAATTGCCACAAAACGCATGCACCAATCTTTCTGAAATTTCTCACAGATAACTATCCCTAACCAGTCTACAATGTGCCCAAGTTTCCTGTTTGTATCTTCAAAAATAAAAAAGTGGGAGGCATAACTGTATTTCTCAATGGGCAAGTGCTTTCCAATGATTTTCTATGGGCAAGTGCTTTCCAATGATTTCCTATAGGAAAGTACTGTCCAATGAATCCCTATGGGCAAGTACTGTCCAATGAATCCCTATGGGCAAGTGCTGTCCAATGAATCCCTCATTGTTTCAAAAATTAATTGCCACACAATACAAGCACCTACATTTCTGAAATTTTACACACATAGGTCCCAAGGTACCGCCTACAATGTGGCAAAGTTTCATGTGTGTAACTTTACAAATGACAAAGTTATAGGCATTCCTGGGTATTTATTAAAAAATTAATTGCCACACAAGGCAAGCACCTATGTTTCTGAAATTTCACACACATAGGTCCCAAGATACCACCTACAATGTGGCAAAGTTTCATGTGTGTAACTTTACAAATGACAAAGTTATAGGTGTTTCTTTCCTCATTGTTTCAAAAATTAATTGCCACACAAGGCAAGCTCCAATGTTTCTGAAATTTCACACACATATCAAGGCAAGTGGTACCTGTAATGTGCCCAAGTTTCCTGTTTGTATCTTCAAAAATAAAAAAATGGGAGGCGTAAATGTATTTACCCCACTACTACCCATTTTTCTAAAATTAATTGCCACACAAGGCAAGCACCTAAGTTTCTGAAATTTCTCACAGATAGGTCCCAAGGTACCACCTACAATGTGGCAAAGTTTCATGTTTGTAACTTTAAAAATGACAAAGTTATAGGCATTTCTGGGTATTTATTAAACAATTAATTGCCACAAAACGCATGCACCAATCTTTCTGAAATTTCTCACAGATAACTATCCCTAACCAGTGTATAATGTGCCCAAGTTTCATCCTTCTATCTTTAAAAATGAAAAAGTTATAGGCGTTTTTGTAAAACAATACTTGGCTATGGGAAAAAGCATTCAAAATGGCGTCCGATCCGGATCGGACATCCGGTCCGATCCGATCCGACCATCCTCCGATCCGATCCGATCCGATCCGACCCCCCAGGTCCGATTCCGATCCGCTATCCGATCCGATCCGGGGGGTCAGTGCACATCCCTACTGAAAACAACTCGGCAAAAATAAAGTCTATGTTTTTGGACTTTTAACAAGTGCATGAGCAAGTTTCTCCATTTTAAAAGTAGCTACTCTCTATTTTGATAGAGCTTGGTGCATCAATCTGCTTGTGCTCCACAGCTCTGGTTAAAGACCCCCATACACCTGTGTTGGTTGTTAGATATTTGCAGATGCAAGTTCTACAGTGCCTGTAAATTAAGATGCACAGCAACCACTGTTCTATAACTGAAGTTTTCAAGCTGATTTCTTGGGAATCTTAATGTTCCTTATCAAGGGACAGGCTTATCAATGGTTTGTCTGTGAGAAAATCAGTAACGGCTGACCACGTTCCCCAAAAGACAGCTTACCCAAGTCTGCCAGTCATCTTCTGTAATCCACCAATGTAGGGGGAGAATTGTGTGTATTTTAGGACAGGGTGGGCAGATTTCAGGCTTGCAAGATCTAATTTGTTTTTCATTAGCACTCCAAAATTCGCAACTGGAGCCTGGTGAAAAAGACAGGCTCAGTTCAGACAACACATTTCTCAATGGTGGTTTTAGAACTCCACAGTGGAGTTTTTACACCACTGTTGATAAATGTGTTGTCGGGAGCAAAAACTCCATCCCAGGGTGGAGGGGTTTTTTTTAGAAAACACTTCACACTGAATATCCATACTGTGCTGAGGAGAGCTTCTGCACAACCGTTATGTTGTGTGGTGGGCTCCGTGGAGTTTTCCGTTGAGTTGACTTTTCCCACTGGCTACAGAGTTCCCTGGCGAAACCAACGAAAGGAGGAAGTGCTGCTCTAGGATAGCTACCGGGATTGTTATTTTGCAGCAATGGCTCATGGGATAGTATCTGGAGGACTGGGGGAGGAGAAGCAGTAGAGGAACTTTCAATCAAACACTGCATTGACTTTTACTCAATTCCAGGTAGTCCACACTCACTCAACGGTGGAGTTGGAACATGTTGTGTGGGGAGTACCCCCTAAAAACTCAATCGTTGAGTGGAGTTTTCACACTGCGTTGACTAACATGTTGTCTAAACTGAGCCATACACTTACAATGAAAGAATTCTCAGCCCAGGAATATATTTGCTCACAGTTCTTCTGCACAAAAATCTATACTTGGTTATCCCAGACTTTCTTCATTTCAGCAGTAGAATTTGAAGTGGGAGAAAATTGTTATTGCTATTGTTTAAAAAAACAAAGTCAGAAATCCTTATCTAGAGAGATCTACCAGTAGATCCAGATGTACCTTTTCCCTACTCCTGTCTTAGGATGTTCTCTTGGTTGATGTGGGGCTCAATAGACCTAGCCAATGCCCTATCTATCTATCTATCTATCTATCTATCACCTGGGTATGATCCAACTCTACCCCAGCGTTAGCGGTAGTAATGTTGCACGACTGCAAACCAATACTTTTGCAATGTAACTAGTGCTTTTTTAGGGCAATAGGAAAAAGTGGTGATTTGCTACTAAATTTCAGCGGGAAACTGCCATTTTCCCCTATTGCTTTAGCAAGTGTTAGTTACGTTGTGCAATCATTATCGCTAGCACTGGGGCACAGTTGGAACCTACCCACTCTATCTTACCTATTTACTTGCTTGCTATATTTATATAAAGCTGCCCAATAATATACGTTGGGTGGCATGCAGCATAAAAACTCAGATTCCTATGCAGTGTGCAAAGGTTCCCTGACAGATGCTGTGGTGTTCCTCAGCAGATATCAATACAGAATGGGTTTTCTGAATGCAGAAAACTTGAAACCACTGCACTGGAATGTTGCAGAATGTTGGAAATTGGCTTGATTATTTCTGTCTGTTATATATTTATGACTTTATTTTTGTTGTTGCCTGTTCTTTGGGACTAGAAATCTAAATAAATCCCATTGTTATGCGTGCCAAAACTCTTTTCTTTCAATGTATTCCCCACCCCCACCCCTAAGAAAGTAACACGTCTGTGAAGCAACCTCTGATGCATGTGTCTAATTAATTGCAGGAGCAGTGTTCATTTAGCTGGGACTGGGGCCCCTCTTTTCCTACCCAGGGAATTTGGAAGGATGTTAGAATTGAAGCATATAATCTTTGTCACCTGGTCTATTTCTCTGTTACTCCTCACTATGGTAAGTCTTGCCACCTTAATGCTAGAGTGAATTTGGAAAAATTGAATTTTGATTCTGGGGGAATTCTAATAACTTAGTATTAACAGATGAAGGTTGAAGGCTCTTATTCAATGTACAGTCATAGATAAATAACACTAATCTCAGTAAATAACAGAGGAATCTCATCTGTTTACTCCAGTTAGTCCAGAAATCCTCTGCAATGTTCTCCCTTGCTGCTGGGATCACATCAGCCTATTTCCTGTATACCTGTACTCCAGGGGTGAGTAACTTGTGGCCCTCCAGTTGTTTGGCCTACAACTCCCATCATCCCTCACCTTTGGCTATGCTGACTTGAGCTGGTGGGAGTTGCAGACGAAAACATCTGGAGAACCATAAATTGCCCATTGCTGCTGTAATGGCTCCTTGTCAGGCCCTTCTTCTAAAGTGCTGTACCACTCTCTTCCAGAATATATTTTCCTCCCCATTTTATTATTTAATTTCCATTTTTATTTATTATATCCCACTCTTAGATGGAAGGGTTGGGGCAAGGAACAGGCAATTGTTCAAGTCCTTGTCCACTTAAGTGCAGTAATATTGCTGTATCAATGGCTCCCAGACTGGGTGTTTGTCCTCATTTCCATTTAATATCCCTTTACAGTCCTTCTGCTATGCAGATGTGCACCTACTGTCTCCATTCTTTGTCCCCAGTTCCCATGCTTTGTGCCTTCTGTTATATTTCTCTTTATACCCTGGAACAGATTCTGTGTTGGGGGAGTGTGTGTATGTGTGTGTCAGGTCATCTCTCCGTCCCCTCGAAAGTTCCTTCTCCTGGCCCCACTCACTCAGCAAAGCCTTTCCTGATCTGTGCTCATAACAAACCACACTGACAAGACTGGCATACCATCCAAGTGTTGGAAACAAAGGTCACTGTAAGTGCAAGGGGCTGCAAGAACTGGCTCTTAATAAACATAGAACCCAGGGAACCAAGAATAGTATTTGTAATCTGGTGTCACTGATCTGAACCAAAAGGATGTCATGTTGTGTAGGCACTCCAAGCGTCCGTGGGATTCCAGGGATGAAGACTGGGTGCCCACGACAAAACTGCTGAAGGGCTGCAGCTCTGTATTAGTGCCTATGCTTTGCCTATGCTGGGGTTCAATCACTGGTATCTCCAGGAAGGGCTGAGAAAGGCCTGTGCCTGAATCCCTGGAGAGCCACTGCCAGTCTGTGTCAACAATATTAGGCTATACGCACCAATGGTTTAACTTGGTCGAAGACAGCTGCCTAAAGTGCAGTGGTGGAGAGTCTTATCTATGTCCTGGGCAGGAATGGGAGCTAAGCACCTGTTCTTGTTTGTTTGTTTGTTTGTTTGTTTATACCTTGCTTTTCCCCCCTCTTGCAAGGAATCCAAGATGGCCCACATATTCCTTCTCTTCTCCATTTTACCCTCACAATCATCCTGTGAGGCTAGGTTAGGTTAGGCTGAGAGTCTGTGATTGGCCCAACGTCATCCACTGAGTTTCATGGCCGAGTGGGGACTAGCACCAGGATTTCCCCATTGCCAGTCCAACGCTCTAACCACTATATTACACTGGCTCCCTTTTTTCATCATTGCAATATGCAGGGTGGATCAGAGGCTGTGCTTCCTGTCCTACACCTTCTCTTGTCATTTACAACAGGCACTGCTGGGTTTGAAAAAAGACTATTTTTCTGCCCCTTCCTCCATATCCCTGATTTTTAAGAGTTTATAGCAAAAACAGAGGCACGAAAGCAGCTGCAGGAGGATGTCTTATCTTCAACGGTAATTTGAGAGGACTTCCTGTTCTGTGCTTGCCCCAAAGCTGCCTAACCAGTTTCTGGTGCTGGTAATCAGTTGTTCATCTTCTGGCTTGTACTGGGGAGGACAAGCAGTTTCTGGTAATTGAACTACCTAATCCAGCCTTCTCCAACCTATGCTATGCTGGCTAGGAATGAAGGGAATTGTAATCCAACACATCTCGAGGGTACCAGGCTGGGGAAAACTGTCCATCAGAAAGCTGTTGGGGTGCTGAGTTTTACGCCTTCACCAGTGATGTTGCGAAATTGTTATGGTTGAGATTATTTTTCATTTCCCAGCTGCCTGGAGATGCCAGGACTTGAACCTTAGACCTTTAGTGTGCGAAACATGAATTCTACCACTGAACTAAAACTCCCCCATTTGTAATGTGCAGATATAATCATCAGTGGTCTGTATGCCCTATTGATCCCATAGTGGCCTCACAGTGGCACAGCATTGTTTTTATGACACAGTTGCCACCTTGCAGCCCCATTAGGCTCCACCCCCTGAAACTGCGCATTTTCAGTGTCGATTTACCGTAACTTTTTGATTTGCTCTGAAGGCACCATGTTGTTTCTTGTGCCTGGTAGCTTTGGTTTGGGTTATCTACAATTGGGCATAGTTCTGGGTAAGTGTGGGAACACTGGACAGGGGGTGCACTTGACAAATGGAATGGCTGCTGGTGCTGCAGTTTTCCCTGGCCAGATAGCCTGCATTCCCTCCTGCCGTCTAGCTTTTTGTTTTCGCCTTGTAGCAGCGATGCTGTGAGGTTTTGAGGGAATCACCTACCCATGTGGCATTATATAGACACCACCTGTGACTTGGGTGAAGATGCACTACATAAACATTAATGCACAATCCAGCTCAGGTTAAGCATTTTATGCATTCCAGTGATTTTAATGGGAAAGCTAAGTATCTCCCACTGAAGTCCACAGAGAACCTAAAAGCTCCCTAAGTATTACTAAATTAGGCACCTTTGTATAATGGTGGACAGAAGTTGGCTTTTAAAGCTTCTGGAAATAGCTCCAGCCTTCTGCCAGAATTAATGCAGCTGGAATGCCATTGCAGAGTCATGAGGTGCTCCGTATGTAGCCTTGCAACTCCACCTGTTGGTAACCAGGTATGCAGCCAGATACAGTTTCTGTTCAGTCAGCTGGGGATGTTTTTGGAGCACAGCCCAGAGGCTGAGCTTATTTATAAGAAAAGGAAGAACGAACTTGGGCTAATGAACAACTGGATCTTTAAATTAGTCATGCAAATCCCATTTCATTTTGAATCCTTTGAACTTTTAATACAGGTGACCCAATATTTTGGGATAATCAGTATCTATTGGGCTGATTCACAAAGTGTTGCACATTTTTTGAAAAGCATGATAAAGCCTCTTGTGTAGTTCCTTTCACGTGTTTCCCATTGACATGATGGTTTAACCAGGGCCAGACCTACCATTAGGCAGAGTGAAGCAGTCGCCTCAGGTGGTAGATGCTGGCAGGTGGCAGCAAGATGTGTGCTGTGTGGCCTGTTCTGCGTCCCCTAAGTAAGCCTGCTGACTTCAAATACAGTGCAGGATGCTGTCCTACCATCAATGTGATGACAGATACACCTGCCAGTCCTGTTGGATTTTGTGCTTGGAATGGGAAGGGGTGCCATCTTGTTCTTCGCCTGACGCAGCAAAATGTCTTGGGCCATTAGTTCTTGATTTGCTCAAGGTTCCAGATCACGGGGAGAGCTGCGTGTGCTTGGTAGGCTTGCCTATTGCAGGCCTTTCCCCCAATGCATGGCCTGAGGAGGGATGTGACGGTGGGAGCCTTGCTGTCCCTCACATGGAACTGTTCATCGAGTGTGACAGAACACCTGAACAGAGCTGTTGTGTGTCCCGTTCCCCACTCCCTGCCGATTCTTCCCTGGAAATTCTTTGCCATGTCTCTCACTCCCAACACATAGGTATTGGGGAAGAAAGTGTAAGTAATCCCTATTGTACATAACCAAAGGCCATTACGATGAGATAAAGTTCTATAAAATGTATATAATCAATATACAAAGTTTCTATGCAAAACAGAAGACAATGTTATTACATAAAATACAGGGTTGACTTCAAGCCAATAAGCCAGATTTCCACAACCAAGTGCCCTTCAGATATTTTGGACAACAATTCCTATCAGCCCAAGATGGCAGACCAAAATATCTGAAGGGTTCTAGGTTGGGGAGTACTGCATTAGGTCTTACTGCCATAGTCCATGCACTCAAAGAGGGCAAAACATGCATTGTGGATTTGTATATTAGAGCCATTGTCATTTTTGATAAAGCTGAAGCATAACTTCTTGATTGCCGCAGCAGGTAGGTTTACCTTAAGAGTGGTGTATAGTTGATTGTCAGTCAATAATTTCACCACCAGATTCTAGGGAGATTGATCGATATTTGGCAAGATCTTTTCCCTAAAAGGCAGAACAACAAATAATGGGCCAAGCCTTTTGATCTGATTGCAGCCAAAAATATAGTTCCATTCCCCTAGTGGAATTCTATTGGGGGAAGTTAATTATGAGCTGCCTGGGTGCTGGGAGAGATGGAGAGTTGTCACTGTGTTCTCCCTGTCCTCCCCTACCTGGCAGGATGTGAAGAGAGGATGGCATGAAGAGGCATAGCTCCCTATCTTTCCTAAAGATCCAGCCGTACAAACCATTGCCAGGGCTCCGGAGGAGAAGGAGGGTGAACTTTTCAGTCCTTTCCTCCCTCTTTTTACCCTCTGTTTCAGAGGTGGGGAACACTTTTTTTAGCCTGAGGACACTTTTTATTTCTTTGTAACACTCTGGACGCTGCATTCCAGAAGTAACTTCATGGTTGCCACAGCACGTAGGATTCCTACTTGCTGTTGGTATGCCAAAGCCCTTCTCTCCTGTCAGGCTTACATTGTTTTCAGGTGTCTCACCACTCCCCTGTGCTTCAGTCCCTTCTTTCCTCTCCTTATCTGGTCTGTGTTTTCCCCTCCATAGAGAAAGGGGCTACCTCTCTTTCCATGCGCAGAGAGGCTGCAGCTAATCTGGAGACTGTGTATTTTCCTCCTTTTGGAAAGACTGGTGTGACTTACATCAGACTTACATTATACAGAGAAAGTGTGGCAACACAGCATTCGGTATTGGAGGCAGTAAACGTAGAGCCAGTTTTAAAAAAGTTCAAATCAACTTACTTTCTTAGTGCTTTTATAAACATAGAGAAGACTATCTAACATTGCTTAGGTATGCAATGTATACGTCAACAAAGGAATAAATTCTGGTGACTTGCTTCCTTTCTGGAGAGACTGCATGGCACTTTTTGCAGAGGCAAGAGGAAGAGGAAGGAAAGGGAGGGATCAGGAAGAATAAACTGATCAGACAACAAGAACATTCTCTATTGCCCCCTAGTGTCTGAAAGCATGTGGAGTTGTTCCTATTTTCCAACACTTCCATCACTACAGAAAAGTTACATGTGGGTGCTTGGCCTGGCGGCAGTGGTGGCAAACTCTATGGGCTGGCCTGGGGGTTTGGATCCACCCTGCAGGCCAGAGGTTCCCTACCTGTGCTTTTATTCATATTCCTACATAATTCCCAGCACCTGAATTTGCAACGGTATCAGTAAACAATATAATGTCTCCAAAGTGGGTGGTGACGGGAGCTGTGTGAAGGTGTCTTGATTCCAAGCCCTCCCACAGAGATGTGAGACAATAAATAGGTCCGTCGTACAATTCACAAAAGTTTATTCAGTAAATAGTCGTCCCTTCACACCTGAAGAGAGTGTGAAAGCTAGGAGCTATCCTCCAAGCTTAATTAGGCAGCTGCCTTGCGTGATTAGGCTATTGACTCAATGGACAGTTTCCCCCCGCACTGCCCGATAGACTTTTACTGAATAGGTTCCTCAGGGCGGGTTTTCAAGATGAAGCCTCTGCCAATTCGCCAACCTCATGGACCGCCTCCCACCTCTTCTCAACTCCACCTGCTTGTCCCTGCGGTGGACTGTGGGGCCTCTCAGCTCTGATGTTCCCTCCCACTCTGACAGAGACTGAGTTACCAGGGGGAAGGCGGAGAGTTATCTCTGAGCCTGGGCAGCCTGTCCAATAAGCACCTGGGAAGATACCACCTGGACTGAAGAATCTTGGAGAGTTTCCTCCACTACTTCCTGGTGTACATCTGCTTCTGCTTCTTCAGCCTTCAAGTCCAATTGAGCTCTGAAACCCAGTCCCTCCCACTAGAGAGAATGGGCCTGATCGTGACACAAGGGATGAGAGGACAGGTAGAGACACTTAATGATGTCTTTCCCAGTAGCCCATTGATTTTTCAAAAAGAAGTTGACTGGGAATTTCAGATGTCAGTAACCCAGGCCTCTCTACACCATGCAGGAGAGTGAGAAGCTACAATGGACTGTAGAAGGGGAGGTTCTAGTTTGAATGCTCCTCCACATAAAAAATAAACATTTATTTATTTGCTTTGTACCCCATCTTTCTACCAAGAAAAATGACACTCAAGTAAATACTTGCACGCAGAAAACTAGCATGCAGAAAACTAGCACGTCAAGGAGGGGAAAAAAATCCAACAGGTTTTCTGTTTGCAAGTCCTTTAATGTAAGCAAAGATTGAAAAGTGGGATTGCCACCTTCAGTATGAAGTGGTGCAGATGGCTTCTACCATCTTGGCATTCTCTCCTCCCATTCTGCTGCATGTGTAAGATCAGGCTTACCCCTTGAATTAATAGGTTGATGTGTAGTGCTGGGTGTTGAACTTGAACCATATCTAAGGAGAAGCAATTTGTGGCTTACCAGCTAAGGCAGGGCTAGCAAAGAACTGTCGGTACCTGTGTTGTCCTTCCTTCATGGCGAAGAGGGTAAACGGAAGCAGGCAGCTGCTGTATTTCTTAAAGCAGTGTAGCCACTTGGGCAATAATAATAATAATAATAATAACAACAACAACAACAATTTATTTCTTACCCGCCTCTCCGTCTGGATTGAGGCGGGGAACAACAACATGATAAAATACATAAAACTGATTAAAACATGACACATATTATTAAAACTGCATAAAAATCCTAAAAACATCCTAAAAAAAATGAAAGGGAGATCAGGTTTCCTGCTTTTATTGATACACAGAACTTGCCTGTTGTATGTTGAGGGAATGGTTAGCGAAGCTTTAGCAAATTTCGGGTAGTTTGTTCAAGCATAGTCGGAGGGCTGAACAAACATTTTTCTGGGAATACTCTGTGCATGAGTCATTCTTTGAGCTGAAGGACTCTTCGAGCTTCTGCAGGGAACCTTCCCAGTTATTAGCATGCTGATGAGTCCGGCACACTTGAGTGACCAAAGAGAAACAGCCATAGGCCCCACCAAATCCAGACACAATGGGTTCGATTCATTCCCTCACTTCCTAGGCCTACAGCAGAGAGGAATTTCATGCATTTTCTTTGAATGCAGCATTTGTTCAGCAGTCAGAAGTGGCTATGCTCCCCAGAAATTGCGATCTTTCCCCAAAACAGCTGTGTTCAATGCGTAGACTGAATAAAAGCAAATGTAAGAGATGGAGGGAAACTCTCTTCATAAGCTCTCCCATTTCTCCTGAGGCTTTGGATACTTTACCCTAAGATATTTTCTGTAGAGTTGGACTTATTAGAGTTAATGTTGTTTCAGTGGTTCTAATTCAGCCTTCCTCAGCCTGAAGTCTTCCAGATATGTTGGATGACAGCATGCATGGCCAAGGGCAGTGCTGACTGGGGATGATGGGAGATATAATCCAATACATTTGGAGAACACCAGGTCGGGGAAGGCTTTTCAAAATAAACAAAATATTAAACAGCATAACCCTATAATAGACTAGGGTGACCAGATAAAATCCAGGTCAGGGCTCATATAACTTTAACAGTTGTAGAGAAAAGGGAATTTCAGCCAGTGTCATTTGTATGCAATTAGTCCCTGGTGAAATTCCCTCTTCATCACAACAGTTAAAGTTCAGGCACTATACTAGAGTGACCATATACAAAAGAAGGCAAGGCCCCCTGCAACTTTAACTGTTGGGATGAAGAGGGAATTTCACCAGGAACTAATTGCATATAAATGACACTGGCTGAAATTCCCTTTTCTCTACAACTGTTAAAGTTACATGAGCCCTGACCTGGATTTTATCTGGTCACCCTACAATAGACCATAGGTTATTTAAGGGTTGTTTCCTCCTCCAACAATTCCTACTGCCCAGGTTGAGACAACATGGCAAACCATGGTGACCCCCCCCTCCCCACTTGGAGTTGAATATTCAAAATGGCTGCTAGCATTCACTGCAATCCACTGTGGCTTCAATAAGCCACCATGGGCTGCGGTGCTTTTACGAACCCAGTTGCTGTCTGCAACTAGGATTTTCCCCTCCTCCTGAGTAAACCTGGGCAAAAGGGTCTTCTGGCAGCCAGGTGGTTACCCCAACAATTGATTTTTATTTATTTTATTTATTCATTCCATTTTTATACTACTCAATAACAGAATGACATCTGTGAGTTTTCTACTTGATCTGCTGGTGCTCTTAAGAGCCACAGGATGAGGGAGGAGATTGAGGGCCAAGATAGGGCTCAGGATAGGACAAAGGTATTCTTCAAAGTCCCCAGGCTGGTCTTCTCATGTTGCCTCATGTTGTTTGTAGGAATGCAATCTGCTGTGGAATCCCAGTCCTGCTCTGAAGAGGTGTTCCCTGACAAGCTAACAATAGCATTGTGTGGGGGGAGAAAGATTTTTATTGTGTTTATGTGGGGGATGGGGAGGAGAGAAGGCATAATCATCTCCCCCCATATGAACTTGTCCAGACCCTAAGATTAGCTTCAGTAGTAATCACACATTTTCAGCCACAGGAGCTCTGTGATTGCAGTAAGTGGAAGCAAGTTGTTGTGGCTATGGAAACAGGTTCTGATTGTATCTACCACATATATATCTCACCAATCCTCCAAAGAGCTCAAGATATGACTCACTTTTTAAAAATCACTATCACTACAAAGGTATGAAGTTGTTTAGGTTGAGAGATAATATCTTCCCTGTGGTCACCTTGTACACTTTACGGTTGGGTGGGGATTTGAACCCGGATCTCACTAAGGTTGAAGGCAGACATATCTTTCTAGATTACAGGTGAATAATGGTGTTTGCAAAATAAGCACCATATCCCATCTACCTTCCTTGTTTTTGTTTTGTTCAGCACAAAACACTAGGCAGTGGAGCCTTGAAATAGAGTCGGATTTTGATGTCGTCAGCTCAGAGTCAGTTGCTGGTCTCGTAACGGTGAACATTCCTGAGCTGCAGACATGGCAGACGTTTGCTGTGCAGCTTCGTCCTGGGAAAAGTGGCATTGCACTGCTCGTAAACATCAGCAAGGTGAGGGTCTGCAGAATACAAAACCTTTTCCTCTTGCAAGGAAATCAGTGCAGTGAATTGGTCCTTGCTAATAAGAGCATAAAGGTTATTAGGCAACACATTATTATGCTCATATGGAATTATGGGCACTATCCTGTCAAGGTTAAGCAATTTTAAATCCAATGGTTTTCAATGGGAGAGTTCTACATGTGGTTACATTCCTTCTATAGACCTCAAAGTGCCAAATTTTGACTTGATCCTGACCTGTGGTGTTCACCTGTGGCACAATAATGGCCTGAAAGGTGGGGGAAGGTTTGTGGAGAACCAGCACTCTTCTGATTTATAAAAGTTCTCTGTTTGATTGCCTGAGCAAGAATCTTCTCACCATAGGTAACCAAGTAAGTATGCATTGTCAAGCCTGAATATGCATTGAGTCTGTTGATGCGTCTACTCCTCTTTTTGTACTGATTCTCGATGCAGAAATCTCTGCTTCAGTTCCACATGTTTCCATGACGGTGTCACAGACCTCTTTGTGTTATGAATATTTGCCTTGCATTGTTTTTGTGCCACATTCCCAGATGTTTTATTTTCAGTAATAATGCAAATGTTCTTCGTGACTGGGCCTGATCAGGTAGGAAAATACATTGGATGATTTGTGATGTAGATAACTACATAGATAGATATGTTAATTACAATTTAAAAGACCTGTAGAGTTTTTTGTTCGTATTTTGCTTGCCCTTCCTCCAAGAAATTCAGGGTAACAAATGACCTCCATCACACCAAATTTCCCCCCTAGTTTGCCTCCACATTTTTTTACCAGCGTGTCAAGCTTATGATCCCTTTCACCTGAATAGCTGCTCTTTTGCTCCTTCGCTTTTTCACACCCCTCCACCCCACTCCACTCCACCCCTTCCCTTCTCTTTCTCCCTCCAGTCAGGTCCTGTCAGATGAGCACTTCAACCAGACCACCTTTCTGCTGGGCAAAAATGGAACGACCCTTTAGTCTGGCTCTTTGGGGGCATCGAAGGAGTACAATCCTGTCTCTGTGAAGTTTCAGGCATTGTATGATTTTAAAAAATGTTGTCGAGCCTGGGATGCAAGGTTTGGGTTTTATATTGAGGCTTAGAGCTTTTCCCTGCCAGGACCTGATGCAATCCATTCAAGCCCCCAGTTCCTTTAAAACTACACGGAAGCTTAGGGCTCATTAAATGCGCTTAGGGAAAATAATCCAGATTTTTAGCATTCTAGGAAAGGCTGGGGAAGAGGCAGGGTGTCAGCAGGACAGGCAAGGCATCATGGGAGTACCATGCTGCAAATCTGCATACCAGGCATGGTGAGAGTGCAGTAAATCACTGTTGTGATGGAGCCCTACATCTCTCCTCCCCGTTCCATTTTAAATTGCAACAGTTCTTGATATGAGTGAAGCTGGAAGCTGGTGACTGGCTCAAGGTCACCCAGAATGCTTCATGACTGAATTAGTTTTGAATACAGGTCTCCCAGGTCCTGGTTTGGTGTTCTAGCTCTGTTTTCCCCAAGCAGATGTTTTCAACTCAACTCCCATCAGCCTCTATCAGCAGGGCTAACGGTCAGGGATTATGAGAATTGTAGTCCTAAGCATCTAGAGGGCACCATGTTGGAGAAGGCCTCTAACCACTACACCACACTGTTTCTCATGTTGGATGCCTAGATAGGATTGCATACAGGGCAATACTGTATGGGGAGTGAGATGCGGGGGAGCAAAATTATTAAATGACCAGGAATCACACTTCTCAGAGTGAGGCCTGAACACAAATAGCTTGTATTCAGCAGTCTTTCCCTTTGATAACAGTGTTTGCAAATGTGAAAACATCTGCATTATTGAGAAACTCATGAAAACATCCCTGGAACTGAGAATCAGAATATAAGTGCTAATGAAATGATTTACTCCCATGTTTTTTGTTTCTGTTGGCAGAGAAAACTTAGTTCCTTAATCATTTTTCTCTTATGCTAAATGTTTCCTTTCCATATCTCTGTGTACGTTTGCACCACAGCTTGGGAAACATTCCACTTTCTGTCTTAAGCGCTCACCTTCCTGTGTAAACTTACAGTACCTGAATATTGTTGTACTGGTGAGCAAGCTTGTGTGCAGAGGCTACCAAATGTCTAAAGATTTGGTCATAGGAACACCTTTCATTGTTTCCAGCTTGCCTGTCCCATGGTGAATCATCTTCTTTGATCCCTTGATGCATACAGAGCCCTCAGAGGTGTGCTTTTATATGCCAAAGGCAGCCTGTGCCCATAATGGATGCCTCTGGGTTGCATTCTGTATATTAAACATAGGAAATGTACTATTTGAAGCAGCGGAATTAATCTCTGGGCCGTGTTCCAAAGCTGAACTGCTTGAGCTGACTGTAGCTTTCTTAAAATGTGCAATCCCCCCCCCCCCCCCCAAAAAAAATTGAGTGCACATAGTGTTTTCCAGCTAAGAAATAGCAAATGAGTGAGCTGGAATATGACATCACTAGCAGCCAATGAATACACTCCAGCAGTGCCTTTGCTTCAAAAGCAATTCTCTATTTTACATAGCACAGTGGAAGGTACACAGTAATAATACCTTGTTCTCTGTATTAGGAATTCATGGGCATTTACATGCTACTGCTTGACATAATTCCAGATAATGAAAGGTGGAATATTAGTGGCTAAGCTATATAATCATGTCTTAGTAACAGGCATGTCAAATCCTATTGTTAAACTGTTTTCTCCTTCCTTGCTCAGGCACTTTAGCATACATGTGTTCAATACTGATCCGTTCGGATGTTTGTGCATTCTTATTACCTTTAGCAGTTTACTCAACCCGGTAATTCATAAAATTACTGCATCCACATGTATTTTACATGAACAGAGCCTATCACTATTGTCTAAAATAAACTTATCGACTGAAAGACCACTGGATCATAAAAGCTCAAGTCCCTTTTATTGTTTTCATATATTATGCTGATAAAATGAGGTGAGGTTGATCCTGTGATACAATAAGGGCTTTGCGTCTACATTGAGGTCCAGTGGGAACATCTCCCATGCAGGCTCTGTCAAAATGAATGGGAGCTTTGCAAGAGCGCATACCTTTTGCATAGCACGTCGGGACAAGTGGGATCAAGAGCATAATGAACATTTCATGATCAAATGCTGTAAAATTATTGCTGATGATCATAGCAACAGTGTATCTCCAGCCCACTAACAGAAGGGCTTCTGTTCATGATTCCAAGCAGCTTGGAACAGGAGTCTTGTAGCACAGGGTGGGGCTTACTGAGGACTCCTTCCCCCTGCCCCTTCCCAGCACTCCAGAACTCTTCCTTCACAGTGCTATATAATTCTAAAGGGGTTGGGATCAGGACTGGCTACCTGAATCTGAACATTTTATTGCTATGTAGCTGAGGTGGAAGAAAATAGCATGTGGAGAATAGCAATACAGTAAGGCTCAGGTGCTTCATAAGTCAATACAGGACCAGGACAGTGTGGGGCGTCTTTGTTGGTCCCAGTCACTCCATCCCCTCCATCTGGATTTAGGCCTGAAAGAGCAAGGAATCGTGTAGGTATATGGAGGGTAAGTTGAAAGCAAGGACGATTTGTGACCTTGTACAACATCATTACTGACCGTGGGGCATGTCCGTTAAGCCATCAGCCTTAGCTTCCAATTTCCTGGCTTTGGGGAATTTGGACCAATATGAAATGATGATGATGATGATGATGATTTACATTTATATACCACCCCATAGCTGAAGCTCTCTGGGCGGTTTACAAAAATTAAAAGATTGAACATTAAAAAAATCAATATACAAAATTTTAAACCAAAAAACATAAAAAACAGCAACTAATATTTAAAACATTTTAAACTTAAAGCCTGGCCAAAAATTCAGTTAAAAACTTCAACTTAACCTGTCAAAATGCCTGGGATAAAAGAAAAGTTTTGACCTGGCGCCGAAAAGATAACAGTGTTGGTGCTAGGCGGGCTCATCGGGGAGATCATTCCATAATTTGGGGGCCACCACAGAGAAGGCCCTCTCCCTTGTTGCCATCCTCCGAGCTTCCCTCAGAGTAGGCACCTGGAGGAGGAACTAGATGGTGATTGTTGCATATGGGTAGGTTCATGTTGGGAGAGGCGTTCCATCAGGTATTGTGGCCTTAACTCTAGTCTTTTAAACTGGCAGGTTTTTTTTAATCATTGAATTTCCCTGGTTTTTGAAAAGGAATTTTCCCTCCAGAGTGTTTCTATCTGCTTTCTTGCAAGTCAGCCTACATGATACATGAGATGTAAATTAAAAACAACAACAGCAGTGCTTTTTAACCACATTTGTTGTGGCTTTTTCTTTTAGCTCACAGATTTATGCTCTCTGCATATATAATAAACCATGAAAGTGACACATGAGCAGGACACATGAGCAATTAGTACTCTGCACAGCTGGCTTCTGTTACAAACTGTTTCTCTGAGTGAGATCAACTCTGGAGAAAAACAGCGCCATTCCAGACCCATCCAACTGCTCAGTTAGTTTCATTTGCCTTAGGTGCAAAAACCACCCTGGCCTCCACCAGTTTTTTTTTTATTATTATTGCCAGGTGGACTGATTAGAGGGATCAGAGCAGGTGAAAATGTGGAAAGGCAAAAAAGCACCATTTCTCAAGGCAAGGGAAACTTCGGTGCGCCAGTTGTTGAACTTCAGTTCCCATCATGCCTCCCAAGGGGGCCTGTTCAGACAACATGCTAAGCCATGGTTAGGCCACTAACCATTTTTCAGCAAATGATTAGTGAACATGTTTAAACTGTGGTTATGTAGCCACCATGGTTAGGAATGGTTTACATGACACGCTTAGTCATGGTTCACACAACACACTAAGCCATAATGTTAGCTCAAAATGTTTAACCACCATGGCTTAGCATGTCACTTGGTCAACAAAGCATGCACCAGAAAGCAAACTGGCTGCTGCCTTTTGTACTAATGGCAGTTTCCAAAACTCTTCAAGGGTAGCCCCGGGTAGAACACGTTGCAATAATCTAAATGGGAGGTGATTAAAGTAAAGACAACTGTAGACTGATCTGCCTTCTCCTTTTGTCTTTACATCATATTTTCTTTTCCTTGTGGGGGAAAAAGAGTGTGGCGCTGGAGGCTTGGTGGCCAAGAGGACATGGAAACCAGACTGGATACAACATGACAACTACATTCATTCTAGAGGGAGGATACAAGATTGAGAAGTTATCAAAGGTATGCCAACTTGCTGCTTAACATAGCATACAACAGACTGATGCAGAGGTGCAGAAGGGCCTAATCTGGTCCTCTTGGAGTCCAAAACAGCCCTCTGGGGCTCCCTGGATGGCCCCTTTCGCTGGCCCCATCCCATTTCCCTCCAACTACCTATTGTTCAATGGTTTCCTGGCTTTTGTGCATCCCCCACCCCAATTCTAAAAGGTTGAAATGGCTCCTAAGGCTTAATGACTGGCAGGGAGAGCTTTAAGATAAAATATGCTGGCATTTTTTGGCTCCACCTCTTTTGGCTTTGACCCCGCCCACCACTGGGATGCATCCTCCAAAAGCTTCTCCAAAATAGATTTTAGCCCTCAGGTTGAAAGAGGTGGATGAAGGTCTCCTTTCTGCTTGCGGCGACACACATAAAGGTCAGGGCAGGCAGCAAAAAACTGAAAAGCTTGTAGTGGGCTGCTTCTATGGCTCACAAGTACAGATTTTCCAGAAATAGGATCCATTTCCTGGCACGGTGGGGGTAGGGAGAGTGATTTGGCTCTACTTCAGTCTTCCCCAACCTGGTGCCCTCCAACTGTGTTGGCCCACATGTCCCTGGCTGGGGCATGCTGGGAATTGTAGGCCAAGGCAACTGGAGATCACTGGGTTGGGTAAAGCTGCTCTACTTTGTCTAGAACAGGCCTGGGGAATGTGTGGCCCTCCAGATGTAGTTGGACTCCAGCTCCCAAAAGACACAATCAGCATGGCCAGTGATCAGGAATGGCCGGAGTTAGAGTCCAGAAACATCTGGCAGGCCACAGGTTACACACCCCTGGTATAGAACAACTGGGCCAACAGCTTTTGGGGCTGTTGTTGATGTTGTTAAGGTATGGTTGATAGGACTCTGCTATCATGCAGGAGTCTAATTCTTCAATTCCTGTTTAAAGAACTCATATCTACCTCCTTTCTTTCTGGTATCGCATGGTGTGTTTGGCCATTTTAATCTCTAATTGTTAAGCCTGAAAAAACCTGTAGGGATCAATACATCAGCCTTCCCCAACCTGGGGCCTTCCAGATGTGTTGAATTACAACTCCCATCAGCCCCAGCCATCATACCAAATGGTAAGGCCTTATGGAAACTGTAATTCAGCACATTTGGAGGGCACCACTTTGGGGAAAGGCTGTAATGCAGGTTCCCATAGCCTGGTGCCCTCCAGATGTTTTGGACTACAGCTTCCATAAGGCCTTACCATTGGCTGTGCTGTCTGGGGATGATGGGAATTTTACTCTGGAGGGAATCAGGTTGACTAGCCCTGCTGTACTTAAATGAAAACCTGTCTTAGTGCTCCAGCTTCTCTTTAGAAGTTTCTAAAGAAAAAAAGATTCAACACTCTTCCTTGTTTCCATAGGTAAGCTGACAACTCTTTACAGATATTTTTTTCTACCCTTCATTTTTGATTCTGATCAGGAGCGGCATTACTGAAAAAGCTTGGGCCCCCTTTAAATTTGGCCTTGGGTTTCTGTAGCTCTCTGCAAAAGTAGCTTGATTACAATCGGCATTCAGTCTAGGAGTGTCATTAGATTTCTCTCTTAGTAATAACAAGCAGGTTCCGTGGGTGTTTATGGCACTAGTACATGTTGTCTATTGGAGCTATGTGCATATGGAGCGAAGGCACTAGAATCCGCCAGAAATTTCCAGTTTTCAGCAACTTCTCCAACTGATATTAGTTTGATCCATATCCAAGAGTTACTTAAGGAAATACTATATTTTTAGATTATTTTATGGTGTTTGTTTTTATTTGTATTATTGTGCTGATTATGGTTTATGTAGTTTATAAAGAGGGAGAGGTGGGTAAGAAATAAATATATTATTATATTAATTATGTTTTTTGTATTTGTTTGTGTAAGGCATGATAAGACTGCTTTTTGCAGTAGGAAATAACTACTTCTTTTTCTGCTGTGGCTGCTGCTGTTATTTGTTATTTTACATGTAGAGAGAAAAAAGACTGCAATATAAAAGGAATTATGGATGTCCTGATTGAGCTTGAAGCTAAAGTTTGTTTATTGTCTGCAACTGCTGTAAACCTGTCTAAATTTTAATTTTCCCCAGATTTATTTTCGAACAGTAGAACTTGTTGAGGAACCCATTCCTGGGTCACCTGGATTGAGTTTTTATTTCAGAATCAATGGACTCCCTGTTTTTATGAAGGGATCCAATTGGATTCCAGCTGATTCCTTTCAAGATAGAGTCACCTCTAAAACGTGAGTGAATGTTTCTTAAACATTCTGGATGGATGCATAGAATTTGCCTCTGCCCATTGATGCTGAGCAGGAATTATCATCATTGATTTCAGCCTTACAGCTACAGTTCTTTTGCAGGACTGTACCACTTGACAATTCATGTGGAGATTGCTTGCTTGAAAAAAACCCTCTGCACATACTTAATAATCTGCCTCACATGTACAACACACAGGCAGATTTTGACATGGGTATACCTGTGAGAGGACTGTACCATATGCCTTCCACATGATTTTCAGTAAGCTCTTGGGGCCATTTCTTGCAGATATCAGAATCAAATGACAAAGCTTTTGCTGAGATGTACCATTCAGGCTGCTGGTGTAGGGGTTGCATGTTTGAATAGGCTCCCACACAAAAAACATTCCTCTGCATATAGAAAAATGGTTTCGCTTAGCTTGCTCCAGGGTGTTCCTTTTTATATATGTAGAGAGGTTTTTTTTTAAATGGGGAGATGTTCAAAATAAGCCCTCCCCTAGTGTGCAGTCAGAAGTAAAAACTTTAACACTCGGTTCTGCTCTTTGTATAAACCACCCAACAAATCTATACAGCTTTCCTTTTTAAATTTACATTTATTATTATATTTATATTCCACCTTTTTTCCTCTTGCAAAGAACCCAAGGTGAGTCACATGGTCCTCCTCTGCATTTTATCCTCACAACAACCCTGTGAGGTGGGTTAGACTAAGAGTCAGTGACTGGCCCAAGGTCACCCAGTGAGCTTCATGGTTGTATGGGGACTAGAACCCAGATCTCCTGAGTCTTAGTTCAGTACTCTGACCGCTACACCACACTTAAGGTGCAACAAAAATGGGATAGGGCTGGCTGAAATCTCTAGTGTTAGTGTATCTTTCACCCTGCAAGCCATGTGCAGTGTACCCTCAACTCCTGTATTGCCAGTCCAACCATTCGTTCAGGACATGGGTGCTCTGATGCACATATGGAGCTTTTCTGTCTGCAAGGTTCCTCATTCCCATTAAGCATGAGTGGAGACCCTGTAGCTCTCCAGATGATATAGGACTCCAACTCCCATCAGCTCCAGTCAGGATGACCAGTGGTAATGGATGATGGAAGTTGTAGTCCAATGAAGTCTATAGGACCACAAGTTCTCCACCCTTGCTCTCAAGGGTTACATGCTTAGTTTGGCTCAGTGGCAATGAAAAGCCATTTGTGCAGAAGCTCCTGTGTGCATGTAACAGTAGCAATCAAAAAGCTCTGAGTTAGAATTCTGGCTTTAAAATAAAATAAGGAGAATAGCCTTTTCAGCCAAGTACCAAAACAACAGTGATTTCCTTTAATCAACAGCATACTTTATAGAAGAATATGATCGTGGTGGAACTGCTTTGTCGAAACTGTAATGTGGCCTAACTATGACTTAGCGGGCCTGTTCAGCAGACATGCTAAGCCATGGTTAGGCTGCTAACCCTTTTGCAGCAAATGGTTAGTGAGGGTGTTTAAACTATGGTTATGTAGCCACCATGGTTAGGAATGGTTCACATGACATGCTAAGCCATTACGTTTAGCTCAAAATACTTAACCTCTGTGGCTTAGCATGTCATCTGAACAGAGTCAGCGTGTTGTCTGAACAAGCCCATACCAAATAAATGAAAGATCCTTAGATGGCATGAGAGCTGAACCAGTGGGCGAGGAGATAGCTGGCTACACCACAACTGAGCCCTGAGCCTTCCTTTCTGTATGTATGGTAGCTGTTGCTGCTTCTCACTTGGATGTGGGTGGGAAAAAGCAGCTGTTAGAAAATGTCCACATCCACAAAACACCACTGCTACACAGTTCCTTCATTTCATTGCAACTCACCTCCTACCTGCCTTGCTGAAATTAAGGAAAGTTTTCCACACACGAGCTCAATTCGGACGACACAATAAACAACTGGTGTGGGGGAAACAATCGTCAGTTGTTTTGACTATTGTGTCATTCCAATGCTGCCATAGTCAACTCAGCGCTGATCCTAATCCACACCACAGTTGATTATTTATTACCATGTTGTTTGGGGAGTACCCCCTAGGGTTAGGGTTAGTCAACCCACCATTGACTATCGTGTCGTCCGAATTGAGCCACGGTGTTTAATAGACTGCAGACTTTCAAGCAAAGCCCTTGTAGGTTCCCTTAAGCCTTTCTAGAAGTAACGCAGCCTTGCTCCAGTTGCAGCTTGCTCCAGCTGAATTCTGCTTGTGTTTTTCACAGGTTAAGGCTCCTTTTGCAGTCAACTGTAGATGCCAACATGAATACCCTTCGAGTTTGGGGAGGAGGCATATATGAACAAGACGAGTTCTATGACATCTGTGATGAACTAGGAATCATGGTAAAAAGAAGGAAAATCAACACACGTTAGCAGCTGTGTTTAAGGGAACAATCCTATGCATGTTTAGACAGAGAAATGGTCCCATGCTGCTGGCTGAGGAATGCTGGGAGTTGTAGGATTTTTTTTTCCTGTCTAAACATGCATAGGAGTTCACTCTTAAACTGTCATGTAACATAAAATTGTAAATAATATTTTAAAATGTTCTCTCTCATTAACAACATTCTGTAAACTTGACAACCCGTATTCTTTTTTTTTTTAAAAAAAAGATTAATGTATTAAACCATGGCTTGTACTAAAAAACTTAAGAGTCTTGCTGGATCAGACCAACAATCCATCCAATTCAGTATCCTGCTTGCCAGGGTGGCCAATCAGATGCATCTGGAAAGCCCACAAGGAGGTTAAGGAGCCCATACAGTGGTATACTGTCTCTGAACATAGAGATTCTGTATAGCCATCAAGAAGCATCGATTGTAGTGGGGACTTAGCCATAAGCCTGAGTTCATGAGCCTTGTTATGGCAGAATCAGGCCTACACTTCTGCCTGCCTCTTTAAGTGCTGCACTGATTCAGCACCTGGCTTGGTAGGCTATAGGCAAAAGCCACACACTCTTTGATACTCGAAAGTAAGCAACGTCTGGGGGTCCAGAGGTCCATTCCACTGCCTCCCCGGAACATACCAGGCACTGGATCCCGTCCCACTGCTGCTGAATTTGCTGCAATTTCTCTTCAAACAAAAGTGAGTTTTTTAGTGCCGTTTTGCTTTAAAACAAGGATCATGCTCCCTGCACACCTTGTCTTAAAGAGAAATTGTATCCTTTTGCCTACTGCGGAGCCAAATTTCGGCAGCAAATTCGGCTGTGGCAAAGGTTGGGACTGCACACAGCCAGTAGGGTGCATGTTTCCCACTTCTGCTTTAGCCAACTAGTGTAGCTCTAATCTCCCATGCTAATTGGTATCATTTCCTAAAGTTATCTTTCTGCACTTCAGGGTTTTTCAATTGGCAGTTTTTACCCTCACTTCCAGCTAAATGCTAGAATCTCTCTTGGAGAAGCTGCTGTCTGGATGCAAGCCTAGAATGGCTGGAGCGGAAATACTGCCAATGTGTTTATTTTTACATCTTGTTTTTACTGTGTGTGTATATACATCCTCAGATTGCTCAGAAATGTCTAAATTTCTAACATATTGCGCTTCTCACTTGAAACAATTCCCAAAATCAAAACAAACAAAAACAAAGCAAACTAACAAAAAAAGACCACTTATGCACACAATAGTATCATGGGGCTGGTACAAAGTCGTTCATGGCTGGGGGAAGCCAAAGCAAACACCTAAAACACCCCAGCATTGAAGCTTGATGTATTACACACACACACACACACACACACAGAGCGAGTGAGCATAGAACTGTAGACATTTCTGAGCAGTCTGAGAGCAGTCTGAGAGCAGTTTGATACAGATGGCTCCTATCATTATCAGTCAAAAGACATTCCATCTTTCCCTCGTTAACTATTTTTTTTTGTAACAAGGAAAAAGTTAGAGGAAGCAGTGGGAAAACATGGTTGTTGTTTTTTTTTTACAAATAGAAAGTGACAGCCTCTGGACCCCTGCAAAATTCTGTGCATGAGGCAAGGGCGATTGCGCATTAAAAGCTTCAGCAAGAAGCACCCTGAGAGCTAACCTGTGGCGTGGTTTGTCTGAAAGTGGGTGAAAGATACTGGTTTAAAATTGCTCTGTTCTCCTTGTATCCAATCTCGCTGAGTAGTTAGACCTCTTGCATTGTTAGGTTCCCGGACTATAAATCATAGCATAATTATATTCTTTGCAAGTTGGAGGTAATATATTTATCAAATATATAATTGTGACTTAGATATGATTTCCAGTCAGTCTTCCTCCCCCAAAGTAAACCTTGGCACGATATTTTCTTCCACACACACATCCAGATAGACCTCAGTTTATCCTGGTAACTTCGAGCCTCCTTGGGTATTACACAGATGCTAAGGAAACAAGAAGCAGAAGTCTTTTTCTTTTTCATTGGATCTGCACTCATGTGACAAAGAAGGCACACCTCAGTCTTGCATGCCAAGTTTTGCATCTCCCTGCTCTAAGAACTGCAAACTGCACACACACACACAGCAAATATTTTGCACAAAATGTGGAAGCAGAGGAACAAGACACATGAAGCAATTTGTGTTTCCAGCGTCTAAAGAATTTTACGACATCCTATTAGAACCATTGTCATGGGAACTTATAGTTGTTTTTGCTCCCCTTTGAGAGGTGGCCTTTAGCTGTTAGAAGTCCAGACACTTTAAAACAAGCTTCGCAACCTGGAGCCCTCCAGATGTGCTGTAGTGCAACACATCTGGAGGGACTGAGGTCGGGGAAGACTGTTTTAAAAATTAGTCTCGGCACCAGGGAGCAATTTGACTGTCCTATTCTTTTAAAGCATTCTTTAAAAAAGAAAAGAAAATGTTTTGGCTTGAGGCCAAGTACAGAAAGTTTCAGGCCCAGAGGAACATCTTTTTTTAAAAAAACAACAGGTTGTGTACAAGTGTAAGCATGACTAGGAGGGGGACACCTGCTTCAAACGGCAGAGAAATAATACCTGCATAACTTTGAGTTATAGCCTCTAAGCACATGTTCCTGAGTTTAGATTCAACACGTAGCCAGGTGATGCTAGAGGTCCCCCCCTTTCCCTTCCTGTTTGGATAATCTCCAACTCCAATGATTCTACTTGCTCTCACCCGCCGCCCCTCCATACAGCAAAACCCCCTCTGGAAATCGAAGGTAGCTGGAGCCAAAAAACAATCCATACATCTTTTTCAAATATTTTTTCTGGGAGCTCCCCTGCCTTTAGAAACTGCAAGACAAGTGAAAATTCAGCAGGATAAGTTTTTTCTAATCACTGTATCTCCATGTCAGGAATGAGTCGAATTTCTGCCTGTCATTGAGATGTCGAAAGCACAGGAATCCTACAAAGATTGTGGGTGGGTGGGTGGGGGTGGGGAGGTGGCAATCCTAATACAAAGCATCCTGTGGACATGATGTATGTGCAACCCTGGTGCCAGGTTTGGGGGAATCTTTGTTGACCCACACCATTGTGACTTTCTCCTCAATCCCACCCTACCTAGAACACTCGTACAATTTGTACTCTTCAAGTATATGGAAAGGGCAATATATCTGCTGTCTTATGGAGGGTGATAGCTACAGGAAGGGGAGGGGAACTATGGGGGTTGCCCAATTGAGAATATTCCAGGCCCATTCCCTTAATTTTCAGTTTCCGTTGGAAGTAAGTCTCTAACCTAGCCATCCTCAACCTGTTACCTTCCATGTGTTTTAGGAGCTGTTCACACAACATGCTAAGTCACACTCAGTGTTTGAGTGTGGATTGTTGTTGAACCATGGATTGTTTGTTGAACTGTGTTCAACAAACGTGTTGTCTGAACCCAGGACACTTTCCACAGGGTGGCTTGTTATCTATGTAGTGTGGTTTATTAACCACCCTGAACAACCCAACAACAAACCATGGTTTTTCAAGGTGGCTTGTTTGAGAAAAATAAGCCACCTTGCATGGTTAACAAGCTACCCTACCAGAAATGTTCTGAGTTCAGGCAACACACTAACTTATGGTTCAATGAACAAATCATGGTTCAACAATAACCCGCACTCAGCCACTAAGTGTGGCTTAGGGTGTTGTGTGAACCCAGCTTTAGATTTTAGCTCCCATCAGCCTCAGCCAGCATGGCCAATGTTCCAGAATGCTGAGAGTAGTAGTCCGGAACATTTGGAGGGCAACAAATTGGGGAAAGCTGATCTAACCCTTCTTACTTGTACTGGTCTAAGAAAAATGTGGCAGTACTAGTTTACCCAACTGCATGTTGAGAAGGAAGACTTCTCCAGTGTCCCGGTATTCTGGTCAATGAGTGCAAAGGCACTGGGATGATCGACAAACTATAGGCACTAATTTTTACAAGTTCAAGGTATTCTAGGCACTTATAATTAAGGGCACATTCCTATGCACATTTTGACAGAAAACGGTCCTACAACTCCCATTATGCCCCAGCCAGCATAGCCTGGGTTGAGATTGTTATTCTGGGATAGCAACCATTTTAGCAAGATATTTGGGTGGTCCTGCTTGTGTACGTGAGGCCTACTTTCTATCAATTATACATGGGGTGTTTTTTGCATCTCCAGATGTGGAAGTAAACCTTTTGTTCAACGGGGCTTGATCCCGAGTAAGTGTGTTTAGGATTAATGAGTGTGTTTTGGGGGAAGAAAATCTGTGTAATCTGCTTTGTTTTTTCAAAAGACAACTCTTAAGTGATACAAGCTGGAAAATACTCACTCTGTTTACATGCAGGAACTGGCTCTTTGTTGACCTCTTTCGTTTTTCCCTCTTAATTCTCTAGATTTGGCAGGACTTCATGTTTGCTTGTGCCCTTTATCCAACAGGCCAGAGCTACTTAGACTCAGTAAAAGCAGAAATCACTCATCAGGTATGGTATTCAGCCCAGTAGGGTCAAGGTCCTAAACTTGGCTTGACTAATTACATGCTGCAACGCCTCTCCCCTTCATGAAAATAAAACCTTGCATGGCATTTAGGCTGCATTGGGGCAGGGAGTGGGGGAAGTAGGAGGGCAGCTGAGGAGAGAAGATGGGAGGTAAGGGAAAAAAGGGGAAGAGAGAGAGAGAGAGAGAGATTGGAGTGGTGTGTGTCTATGTGTATGTGTGGGTGAGAAAAGAGAGGGGTTGGTAAATTAGCTTTGGCCCAGCCTACTGCTAGCATTTGGCCCCTGATTGATTTCCCTGGGGTGAGAATTCTATCTTTGGGGTGAGGTGAGAATTCTACACCTCTGACCTATGTAGGATTATCTCCCCTCTTTCTTTCAACCCCTCTTTTTTTAATGGCTTAGCCTCATAATTCTCATCTCCAACTGAGACAAAGCTCTTGTGTTTGCATTTGGCATATTCTTCCCCTTTTATTCCTGACTCTGCCTTCCTTCCCCATCCTCTATTTTCTCCTGTTTCAGATTTTTTTTAATGCAAGTTCCTTGGGGCAAGGATTTGTCTTCTTCTTCTTCTTCTTCTTCTTCTTCTTCTTCTTCTTCTTCTTCTGGCATTACTTTGTATTGCACCTTGTACGTTGATGTTGTTGTATGCAATGCTGGGCAATGCTGTTTGTTGATTAACTTATAGGGCTGAACACTTTATAATTTGAATGTTGAACACTTAATAGTTTGAACGTAGCTTTCCAAAGTACACCACTATAATTTTGAGCGGGCATTCGTGGCTCTTTCATTACATCTCTGGGATTTGGCCAATGCCACTGCTACCTGTTTCTTTCCCATTTTGGTTCTTTCCATCTTCCCTTCCGACTTTCAGAGCCTGCCAAACAATGAGTCTGCAGCCCGTGGAACTCTTCGTACTACTGAGTAGTTGCTAGGGTGCCTGGTGCGTTAAATGCATTGCAGAGAAGGGAAGCACCCCTCCATCTTTCCTCATTGGGAAGCCAAGAGCAACACCATCCAGCAAAGGCAGGCCTTGGGACAGGAGCACTAATGGTTGTTCTTCTGATGACCTTGGGTCATGGATCTTTAGGTCTGATCCTGTGAGCTGCAGCCTCAGCTTAGCAGCTTATAGAATTGGGCTGCAATATATGCTGATGCTTGAGTTTTGTGTCCTGAAGTAATTTCTTCAGAACAAGTGGGGGAGCGGGGGGATCATATTTGTGCCTGATAAGCCTGAATTACGTTCAAGTTAGGCTTATCAGAAGTATGTTTGACCTGCCCCTTTGCCTCTCTATCTTGAGTAAACAGTGTTGTTTTGGGCTGGTGCAGTGAGAGCTCCCCCTTCTGTTTTCTCCTCCAAGTACAGAACCAGGAAATGCTATTTTTTTTACCTCTCCTAGGGCCACTTCACACTTCCTATTTTTAAGGTGTAAACCTATGGAGTTTGAAGTGTACACCTAAAAGGAGTGCAAAGGTGTGCATCAACCGAGTTTGAAAATGTGTATCATTCAAGTATACTTCTTAGGAGACAGAATTGGCTGAGGCTCTCTCTGAAATGTGTGCTTACCAGTTTTGTAGCTGTGTCATGTGTGAAATTACTCCTAGGGTTTACGAAGGTCTGTAGAGAAGCAAGGCAAAATGTGGTTTTGTCAATGTTCAAAGGGAATGATAGATTCCCTTCAATCTCTTGCACCCTTCCCTAGAGAACTCTATTCATTTTAGGCAAAGAAAACTATTTATTAGAGGCATACTGCACTTTCGATTGAAAATTTTCAGTCTCCTGATGAAAACTTTTGAGCAGCCTCCCTCAACTGCGTGTCCTCCAGAAGTTCTGGACTACAAATCCCATCACCCCTGACCATTGCCATACTGGCTGTGGCTGATGGGAGTTGGAACTCCCTTTTTTACATGCAAGTATATTTGTTGGTTTGAAGTTGAAAGCTCTATTCTTCTTTTCAGGTAAAGCGACTAAAATCTCACCCATCTATCATTTTGTGGAGTGGGAACAATGAAAATGAAGCAGCAATTGCTTCCAACTGGTTCTTCATTCCACATGCGAAGATGAACATTTATTTCAAAGATTACGTGACACTTTATGTCAAGAATATCCGAGAAATTGTTCTTTCTGTAAGTACTGTTTTCCAAAGACTAAGAAGGGCTGAGCTTGTTGGTAGACTTTAAGCTCTGCTGAATTGCTGATTTTCCTCTTTAGTTTGGAAATGAGTGGATAGTTTGCATACAGTTGCTGCCAAATTCTTAACATTACAGATGTAATAAGCAAAATCTGTAAACATCTGTTCTCAATGAGCATCCATGGACGTTCTCAAAGCATGATGACCATTTTATCATAGAATCATAGAATACTAGAGTTGGAAGGGGCCTATAAGGCCATTGAGTCCAACCCCCTGCTCAGTTCATTTGTGACCCCTTTGTAGCATATGCATTAAAGTACCCTCTGTGTTTTGGTTGGCTTTTACATAGCGTTTAAAGGGTCTTGCTTCGGGAAAAATATGATTGATGAAAATGCAATTGATGCATGTACGCCAGTGTCAAGGGGAGAAAAGCCTCAGGTAAGAAGTGTTCTGGGAAGCTGCAATTAGCTTGTAGCTCTTTAGTGCTGTGTTTGTTCACCATTTTTCCCTGTTAGGGCCCCCTGACTAATTGGAGATGCTTGTCTCCTCTTCACACTGTACAACATAGTTCCTGAAGCGAACATATCTACTTCAAACTTAAGTTCCACTAGCATTATTAATAATTATTTAATATTGTTAATAATATAGTTTCTTTAAACACTTCATGAAAGAACTCACAGGAGATGAAGTCATGCTCTAAAGAATTCGCTTATTATCTGTCTCTGAAAATTTTATCCATTGGTAACAGTTTTATTTTTAACTGGCTTAGTTCAGTCTCCTAAATGGTACTGGAATGCCTACACTAGGAATTCACCACTACCACCACCACTTTAATAAACATAAAAGATAAACTGCTAATTGGAAAAGAGGAACCTATTCTTATTTCATCATACTATTGAGAAGCCCCTGTCTTTAATTGAATTTGAATATGCATTTTATATTTCCCCTCTAAATCAAACCTGCACAGTTTACAATCCACCAAGCATAATCTGTAGCCTGTCAGCTGCTTTACTATTCTCCTCCTCTTCTCCTGCTAGTCTTTTTTTTGGGGGGGGGGAGGGGGAATTTCCAACTTAGCAGGGGGAGGGGAGATAGTTGCACCTAACAGGTGGGAAACAGCTGTGTATTTATTGGGTTGGATCCATGCTTAGAGTAGATTCACTGAAATCAATGGGACAAGTTAGCCATGTTTAGCTTAAGTCCCATTGGGTCTACTCTAAATATGTCTAAATCTGGATCCAACTCATTGGCTCAGTTCAGACAACACATTTTTCAACCATGGTTTTAGAACTCCACTGTGGAGTTTTGACACCACCGTTGAAAAATGTGTTGTCTGGAAAGAAAACTCTACCCCCTGTGCAGTTTTTTTAAAGAAAACACTCCACACTGAATATCCACACTGTGCAGAGGAGAGTTCCTGTACAAAGGTTGTGTTCTGTGTTGTGTGGACGATTCCATGGAGTTTCCTGTTGCATTGAGTAGACTTTTCCCACTGGCTACAGAGTTCCCTGGCAAGAGCGGCGAAAAGAGCAAGTGCCCCTCTAGGAGAGCCACTGGGATTGTTTTTTTTTTGCAGCAATGGTTGATGGGATACCGTTGGGAAGACTGGGGGAGGAGAGAGGGTGGAAGAACTGCCAAACAAACGCTGCATTGACTTTTACTCAACTCCACGGGAGACCACATTTATACAATGGTGGAGTTGGAACATGTTGTGTGGTGAGTACCCCCTACAAACTCAACCGTTGAGTGGAGTTTTCACACTGCGTAGAGAAAACGTGTGGTGTGTACTGACTCATTATCTGGAAAGACCTTGTTACTATTTCCCCAGAATCAATTTTGCTGTCTGGCAGGTTGGTCAAGACTCAACAAGTTTTTCCTCAGAACGTACGTCTTTCCCTGAGATGAAAATAAATGGACCACACATAAGCTTTTCTTTAGTACTTGTCTCACAATTTTTCTTGAGTAGATTGCTTTCCTTCGAATGCTGAGATGCACTGACATGTTTCTTGCAGCTTGAACATCTGATTCTAGGAAACATATTTATTTGTATGTTAGCAAAGCAGAAATGATCGAGCATGGTGAGAATAGAGGCAGTGACTCACCCATTCAGGATCAGCTTCCAAATCAGCCTCGCTAGTTTTTATGGAAACCCTCTATTAGCTTTCTTGGACCCACTGATAGTATTGTCTTGTATTACCCAGGAGGATAAGAGCCGTCCTTTTATTACCTCAAGTCCTACCAATGGTTTGGAGTCGGCAAAGGAAGGCTGGATAGCCCATAACCCTTATGACACCCATTATGGAGATACTCATTACTACAGCTACCTAAGGGACTGCTGGGATTGGACTACATACCCCAGAGCACGCTTTGCCTCCGAGTATGGCTTTCAGTCCTGGCCTTCCTTCAGTACCTTGGCACAGGTAAAGAAAAGCTGACTTGGCTCCTTTCGTCATCTTGCAAATTCTGTGAACATAAGAAAGGCTCTGTTGGATCAGCCCAGTCAACCCCAGCCTGGCACCTCCAGTTTTGTTGGATTACAACTCCCATCACCCCATGGTCATTAAATGGGGCCAGTGGGGTTTGTAGTCCAACACATGTGGAGGTGCCAAGATGGGGAAGGCTGGATTGGCCCAAAGGTCCTTCTGGTCGAGCATCCTTTGGGTACCAGTGAGGGATTTCATCCCAGTGTAAAGATTAGCTTCTGAGGAGAGATTTTCCTCAGGAACACAGCAAAGGAGGAAAGAGTGAAATGCCTGCTTGAATCCCATTAATTATCACCCAACCCACACCACTGATGTGATTTGCATGTTTAAAACCCGGTATATTAAATGCAAAAGATGCATTTAAAATAGTGTCTGGTTGAGTAATTGTATTTCTGCTGCTGCTTTTCTGAAGCCAACCAAGATAGTTTACAAACATTTTAGAAAGTAAAACCATAATCAAATAATAATGAAAAAGACAAACATTAAAAACATCTTTGAAAAGCCATATTAGCAATAACAACAGTTTTAAAAGCTGAGTTAAAAATTTGTGTCCTGACTCCTTTCCTGAATGCAGAGTGAGTGGGGACCAGCTGCAACTCCAAACAGAGTGCATTCCAGACAGGCCCAGCCCAAGGCAGGTCACCACCACAGCCACCCACCCAATCTGCCTGCCCATCCGCCAGCTTACTATTCTTGGCGTGCATACGCATGCTTCACCAGCACGCTGCCCATAAAGTGTTTCCACCTTCAGGAGCTGTGCAGCACCTGAGCAAGGTTGGGCAAGGTATCGTGTGAAGTCTCAGAAGTTCTGGGACCTCTCACAATACTTTGCTGCGCGGCTCCTGAAGGTGGAGACACCTTATGGGCGGTGCATTGGTGAGGTGGGCACGTGTATGCGCACCAAGAAAATTAAGTCAGCAGGCAGGCAGGTAAGGCCAGCTAGGTTGGCTGGCCAAGTGGGGCAGGAGGTGCACAAGCGGCCTGGAGGTGAATGGGCGAGCGAGCAAGTGGCTGCTTCTTGGTCCTGCTGGCCGGCCATGCAGGCAAGACCAAGAATCGGCAGAACCTTTGGAGTGGGAGAGCGGAATGCCCTCCTCTTGGAGGCCCGAGTGGCGCCAACATTGGCCTTGTTTCAGCGCCCAAGTTAAAACGTGGCTTTTTTATCAAAGCTTTTGAGTGCCAGTGTGGTATAGCGGTTAGAATGTTGGACTGGGAATTGGGAGATCCGGGTTCTAGTCCCCACTGGGCCATGGAAACCCACTGGGTGACTTTGGGCCAGTCACTGACTCTCAGCCCAACCTACCTCACAGGGTTGTTGTTGCGAGGATAAAATGGAGAGAAGAATAATGTATGGTGCCTTGGGTTCCTTGGAGGAAAAAAGTGGGATATAAATGTAATAATAAATAAATACATAAACACAGACATTTGTCTAAAAAGTGCACATAGTTTTTATTGTTTTTATTGCTTTTAAATTTTCTAACTAGTTTTAGCCTGTTAATAGTTCAATACGTTTTTATCTGTATACGTTATTTATTGTTTTATACCATTTGAATGGATTTTATCTGTATGCTGCCCTGAGGTCCCAATGATATAAGGCGGGATACAAATGTTTTAATAAATAAATATTCTGCCCTCTGCTGCCCCCGCATCCTCCCACTTCATGATAGGGTCGGTCCTGGTTCCAGAGTTTGGGACCAACACAAGACAAAGCCTTTTCTCCTCTGCAATATAACCTCACCGCTACTTTGGCCTCCAGGGTTGGTTCCAGTGGGAGAGTGACAGGGGTGCTGAGCTTTGCAAACAACCCCAGAAAAGTTACTAGCCTGGAAAAATGTTTAGTCACCTGCTTGGCCACGCACACTGATGTTAGTCATTTGTGGCTGAAAAGACAAAAACAAAACTATGTAAAGCTGTAAAGCTTCTCTGTCTGTCTGCCTGGAGGCATTTCTTAGCAAGCACATGGCTATGCACAAGTCTGCACATGGCCTAAGTGTCTCCTGTTTAAATTGATGTGATTGCAGGCTGGATTATGCCCATTTGAAATAATGTATGTGGGTGTGTAGCTGTGTTCAGCGGTTTATAAGCCTACCTGAAAACCAAGTTCCAAATTGTCATTCAAAGCTTGGGCAGATTTGGATATTTTCCTTTCCTAGAAGGAAAAGTGTAATTGAAGTGTACTAAACAATGGGAATGCAATTATATGACGAGAGATCCCGTTTGATCAGAAGACAGGAATTGCCATTTCTGGCTCTGGCTACAATGCAGAGAACAATAGCGGTGCTTCGATTTCATTGAACTAAATGAGATGTGAACCTGCAGTAAAAAGCACTTAAGCATGCCCACATTTCTTAGGACTGTGTCTCCCGTCACCTGTAGGTTCTATATTTGAGACCCAGGAACTTTTCCTTTTATCTAGGATAGATAGACAGACACCTGCCCAAACTGCTTTTCTGCAGGTCTTAGGGATGCACTTATAGCGATGTCTTGCAGTTATTTATTATGTTGATACTACACCTTTCCTTCAGGGAGCTGAAGGTGTTGTACATGCTTCTCTCCCCCACTCCATTTTATCCCCACAACAACTCGGTAAGGTAGGTTAAGCTAAGAAAGAGTGAGTTTCATGGGTCGGTGGGATTTGAAGCCAGGCCTCTCTGGTCCTAGACTGACCTGATCCAAAGGTCAACCCGTGAGCCACAATTTAAGAACTTTAACTGCTATGCCACCTATGTCCTCTTCTCAAGAGGCTGATCTCTCAGAAGTTTGAAAGCAGACTGCCCCAATCTAGGGCCCTCCAGATGTGTCGGAACACAAATTGCATCATTCCTATGTTGGCTGGGGAAGATGGGAAATTTAGCCCAACACATCTGGAGTGTGCCGGATTTTGGAATCTGAGATTGGTTGTATGGATTTGAAAGGGTTTCCCCCACCCCTTCACATGTGCCACTCGCAAAGTTCACCAAAATCATTAATCTTGTTTTTTAACAATGGTTTTATTGATTTGATTGATGTTAATTGCACATAGAATCTTAAAAAGCAAAATACATTAAAAATAAAACTATGTTGTCCACATATAAGCTGCACTTTCCTTTGTAACTTTATGCTGCCACGTATTTCATTCTCTTCGACAATCAACATTCCAGAACCAAATAATAATAATACCCTCCCCCTCAAAGTCTGTTTGAGCATTATCCTCCCCTCTTTTCAAAACTTTCTACGGATTGTGCCCCAGATGGAATTAAGGAATAAGGAAAAGAAAAAGAAATGGGGGCAGGGTAGGAGGAATTTTACTGTCACGCCAAGAGCAAGTTTGACACAAACATTTGCGGGTGTAAACTCTGCTATTTGGTGTGGTCTTCATATTTCCATCTGATCCATTCCTGGCTGTTTCCATATGTCAGGGAAGTTTGCAGCAAAGAAAAGAAATGGATGCATTAACACTACGGAGTACTCCATGGGTCAAATTTAGCTTCAAAACAAGCTAAATGTGGCCAGATTGGTGCTCTGTAGTGCTAACTACAAGGGAGAGGGCCTTCTCTGTGGTGGCCCCACAATTGTGGAACGATCTCCCTGACGAGGCCCGCCTGGTGCCAACATTGTTATCTTTTTGGCACCAGATCAAGACTTTCCTCTTCTCTCAGGCATTTGGCAATATCTGAGGAGCCTGGGTTTGTTTTTTTGTTTTCGTAGCTTTTTTGGGCTGTTGTAGCGGTTTTAAATGTATGTGTGTATTGTGAGTATGTTGTATGTTTTTGCTGTTTTAATTTTTGTATATTGTTTTTAATTGTTTTAATCCTATGTAAACCGCCCAGAGAGCTTCGGCTATGGGGCGGTATACAAATGTAATAAAATAAATAAATAATGCAGCCATTTTTTCGGTAGGGAAAAAAATAGGTTGCCCCACATCTCACAGTCCATAGGGCCCTTCCAGGATTGGGGTGGGCAAAAATGGGCCCAGGCCTCTCTAAGTTGCTGGCCCCTGCTGTGTATATATATATATATATTTCTTTTGTGTTTCAATAACAGATATCGTCTGAGGAGGATTGGTCTTACGCAAGCAACTTCTCCCTGCATCGGCAGCACCATGCAGAGGGCAACGACCAAATGCTTCAACAGGCAGCACTCCATTTTAAGCTGCCTCAGACAACAAACCCCTTCAAGACTTTCAAACAGACAATCTACCTCACTCAGGTAAGAACATAAAAAGATAAGAAGAGCCATGTTGGATCAGGCCAAGGGTTCATCTAGTCCAGCACTCTGTTCACACAGTGGCCACCAGCTGTCAACCAGGGACCCACAGGCAGTACATGGTGCGACAACACCCTCACACCCATGTTCCCCAGCTATTGGTGTACATAGGCTTACTGCCTCTGATACTGGAGGTAGCACATAGACATCAGGACTAGTAGCCATTGATAGCCCTCTTCTTCAGGAATTTACCCAACTCCCTTTTAAAACCATCCAAAATCTTGTGGTACTGAATTCCATAGTTTAACTGCACTGTGAAGAAGTACTTCCTTTTAATTGTCCTGAATCTTCCACCAATCAGCTTCATGGGATGACCCCGGGTTCAAGTATTATGAGGGAGAAAAAATGTATCCACACCATGCATGATTTTGTACACAAGCATTTATCAACATTTTAGAAGTGACCTTAAAAAAGTATAAGGAGATGACAGCAGCAGCAGCAGCGAGAATAACCATGGGTGTATATACAGGCCAAAACAGCTGTAGAGCTACCGATTGCTTAGCCCTGAAATATAGCATATGCAGAAGAGCATCTGGTACCAATCTTAGGGCTTCAGGACACTCTTAATTAAAATTGGGTTAAGTGTTTATTCTTCGGTAGAACAAGAGAATTCAAAGTTATCTGTGTGGACTTCTTTATATCGGACATTTTCCCTACAATGACACAATGGCTATGCAGGAAGGAAACTGCACCTACACTATCTCATATGAAGGGTGGCATGACTCTTCCTCCGTTTTGGGTGCTGTGCAGTCTCACATTTGGGCTCCGCAAACACACACACGGCTTATTTTGGGAAGCTTCTATAGCTAGTCTAGAATTTGGGTGGGCATCCCGCCCCCTTCCAATCACATGCTCAAAGGGGTATGGCTCATGCCTTCCTGCGCAGTTCAAACAGTTATATAATTACATGAAAACTGAACGCTGATACCATTTCTGTTTGTTTGCTGTTATTGGATTAGATTATGCAGGCTCAGTGCATAAAGACCGAAACTGAGTTCTATCGTCGCAGCCAAAGCGAGATCATCAACGGAGAGGGATGGACCATGGGTGCGCTATATTGGCAACTCAATGATATCTGGCAGGGCCCTTCTTGGGCGTCACTGGGTAAGTCTCGTTTGCCCCGAGCGAAATGAGCAATTTTGCAGTCGGAAAACATATGCTCTATGCATATCTTTGTATACTTATTTTATTTTTATTTCTGTTTCGTCTTTCTTTCAAGGTGTTCAGGCCAATGCACATTGTTCTTCCCCCACCCCAAAATCCTGTAGCACAGATTGAAATTCAACTTGCAGGGTGTCATCCCCCCCGCCCCCCGGGAAAGGCTTTAACGTACCAAGTATTTTTAGTCCCATCAATGCATTCAGGCAAGTTGGAGAAAGGCTTGATGTTCAGAAGAAGCTCCTGCAATTATCTTTTGCAAGTGTTAGTAGTTGTGACTTTATTTATTTATTTATTTATTGCATTTCTAAACTGCCAATAGCCGAAGCTCTGTTGTTGTTACTGTCTTTTTATGGCCAGGGATGGGAGAGGTGTTTGTGGGATTTTCTGCCCCATGTATCAGAATAATTTGGCTGGCTATGGGTCCTAGGCACCATGACGGGGTGGGTGGGTACCATTTGCTACTCTGCCTCAGCCTTTGGTCTATACCTCATTCTGGTACATAGCTTCTTTGTGGAGGAAAGAAGGTAGGCGATACTGAAAAAAACCCTGAGCTTTTAATTAAGTCTTAGATTCAGCCTTTGCTGTTACACAGGATGCCAGTGCCTGTTCAGTTTGAACAGTCTCTTCCTCCCTAGGGAAGAATGTTTCATAATTGTTGAAAAATTAAAGAGATGTCAATTAAACTATCACTTGACTCTTCTGAGAGACTTTTACGTATTGTTGGGGAGGGGCTGTAGTACGAATAGCAAGTGGTGAGTTTCTGATTTCTCAGCTCTGTTGGCTCTGTAAGCAGCGGATTCATATGATACAGCACCTGCTGCGGACCACTTACAGCAATCATAAGAACATAAGAAGAGCCATGTTGGATCAGACCAAGGGTCCATCTGGTCCAGTACTCCGTTCACACAGTGGTCAACCAGCTGCCCACAGGAAATCCATGAGCAGGACATGAATGCAACAGCACCCTTCCACCCAACTGGAGTCTATAGGCTTACTGCCTCTGATACTGGAGGTAGCACCTAGCCATCAGGACTAGTAGCCATTGATAGCCATCTCCTCCAGGACAATGGGTTATAATCTAATAGATAAATGATGCAAAAGGGAAAAAAGGCACTGATGGCGGGAGGAATAGGGAAAATAAACAAATGCAGGTATTAACTCAAACCTAATGTTGCATAGTAATCAGATGGAATGGCCAGTGCAGGAGAGAGATTTCTGGGGGAGCTGAAACTGAATGGCAGTGGGTCCTAGCCCGGCTTGCTGTCTTATCTGTCCCTTTCCCTCAGCTTTCTTTGCTTAGTAACTTCCATTCTGTGTGATGTTTTAGGTCAGGGGAGGGCAAACTCCGGCCCATGGGCTTAATCCAGCCTGGGGAGAGGAATCGGCTTATCTTTGATCTCAGGGTGCAGTCTGGCCCCTGGACCGAAAGAGTTCCTCTCCCCTCCCCGCCATTTTAGGTGGTGGTTTCTGAGTCAGCCACTCCTATGTATCACATTAGCCACTGTGCAGCATCCTATTTAGGGAAGAACAGCAAACTGCAACCAGTGTTTTCTCAGCCTCCCTCCTACTTGTAATGTCACCTTGTCACACTTGACTCAGACTGCACATTTTGCTTGGAGAGATGACTCGCTTTTACTCACATCACACACCTAGCACTTACATCATCCACTGAGCTGAAACCAGCAGCGATTAGAGAAAATAATAGCTTTTGGGTGCATGATTATGGCACGGACAGAAGGAAAGAATGCCTTCGTGGTGTAGCATGATTAATTTAGCACCAGTCTCGCACTGAAAATGAGCTACATGCTCTGGCTGCTGCTGAGAAGACCTTCAGGGGATACTTAAAAAACAGGGGTCTGATTCTCTATCACGGCCTCAAAGCACCTTCTCTTCATCTGAAATACAATTGTTTGAAATGCAATACTTGGATTGGTTGAACACCAGTGATTCTGCCATCTGCTCTTGAGATGAATTGACACATTGGTTGAGTATACGTACCAATGAATGTATATGGGTGGCCTGGTCCTGATAGGAGTTTTTACTTGCATAAATGTTTGGGAAGTATGGGGTTCGGGGGTTATTTCCAGCCACTGTAGTTTACAACACTAGATCTGCGGCAGGCCAGAGTGGAGCCCAGGCAGCTCGCCAGTGTGCGTGGAGGCCTCAGGTAAGTCCCGTGGGCAGGTGAGCGGGGGGCCGTGGCTGGAAGGGGGGGAGTCCAATGGACTCCCAGTCGGACTTATGCCCAAGAAACCACAACAGCCGCCCGTGCTTCAGATTCGGAACCTAATCCAAAACGAGTCAGCCCGGGCCTGAGGCACCCCGAGTTGAATCGGTGCTGATTTGAAAGCTCCAAATCAGTCTCCAGGTTGAATTGGGGTGGGGGTGGGGATGTTGTACACAGCCCTACTCTGTTTGGTATTATTTCCAACAGGAGCAATAATAATTTTGCTGGGAAAAGTGTAGAAAGTGTAATGTGTGAACAAGATCTAGGGTGTGAATTACTTTGATGCAAACTCTTCCCCACAGGAATATGAATAGGGGGCTGAGCTAGCCCTAGACCAGTGGAGGTTAGTGGCTCTGATGTCAGTGGGGTGGTGGATCCGCTTCAGGTCTCAGTGCTTCGCACTTTGGATAGCTCCTTTAGAGTTCTGACTGAAACCCGGAGCGGATTCACTGCCCCACTATCAGAGCCACCAGCCTTCACTGCCCTAGGCTGAGGCAATAGCAAAGAATCAGTCACTTCCTTTTGCACATTGAATTGTTCTCATATTTGGGAACATAATAAGCTGCCTTCCATGGGGTCAGAATATTGGACCACCTAGCCCAGGACAATCTATACGAGGAGTGGGAAACCTCAGGTCAGGAGGCCAATCCAACCCTCTTGGAGCTCCAATCCAACCCTCTGAGGTTCTCCAGGAGGCCATGCCTCCTTCCCCGGCCCCAACCCATTTCTCCCAACCATGGGTCGTTTGGTGGTTTCCTGTCTTCTGTGCAGCTTTACCCCCACTCTAAAAGGCTGAAAGGCTTCTCCTGCACTACTGGCAGTAAGAGATTTAAGCTAAAATATGCTAGTATTTTTTGTACTTTTGCCCCGCCCCTTTGCCTTTGGCCCTGCCCACTACTGGAATGTGCCCCTCAAGAGCTTCGCTGAAATTAAATTCAGTCCTTGGGCTCCTAGGTCTACACTCTAGGGTTGGGCAACCCGGTGTCTTCACTATGTTTTGGACTATAACTCCCATAATCCCTGACCAACGGCCTTGCTGGCTTGGGCAGAGGGGATTTTAGTCCAAAAACATCTGGATGGTGCTAGAGAAAGGTCTCTCTTATCACCTGTAAGCTGATCCTTTAACTGGAGAGAGTTGAATCAGGGAACTTCTATATGCAAAGCATGTGCTCTATCACTGAGCTATGACCCAGGCTACAGCCCTTGGTTTTCTGTCTGCCAAAGGGCTGGTACTGGCCACGTTCTGCTCAGCAAATGGCAAGTGTGGTCAGCACACCAACCAGGAAGCCATGCGCATTCCAAGTACTGGTTCGGAGCAGACGGACGGATTACGTGAACTGAGTTGTCCGTGGCTGGGAAGTAGGATGGGAACCTGTGAGATTCCTTTCTAGAAAAGAAAAGTGCAGCATGGTGGCTAGCGCCCCGTATTACAGCTCATGTAGCTCATGTAGCTTTTCTCTGTGTGGTTCTTTTAACTGCCTACCTAATCCTGCGATGGAGGAATTTTGGCAGTGAGCTGGTCTAGGATTCTCCATATTGGAACCATCTCCCATCCTGGGTTGGAGCATATAATGACCCTGTAAACAGTGCCTGTCGAGGGAGGGGAGAGCAGCCCTTGAAGAAGGCAAGGCATGGCTGACGTAGCACTGGGATTGATTCATGTACTATTTCAGCAGCACAGTTGCCATCGCTCCGTGCTGCTTCGATCAGTTATGTAAAGAGGAGACCACGAGGCTCAGCTTATGGTGTGGTGACTGCCCACAGTGTTGACTCCTGCAGAGGAGGAGATCTGTTGTGGGGAATAACTGCATCATGGACACCTCCCTTATGTGTCTTTATTATAAATGTTACTGGAGTGGTTGACGGAGGCGACAACCAGTGGAGGCTGGTGGTTCCCATGCCTGTGTGGCAGTGAATCTGCTTCGGGTTTCAGTCAGAACCGGTCAAAACTCTAAAGGAGCTCTCCAAGGTGGCTCTGACTGAAACCCGGAGCAAATTCACTGCCCCACTGACATCGAAGCCACCAGTCTTCACTGCTTTAGGCTGAGACAACGGGCTTCTTTAAGTATGTGATTTATAGCATGCTCATGACTGGCCACTCACGGAAGGTTGGGGGTCATTTTGACGACGTCATGACCCTCTTGCAGGTCCTTTCCCCTGGTTATTCCATTAAAAAACCCCAAACCAACCCCCCCCCCCTTGGCTATCACAATTCTTCAGAAATACCTGGGATTTCCTACCACGTGCAGCCAAAGTTGCACTATAAAACATCCACTAGAGGGCAGTGTCCCATTCAAGCATACGATCATGGAAGTTTTCAGGTACAGACCACGTGGTTACTAGGGGTGTGCATCGGATCGGATCCGATCCACGATCCGAATCCGATCCGCCCCAAAATCGGGAAAATCCGATCCGATCCGATCCGATCAACCTCCGATCCGATCCGATCCGACGAGGTCAGATCCGGATCGGACGCCATTTTGAATGCTTTTTCCCATAGCCAAGTATTGTTTTACAAAAACGCCTATAACTTTGTCATTTTTAAAGATAGAAGGATGAAACTTGGGCATATTATACACTGGTTAGGGATAGTTATCTGTGAGAAATTTCAGAAAGATTGGTGCATGCGTTTTGTGGCAATTAATTGTTTAATAAATACCCAGAAATGCCTATAACTTTGTCATTTTTAAAGTTACAAACATGAAACTTTGCCACATTGTAGGTGGTACCTTGGGACCTATCTGTGAGAAATTTCAGAAACTTAGGTGCTTGCCTTGTGTGGCAATTAATTTTAGAAAAATGGGTAGTAGCGGGGTAAATACATTTACGCCTCCCATTTTTTTATTTTTGAAGATACAAACAGGAAACTTGGGCACATTACAGGTACCACTTGCCTTGATATGTGTGTGAAATTTCAGAAACATTGGAGCTTGCCTTGTGTGGCAATTAATTTTTGAAACAATGAGGAAAGAAACACCTATAACTTTGTCATTTTTAAAGTTACACACATGAAACTTTGCCACATTGTAGGTGGTACCTTGGGACCTATGTGTGTGAAATTTCAGAAACATAGGTGCTTGCCTTGTGTGGCAATTAATTTTTTAATAAATACCCAGGAATGCCTATAACTTTGTCATTTGTAAAGTTACACACATGAAACTTTGCCACATTGTAGGTGGTACCTTGGGATCTATGTGTGTAAAATTTCAGAAACGTAGGTGCTTGTATTGTGTGGCAATTAATTTTTGAAACAATGAGGGATTCATTGGACAGCACTTGCCCATAGGGATTCATTGGACAGTACTTGCCCATAGGGATTCATTGGACAGTACTTTCCTATAGGAAATCATTGGAAAGCACTTGCCCATAGAAAATCATTGGAAAGCACTTGCCCATTGAGAAATACAGTTATGCCTCCCACTTTTTTATTTTTGAAGATACAAACAGGAAACTTGGGCACATTGTAGACTGGTTAGGGATAGTTATCTGTGAGAAATTTCAGAAAGATTAGTGCATGCGTTTTGTGACAATTAATTTTTTAATAAATACCCAGGAATGCCTATAACTTTGTCATTTTTAAAGTTGCATACATGAAACTTTGCCACATTGTAGGTGGTACCTTGGGACCTATGTGTGTAAAATTTCAAAAACGTAGGTGCTTGCCTTGTATGGCAATTAATTTTAGAAAAATGGGTAGTAGTGGGGTAAATACATTTACGCCTCCCATTTTTTTATTTTTAAAGATACAAACAGGAAACATGGGCACATTACAGGGAACACTTCACTTGATATGTGTGTAAAATTTCAGAATGATAGGTCCAGGCATTTGGTGGCAAGGTGTCTGCACACACCACTTTGAAGACTGTAGAAAATTTCTCCCGTAACGATCCTAGCGAGAGAGAGTGATCCTAGGCTCAGCCGTTCTGCTTAAGTAAAAAGGGAAAGTATCAATCAAAGCAGACACGAGCCAAGTGCTACTTTGTTTCGCCTTTTGTAATGGATACTACCTCAGTTGCAGCCAAGCGTGCAAGGATCAAAGAGATGAGAGAAAGTGTTTCCTTCTTCTTCCCGGGAGGCGGGAGGGTGCAATTGACAGCCCCAGCCTCTGTGTAAAAAAGGTTAATAACTTTTAATCTAAAAAATTCGTAGCCACCAAATGCCTGGACCTATCATTCTGAAATTTTACACACATATCAAGTGAAGTGTTCCCTGTAATGTGCCCATGTTTCCTGTTTGTATCTTTAAAAATAAAAAAATGGGAGGCGTAAATGTATTTACCCCACTACTACCCATTTTTCTAAAATTAATTGCCATACAAGGCAAGCACCTACGTTTTTGAAATTTTACACACATAGGTCCCAAGGTACCACCTACAATGTGGCAAAGTTTCATGTATGTAACTTTAAAAATGACAAAGTTATAGGCATTCCTGGGTATTTATTAAAAAATTAATTGCCACAAAACGCATGCACCAATCTTTCTGAAATTTCTCACAGATAACTATCCCTAACCAGTCTACAATGTGCCCAAGTTTCCTGTTTGTATCTTCAAAAATAAAAAAGTGGGAGGCATAACTGTATTTCTCAATGGGCAAGTGCTTTCCAATGATTTTCTATGGGCAAGTGCTTTCCAATGATTTCCTATAGGAAAGTACTGTCCAATGAATCCCTATGGGCAAGTACTGTCCAATGAATCCCTATGGGCAAGTGCTGTCCAATGAATCCCTCATTGTTTCAAAAATTAATTGCCACACAATACAAGCACCTACGTTTCTGAAATTTTACACACATAGGTCCCAAGGTACCGCCTACAATGTGGCAAAGTTTCATGTGTGTAACTTTACAAATGACAAAGTTATAGGCATTCCTGGGTATTTATTAAAAAATTAATTGCCACACAAGGCAAGCACCTATGTTTCTGAAATTTCACACACATAGGTCCCAAGGTACCACCTACAATGTGGCAAAGTTTCATGTGTGTAACTTTAAAAATGACAAAGTTATAGGTGTTTCTTTCCTCATTGTTTCAAAAATTAATTGCCACACAAGGCAAGCTCCAATGTTTCTGAAATTTCACACACATATCAAGGCAAGTGGTACCTGTAATGTGCCCAAGTTTCCTGTTTGTATCTTCAAAAATAAAAAAATGGGAGGGGTAAATGTATTTACCCCGCTACTACCCATTTTTCTAAAATTAATTGCCACACAAGGCAAGCACCTAAGTTTCTGAAATTTCTCACAGATAGGTCCCAAGGTACCACCTACAATGTGGCAAAGTTTCATGTTTGTAACTTTAAAAATGACAAAGTTATAGGCATTTCTGGGTATTTATTAAACAATTAATTGCCACAAAACGCATGCACCAATCTTTCTGAAATTTCTCACAGATAACTATCCCTAACCAGTGTATAATGTGCCCAAGTTTCATCCTTCTATCTTTAAAAATGACAAAGTTATAGGCGTTTTTGTAAAACAATTCTTGGCTATGGGAAAAAGCATTCAAAATGGCGTCCGATCCGGATCGGACATCCGGTCCGATCCGATCCGACCATCCTCCGATCCGATCCGACCCCCCAGGTCCGATTCCGATCCGCTATCCGATCCGATCCGGGGGGTCAGTGCACATCCCTAGTGGTTACCCCTCTTCTTCTGTGTAATTAAGTTCATTACAATTGTGGAAGAGAAGCAGAAATCAAAGCGCCAGTAAGCAAATGTGATTTCCCTTTAATCTAAAGAAGCCCAGAAGCAAAGAATTAATCACCTTCTGTTACCTATTGAGTTGTTCTCATATTTGTGAGCATAAGAAGGTGGGGACATTAGAGCCACCAGTCTCCAATGGTGATAACCAATCCCCAGCCTTTCCAAACCTGGTGCCCTCCAGCAGTGTGTGGTTAATATGGCTTGCTGGGGGATGCTGGGAGTTGTAGTCTGGAGAGCAGCAGGTTGCGGAAGGGTGGGCATGCCTCTTGGTCTCCTCTGACTCTAGGAAACAGTCCACTTAACCTGAATGGTTGCACCGAATGGCAAACCGGAGCTCATTTCAGGATGTTAATATTTTACCTTTTGGAAACTTCCTTAGAATATGGTGGCAAGTGGAAAATGCTCCATTATTTTGCCCAGCATTTCTTTGCTCCTTTATTGCCTGTGGCACATGAAGATGATGATGTCCTCTACATATACGGTGTCTCGGATCTTCACTCAGACGTTGAACTGACACTCAGAGTAAGTTATACTTTGCCTTGTATTTGAAGCTAGAGTTTGGGAAGAAAAAAAAATAGGGCTGTCAACCGATTTAAAAAAAGTTTTTAGTGAACTAAAGAAATTAGTTTGAACTGGTTGATCGACTGAAAAAATAAATAGATCTAAATTTGCATATGACTAATTATTTTGAAGGAAAATTTGTCTTTGTTTTTAGAAGTGTGTGTCACAGGACATACCATCTTAGAAGAGGCATGAGAATGGAGGAGAGATGCCTCTTCTGGGATGGTGCTACCATCTACAGTTTTCTTAATTAGTTTTCTTAATTCTTTTTAACTGAAGAAGCTAGGGAATTATGCCTCTGCAGGTAGAGATGACCTCTCCTAATAGGGTCGGGCTCTGCCTGCCATCAAGAGGTCGGTGGACAGAAAGGTATCAAAAGCAGTGTTCCTGCCAGAGGATACAGATCAGGGATGTCCGGATTTTGTGAAATCCATCCTGCGTGTGTCACATGGATTGTGCAGTGTCTTTCATTCCAGTGTCCATTCACAAATGGATTCCAATTTTTTTTCCCGTCATGTGGAAAAATACGCAAATAATTCTGTAACAATTTACATAATTCATGTTATAACATAACATTTAGGGTATTGTCCACCATTTCATTCAACTTTTCCACGCATATATTTTCCAACATGGCATATGTCTCAGCAGAACCTGTATTTTCTTGTGAATGAATTTGTATAAATCTGGGGAAAGTAAAAATGAATAAATCCGGAAGTCTGCAGACTCTGTGCACCCTGAGGAGGTCGGGTCCATTGCTGATTCCACAGGTTGGATTCTTAGAAACCCAAACTCATTTTAGTCTGTCTCAAATTTCTCCAGCATCCCTAATACAGAGTGACAAAACTGGAGGAAAGAGGCAGGACTGGAGCGTGTCTCCTCTTCATGTTACTATTAACCCTTTTTTCAATACTTGGACAGGGCTTTGACCTATCTTGTGACCCTGCAAGCTTCTAGAACCTGCAGCATGTTGCAGTCATAGAGAAAAGAAAATCATAGAGTAACTCATCTCAGTGTCTGAAAGAGCCATGAGCTCTTTTGTTGGAGGGGCATGCTGTTGCCCAATCACAGTTCTGCTAAAATCCTGGAATTCTCTATTGCTTTCTATGGGCAGCTCCCACTTTTTCTCTGAGGAAGGGGAAAAATAGATTTTAACAAAACTGGAAGTCAAGCAGACTGTGAGTTGGGGAATGTTGATGGTATCAGTCAAAAAAAGAAATTATGGAGGGAAGGAGGGAGAGAGAGATGGAATTGATTTGCTTGGCCTTCTGACAGTTAATATTTCAAGGTGAGCTTTAAGGTCAGGGGTGTGCTTACCTTTAGGTTAAAAAACCTTTCTCCCCCAACCCAAATATATAACGATAAAGCAGTCAGATTCAGGGCTTGAAGCCTGCATGTGTGTATGTGTGTGATAGAGAGAGCGCTTCTTACCTCCCTTATCCCTGCTGCTTTTTCTTTAAACACTTCTTTTTTTAAAAAGCTGGTGCTCTGGCAGCAGAGCCTCTGACTGTCCTTGTTCCTTCCTCGGCACTCTGGGAATGAGGAATGGAGGCGGCCAGAGCTTTGCTGCTGCACCAAAGACAGCTGCAAAATTTCAAGCTTCAAAAAGTTTCTAGCTTCCTCCCCTGGGTACCTACTCCGAGGGAAGGCAACAAGGGAGAGGGCCTTTTCTGTGGTGGCCCCCCAATTATGGAACAATCTCCCTGATGAGGTCCACCTGGCACCAACATTGTTATCTTTTCAGCGCCAGGTCAAGACTTTCCTTTTCTCTCAGGCAATTAACAGCTTATGTTGAGTTTTTAACTGAAGTTTTGGCCTGGCGAGGCTTCCAATTATGGATAATGCCAAGTTTGAGGCTTTAAAAATATTGAATTTGGCAAGGTGACCTGTAGCTCTATTGCCTTAATGATCCTGGCATGACGCGGTTGAAGTTTAGCTCTTTTCAATCCTATTGATATTAAACGTGTCTTGAACTAAGTATCTGGGTTTGATGAACAGAAGGCAAGCGTTTGCAGTCTGCTTCTACTGTCAATCTCTCCATGTGCCCTACAGGTCATTCTGTATGACTGGAGTTGGATGGAGCCAGTGTGTACTTTGGCCAAAGAGGGCCTGATCGTTAAGGCCGGGAGTGCTTTACCCATCTATAAGGAGCCAATCGGTGACCTTCTGAAAAGATGTGGAAACTGCACCAGGCAGAGCTGCGTGGCCACCTTTTACCTTGAGGGTGAAAGCAAGCTCTCCAGTCCAATGAATTACCACTTCCTGTCCTCACTGAAGGATGCAGTGGGATTGGAGAATCCACAGCTTCATGTAAGCAACAGAATCAACTCTCGTGCTTGTTCCAGTAATACTTTATCTGCTTGGCAAATAGGCCCTTAAGTTGTGTTTGTTTGTTGCTCGTCATAGAAACAGAGAAACAGGAGGAAATGCAACCGGCAGTGTTGTCCTTGAGAAATGCTCAAAGATGTGTATGAAATTTGGTACTGGGCATAAAAATAAGCATCCTTAGGATCTGTGTGATTTCATTTTTTAAAAAAAATCAGATTTCTAGTCTTTGTGAAGATAAACTTGATGTCTTGCATGCCAAGGCTGGTGGCTATGCCCGTGGCTTCAATGGCCTGTATAACTTCTTGCACCTTCTTCTGATTAGCATAAGCAGAATTAACTTGCCTAAATTGCATAACTTATACAAATCTTAGAAATAAATCTTTCTTGGTGTAGATAATTTATTTTATTTTTAAACAATAACAAAAGTACATATATATTCCTGCCAATACCTATTCAGTATTCTCTTGATAACCTCTCAAGGAAGGGACTCTATAGCCTCTTTAAGTAACTTATTCTTTTGTTGAATTAGAAATGTCCTATCTTTTTAAACGCAAAAACTACAAGCGTAAGAGAAAAAAAACCCTTGTTTAAAAGATGCTACATCATGGTATGTATTGTGCCACCTATACAAGCTTCATCGTTTCCATAGTCTCATGTGTTGACCATGGGTTCAGTGCATTAGAGGCTAGACATAGGACCATAGCTCAGTGGTAGACCATATGCAGATGTATTTTTTTAATGATCAAATATTACATTTGTATTCTGCCCATTTTCTATTTGCAAGGAGCCCAAGGTGGCTTACATAGTCCACCACCTTTCCATTTTATCCTCTCAACAACCCTGTGAGGTTGGATATGCTGAGAGTCTGGCACAAAATTACCCAGTGAGCTTCATGGCCGAATGGGGACTAGAACTCGGTCTTCCGAGTCCCTGTCCAACACTCAAAACCCTATATCACACTATATTTCCGTCTTAGGAAAAAGCACCCTGAAAAGGGACAATTTAAAATATTATTATTTTTATTATTGATTTTAAACATTGTTAATAATGTTAAAGAGAGCAATCCTAAGATCCGTAGGCAAGTGTCCCAGGGACCATAGGATCGTTTTGAATTCCCCCTTCCGAGGACGGAGACAGAATTAACCTTGGAAGGAGGAGTTGGAGATTGACTCCCCTTTCCCTATCTCTCTTCCACCAATGCGGAGACAACCGTACTGGCTGCCTCTCCGAGGTTGGAAACCTGAGCTTAGAGAGGGGGTGGAGAAAGGAGGCAATCTGGTGGGCAGGGAAGGGAAGAGGCTAGAGAGGCCAGGATACGATTTATCCTGAGCCTCCTCCAGCCATCTTCCCTCCCTCTGCCCTCGCAGGACGGGCTGAAAAACTTGTCTAGTGTAAAAGCAAAGAAATGAGTGTGGGGAGACAAAGATCGTCTTCACCGCACCTCCTGCCCTGCTGGGTTCAGCCTGGCAGAGCACAAGAGGGTGCAATTGATAGGATTGCACCCTAAAGGATTTTAAACATCATTATCATCATTAAAGTCTAAAGTCACAGGCCCTGGCATGTCTAGTTAAGATTAGGACAGGTTGCAGGAATGGGTAAAGTTTCTGCCTTGGAACTCTGAAGAGTGCTTTCAATACAGGGGTAGATGGGTTAAACTAAGGACACTTCTACACTGCAGACATACCTGGTGTAACTCTTTCCCCAGGAAAACCAAGGAATTACCATTTTGGAGAGAGAGAGTGGGGAAAAATAGGGTTCTGGATTCCTGGGTATTTTTGGCATCTCATCAAAACTACAATTTCTGGGAGTTTGAGAGGGGAAGTCGTGGCAATAAAGCTAGCACAAAAATAGGTATGTTTGTAGTGTAAATGTCTTTTCTGTTGCTTTTATTTTACTTTTCCACATGCAAGGGTGTTGTGAGGATGAGTAAATATTGAAAAGCACATTGTATACTAGAAATTCCATAGCTGCGATGATGATTGATGATTTGTTGTTTAACACCTTTTGCATCTTTTTAGGCTTCTATATCCCAAGAAGGAGAACAGTTTCAGATTGTCCTGGAAACCAGAGCCATTGCTTCTTTTGTTTGGTTGGATGCTGGGAATATCCCAGGAAGGTTCAGCGACAATGGCTTCCTTCTCACAGAGAAGCGAAAACTCATATTGTTCTACCCCTGGGAGACCACTAGTGTCAAGGAGCTGGAAAAGTCACTCAGCCTAACATCACTGTCAGATATTTCCTGAGGAACACTCTGCAGAAACAGAGGAAGGAAGCTGAATGGAAAGAGGAAGCTTTTGCGGGAATCTCGGTATCTAGAGATTCACAAAAACGGGACCATTAAATGTCATTCTTGTCCAGCTTCTTGCCTGCTTGGGACCCTTTATTCAATGGACTGAGGCCAAGAGCAGATCTGCACACTTTGAGAGTGAGGCTGTTTTCAAAAGGTCAGATATGCGCGTATGCTAAGAGAGCTTTATGAGAACAAGGAATATAGGCTTTCAGTTCCATTCCTCTGTATTCCAGGACCAGAGTTTGTATTACCAGTGGAAAGATGAGCTGCTCCAGAAGGCGATTAGGGATTCATATTAATGCACATCTAAGCAGTGCGTTAGAGGGAAACCAGAGAGGGCCTGGCCCTGACGCACCCTACCTTTTTGTGCTGACTCTCGTAAACTACTGTTTTTTAAAAGGCTATGGGGGTATAATTTGGCAAAAACTTGGGGAAGTGGGCTGGGGCTTGTGGTTTTCACTAAGGGACCACCTTCCCTTCCCCCCTGCCCATATAATTAGAGCACTGACCCCATCTTGCATGGCATGGTGGAAGTTGTAACTTGACTGATGGTCAAGTTCCAAATGTCCAGGCAAGACCTGGTGCTTTACTGATTGGATCTGATGTCTGTGCTGTTAAAGAGGGCAGGAAAGAGATCATAAGAATGACTGTGGTCATACACAGAATGCTTTTCCTCTTAGTAGTCACTCAGTGGAAGAAGGAGGTTTAAAATCAGTGACCGTAACTTCCAGGCAAGCATGAATTCTGCAACCTTAACTAAGCGCTGATTGAAAGGAAGATTTGGGGAGAGGAATTGAGGAGAGGCAGGGCAGGCGTGCCAGCAGTGAGAAGAGGATTCTTCTTCGCGTTGATCCATTTAGGTGTCTGTTTTTCCCTCCACCCAAGAGAGTTTTTTAAAGTTTTGCAAAAATGTAATACTCTTGCACATGGTTTCCTTGCTAGTTAGAAATGGCATGCCTGTCTTGCTCAGAAGCAGAAATGGGTATCAGTGCTATTTGTTATATATCTCAAAACTTTTTTTTTGTTTGTTTTTAGGAAGGATGGCTTATATTTGCACTGCCATGAGCACATATAATGACCTTGATCTGTGTTCTGACTTTGATTATCTCTAAGGAGGTCGACCAGCCTTGGTCACAGTACAGATAACCGCTACATGGTTATGATCTTGGAAAAGAAAAACCTACACCAATTTATCTGGCCCGAAGGCCTCACTCAGGTCCCCAAATATGAGAGAAATGCCGCATTACGCTCTTGCTGCACTTCCTTCTTTAGCACTGTTCTTGTTACGAGTGCTTTCCCATCAAGCGAATGGGAGCAGTTCATTCACCACTTACTCCTTAATAGCAGCTCATGTATGCTCCAGAACATAAATAACACTGAAAATTATCTCAATTTTGCCTTTTATTATAAAAGTAAAATAAAAAATCAAGCATTTAAAAAGCACACATTTTTCCTTAACAGTAATCTATCCAAACTGAAATATTTACAATAGAAAGGTGATAAAACAGTATGGGAAAAACAGTTTGAAACGTGAATGATTTCATAGGCACCAAATGAAATTTTAAATACATACTGAAATATACATTATATTTTTTTGCCACAAGTATTTATTCTGTTCATTATTTCTGACTTGATTTTTGTGCTTCACAGCCTTGGACCACAATCAATGTCTCCTATGTTTCTTTTGCTGAATATCAAGAGGTTTAGTAAGGAACAAAGAAAGTTTACTCAGTTCAGTCCTGAGCCTCCCACTTTACTGAGATCTGGTCCGTGTTTGTTGAATAGTCCTGTGGATGAAAATTTCAAAGAGCTTTTTTCTTCTAGTGCACTTTGGGTCATTAACAGCTCCCTTTCTTTGTAAAGAACGTTACATAACTGTTCCACACCTCTAAGTGGCTTCCATTTTGCCTTGTGAGTTGTCCTGACCATATCTCGTGGCCAGTTTCTTAAGCGTTACTGGTGACTTGCTGGGGAAAGACTCAGAATATGTAAAGCTAAGTTTGCGGAGCGAAATCTCTACACCACTGTCACAAATGCTTTCCGTGTCCTGGAATTTTAGATTGCAGATTTCACCTGACAGAGAAGAAAAGGAACCTGTGATACAATTCAGAGGTTTCAAACAATGCTCATATAATGCAGCAATTTGCAGTACTACACAATATATCCAATTTAATAAGGAAATTAACAAGCCCCTTTGCTTCTCCCTGTCTCCTACTTATTTATTTATATTTATTATTACATTTATATCCCACCTTTTTTCTTCTGGTAGGGAACCCTCCTCTCCATTTTATCCTTACAACAACCCTATAAGGTAGGTTAGTCTGAGAACCATTGATTGTCCCAGGGGGTGTCTTCACAGTGCTTGGTTGGCGTCGCGTGCCTTGAAAACCTTGCACTTTCCCTCCCCCGGGGTGGTGTCCAGTAATCATGACAACAAGGAGGGACTGTGGGGTTTCTGGGCGGCCATCAGGGAACTGGAGCTGCCCCCTTCCTGGTGGAAGGCGACCAATCACAGGTCACCTTCCACCAGGCAACGCCTGGCCCCACCTCCACTGTGACTCTGGAGCGAGGCTTTGGGGCTGTCTTGACACCGTCTTAAGCATCCTTGCATCGCTCCAGAGAAAAAAAGGTTGGGATAAATCCCCGACATTGTTGCTCTGCAGCTTCGGCGGAAAGCCACCGCGCACCCATCCTAGGGCTTTCCAAGCATTTAGACAGCACCCCAAAGTCACCCAGTAGAACCTAGATGTCTCGAGTCCCAATCCAACACTCTAACCACTACAACACATCTTACTTAAAGTCAAGGTTCTCTGCAGTTCCTGACAAGTGCAGAAAGGAAAATCCAGGGCATGAGCCCATACTAGAGCCCATAGATCAGTAGAAGAGAATATGTTTTGCATATGTAAGGTCTCAGGTTCAATCCCTGGCATCTCTAATCGAAGGAAAGTTGATGACTTCTGCCTGAGAACATGGGGGAATCCAGGAAATAGTTTGCTAGGTGGATGATAATATAAGGCATTTGCATATGTTCTAACGATTCCCCTTGAGTTGCTCTCATGTCCCTCCCTTCTTTCAATCAGGGCTTAAATTCCCAAGATCGCCCCAATTGCATAGAACAAAGGGTGGACAACACTGCCCCTCCTGCTCCCCATCCTCTGGTGAAGCTCCTGCAACTGCTGCACTGCCAAAAGCAAATTGTAGAGGCTGCTGAAATTTGGCACAAGCAACCAGTTTTTTGTTTTTTGTTTTTTTTTGCTGTTGCTGATGTGCTGCCAATTTTCAGCCTACAGTGGAGATGGGTCCAGGGGTGGAAAGTGGCTGCCGGGCATCCCAAAGCTCCCCACCCCTCGCATAGAGGTCAGGTATCCCATGTTTTGTGATGTTTTGGCACTACATCAACTGTTTGAACCAACAGCCTTCAGAAATTTAGTAATGTGCCTTACCTACTTCTCTATTGCTTCCCCCTAAATGCAATAGTGCCAGGGCAAGCAATTAAGAATCAGAAGAATACACTTCCAAACCAAGAGATTTATGTAACTAACAGTGCACTGCTAAGCATGTTTACTCAGAAGATTTTCCCAGGAGGCTTTGCAGCAGAAAAAGAAATTGAACCTGGATGTTTCTCATCCACATCATACACTCCAGCGCCCCCCCACCCCCCCGGTCTTTATGGCTTTAAAACAACCTCTGCCACAAGAAATGAACCCATCAGCAAAATATTATTGCAGATGCCGTAATGTAATTTACCTGTTTCTGCTATCATGGGAGAGGAAGGCAGATCGCATAAAGGAGGACTGGCATCTTTTGTCTTCACTTGGCCAGAATGACTTGACATGGATAATCCTTTCTGAATTATTTCAGCAGCCTCTGGATAATCCATTTCTCTCAAAGCGTCAACCAGCTCCTTGATTGTACCACCAGAAACCTACACAGAAGGAAAAACAAAGGTAAAGTCACTGAGATAGGCTTCCTTCTATATGACAAAGGATCACTCATAGCAGCAGGTAACTTCACAGTTCTTTGGAATATCAGCACCTATGTACTAAGACCAAGCATGCCTAAGTAAAACCAACCAAACTATGGAGGTCTCACCATCCTTTGAGAAATCCATATAACTCTTCCATGTTTATTCTTATAAATATGCACTCACATGGTGAGTTACAAGATACAGCCTCATTGAGAGTAGGTGGAAAGCAATGTCTAATGTTGAAATGTAAGCAATTTATGGTTATATATTATTATTATTATTATTATTATTATTATTATTATTATTATTATTATTTTATTACATTTGTATACCTCCCCATAGCTGAAGCTCTCTGGGCGGTTTACAAAAATTAAAAATGTTGGACATTAAAAATCGATACACAAAATTTAAAACCATAAAAGCATAAAAACAAACAACATATGAAAACAGTATACATTTAAATCAGCTGCGAACTCTCAGCCAGGCCTAAATATAGTTCTGGGGTTAACCATATGTGGAGATTACAGGATACAGAGGGATTTCTCACATAACATTCAGTTCTCTCAATAAATGATAATCTAACAATCCTAAAATTGGTAGGATCACTAATAGGGATGTGCACTGACCCCCCGGATCGGATCGGATAGCGGATCGGAATTGGACCTGGGGGGTCGGATCGGATCGGATCGGAGGATGGTCGGATCGGATCGGACCGGATGTCCGATCCGGATCGGACGCCATTTTGAATGCTTTTTCCCATAGCCAAGTATTGTTTTACAAAAACGCCTATAACTTTTTCATTTTTAAAGATAGAAGGATGAAACTTGGGCACATTATACACTGGTTAGGGATAGTTATCTGTGAGAAATTTCAGAAAGATTGGTGCATGCGTTTTGTGGCAATTAATTGTTTAATAAATACCCAGAAATGCCTATAACTTTGTCATTTTTAAAGTTACAAACATGAAACTTTGCCACATTGTAGGTGGTACCTTGGGACCTATCTGTGAGAAATTTCAGAAACTTAGGTGCTTGCCTTGTGTGGCAATTAATTTTAGAAAACTGGGTAGTAGTGGGGTAAATACATTTACGCCTCCCATTTTTTTATTTTTGAAGATACAAACAGGAAACTTGGGCACATTACAGGTACCACTTGCCTTGATATGTGTGTGAAATTTCAGAAACATTGGAGCTTGCCTTGTGTGGCAATTAATTTTTGAAACAATGAGGAAAGAAACACCTATAACTTTGTCATTTTTAAAGTTACACACATGAAACTTTGCCACATTGTAGGTGGTACCTTGGGACCTATGTGTGTGAAATTTCAGAAACATAGGTGCTTGCCTTGTGTGGCAATTAATTTTTTAATAAATACCCAGGAATGCCTATAACTTTGTCATTTGTAAAGTTACACACATGAAACTTTGCCACATTGTAGGCGGTACCTTGGGACCTATGTGTGTAAAATTTCAGAAACGTAGGTGCTTGTATTGTGTGGCAATTAATTTTTGAAACAATGAGGGATTCATTGGACAGCACTTGCCCATAGGGATTCATTGGACAGTACTTGCCCATAGGGATTCATTGGACAGTACTTTCCTATAGGAAATCATTGGAAAGCACTTGCCCATAGAAAATCATTGGAAAGCACTTGCCCATTGAGAAATACAGTTATGCCTCCCACTTTTTTATTTTTGAAGATACAAACAGGAAACTTGGGCACATTGTAGACTGGTTAGGGATAGTTATCTGTGAGAAATTTCAGAAAGATTGGTGCATGCGTTTTGTGGCAATTAATTTTTTAATAAATACCCAGGAATGCCTATAACTTTGTCATTTTTAAAGTTACATACATGAAACTTTGCCACATTGTAGGTGGTACCTTGGGATCTATGTGTGTAAAATTTCAAAAACGTAGGTGCTTGCCTTGTATGGCAATTAATTTTAGAAAAATGGGTAGTAGTGGGGTAAATACATTTACGCCTCCCATTTTTTTATTTTTAAAGATACAAACAGGAAACATGGGCACATTACAGGGAACACTTCACTTGATATGTGTGTAAAATTTCAGAATGATAGGTCCAGGCATGTGGTGGCAAGGTGTCTGCACACACCACTTTGAAGACTGTAGAAAATTTCTCCTGTAACGATCCCAGCGAGAGAGAGTGATCCTAGGCTCAGCCGTTCTGCTTGAGTGAAAGTATCAAAGCAGACACGAGCCAAGTGCTACTTTGTTTCTCCTTTTGTAATGGATACTAGCTCAGTTGCAGCCAAGCGTGCAAGGATCAAAGAGATGAGAGAAAGTGTTTCCTTCTTCTTCCCGGGAGGCGGGAGGGTGCAATTGACAGCCCCAGCCTCTGTGTAAAAAAGGTTAATAACTTTTAATCTAAAAAATTCGTAGCCACCAAATGCCTGGACCTATCATTCTGAAATTTTACACACATATCAAGTGAAGTGTTCCCTGTAATGTGCCCATGTTTCCTGTTTGTATCTTTAAAAATAAAAAAATGGGAGGCGTAAATGTATTTACCCCACTACTACCCATTTTTCTAAAATTAATTGCCATACAAGGCAAGCACCTACGTTTTTGAAATTTTACACACATAGGTCCCAAGGTACCACCTACAATGTGGCAAAGTTTCATATATGTAACTTTAAAAATGACAAAGTTATAGGCATTCCTGGGTATTTATTAAAAAATTAATTGCCACAAAACGCATGCACCAATCTTTCTGAAATTTCTCACAGATAACTATCCCTAACCAGTCTACAATGTGCCCAAGTTTCCTGTTTGTATCTTCAAAAATAAAAAAGTGGGAGGCATAACTGTATTTCTCAATGGGCAAGTGCTTTCCAATGATTTTCTATGGGCAAGTGCTTTCCAATGATTTCCTATAGGAAAGTACTGTCCAATGAATCCCTATGGGCAAGTACTGTCCAATGAATCCCTATGGGCAAGTGCTGTCCAATGAATCCCTCATTGTTTCAAAAATTAATTGCCACACAATACAAGCACCTACGTTTCTGAAATTTTACACACATGGGTCCCAAGGTACCGCCTACAATGTGGCAAAGTTTCATGTGTGTAACTTTACAAATGACAAAGTTATAGGCATTCCTGGGTATTTATTAAAAAATTAATTGCCACACAAGGCAAGCACCTATGTTTCTGAAATTTCACACACATAGGTCCCAAGGTACCACCTACAATGTGGCAAAGTTTCATGTGTGTAACTTTTAAAATGACAAAGTTATAGGTGTTTCTTTCCTCATTGTTTCAAAAATTAATTGCCACACAAGGCAAGCTCCAATGTTTCTGAAATTTCACACACATATCAAGGCAAGTGGTACCTGTAATGTGCCCAAGTTTCCTGTTTGTATCTTCAAAAATAAAAAAATGGGAGGCGTAAATGTATTTACCCCGCTACTACCCATTTTTCTAAAATTAATTGCCACACAAGGCAAGCACCTAAGTTTCTGAAATTTCTCACAGATAGGTCCCAAGGTACCACCTACAATGTGGCAAAGTTTCATGTTTGTAACTTTAAAAATGACAAAGTTATAGGCATTTCTGGGTATTTATTAAACAATTAATTGCCACAAAACGCATGCACCAATCTTTCTGAAATTTCTCACAGATAACTATCCCTAACCAGTGTATAATGTGCCCAAGTTTCATCCTTCTATCTTTAAAAATGAAAAAGTTATAGGCGTTTTTGTAAAACAATACTTGGCTATGGGAAAAAGCATTCAAAATGGCGTCCGATCCGGATCGGACCTCATCGGATCGGATCGGATCGGAGGTTGATCGGATCGGATCGGATCGGATCGGATTTTCCCGATTTTGGGGCGGATCGGATTCGGATCGTGGATCGGATCCGATCCGATGCACACCCCTAATCACTAATACATCCTCTTGCCAAGGAGTGCCCTTAACATCAAACTGCTGGAAATAATCAAAAGGGTGTAAAGCTTTTCATTGTTCCAATCCAAGTCCCTTGTAGATACAGTAGTACACACACACACACAGAACCTCTGCATAGGCAGGACTCCCATTAGTTTTTTTGGTGGGAGAGGGCAGCTCAGCATGTGCAAAGGAATGCACTCGTAGGCCGTCTCTGTATTAAAGTGAACAGAGAAGCTCTTGTAGGGACGGGCTCTCTCTGAGCCACCGTGACACAAGAAATTGTTTGAAATATCTTACTGAAAGGAGCTTGGAAATACCTAGAGCAGCCTTCCCCATCTGGATGCCCTCCAGATGTTTGGGACTACAGCAGATTCTGGCCAACATGGCCAATGACTATCTGGAGGGTGCCAGGGTGGGGAGGTCAATGGGCACATTTGGAGTTTTGAGAGTGTTACAGGTGCTCATAATATGGCTGCCATGGTGGGCATGACATGGTAACATGACACTCATTTCCTAGAACTCAAACAGGTGATACTAAAGGGGAGAAAAAAGTTGCCCAAGAACATAAGTACAAAGCAGAGGTGGGGTCTGAGCCCCAGAGCACTTTTTTGAACCCAAATAAAGATGGTGCTGGGTGGCAGCACTTTGCTTTGCAGCATACCAAAAATCTTAGAAAGAAACTAGGTATCATGAAGGGTGGGGAACCTGGCAGGTGCCAAGAGAGAGGTTCATGTTGGATACCCCCAGATCTAGAGCATCATCAGGCAAGCGTTTGATCTCACTCTCGCTACTGCCCACTTAATGGATGTTCACGCGTCCTTTAGACAATGACGTGCACCTCTTCTAGCCTATTTCCTAACACAAAATGGACCCCTTTCAATCTGACTTTAAAAACAAAACAAAAAACCAGAATGTGCCGCTGTGTGCAGGAAAAGCGCTGTGATAAAAACGGCCCCTGAATGGGCCACATAGTCTTTGCTTACTTCCTCTTTCTTCTCCCAGTAGAAAGAGGAAGTATCATGGGACAGGAGCAGGGGCGGAGAAGCGATGGTAGGGAACCGCGACATTCCCCCGTCTGATGATGCTCCTAGAGTAAAGGATAGGGTACCAAATTAGAGGGAACATTAGTATGACCTAGTAGGGATGTTAATAGAGTTACCTCATAATTATCCAAGAGAGTTTTTGGTGGAGAAGGACTCAATCGGAATGCATTGTTTAATATCCCTAGGCCCAGTTTTTGTGCCAACATGGACCAATTTTTGTTCAGATCAGGCACTTCAAGTAACTTGTAAAGCTGTAATTTAACATCCTCATTCAGGTCTTTTATGTTTCCTGGAAAAAGGTGAAAATAAACCACTTTATAGCCATACTTTTGGATATTATCATCCTGTGAATTTACTCACCATTGGTTATATTTTCTATCTCTTACTTCTGAAGTGGAAACATACACCTATTTCAAGTTGAACAGGATGAAAGATCCATTGTTCACTACAATTGTAGGTTAGAAGTGAGCATACACCTGTCATCCGAAATACCTCTTCCAAATAAATCTGCAATGCAAACTCAGTGTTGCCTTGAGCAGGGAATAAAGGCCCTACAGTAATCCAATTGCAGAGTAATACCATGCAAGCTAGCTAATCTATATGCGGGAGAAGAAGACAAGGTCAGCGTCAGGTTCCCCCCCACCTCTTCTTAAACATATTCTTACCTCGAGTCAATAAGTCATCTGAAGGCACTTTTGACTTTGAGGGTTTGCCATTCAAGATGTCATACACCTGTTGAAAAAGAGAGTTAACTAACAAGTGCTAGCTTCAGGAGAAAACACCAATTTCATCATAGTTTTAGGTTTCAATTCAAGCCTTTTATTTAGCCCTGGAACAATGCTACGTTGGGGGCATTAGGGGAAATTAAAATGGCTATATGATAGACATGCTAGAGGTGTACAAAATTATGCATGAAGTGGAGTATGTGGATAGGGAGACATTTTTCTCCCTCATAATACTAGAACCCGGGGTCATCGTATGAAGCTGATTGGTGGAAGATTCAGGACAGATAAAAGGAAGTACTTCTTCACATAGGGCATAATTAAACTATGGAATTTGCAACCACAAGACATTGTAATGGCCAACAATTTGGGTGGCTTTAAAAGGTGATTAGATAAATTCCTGGAGGAGAAGGCTATCAATGGCTACTAGTCATAATAGCAATATACTACCTCCAGCATCAGAGGCAGTATGCCTACATATACCTGTTGTTGAGAAACATGGGTCAGACGATGCTGTTGCACTCATGTCCTGCATGTGGGTTTTGCGTGGGCAGCTGGTTGGCCACTGTGTGAACAGAACGGTGGGCTAGATGGGCCCTTGGTCTGGTCCAGCATGGGTCTTCTTATGTTCCCACTAAACTGAACCACCTAGTGTACTTCAGAGTGCTGCTGATGTTAGATAAACTTGCCAGTTCCCATTGATGGAGTTGAGCCCTACCAGAGGACACATGCCCATGGCCACACCTTTGTAAATAAAGGTTGATGATGATGATGATGAAACCTGGAACCAGTTTCTGGTAATGAGGACACTGCTACTGCCTCCCTCATTTAGACTTACTTTAAAAAAAAACTTTAAAAAAACACAGATGTGGATGTAAAACCCTCAACGGCAGTCTGGGTATTCCTAAGGTTTTCACATTGGTTGCATTACCCTTTTACACAACGGGGGCTAGTTCACATACAAGAAGTCATTTTCTCCCTTCTGCCACAGGAGAAAAAAGAGTCTGATCTATATCCTCAAACTGATCCTAAAATGAAACAAACTTGGCTTTTGAAATGCAGCATCCGGGATCACTTGCCTCCCAGCTGCTTGCCATGTCCAAAGGTGTTGTACCAGGTACAATCCCTTCATCTTCACCGTCTTCACCATCTTTGTCTTTCATGTCTTCTTGTTCAAACAGTGGTTCAAAGTTCTCGATGTGGGGATCTGCACCTTGAAGAAAGATCATGACAGCATGACATCTCTTAACATTTTCACAACAATAGACGTGGCTTCGTTTACTCCGACCTCTCCTTATTTTTAACAAAACCAGCACACTGATAGAGAGAGAACATATGTCCCCTATGGACAAAGTCTATCAAGAAATCTGATGTGACCCCCATTTAAACAAATGAGAGTTCCACAAGAGCGTATAGTCTTTAGGTGGTCTTGCTCTCTAAGCTTGGGACAGTGTAACTTGATGTTTGATTTTTTTTTAAAAAAAGAGCACTCTTCAACTTTAGAGAATGTTACTGTAGTTTTAGGCAAGTTACAGGTAGTCTCTTAAATATTAGTCTCTAAGCTGCTTAGGGCACTACAGGGCAGTACCTTGAATTGTTAGCTGAAGACATAAGAATTCTCCAGTAGAGAATCCGTATGAATTCTTGCTCCAAGTTGTTCATTAAGGATAATCATATATAGAGAACCCACTATATTTGGGACACTGGGTCTAAAAAGATCCTAATTTTACTCAGACAGGGATGCATATAAAACTATGTTTATGTTGCATGCTTCATCAGCACTAAAAACTTAAATTCTTCTGGACAGAAGGCTCCTTTTTGTTTAGGCTTCTCTTCCCCCCCAAATCACTTTCTCTCTTATTCCAAAGCATATCTTTCTTCCAGAACTTAATGCCCTCACATAACAATGTGTGTTTTGTTTTGTTTTAAATACTTCTTGTATGCTGCCGTTACCAGTGATTAGCCAGTAGGGGGAGCTCAAGTGCTACATGGCGATAAATATGTTTAAACCACCCACTCCAATGTAGAATTAATTTATATTGATTTACGTTGTGGTGGTGAAACCTCTGACACCAGCTGGCTGAGATAATTGTTCGGAGTACTAAGCAGTTCGCACTCCAGATTCTGGGAGGGAACGGAATGCAGTGAATTGGCTGAGATCGAGGCAGCCCAAAACATTTTTCTGCTGAAGCAAAGTACAAGATGCCCTCTTCCTTGTCGTTCCACATACAGACTGGCAGCAGAGTCTTAGTTCAACAGTGGCAATGGGACAGCCTCTGTCCACTGCACCTGAGGGCAGCAGGCAAGAGTAAGGAGCAGGTGGCAGGTGAACACACAACTCCGCTTTCCAACACTTAGAATCATAGAATAGTAGAGCTGGAAGGGGCCTATAAGGCCACCGAGTCCAACCCCCTGCTCAATGCAGAGATCGACCTTAAAGCATCCCTGACAGATGGTTGTCCAGCTGCCTCTTGAATGCCTCTAGTGTGGGATAGCCCACCACCTCCCTAGGTAATCGGTTCCAATGTCGTACTGCTCTAACAGTCAGGAAGTTTTTCCTGATGTCCAGCTGGAATCTGGCTTCCTGTAACTTGAGCCCATTATTCTGTATTTTGCATTCTGGAATGATCGAGAAGAGATCCCTGACCCTCCTCTGTGTGACAACCTTTCAAGTACTTGAAGACTCTTATGTTTCCCCTCAGTCTTCTCTTCTCCAGGCTAAACATGCCCAGTTCTTTCAGTCTCTCCTCATAGGGCTTTGTTTCCAGACCCCTGATCATCCTCGCTGCCCTGCAACTTCCCTGCAGCTCCCCACCCACCAGCATCTGCTGCCTGAGGCAGCCACCTCACTCTGTCCAAGGGTTGGGCTGGCACTGGATTAACACCTCCCAGGAGTGAGTAGCTGAAAGCAGGGAGACAGGAAAGTGAAAGGACAGGAAGATGAGAGTGCAGAGCAGGTATTGGTCTGAGAAAGAGCTGGTAAGGAAGCTCTACGAAATTGGGGGAGGAGACAGCAAACCAAGACAAAAGGGGATAATTAAAAAGAATCTGAAAAAAAAAATCTTCCAAGCACTTAAAAAAATCAAGAAGAGTGTAATGCTATTATGGGATGGGGGCAAAGGGAGAGAACTACTAGGAAGGTTGGTCAAGAGGTACAGTGGCTGAAGGATGTGGGACAAAATAAGCAGTGGCCCGAGAAGCAGGAATCTAATGAAACGGGTTGGTAGAGACATGAAGCTGGAAAAAAAGGAGTACTGGATCAGAACTAACACAGGGCACAGAGATAGGATGGGGGTGTTGTGGTGCCCTGTTGACAGGAAGGAAGCAGGCAGGAAAGTGAGGGAACCAAGGCAGCACAAAGTTGCTAGGTTGAGTAAAGAGCCAAACGGCTTCTACTATCACTGCCGCATTACAAATGAGCAACCTCAAAGGGGGCAAAGGACCCTCAATATGGACTGTGGTTGAGATGAATTTCACATGTTGTTTTGAACCAACCAGTTGATACTTTTGGTCCAGGTTTCTAGACATATTTGTAGCTCATGAGAATGTTATCAGTGAGGAACTTGGGAGTGATTCATGTCCACTCGCTTTTTGCACTCCAAGAGCCTTTATTAATGGTGATTTAAAAAATATGATTAATGAGTAACAGTCAAATGCTGGGCAATTACCTGCTGCTTTGAGAAGAGCTGTCAATTTTGTAGAGCCCCTTCCAGCTGCTATGTGAAGTGGAGTGGTTCCATCATATGTAGTGCTGTCAACAAGAGCATCCCCCTATATTTGAAAAACAAGAACTGCTGGTTTAGCTACTAACATGCATAGTGGCACCATATTTTGACTCTACAAGTGTTTGGCCAGCTTGAAAGCAAGAGGGAAAAAGAGGCCTATTTGAAAGTGTAGTGAATTCGTGCTCCCATGTGAGAACAGTGCTGAAGTGTGCAGAAATTAGAGCTGACAGAAGTTATACCTAAACATGAATAAGTATACAAAAGACCACTGATGAATTCAGATAATTAAATATTGAGTTATTACATTTATTTCAGAATAGTCCAAAGAATAATTCGGATGGTAAGCTGTAAACATGAATGTTCTACAGAAATGACTAAAAACACACACATAGCATTCCCAATCTAGAGATCTAGAGATCAGTGAAATCAACATAGGCAAATGTTTTGTCTCCCTTGCAAAAGGCAAATTAACATGGAATTACGAAATGCGAAGTCCAACCCTTTGGACACTGCTCCATATGCCTCACTAGATAAAGTGGAATTTCAGCAACTGCTAAGAAAGAAAGGAAGTGCTACAGAAATTGTGTTCTAGCTTATTTCAAATATAGAATAAGATAGAACTCAGTTTTGCATAATAGTTCTCTTAACGAATTAGCTGTTCAACCAGTCTGCTGGTTCTGGTAATGATTTTACAGCTTAACAGCTAAATTTCAGGTTGCAATCTTATGCATACTTTCTAGGGAGTAAGCCCTAATGAACTCAATGGGACAATCGTATGGGTAAACATGCTTAGAATTGCCCTGTAACTACCCTAGGGCAGGGCATCTTTCACTATCATTGGGTGAAATCAACACACTTTGAGCCTTGAGGCAGGTTAAAGTGACTTCCTATTTAAATAAAAATGTATAATATAAAGAACACTATTTACAGTACACATATTATATATTGTTTGAACACTGCAACAGTCTCTTTGTAAAAAAAAAAAAAAAAAAGAGCAAACATCTTGTTTCTGCATTGCTCAAAAGCAAAAGCAGCAGCCACTGAACACTTGGGAATACAGGAAATGCTTCAATGACGTTATTGCAGGGTGTGATCCGTGGACTGCATGCTCCCAACTTTGATCTAGGTGAGAGGATCACAATGAGAAGAGCAGCTTCTCCTTTAAAGAAGAAAAGAAATTAGCTAGGGGGAAAAAAGGGGTTGGCGCTCACCTCAAGCAGAAGGCAACCTGCCAGGGAGACATTTCCTTGTTCCACAGCCAAGTGCAAGGCGGTTCTCCCAGATTTCTGTTCCTGGGCGTTGACATCAACACCAGCAGCAATGAGTTGTCTGAGACAAGGCACACTGTTCGCCATCACAGCTAGGTGAATGACAGTCAGGCCTGCAATACAAGAAGCACAGTACAGCGATCAGACCAAGAAGGGTAGCCCTGGAAAGATCTTTTATTTTTTAAAAGGGTGGGAAATAGGGCTGGACTGGATTCACGCAGTGTTGGGCTTATCCTTAGTTGACAGCAATCATGGCTTCCTTTCCTTTCTTTCCCTTTTTAATGTTTTGTTACAGTAGCAGCCCTTTTTTTTAAAAAAAAAAAGTGTAAGTAAAAACCATACTGTATATGGAGAAGGTGGACAGAGCTGAACTCTGGCAGCTACCATGTTCCCTGTCCAAGAATGCCCTGAAATTACTCCAAAGAACTCCTGGTGCAACACTGAATACATTTTGCTATGTGTCAACCCTGAAACAACATGATATAACACTCTAAAAGTGCTGCCACCTGTGAAAAGGGATGGGAAAGTGGGATGGGGAGACATATCTGTTTGAAGTATGATTTATATGTTTTCTATCAAGGAAATGTCAAGCTGTAGCAAGGAGGAGGAAATACAAGGGGAAAGGAAGGGGTAGAGGCATAGCTTTTTTGCTTTCTGCAGCTCCTGCTTGGGAATTTGTGCAGGAGAACGATACACTGATTTGACCCCTCTCTTCTTTCAATGGGGTTCTTTAAACAAGCCATTTTTAGCACTCTTGTGACTGGCCACCCTCGGAAGTTTGCGGGTGATTTTGATGATGTTGTGAGCTTCCTATATGTCTCCCACTCTTTCCCTCACTTATTTCGCTTAAAAATAAACCTTGGAAAACCTGATTCTTCTAAAATATCTCATGATTTCCTGACATTGCGCTATAAAACGCCCGCTAGAGGGCATTGTCCCACTCAACTATATGAGCTGGGAAGTTTAAAATTACAGACCACGTGGTCGCTGCTCTCCTCCCATGTAATTCAGCTCATTTCAAATGCGGTAGAGAAGCAAGAAGCAAAGCAATGGTAAGCAAACACAGTTTCCCTTTAATTTAAAGGGCTTCAATGCTGACTTTAGTTGGTGAGCTTCCTGTACAAAACTCTCTAAAGCATCATGCACATCGATTACATGGATCATCATAACATGCAAATCGGTTACATGGATCATCATCATCATTTGGAAAAAATGGTCACTCATCTAATGTCTCAACATCTAGATATTAACGTGGGGACTGACATGGATCTATCTACTAAAGAAATAACTCAAAGTAATATCACACCACTGTATGTTCTGCATAAGCTACAAAATCTCACCGGATTTAAGAGATGATTTACTTACCTTCCCCATTAGGAAGGTCTTTCATTAGAGATGCCTCTTTGTGGTTAAGCAGCAGACTTAACACCTTCTCGTCCCCTTGTTTAGCCGCCAGATGCAAGACCGAATTGCCATAGCGATCCAAGAGGCTCACATCTGCCCCAGCTCTGAGCAAGTTCTTTATTATTCCGGCTTGTTTTGTGATAACAGCCAAGTGTAAAGGGGTCTGTTAAAAAAAAAAAGGCAGGGGGAGGCAATAATTAAAAAGGCAGTAATATTCAGCAACACCATTCAAACAAATATATCTGTTAAAAAAAATTACTGAGCAACATATTGATGTAAGATATAAATGGAGTGGGGGGAAGAAAAGGATTTCAAACATGAGACTTGCTTAATACAATGAGAGTTGATGAATACAAAGGTAACATGGGATAGGTCACATGAGCTGTAGCAGCAGGAAAGGTGAGACAGTGATATCTCTTTCATCAGTCTGGCTGGGATCCATTACTATTTGGCTCCATTGCTGGCTCCAGGTTTTTGAGAGCCATTGGTCAAGATGCCCTCAATGAGCCCCCTCCATCAGTGGGCATGTTCAGACAACTAACTTTTTGCAGCAAATAGTGAGCATGTTTAAACTGTGGTTATGTAGCCACCATGGTTAGGAATGGTTTACATGACATGCTAAGACATAATCTTTAGTGCAAAATGCTTAACCACTGTGGCTTAGTGTCGTGCCAGTGAGTCTACATTCTCACTGCCATTGTCAGCAGCTGCTATTGGTCCTCATTCTCTTTCTAATTTTTGCTACCACTAGTTTGCTTGATAGGCAGAGAGCCAGGGAGCAAGTAGGCAGTAGCATCTAATTCTCTTCGTTCTCACCACTGTCTGGGCCCAGAGAGAGAGAGAGAGAGAGAGGCAGGTAAGTGAAGGAGCAACTCCAGGGGATTCTTATTAGAGGGACCCTCGGCAGATGCCTGACCATGCTCACCTTTATTTTGCTCCTTCTCTCCCAGAACTGACTCTTGCAGTTTCCATGTTAGCTTCCCACAGTGATCCCCAAGAACTGTTTCCTGAGTAGCTAGAGTTACTTCAAAACTAATGAGGGTGTTTTCATGGCCCAAAGTTCTGATCCCCACCCATCAGAGGTGAGACATGGGGCAGAATCTAACAAAGACCTTGCATATGTGGCCAGCCCTGCCAATTCCAGTCCGCAAGCAGCCTCACCATTTGCAGAACGGCGATGTAGCACTTCTGGAGGCAAACCAAAATGAGTGGAAATGCTCATTTCTGGAAGGGGGCAGATCAGCGGAGCCCCCATAAGGGAGCTCTGCTGATATGCCCCTTCCAGAAACGGGCATTTCTGCTCATTTCAGGGCTTGCCTCGAGAAGCAGCATTGGATTTGGCCCATAGTAAATATCCAATTCCTAATGTATGCTCAGACTTGTGCTGTCTTCTCAGTTTCAGAGTGTCCTACAATGTATATCAATAATCTTTAACTTTCCACAACTAAAATGACTGACTTTTAACAAACAATAATTTAAAGAAGAAAAGGTTGCATGGTTTTGGGATGGTGATCAGTAAGAGCAAATGTGGACAACTAAAAGGTCATCCTCTCCATTGCTTCCATACCTGGTAAAGGTCATTTCTCACATTGAGAACATCAGCAGCATTCAGATCCGCTATCACTTCTAAGAGATTCCTCACCAGTTCCATATGAAGATGAATAATTGCTAAGTGAAGAACACTGGCATTGATCAAAAGTGAAAAAAGAAAAGAAAAATTAAATTCTAAGCTGTAAAAAGCAAACAGGAAGAGAAGTTTATGTTATATTATTGGTTTCAGTATTGGACATGTGCTTAACACTTGTGCATGTTAAGCAGCTTGTATCTAGATGGTCTACAAAGAAAATATATCAATATATATTCACCATATATTGGGTGGTCTAAAAAGCAATCAGTCAATTGATCAAATAACTGAAGCCTCCTTCCTAAATCAGAGTTTTAATGAGAGATAATATCAGTTTGCAACGTATTTGCTCCATCATTTTTTTTACAGTGAACTATGACAATTTCTAGAAGTGTAGCCATGTTAGTCTATTGTAACAAAAACAACTGAGAGTCTTGTGGCACTTTAAAGACTAATACATTGATTGTGGCATAAGCTTTTATGGACTCGAGTCCTGTCCATCAGATGCTTGCACTTTGAGCCTGCATGCATGTAGCCCAGAAAATCTTAATCACAATCAATTTATTAAAGTGTTACAAGACTCTCAGTTGTTTTTGATATAACCCACAATTTCATAAGTCCAAGAGTTGTCCTAAAAACTGCTAGAAGCTTCAGCTATTAGGCAGTATAGAAATGTAATTAATTAATTTATTAAAAATATTATTATTTCCTCTGGGAATTCCCCTAATGTTGGGCTCATCATTAGAATTCTTCATTAGAATTAATTTGAATATAGAATATGACTCAAGATGACAGAAATCAGAGAGGTAGCTGGAGAAAGTAATATGTAAAAAGAAAAGAAAAAAAAAAGAAAATCCAATGCTTGGTATATAAATCGAAACACTTTGCAAAATCCAACCTCTGGCTTACAGTATTTAGACCACAATTTCTTTGACTACTATCAATTCCCATGTATGATTTCAGCAGGGTGGAAAAGTTGAGGAGAAACTATCTCAACTTCACACACTCACAATACCTTGATGTGCTTCAGTTTGAAATTCTCCACCTGCCCCAGAGGATCCATTATGCCCTTAGTAAATACTACTAAAAACTACTACATTTGTAACTCCTTTTCCTTTTGACAATCAACCACGCAACTCATTTAGGTCAACAGGTAAATTTCCCAAAGAATTCTTGGACCAAACAAATTGTGTGAGTCTTGGTGTAGAGCATAAGGAGGGAAAGGGTCTCTGCCTTTAGAAGATTTAGCTATACCAAGAGTGGCTTCTTCTCAATCCCCCCGTTCTAATTATTGGCAGTGATACATACACACACACATACACACACTAATTTAAGAGTTTAAAAGAGGGGGGCAGCAATCAACCCAAGCAACATACATCTTGCAGTGCTTTTGGAAAATGCTTAGGTTAATAATTTGCTGAGTCTTCAAGGGAAGGGAATTTAATAATCGCAGAACATTCCCTCTGAGAATGTCACCACTGGTATAATAGAGACACGGCACACAGGGGATGCGGTTGCAAGGATATTCTTCGTGAAGATACATAATGCGCAAGCTTTTAGGTGCAGAATAGATACCCTGACCTCCATCTCCAGATATTTGCCTCTTAGGGATCAAGACCCTGGTGTGTGGGAGCTCCCTATTGAGGTCCTGATTTGGATCGGCCTGCTCACATTAGCACACATTAGCCTGCTCACATTAGCTTTCCCGCCCATACAAAGAGCAGACTTGATTTGGATCAGGACCACAGTGGGGGGGGGGGAGATCTAAAGATGCCCTATCTTCCATGCCCAAGTCAGGAGGGCCACTCTGGCTATTTGTGAAAGAAAATCCTACACTCAAGGGCAAATCATGTAATTAACATCATATGTAGGTTGAGGTTTACCTTGCTGCAAAGACCCACAATTATGTTGCAACATACGCTTCCAACCAGTCATCTGTAGATTAATACCAAGGATGGTCTTTTTTCAAGGATGGGAATTTCCCATCTGTGTACTTTCCTAGGAGGAAAATTCATCCGATCCCTGCCCCAGCTGACTCTGCTTAGGGAGGGAGCCCATGCTACAACTGTGGAGATTTACAGCTCAGCCAGGGCCGACTCTCTGCTGCAGACAACGGATATTTGACCGCAGCGTTTCGCCTTGTTTATCTGGACCTTACAGATTCCTGGACCCTCGACAACCCACTTGGACCACTCTCCTGGGCAATCTCTGACTAGCTTCGAAGTTTGGCACATCTAACTTCTGTGAATCGATCTCTGGACTGCTTTTGATCTCATCCCTGCCTTCTCTTCCTGCTCTCTTCGGATTCCTGTGTATGACCTTGGACTGCACTGGCATCTCTTTCTTTCCACTTGGGACTATCTGGGTTTTGACCAGGGCACTTGCCAGCCTTGAAACAGGTCAGCTGTGCCAAACATTGTGGCCCCCAGGTTCCTTCCAGCTGCTGCCCTCTCCACAACTGCAAATGAAGCCCCTGCAAAGGCAGGTGGGGAGCATTCTAGATTCAACCAATGCTTGGAAAAGGGACTCAAGTGGCCGTCTTCTGAGCTCCCTATCCCTGTTTCTCTGGGATTCTGGACTCCTCTGCTGAGCAGGGAATGAAAAAAGCATCATTTATGCCTCTTTCTCTTACATGACCATGTGGGATTCAGCTAATGCTGTTAAAGCAGCAGTGAAGAAGAACCCCTCAACCTTTCTTTTCTCCTGGAGCAGGAAAGGGTGGGGGCTTGCTGATTTGGCTCTGGATGGTCAACTCTCACCTCCAGCCAGCCTTCTTCCCAAACCTGGAGCTGGAGAGGGAACGGGGATTGTCCAGATGCTGAAGCCCAGTTCTACAGCTTCAACATTGGGAAGAAGGCTCATTGCTCATCATGCTCACTAGAGGGCATTGGTGAGCTTACTGTTGAAGGCTGGTACTAGGAATACCTTGGAACTCAGGGTGGGTGGGGGGAAAAGCTAGAAGTTCAGGCAAGAAATCCTGTGGCAAGTCAGCCTTCCTCTGGGAACACATCCTGAGATGACTTGAACAGGGTAACTGAGAGGTTGGAGCTCCTCGTTAGAGCTCCTCAGGACAGGATCCTCCCTAGTCTTCCGAGAATTATGATTGTCCGAGTCTTAAGCTTCTGTTGACTCATCATACTTTTGACACGTACTTGAGCAATATCCATTATATTTGGTTTTTTCTGTTCCCCAAATGGGAATTTGTCAATTAAGTAAATGCATTCTGAAAGAGCAGCTGGTTCGAATGAATTGCAAAAGATGTAACTGAAAGGATCTGAAGCCTCAAGGCTTACTGAAAAAAAGGGCTAGGATGAATTGTATTTGATCTAGAAAGAAAAATGTTACACATATAGATGACTCAAATCATTTTGCATCTTTATTTACATGAGAAGCACCTACAATGAATCATTGGAATGTAACCTCATTTTGGAACTGCTATTTTTCCTGCATCATTTCAGGAGTAGAGTAAGACATTAGTCACTCAGCTGAAAAAAGAAGTTAACACCACTGAATTAAACAGTGCAACCCGAAGCATGTTTATTTGGACGTAAACAGTTAAATTTACTTTCAGATAAATGTGCATAGGACTGCAGTCTAAAGAGAGGAATAATTTTTCTATTAAAAATTCGAGATGGAAGAACGCTTTCAGGAGGAACTTGAGGAATGACCGTTCCTATGAGATACAGAATCACCACCCATCACCTTACAGAAGTTCAGGTTAGAAAGGCTTAGCATCACACACTTACTTGTCACCATTTTCATCCTGGGCCTTTGTAAGGTGGCGCTGTACAGCCAGTAGCATCTTCACATCTCCAGTGACTGCATAGTCAAAAAGAGCATTAGCATGATGCTTAGCAAGCTCCATGGCCTTTTCCAAAAAGAAAGCATCTGTAGAAGATGAAAATGCCATCTTCATTATAATCAATGACAATAACAACATCACACACAATTTCTCAGGGCACCAATCAGATGCAATTCAACTAGCCTGTATGAAGACTACCACTGATTGAAAACTTCCTGCTAGAAAACACAAAGATTGCAAAATCCCAAGCAAACCACTTCATGAACCTCAGATCAATGTAGAAGACTCTGCAGAGAAGTTTGCTTCTTTGGGTGGCATCTTTACCATCAGCAAATATTCAGTCAGCTTTCTGTGGCTGCTGAACATATTCAGTACTCATTGGGCTTTTTTTTTTTTTTTTTTTGGGCCACTCCCCACTTGGGGTTCTTTTCTAAAGATTTCTATATTGCTATAAATTTTGAAGTTTCTCCAAGCCTGGTGATACCTCCCTCTTGTGCATGGGTGGTGCCATTTCAGCTACATAAATGAAACTCACCGCCCAAACATTGGAAATAAAGAGAATTATTGTTGTTTTGGCACAGTAACAGCTTTAGCCCATCTGCAGATCCTGCAAATCTTTGTGGACTCATAATGTTTAGAAAGGGGGTCACCGGCCTTACTGTATTGTTTGCAGCACTCTAATTCGGGGCACAAATCACTCACAAACTTATTAGTATAGAAGTATACTTAGGATGGAATCAGACCAAGAATAAATTGATGATTTATTCAAACAGTGGTTGAATTGATCATAGATGATCTTGCTTCTCATCGATGGCCCTTGCTTGCCTGCTATGAGGAGGTCTAGGAGGTTCATCAACACAGGATAGAACCTTAAAAACTACTTGGTAATTTTAATTCCATTGCAGAACTTCATTAATTCCACTGTAGAACTTTCAGCTCCCTCACATTCGCCTGGACAGAGCTAAAGTGGCTTGTGAAATATGTGAAAACGGACATGGCTTCATGCAAGCCGAAGAACTAGCAAGGGCAGGAGGCTCAAGAGACTTTACTTTCTACATGTCTTTCAGGCTCAAGGGCAGGAGGCTCAAGAGACTTTACTTTCTACACGTCTTTCAGGTTTAAGGTAAAGGTGTAGGGGAATATGTATATATTCTCTGTGATGAGATGAGCATTCCATGCCCACAAGGTACAGAATGCCTCTGCACGTCACACCGCCGAACATTCAGGGAGTTTTGTTTGCTTAGGAATTTTGTTATTTTCTTGACTTGGAAATCTTTTCTTGACTTAGGGCAGTTTCCACATTACAAGACTTCATTACAGCTTTTCACATTTAAAATAATAGCCTCAAAAGACTTAAATCTAGAACAAAAATCAGGCAACATAGGGTACCTCTAGACGGCTTATTTGCGCCTCATTGAATGCGCCCTGGCGGCATTTGCGACAGACAAGCGGTGCGCAAATCAAACGTACAGCCGATTTAAAGGCTCCGATTATGCACATTTTCAAAGTGTCGATTTACCGCGACTTTAATTTTTTCTCTGCAGTTTGAGCGCATTATCTTAATGTAACCAATCCATTCGGATTAATGCTAATCGTGGGCGTAGTTTGGAGGGCAGGGCTGGTGGTGATGTCACGAGTGAATGAATACCCCTTCATTGCTAGAGGAAGGGGGTTGGGAAAAGGATGTGCACTGTTCATTTTGAGTATTTGAGGTCCGCTAAGGCTTTGTATCTACTCCAGTTCCCTCCTCCCTCTCCCTTCTCTCTCTGTCTTGCTGGGATCCTGGCTGGAAAAAGGCAGGGAAACTTCTCTCCGTGCAAAAGAGTTCCTGGCATTAAGTGGCCATCTTGCGCTGTTACTCGGGAGTAAGGCGCATTGAGCAGGTGGGGGGGAACTGCTCCCCGGGAAGCGTGGCGCAGGATATGCTCTCATTTTGTCCCTAATTCAAGCCTCATTGAACTCTGTGGTTCACATTTCCTGGTGCTAGTGAATTTCATGTTCTAGTTCCTTTTACCGCCTGAAATCTTCTTCGGCAAAACAGTTTAATACAAAATCAAGCCCACAGGACGTTTCCAAGGAGACCCGATTTGCAACAGATTAACATCTGACAGACAACGATCTTTCTATCTGACAGGAAGAGACTGCAATGTAACTTGCTTTACCGGTTTTACCAGGTGGGCAGGGGTAATGAACGGCGGGAAATGCAAGTGAGCGGTACCAAAAGCCACTAGGGCGGTACTTTCCTCAACTTTTCCTCGTTCAAGGCTCGATCTATGCTCCAACTGTGATGCAAATCTATGCATATAAACAATTGTAAGACACAGTATATGGAGCCCATATACTGTGGCTCTCGCCTATCGCTATTAGACGTAAATTCGAATATAGGAAAATGCGCATATTTGGAGAAACAGGCGCCAAAGTGACGTTGTATAGAGGGATCCATAGTGATGGAAAAGCCCACCCCACTCCTCTAGTTCATATAGGATGTGCTTGGAAAATAAACCGCTATTTCCATGAAAACAATCAGTAACAGTGTAATTTATTTCCTGAGTCAATCTGACTTCAGAATTAATCCCCCCACCCCTTTCCACCAAACCTCAAAGCTCCACATATGTCAAAGCACCATCTTTGCCAGCTCCCTGCCCTCCATATCCCCCATTTAACAACAGCATGGTGTGTAGGTCTGCGGTGTGCACACCTTATCTCAAGTTCAAGACCCTCTAAGCCCCACATTGTTCATGACACATATATACATGTAAGTCGTGAGTCTGTGTGAACAAAGATGCACAGGAACCTCCCCCTCTCTTCTGGTGTCCCTGCGTGCTGCAAAAGGTCCAGTAACCCTTGGGAGATAAAAGGGGATTGGGGCAGACGTCTCTCCTTCCCTTTCCCTACATGCTACCATTTTTCCTGCTGGCCAACAAAAAAAAATATTTGAGAGGAAAGGTGGCAGTGGTGGGAGTGGAGCTGGAGGAAAGAAGCTGGACATTCTTCAGTTTTAATCAAAGCCAAAGAAGAATCCAGGTGCTTGTATTTCTCACTTCAAATAAGAGGTGGCGTCTGTTCTCAACACTTCTCTTTAATCCATCCTTGTTAATATATAGGAAATCCTCAATTTGAAACATTTAAAAGTTGATTCATGGCTTGCCCGTAACAATACCCACAAAAATATAAGTTTCAGATTTAATCAACTGCCATAACTATATAATACTGTGAAATAACATACCCCTTAAGCCATAGCAACGCACCATTCTTCCATATATCAATTATTCTCTGCCAGTACCTGCCCAACAGAGTCTGGGTTTCTTCAGTGGAAATGCACAGGGAGTAAAAGTGCTACTAGATTTGTCTGAGAGCTACTACAATACACCCATGGAGATCATCTTCAGAGTCCCTTCTCTAAGTGGCCCCAACATTTGAGGTTAGGCAGATAACTACTGGAGAGATGGCCTTTTCTATACTAGCTCCCAACTTATGAAACTCTCCACTGTACTCATGTGCACCTATTGCCTCCTCTGTTGTTCTTCAAGCACCAAAGTTCATCCCGTTCTCTCATTCTTTTAATGGCTTTTAATAATATCAGAAATCTTTTGATTGTCTTTCTGCTGTTTTTATCTGAATATTGTTTCTTTTTAACTGATGGCCCCATTGTGATTGTGGCTTTATATTTTTAAAGTTATTTTATTGTAAGCCAACTTGAGGCTGTTTTATGAAAGACAGGATAATATAAAATAATAATATAGATAAAAATTACACCCCATTCAACCTAGCCCTACAAAACGAAGACCAAACATGACCACTCACACTTTTAAAGAAAAAAAAGCACTACATGGGAAGTACTACAACGTAACACAGAACCCACAAATAAACAAAGAACAATTGGACAAATGGCTCAGGGAAGGTGAGCTATATCTAGAAACTGAAGGATTCCTAATAGCTATACAGGATCAAGTTATAGCAACAAAGAACTACCAAAATACATCATAAAAGGTAACAGTGTAACAACAGACCTATGCAGGAAATGCCATCAAATCCAAGAAACAATAGACCACGTAACAGGAGGATGCAAATTTCTGGCAGGAATGGACTATACGGATAGACACAATACAGCTGCAAAAAGAATTCACCAACAAGTGGATATCAAATTCAACCTCATCAACAACCTACACCATACTATACATACTCACCTGAAACAATCTTGGAAAATGCAGATCATAAAATATACTGGGACAGAACAATTCATATGGACAAGACATTACCTTGCCACCGACCAGGCATAACGGTCATACTCAGAAAAGAAAAACAGACGTACCTCACTGACATATCTAATGACAAAAATGTAGAAGAGGAAAGGAGAGACAAATATACACCACTGGCCATGGAAGTCAAAGAACTATGGCAACAGGAAAAGGTAACAATTATTCTGTTAATCACATCAGTCACCGGCATCACATCACAAACCTATACAGAAAACCTTCAGAAACTGGGCCTACCAAATACATCCACACCAATATCCAGAAAGCAGTCATAATTAAAACATGCTCAATTGTCAGGAAATTCCTGAATCTGTAAAATACAGCATGACTTGGCAAAACCCGTGATGCCCATCAAGAAAAACCGTCACAAGCAAGAGATATCATCATCATCATCATCATCATCATCATCATCATCTAGCACCCTATTTCTGGAAGGCACATTATTTCTAGGTTCCATGCTATATTTTCAATCACCTTTTATAAAAATCAAAGCAGCAATGCAATCATCCATAGAGAATGGGAGCGCAATGCTAAATAAATATATTAGAAGATGTCTGAATTTAGGGAGTGTGAATTTAGGGAGCGTATCTCCTATTTCTAAGACTGATCAAACTTCACAATTTTGGAATTGTTTGTTGCATGTAAGGTCAAACCTTTAATCCAAGTTTCTCTTTCCTAGATGAATGCAATGACACTAGGTAAAATGTTTGCTAATTACCTTGTAAACGACTGTCTGCATCAGCACATGATAAAGCGTCTTCTTCCACTTCAAGAGCTGTGCCAATATTGGGTTTGCTTTCCTCTTCGATCTCTACTTTCTCTTTGAATTTAACACTGTGTTTTTTGTGGCAGCAGCTCTCACCGTCGTTTTTAGACACGTCAATCAAGAATCCTTAAAAAGACAGAAATAAGTAGCATTAATTTCCCCCCGATTCCAATTAAACTGTAGATGAAAAACAAAAGGAGGGAATATAGAACATCAGAATATTTATTTATTTTTATTTCTTACATATATATCCTTCCTATTACACTCTTGCAAGGAACCCAAGTTGGCTTACATGGGCCTCCTTGTCATTTTATCCTCACAACAACCCTGTAAGGTACATTGGGTTGAGAGTTGGTGACCAGCCCAAAGTCACCCACTGAGCTTCATGGCTGAGTGGGGACTAGAACCCAGATTTTCCAAGTCCCAAGCCCAACATTCTAACCACTGCACCATACTGGCTCCCGATACACATTTGAAAAAGCTTCCACCTGCCTTCAGTTACATTGGCAATGAATGCAAATAACAGCAAAAGGCAGCAGGCATTCCCCATCCCTTGGAAATGCACATATCAGACGTTAATCCGTGAAGCCTATGGCACAACTCCCTAATCCCAATACTCTATTACAAAGGTGGGGAATCACAGGCCAGATATGGCCACAGAGCCTTTGGATCCAGCCTGCACCACCATGTCCCCAGCTTGTGATAAATATAACAAATAGGGGGGAAAAAATCACTCTTTGATAGTTACCATGTTTAATTCCTGCACCAGCCTTGTTCGTGCTGGTATGGAAGTGCATTGCTCCGTAACCAGAAAACCCATATGGTGAATATCCATATCCTAAAAACAGCAAATACATATATAGATTCAGTAGATGGGTGATTAATCATAGCTTTCAAATTAAAGACCGAGTATTCACAAGCCAACAATCAGTTAAAATTCCAATGTTAAATGGGTTGCTGGAGACCAGAACATGGCCGGAAGGCACATGATGGAGCTGAAGCTAAGCAGACTTCCGTCTGTTAAGTGCCTAGATGGGAGAGTATACCTGTGGATCTTGTGTACACCTCCTTTGAGTTCCATGGAAGAAAAGTAGGGTAGAAATAATAAAAAATAATTAAATAATGGGTAGCTCCATTGAATTTTTCTCATCTCCTTTCTTAATGCAGCCAATAAACCTTTAGATGCCTATAATCTGCTCAGGATAGGTTGATACAGCTGAAAATGCAGACTGAAAAAGGTAGGATCAGGCTTGAATCTTAATCCCATGGGAGGTTTATTTCCCATCTCAGTGACGTCCCAGAGTGCAGAGAATGTACTATAATTGGGTAAACTGCTGTGGTGAGGGCAGTAGCTTTCCTCTGACCCTGATATTGGGTGTCCTTGCAGCACATATGGGCTCCTGCCATACAAAGCCCACCCATCGTAACAATGAGCATTTCCAAAATGCACTGCTCAGTGTTCGTTTCAGTTGCCATTTCTCTTTACCTGATCCAGTACTTCCACCACCACCTCCGGCACCACCTCCTCCTCCATACATTCCACCTGCTCCGGCCCCTGCGCCGCTTCCACCATAACTATCGGAGAAGTTAGGCATTAGCTTCTGTCGTTTTCTTTGCACTTCTTCTTTATCTGCATTTTTTGTTTGAACAAAGGAAAGAGGTGAGACGGAGGCTACCAAAACAAAGGGGTCCATTCTATTCCAAGGCGACAGGATAATAAACAAGGTGTATTGAAAGGGAACAAAATCTGCTCCAGCAGAACCCATGCACTCCTGAGTGGAGTTCTCAGATTTTATTACAATAAGACTACCCTAGCAAAAATGAATAAAAGAAAACAGCTGTGCCTTTAGTTTACTAATGGAAAGACCTCATAGGTAGGAGGGAAGGGCTTTTGAAGCCTCACCTTCCAAAAAATCAGCCCACCTGACAAACCTCTTGGGGCAAATCAGGTGAAAATGGTGCAAGCTATGACAGTGATTTGATACCAGGAGGGAAATTGTAATTTAAGAGTGCCCCTGAAGAAGATCTCAATTCAAAATATGCTGGGCATATTAACTTTTTTTAACACCTAGAGGCGTCCTTCCTTCCTTTTTCTGTGATTCATGCCTTTCATTTGGCTTTCCTACAGTCTCTGGTATCATGGAGAGCTGAGACTAGGACCCCCTCTAGATGGATTCTGTTTGACGGCTGGTTAGCCGATTATGTGCATAATCGCTGAAGCGCTTTATCGTAAATGCTTGTACGCAAGAGGTAATTGAGCGCACAACTGGTGGCCTTACCGGTTGTTTGAAATGCGCTTTACAAGTAGTTAATGCGGAGAATCGCTTGTTCACATAGGCAAAATACGCTTTAACGGCTGGAGCAAAATAAAACTCACTATTTAACGCGCATTTGATAATGCGCATAATCGGAGAGATAAAGCGCCTCAACTCCCGATTTACGCTCTGCTCTTGTAAAGGTAAAAATTTTAATGGGACTTCAAAGAGCTTTAAATGTCTCGTGTAGAGGCAGCCTAGGACAAAAAGCAATCTCAGAGAAGCTCCAGTATGTGTGCATCCACATGCAGAAATGCTTGCATGGGACTACGCTGATTCTAGCCCAAGGCAGAAATCCTGAAATATATGCAGATGGAAATAATTCTTTTCTTCCTCAAATCTGCAGGGTTACTGACATGTAATAAATCTGTTACTGGGTGTCAGTATGTTTTTGCAGAATGGAAGGATGTGAAAAAGTTATGAAGGCTACACAAAGACATAGTAGGAATGAGAAAGTTGATTGCAGTGGGAGTTATTGGCTAGGCAGCAGAGAGGGAACACTGTGTACATGCCCGAGCCTCTTCCATGAGGCCTTTTACGTACCTTGAATACCTCCAATTAATCTTAGGCAGATAAGAAGTCTAATTGTACTTGGGCTCATACCAGAATATGAGCAAGACACAAGGTAGATCAGGTAATACCTTACACTGGCAGCCAAGGCAAACCTCAAACAAATTAAACACCTAATCCTGCATAACGACAGACATTAATAAGAAGCCATTGCATAATCCACTCTGGTTCTTCCACAGGAACATAAAATGTTCGGATAGAACATTTGAATATAAAGAATATATTGTATCATCCCTCTGCAATTGCTAATATCTATTCCAACCTAAATGACAAGGAAATGTCAAGAATTGACTAAGCTGGCTACCCTAACGACACAAAATGGAGGGTAGGAGAAAGGATTTCTGGCTTTGATCTTTTAAAAGGATCAGCAAAATGTTGAAGCAGCAGCTGCCTATGAATGGAGGAGGCAGAAGCCTGAGAAAGCAGCAGGCCACAGGAAACAAGCGGAATTTAGGAAATGGGGGTTGGAAAAGGGAATGGTGAAAAGAATAGGGGAAAAGGAGGCTCAGAAGGACCAGTCTAATAGAAGAAGAAAAACCAGATGAGGGGACAGGCAGAAAGAAGGGTTGCACATGACCGGGGTTGATAAAGGCTGAAGACTGTATATTGGGTTGTACCAAGCTGCTGATAGAACTGAATATAACAGATTGCCGCAAGATGTGCTTAAGGGAAGGGACCGCAGCTCAGTGGTAGAACACATGTTTTGCATGCAGATGCATCCCTGACATCTCTAGTTAAGAAATGTATGTGGAAGCAGCTGATGGGAATGACCACTGCCAGTCAAAGCAGGCAATACTCGGCTAGATAGAACTGACCTGTGCTAGAAATATGAGAGTAAAAGTGAAAATTATTTCATTACTTGCCCTGAAAGTGATGCTTCCTTAAAGATTCTCTACGCACAGAAAATTTTCTCTGTTTAACCAAAACAACTGCACACGCACACACATACACAGACAACCCACAACTACTGAATTTACACAAAGGGCTTCCATATTTGGATATATTCCAAATATACTAACACATTAAGAAGCAAGACTACTAAAAATACATAATTCCCAACCTTGGACAATATCCAACTGGTGTAGTATGGAACAGTTAACAGAATACTGAATTTATGTTTATAGTTGGTGAGTGAAAGATATGCCCCCCAAAAGTAGACCATTTATCATCTGGGCATTTCCCCCAATAGTATACATATAGTCAACCTGCCCCGGAATAGATCTGGAGGTGTTGAGGGAGTTTTTGAAAGTTTCTGTAAAGTTCAAACATGCACCACAAAGGTTTTTTTGAATCCTAAAATAAGAAGTGTACAGAGTTCATCAATTCAGTGCTAAATCTGGAAATTCCCTGGTACACATCACTTCCTGCCAGTTATGATAACAAGCTATCAACAGTGAACTCAATTGTTCCCTCATTTGTCCTTCTCATGAACATATTGCAGTATCTCACATGCCAAAACTTACAATCCTTTCAATGTTTACAGCAAGTTTGATACATTTCAAGCACAGATGTTGCCCTAAGATCAACGTGGCATGCTAGCATTTGTAAGAGCAGCATCTAAGCTGAACTTTGGGGTATAGAAATAGTTTTGCTCTCTTTCACACATGTTCAAAGCTGAGCAGAATGGGGGCTTTGTCCTTTGCAAGAGCATGTATCATAGAGCTGAAATGCCCTGCTATTGCTAATCTACAGACATACATACAATCTCTTCCATGCAACAAGAAATAATGTCTCAGCTTGACGAGACAATGGCCTAATTTGCACATCGTAACAACCCAAGGTTAACAAACCTTGGGTTGTTGAGAAGATGGCTTGGGGCCAGGTTGCCTGAAGGAATGCATCGTCCTATATGTACCTGCCTGGACCCTGAGATCATCTTCAGGGATCCTTCTCTGTGAGCCCTGGCAAAGGAAGTGAGGCAGGTGGCTACCAGGAGGAGAGCCTTTTCTGCTGTGGAATCCAAATTTTGGAATGAGCTCCCTAGAGAGATTTGCCTGGCACCTACGTTATACTCTTTTCAATGCCAGATGAAGACCTTTTTATTTTGCCAGTATTTTAACATTTTATCTTCTTAAGTCTTTTTCTGTTTTAAGCCTGTATTTTAAATCTTTGTATTGCTGCTCGGTTTTATTCTGGTTGTACTTTTATATTGTGTTTTTACATTGTGGTCTTATACTTTAAGTAGTACTTATGGTTTTGATTTTTGTGAACTGCCCAGAGAGCTTTGGCTGTTAGGCAGTATAGAAATGCAATAATTTATTTATTTATTTATTCATTTGTATTCTGCCCTGTATCACTCAGTTCTCAGGGCGGCGTACAGATAAAATCAGAATAATGTAAACAATAATAATATACACAGCTAAATACATATTAAATTGTTACTGAATTAAAACCAGTATTTTTTTTTTAAAAAACAATAAAAACAATTAAAATTATGTGTAATTATAAATAAATAAATAAAGTAGGACTGAACAAGCGTGCTTCAAATAAACAACTCAGGGATACTTCATCCCTGGGATGTTTATCATGATGGCTGAATGGGCTGCTGGGGGATGAATAACCCAGAGTTTGAACCCATGACCCTGAACTAGAGTGCTGTTTCCCCATTTCTATTAGCAACAGGGAACAGTGACATGTTCTCCACCCTTCAGCTGATCGCTGTTCAGCTGAGCAGTGGGGATAAATGAGTGGGCTTCAAAAGCCATGGGTTGCCCCCTCACAACCACAAGTGGTCTGGTCCCATAACAAAGCTGGTACTGTTGTGCAGTAAGGGCTTCAAAATTATAGAGCACAAGTAATAAGCACAGCATTACAAGTACACACATTTAACACATTACATACAAAATGCTCACTTCAGTCAACTGCCAATGGCCCAACCCAGAGTACTTTTATGGCCTATCATTATAAAACCTCCCCTCTATACAACCCAAATGCAGGATTTGCTGATTGATGAATCCATTCTGTTCAGTGGGCAAAGTGTTGTATGAATGCAGTCATTATTTCTGGCCAAAACTGTAATCTAGCATTTAACATGCTACAGGAACGTTAGCTAATATATGCACTCACCACACCATTGTTACAAAATATGCAAGAATCCCAATATTGGTGGCATTCCAAAAAGCCTGGATGCATTCCATCATGGACAATTCATACTAACATTGGCAAATTACCTTTGATTTCAGGGTAGTATAGAAATGGCTTTGGTTCACTTGTCTCCAGATCAGATTTTCGTCGTAGTTGGACAAAAACAGATGCTGGCTTCGTGATATTAACATCTCGATATTTGGGTGTTTTGAATACTATGGCAAACTATAAAGTGAACAAGAAATAAGTAGTCAGGGATGATGCATTTATTTATGTATTTCTCTGAGGACTTCAAAGCATTTTCTTTGTTTATACAACACTTATTATTTCTATAGAGCAAAAGGAAGGACTTCCTCCTGACTACTAATGTAGCAACAGCCCTAATCAGGCATTGGTAGCCTGAAAACTGTTCGCAAGTACAATGGAGATGAGGGAAGTCTCACTGCCGGGGATGAAGAACTTCTTGTCTCTCATTTCTTAAAGGCAGATATTTCCCCCAAATTCAATTCAAGGCAACAGAATGTTGAAACTGATTATATCAGATCACAAACAGTTTTACACAATAACTAAAGTTAACATTGTTTGTGTTCATTATTACGAATGCATCTGGTCAATGTGAGATACCTGTCTGTGCACATCAGTAGGCGAAAAGTCTCCGAAACCCTCCCAGACGCCACCGTTTTCATCTTCTTCATAAAAACGAATCTGAATATCATCTGCATTGAAAACGCAAATTGAGAACTGGTTATAATCATGTTCATCCTGTGTCGTAATGTGGTAGATAGATAGCTCTGGTCCAGAATGGGGCAACAAAAGGGTTAGCTGAGATAGGCTGCATGGAGCACACAACTGCAATTTTAGATCAACTTCACTGACTTCTTGTTGGTTTCTAGGCCAGGTCTGAAGTTCTGGATTTGATATTTAAAGACCTAGGGTACCTCTAGACGGACAGTTTCCATCGACATGTCTTCGCACTGCCTGCAGTTGCGTTACATGACGCAGCTGCCAATGCGAAGACATCTAGGGGCAAAGGCCCTTTGCCACGAACTAAAAAAGTCAGCTATTTAACGCGACTTTTTTAGTTTGTGGCAGTCCCCCCCCCCATTTAAGTGTTAAAAGTAAAAAAACAAAACAAAAACGACGCACCTCCACTGTCCTCCCCCATTTTGTAAAAAAAAATAATTAAAAGCACTTACCTGGGAGGAGGGGAGCCGAGGCTCCCAGTCCCCCCTCCAGCAGCCACCACGCTGCCGAATGCTTGGCGGTGCGGTCAGCAACAAAGCAAAAAGCGCCGTAGCACCCCTTACATCAGGACTGGCGTAAGGGGCGTAAATGCACCGTGCGACACTGGGAAGGCACCAGGGTGCAGTGCTCCTGGCGTCGTGAAGAGGGGCCCCTAAATGGTCTGGAACCAGGATACATTTAGGACCACACTCTTTCAAAGAAATCTGCCCACTTGTTCAGGACATTTCCTGAGGACTTGTTCCATTCCTCACTTTCATCTCACCAACTGATGTGGGAGGCTACACGAGGGAACTTCCCTAGTAGTGAGTAATCCCTAAATTGTGGACCTCCCTTCCAAGGGAGACTCACCTGACATTAATGGGGTTTAGATGGCAGGTTAAGACTCTGTTATTTCAGAGAGCTTTGAGGATAACAGATATCCTATGCCCTATCTAGTTCTCATTGCAATATAACTGCTATTTTTCCTTTTAGGAGAATGCTACTTGTTGTGTGTAAGAACTGTATTAATTTACTGAAGGGAGGAGGAACAAGCATCCTTTAAGTTGCAAGTCTACTTGGATTCCACAAATGCCCTGCATCATAGTGCTGTAAGAGCAACAATAAAAATGGGAATTAGTGATTGACTATGGACAACAACACAAACGTTTATACAGCATGGCAAAACCTTGGACAAGTGAACACACACAGTCCCTGTGTGTGTTCACTAAAACCTTGGACAAACCATCAAGAAAATTGAAGGGATGCCATGCTGTGCCAGCCAGAAGAGGGGCTCCTTTGTAAAATTCTGACTATTGTAATGTAGCTAAATTCTGATTAACAGTTTTGTGCTTTTTAAAAATTAAATTAAAATATATAAATTTACAGTATTTGCTACCATAACAAAAAATCAGTTTTCTATCCAGACTATGTCCAGAGTTACCATTCCAACAAACAATAAAATTGGTCAACTTGTCTGCTATATACATTATCTGCTGTCTCCCAGATCTTCTATGTATACCTTTTGTCAATTTCTGCTTGATCCAATAAACATAAACGGATGGAGACTGACTATTTTTCTTATTTTGTCCATATGACTTTGGCAGGAATCAGTAAATTCACAATAATTATTTACATTTGTTGGGAATAGAATCATAGAATCATAGACTTGGAAGGGGCCTAGAAGGCCAACAAGTCCAACCCCCTGCTCAATGCAGAAATCCACCGTAAAGCATACCTGACAGATGGCTGTCCAGCTGCCTCTTGAATGCTTCTAGTGTAGGAGAGTCTATTATCTCCCTAGGTCATTGTTTCCATTGTCATACTGCTTTAACAGTCAGGAAGTTTTTCCTGCTGCCCAGCCTGAATCTGGCTTCCTGTAACTTGAGCCCATTATACTGTGTCCTGTACTCTGGGATGGTTGAGAAGAGATGCTGGCCCTCCTCTGTGTGACAACCTTTCAAGTACTTGAAGAGTGCTATCATGTCTCCCTTCAGTCATTTCTTCTCAGGGTTAAACATGCCCAGTTCTTTCAGTCTCTCCTCATAGGGCTTTGTTTCCAGACCCCTGATCATCCTTGTTGCCCTCCTCTGAACTCCCTCCAGCTTGTCTGCATCCTTCTTGAAGTGTGGTGCCCAGAACTGGACACAGTACTCAAGATGAGGCCTAACCAGTGCCGAATAGAGGGAAACCAGTACCTCGCGCAATTTGGAAGCTATACTTCTATTAATGCAGCCCAAAATAGCATTTGCTTTTTTTTTTTTTGCAGCCATATCACACTGTTGGTTCATATTCAGCTTGTGATCTACAACAATTCCAAGATCCTTCTTGCTTGTAGTATTGCTGAGCCAAGTATCCCCCCATCTTGTAACTGTGCATTTGATTTCTTTTTCTGATGTGTAGAACTTGGCATTAATCTCTATTAAAATTCATTCTGTCGTTTTAAGCCCAGCGCTCTAGCCTATTAAGATCACTTTGAAGTTTGTTTCTGTCCTCCAGGGTATTAGCTATCCCACCCAATTTTGTGTTGTCTGTAAATTTGATAAGCATTCCCTGCACCTCCTTGTCCAAATCATTAATATAAATGTTGAAAAGCACTGGGCCCAGGACTGAGCCATGCGGTACCCTGCTCGTTTCCTCCCCCACAGTTGGAGAAGGTACCAATGAGAAGCATTCTTTGAGTCTGATTCTGTAGCCAACTGTGGATCCACCTGATAGCTGTTCCATCTAGCCCACTTTTAGCTAGTTTACTAATCAGAATGTCATGGGGTACTTTGTCAAAAGCTTTGCTGAAGTCAAGATATATTATGTCCACAGCATACCCACATTCCACAGCGGAGGTTACCTGATCAAAAAATGAAATCAGATTAGTCTTGCAGGATTTGTTCTTGACAAATCTATGCTGGCTTCTAGTAATCACTGCATTGTTTTCAAGGTGCCTACAGATTGACTTCTTTATAATCTGCCCCAAAATTTTCCCAGGGATGGATGTCAGACTAACTGGTCTGTAGTTCCCAGGTTTCTCCTTTTTGCCCTTTTTGAAGATAGGGACAGTATTAGCCCTCCTCCAGTAATCCAGCACCTCACCCGTCTTCCATGATTTCGCAAAGATAATAGACAGTGGTTCTGAGAGCTCTTCTGCCACTTTCTTTATTACTCTAAGATGCAGTTCATCGGGCCCTGGAGATTTGAACTCATTCAAAGAAATTAGGTGTTCCTTGACCATTTGTTTATCAATTGAAAGCTCCAATTCTGCCTCTTCAGCTTCATATTTGCCGTATGTGTGTGTGTGTCATAGACCTGCTTTTGGGAGAAGACTGAGCCAAAGTAGGAATTGAGCACTTTGGCTTTTTCTTTGTCATCTGTTATCAATTTGCCATCCTCATTGAGTAGTTGAACCACCATTTCTTTTCTCTGTCTTTTACCATGCAGGTACCTGAAGAAAGCTTTTTTTGTTGCTTTTAGCATCCCTCACTAGCCTCAGCCCATTCATAGCTTTAGCCTTCCTGATGTCATTCCTGCACTGCACTGCACTCTTCTTTTGTAGCCTGGCCTTCTTTCCATTTCCTATATGTGTCCTTATTTGTTTTAGGTCATCTCTAACCTTTTTGTGGACCCACACTGGTTTCTTCTGTTGTCTTCTATCTTTTTTCCTTGTTGGAATTGTTTGTAATTGTGCCTTTAAAATTTCTTTTTTAAAAAACTCCCTCCCATCTTGGACTCCTTTTTTCATTAGGGTCACTTGCCATGGGACCTTACTTATCATAGTTCTGAGTTTATTAAAATTGGCTTTCCTAAAATCCAGAATACATGTATGACTATACTCAGCTTTTGTTTCCTTTAAAATCAAGAACTTAAGTATGATGTGGTCACTTTCCCCCCAGAGTTCCCGTAACTGCCACTTTATCCACTAAGTTCTCCCTATTATCAGCATCAAGTCAAGGATAGCCAATCCTCTAGTTCCTTCCTCTACTTTCTGTAGGAGAAAGTTATCAGCCACACATGTCAGAAATTTCTTGGAGGAGCCACTTTTGGCAGAATTTGTCTCCCAACAGATATTGGGGTAATTGAAGTCCCCCATTCCTACTACATCTCACTTCCTTGAAATACTGGCGATTTGCTTATCAAAAGTTTCATCCTAGTCTTCTTCTTGATTGGGTGGTCGTTAGTAGACTCTGACTATCATGTTCCTTTTTATTCCTTGCACCATTTATTTTAATCCAGATGCTCTCGATGGGGCTCCCAGGCTCATCCTCTTGTATTTCTGTGCAGGGATAAGTATTTTTAACATATAGTGCGACTCCGCCTCCCTTTCTAGTTCTTCTGTTCTTTTTGAACAAGTTATATCCTTCAATTGCTATATTCCAGTCATAGGAGTCATCCCACCAAGTTTTAATGATACCTATCAAGTCATATTTGCCTTCATGTATTAAGAGCAAGTTCGTTCTGTTTGTTTCCCACACTCTGGGCATTAGTATATAGACATCCAAGTCCATGTGTTTTATGGTCTGGCTTCTTTCCTACATTATTGTGAAGACTATTTTGGGGTGCTCTTAGAGCTCTTCTCTCTGTTATGGTGCATAAGCCTTCCTCTGTTGTTGCCTCCAAGTTTACATCTCCCTCCCCCGTAAGATTCAGTTTAAAGCCCTCCTGATGAGGTTCTTCATGCTGTAGCCGAACACATTCTTCCCAGCCCTTGTGAGGTGCAACCCGTCCCTTGCCAGCATCCATTTTCCAAGTAGTGTAGCCTGTGGTCTCAGAATCCAAATCTCTCATGTCGGCACCACCTTTGTAGCCAGTCGTTCACCTGGAGTATTTTTCTTTCCCGTTCTATTTCTCTTCCAAGAACTGGGAGGATAGATGAGAAAACTATCTGGGCCCCAGAGTTCTTGAATAGTCAACTCAATCACATTGAAAAAGTACCAATAAAGAGTAACTTGAGTTTAATGATGCACAATTGGCAATATTATACCGAAAATATTTCTCCAATAAATTTTGAGCATGTTTACAGTCCTATCACATATGAAGAAGATCCACACATTCAATTGAACTGGGGTTAGGTACCAACAAAAATACGAGTTTATATGGTAATTTCCAGATTGACAGACTTTATATAATGAAATCCTATGTGATCCGTCCTGGTACTTGTAAGGCTAATGAGTATCCTATGTGTGATGCGCCTCCCACTCTGCATTTAAGGTAGACAGGCATTTTTGCCCGTCTAGCAGAGGCGTTAGGGAGGGGGAGGGAACGAAGCTGTGGTGGCCATAGGATTTCTCATATAGCCCCAGTCTCCTCCCTTCCCCATTCTGAGAACATTCCCCTTTTCCCCATCTCTGTGCTCTGTTTTCTGAACACAGAGAGGTAGCTGGCATGGTTCTCTCCATGGTGACGGCTATGAGGAGAGCGGGAGGGGAGTATGGTTCCTGGCTCTGAGGTTGGAGCTCCGCAGTCCTCTCAGGAAACGTTTGGAAATTGGGTGAGAGAAGACAGAGTAGTTCTGAATAAGGTCATGGCTAGATGAGATAGCTGCCAGATAGACCTTTATAGATGTCTGCTGCAACCCTGATTCATGTAGGGTCACTAGAAACGATAGGATTTCCCTAATGTCACAGGACTGTGGTGAAACATTGTGTTCTCTAGCAAACGTGACGAATTTCTTCCATTTCAGGGCGTACAACTTCCTGGTGGATGGTCTTGTGGCTTCTCTCAGGACGGTGTGGACAGAAAGCGGTAGGTCTAGGTGGGCCCATCGTGTCGGATGCGCCACGCTGTCAGTTTTAGCTTTCTGAGGTTTGGGTGGCGAACGAGACCATTGTCCATTGAGATGAGATCGCCTGTTTTCGGAAGGTGGATGTATTCCCCGTCCGCTAGTCGCAAGAGTGGGGAGAACCAAGCTTGCCTCGGCCACCATGGCGTGATCAGTATGGCATTTGTCTCTCTGAGCTGTAGAATCGCCACCACTCTGGAGATCAGTGGGAAGGGTGGGAAGGCATAAACAAGCCCTGGTCCCCAGGGTGTGCTGAGTGCATCTCCTAGGGAGCCCTTTCCCACTCCTGCCCTGGAGCAATAACATCTGCACACAGCATTGTCCGCAGATGCGAATACGTCCAAGGTTGGAGTTCCCCATCGGGTGAAGAGGGTCGAGATGGCGCGTGCGGAGAGAGCCCACTCGTGCGGATCCGAAAACTGCCGGCTGAGTTCGTCCGCTCGCGTGTTGTCTGTGCCTGCTATATGAACTGCAGACAGGGTGATCCCGTGGGAGATCGCCCAATTGAAAATTATTAGTGTGAGTTGCAGTAGTTTTCTGGATCGAGTTCCTCCCTGCTTGTTTATGTACCAGACTACTGACATATTGTCTGATACAATGCGGACGTGGTGATGCGAGACATAACTCTGAAAGGTTAGTAAGGCATTTTGTACTGCACGCAGTTCCAAAAAATTGATGTGGTGTTTCTTGTCTTTGGGAGACCACTCCCCTTGCGCTGAAAGATGATTGCAATGTGCTCCCCATCCCAGTAGTGAAGCATCCGATGTTATGGACCAGGATGGGAGTGGTTCCAAAAACGGCAGCCCCATCTGCAAATTCTTTGGGATGGTCCACCAGCGGAGCGACTGAAGCAGTTGACTGGGGGTGATTACCCTCATAGTATTCCTGTGGCGAACTGGATCGAATACTGCGATGAGAAACGACTGCAGGGGTCTCATTCTGAGACGGGCCCATTGCACGACATACACTGTGGAAGCCATGAGCCCCAACAGTTTCTGTAGGGTGACAACCTTGTGAGAGCGTGTGTCCATAATCTTTTGGGCCATCTTGTGGATCCTTATACGTCTGTCCTTGGGGAGGAAAGCTCTTCCGGATTTTGAGTCGAGAAGCGCGCCCACGAACTGTATCGTTTGTGTCGGTTGTAGAATGGACTTTTCCTCGTTCACCACTAGTCCCAGTGAATCCAGTAAGATTGTGACTGTCGCAACGTCCTTTCTTGCCTGCGACTCGGATTGGGAAACAATTAGCCAATCGTCCAAGTATGGGTAAAGTTCCACTCCCAGCGCACGTAGATAGGCGCATACCGCTGCCATGCATTTGGTGAATACCCTGGGAGCGGACTTTAACCCGAAGGGGAGGACGTTGAACTGAAATATCTCGTTTCCTATAACAAACCTCAGAAATCGTTGGTGGGGTTGGTAGATGGGGATATGAAAGTAGGCATCTTTGAGGTCTACAAGGGTGAACCACACATTTCGTCGGAGTAGCGGCAGGACAGTGCCTAAGGTTATCATCCTGAACTTGATGGTTGACAGAAACTCGTTTAGCAGCCTCAAGTCCAGAATAGGCCGTAGTCCCCCATCTTTCTTCGGAACTGTAAAGTATCGGGAGTAGAATCCCCTGCTCGCGTCTGAGATGTTTACTCGAGTAACCGCACCCCTCTGGAGTAGATTTGACACCTCCTGCTGCAGGACGTCTGAAGAGGGAGTGAGTCTCAGCGTTCCAGTTGGTGGGGGACTTGCGAAGTCGATACAGTACCCTCGAAGGATAATTTGCAGCACCCACCTGTCCGTCGTAATGTGTGTCCATGTGTTGTAATCTAAGCCAACGAACGGATAAGAGAAGTCCTTAGTGAGGCAACCAGCAAGGCGGTCGAAGAAGAACTGAGGTAGGCGGGAACCCAGGCATGCGCAATAGGACGGTGGGGGGGAGGGGTTCCCGCCAATAATTTCTAAGCTTTAGAAGTTTCCGAAGTGAGGCTCGGCACCGGCACGAGCCCATAGTGTGTGATGCACAGAGACCACGAAGAAGAATTGGCATCTTTTTTGGGAAGATTCTATGTGTGGTCTCCTCTGTTTTAGTCTGTACTGTACTTGCACCTTTAAGGTACATTATATAAAATAACCTGAAGAGTAGAATAAATATACATGTCTGCAGAACTTACCGCCGCTGAAGCTTACTAATTTGAATCATCGGGGATTTAATGCTTTAATGTTGGGGCTATTAACTTTATCATGTTTTTGAAACCTTGTATTTGTTTCTCTACCAATCTTCCTTCAGGAGGAATTAATAAATTGTTCTGGATTGGAGAGACTTCCTAAGTGTTCACCTTATCTTTACTCCCACGGCATTTATTACTCATTAGTGGCAGTGAGTCCTAAAAGAACAGCTTTGAGCTTTATACGACACTATTCTTATGTAATTGTGTAACCTCACAGGGGGATTTATATTATATTGTACTATGCATGTTTTTCAGTTCTTACAGATAACGTACTGCTTTTCTGAAGAAGCTGTGCATCGCAAAACATGACTAAAACCGGATACCTTTGCTCATCTCTGTTTAATATCATTCACACTTCGGTGTTATCTTGTATTTGCTGAATATTATTGCATATGTAATAGTTGTTTTAAATGCATATTGTATTTATAATCTGTTTTTATGCTTTTTAAATTTTGTATATCAGTTTTTTAATGTTCAGTGTTTTTAATTTTTGTAAACTGCCCAGAGAGCTTCGGCTATGGGGCGGTATATAAATGCAATAAATAGTATTTTTATGGTCTGGCTTCTTTCCTACATTATTGTGAAGACTATTTTGGGGTGCTCTTAGAGCTCTTCTCTCTGTTATGGTGCATAAGCCTTCCTCTGTTGTTGCCTCCAAGTTTACATCTCCCTCCCCCGTAAGATTCAGTTTAAAGCCCTCCTGATGAGGTTCTTCATGCTGTAGCCGAACACATTCTTCCCAGCCCTTGTGAGGTGCAACCCGTCCCTTGCCAGCATCCATTTTCCAAGTAGTGTAGCCTGTGGTCTCAGAATCCAAATCTCTCATGTCGGCACCACCTTTGTAGCCAGTCGTTCACCTGGAGTATTTTTCTTTCCCGTTCTATTTCTCTTCCAAGAACTGGGAGGATAGATGAGAAAACTATCTGGGCCCCAGAGTTCTTGAATAGTCAACTCAATCACATTGAAAAAGTACCAATAAAGAGTAACTTGAGTTTAATGATGCACAATTGGCAATATTATACCGAAAATATTTCTCCAATAAATTTTGAGCATGTTTACAGTCCTATCACATATGAAGAAGATCCACACATTCAATTGAACTGGGGTTAGGTACCAACAAAAATACGAGTTTATATGGTAATTTCCAGATTGACAGACTTTATATAATGAAATCCTATGTGATCCGTCCTGGTACTTGTAAGGCTAATGAGTATCCTATGTGTGATGCGCCTCCCACTCTGCATTTAAGGTAGACAGGCATTTTTGCCCGTCTAGCAGAGGCGTTAGGGAGGGGGAGGGAACGAAGCTGTGGTGGCCATAGGATTTCTCATATAGCCCCAGTCTCCTCCCTTCCCCATTCTGAGAATATTCCCCTTTTCCCCATCTCTGTGCTCTGTTTTCTGAACACAGAGAGGTAGCTGGCATGGTTCTCTCCATGGTGACGGCTATGAGGAGAGGGGGAGGGGAGTATGGTTCCTGGCTCTGAGGTTGGAGCTCATAGCCAAGAAACCGAACAATCCTATGACCCCCCCCAGAAGCTGTCTAGAGGTCATAGGATTGCTCTCCTCACCATTTTTCTTCAGTGATTGGAGGTACAAGATACCATAGAGCTTTAAATGAGTGTATCATTTTGCTAAACCTCAATGTTAGAGCATAACATTTTTCAAGCAGCTGTTTAGATTCCTCATATTAATAATATTTCTCCACTAGTTAGTTTTCTAAGGATGCAATCCTATACACACTTATCTGGGAGTAACTTCCATTGACTTCAATGGGACTTACTTCCGAGTGGATGTGCATAGGATTATACTGTAAGTGTACATGAAGGACTTACACTAGGAAGCTTTGTATTTTTAAATAGTGGAACCAGGGTGGGGCTATTCTTGTTCTTAACCAGATTAATGTTATATGGTTAAGCCACTTTGTGAATCCTGATAGATGGAAAAGCAAGTAAAATATAAATATTTTAAATAAATATAATACATATAGCAGCAGCAACAGCCAGCAGACACCAAAAGTTAGCAGGTCCAGCTACGCCACCTGCTAAAACAGCTGTGAAGAATTTTATCTGCCTTTTTAGTGGCTGCCTAAGTGACATAAGGCCAAACTACACATGACATGAAACACATCGCTACATAAAGTTGCACCAGTTTTTAAAACATTAGAACAGGGGGGAGATCATGATCGGGACTGCAACACCTGGAGAGTGAAGGGAACCATTTCCTCTTGTGCCTTTGTACCTCCATTGGCACCAATAGGACATTCCCTCCCATGCCAAACAGCAGCAGAGAAGGGGGCAAATTTTATCAGATGGGTGTATGGGCATGGTCCCAATCCTGAATGAACTTCCTGCACATCCTATTTAATGTTTTCATAAACAAATGCAAGTGAGGTGTTTAGCATCAGATGAAGCATCACCCTAAGGCTGCAGTCTGTATACTCTTATCTGGGAGTGGGTCCCATTAAACACAGGACTAACTTCTGTATAAATGCTCATATACATTGCAGCGCCATCACTACCATGCTCATGGCCTTGCCATACAATGGTTCTGCATAATGCAACAACTGCCATGATTAGCAATGATTAGCATCATTGGTACAGTGCTGTAGCAATGGCAAGGAACATCATGTAACATGAGAGGCTGTGGTTTTATATCATGACGGCAATCTAAAGTGTGAAACTACATTTGCTTTTGCTGCAGTTCATACAAATTGTTTCCACTTGGATTAGCTGGAAACAAATTCTATTAAAACTAATGAGTTCACTTCTGTGTACGGTCATACTGGAATGGTGGGAAAGACCATCTAAAATGGCCTTCTCTGACCTTGTGCCCTCCACATGTTTTTGAAGACGACTCCCATAAACTCTGACGGTTGGCCACTCTGGATGGGGCTGATACCAGTTGAAAACCAAAACAGCTGGAGGGACCCAGGTTAGAAAGGCTGATCTAGGCTATAAATTGGGATTGTCCCCTTTATTTTGAAACAAACAACAAAACATGAGACAAAGGCAGTCCTTGGCAATCCAGTTTTCTTCACTTGCGTGCCTTGGAGCTTTCTGCCTGCAAGGAATTCTACAGAATCTAAGGGTGCCTCTACAAGAGCGATTTAAAGCTCTTTCAAGGTGCATTAAAATTTTTACCTCTACAAGAGCGGAGCGCAAATGGGGAGTTGAGGCACTTTTCCTATCCGATTATGCGCAGTATCAAATGCACATTAAATAGCGAGTTTTAATTTACCGCGGCAGTTAAAGCACCTTTTGACCATGTGAACAAGCGATTCTCCGCATTAAACACCTTTAAAGCGCATTTCATACAATCAGTAAGGCAACCAGTTATGCGCTTAACCGCCTCCTGCGTATAGTGATTTACCGTAAAAGCGCTTGTGAGAAGATGCGTATAATCGGACAACCAGGCATCAAACTGAATTCTTGTAGACCATAGTTGTGCATACAGAGAAAGACACAGGCTCATGTGAGAGCTCAATGTGTACACTGGAATACCTGCAAAGCTCTGGATATTATGTCCAGGCTGTAAGTTCTGTAAAACTCATATTTTTTTATCTTTGGGTGTTGGTCAAAGAGGTTCTTCCCCCTTTTAAGTTATGGGAAAATGTTTTGACAGCAAATGGATGTTTATCTCCCATTCTTTAATTTGGAGGCCTTTACTGAGAGAAACCCTATTAGGTTTTTCATCATAGATTTCAAATCTCTAGCACTGAGAGATTTCAACAATGATGTCACAAGGGAAAACCATACTCAAGTTAAGGGAAAACCCCACTTTGGGGTTTCCATTTACTCAGACATCTTTTTAAAGCATTTAACATACATCTTTCACTTCCCTTTCTTGGATCAGGAAGGACTTTCTCAGGCTTCAAGGAAGTTACTCATAAAATGTCAAAATTATCCCTTCATGAAAAGGAGGCCTGAATTGTTTGTTTTTATAGAGTTTATAGGCTGCCTTTCTGCCATGGGGCACTTAAGGCCATTTACGGTTGTTGTTGTTGTTGTTGTTATTATTATTACTACTACTACTAATAATAATAATAATAATGAAAACATACATTATATAATTAAACACTGCAAAAACAGTATAACCAAATTCCATTAAAAACACTGAAGATATTTCAAAGCTGAATTAAACAACTCAAAAGTACATCAAAATTAGAAATATTTGTTTTACGGGCTATTTACTTTACTTAGATTCAAGAATGTCAAATATAATACCATGTTTATCTTATCCTTCCCCCAGGGAGCTGTACATAGTTAATGAACCCTCATTTTATGTTCACAAGAACCCCATGAGGCAGGCGAGGCTGAGAAATGGTAATTGGCCCAGAGGCACCCGGTGAGCTTCATGGTTGAATGGAGGTTTGAACTAAGGTCTTCCCAGTTCTAGTCTAATACTCTAACCACTATACCACACTGTCTCCCAGTGATTATCACATTTGAGCATGATCATACAGTATTTGAAGATTCTTGAGTTCTCACCTTTCTGAACCTTGTCACAAAGAAGGTAAATCTCTTCTCCTCCTGTCACACATCCTGCTGTCCGATCCATTCGTACAATTTTTAAGTTGGATGCATTGGGGGCTTCTGGTGGTTATAAACAGGAAGCATTTAGTGAAATAATTTGTTGTTGCTGGTGGTGCTGCAAGAAGAGTTTCTCTCTCTCATTTGGCACTATTTTATTTTCAAGGTCAAAATACAATCTAACTACAACACTACAATATACACAACAGCAACAAAGGAACAGTAAAAGCAGGCAACGAACTGCCTAGTGGACTGGGATTTGGCCACAGAGTAGAATGAAATGAAAAAGGGAACGTGGCACTCACTGCTATCATATATAGGATCAGAACAGACAGGTTGAAGTCGTCTTGTAAAGCTTCCAGTGCTGTCAGGAAGGAATGCTGTGAACATGAGCCGCACAACACTGAGGTCCATCTCCTTTGTTTGCTGAAGTGCTGCCTGATGAATGATTTCTTGTTCTCGGTCTGCAACCAATGAAGAAAGCAGCTGAATTATTACAGGTTTGTGTCTGTAATGGTGGTTAATGGCAGACGATGGTGCTGCTGGGAGGGGCAGTGTTAGAAAACGAATTAAGATGAGCTCGAGCCATTTTAGTAGACAACAAGAACTTTGTGCAAAGCAGAAAAATAAAATGTAGCATCAATGCACTGAAGCTAAGAGTTATAGGCATCACAACTGGTATTAGAGTAAGGGGGAAATTATATTCAGTTCTATGACTCTTACATACACACTCCTGTCCAGACATTTGTGCGCTCAGAATTGCACACATGTGCATACACCACTGCTTTTGTCCCCAAGAGATACAGGGACTGCCACTGGTCCCGCAACCTAAAGCCACCCACAGGTGCTTTACCTGCTAAAAGAAAACCCTTAGGAAAAGGATTCACTGAACTACGCAGAATGTGTAGTTCTGCCTCCCGTCCCCGCCTCCCCCCACAGATAAATAAGATAACAATGTATCTGGAACTATTCAAAGAACTTGGATGAATGATGTTCAAGATATTGGCTATTTTGTAAGGTAGAGGCAAACTCTGAAAATATATTTGTTAACTGAATAGTAATGTGCACCAGAACATAAAAAGCTCTAATTTTTTTCTCATTCTACTTTATTTATGCTAGAAGCTTCAAAAGAGGTCTAGCTCTTCTTCATGAATTCCCATGAGAAAAAGAGGAAGGAGATGGTTTACGTATCTTAAAAAGCAGATACTAGAGCTGATAGAAGCATTAAATATTTTTTTCATGTGCTAGAGAGAGCTGAACTGTATTACATCCTCACCCACCTGTTAGCTGCCTCTCCCCTCCACCTTCTACTTGTATATAGTGGAGATCAGGGTGTACTAGGAGTCCTGGATTGTAGCCTTTTTTACAGGCATCAATCATGCGTGCTTCCAGTGTCTCTAAAACTCTCTTCTTTGTAACATGCAGTATTCCCAGGTTTGGAAACCTACACAGAAATATAAGAAAACTATTTACAAAAGTTCTTTGACATTTCTCACATTCTAGGAATTAATAGTCTCATTGCCGCTTACCAAATTTTCTGTTTCTCTGGATTCAGTCAAAGAAATTTGAACAATGGGATTAAAAATATCTTTGATCTGTGCTCACTCAGAGGATTTTCAGACAGGTGGGAAATCGCATTTCCTTACCGTTGCTCCACTTCCTGGTTCTCTTCCGCAATAGGAACGAGCAGATTCACATGGGGAGGAAAGCAGCAACCACGTGGCCTGTTCAGTTTAGTTGGACAGTGCCTTCTAGTGGGTGTTTTATAGCACAACAACTCCTGCACACAGCAGGAAATAGCAACAAATATCACTATAGCACAAAAAAGTCGGGTTTTCGGGGTCTTATTTTGTGACGGAAAAAAAAGCAGAAGGAGCGGGCAATGCACAGGAGGATCACTGGTTCGTCAAAATGACCCGCGAACAACAAATGTGCTATAAAACGCTCGACTGAAGAAGCTTTCAGTCCTGAGAATATTGTGATCCAGTGTATTGTAATGGTTTGCGACAAGGACTGAGAAGACCCATGTTCAAGTCACCTAAGTTATGAAGCTCACTGGGTGACTGTGGGCCAGTCAGTATCAGTCAGCATAACTTACCTCACATGTTTGTTGTGTGGATAAAATGGGGTAGGGAACCATGTTCACTGCCTTGAGCTCCTTGGAGGAAAGGTGACGGTAAGAAGAGCCATGCTGGATCAGACCAAAGGCATATCTAGTCCAGCATCTTCTTCTCATAGTAGCCCAACACTAGCTGTTGCACCATGTCCTGCTTGTGGTTCCCTGGTTGCCAGCTGTTTGGCCACTGTGTGAACAGAGCGCTAGACTAGATGGACCCTTGGTCTGATCCAGCATGGCTCTTCTTGTTCTTAACCAGATGTCTTTGAGAAGCTCCCAAGCAGGATGTGAATGCAATAGTACCCTCCTACTCGTGTTTCCAGGCAACTGGTATTGAGTCATACTGCCTCTGATACTGTAGGTACTATATAGTCATCATGACTAGTAGCCATTGATAGCGTTGTCGTCCATGAATTAGGATATAAATGCAAATAAATAAATGGCAAACAAAGCTCTGATTTCATAAGATTCACTCAATACTTTTTAAAAAAAATGTGGGAAAGATTTAGCCTTAAGAGCATTTGGACATCAAACAAGATATACTGTTAAACAAGCAGCTGCAGGTTATACACCCTGAATTGAAAGGGAAGTTACAGGCCTTTTTATTTTTTATTTTTAATATCTATTATCACCAATAAAAGAAAGAAAGATGCCTAGCTTCCAAAACATTTTGAAGGGGGAGGGGACTCCTTAAGCGCAAAACTATCATTTCATAGTGGGTGGGGTGGGATGGGGAAAAAATACTTAGTAGGAAACATGACAAAACTTCCAAGTTTAGAAGCAGAATTTCAACAGAACAAACCTGAAGACTTGCAATCAAGTAGCTAGCAAGTTGAGTCTTAACATCAAAAGCAAGAGCTTTTCAAGTGTTAAAGGCAGTTGAAGTCATGCCATTCTTTTCAAGGTTGGCATATATGTTCTAAAAACATGGGTGTAAGACATTAAACTAGCACTTATCTGAAATCCGATCCAATCCTGGAAACAATATCATGTGTATTTTATTTGAACAATTTATTTCAAAGGGGAGTAGATTAACTTGGATTAAGTATTCCCTTTCTTGCTTCACACCTGGAACATAGAGTTTAAGCAAACCATTGTTCCAAGTGTTTATGTCAACTTCACACTGATTTTAACATTACTGGAATAAAATGAAAGCCAATTTGATTTAAGAGTGAACAGAGTGGCTCAACAGACATTAGCTAATATATGGTGGACAGATGCAAAAGAGAAGAGGATTCCTGCATTTTTAATAGTTGTGTAGAAGTTAGATCTGGATCTACTCATAGATCTCTGAGTGATTTGCAGGGATATCTTTCACTCCAAATATTTAATAATAGCAATAACAAAATGATTCCCCCATTTCCTAAATGATACTCCTGAAATGAAGAATGTTTGGACAAATAGGAGTGGATTTGTGTGTGAAAGGGCTATGGGGCTGTGTTCAAGTAACAGAACTGATCACAGCTCACAGTCCTTCCTGGGCTTGGAATTCTGTAGTACTAATGCTCTATGCAGACATCTGCCTGCAACACATGTAGGGCTAGACTAGAACTGAGGTGTGTATGAGTGAGCACACATGCCCCACCACCAAGCATCCCCGGCCACATCACCTGTATAGGGGCTTGTCAGCACATTCTGCATTATCATAATGAGTGGCAAAAAGTGGAGGGGGTAGGCAAACCAATTCAATAGAAAAATGCTATATAACAACATGACAAATTAGGCAAAGATGGCTAAGAAGCTCTTTAGATTGAAGGGAAATCGTGTTTCCTTACCATCGCTCTGCTTTCTGCTTATCTTCCACATTTGAAACGAGCTAAATCACATGGGAAGAGAGCAACGACCATGTGACCTGTCGTTTAAAACCTCCGAGCTCATATAGTTCAATGAGACAGCGCCCTCTAGTGGCCATTTTGTAGCACAATTTGGACAGCACATGGCAGGAAATCCCAACGTTATTCAGAAGCATTGGGTTTTCCAAGTCTATTTTTAAATGGAATAACCAAGGGAAGAAACAGGAGACATGCAGGAGGTTCACAACATTGCCAAAATGACCCACTACCTTCTGTGAGTAGCCAGTCACGAGTGTGCTAAAAATTGTTTGTTTAAAGAAGCCCTAAGTGAGACACACGGTAATTAAATTATTATCTGTTCATGTGGACTACTGTATGCAGAAAAAAACCTCGACAATGTTAGAACACGAATAATAGAACATCGTTCAATTAAAACACCTGTTTTTGGATGCACTATTAGTACAGCATTTTATTGCATACTCCCATAATTACAATGAGTTCAGGTTATCAATAGAGTGCATGCTCACAAATACAATTGGTACAATCATGACAAACTTTTTCAGCTTGGATGCTGTGCAGCCAAACAATTTGAACATGAGTTTAGAATTGGCATCTTTTTTGGGAAAATTCTATGTGTGGTCTCCTCTGTTTTAGTCTGTACTGTACTTGCACCTTTAAGGTACATGTATATAAAATAACCTGAAGAGTAGAATAAACATACATGTCTGCAGAACTTACCGCCGCTGAAGCTTACTAATTTGAATCATCGGGGATTTAATGCTTTAATGTTGGGGTTGTTAACTTTATCATGTTTTTGAAACCTTATATTTGTTTCTCTACCAACCTTCCTTCAGGAGGAATTAAGAAGTTGTTCTGGATTGGAGAGACTTCCTAAGTGTTCACCTTATCTTTACTCCCACGGCATTTATTACTCATTAGTGGCAGTGAGTCCTAAAAGAACAGCTTTGAGCTTTATACGACACTATTCTTATGTAATTGTGTAACCTCACAGGGGGATTTATATTATATTGTACTATGCATGTTTTTCAGTTCTTACAGATAACGTACTGCTTTTCTGAAGAAGCTGTGCATCGCAAAACATGACTAAAACCGGATACCTTTGCTCATCTCTGTTTAATATCATTCACACTTCGGTGTTATCTTGTATTTGCTGAATATTATTACATATGTAATAGTTGTTTTAAATGCATATTGTATTTATAATCTGTTTTTATGCTTTTTAAATTTTGTATATCAGTTTTTTAATGTTCAGTGTTTTTAATTTTTGTAAACTGCCCAGAGAGCTTCGGCTATGGGGCGGTATATAAATGCAATAAATAGTATTTTTGTGTACTCCTGTTTAATTCCCTTGTGTCACAATTAGCCATCTTTGTCTAATTTGTCATGTTGTTATGTAGCGTTTTTCTATTGTATTGGTTTGCCCACCCCACCCCTTTTTGTCACTCATTACAATATTTTTGTGCAGTTGTATGCTTTTTAGCCTTTATTTTTTGGCTCATACTCAACTGGTGCCATATTTTGTTTTTTTTTACTAGTATTATAACCAACCCTTTCTCAGTTTAGTTCATGTGTTGCAAACAAATGTCTGCATAGGGCTTCTGTATATGTCTTTTGGACCAGGCTCTGGCTGGTGGATGGGTCTTTCAGCAAGTGAGAAACTAAAATCTGTTGAAATTCTCTCTTTCACACAAGTATTAAAGGTGCAGGAAGAGCCCTGTTGTCTTTTTCATCTGGCCATCTTACTAGCCTAGTTTGGACCTTGGAAACTGTGGGGAAGCTTTTAGGGGATTGGCTGAAAACTGGCTGAAACCAGTTGTCAGTCAACCCCCTAAAAGGGGGTTGACTGACAAAGTATTAGGGGGTTGACTGCTGAGTATTAGGAAACTTTGGGAGTAGTTGGAAAGAATTGAAGTGCAATTGGAAATCAGGGAACGTGTGTGTATCAGAGCACTTGATCACACAGAAGAATCTTTGAATCTCAGCCTTGAGTCATACAATGAAAGCCTTGGGCAATCAGTTAACTCTCAAGCATTAGTTTTCCATATCAAAATGAAAAATGGAGATGACCTTCAGAGGAGGATGGTGAAGGTCGATGAAAAGATGTGTTTTTTCCCCTTAAATTTTGGTGGAAGTGTTATATTTAAAAAAGACAAAATGTTTATAATTATTATTTGCAGTTATACCTATATAGTATTATTTTAATAAAATGAAAAATAGATTTCCACAACTAGCTCAAATTCTCTTTCCCATTTGGATGCATTCAGAGCACATTCCTAACTAAATTTATAAAGTTATGTCAAATCCTTATTTCAGCCACTCTTCATTATGCATTTTGTTTCTTTGCTATGACAAATAATAACCAACTGTAACTCGTGCAAGCAGAAACACAGAAAATTAAAGGGCACTTGACTCATCACAGCAAAAATTAGGGCTGTGCACGGACCCCCCGATCCGATCCGGATCCCGATCAGTGCACAGCCCTAGCCAAAATGGATCCCCATGTTCCCACTGCATGTTGACTGTATAATTTTTTGTTTGGGGTGCATCTGTTGGTTGAATTTTAGAGGGGATTCCTGTGTCTGGAACCTTTTCCCTGATAAAACGTGACTTCTGGAGACCCATTTGGTCAATGGAGAGGACCCATTTGAAGCAGTCCTAAAGGAAGGACAATTGCCCACTTAAAATTGTATTTTAATGATTTCCATCTTCCTACTTGCACTTCTAATACACTATGGATCAGTTCTGACCGAACACCAAAGCATGCCTTGGCATTTCCCTCTCTCCTTGCATCATTTACTTTCCGCTCTCACTTTCCCTTCTAGAAGCTATAGCATGCTATATATACTAGTATGAACAGAAACAAGGCATGGGATGCTATGTATTCTAGTATGCATAGTATAGTAGCTTCCACAGTATATCAAAACTGGGGAAACTATGGCAGAATAGGATGATTTGCCCATAAACTGGAAGAGTGAAAGAAGCCCAAGGCTTGTTCATGCATGCCGAAGCATAGTTTGAGCATTATGTCTGAAATGATTCTGTGGATCACAGTTGCAAAGAAATGATAATTTACAAATACACTGATGCACTTACCCTACCACCATGTCTTTTGGTCCTGCATTAACTGTGCATACTCCCTGCTCACAGTGTTTCCCCACCAAGCTGTGAGCATGCAGGTGGGCATGTTTTCCGTTCGTGACTAACTGCACGATTACTTTTGCAGGCCCGGTATAATTGCCGATCTGTAAGAAGCAGATCAAATCCTTTCAATACTGGGCAATTATTCATTTGTTGTGATTCTGCATTGATATTTGCAATGTGTTCCATAATGGGGTAGATAGGAATTAATTTAGGTCTTCAAAGTGCAAAGACATCATGAGCTGCAATATTCATTTATATTTCAAAAATGATAAAGCAGCTTAACCAGAACAGGCACGACACCAAAGAGTAATCAGAGAAAAAAAAATATTTTTTTACTCTTGGTAAGGAGGTTTGGGTGATGCTTTGAAAACAGTTTCCAAAATAGCACAAGTGGGTTCAAAAGTCTCGGTTTTATAATTAAACTTCCAACTTGCCCCCAAAGAGTTCTTTAGACCAGGCAATCAGCAGCAGATGTCATGCTCTTAGACCCAGCAGATACCTCTTCCTAGCCACCATGGAAAGAGAGTAAGGGAAACTGGAAATACCTCATCTCTTGGGTGCCAGCTGCTATAACCTATAGATTAAATGATATCATTCTGAAAAGTAAAAGTGAAGGATTCAAGCTTGTCTCATATAAATATTTGGGGCACATCAGATTCCCCCCCCCCCAAAAAAAAAATGTTTTCACCAGGTGAGATGAAACTACAGGAGAAGAAGCCATAGGTTTCCCAAACAAGAGTACTCACCTGAATATCTAACGAGAAGTAAGCAGGATTGAATTACTCAGCAGCATTTTCAAATAGTATCCAAATACCAAGCCTCTGCGTGTCTACACACAAGTAAGCATGTCTACTCACAAGTAAGCAAGAGAAGCCTCAGAAGCAAGCAGGGCTAAATCATTCACATAGTCTGCATTTTATATTTTCCAAAAGCACCTCAGAACAGGGCTTTCTTGGGAAAACAAAACAGTGGCTGCTCAGATTCACCTCACCCCCCAAATATCGCTGAGGAATGGTCCATGTTAATTTGGCATAGCCTGACCTGTTACCTATGCCTAATTTAGTTTGGCAATGGCTCTAATGTCAGAGACTGGGTTTGTTGTTTCGGCATGGGTCTGTCAAGCTTTCAGAGCCCATTCCTTATAATCAGTAGCTAGAGACTGAACAGGCTATTGTGAGTTTTTCCAGACAAAAATACTTAGAACGGCCCAATATATATTCAATGATAAAAAAATCTGCTGGTTTAAGAGCAGAGTTAAGGCTAACTCACATTGGTTCAAGCTCAACAAAGCCAGGAAATTGGAAGTTTAGGCTGATACCTTAACAGACGTGAACCATGATCAGTAATGATGTTGTGCAATGTCAAATTATGCTTGTGAACAACTTACACTCCATGCTTATAATTTATATCCACACATTCCCTTGGTCTTTCTGGCCAAAATCCAGATGGGGAGGATGGAGTGCTTGGGGGCAGCACAGATGCCCCACATTTTCCTAGACTTGTATTGTCTAATGAAGCATCTGAGCCTTAATAATGTATTGCTAGAGGAATCCTCCTGTGAGTTGACCCATGCCTGTTTGTTGCTTACATCAGTAGCTGGTAGTATGGGTTAAACAGTAGGAGATGGGGAGATAACTGAAAAATGACAAAATGAACTGACTGCAGACACTATGAGCACAATCCACTTGCACCCACTTGAACTATGTGCCTCCTTCCCATGCACCATCTACCGCTTCCTCTCAGTGCCTTGCACAAGCTTCTTCTGCATTACCCATTTATAGTTTGTATATTCTAAATCATTGACCAGTTCAACTAATCCAAATTAGAGGCTTCATGACCACAAGCGATTCTATAGCCTGGAATGTACTTTCATAAATTGTACAAGCTGATTATCAAAACACATAAAAGCAAATCTAGAAGGGCTTACAAGCTGGTCAACATGAGTCCAACTGCAGAAGGCAATAAAAGGATATTGTGTGCCAAGTTCACATTCCATTGAAATCAATGGCAGAATTCCCATTTCTCTGAATAGTTTTGGGATTGTATCCACTGAATATGACTTTTCTTGTGAATGCCTTGTGATTGAACTTAGCAGATATGAAGCAACCGCATGGCTTAATCTCAGATGCCTCATGCTATTTGTAACAACTAATAGTTTTCCAGTAGCAGGCACCCACTTTGGAAAACTCTCCATGTGAACTTTAGGCGGCAGAAAATGTGGCATCTTTCAAATGCCTCCAAAAATGCACTTATTCACGCAGGCTTTCCCTGGCTTGGCATTAAATTAACCATGCTGTTTCATCTTACTGCTCCTTGTAGTGTTCTTATTGTAATTTGGAATTGTTTTTAATATTGTATTTTAAATGTGATTCATTGTGGCACTGCGGAAAATTAAAATGGCTGCACAATAGACATGAGAGAGGTGTACAAAATTATGCATGGTGTGGAGAATGTGGATAGGGAAACGTTTTTCTCCCTCTCTCAAAATACTAGAACCCAGGGTCATCCCATGAAACTCATTGGTAGGAGATCCAGGTCAGATAAAAGGAAGTACTTCTTCACACAGCACATAGTTAAACTATGGAATTCACTATTACAAAATGTAGTGATGGCCACCAATTTGGATAGCTTTAAAAAGGGGTTAGATAAATTCCTGGAGAAGGCTATCAATGGCTACTAGTCCTGATGGCTATGGGCTACCTCCACTGTCAGGAGCAGTATGCCTATGTACACGAGTTGCTAGGGAACATGGGCGGGAAGGTTCCTTTGCACTTGTGTCCTTTTTGTGGGTCGACAACTGGTTGGCCACTGTGTGAACAGAATGCTGGACTAGATGGACCCTTGGTCTTATCCAGGATAGATCTTCTTATGTTCTTTTTATATTTAGCGTTATATAAATATAATAAATGAATAAATAAAATATCATGGCCAGTGAATGTCAGAATAGCCAAGGAGCAAATGCTGCTAGACACTGATAATATCAGATAATATCTTCATGCTGATCCAGACCATCATATGGAACAGCACATCTGAAGTTGTCCTACAAGTGTAAAATCTAATTGTGTAGGCCTCAGTTCCATGTTTGATTACCTAGAAAGTATCTAGAAAATCAATTACGCTCTTGAGGCTTACATACATTGGATATTATGTGTGTAGGTCAACTAGTCAGGCACTCATAATGTGGATTGATGGAAGATCGAGGTGGACTTGCTGCACTGCATGGACAGGGAGGACGGGCGTTCACTCAATTCACTGCATGCAACAGGCCAGATTGGACTGAAGATATCCAAACTTTCCCTAGGTTCAGCAAGGATAAATGGCTCCAGATTAGCATTTTTATGAAGCCAAATATTGACATTTTATTTCAAGGCTGTTATTGTACATGAAATGAAATTCAAGGGTGCTTCCACAACATATCCTCGTTGATTACTGTAGGTTATTTACGGGTGAGTGCATTTCTTTATGGAAATACGGAACAGCATCAGCAATATATTTCTAGTGTTTATAAACTGTTATCTATCTGTGTTACTGTTCTGACCTCATTTATTGTTTTTTGGTTGATGTTGCATGTTTTTAATTGTTATTTATTGGTTGGACACCACTCTGAAATTATTTTATAATAAAAAGCAGGTAAAAAATGTCATGGTATCTTGGAATGATTCTTACATTATGGGGACAACAAGGTTCTCTACAGGATCTGTAAGGTAAGAATATAAAATAGAAGGGGACATAGCCCAGTGTTAGAGCACATGGTTTTCATGCAAAACGTCCCACGTTCAGCCCCTGGCATCTTCAGGTAGGACGTGGGAAGGTAGGGTTGCTCTTCTGTTTGAAACTCTGTTGAGTAGCTGCCAGTCAGTTGAGTTACATGGACTGAGTTACATGGACGAATGGTCTGACTTAATATAAAGAAGCTTCCCTGGAACTTATGTGAAAAAGAGTTTGGGAATCCTCATGATAATTATGGAAATTCCATAGTTTTACCATGAAAGCCTTCGTGAATAAGAACTAGACCTTTTCTATATATCCAATAGAGTAGATATTAACCAAATCCATGTCTTATGAAATAGAATGATGTATAAATTAGGCAAACAATGAGTACTGAAATTATGTCACCTAAATCTAACCTGGGAGGCTGGTGTTGTGTGAACTCACATTAGAGGATAAACAGAGTGCAACCCAGAAATTTACCAACAAGAGGGAGGAATAGCCGATTACCTATGGGGTAAAATTTATTTCACTACAAAGGGCATGCTAATTAATTTTTATTTAGAATAGTGAGCTAAAACATACTGGAGATGTTGCCATTCATGAAAATGAAGCATTATATGTAGGTGGGCAGATGGCATGCAAAATATTTTTCCTTCCTGCTGGCTAAACTTGAAATCAAGAACAGGCACTAACAAGCAGTAAAGTAGCCTAGAGGAACTTCCCCTTATTTTTCTGCCAGTCTCTCCTAACAGGTGTTGCCACAGAAAGTTTTTTTTACAAACCAAAAAATTAAGTCAACAGGGAAAACATTACAAGACGAAATAAAAGTAAAAGAGACTGATAATACAATTCTATATATGTCTACTCAGAAGTAAGCCCCACTGAGTTCAACAGGACCTACTTCCAGGTAAGTGAGTATAGAATTCCAACCTGAGCAACAAAATTATGATAAAAGTGAAATATTAATAAGAGGGAAAGAAAACAGACATACAAAACCACGTGCCCTGTCCATTTCCACAGACATCATATGAACATTTCTGGTGTTATATTTTCCACAGACACCCAATTCAAAGTTTGTTTAAATAATTGAGGCACTTTTCTGTCTAGCCTGGCTCACTTCTGACACTCGAGCCAGTGCTGGCAAGAAAAGTTTATTTATTCCTGCCTTTTTTCCTCCAAGGAACCCAAGGCAGCATACTCCTCTTCATTTTATCCTCACTACAACAACCCTATGAGGTAGATTGAGCCAAGAATCTGTGACCGGCCCAAAGACACCTAGTGAGCTTCCATGGCCAAGTGGGAGACTAGAACCCAGATCTCTCAACACCCAGTCCAACACTCTAGTCACTACACCACACAGCCTCTCTTCTTGAAGCAACAGAGTACAATGAGACAGGGCATGTTTTAAAGTTGGTAGAATACATCCCACAGACTCACACAGACTCTGCCTTCCAAACAAACTTAGAAGTTTTATTCAAATCGGCCTCAGCTATTCTCACTCACATTTCCCTTTTGTTGTAAATGTAGATCCCCACCCTTGGCTTTATATATTAACCTGACAGACATGTGGACAAACAAACATGGCTGCCCCAGTCGCATCTCGTTTGGCCCTGACTGCTGTCTTTGAGTAGTAAAGAAACCAAGAAGACAGATATATGTGAAAGCAGTTAGTCATTTTTACCCCATACTCGAACAGTCACTAGCGAAGAATACACAGTGGTATTATTGTCAGCACTGATATCTTAAAACACTGGGCAGAATCTAGAGTTCAGAACCCCCAAATCAATTCCCAAAATCCAGAAATTCAAAACTTTGCACAAATAATAGGCAGAACCTTTATGGGAGAACATTGTATATGAAGCAGCCCTACAGTTTGGAGATCTTGCTTCAAATCCAGGCTCTATAAACCTGTGTTTGCATATACCACCTCAGGTTGGTGGTTCACATTAATGAATGATCCTGGCTTGTTGTTCTTTGCAAACACGGCCTTTTGGTCTCAAGAAGTTCCCAGTGATAGTGGATAACGAATTATTACTTGACTGGCAGATTTTTCCCTTTCCCTAATCTTGAAACAACGTAGGCCTTAATCCAACAATCCCATTTTTCTCCAAAGAAGAATCATACAATGAACCTTAAGTGAAATCACTCCTCATAGATTTAAGTTGTCTCTCTGCTCAGGCACCTGTCCCCTCATATTCTCACATATTCTCTCACAAGGCGTCATAATCATAATCATGTTATATATGAACATGGTAAATAAATTATGAACTTACTTTAACTTGTGGATATGATTTTTTGTTCTTTTCACTAGAAGCTCCAGGAAGTCCACCATGTGATGGACCTTCACAAACATAGCGGAAACGAAACCCCCTCTAAAAGAGATTAGTTTCAAAAGGATTAATAAATGAACTTTTAAGCAGAATACTATTTTTTCCCAATAAATTGGAGAAATAAAAGATAATTTATTCCATTAATCTTCTTCCGTTATCTCTTCTTCTCCCTTATATGACCCCTCATATATATTGCCTTAACACTACTGATATTTTATTATATGTGAATATTTGTAAATATGTGGCTAACTACAGCTTCCCATCATGGAAGGAAAAAATAAACTAAAAATGTATGTATTATCTTCAGACATGATTACTTTCATGCTGAAATTGATTTTGTTCATCTAAAATTGTTTTAAAGTGCATTCATTTATTTTTATTGTGCATATTAGCTATCCTGAGAGCTACTGTTGGCTTGTCTGGTAAGATATTCCTTTTATAATAAATTAATTGTTTCCTATACGGCAGTGTCTTTCATGTAGGAATTCTGTAACATGTGAAGACATTTGGGATGAAAAATGACAATGGTTTCCTGTCTCGCTACATATGTTACTACTGTTGTAAATGTTCACTTTGCTTATTTTGCATACAGTTTAATTCATTTGAGTTATCACAGATTATACATTTTGAATTCATGACATTTTGCCTCACTGTTTATTCCTATCCTTGTACACCTGTATGCCTGCCAACTGTGAATCTAATGAAGTGAATTCTAATCCACGAAAGTTTATCTCATAGTAAATGTGTTGATCTTTAAGGTTTTATAGGAGTTTCCGGTTTTGCTGCAACATACTAACACAGCCACCCCAACTTAATAGAACTTTAAATGGCATTGTAATGCTACAAGGCAAGTCTATATTGGACCCTCCCCTAAATCCTTGATAGGATAAATGCAAGATTTCTCAATAACGGCTGATGGGATACCATCAGGAGGACCAGGGGAGGACAGAGGGTGGAGGAACTGTCAATCAAACGTCGCGATGGATTTTACTCAACTCCACAGTAGCCCACAGTCACACAACAGCCGAGTTAGAACATGTTGTGTGGGGAGTACCTCCTAAAAACTCAACCATTGAGTAGAGTTTTCACACTGCGTTGACTAATCTGTTGTCTGACGTGAGCCATAGGCTCTTGGTTTTGAATTTATATAATTTACAATGCAGTTAGCCATACTACTCATACAAAAGCTCTCAAAATGAGTAATCAACCTCAAAGCATAGGCGCGAACTATTCTGTCCAAATCTTTTTCCGTTTTAACATTACAACGGATGTTTGACTTTCACTCAAAATGTGTTGCCGATATTTCAGAATTCTAAGGAGTGGAAGCCATACTTTATGGATCTAAGTAGAAGGGCTGGGGCAGCCCTTGAGGCTATGATGGAGGCTGTACCTGGGGCATAGTTGCCTTCATTGGTTCCCTTGTGATAGGTTTGTTCAAGAAGTGCCTGCCTTACTTATAGCTGAATCAAGCATCACTGGTATTTGTGTCAGCTTACATGAGGCAAAGGAGACATACCCATAGTGAGTGTAATTCATTTTACAGGAACTTATCCCCAAGTTACTAGAGTTGCCTTGCATGCTATAAGTTCTCCACAATTGTAGCGACACAATAAATAGAATCTCCTATTTCTCTATCCTTGAAATTGATTCTGCCCTCAGCCACAAGGTTCCATCCCTATGGTTCAGACGTGATTAGGGAGAGGGACCGCAGCTCAGTGGTACAGCACATAATTTGCATGTAGGCAGTTCCAGATTGATTCCAAGACACCTCCAGTTAAAAGAATCAGGCAGCACGTGATAAAGACCTTTGCTTGAAACCCTAGGGATCCACTGACAGTCAGGGCAGACAGCACTGAGCTAGATAAACAAATAGGCTGGGTTACCAGAACACAACAAACCAGAGTACAGGTTGAATGTGGGATGAATATGGGTAGACACTGAATCATGGATTGACATTGAACCATGAGTTGTTTTATGGTTTGTTAACCACAAACAATCCACAACCCAACAGCAAACCATGGTTTGTTGGGTTTACACAATACAACAACCCACAATTCAACAACAAGCCATGTTCACCTCCCACTCAACCTGTATTCTGACTTGTCATGTTGTCTGAACCCAGCCATAGCCTGAGGCAGCTTTTTATATTCTAAGATCCTAAAGTGTTTTAAAAACACCCAACTATGTTTTGATATTATACAACAAGTAATCAGGAGCCATTGGCTCATGAAGCCCCTCCTCCCTCATATACAAAGACTTCCTATTTATTTATTTATTTGTTTAGTTCCTGCCACTAATTCTGGTTTGAGACAAACTATGGTTTGGGGCTGTCCGACAGACCAAGATAAAAAACAATTAAATCACGGTTTGCAAGGCAAGCCCAAAACACATTTTGCCAGATTTGCTAGAGTTGGAAAAGCTACTGTTTGCCTCAAATCCAAATTGAAGATGAGGAACTAGGATGCAGGAACAGCCATGAGAACTTTGCTCTAGGGTGGGATATAAATAGAAATAAAGAATGTTTTTAGGATGTTTTAGGATGTTTTAATGCAGTTTTAATAATATTTGTCATGTTTTAATTAGTTTTATGTATTTTATCATGTTGTTGTTCCCCGCCTCGATCTAGACGGAGAGGCGGGTAAGAAATAAATCATTATTATTATTATTATAATAAATAAAAATGGGATGGGGGAGATAATGCATGCACACCTGAGGCTTCTAACTGCATGTTCAGATAATGCCAGTGGTTTGAGATTATACCTGAACAACCATTTCACTATCTGTAAAAATGGGAATTATTGCAACCTACTCTCAAAGTTTACTATTATGGTAAGAAAAATGAAACATTTGCATATCTTATTTTCTTATGCATTCTGTATGGTAGAGGTGCCATATAAGTGTGACCTCCCTTACCTGTTATATTTACATACGTGTTAAAAACAAACCTTGTTTATATATTGAGAATCTGCAACATTTTCTTTTTTGTAATATATTTAGCCTCTTGCCAGAAAGCGAATAAAACAAAACATTGCTCTTCAACAAAAGCTATATTAAATAACCAGTAATGAGCCAGACTCCATATGAAACAAGATGACATTGGTCTTGTTTGCATGTTGATTAAAATATTGTGGGAGCAAGTGACTGTGCTGTTTCTGCTTGCCTACTCCAGCTGCAACCGGACAGAGGTAAACAACACAGATTTAACCATAGTTCCAACTCTGGGCTAACTCTCCTCCAACAATCCAGAATTCTGGATTCAGACATCACAATAAACAATCCAGAGATGGCACATCTCTGAGTTCTTTATATCAGTGGGAGTGTGTCGGTTGCAACACGTGATCCAGGTCAATGTGTTAGTCAACATTACATTTAGCGCTATAGCAAAACTGAGACCTTGTGCTTGTCTTGATGAGGGGAAAGCCTCAGGGTGGCTCCGCAGTGGCGCTAGGTCATTTATATGACACAGCAGCCATTGCAGAGCTGTCTTACAGCATTCCCCTGATGCGCCGGTTTAAAAAAGTCAGGGACTTACTCTGGCTTTTTCCTGTGAGCAAGGCACAGACGCGCATTTGCCATCTGTCACCTTGCTCCGGTGTTACAGTGTAGGCGTGTCCCAGGCAATAGTGACCCCTGATTGGTCGCTATGGGCTGGGACAAAGAGGGGGGTGGGCCGGCGGGCCAAACAGCTGCTAGAACACCTCGGCAGCCCCAACAATGGAAAAACAGGGCAGGCAAGCTTGGCAGGGGGAAAGAGGTAAAAACAAAAAACAAACTGGAGGGACGTGCTTACACGCTGGTGCACAGACGCCAGTGCACTGGATGGCCGCTCCTCCTCCCAAGCAAACCCCGTGCTCACTCCTTAGCGTGAGGACAACCTACAGGAGCACAAGCGTGGGGTTTTGAGGGCTCAAGGTGCCAACGCGCCCTTGTCAAGAGAGCCCCCTCATTATGCTAATTTAAAAGCTTTTCATTGTTCAAAAAACTGGAATGGCCTTCTCTTACCTGTTTAGGCTGTTCAACAATTTGAAGATATGGTCCATCAGCTTGTACAAAACAGAATGAAGAAATAAATAAAATAAAAGTTGGAAGTGTTACAGACTACAAGGGCATTGCATTTACAACCCAAAATTTTGCATATAATGCTTTAAGTAACTGGGGACAGATATCTAACCTCAATTGGCAAATCTTTTTGGTTATACTGATATGACTTTGGTCTTCCTCAGCAAACATATACAAATCTTAACAGGCCCCATATGAATCTAGCCATATATGTATTGTTCTTAACAATATAAACCACAAGTCTCTGCCAAAATTATCAAAACGTTAGCAATATTAATGTATATAAGAGAGTTACTTCTAGGTAAGTTATGGTTAAGATACTATTTTTCCATTTATTAGTTGCCCAACAACACAGTGATGTACAAGATAAAGAATAAAAATCGCAACGTTAATAGAATACAAAACCTTTTCAAATAAGCCCCACAAAATCACTATAAAACAAAACAGATCATACTGAAGCAAATATCAAGAGATTAAAATCACAGCAATAATCAATAATACTGAGCGCTAAAGGAATAAATAGCTAAAACAGCCATACTAAAACAATCTCATAATGCAAAGATTTAAAAAAATTCACAATTTAAATATAAAAGTTTTAAAAGATTTTTCAAGGCCTAGCACCAAAACGACATTAAGATGGATGCAGAACAGATTTATCTGAGGGGAACATTCCACTGCCCTGGGATCACTGCTGAAAACATATCTATGTTCTGGTGGGCCTTTTGATCAAGAGTAGGTTGAGGTTTTCTGATGCTTGTCGGTTTTAATATTCACTGATATATTTTTATTTATTAAATATTGTTAAGTATTTGGAGGTGCATTCTGGTATTTGCTTACTTTCTTGAGCTTCAAGGGAAAGTGGTTTAAAAATATGGGCAGATTCCAGAGGCCCACATACTTTCCACTGGTATGGTGGCTTTTCAGTGATATCCTCACACTGCAGCCCCCTGAGTACCACAAATAGTGGCCAGTAAAGATTAACAGATCCCCTAGAATGACTGTTGCAGGAATAGAAAACCAGGAACTCTCACTTGGATGCATGGAAGTAATTTGTGTGTACACTTGGACCTCTCTGGCCTTGATAAATAAATAAAACCGAACAACTAAACAGCTAATGTTCAAAGCAATCTTGGGTTTTCAAGTAGCTTTGACACATCGCAAAGAATGAGGAAGAATATATAACATGCAAAATGGCAGTCAATCCATCAATGGTTCACGCGGAGTTCACACGTCTCATAACTGGGAAAAAGAAGTGTCTTTCCCACTCCGCAGGTTGTTGTTATTATTATTATTATTATAATTTACATCCCTCCTTTGTCCCAATACTGGGACTCAAGGCAACTTACAAATTAAAACATGTACAGTTAAAACAAATAGAGATATAAAAAAATTAAAAATATAATTAAACATAGTACGATTTTAAAATATTTAAAACATTTTAAAACATTTTAAATACAAATAATAAAAAAATTCCAAACTATAAGCAGCACATCCACAAAGGTCTAAACTACTCCCCAAAAGCCTGCTGAAACAGAAAAGTTTTAGCCTGCCTCCGAAAGCACACCAAGGAGGGAGCCAGTCTAGCTTCCCTGGGAAACACAGTAAAAGTCGTTCACGCATCCTCTTTGCCTGTCTATAATGTTCAATTTCCATCTAAGTCATACAAGGAGTTTAACTAGGGGAAAACAAAATGCCGCTTAATAAGACTATTCCAACAACAAAAGCATCAGCAAAAATCTTTTAATCTTTGAAAACTTGCAAGAAGAAGGCATTTTGTCAGAATGTCCCCAAACTTTCCAAGCATTTCACAAAAGAAGAATTAACTGTACAGCACTAATCCTTTTTATGTTAGCATGTTCCTTGACAACACAGAATACAATTGTCAAAACACTGAGCTAACTGGCATTTTCCAATTCAATATGGATCAAGGGTCTTGTCTTCTTCAGAGCAATTTAGAATGTATCATGTTGGCACACACAACTTTTTACGTTATTACAAAACCAGACAGGGAGAAGCTGCGTTTGCTGAAGTTTTCCTTCTCTAGACAGCTAAACTCTTTTATTCTTTGTACGGAGTCTGGTGAGCCTGAGAACCAACTCAAATCTTGTTGTATAAAATAGAATCAGCACATACGTGAACTAGACAAGTCCTACATAAAGATTATTTTGAGATTACAATATTTAAGCACTATGGTTGCTAGCATTGGCATGTATTATAGTTTTACATATCATGACATTTGTCCCAAATTGGCTCAATGAAAGAGACTTTCAGAAGCAAAAGAAATTAAACTACTGACTAAAAGCTGTACAGATTTATACACAAGGAACATTTTTCCTGTGCCTGATAAATCCTCCACTCCTGTTCCTAACTTATGCCATGGAAGATTGACCACTAGAAACCACACTGTGTTTCTATGGATCCGAGATGCCCCAATATATGTTACCTTCAATAATACTATGCAGCTATGACAGTGCTTTTTACTTACTCAAAAGTAACCATGGGGGACCCAATCCACAATAGGACCCTACCGTAGTGGTTGACTTTATTTCCCCACCCCCCAGGCACACACACTGTGGTCCTGATCCACTTACTTGTTAGTAAGAAAAAAAAAGCACTGACATACCTGCATGGTATGTCTTGGAAGGTAACATTTAGTTTGACTTTGATAGATGCCCATTTACGTGATAATGACAAAAAGAGTTCTAGAATGAATCTTTCATTTTCACAACTTAAAGAGATATTAAACAAGACCGATAGAAGTTTCCATGCTTTGACATCTGGCAGGAAATACACAATTCACAAATATGGAAACAGATTTAAATGATAAAGGAAATTAACTTTGCAGTAAGACCACATTCCCTCTCCAGAAAGTAAATGCTGGTAGATGGTAACTAGAATGGAATCTTTCTGTTTTTCAGCCACTTTGGAGGTGACCATGTTTTTCGTGTGACAGACAATAAAGCATATAAAGCATGACCACTGATGTGAAGTGGACAAAGAAAAAGGGAATTAAGGATCCAGGTAGACCTAGTCATGGCAAGGACAATGTAGGAAAGAAGCCAGACTACAAAGCACATGGGCTTCGATGTCTATATACTAATGCCCAGAGTATGGGAAACAAAAAGAATGAACTTGAACTCTCAATACCTGAAGGCAAATATGACTTGATAGGTATAACTGAAACTTGGTGGGATGACTCCCATGACTGGAATATAGCAATTGAAGGATATAACTTGTTCAAAAAGAACAGAAGAAATAGAAAGGAAGTCGGAGTTGCACTATATGTTAAAAATACTTATCCCTGCACAGAAATACAAGAGGATGACCCTGGGAGCCCCATCGAGAGCTCTGGATTCAAATAAATGGTGCAAGGAATGAAAGGAGCATGATAGTCAGAGTCTACTACCGACCACCCAATCAAGGAGAAGATGAGGATGAAACTTTTGAAAAGCAAATTGCCAGCGTTTCAAGGAAATCCAATGTAGTAGTAATGGGGGACTTCAATTACCCTGATATCTGTTGGGAGAAAAATTCTGCCAAAAGTGGTCCCTCCAAGAAATTCTTGACATGTGTGGCTGATAACTTTCTCCTACAGAAAGAGGAGGAAGGAACTAGAGGAATGGCTATTCTTGACTTGATACTGACCAACAGGGAGAACTTAGTGGATAAAGTGGCAGCTACAGGAACTCTGGGGGAAAGTGACCATGTCATGCTTGAGTTCTTGATTTTAAAGGAAGCAAAAGCTGAATATAACCATACGCGTACTCTGGATTCCAGGAAAGACGATTTTAATTAACTCAGAACTATGATAAGTAAGCTCCCATGGCAAGTTACCCTAGTGAGAAAAGGAGTCCAAGATGGGAGGGAGTTTTTAAAAAAGGAAATTTTAAAGAATTTTAAACAATTCCAACAAGGAAAAAAGATAGAAGACAACAGAAGAAACCAATGTGGCTCCACAAAAAGCTTAGAGATGACCTGAAAATAAAAAAGGATACATATAGGAAGTGGAAGGAAGGCCAGGCTACAATAAAAAGGCTTTCTTCAGATACGTGAATAGTAAAAGACAGAGGAAAGAAATGGTGGTTCAACTGCTTCATGAGAATAGCAAATTGGTAACAGATGACAAAGAAAAGGCCGACGTGCTTAATTCCTACTTTGGCTCAGTCTTCTCTCAAAAGCGGGTCTATGACACACACACACACCCCGGAAAAAGTGAAGTACAAGCTGAAGGAGAAGGATTGCAGTTTGAGATTGATAAACAAATGGTCAAGGAACACCTAATTTCTTTGATCAAGTTCAAATCTCCAGGGCCTGACGAACTGCATCCTAGAGTAATAAAGGAGCTACTAGAAGAACTCTCAGAACCACTCTCTATTATCTTTGCGAAATCATGGAAGATAGGTGAAGTGCAGGACAACTGGAGGAGGGCTAATGTTGTCCCTATCTTCAAAAAGGGCAAAAAGGAGGAACCTGAGAACTACAGACCAGTCAGTCTTGACATCCATCCCTAGGAAAAATTTTAAGCAGATTATAAAGAAGTCAATCTGTAAACACCTTGAAAACAATGCAGTGATTACTAGAAACCAGCATGGATTTGTCAAGAACAAATCCTGTCAGACTAATCTGATCTCATTTTTTGATTGGGTAACTTCCCTTGTGGAATGTGGGAATGCTGTGGATACAGTATATCTTGACTTCAGCAAAGCTTTTGACAAAGTGCCCCATGACATTCTGATTCACAAACTAGTGAAAAGTGGGCTAGATGGAACAACTATTAGGTGGATCCACAGTTGGCTACAGAATCGGACTCAAAGAGTGCTTATCAATGGTACATTTTCACACTGGGGGGAGGTAACGAGCGGGGTACCGCAGGGCTCAGTCCTGGGCCCAGTGCTCTTCAATGTTTTTATTAATGATTTGGATGAAGAGGTGCAGGGAATGCTTATCAAATTTGCAGACGACACAAAATTGGATGGGATAGCTAATATCCTGGAAGACAGAAACAAACTCCAATGTGATCTTGATAGACTGGAGCGCTGGGTTGAAAACAACAGAATGAAATTTAATAGAGATAAATACCAAGTTCTACACTTAGGAAAAAGAAACCAAGTGCACAGTTACAAGATGGGGGATACTTCGCTCAGCAATACTACAAGCAAGAAGGATTTTGGAATTGTTGTAGATCACAAGCTGAATATGAGCCAACAGTGTGATGTGGCTGCAAAAAAGGCAAATGCTATTTTGGGCTGCATTACTAGAGGTATAGCTTCCAAATCGCGCAAGGTACTGGTTCCCCTCTATTCGGCACTGGTTAGGCCTCATCTTGAGTATCGCGTCCAGTTCTGGACACAACACTTCAAGAAGGATGCAGACAATCTGGAGCGTGTTCAGAGGAGGGCAACGAGGATGATCAGGGATCTGGAAACAAAATCCTATGAGGAGAGATTGAAAGAACTGGGCATGTTTAGCCTGGAGAAGAGAAGATTGAGGGGAGACGTGATAGCACTCTTCAAATACTTGAAAGGTTGTTACACAGAGGAGGGCCAGGATCTCTTTTCGATCAACCCAGAGTGTAGGACATGGAATAATGGGCTCAAGTTACAGGAAGCCAGATTCTGGCTGGACATCAGGAAAAACTTCCTGACTGTTAGAGAAATATGACAATGGAACCAATTACCTAGGGAGGTTATGGGCTCTCCCACATTAGAGGCATTCAAGAGGCAGCTGGACAATCATCTGTCAGGGATGCTTTAAGGTAGATTCCTGCATTGAGCAGGGGGTTGGACTCGATGGCCTTATAGGTCCCTTCCAACTCTACTATTCTATGATTCTATGACCATCTCCCAGCCTTGGCTCTCCATATGTAACACGAGAATAATAGTTACTTTGTGGTGAAGGCCATCACCATAAAGACTGTAAAGCTTTTAGTGAAATCAAGATTGCTATACATGCAGGATATCGTACTAATAGTTGGGGACTATTAGAAGTTTGGGTATAGAAATCAATATACTCAAAGAACTAGGATAAGCAGGAGATACAAATGGAGCTTTATGTAGATAGTTTCCTACTGTAAAACACATACCTATGGAACAACTCCCTTTATTTCATAACACAATTGCAGGATGTTCTTTGGTTCAACAATCAGAAGCATATAATACATTATTAAAGTAATGTTTACTTAAACTATACACCCCATTACAGACTGTTATACTCTAATAGTAATTATAACCATAATCTTAAAACTCCTTTATTTATCTATCTAGCTATCTAAAGCATTTCTACTTCTTTCTTCAGCCAAAGAGGCTCCTAGGGTGGCTCACATAAGATCAACAACAAAACAAGACAGTCCCTGCTCCAAGCTTACAATATAAGAGACAACACAAAAGGTAAGGGAGGGAAATGGGGGAAAGCAAACCCAGGCAACAGTTCTTTAAATTACAGATGTTCTTAAAAGTTTAGAGATGTTTTAGCTAATCAGGTCAAGGAAGAAATATTTGAATATTTTAACCAGCAAGATCTTTAGCACAAGAAATTGGTCATGAAGGATGAAGGACCTTTCAAGTCAGTTAAAAAAAAATTAAGTACGATAATGATAATCCATAATTATTTTAAACAAAAATAAGCCTCTCAGACTTCTTCAAACAACCACCAATAAACCATCCTGCTCAAGCAGCAATAGCTCTTACCTGTGCGAAGTTGTAGGTCAGATGTAAGCATGTTTGTGCTATTGAACAGCTGCATCCCCATTGGGAAGTGGTCCACGGCAAACACCTGCAGTGACAATGTTTGCATTTCTTAATAAAGCAAGATAGTTTAGGCTCTAGCAAGATTCAGAGACACTTTAAATACTTTTAGAAACTAATGCTTCTTGCCTAAATTTTGTCCTGCACAGCTACCAGTGCCAAGTCACCATTCAGCAATTCACAGAACCTGAGTTACAAAGCTGAGCAATATATTATTTAACAGAATATCAGTAAATGTGTACGCAGCTTTGTTGTGTCCAATGCCTGTGACTCTACAACAAATGTGCGGAACCTCAAGCCAAGCCCACCTGGGGTCCCAATCCAGCCCTCTGGAGTTCCCTAGATGGCCACACCCTCTTTCCCCCAACCACTGATCATTTGGCTTTTGTACAATTCTTTTCCCATTCTAAAAGATTTAAAGACCTCTCCTAAAGAGTTTTAAAATAAAATATGCTGGTACTTTGGTTGTGCATGTTTTGCCCCTGCCCACCTCTGGAATGTGGCCCCTGAAAGCTTCTTCAAAATGGAATTCGGCCCTCAGGCTGAAAGAAATTCAACACTGCTGCATTACGAGGTAGTTTAATATTGATTACAGGGCTTTTCCTCTACCAATACAAGGTGGGGGGAACAGCTCCATCTGCTATAGCCAACAATGAGAGCTCCAAATGCACCGGGTTTACAGGAGGCTCAAGATTACAGGATTGTAATCCTGACCGAGGCTCAGGATTACAATCAGTAATTAAGTCCTGCATCCTGTTTGCATGCAGTAGTTTAGCTTGCAGTCTATGGGAGAAATCCAACAGGCATTGATACTGTTGAATTGCTATACTTCATACTATGTAGTATGACATACATATGTACATACACATGCAATAATTGATACTTGGAAACGCCTTCCACCTCACTGGGATAATCTCTTCCTTCAAATTACTCTAAGAAACCACATTTTAAAGATGTCTTCGGCACAACCCCTTAGTTCCCATGCCCTTCTGTAGAAAAGCCTAAGTGTTAGTGAAATGATCTCACACTCTCTCCCTGTTTAGCTCTGCCTCCACTTTCCCTTTCTTCCTCTGTTGTTTCACTATGTCAAATTTTAGATTGTAAACTCCTTGGGGCAGGTATCTGTCCTTTTGAAATCTATACAGTGGCATGCACACGTCTTGTTAAATTATGTGAAGATTTGCACAGAAGAGCCAAGAAAGCTCCAGTATGTGACACAAGATCATGCAGGTCTACTGTTTGAAGGACTGTAGGCCCAACTTGGCCATGATATGAAAACAAAAAAACAAAAACTTTTTTTCAACATAGTTGGGTATGCTTCACAATTTACAGTGGGTGGATGATATGTATTTGGAAAAATTGCCTTTCACTAATTTCAAAAAGCTTACTTTGCACTTTCTTAAAAATATGGATATAAATGTATTATTATTATTGCCCAAAATCTGATTTCCTGTCTATTTCTAGCACTTCTTCATCCAAAGTTGTAGATATCAATGAAAAAAAAAACTTGGAACACAGGATCAGAAGTATTCTTCTTTGAATATATATTATAAATTATTTAAGGGAAGTTTTGGTTTTTTGTCCTAGAGAACTGTTAAAATAGACATTCTTAACTGTACTTAAAAACAAAGCAGGACTTCCAGCAATAGCAGATTTGGCTCAGTTCACAGGTAGGGACAACCCATGTGATGTTTAAACCATGGGTTAGCTCACAGCCTAACTGAAGCACAGCAAGATGCAACATTTTACAATTCCACAATGGCTTCACTCATCATATCCACTAGTTGAATTATGCATTTTTTTTTTAAAAAAACCTTTTTGTTTGTAGACTACATTATGTCCAAACAGACCTTATACACATTTTTATCATGTTACCGTCACTGGGTATACATACTCACCGGGTGATCTGTGACTCCCAAGAGATATGCACTATCATCCGCCATTCTGCAAGCTGAAACAATTAACCAGATACTGTAAGTCAATGCATCATTATAAAAACACCTGTAACAATAAAATTATCAGTAGGTGAAATAAAAATATCTAGGAAGAATAATCCTACCATGTGAGAAATTGTTTTTCAGATTTCTCAAATGCTCTTTAAAATCACATTATCTGTAAAGTCTAATAAAGAACAGCCTCTGCATGTAAATTCTTCACTGTTATTCTACTGATGGCTGGCTTGAATTTGGTTTGTACATTTTTGGAAAGTGGCAGCAAAGACATTTTAATGAATCAGTTCGAGCTTGATTCCCACAATGAGAAACTGGGATGCTAGCCTCATGATGACTTTATTTATAAAATGTATTATTTGCCTTTCTGCTTAAAAAAAAAGGACTGAAGGCAAGACCGATTTTTTTTTTAATGGTGAGCTACTAATAGTGGGCTTCTTGCTTGTCTTCAGAAAAGTGAGTCAACTATGGGTGGACAAAAATGCTGCAGTCAGAAGAGTTCCATCTCCCTTGTTGCAAAGCAAATAATAACCCTGAGCATAGCAATTCTGGGCACAATCCCCAAGAAAACCTTTCCTACATAAACTCCAGAGGGTAAGAGCAAGGAAACAGTTCAGCGATGCTCTTGCATCACTCCCATGTCTTTGTAGCCAAGCTAACATGCTACAACATTCGATCTGCAATTTGCACAAGAGAATGTCCTAATGGATTATGACCCAAGTCTGTAACTCACTGGTATTATCATATGAGTCAGAAGTAATTTTGAATGATTCAACTATGAGCAATAGATAAATGCAAAATGTTGTCTGTATTGAGACAAGAGGGAAAAAACCCACCCCAAAATGGAGTTCTAAAAAGCAATAGCTTGCTACAGGTCATGTTGCAAAATCAATATAAAGTACAGACTGGTATAGCAGCACCACACAGATTAACATATTGCAAACTTTAGAATTTACATGAGGAATTCACCTGTTTTTGACCAGATAAACTACTTGGTTTAGTTTTCCAAATAAGCTAATAATTTAGAAGAAGAAGGAAGTTGTGGGATAGTTTCTTGATGCCACCCGGGAGGTTATAGCGATATCAAAGGCAGTAAGCCTGTATACATCAGTTGCTGGGGAACGTGGTGGGACGGTGCTGTTGCACTGTGTCCTGCTTGTGGGTCGCTGGCCGACAGCTGGTTGGCCACTGTGGAAACAGAGTGCTCCCTCCATAAATGTGCAGGGGTGGATTAACAGAGAATCAGAGGGGTGTGTGTGTGTGTTTATGGGGAGGAGGAATGGTTTGAGAGAAAAAATAAATAAAAATACCTAAAATCAACCGATGAAGGGATTGGCTTCAAACTTGGCATGCCTATAGCCAAGTCCGTTCAAACGATTCAGCACAAGCCTGTTCGTTCGAGCAACTCAGCACGCCCTCCTCTTTCATCAGCAAGACTGCCTTTCAATGAACACGCCTCCACAAAAGCAAGTCATTCTGACATAGTATGAGGATGGCAATACACAGGGACAGAAGAGCGGAGAAAAAATGCCATACTTTCCCCGCCCTAGAAAAACACCGAAAATGGAGGGAAAGAGGCAAGATGACTGCAGGACAAGGACGACGTCGTGTGAGTGTCACGGGGCAAAATGGTAAACAAGGCAGGACGAAGGTGCGATCAAATGCTGGTGTGATGGAGCTCTTATTTGGAAGAAAGAAATCACAATAAAGTCCTTCATTATGACTGGCATGTCATTTTCTTTTTATCTGAAAATGTTAAGGATGCTAAGATATTTTTGAAAGTATAGGAAGTAAACTAAGAATAAGAATTGGCAATGATAAATGACATCTAAGAGCTATCCTAAGCTTATCTGTGGCTGCAGGGTAGTAGCAACAGAGAAATATTTTGTAACCACATAAGGATAAAGCCTTAGTCAAAAGTGAAATGCGTCTTCTGGGGGGAAAACTAACCTGATGCTATAGAAGTGTGAACCTGAAATTCAAAGGCAGTTGGCTCTTTAAAGAGGAACTACAAATTTCATGCAAGGGTGGGGACAGACAGATCTCCAAAGCGGAATGAGTGAATGTTTTTCAGCTGAGGGTCAAATTCTACTATCCCCCACTTCACTCGTCAAGTCACACCTGTACATCCGGTGAATCGTAAACAGCAAGGAGCCCCCATGCTTCAGGAAGGCCATTCCATTGTTTATCCCACCAGCAGCAGCATGTTTAACCACACCAATGTATGGTGGCAGTGTTTGTTTAAGCATGTTGTGAACTGTTTGTTTTAATGCTGAAATTAACTTCAATAGGGATGGGGAAGGTGATTCATGACTGACGCAAAGGTTGGCCAATTAGCAAAATAAGAACATAAGAAGAGCCCTGCAGGATCAGACCAAGGATCCATCTAGTCCAGAATTCTGTCCACAAAGTGGCCAACCAGTTGTTGACTTGGAACCCACAAAAAGGACACAAGTGCAATAGCACCTTCCTACCCATGTTCCCCAGCAACTGGTGTACATAGGTATACTGCCTCTGCTACTGGAGGTAGCACATAGCTATCAAGACTAGTAGTCACTGATAGCCTTCTTTGCCAGGAATCTGTCTAGCCCCCTTTTAAAGCCATCCAAATTGGCTTTATAGAGAGAGAGCTTCATCAGATGAGCGTTTTATTGCATGCTCGTTACTGGGCACTCACGGATTTTCGCAGGTCTCTCTCACATCGTTGACTGCCTCCTGCATGCCTCCCACCCCTTCTAGCCCTCTTCGCGTGACAAAAAAACACCCCAATATGTCCAACTTATTTTTAAAGATGGAAGCTGACATTATCTCCTGCTGTGTGCAAGAGAAACAGCAGGATCAAAACGGCCCAGTGAATGGGCCACGTTCATTCACTGGGCCGTTTTGATCCTGCTGTTTCTCTTGCACACAGCAGGAGATAATGTCAGCTTCCATCTTTAAAAATAAGTTGGACATATTGGGGTGTTTTTTTACTTCCTCTTTCGAAAGAGGAAGTAATGAGGAACAAATGTGCGGGAGGAGAAGCAACAGTAGGGAAATATGATTTCCCCCCGTGTGACGAGCTCATAATCTAGCAGTTGCTCAGCTCCATTATATACAGTATTTGAATAGCCCCTCTCATTTTTACATCTCTGTTCTGCCTATCTTTTTCTCTCATTCCTACCCACTCCATCAGTGAGACTATCCATTCCCTCCCAGTTATTGTAATGTAATTTCCTTTGTTGGAATGAGTGGTAGTGCAGCAGGAACTTTGAGTTAAATTCAACATCACGCTAGCAGCAGTAGTCTGTTAGTGCAATAGGAATTATCCCTCCCATCTCTTTTCTCCCTGCAGTCCCCTGTGGCACCCAAAAATCTGTCCTGAAGGGTTTCCCAGCATTGTGGAACAGTATGAAGCACTGAGGAATGGGGGCTGTAGGGGAACTGCCCCCAACCCAAGCTAACAGGAGCTGTTCCATTAGTGGAATGGCACCATTGGATCCACCCGGAAGCATTTATAATGCAATCACCCTGCCTCATTCACAGAATTTTACTGGGGGTCCAGGTGATGTCTTGCATATGTAACCCTCCTATGTTTTTCTATCACTTCTATCTTTTTTCCCAAATCTGTTGAGGAGGAAAGACAGAATAACTGCATAAAGTGTTCTGAGTGGTAGTACTAGGAGCCATCTGCCTGAAAACTCCCTTTCTTTCCTCGCTCTTTAAGGTCAGAAGATAAGGCAGCACGATTGTGCCATGGTGTCATATTTTTAGCCATGCCCAGTAGTTGTTTGAGATTATGGGTACTTCCAACCCCTCTGAAACATTCTGCGAACTAGGCAGGTTGATTGCATGATAAAAGCCTAGTCTGAAAGCACTCTGAACCCTCAAGCAAGAAAGTAATACATGGTGCTCTCACAGCAGCCTTTGCCATGGTCTAGGGATCACTATATAGCCAAGAGGAAGGAAGGAGATGCTGTTATACTATTAACATCCAGGAGCAATTGTGATTCGCCTCAAGTGAGCAGCTAATTACAATCCTATTTCAAATATATATACACTTTCCAGAAGTCCAAAGTATCCTACAAAAACGCCATAAAATCAATGTAAACCAACACTGAATTTAAGCATAATCCACATATTATTAAAATTGTATATATAATTGTTCAAGAACATGCCCCCTGCAACGTTATCAAGTTTTAAAATAGGGACACATAAATATTTGTAAAACCTAATTTCGCACCAAGAGTCAAGATGCATCCATGCACTCAGACATTACTCAGGCCTGAAAGGGCTGAAAACTGAAGAACCATATCATACACAAAATATTTCAAAAAGTGAACTCCAACAGCTTCCCCAAATAAGAAGAAAATAGGGCAAAGTTTTATCAGATACAGGTGCCAGAAAATAGGGACTGTGTCTAATAAATACAGTTGGGGCATATGAAATACAAGACCTTATGACTGCAGTAAAACATTTCATTATAACAGCCTCTACCAATGTCATGCCCTCCAGACTACAACTACCAGAACCCACATGTCCGTGCTGGGTGATGATAGGAGCTGTAGTCCAAAACATTGGGGAAGGGGAGCACCAGGTTAGCAAAGGTTGCATTATTGGAACACGTTCACGATCCAAATTTTATTTCATTTTAGGGATGCTGGAGAAATCTGAGAGAGACATACTAAAATGGGTTTGGATTTCTATGAATTTGACCTGCAGATTCCGCAAAACAGACTGGCCTCTTTGGGTTGACTTTTGGAACATTTTTTACTTAACCAAAATGTATATGCAACTTTATTCACTGGTAATTATGAAAATTTATGATGATACATATGCCGCAGAAACATCTATGTTGTTATTATTTTTAAAATATGAAAATATATACAACTTGTTAAACACACACACACACATAGATGTTTAATACATCTCCAATTGCTTTTCAGCCTCCATATAGCACTATTTTTTGTGTGTGCTCTGCTCATGAGAACTGAACTGAATGGAGGAAAATATGCTAAATGTTAGGTACTAATGAAAATTACAGCGAAACTTATAGCGGATCTTTTGGGCATAGTTCCCCCATCCCCGCCCCCCAAATCAAATCGATCTGCAAATGGACGGCGGAACAAATGACACCTGACAATCTGCAAAACAATGGAATGCATTTCACAAGATCTGGACATCCCTACTTCATTTATAAACACAATATAGTGTGTCCGTAAACATTATGAAAATTAAACAAGGATAGCCATTGCTTCCTATTAAGCGAACATTTTTGTACCATACATGGTTGCATTAGCAAAACAATCAACATAATGACTCCTAAACTAAATGCTAGATCGTAAAAAATCCACTATTACAAATGAATAAATGAAATACCATCTGGAATGACAAACACACCATGAGAGAAACCAAAGCTTTGTCACTTGTACAATGATCACTACTAATCACCATGTTTGGAAGTGTCATTTCCCACCCTACAAAGTTTTTCATTTGTTAGTAGACTGGAAAAATAGAAGTTTCATACATCTTTTAACAAAATCCTTTGTTAAATTTTAGCTGCATTCCTCTTTCAGCACAATTCATAGTTAGTCAGAAACCTACAACGCAAGGTTACAAATGGGGTCTGAATGCACATCATCACTAAAATGTCTCAGTCCTTTATGAACTAGAAGCTTTTCTTCTTTTCACTGTTAACTGCCAATTTTCAAGATAAACCTGTTAAGCCAGGTTCACAGCTTCTGTGCAACACAGATTTACCAATGAGCAATATACCACTTTACTTTCCCAGAGAAACTGTGGTAATTTCATAGCCCTTTTAGTTTCTATTAAGCAGACATAACACGAAGAAACTCTGTCTTGAGTTTATCATATGTGACTCAAAAAAGGAAGCTTTGCCTATAGATGGATTTTCCAGCTGTAAATTGCAACCATTTACATGAGAAATTTGATTTCAATAGCAATTGAAATTTGAAACACATAATTGAAGTTTATGTCAGTTTATATTGGTTGATGCAAAATAGAACTTTGTATTAATGCCTGAAAACTCTTATTATATTAAGTCGATAGAATGTCCAACAGTGGAATATTATCTTTTTATTATCTGAAAAACACACACAATTATCTGAAAAACACACACATCGGATAACCTTTCTTAACATAAAATGTTTAGGTCTGGAGGAAAGACAGAAAATCAATGTAATAAATAAATAAATCGTCAGCTAAGGATAGTGTGTCTCCTCTGAACGAATGCTTGGAGGCGGTAATGGGCTGGATGAGGAAAAACAAACTGAAGCTGAATCCAGACAAGACAGAGGTGCTTGCTGTCAAAGGCCCCAACCTGGGTTTGGAGGTGTGTCAACCAGTTCTGGATGGGGTTACACCCCCCCTGAAAGACTGTGTTCGCAGCTTGGGGGTACTCCTGGATCCGTCGCTCCAGATGACAGTCCAGATTGATGCGACGGCCAGGAGTGCCTACTACCAGCTTCGGCTGATACGCCAGCTGCGCCCCTTCCTAGAGTTGGAAGACCTAAAGACGGTAGTGCACACGCTGGTAACTTCGAGGCTCGACTTCTGCAATACGCTGTACATAGGGCTACCTTTGTGCCTAGTCCGGAAACTTCAACTTGTTCAAAATATGGCAGCCAGGTTGGTCACCGGTACACCTAGGGGTGACCACATTACACCAGTTTTAAAATCACTTCACTGGCTGCCAATCAGTTTCTGGGCGAAGTATAAAGTGTTGATTATTACCTTTAAAGCCCTACATGTTTTGGGTCCAGGTTACCTGCGGGATTGCCTTCTCCCGTACAATCCGCCTCGCACACTTAGGTCCTCTGGGAAGAACGTACTCAAGCCAGCCAGAAGTAGGCTGGCGAGTGTTACCCAGAGGACCTTCTCTTCTATGGCTCCCAGACTATGGAATGGTCTGCCGGAGGAAGTTAGACAAATTGACAGTCTTCATGAATTCAAGAGAGTCATGAAGACTGTTCTCTTCTGGCAGGCCTATCCGGAGGAATTTTAAATGTTTTAATGATGTGTTTCTCTTGTTTTAAATTTTTTAACTTTGTTAGGCTTGTATTTGCATTGTGTTCCCCGCTTCGATCCGTAGGGAGAGGCGGGTTATAAATAATAATAATTATTATTATTATTATTATTTTGTACAGATTTACTTTGAAGTAATTAACAGTAATTTCAATGCATCTTCTTTCATGTAGGCAGGCTCAGGCTCACAGTTACAGCTTTTAAGTTATTATGGAATTGTTATTGATCAGCCCAGCAAGTAATACGCCATGAGAAAATGCACCCATATAAAGGTCAAGATATTGGGAAGAAGTGTAAGATCATATATTTACCATCAACTACCATTCCTTGTTAGAAGGAAAGTCCCTCTATAATTGTTAGTTCTCATCTCTTATTACAGTATACCAGAATTAAAAGAACACTAAAAATAAATAAACATATGCTCTTAAACACACAGCCTTTCAGTTTCATATTTCCTGTCACCAACCACCGAACTAAAATTGACAATATCGATTCACGCTTGCAGTATAATCACAACCTCTGTCTACCTTCTTGCTTGTCTGATCCTCAAATACACCCAAGTAGACCAAAATCCAGAAAAAGGCTTGACTAACTTTGCATACCCACTAGGGCTTTTATTTCATGCTTGTGTCGTATTCAGGCACAGTGAATTTACTTTGCACAGCCCAACATCCGGACTGCCTCCTCCTCCTCCACAGCTTTCTCTTCGACTATGTGAAATGCTGGGGCAGGCAAATGTACAATGCCCTGCCAGGTAGTTCTCTATAATCCTCTTTTAATAAACTTGTGTAAAGCCTGAATGAGTAATCAAGATTTCTCTCTCACACACACACATGCACACTCAACCACATTACAAATTGCTTTTTAAACCCGAGGTTCCTTTACAAGCAATTTTACAGCACAGTGTCAGGAGGGTGCCAGATGTTGGGGGTGACCTGAATGTTCCAAAGGGCACATGCAAGATCCCCCATATACCAGAGGCTAACAGGACTGTGGCCAGTTGGTGGTGCAATTATGCAATTTTGGATTCCGTGCTTAATGGTCTTACAATGGTGATGGGGTCCTTCTTTAGATGGTAATATGCATTACTTTACTTATTTCAGAATTTGATAAGCCTGAATTGCTGTATTTGAGGATGTTCCTGCTCAGGGAATTTCTGCCTTGAAGTCCTGCCCTGATGGCTCCACTGGCCACAGTATACTCACATGGCAAACAGGATTGCGCAGAGTCAAAAGTGAATATACCTGTGCAAGCTGCTTTTTCACACATTTACTGCTGATTCATATCACCAGGTTAAATTACCAATATATCCTAAATGTTCAAATACAAATATTTTAAAGGGCAAAACAAACAAAGAAGCCTAACAACATCTTCTTGGTTTTATCTAAATCTTTCCAGCCTTCCAGATTAAAGTTTTGAGATAAATCGACTGAAGAAAAGACAGCATCAGGAAAGTAGTATTATCTGCTGGATGGAATTTCTGATCACACATCTGGGCAATAAAGGAAACAGGACAAGAAAACAATTCAGCTTCTTGCTTCTGAGTGGCCATTCATAGGCTTTGGAACTCCCTGATGAGACAGGCAAGGCCAGTTCCCCTCTACTGTCCTTCCACTGGCAGGCAAAGACATTTTTATTCAAGCAGGCCTTTCGCAGGTATGCTGGTCTGTTAGGTTTGGTACTGTTTTTATTATTTTATTGTGTGTTTTTGTGTTTTACATACATTTTTATTATTGTTTCAATTTTTTTATTTTATTTTAAATGTTGTCTTTTATTGTTGTTGGCTGCCTTGAGTACCATTTCTTGGTAAAAAGGTGGGGTATAAAATAAAGAAATTAATAAACAGGATTAGCGTCAATACATTTTATCTAAAAGATACTATGCCCAAGGAGGACATGGTGCCCTGTCTACTCAAAAGGCTTCCTATCTGGGATTAGGAATGCAACTGTAAGAAGCCTAAAACATCCTTCCCCAATCTGGTGACTTCCAGATGCTTTTGACTATAACTTCCATCAGCCACAACCAGTTTAAAACATTAGAACAACACCAACTTGGGGAAGCCTGCCCCAAGAAACCAGAGCTTGCTTAATTAAGTAATCTTTGGGTTAACATCATTTCAACCTCACTGTCTAAAGAAGCGAGCAAAAGACAAGACTGTACAACCTTTGCCACTGAAACCATCATTCTTAAATTGTGTGGCTGCCTGCGCTAAATGCTAGGTAATGATATACTGGCATAAGTGTTGCTAAACCCCATTCTAAACAACTGGTGTGAAAAAGGTGGGGGAACTTTTTGGTTTGTTTGTATAGAAACAGCAAGTAAAATAAGAAATTCAACATCCCTTGTTATATTGAAGTTCAATGGCTTTCTTGATTTACATTCTAACGTTTAAACTTTAAGATGATTATGATTTCATACAACATACCTAAACTTTAAAGAGATTTGGATTATCATGTTTAGAAATTAAGAGCGCAATCCTATGCCTCTTTAGATAAAAATAAGTCATACAACTCCCAGCATCCTCCTGCCAGCCATACTGTCTGAGAGATGCTAGGAGTTGTAGGATTTATTTTTGTCTAAACAGGCATAGGATTGCACCCTAAATTGCACAACGCACATAGTAATTGGTGCTAGTATTTAAGCTGCTTCTTGATTTGCAAATGAGGCTCAGATACAGTGACATAGGAAGTGAAGAGAACACACCTGTAAACATGAACTTGAATTTTTCTGAGAATATTATTTACTAGCTGTAAAACTGGGAAGACATTCTCCCATTTAAAGAATGAATAACTATACAATATTAAAACAAGTAGGAAAGTCTTTATGAATATATTTTTCAACCAAACCAGTGGCTTTTTCAGGCCATATTTTTCCAGGTCCCTCCTTTTTTCCAGTTCACTAGACATGCGGAAAGATTCATATGGATATAGAATCACTGTCAATCATGGTGTTTCACTTAGATAAAAATTGACCAAACATTTAAAATCCATGGAAAAATCAAAACAAACCTTTCCCAGTTTCACAAACAAACCACACAGTCTGTATAAAACTCCTTATCAGATCATTTAAACTTTAAATTTTAAAGCAAAATGAATGTCACTCAGTTATTCCCCATTTCTCTTATGCAGTGAAAGGAAAATAGCCACAGTTGTTACAAAAATCTTTCAAAAGATTATCTTTGTAGACAAAGTACTGCGAAATGGCAACAATGATTGGTTCTCTAGCTAAATAACTGTCTTAATTAGCAGTTGATATGACAAAGCAAGATGTGGCCTCTTCCAATATTACTAAATAGTCTGCGTTCATAATATCACACTTCAAGTGTTCACTCCATATATATTATTTCAATATTCACTTCATATATATTATTTCAATTAGCCTTATAATAGCAATGTAAGATAGGCCCATATTATTTATGAAAGGCTGAACTAAGGGAATAACAGCTTTCCTAAGGCCACCTCTAGTGAGTTTGAGGTTGGAATGAGATTGGAACTGAGGACTTCCTGGCTCATAGCTGACACCATAAGCAATATGAACTTGCACTTTTGATGAATAATCATACTGCAATTAAGCACCACCTGAAGAATAATGTGAGTCTGGAGGAGATGGGTGCTAGTTAGCTGACTAACGAGAAGAAATCAGATAAAAAGGTTTGCCACAAATGAGGAACCCAAACATCAAAAGTCGGGGAGATGCATCAGGCTGGTGAAGAGTTGAGGAGATTTGAATGAGCTTCCCAGCCCAAACTTGTTTGAAAATGTTCCACTGACCTAAATGAACTTAAAATGAGGTTGTTCTAAGAGAATGATGATTCTAATGTGGATGCTCTGTCAGTCAGTGAAACATTTTATTGCATCAACCAAAGATGACCACAATTCTATCTCAGGGCAAAAGCTTACATAAAAAATGAAATCTCTCTTACCATCATTAGCAAGCACTCTTTACACACACACACAAATGAAATGTATAGTCACACATGGGTCTAAGCACCCTTAAACTTCTATTTGTGTGTATGTTGTGCACGGATCTTTATTTGTAAGCATGTTGTTAATGTGGAACAGAAAATACAAAGGTCCATTTTTGTTTCGATTATAACACCTACATTCTATGTTCTAGCCAATTCAAGAAGCCCTGCGTAGAAGTACCCATAGCAGATAATTTCCCTTTGCCTTCTCATTGCAAAATCGTTACAAACATGTGAAAAGCAAAGACATGTTTTAAGAATTGTGATGAGCATGGACAAGATCTGAGGGGGGAGAAACAAAACCCAAGGCCTTCTTGCTTATAGTTTTCAAAATTAGAGATATGTGCCTGCATAACTTCTGAATTGATAAGTGCCTAGACACCCTTTCCACTGATTCTAGATATATGTGGGCTAGGTAGATTTACACTCAAAGTGAAGCAAATATATTACGCACATTCATGAAGGCACTTTATTGCTATTTTACATTTATCAGAGTTTTGAAAAAAGATTCCAAGGCTAAATCTTGATGAGCCCTCATTTTAATTAAACACTGAATATCTTCTTTCCCCTGCCACCACTCCATCCCCAACTGAAGCCACCCAGTGACAATGTCAAGTGAATATTATTTCTGGTGCAGCACCAATAATATATATGCATGTTTAACACAGAGATACCTAATCTCTGGTGTAAACAAACAGTGATTTTGCATTTGATTTTCTTGCTAAAACATATCCAGGCTGCTTTTTCAGGGCAGAGAGGGTTACAAGTAAATTAAAACCGACATATAAGCAACAAACCAAATCATATAGTATTAAATTTAAAACAGCTACTAAAAATAACCACTAAGCATGCCACAACTAAACACAAGTTGAAATAAAAGAAATTTTGCAACCTTAGTGAAAGTTGGATAAAGAATGCTTTCTAGAATTCCAGATTCTAGATGTTACAGTGGCAAACCCCCCAATCCTACCCATTACTAATTATTGAATGCATAATAATTGGGACAAGAAGCACCTTCACAGACAATATATAATTCTAAATTTCTTGGACTTAAAATGGAGAACTATCAAAAATTTATCAAGCATGCACACGTGAAGCACAGAAGTTAACTTGGGTCCCCTCTACAAGGATTCGCTTTTGCGCCTGGTTAGGCGATTATGCGCATAATTGCAGAAGCGCATTTACGCCTAATACCTCTGCACGAGAGGCGGCGAGAGGCGGCGAAGCGCATTAACGGATGACCAAAATGCGCTTTACAAGTAGTTAATGCGCATAAGCGCTTGTTCACATAGTCAAAATGCGCTTTAACAGCCGGAGCAAAATAAAACTCACTGTTTAACGAGCATTCGATAATGCGCATAATCGGAGAGATAACGCGCCTCTACGCCCGATTTGCGCTCCGTTCTTGTAGAGGTAAAAAAATTTAAGCGCCTTGAAAGAGCTTTAAACCTCTCTTGTAGAGGCAGCCTAGGACACAAACCAATCAAGAACATGATTATGATGCCAGGATGGTAGCAATGGGTCGAAACAAATGTTAGTCCTACTTAGAGAAGGGCTACTGAAATGAATAGGACTTAAGTTTGCCAAGACTAACTTAAGTACCATTCGTTCCAAAGGATCTACTCTTAGCCCAGGTATAACATGGTATACGACAATTCAATGATGATATCATTCCAGGCAGGTTGATAATTTAGGAAGACTATGTTGACTGCAGGGGCTAGATACAACTTGACATGCACATGACCCATCAAAAGCCTAGGTACAGATAAGCATTCGAAAATACAAATCATATGACAAATTCCATATATAGATAGCAGTTCCTACAGTGGCCAGGCAGTAAGCCCCCAATCAGGGCACGTTCTCCCCCAGTGTTTGCTCCAGAATATATTCTATATAGAGACATTAGGATGCTGAACTTTGGTCTATCCCTACAATACAGTTCTTACGTTCTCCTACTGTTAACACACAATGAATGCACCCTTGCTTATTTCACTGTGCATATGTAACTATGGCAGGAAGCTCCATCTATGAGTAGTGAGGTTTTTGCAGCAAAGTACGTGATGACAGTACATGCCAGGGCATTATACATGCCACTGCCTGAGTGGAAAACTGTCATGTGTGAAATGGCCTTTATATACAGTTATTTCCTACTTGGTTCTAAAATTAGTCTTCGGAATTACTTTGCATGCCCGGCAGAAGAAGTATGAAAAAGAACAGTCCCTATTGGCTTTTAAGTCTTTGTTCAAATATCTCAAATGTTCACATGTGAGTAGCAGCAATACCAAGTGGCCCAAAAGTAGGTATACAGTATACTCTTCCCAACTGTCATTCTGACTCCACCCATCAACATTCTAAACAACTGTATACCTACTTTTGGGCCACCCGGTATATTGTTTGCTTTTCTCTTTTAATTTAGTTAGTTTATTCATGGAGGGCAAGGCTATCAATGGCTATTAATTATGGTTGCTAAATTTTAACTTCAGGTAGTATGCCTTTTAATACCAGTTGCTGGGGAACAATAGTAGGAGGGTGCTACTGCACTCATGTCCTACTTCTGTGGAAACAAAATGCTGGACTAGATGGGCCTTTGGTCTGCTCATCCTAAAATTCATTTTAGCATTAGGCTGTAGATTTCTTTTTAGGAAGGGCAGAAAGGTATTCTGTTAAAAATCAAATTGCTCCACAGAAATAATCTATGCCTACTCTAAGGTTAGCAATCCCCGTCTTCCATGGTTTATTATGGATAAAGGACTGAACCATGTGGTCTGGTTCGTGCTTATTGAAGTGACTCAAAGAGTATCCATAAAAAAGACGGAGATCCATGTAAACGTTTTACCAGCAGGGTTTTTTAGTAACAACAATGATATGGCATGCTAATAGTGAATTTACAGCAACTGGGAAATTCTAAAATTGCATAATATTACATATTATGTTGTTCCCGGCCTCGATCCAGAGGGAGAGGTGGGTAAGAAATAAATATTATTATTATTATTATGCAAGTTGACAGCCTCCTTCATTAATAAAAAGAAAATTCACTTTTAAATAACCTTGGCGATATTACTTTATTGAAAAGTAACTTGGGCTGCAATCTCATTACCTCATACCTGGGAGTAACCCTAGCTGAACACAATGGGGTTTACATCTGAGTAGACATGATATTCTAATCTTGCAGCTTTGCATAGAACAACTGAAGAGGAATGAAATGAAGAATTCAAACAACATTGATACATTTGACTAAAGATATGAATTGGTTAAATATCAGTGCAACTTAGAAATTAAATATCTTCTCTTGTTTTTGGGTGGTATAGAAATTAATAAAATAAAAAAGCTATTCCTCCCAAAGGCCTTTATTTTGAGGAAATGCAACATATTTCAAGAATATTTGGACATAGTGGATGGCTTATAGAACATTCTCTCTAGCCTGAAATCCAGCACATTTATGATATTTATATGGCAGGCTAAATCCCTGATATTGCAATTCCCATTGCAGTCAGCTTAGATTCTCCCACAAAGTTCCTATATGTCCATGGGAGTCTCCACAAAACATTTGGGTATCTAGTAATAATAACAGAAAGGGAGACAGACAGACAGACAGACAGACAGATGTTCTCCTGCTTCTGTCTCAACCAAAACAGCCGAGAAAAAACACAAGCTACATACTAAAACCAAAAGGAGTCTAAACAACTCACGATGTCTCAATTTCACAGAATTCTTTCTCTTGTGCTGTGTTTCTCTGGCTTTTAAATGCACAATAAACATTTTTTGAGATATGCAGAGCAGGCCTTTGACGCTTTACCAATCACTGGCCCCACAAACACACAAAAGAAGCAATCTCAACATCAGAATTGTTAGAACTCAAATCCATCTGGAAGTCAAAGCCTTGAGAGTGAAATTCCTTTCTCTTTATCCCAGATAGCTAGGCACACTCTGCACATGCTCAAAAAAATCTCTGCTTAACTACTGATGCTGAATTTTGGCACTGAAAGAGATTCTGGGCCTGGCCTCTGGGTGGGCACAGCAATACCATCCCCACTCAGATGTTAATTTCTAAGAAGAGAATTCTAGGAGCTTAGATCTGTTTCAGACCAGAACCTTTGCAGTGGGTGGGGTGGGATGACAATGGAGCAATTGCTCCGGATCTCATACATGAAGGAGACCACATCAGCATTGAAAAATGTTACTTCCAACTGAGAAATAATGACACTGATGTTAAACTGCAGTGAGAAGGAAGAGGGGGGCATTCAACTCTTGGACCTCTCCATTTGATTGGCAAATCCTGCCTCTAATCCAAGATGACTGCGGTTCAGGTAGTAGTGGAGAAATGCACTCTGCACATGCTTTTAGCTTTATCACTCTAGGATTACTTCACTTGTTTCAAGGCTGAAACTCTGGCACTGAAAAGAGAACATAAACACTTTAACCATTGGAGACACCTTGTTAAAGTGTTATCTGTCCCAGCAGAAGAGACACTTTCAGTGACACCGAAGAGACCCACTCAAATATTGTATGACTGTTCAAAATAGCAATGGATGGGAATTCCACCTTTTTAACTTTCCAGTTTGAAATGGCATTTTCTTTTCCTTACCACTCCACACATGGGGAGCTGGTTTTGTCCCCACTAATAGTGTCAACTGCAAACTGTTGCCACCTTTTCTCTCTAGCAGGGCTCTTATGCCTTTAACAGCTGTATTATCACAGACCACCATGTAGTGGGTGAGGCTGTTCCTGGAATTGAAAGGAAGTGATTGTGGGGGGTGGGGATGAGGAAGTCTTCACCACTTGAGCATCAACCTTTGACACAACTTTATAATGGCACAGGAGCTTTGCTAGAAAGACAGGGGACAACTTTATTTCTCCAATGCACCATTTAGTGAAGGCCATGTGTGCTTCTTTCCAAGTCCTAACAGTTTTCCTATACATGAGTAGAGTCTTGTTCGCTTATACAGGAATGAGGAAGTAGAAAGAGCTGTTGAACACACACGCAAACACGCACACATAGCAAGGCAGAAACAGAAAATGCAGAACTCAACATCCAATGCGTAATTCCACAGAAATCCAGCTCAATTAACCCAAATTAGAGATGCTTCATGCCAAATCCGGAAATTTTCACACCTGCGATTAAAATCGACTAATCCACCCCCAATCTCGCCCGCAAATTAGTTCGTAATGCAACTTCGTAAAATCCGCGTTGGCAAAAACTACCCCCCCCCCCCAAAATGAAACAAAGGAGTCTTGCCGGTGGCACCTAAACGACTTTCAGGTTTACTGTGGCAGAACCTTTCGTGAACTAGAGCCCACTGCACCAGGTATTGTCCCCAGGAAGCTTCTGCCACGATAAATCTGCGAGGCTTCAAGAGGGCCACCACTAGACTCACTTTTGGATTTGTTGGAACATAGCAACAAAGCGAGAGCCCTTCAGAAACGGAGGAAAAGAGACCCGTCCCCGCGTCTCTTTCGCCTTCATAACATTCCCGCGTGGCTCCAAGAGCGCGCGCGAGGCTCTCCCTCAAGCCGCTTCTCAGTCAAACGTGTCGTGTGAACACGGTGCTCCCCGCCCCCCATGGGCTCACCTCAGGTATTCCTTCTGTCCCCTTGATCCGAAGCACGCCTTGACGAGGATGGGAAGAGGGAGCCGAGCCGAGAAAGTAAAAGAAGTAAAAAAAAAAAAAAAGAAGACCCAGGAAAAGGAGAAAGACTCGCCGTCAGTAAAGCGCCATGTCAACACAGGGGCTCGAAAGAGGCTAGTCGCCGTCAGCACCAGCAGCAGGAGGAACTGAATTGGCCGCGAGGCTCTGGCTTGGCTCCTCTTGATCCCGCTTTGGGGGGGGGGGGGGAACAAAAAGGAAGCTTCGCGCGCTGTCACTTGTCAAGACTCTGCGCGACTTTGTTGCTCTCCCGCAGCAGCGGCGCGCGTCCGCCCGCACACACGCACTCTCGTGCACGCGCCTGCGAGTAACTCCCGCCTCTCTGCCTTCCACACGCTTCACGCCCCCTCCATCTCACTTCCTAGCTGGAAATTCCCACTGACGTTGTGAGAGCGGCGGGGAAGAAAAGAAACAGCCGCCTGCGGGAGAGGGGGCGGCAGTGGCGACGCCGACGGCCCCAATAAGGCAGGGCCAGGCCGGGCCGCGCCCCAGCTGTGCAACTTACTCTCCAGCCCTTCGGCGTCTTTCTTCCTCGGAAGTCCGTCGTCACGCTCTTCACTTACTCAGTAAGGGCTGCTTCCCCCACCCCCGTACATCCTTCCTGGGGTGACTTCCAAATGTTTTGGGCTGTAACTCCCATCAGCTGCAGCCAAGCTGGCAGGTGGTCAGGAATGCTGGGAGTTGTAGTCCAAATCCGGCGGAGGGCACCGGGGTGCGGAAGGGATGCTCTAGTAATTAGGTGTGTGTATGTATGAACTCTCTGCCTGTTTGTAGGCAGAGAGTACCTGCCAAAAAATGTAAACAGAGGGGGGGAAACAAAGTCCCAGAAAAAAGAAATGTATTTTATTTCACAATTGCCAGAGCTCCATCACTCCAGCAATTTATCGTACTCTGACATGCCTGGTATGTGTTTTTCCACCGCAATACTCACATGACATCGTCCCTGTCCTGCGCTCATCTCACCTCTTTCCCTCCATTTCCCATCTTATTTTAAGAGTGTGGAAAAGTCTATCCCCCCCCCCCCGCACAATAAAGCCGCTCCTCCCTCCAGTGTATTGCTGTCTTTGCACTATATCGGACCATCCCGTTTTTTGTTGGGGGCCTGTGTGTCGAAGGGCGGTCTCCCCCGTGTGATAACGGTCCACATACACAGTTTTCAAACTGTATTTGCTTGGTGTAGATCTGGCTCCAGTCTCTATGTTCTGAATGGGAGGGCTTGCTGACCATACCACGGCCTACTGAGGTTTGTTTGACCATGTTGTAGAGGAGGACTTTCTCTATTGGGGTCCCACCATGCGGAATGACCTCTCCACTGAGATCAGGTGAGCACCTAGCATGCCCAGGCATTTCCCTGACCTCTAGCATTGTCAGCTATCCCTGATTAAAAATAATAAAATCTCATTAAAATAATTGATATATTGATTTAATTGTTGGTTTTATTGTATTTTATTTATTTTGCAAACTGCTTAATTTTTTTTAAAAAATGAAAAGTAGCATAGAAATTCTCAGAAATAAATAAACCCTTATAACACAAAAGCTGATCTTGGAATGCCACCAGGTCAAAAGCAGCTGGGAGGCAATGCAGTTTCAGGGAGGAAGTACAGGCAGGTGAAGTATTCAGCTCCCCACACTACCTGCTAACCACCTATACTGCACTTTAAATTATCCCTCCCTGCCCCCTTTATAGAGATTCAACAGTAATCCAGTTCTGGCACACAAGCTTGTCACCAAAATCAGTGGTGGAGATAGGACTGGATCTCAGGGTTGAAGTCCAGGGCCCTTCACCTCCACCCCAAATGACCATGCAGGCAGAGGCAAACAGATTCAGTGTCAGCACTAGGCATACCAGGGCCCACCAGGGCCCACAGTGGTTGCTGCATCATCCTTCCTATTTTAAAAAAACGTTTTACAGTCAGCTGGGCATGTCCGTAGTTACAGGTCTTAATTTTATTATTTCTGTATTAGAAATATGTAAGTTTTAAATGCAAATCTGTATATGCTCAGAGCATTTTTTTAAAAAAAAAACAGGGTTGACAAACTTTTTTTGTTGTTCTAACATATCAGCAATATAGAAACAGCTGTAAGGCATGAAATGGTGAGGATGAGAGAAGAGAATTGTTAGTTGTGCGCTTCACAACTGAAATAATACATATGGCTACCTAAAGCCACTCCAAGGCCTAGAATTACCTGGCTGTACCACTGACCAAAATATCAACTTTGGCCCTCATAGATATAAAAGATCATGCTTATGTTGTATCAGACAGGAAGAAATATCAATCCGCACCACTTAGGCTGTGATGCTATATACACACTTACCTGGCAGTATGTCTTACAGAATTGGGAGGGACTTACTTCTGAGTAGACATTCTTGGGATTTTATTTATTATCAGCCTTTATATGCCACCCAGTAACAATATTAAAGCATTTCTGAGCCTTTCTCCCACTTTTGCTGTGCATCTGTGAAAGATAATAATTATTTAATGTTTTTGAATCTGTGGGTTTTTTAAAAAACAAAACATTGATAGCCATGCAGAAGTGTGGATTTTCAACCACATTTCAACTTTCCTGCACTTTTTGCATCACCACTAGAATGTATTTTAATCCCCCACCCACAATGTTTTCCAAAAGCTGTGCACACTGGGAAATGCTCCCCACCACCGCACACATTTTAACCTCTCTATATGGAAGAGTCTCTTTTGATCACATTGATAGGCATGGCAGGGTTCCTTTAGTTCCTTTAGTTCTCTTCTTCCATGACTGTAATGGCTGTTTTCATCACCAGTACTCCTTTGGTGAAACTAACAAAGTTCCGATAAAGGTTGGGAGTTTTTCCTTCCCCATCCCCGTCAAAAACAGGTTTATTTTCAACTTAACTACAGGTGCACTAGTAATGCTTTGTAATAATAAAATAGTGTGTGTGTGTGTGTCCGTCCATCTGCACCATAGCACCAAGACTGTGAAGCCTGGACACCTCAAACTTAGCATGCATACCAATGGGCAGACAGGGGTGTGCACCTCAGGGTTATTTTGTTTTTAAAAGGCATTCATTTTAACTAATTGAGGTATGTCCATGTGGTTGAAGTCCACCATAGCACTTTAGGCATTAGGAGCAGATTTTCTGAACAAGCACATTGCTAGAAGCCAGGGGAATTAGTAGGCCGAGGAACAGAGTTACGTGCCTGCCCACTCTCTTTGCTGTGGGGCAGCCTGCCCCCACACGGGAATGGAGTGACAGACCCTTCCAAGACTACAGGGAGTGAACCATGGCAGAGGCTGCGCCTAGGGGTGCTAGCAGGTGTGAATTCACTCAGATGGGGAATGGCATAATGTGTTCAACTCTGGCAGCTGTATACATTTGGTTGAAGGCTTCACCAAACTAAGGGCTATTCCAACTCACACAAAACTGGGCTTATTCACTAGTTAAAGAATAAAGTGAAGAGTCTCTGATAGAATTGGGAAAGCTTTGCCCTCCATCACCAAATCTTGTCAGCTTCACCAGGAGCTAGTAAGGAAGGGGAGAAAGTGAAAGAAATTTGTGTCTGTGACCATCAAAGTGCTTGATTTTAGTCTTATTATAGGCTGACAATATGGAAAGGAGGACAGGGCTCCTATATCTTTAACACTATTGAAAATGGAATTTCAGCAGGTGTCATCTGTATGCATGCAGCACCTGGTGAAATCCCCTCCTCATCACAACAGTTAAAGCTGCAGGAACCCTGTCCCTTTGACCAGATACAAAAGAGGGCAGGACTCCTGCAGCTTTCACTGTTGATAGGAATTCACCAGGTGCTGCATGCATAACAATGATACCTGCTGAAATTCCCTTTTAAAATCTTTAACAGTCTTTTAGAATTTAAGAAAGCTATAAAGACTGTTCTCTTCCGGCAGGCATATCCAGTGTAATTTTTAGAATGTTTTTAGGATGTTTTAGGATGTTTTAATGATGTTTTAGGATGTTTTAATGCAGTTTTAATAATATTTGTCATGTTTTAATTAGTTTTATGTATTTTATCATGCTGTTGTTCCCCGCCTCGATCTAGATGGAGAGGCGGGTAAGAAATAAATCGTTATTATTATTATTATTATTATTTTCTATACAACTGTTAAAGATACAGAAGCCCTGTCCTCCTTTTCATATGGTCACCCTAACTTTGAACAAAACTTCTGCACAAGGAAGCTTTTTCATACACCCACACAGAGCAAAGTCATTCTACTAGAGGAAATGGGGAAAGAAAGCAAAGCGGATCTTTTCGTTCAAAGATTGCTACTCTGATATACTGAATCTGTATAAAGGAGCTTGTCAATAAAATAAACCCTGTCCTTACTGGCATTGGAATGATCAACTGAGGTGTCAGGGCTGGCTCCAGCTCATGTGGGGCCCTCTGGAAGATGCCCTCTGTGGGCTCCTACCTGAAGTTGTGCTCCCTCTAAGTAGGGCGACCCTATGGAAAGGAGGACAGGGCTCCTGTATCTTTAACAGTTGTATAGAAAAAGGAATTTCAGCAGGTGCCTTTTGTATGCAGCACCTGGTGAAATTCCCTCTTCATCACAACAGTTAAGGCTGCAGGAGTCCTGCCTTTCTTTTGTATCTGGCATGTTAGACAAGGCAATGAGCAACTGAACTGGGAAATGGAGGTACCTCCATCACCTGCTTTCTCAACTACCCACTCTTTGGATAGCAACAAAGACTTGGCCCAAGAGGTCCAAAGATAGAGGAAAGGTGAGCAAACAGGTGGCAGAGGCAGATTGTTGACAAGCTGCTCCATAGGAGAACAGGAACAACCAGCCCCCATGGTATTTGCCAACCTTTGGTGTGCATCCACTTTAAAAGACGCAGCTCACAAATGGAGCTGATCCAGGGCTTGAAATATGACAGGCCGATCAGCCAAATGAGAGCAAAGCATTTCTAAATGTCACATATGCAAGGCTAAAGTTTGCAAAACTGCTCAAACCAACCAGCACTCAATCAAAAGCCACCTGGTTGAATGGCAATAATTGAACTATTGAAATGCAGGTATATTTCAGCCTTCAAGTGATTCCCCCCTCTAACTGTAGGACTCAATCATCAACAGGAATTTCTTCCACTTTTAGAAATATTATAATTTCAGTAAACTTTAGGCACAGCATTTTGGTTTTGCCCAGCTTACTTCACCTTTTGAAATTCTTGATGGCTTTTGCAGAAAGTCATCTCCCTCCTTTGTCAGTAGCCTAAAACTACTATTGACTGCCTGAAAGGAAGACCCTTCCTCTCACCTTTTGTTTTATTGTTATATGGACTTGGTACATTTGTTTAAACAGAATAAGAACCTCAATCCCCCAACATTTCTCACTATCCAGAGAGAAGAAACCACACTACTGAAATCACCAAGTTCCTCATCATGCCAAAGGCAAGACCCCACTTAGCTGCATAATATACATGGTCCCAGTTGTACTTTCAGTGGCACAGGGCCAGAGCTCCAGTGATTTAGTCAGTCAGCAGTCCATGATCCAAAAACAAGCAAAAACTATTTCACCTATATTTTCCCAGCATACTGTGTCTAGAACTGAAGGCTTTTAAGCCTGAGCCTGCAGAGTCTGACCTAAAGCACAGCTGCAGGCCATCAGTGCCACCTGAATAGAGCCTTGCTCACAAGTATACCTTTCTTCATGAGGAGTCCTTATGCTTCAGGCAGGTACTTCTGCGTCTGGTAGCCGGCTGAACATGTACCTTTAACCGTCTGCACTGTCTGAAGCTGGAAGGCCACTTAGTGTCTGTCACCAGTCTGAGAGGGGGATAATTATCTCTTGAGGGGAAGGTATGACAGCTCTCTCCCAGAAAAGGCCCAGCATACCCCTGATTTGCCTCAAGGTCCCTCAGCACAGGCAGTTCCTCCACAATGTTAGGGATTCCGGATCATCCTTAGAAGAGGACCACCCCCCCAGAGGAGGCATGACTTAAAACTGCTATATTGCATAGGGTGACCATATGGAAAAGAGGACAGGGCTGCTGTGTCTTTAACTAGGGTGACCATATGAAAAGGGGGACAGGGCTCCTGTAACTAGCAGTTGCATACAAAAGGGAATTTCAGCAGGTGTCATTTGTAAGCATGCAGCAGCTTGTGAAATGCCCTCTATCACAACAGTTAAAGCTGCAAGAGTCCTGCCCTAGTGACCAGATACAAAAGAGGGCAGGGCACCTGCAGCTTTAACTGTTGCGATGAAGAGGGAATTTCACCATGCATACAAATGATATCTGCCAAAATTCCCTTCTCATTGTGTTCAGTTGGACTGAAGTCCAGATAAGTAAATATTAGCTGCAGCCACATAAGTAAGCCTCCAAAAGTTATTAGCCTGCCCCCCCCCCCAAAATACTAGCTTGTTGGAAAATGGCAGAGAAGGAATGCTACCAGTTATATGAACCGCTGAGAGATTCTATTATATTCAGCTGTATATAAATGTTACAAATAAATAAAATAAATAAATATTAGCCTGCCCGCACTTTAAGATCAGAGAGGCTCTTCTCATTTGCCCACCTGTGAGGGCAATTAGGTCGGTGTCCACAGGGGAGAGGGCCTTCCCTGTGGTGGCCCCAAACCTCTGGAACAAACTCCCATCGGAGGTCCGCCATGCACCATCTTTGCAGGCTTTCAAGAAGGCCTTAAAAACATTTTATTTTACCATGGCCTTCCCATGATGAGTATTGTTATTGCTGTTGTTGTTCCTGCTGGTTTTATTGTTGGTTTTATTGCTTTTTGTATTTTTTAATATTTTATTGCTTATAATATTTTATGTATTTTATTGTTGTAAGCCTCCTTGTGAGGGCTTCTGCTGTGAAAGGCGGCCAAGAACTGTTTCAAATAAATAAAATGAATAAATAAGAAAGTGTCAAGCTAATTCAGGAAATCCAGTGCCACAGTTGGAAATGTGAGAAATTTCTGGTGTGAACAGGAGCTTGTTATACTGGGTGGCATCCAAGGTTAGTCCTACTTAGGGAAATGAATGGGACTTAAATTAGATCAACGTTGGATATAATCTATTCACTACAACACACTGAGTGCATCTATACTAGTTCCATCGATTGTTGATTGATTTCTGCAGGCCCCCAAGGAGAGATCTTTGCAGAGAGACTCTTTAATGGGACATGCCAGGCAGGTACTGAACATGGAACATTGTACACGTTGTGTATGCAAAGTTTCTGCTCTGCCACAGAGCTATGATCTCTCCTTAAGTTCTCTCTCGGTGGACATGATTGATTTTATTTATTGTTTTATTTGTTACATTTATATCCTGCCTTTTCCACCAAGGACTCCAAGGTAGCTTCATGGTCCCTACCTCCTCTCCATTTTATCCTCACAACAACTATGTGAGGTTGGCTAGGCTGGGAGTCTGTGACTAGCCCAAAGTCACCCAGTAAACTTCATGGCTTGAGATCTCACCCAGATCTCCTGACTCCCAGTCCAACACTCTAACCATTACACCACACTGTTCTAGTCCTTTGAATTGCTGCAGCAGGACCACCACATTTATATTGTTACCAATGTAGATGATGGGTGGGCAGACTTCAGACTTGCAAGATTTACCTTGTTCTTGGTTGTTTTTTTTACTAGAACCCTGAGATCCACCAACCAAAGCCAGGTACAAAAACATTAGAGAGTGAGAGAGAGAGAGAGAGAGAGAGAGAGAGAGAGAGAGAGAATTAAAGAATTCAGAGCCCAGGAATTTGTTTTGAGTACCAGAACATTCATGTATTAGATTTCTATAACACCCAGTAGGCAAAGCTCTCTGGGCAGTTTACAAAGATGAAAACTATTAGAAATGCATTATACGTAGTATAAACACCAGTTACATATGAAAATATAAACAGTCAACACACACACACACACACACACACACACACACACACACATCTAAACAATTTTAAACAATCAACAATAAGAAAAATCCAGGACCTGACTGAAAACTCGCCATATATTGCCAGATGCCTGAGGGAACAGAAAGGCCTTAACTTGGCACTGAAAAGATAACAATGTTGGTGCTAGGCAGGCTTCGTCGGGGAGATCATTCCATAATTGGGACACCACCACTGAGACTTCCCTCTCCCTTGTTGCCGCCTTCCAAACCTCCCTTGGAAGAGGTACCCAGAGGAGGCTTTAGATGATAAACATGCCAGGAGAGGCGCTTCGTCAGGTATTGTGGTCCCAAGCCATGCCACCAATTCCCAATCCACATACACAGTGCCCCCCCCCCCCACATTTTAGAAGTATAATTTATGGGAGGTGTGTGGTTCTTTTTGTTGCTGCTGTTGTTGGAGTCAGAAATCCTTGCAGATCTACCAGTAGATCTTGACCTAACCTCTGCTCACAACTGGTGTAGATTACTGCTTGAGAAAACAAGCACCATGACTATACCTCTTGGGCACACACTTACTGGAATTAAAACAGTGTTCACCATAATGTGCTACAGATTGCAATCATACCCATTGTATAGCTAAGTGGGAGCAGAACAATGCCATTTCTCTGCTATCATGAACGTCAGTTGCAGAACACAATCTTGTTAAAACAGAAGTAGGCTGGTTATGAGGCTTACGTCATGGGATGGTATGAGAACCAGTGTGTGTAGTGGCTAGAGTGTTGGACTGGAAGTCAAGAGATCTGGGTTCTAGTCCCCACTCGGCCATGAAAGCTCACTGGGTGTCTTTGGACCAGTCACAGTCCAACTTACCTCACAGGATTGTTGTTGTGAAGATAAAATGGAGAGGAGGATTATGTACACCACCTTGGGGTCCTTAGAGGAAAAAATGCAGGATGTAAATGTAATACAGACAGACAGACAGACAAATTTCAGCTGGGCTGGATTCGGTTGATAGTTTTTCTCCCAGTGTGGAAGGGATTCCACTGCATCCCACCTCAGTTCAGAAACAGTGGGAATAGTTTGGAAATGTGCTTGTCATGAAGGAGTATGCATGAGAATTTCTGCATCTCAACTCCACATTCTCTTCAGGAATTGTCTCATAACTGATTATAGCTATGGCCCTTTCTTATTCTCTAAACCAATCTTTTTTCTACATCACTTCTTTGCCTCCCTTTAGTGAAAGTAAACATCTTGTCGTCTCCTCCTCCTCCTCCTCCTCCTCCTCCTCCTCCTCCTCCGATGATATCTCTTTCTCACTAGTGGCGGTTTTTCTAGACGGACATGACGGGTTTTGCCAAGTCATGCTGTCTTTTACAGATTCAGGAATTTCCTGACAATTGAGCATGTTTTTGGATGTTGATGTGGATGTATTTTGGTAGGCCCAGTTTCTGAAGGTTTTCAGTATAGGTTTTTGATGTGATGCTGGGGACTGATGTGACTAACGGAATAATTGTGACCTTTTCCTGTTGCCATAGTTCTTTGACTTTCATGGCCATTAGTGTATATTTGTCTCTCTTTTCTTCTTCTTTTTCAACAACATTTTTGTCATTCGGTATTGCTATGTCGATGAGGTATGTGTGTTTTTCTTTTTTGTCTATGACTGTTATGTCTGGTCAGTTGCAAGGTATTGTCTTATCCGTATGAATTGTTCTGTCCCAGTAAATTTTATGATGTGCATTTTCCAAGATTGTTTCGGGTGTGTCTGTATAGTATGGTGTAGGTTGTTTGATGAGGTTGAATTTGATGGTCAGTTGTTGTTGAATTAGTTTTGCAGCTGTATTGTGTCTGTCCATATAGTCCATTCCTGCCAGAATTTTACATCTTCCCGTTTCATGGTTTCTTGTTTCTTGTGATGGCATTTCCTACATAAGTCTGTTGTTACACTGTTGTCTTTTATGATGTATTTTGGTAGTTCTTGGTTGCTATAATTTGATCCTGTACGGCTATTAGGAATCCTTCTGTTTCTGGAAATAGTTCACCCTTCCTTTGTATGATTGTTCTTTGTTTATTTATGGATTCTGTATTATGCTGTAGTGCTTCCCATGGAGTGCTTTTTGTGCTCATCTTTCTTTTTTCTTTGTGAGTGTGAGTGGTCATGTTTGATCTTCATTTTATAGTGCTAGGTTGAGTGGGTTGTAATTTTTGTCTGCTTTTACTATGGCTTTATGACTGGGGGTGCTTTTAGTGTGGAAGAATTCTCTGAGTGATTTTATCTGTTTAGCATGAATTGTGTTAATGTCTAGCAGGCCTTTTCCTCCTCCTTTCCTGCTGATTGTTATCCTTTCAATGCATGAGTTGGGTTGGACCATGCACTTTTTTGTGAGTTCGGTGTGATTGAGCCTGTATATTTCTTCGAGTTCAGTGTGTGACCAGTGTATAATTCCGAATGAGTATGTGAGGATGGGTATTGCATAGGTGTTGATGGCTTTGAGAAGTTTTTAGAGTTGAATTTGGATTTTAAGATTTGTGATAGGCGGGTTATATACTGCATTCTTAGTTGAGTTTTTACTGTGGAGTGATTGATTTTCATGTTTTGTTGGAATCCTAGTTATTTTCATTTTCTTCCATGTTATCTAATATTTCGTTACTTAGTGTTTCTGCTGTTTCTTCTTCTTTCCATTTTTCTCTATGTGAAGAGTCTTGCATTTTCCTATCCCAAATTCCATTTTCATGTCTGTCATCAGTTCTTCAGTGATTCTCAGGAGGCCTTTTATCTGTGTCAAAGTTGAAGCATAGATTTTGATGTCATCCATGTACAGGTGATTAATTATTGTTATGAACAATACAGTACATACTATATAAACAGTTGGTAAGAGAATACATGCTACAATCAATAAAACATCACTTCTCTGGGTTCTAAATTAAGGTATATACATTTTCACGTTCATATATTATATATTATGTATTTTGTATGCAGAGTCCAAAAAAGAACAGCTGGGAATTATCATCTACTAGAATGTTACTCGAGTTTAACTGTAGAAATTCATTGCACCCAAATCAAGGTCTTGACATCTTTATTTTACTTCTGACAGCAGATCTTTACGTGAGAGTCCACAAAAGTCAGGATGAAGGTTGGTTATCTTTAAAATAAAATAAAATAAAATAATAACTGGAGTAGTATCTAACATTTGGAAATTAGCAAGGATATAAGATGATGCCAATCACAAAGATTGTGGAGTCTGCATTGGTAAGCTTCTTGTCACATTTTTGTCTTGACATTCAGACATTCAACTGTTCTGAATCATATCATTAATCATAAGCATGGGGAAAATATTCCATAGGTGGCAACAACAACAGTTGTGCATATGGCTCCACCTGCTGGCAGGCAGAGAATACAAGAGGACTGCAGTTAAGCTGGGTTGATGGATTAAAAAATATAGAGATAGACATATACTTGTCCATGTACATGATTACAGATACTCATTTAATTATTATTATTGCTTTAAGATATATATTATCATTTTCTACAACAAAATGATTCTTATCCCAAGTGCACGTGTTTAGTATCAGGGCAGCAAAAGCGAACTCCATTTTATTCCTGCAATTATAATGATGCCATAATTTTAGTGAGTTTAAAGTATGAAATTGCACATGCTCAGAGACGTTCTTTCTTTTAAATCAACATTGGCAAACTGTCTCTTGTTTGTTTGCTATAACATACCAGAACTGTAGACACAGTTGTAAGGCATGGAAGAGTGGTGTGGTGTGTGCAGTTGTGTGCTTCACAACGGAAGTAATACACATGGCTATCTAAAGCAAGCCCTATCCCCATCCTCCAAGAGTACTGAATCCTGGATCTGGTCACTACATCTAAAAAAAGAAGATGATATTGTAGAGCTGAAAAAAAAGTGCAGAAAAGGGCAGCTAAAATGATCAAGGGGCTGGAGCATCTCCCTAAGAGGGAAAGTTACAACAGCTGGGACTGTTTAGCTTGGGGGGGAAAGGAGAGTATGAAGAGACATGATAGAGATGTACAAAATCATGAATGGTGTGGAGAATGTGGACAGAGAGACATTTTTCTCCCTCTCCCATAATACTAGAACCTGGGGTCATCCCAAGAAGCTGATTGGTGAGATATATTCAGGACAGATAAAAGGAAGTACTTCTTCATACAGTGCAGAGTTCAACTATGGAATTTGCTACCACAAGATGTAGTGATGGCCACCAATTTGGATGGCTTTAAAAGGGGGATGGCTAAATCCCTCAAGAAGAGGGCTATCAATGGCTACTAGTTCTGATGGCTATGTGCTATCTCCAGTATCAGAGGCAGTAAGCCTACCAGCTGCTGGGGAACATGGGTGGGAGGGTGCTGTTGCACCATGTCCTGCTTAGGTGTCCCTAGTTGATCGCTGGTTGGCCACCATGTGAACAGAGTGCTGGACTAGATGAACCCTTGGTCTGATCCAGTATGGCTCTTATGTTCTTATGTTATGTTCTTATGTCTAAAATTGCTTAACTGCACCACTGCGCTCCGTAAGAGAAACAATCCAATTCTCATAGGCTTTGGCCATAAAGAGACTGTGTTCTAATGTGTACATTAGAATTGTATTATGATGCTGCTTCTTAGCTGTTCCATTGATAGCCTATAAAGACTGCAAACTGATTAGCTCAGTGACATCAGTTCCTGCACAGCATCTTGGGAAGCCCTTGATTCTACACCGCATTGCCACCCCTCCCCTGGTTCTCAAAATGTCTTCCCCAAGAAGCAATATTATGACATATTTTTCCCTGCCTGTTGCTATTTTACATCAGCTCAGAAAATCTGATTTTCTTTGTCGTAGCTGAAGAAGATGAAAAGCTAACACCTGCCTATACCTACCATCACCGTGAAAGCCCTGCCTGACTCCGGAGAAAAGAAACAAACGGAACATTTTGTAGTTGCCATGGCAACTGCAGGATGTTCTACCCATCTCCTCCAAACCAATAAACAGAAGCCAAGCCATTGCTGATATCTCAACTAAAGAGGAGAAGTGCAGTGTTGGTAATCCTACAAATGCATAATTTTAATAGCGATTATACAACCTATGACCCAAGATCAAGGGTGAAGCTGTCATCTGGACACCTCCTTGAGTTCCTGAATCATCTGTCTGCATGCGTCACACATGTGCCCCAGCATTCTTATTTAAGGGAGGAACGCTGTTAGAAACTGTAGCTCTAACCACTGGTGTCCATAGGGAAACATATTGGAAGATCCCATCCTTCTTGCTTTTGGATTTCTGCGATATGAGCTTTCATATGCACATGAATATAAGAACATAAGAAGTGCCATGCTGGATCAGATCGAGGGTCCGTCTAGTCCAGCACTCTGTTCACATAGTGGTCAACCAGCTGTTGACCAGAGAACAACAAAGCAGGACATGATGCAACAGCACCTCCCACCCATGTTCCCCAGCAACTGGTGCACACAGGCTTTCTGCCTCGGATACTGGAGGTTGCATGGATCCCACCCCTGGAGTGACCCCAAGTTCAAGGATCATGGTGGAAGAATTGTCTTTCATCCCACAAAGTTAATTCGATTGCCATGTATTCAGCATTCAGTCAGACCCAGTACAGAGATGCATTGGAATTACCTTCCCTCAGAGGAGCCCACATGACTGTCCCTACTGGAAGAGGCAAGGCTAGAACAGTGACATGCAGAGAGGCAGCAGCCAGTCTCCTCTGAAGACAGTTAATTGGGATGTTTCTCTGTAGTTGCCTTCCCCAGCCTGGGTCCCTCCAGATAATTTGGCCTAATGTGGTGCCTCTCCAGATGTTTTGAACTACAACTCCCATCATCCCTGAGCCTGGGACTATTGTGGGCCATCTGGATGGCACCAGGTTGGGGAAAGCTGGTTTCAAACAGGGATGAGGAACCTGCACTATTCCAGGTGTGACTAAGTCACATCTCTTATTTTACTGGACTTCCACACTTTGGATAGATCCTTTAGTGTTCTGACTGGTTCCAACTGAAACCTGGAGCAGATTCACTGCCCCGCTGGCTTCGGAGCCACCAGCCTCCACTGCTCCCAGACCCTTGGCCCTGTTGGCTAGGGCTGATGGCAGCTGGAGGGACATAGGCTCCCCTACCTTTGGTTAAGAAACATAAGAAGCTGCCTTAGATTGATTCAAACCATTGGTCCATCTACACTGATTGGCAGCCACTCTCTAGGGTTTCAGAAATGGAACCTCCCCATCTCTTCCTGGAGGGTGTCTTTACGATGCCACTTTTCTGCTTGGTTCCCACAAAACCTTGCAGCATCGCAGTTGCAGGGTGGGAACCTGCAACTGATGGCAGGAAGGAGCGTAGATTATCCAGCCGGAAAAGCCACAGCACGAGTGGCCATTTGGCTCGTCGAGCCTGCTCTCTGCACTGTCTTCCTGCACTTACCTGGACCTACCCTGGCCTTTGATCCAGCCCCAGGAACACCCACTGGCTCAACCCAAAGTGAGGCCACCACCGACAGATGGAGAAAAGAAGGTGGTGACCTCGGAACTTAAAAAAACGCAGTAAACCAACAATTTTGGGGGGAGAAGTCTGATGTGGCTGCAAGTTGGTGGCTGTGTCATATAAACAACACAGCTCCACTGTGCAGCCAGAATGGGCTAAATAGGGTGAACAGGCTAGGTTTTGGAGATGTCGGGGAAAAGGGATGCCCTACCACTGAGCGATGGCCCTCCTTGTGAAACACCATTGTCGAAGGTGCTATGGCACCAGGGAAGAGTTCCAGGCTCGTTTGCCAAGATGCGCAGGCGAGTCACCCAATTCTGTGACTCATCCCTGAATTTGTTCTATCAGAAAACAAGAAAGGCCTCACGCTGGAGAGAAAAAGAAAGTTCTCTCCAGCGTGAGCAAGGAACTGGCTGTTCTGTGCTTTGCTTTAAAGGAAACGTGTGGCTGTTAAATCATGCAAGTTGAAACAGAAACACCAAGCAGGCAAGAATAACCCCGGAAGCTGTGGTGAGGGGCGGGGGATGGAGGCATCAAACACAGATGCCTTTCATCGCTTGAACTCTGTTCAGTATATCCGCCACCCCACCACCCACCCTGTGCCAGCTTGGTCTAACCCTGCCAGGCTCTTCCTATTTCGGAAGTCATCAGCAGTTGCTTTGCACAGTATTAAGACGGACGTATTTTTAGACCTCATGACTGCATAGTGAAAAACTCTTTGATGTTATCTGTGCTTTTTTCCTATATGAATGCTGCCATCAATATAGAATTGTTGAATTATGTATTTGGGACACCATATCTCAGGCTGTATTTAAGAAACAGTTGCATGCATTTAACCCTGTAAACCTATATGACCTTATCAGCGAGTAAGTCCCATTGAACGTAATAGGGCTTACTTTGAACGAACATGCATTTTTTAAAAAAATAATATATATATTTTTTAATGATATTTACTCAATCTGTAAAATATGCACATTGGCTCTTATATTTGTACTGTCAAGGCAGGGATGGTAGACCTCAGTTCTGCGGGCCAAATCCACCCTCTATTTTCTTGGGTCATATGGCAATGACCTAAACATCCCTGGACTTGAAGGGGCTGAATTCTCTCCCCCCCCCCCCCCCCCATTGGGCAGAAGCTGAGAAGAACCAGTAAGGCTTCCATGGCTTCGCTGATACCATTTCTGAATATTGCCTCAAGGCACTGATCACTTCATGGCCTAGCTCAGCCTCCTCCAGATATTTCCGACATCATCTTCCATTAGCCCCAAGTAACATGGACAATGGTCAGGAATACTGGGAGTTGTGGTGCAAAACCTCTGGATGACACCAGGTTGGAGAAGACTGGTCTAATTGACCCTACTCCTAACTGTCACTGGCGTAGTTTCTGCACAGTGAGTTAACTCATTATTAGTAGACAGGACTTTCTCCCCAGTATATTTTTCATTTGAATTACCCATTGTTTCAGATCTAAGGATGCAGTCTTTTTTTTTTTTTGTAATAATTTTTATTAATTTCAACACAATAAACATACACAATATAATAACAAACAACATAACCCTCAACATCCCCCCGTGCTCCCCCACCCCCTGAGACCTTCTCTTAATCATTCTTCATCCTTCCAAAATTTTAACGATTCTTTTGAAGGTATTTGTCCCTTCCCCAATCTTAAAACATATTCCAAAAAGGGACTCCATATTTCTCCAAAATCGCTCTTACTGGACAATCCCCTCTTTATTTTCATTTTACATGTCAACATATCATTCAAGGCCATATCCCAAATTTCTTTATACCAATCTTCTATTGTATAGCTTCGTTGCCCTTTCCAATTTTTAGCAATCATTATTCTAACAGGTGCCAGGAGGTTGTTTACCAATTCTCTATTAGTTATATGCTCATTCCCACTATCCCATATTGCTAGTAGAGCTAACTTTGGGTTTAATTCCAATTTACTTCCAATTATACCACTTATTTCTTAAAAAACCCTTTCCCAAAATTTTTGTACATGTTCACAGCTCCACCACATATGAAAATAGGTTCCAACCTCCTGACACCCCCTCCAACAATTCTTAGACACTTTTTTGTCAATCTGGTGAAATCTTACAGGTGTTAGATACCATCTCCACACTGTCTTATAGTAATTCTCCTTAATTCTAATCGACAACAGCTTTAACATTCTTACTTTCCATATCCTCTCCCAGTTATTATCATTAATTTTTCCCTTTACATCTTCCCAAATCTCATTTATAACATTGAGTGAGTCCTGAAATTCCTCCTCTATCAATATTTTATATATCTCACTAGTCAGCCCTTTCTTAACTCCAACTTCATCTTTTTTTCCTTTTAGTTCAATTAAATCTTCAAATCTAGTATTATTTCTACAATTCTTATTTTTCAACCTCCATTCCTGAGTCCATTTTTCCAATTGTAAACATTTGAACCATGCTATCTTTTGTCCTTTAAACAACTCTTTCATATGCTCACTGTCCTTCATCTTTTCCATCCAATTCCTTAACTTATTTATATCTTGATCTTTCAGTCTCGCTTCTATCTCTACTTTAAATACTCTTGGGAAATTTGCAACTACTACAACTGGGGCGAGTGGAGAGTCTCCTGGTATCAACTTCCCCCTAAACTTCTCCCAGATCTCTAGAATATTTTCCAACAATGGGTTGTCCAGTACCTTCAATTCTTTCTTTGCATTTTAGTAAAAAATATATTTTCCAATTTAAAATCTACATCTCCTGTTTGCGGTTCCAACCATTCCAAATCTTCCTCCCCTAGAATACCATTAATAATATATCTTAATTGATTAGCAATATAATAATACTTAATATTCGGAAGTCCTAAACCTCCTTTCTTTTGAGCCTTGTACCATAACCCTTTATTTATCCTAGCTCTTTTATCCCCATTACAATAAGCATTAATCATATTTTGCCAACTTTTGATCTCTGCTACTGAAATTCTAATCGGTAACATTCTAAACAGAAAGTTAGGGTGACCATATTTTGGAAACCAAAAAGGAGGACAACATGGCCGCCCCTCCAAGGGGGCGTGCCCACCCAAACATGGCCTTGGTCACACGTCTGATTTCACAGCACATAATTAAACAAACTTGAACTACATAACATCTTAATGTTAAAATCACTGAAATAAAGAACAAGTGAGACATTCAAAGACATTTGTAGCTTTTGCTGTACTTTGAAGCTTTTGCCATACTCTGTGTGATACAGTCTCCCCTTCCCTCAGGTATCTTTTTTGACTGCAAATCCTTCACTGGATGACCATAGTCTCAACTTCCCTAACATTTAACACTCTTTCCCCATCACCTTTCTCAAATCCATACTTACAGATTCAGCATACTGCTACCACTGAATAAGTGCAGAAAAACCGAGTACAACAAACTAGCATTCAGAAAGAATATAAAATACTATCCCCCTGCAAACAAAAGCCATGGAACAAAATGGACTAACGGCTTCCCTCCTTTTATCCAAATATCTCCTGAATTTACACTGCCTCAGTGTGCAGAGAACAGAGATTCCAATCAGGGACCCAAAGAAAACTGGCCAAAAAACCCTCAGAAACAGGTCCCATTGATTTCAATGAAGCTTACTCCCAGATAAATGAATATAGGATTGCAGCCACTTAACATCTGTGCATCTTTCTCTAGCAAGTGCAAGCCCCTTCTGTCAAGGACAACTGTGCACTCACAGAACCTGGCCTCATGGATCATGCAACCAGCAGGTGCTCTCCAGAAAGATGCTTTCAGAGCCTAGGAGATCCAGACACATTCAGACAAGACACACTATGCACTCACATATTATCTTGCTGGGACAGAACAATTCCCAGAATGACCAGATACAAAAGAGGACAGGGCTCCTGCAACTTTAATTGTTGTGATGAAGAGGGAATTTCACCAGGTTGGGGGGAGGGAGGAATCCACAAAGCCACACTGTAAAATAATCATAATCACAATCTCAAAGCCATACAGAAAAGAAATGTCTGGAACCGAGCTGAAAGTTGTGAGTACATATATCCCTTCACATGTAGTATAATAATCATCATCACCTGCATCAGCACAAAAGCAGTTTTGGAGCCACATTTTTTTTAAAAAAATCATCATCATCCACACACACCTCACACACGGTCACCAAAGGCAATAAAAAATAAAATCTACATACCCCTGCATACCCACCCAAAGTGGGGGGAAACCCCACCCTTCCCCAAGACAATTAAAAAAAACACTCCCCACACACACTTAACCGGGGGGGGGGGAGAATAAAAATCCACCCCACACTCATCCAAGGCAAAATAATCATAATCATAATCATAATGGCTAAAAATAGAATACAAATCCACCACACACCAACATACTCACCCATGGCAAAACTGATAATAGTTTTTAAACTCACCCAAGGCAACCCACTCTCTACACACATTCACCCAATTAAAAGTCTATCTACACTACTGCTATAAAACAGTTTTAAATGGTTTAAAACGGTTTATAACAGTTTTGAGAACTGTTGGGGCCCAGGACACGCTCCACAGATAGTTTTCAAAACGTTTCCAAAGTGTTTTATCCTGCGTGTGTAGATAGGCTCTAATTCATCAAAATCAGTACCCAAAGAATGGATAGAAAATCAGTAACAACTTATTTCATCATTGCAGCCAGAGATAAAATCCAATCTACCCCCCAACACCCCACTAGACTTAGATTGCAGCTAGAGACAGTTCATTTGGCCTGCACTACTTTAACACACACACACACCACACACACAGGCGCACACAGGAGCAGCAATTCCCAGGTGGGCGCAGAGCGGAGGAACGTGCCAGTCCTTCTATTTTAAAAAGGGGGAGATTAAGTTGAGGTAGCGCACTAGGTTAAAAAAGTCAGTTGAAGCCAAACCGTATTACCTGGTGGTTGGAGGGGATGAGGCACCCTCAGTGTAAAGCCCCCCTCTCTCTAGGTCTAGGGAGCAGGAAAATAAAATACCATCAGCCGCCTCAGCAGCCCCACTGGCCAGGCCCTGGCTAAGCAAACAGGGAGGGACCAGTCGGCCCAGGTGGAAGCGAACCCAGGCAGCGGCTGCAGCCGTAATAACTCACATGCTGGCCAGAGGCCCGAGCGCCGGGAAGAAGCCCGAGCAGCGGCTGAATCAAGGCGTGGCTGTGGAAGACGAGGAGGAGGATGGGGCAGGCGGTGCTGGCTGGAGGCCCAGGCGCTGGCGGGAGCAAGTTTGGGCGAGCCGCATGCAGTGCACGCGGAGGCTGAAAACGGAGGGGAGCTGAACAAAGAGCAACCAAATCGCCATGTGCTCATAAAAACGGGGAGGAGGCGCCCTAACTGGCCCAGGCAGGTGCAAGGTGAGCCACAAGCACCGCCGCTGCTTTACCTCCTCCGCTGCCGCTTCTCTCTTCATGCCCCACTGCTTCAGCGTCCTCCTCTGCTGCTTCTCCACCACCAATTCTCCGCTGCTGCTGCCACCGGTTCTCCTCCTCGGGTCTTCTCCTCCTCGGGTCTCCTCCTCCTCCTCCTCCTCCTCCTCCTCCATCCGTCCGTCTTCTCCTCCTCCGTCTGTCTTCTTCTTCTCCTCCTCTGTCTGTCTTCTTCTCTTCCTCCGTCTGTCTTCTTCTTCTTCTTCTTCTCCTCCTTCTCTGCCGTTGCCGCTCTCATCGCAGCAGCCCGGGCCCTGCTGCTGCTTCTGCTGTAAAAAGCCCCTGATCGGCCCGGGGAAGGGGCTAGAACGACGCACACCCGGAAGTGCGGGTGTGCGTCGTTCCAGCCTCTTCCCCGGCCGATCAGGGCCTTGTTCTTGGCCAGCGCGATCTAGCCAAGAACAAGGCCTGGATGGTGGAGGGGAGGAGGCTGGAATGACACGCACCCGGAAGTGCGGGTGTGCATCATTCCAGCCTCTTCCCCAGCCGATCTGGGCCTTGTTCTTGGCCAGCGCAACCGCGCTAGCCAAGAACAAGGCCCAGATGGCACAGGAGAGGCCCAATTTTTCCGGACTTTGGGGGATATTTTAAAATTTCCCCCCCGGACTCAAATTTGGCCCCTTTTCCCTGACATGTCCGGGGGGATCCGGACGTCTAGTCACTCTAAGAAAGTTAACCTTAGGTAAAATCTTCATTTTAATAACTGCTATTCTACCAAACCAAGAATGTTTTAATTTTCTATATATCTCTAATTTCTCCCCTACCTTTTTTCTTAACATTACAAAATTAAGTTCCTCTACTCTTTCTAATTCTTTATCTAAATTAACTCCTAAATATCATATTATATTTTTATGCCTTAATCCTAATTTAGCTTTACACTTCTCCATCTCTTCCTTGTTATAATTATACAACATCATTTCTGACTTCCCCCAATTAACTTGTAATCCCGTAATTTCCCCAAATTCTCTCAAATGCTTCTGAATCGTCTCCCCACTTTCTAGGGGATCTTCTAATGTCAATAATGTATCATCCGCAAACATATTCATTTTAATCTTGTCGTTTCTTCCTATCCCCTTTAATCTTCCATCTTCCCTTATTACATTTGCTAAAATTTCTATCACTATTGCAAATAAGATCGGTGAAAGTGGACATCCTTGCCTAGTTCCTCAAGCTAGTGTAATCTGTTGCGTTAACCCATCATTAACCATTATTTCAGCTTTATTTTTTTTATACAGCTGGTTAATCACGCCCATAAATTTATGTCCAAACCCAAATGTTTTTAATATTATTTTTAGCGCTGGCCACTCCACGCAATCAAAGGCTTTGAAAAGGATGCAGTCTTGGTTAAGAGTTCCTTTCATACAGCTTGAGACTTAGGGACAAAAGAGACATTACTTTAAATCTGTGTCTAGCAGTTACATCATCATCATCATCATCATCATCATCTTTGTACTGGTATGCCGCTTTTCCACAAAATTGTGCCCAAAGTGGCTCACAACATAAAAAATGAACATACAATTAACAACATATCAACCAGCAATAAATATAGCAATATTCACAAAATACAATGACAAAAACTACATTGTTGGCAGATAAACACCTAGTAGAAATATCAATAACTATAATATCCAATAAAACAGGATAGCTAAAACAAACTAATCCAACAACTCAGCACTAAATAGGTGAGAGAATAAAGCACAATACGAAGAACATCAACAAATATAAATAAATCTTTCCACATGAGGCTTCTTCTGCACAATTAGCCTAGAAGTGCAGGATAGCAGTTAAACCTCTGATTTGTGGCAGCTTCCCTTTTCCCCAGTTCTCACCTGCATCTCCTCTCATAGTTCCTTCCTTATCTCTTACCTGCATCTCTCCCCCACCCTCATTTTTATGCTAGAGAAGGCACAGGGTGTGTGTATGTGTGTGTGTGTGTGTGTGAGAGAGAGAGAGAGAGAGGGGGGGGGAGGGGTGTTTAAAAATCCAGATTGAAGCCTCTGCATCTATTCCAGAGTACAAATGGGGAAAAAAGGATGTAGCTGCTAAACATAGATTTAAAGAATGCTGTGTTTGGCTCTGAGCATATTCGTAGTAGTATCCTGGCGTGTGCAATGGGACTTACTATGTTATTTACTAAACACACTATAAAATGAATTTAGGATTGTAGTATCTGCTGAGCAGTAGCTACTAGCTGAAGCAGGGCATTTTCTGACTTTGCCCAGGGGCTTTGGAATGAGCTCTCCCCTGATCTACATTTTTGTGACTCCAAGATCCCTTTCAGGGTGGGGGAGGGGGGATCATACAGCTTGCTTGTTTCTACAAGTATTTTAATGTTCTACCTGTAGCTCTGCTGTTTTAAATTTTTGGCTGCTGCAGATGTTTTTAAATCTTCTTCTTTAAAAAAAATGTGTATTTGTATTTTATACTGATTGCCTTGAACAAGTGGAATGAGGTGGGATATACAGCTAAGGAAAGAATAGAGGTGGTGTGCTGACATTTGGGTCTGATTTCCTTCTTACACATTTCTACTTGTTTTCTCTCCTCTCTCACACCAGTGTCTTGTCATAGCATCTGCAGTTTGAAGGCACCTTGGAGCAGTGGAGACTGGAGGCTCCGATGTCAGTGGGGTGGTAAATCCGCTCTGGGTTTCAGTCAGAACCAGTCAGAATTCTAAAGGAGCTGTCCTTGGATAGCACCTTTAGAGTTCTGACTGAAATCCAGAGCAGATTCAGCTCCTTCAGAGTTCTGACCAAAACCTGGAGTAGATTCGCCATCCCACTAACATCGGGGCCACAAGCCTCCACTGCCTTGATTCACTGCCCCACTGATATTAGAGCCACCAGCCTCCCCCTCCAAGTGCAAGTCCCTGGTCAGTGCAACAATCTTGCAAGTACAGCATTCCTGACAGATGGCTGCTCTGCTTCTGCTTAAATACCTCAAGAGGAGGAGGGCCCAGTACTTCCTGGGGCATTTTGGTCCAGTGTCAAACATCTCTTCCCATTAGGAAGTTTCTCCCACCAAGGTAGAATGAAGCAAGGTGGAGAAGATTACTTATTCTAAACCAACCAACCAACGTGCCTTTGGGCTTCTTTAAACGAGCGTTTTATAGCACGCTCGTGACTGGCCACTCATAGATATTTGTGGGTTATTTTGATGCTGCTGCCAGCCTCCTGCATGTCTCCAGCTCCATTTTCCAGTTTTAGTGATAACCTAACTCTTCTGAGATATATTGGTATTTGTCGGGATTTCCTGCTGTGTGCAGGTGAAGTTGCGCTATCAAATGGCCACTAGAAGGTGCTGTCCAATTGAATTGCATTGAACTGTATAAGCCATGTGATCGCTGCTCTCTTCCTCATGTAATTTCAGCTCATTGCAAATGCGGAAGAGAAGCAGGAAGCAGAGGTCCAATAAGGGAACACAATTTCCCGGTCTGAAAGTCCCCTTTGAGAGTGGAAAAGGCAGTGGCCATATACTTCTCTATAGATGGACAGATACCAGTGTGATGTTACTGCTATTTGGAATTGTCTATTGGAGGAGTCTTTACTCAACTTGGCATGTTTATCCAGAAGAGTATTTACAGTATTTCCCCCTGCCCCGAATTGAATGAGGTTGTACCCGGATAACCAGAGACAATCTGGATCGAGTCTGCCTAATCTTTAAATGTGCCACTGAAAGTCTAAATATAATTAGCATTTATTTATTTCTGTCTGTATTAGATTGTACATGTTGACTTGTTTACAGTAAATAATCTTCTTTGACTTTCTTCATTCATATCTTGTGATTGCCACTGTGGCAGTCCACACTGCCAATCTAAGCACTTCTCCACATGAGTGATTTATTGCACGCTCTTGATTGGTCACCCATGGAAGTTTGCGGGTCCTTTTCTTGAAGCCATCAACATCCAATGCCTCTCCTACTGTTTTCAAGTGAGAATCTGCCATTTTATAACACTCTGAAAATGCAGTAATAAATGGAAAATGCATTATAAAGCATCACCATCTACTGGTGGTAAAACTGAAACATATGGGAAGGAACCAGCAAAAACAAGCGGGGGGAGGGAGGGGGGAGCACATGTATTACGCCAATCCTTAAATCCACGAAGACTACAGAAGTCAAAGTTCTGGTAAAGGTGTTGGATTTTTGCTACATGTGGAGAAACCCACAGTGTGGTATAGTGGTTAGAGTGTTGGACTGGGACTTGGGAACATAAGAACGTAAGGAGAGCTGTGCTGTATCAGACCAAGAGTTTATCTAGACCAGTATTCTATTCACTTAATGGTCAACCAGCTGCTGGTGGCAAGCTCACAAGCAGGACATGAGAGGTAGCCAACCAAATGCCCATGGGAAATTGGTGTACACAGGCATATTGCCTCTATTACTAAATGTAGCACATAGCAATCAGGACTAGTAGCCATTGATAACTTTATGCTCCATTAATTCATCCAAGTGGATTTCTACCCTACCAAAATAACTGGTTTCTACCCCAAAATTAAAACTGGAGAACACTTGGCACACCTGTACTTTCCTTGAACGAATATGATTTCCCAAGCCTTTATATACTGTAAGCCTCTTTTTGGGAAGAGCTGAGTATTATAACAAGAACCATTTTTTTATATGCAAAATGTGTTAGATTTTTTTTAAAAAAATGAATGCCTCATCAAAATACAGATGGTAAGTTCCATCCTTGTCAATTATCCAGCACTGCTGCCATGTGAGCACAACAAACCTTAAGAACAATTGGTGTGTCAGCAATATGTAAAGGCCTATGGGAACTGCCAACCTGTACCTACATCATCTTTGGCGTAACCTTTCTGTTCCCCACCGTAATTCCCTTCCCATGTGAAAACCAATTCAGGCTGTTGAAGCATGGGAATTATTTCAAGATCAAACATAGCCATGCATTTATTTCCCATTCGGTTGCTCTGTCAGCATCTTTGGTATTATAGCTAACAGCGCCCGCCTCCTCCTTTCGTGTCCCCTGTTGAAAGATTTCTATCTAGGTCACGTTAGTCAGTGAATATATTCATTGATATAGCGTTACCTCTATCCTGGGGAAATACTGCCATCTAGGGTTAAATTGCACAAATGTCTCATTGGAAGGTGCCATGCTGTAAACGAGGAGGAATCAAAACAGCTTCTGGTATTTTAGATCACATTTGGCTTCTCAGAAAGCAGCATCAATTTTTCATCAGATATCTAGTTGTTTTTAGCTATGTTTAGAAGCGCAGTGCTCACTCATTGAGAAATGGAAATGCTGACATGAGCAAATTCAGTGTTAGGATGTGCTTGCCTCATCTTCTGTTGATGGGGTGAGGGGGGGCATGGAAGCAGCAAACCTAGCTGGTGAGAAAATGACACATCAGGTGGTCCTAGTGAGACCTGGGGCTTCTTTAGATTAAAGGGAAATTGTGTTTGCTTACCGGAGATTTGTTTACTGCTTCTCTTCTGCAATTGTAATAACTCACAGGGAAGGAGAGGGGCTACCACGTGGTCTGTAATTGAAAATTTCTCTGCTCATATACGTAAATGGGACAGCACCCTCTAGTGGGTGTTCGTAGCACAACTTTGGCTGCACGAAAGTTGCAGGAAATCCAAGGTATATATATAAATGGAATACCCGGGAGAAGGAGTGGTAGATGTGCGGGAGGCTCATGTTGTTTAGGCTGACCATATGAAAAGGAGGACAGGGCTCATGTAACTTTAACAGTTGTAGAAAAAAGGGAATTTCAGCCAGTGTCATTTGTATGCAGTTAGTTCCTGGTGAAATTCCCTCTTCATCACAAGAGTTAAAGGTGCAGGGGCCCTGCCTTCTTTTGTATCTGGTCACTCTAGTATAGTGCCTGCAACTTTACCTGTTGTGATGAAGAGGGAATATCACCAGAAACTAATTGCATACAAATGACACTGGCTGGAATTCCATTTTCTCTACAACTGTTAAAGTTACATGAGCCCTGTCCTCCTTTCCATATGGTCTGCCTAATGTTGTTGTCAAAATGACCCACAAACTCCCATGAGTAGCCAGTCACAAGAGTGCTATAAATAGCTTATTTAGTGAAGCCCCTGGAAAGAAGTACTACAACTATAGATGTACGGATTGTATAGGGTATGCTTGGAGTTTTAGGGCTTTCTTTCTGTCTAAACATGCATAGGATTGCACCATTGGCGAAAAATAAATGAACCTTCACAGTAATATACAAGGGTTCTAAGAACAGACAAAACATATCACAACCCTGTTACAAATTACAGATGGAGGGAGGCAACATGGGCTTTGTGGAAGCCCATTAGGCCTGCCAGGCCCTCCCTCTCCCCCTCCCGCCGCAGCTTTCGGCAACCAATAGCACATTGCCTTCCACCCGGGAATGCCTCCACACGCAGCACCCGAGTGAGGACAGACGGGGAAGCTTGCTGACCTTGCTTGGACAGGAAAAGTCAGGGTAAGTCCTCGACTTTTCTGCTTCTCATCTTCGACTCTTTGCCCTGGGATGGCTCTTAACTGGCAGCTGTGTCACATTACTGACGCAGCACGGATTCGTAGCCACCCTGGGGCAAAGGCAACCCGTAGACAGCCCCCTGGACAGCAGCTCCAAGAAATGTTACTTATACAAGAGCGGTATGCCAGCCGTGACATAAGACAGATCACACTGAGATTGTTTGGGCTTCTTTTCCTGGAATGCTTGGCTCTCCAGGGGCATAGTAATGTATGAATGGAACAACTTTCATTCCCTTGGCCTTTACACAGCATTGGCACAAAGGCTGTACAACCAGAAGTTCCAGTTCATACTCCAGTCTAGTGTGAGTCACTGGTCAAGTCTTACAAGGCAAATCTTGCTGTAAACCCATGGACTTCTGATCCAGCAGAGGTCCATAATTATGAACTAAGAATAGCATATTATCAAAAAAGTAACTAATTAATGACTCATGAATTAACTAAGGCCCCCTCCACAAGGATGCGCTTTTGCGCCCGGTTCGGGGATTATGCGCATTATCGCGGAGGCGCATTTACTCCTAATCCCTCTGCACGGGAGGCGGCGAGAGGCGGCGAAGCGCATTAATTGATGTCCAAAAAGCGCTTTACAAGAAGTTAACGCGCATAATCGCTTGTTCACACCGCAAAAATGCGCTTTAACGGCCGGAGCAAAATAAAAGTCGCTATTTAACGCGCATTCGAAAATGCGCATTATCGGGGAGATAACGCGCCTGTACGCCCATTTTGCGCTCCGCTGGTGTGGAGGTAAAATTTATAATGAGCCTTCAAGGCTCATTAAACGTCTCGTGTGGAGGAGGCCTCGGTATGGTGTATGAGGAGTCCATTTTGCTGTTCTTCCTTCTGGTAGCTATGAACCTGTTATCAGAAACCTGGAGGATTGTCCGAACTGGTAGATGTGGTTCTCTAGACTACAAATTCTGACCAAATTGAGCAAAGCAGAATAGAGGCCTTCAACTCCGGGCCCAATGTATATGGGACTGGACCTTATGTACACTCTAACCTAGTGCTGTACAGATTCTATGTACCAGACTAATCCATGGAAGCATAATGTCAACCACGCAAACATTGGAGGGTCCCTCAGGCAGTGCAAGTGACGGTGCAAGCCACGGTCATCTGATGCAATTCCCCCCATGCATTCAACCAAACATTTGCAGAGAACCTATCTTTCTACAGAGCCCATCTCAGAGGAATGTTGTGCAGGGAAAATGGATAACCCTATGTATGCCGCCCTGAGGGAGCTGGAGGGATGGAAAGACACAAATGCAATAAAATCACATTTCTTTATCAAGCCCTGCACAGAAAGATCGCATAAGGAAAATGAACTCCATGATGCCTTTATGAAATATAGTTGTCTACTTTCATTTTCCGAGTGGAAAAGCCGTTACGAAATAGTTGGCTACCTTCCATTTCCAAGTGGAAAATGCTTAGCTGGCAAAGATATCGACAAAGAAAAAAAGATAGCATGAAACGAATGGAATAGGGAAGAGAACATTGCAGACTTCTACAGTTGTGTGACAAAGGGCAAGAAAATTATGGGGTTTAACAACCACCTGTCTGCTGAGCCTCTTGCCCTCATCTTCACTTCATCAGTAAGGTGACAATAAACACTTTTCATGTTATCTTAAAATGTGTGTTTTTCTGCACCGCTAGCTGCTGTTTTCATACCCTTTTACTTTTAGTGATGTGGTAAACCAGGTAGGATATTTAAAAACCACAATTCTCGTCATCCTTAAATATTGTTTCCATTACATGTATTTCAGTGAGGAGCAGAGAACTGCTTCATCATTGCTGGGGATTTAGACCATAATGAATGTTACCAAAGATTACCTTTAATCACATGTTGCATTTTTCTCCTGCTCCTTTATAAAGCTCATAAAACCTTGTTTGCCTCAGTAAACACACAAATGCTTAAGTGATGCAAACTTCACAGCATTCAGCATTTGCATTAGCTTTATGATGGATGATCAAACTCTATGCAGGGTGGGAATTTGGATCATGCTAGCCAACCCAGGGCTGGCATCAAGGGTAGGCAGGGTTGAGCACCTGCCAAGGGCCCACATCCAACCAAGGGGTTGCTGGCGAGAGCCCCTTGGTGTTGCTCCTCTATTTGTTCACCTGCCTCTCACTCTGGCCAGACCAATGATGGTGGTGAGAAGGAGGAGCAGGAGATGTTACTGCCTACTTCCTTACTGGTTCTTTGCCTGTCAAGCAAGCAAGTGGTGGCAAGGAGGAGAAAGAAGATGAGGAGCAATAGCAGCTGGTGACAATGGATTCACTGAGAGAGGGGCCCCTTTGAGGTGTCTTCCCCAAGGTCCTTTGAAATCTTGGAATCAGCACTGCCCCCTCCCCAGAATACCCATCCCATCCTGCCTGCTATTCATGTATACAAGGGTTTTTTTTAAAGGTTTTTAAAAAAAATATAACCAAAAAGTGATCAGTCCCCTAACAATTGATGTCTAAACAGCTGGTATATTGGGGGAGGGGGAGATTAATATGTTTTTAGGGGAGAAAACAAGACAACAACAACAACAACAACAACAACAAAGAAAAAAAAGAAAGAGAAGAAAGAAAACACTAAATAAACAATTATACTAATTAATTAATGTGCCATGAGATCTTCATTTGTTGTTATAATATCCAAATCCTTAAAGCAGAAGTGGGCATATGTTGTTGTTAAGTCCGGTTGTGATGTATGTTGAATGAATCTCCACCATATAGCGTAAAAGGAGAACAGTTCTGTTTTTCCTTGAGTTAGAAGCAGGTCATGAATTATTTTTTCTGATATTGCCATGGACCATATATTTCGGTACCATGCAGATAGGTTCAGATTGCCCAGCTTTTTCTGCTGTTGTATAATTGTTAGGGATATGTATCGTACCGTTAAAATGTCTGATAACGATACGATAAGGTCGTTATCGGATGTCCGATTAACGATAACGATACGATAGAAAAACCTCCAATAAATGTCCGATCCGAAAATTTTCAGCCCGATTATATCAGATTTTTTTTCGGATTACCGGACCGCCGTATAAATAAACCTATAACTCCTGTATTTTCACAGTTAGAGACTTAAAACTTGGCCACAGTGCTTATGGGGTATACCTAAGTATGTGTATGTCTGACAGGTCAGAATGACAGATCGCCACATGCATTCAGAGATCTGTCAAAAAAGGTGCACGATCTTTAAAAAAACATATAAAATACAGGGGTGGAGGGATTGATTTGAAATTTGGCACATATGTGTAGCAACATATGCTAGACATGTGTATGAAATTTGAGATCGATCCCTCCAATCCTCAATTTTATATGAATTTTTTAAAGATTGTGCAACTTTATTGGCAGCTGGTTGACCGGGCCTCCGTGCTGTCATCTTTTTCTCTGCTTTTTTCCCCATAGGCTTGCATTGGGGGAAACGCGTGCATAACATTTTTATTTGAAATTATAATGACATGAAACTTGGGGATCCAGGACTAGCAAGATCCAATCTGCAATGTCCAAAAAGTTTCAAGTCTCTATCTTTTCAAATTAAAAAGTTATAGGGGGTCCCCCAAAAGCCCCACCCCCACTGTAACTTTTTTATTTTTAAAGATAAAAACATGAAACTTGTGGGACATTGGAGACATGGCTGGTCATTTGTGAAAAAAAATCAGAGCAATTGCTCCAACCCTCAATTTTCTATGAATTTTTTAAAGATCATGCTCGTTCTGAAAGCTCAGGCCTGGTCAACCAGCTTTCATAACAAGCACGATCTTTAAAAAATTCATAGAAAATCGAGGGTTGGCGGGATCGATCTCAAATTTCATACACATGTCTAGCACATGTTGCTACACATATGTGCCAAATTTCAGATCAATCCCTCCACCCCTGTATTTTATATAAATTTTTTAAAGATCCTGCAACTTTTTGACAGGTCTGAATGAACGCATGTGGCGAGCTGTCATTCTGACCTGTCAGAACTTAAACGATCTTTAATAAATTCATATAAAATCGAAGGTTGGAGGGATTTATCTCAAATTTCATACACATATTTAGGCATACCCCATAAGCACTGTGATCAAGTTTCAAGCCTCTAACTTTGAAAATACAGAAGTTATAGGCATTTTTTTCTTTAAAAACCAGCTCTATAGGGCAAAATAGGGCTCCACATTAAATATCGGATTTCCGAGATAGGATACGATTTACCTCCAATATAATCCAATCCAATTTTTTTCAAAGAATTGATTTCCGATAACAATACGATATGATAATTTCGGGCGTGCACACCCCTAGTAATTGTCTGGCAGGCAGCAGTTAGTAAAAATGCTAATAAATCTTTACATTTCAAATTTACATTGGATTCTTTGTATATTGATAATAAAAACAATACTGGATCATATACAATTGTTTTGGGTGGCTATACAGTATGTCCTCTTTCACAGAGGACTGACTTCTATTTGAAGAACTGTCCTGCCCAACTCCATTTCAAAGATAAAGAGCCATAAGAACTGTTGCCCATGAACAGCGAGCACCTGGACAGCAGGCTGAACAGGCAGGCATACAGATCATCTGGGCCCTGTCTTGACGGTGCCGTGTCGGCGCCATGAGGCTTTGGGCTCCTGCAGTTGGGCTCCTTCCCTGCATATGCATGGGAAGGAGCGCGAGTGCAGAGTTGCCGCCATCACCGCTGCCATGCCGAGCACTGGGGAGAGGGGAGGAACGGGGCAGCCAGAGGGGGAGGAAGAGAGGGACATGCGGCACCTGAACCAGCTCTCCTCCCTCAGACCTCCCTCAGACCTGCACCGTTCTTCTCCCCTCCTGTTTTTTTGTTTTTTTATTAAATAAACAAAATAAAAACAGACAAATAAAAATAAACAAATAAAAAGGGGGGGAGGGAAGGAAGAGGGGAGGAAGGGAGGGACACGTGGCGCCCAGACCCTTCGCTCCTGCCTTGGACCGCTTGGAGGTATTCCCTCTTCCCTGTCCAGCCGATGGCAACCAATCAGGGGCCATCATTGGCTGTGGCACCCCTCCACAGCAAAAACAGTCAGGGTAAGAGCCTGACCTTTTTTAAACAGCGTTTCGGGGGTTTGCCCTTGGATGGCTTTGGGGTGGCGGTTGCATCATATAGATGACCTGCCGCCACTCTGGATCCACCCCAGGGCAAACCTGTCATCAAACTGTACCCCTGGTCACAAAAGATTGAGAACTACTGCATTTCGATTTAAATTATAATGATTTCTAAAGTTGCATCTATGCATATGAATTAGCCTATGCAAAATTTATGGAAATCTGTACCCTATTTTGTCCTCTGTTTTGGTGATGGATTTCCTTTTTTTGGGATGAGACATAAGTGGCCTTATCCCAAATTATACTGTTGGAATTCTGGTTGGGAGGAGTGGTTTTTTTGTGTGGGAGGACTGTGAGCTCAGTTGAGTCCTGGTGCTCAGTTCAAATGGCTGGGCTCAGAATTTTTTAATCCAGTGTATTTTGGCTTTGTTCCTACCTCCAGCTGGTGGATCCACCAACTGGAGGCAGGAACAAAACAAGGTAGAGCCCAAAGTCTGCTCTAAGATTTGTGTCTACCTCAGCCTCCCCCAAGCTGGTGTCCTCCATATATATTGAATTCCACAACATCTGGAGAGGACCAAGTGCAAACCAATAAAGTAGCAGAGAGACATTCCTAGCTCAGCATTGCAACCACAAAGTGGGCCAGATTATCAGCAAGTTCAAATACACGTGAAGTCCTCATGCAGCCACATTTGAAGCTACACATTGATTGCCAGAGATGAAGTCTCTGGATGCCCATACCTCCTCCTAGCCTGTATCAGGCACAACAGATTTAACTTACCTAGGATGCTACCAGAGGAAGCCTTTATTGTGCAATCACCCTGCCTCATCCACATCATGTTATGCTGGGAGGGTCTTCTACTCATAACCCTTCCATGTTTTCTCACCACTTAAGAACATAAGAAGAGCCATTGCTGGATCAGACCAAGGGCCCATCTAGTCTAAGGCTGCCTCTACATGAGAGGTTTAAAGCTCTTTCAAGGTGCTTAAATTTTTTTACCTCTACAAGAACGGAGCGCAAATCGGGCATAGAGGCGCGTTATCTCTCCGATTATGCGCATTATCGAATGCGCATTAAATCGTGAGTTTTATTTTGCTCTGGCCGTTAAAGCGCATTTTGACTATGTGAACAAGCGCTTATGCGCATTAACTACTTGTAAAGCGCATTTCGGTCATCCGTTAATGCGCTTCACAGCCTCTCGCCGCCTCTCGCCGCCTCTCGTGCAGAGGTATTAGGTGTAAATGCGCTTCAGCGATTATGCGCATAATCGCCTAACCGGGCGCAAAAGCAAATCCTTGTAGAGGGGACCTAACATTCTGTTCTCACAGTGCCCACAAGCATGACATGAGTGTAACAACAGCACCTTTTCACCCAAGTCCCCCAGCAATTGGTGTACTTAGTCATACTGCCCCTGATACCGGAAGTAGCACATAACCATCAGGATTAGTAGCCATTGATAGCCATCTCCTCCAGGAGTTTGTCTAACCCCCTTTTTAAAGCCAGCCAAATTGGTGGCCATGTGGTAGCGAATTCTATAGTTTGATTATGCGCTGTGTGAAGTGCATAGATCTCTTCCGGCCGGCATACCCAGTTGAATTTTAAGAGTTTTATTGGTATTTTAATAATGTAGTAGTTGTATGTGCTTTTAATCAGTTTTATGTATTTTATATTTAATGTTGTTCCGTGCCACAATCAACTATTACTATTATAGTTAAATTTCTTCTGTCTTTCCTTCTGTTGTTTTTTCCTTACCGTAGAAAATCTGCTAAGGAGAAAACGATGGCATAGCTACGCAATGGCTTTTGATAGGTGGTGCTAGGAGCCCTTAATCTGGAAGCAATATGTTGATATAATTTCACGTTTCTCTGGGTGAGTTAAGGGGGGGGGAAGTCAAGATGTCTACCCCCAATGCCAGTTACAGGACTTGGGGGAATTGTTATATCATTGCTGGGAAATTCTTGGATTTCCTCCACGTCTAACCTTGTTGAAGGTTACCTTGGCAAGGCTGCCTCTATTGAGCAAGCAATAGCTGCACATTAAGAGTTATTGCTTCACCGAGGAAACTCCTTCCACTTGGAAAGAATTGATATACTGCTATCTTCATCTGAAAGAAACTTTACTGGAAATCCTGGTGCACTCTATGTCAGGCCAGAGCATACAAACAATCTACTCCCTGTCATCCTGTAAGTAGGGAAATGCGATGGTAGATTTGGACCTTTAACAAGGCACAGGAGGGGAAATGGTTGATTTGCATTTTCTCTCCAAGGGCCAAAGTAGATGTAATAAGGAGGATAAGTTAATTAATGCATCTCCATTCTTTTTTTTTTAATTGAGGTGGGGGGGTAGGGGAATCTTGATTGGGGTCATGTTTTAGGGGAAGAAGGGTAACCCAACCTTTGGTCTATCTCTCCACCCACAATTTTTGGCAGCAAATCTTTTTTTGGCAGAGAATGACGTGTAGTGCTACAAGGGTAAATTGTAGCTTGTTTGCAACTGATTTTTTTTAAAAATCCATTCCCCCACCCCAGGGAGAGTGGGGTGGCTCCTAGACCGTCTGCAATTACACCCCACTCTCCTAACCTTTTCTCTTCAACTGTTTTCCCAATGAAAATCGCAGGCGCACACACTTCTCTTTGACCTGTTAGGAAGAACACACATGTCCAGGTATGATTTTCCTAATGGAGCAATTTGCAGCTTTAATGTGGGAATTTTCATTGCAAGATGAGGGCAGTTGGAAAGGGTTACTAGGGTGACCATATGGAAAGGAGGACAGGACTCCTATATTTTTAACAGTTGTATAGCAAAGTGAATTTCAGCAGGTGTCATTTGTATGCATGCAGCACCTGGTGAAATTCCCTCTTTATAACAGTTAAAGCTGCAGGAGCCCTGCCTTCTTTTGTATCTGGTCACTCTAGTATAGCTCCTGCAGCTTTAACTGTTGTGATGAAGAGGGAATTTCACCAGGTTCTGCAAGCATACAAATGACACCTGCTGAAATTCCCTTTTCTATACAACTGTTAAAGATCTAGGAGTCCTGTCTTTCTTTCCATAAGGTCACCCCATTCTCAGCCCTACCTGGAAAAGGCAGGGACTGAACCTGGGACCTTTAGCATGTAACGTATGAGCTTTACCACTGAGCGACGGCTCTGCTCAAATAGGGCCTATACATTAGGGTTGGCTTTCTCTAAACCACCATCAAGAGCCTTTAAAAGTGCTTTACATTCTTTCACTAAGAGAGAGGGAGAGACAAAGAGAAGGAAGAAAAAGAAGTAATTATGTACCATACGAGAAAAGTCTGTGACTGCGGGGGCTTTCCCTGTCACAAAGGTAGCCTGTTTGAAAGCGTGACAAGGGGGAAAAAAACTCAGAAAATTAAGAGGCGAAAGGGATGTGATTTTAATTCCCCCTGCCTGCTCAACCCTAGCAAATCTTTTAAGGCTGCAATCCCATGCACAACTTACTCAGGAGTAAATCCTATTGAACTCAGTGGGGCTTATTTCTGAGTAGACATACATAGGGTCATGCTGCAAGCTACGTGGTACATTCTGCTTGATAGATGAGTTTTCAGGAAGCTTTGTGATTCAGATTCTGTTCAAAGTAGATTTTATCCAAGTGTAGGCTGACCATATGAAAAGGAGGACAGGGCTCCTGTAATTAGTTCCTGGTGAAATTCCCTCTTCATCACAACAGTTAAAGGTGCAGGCACTATACTAGAGTGACCATATACAAAAGAAGGCAGGGCCCCTGCACCTTTAACTGTTGTGATGAAGAAGGAATTTCACCAGGAACTAATTGCATACAAATGACACTGGCTGAAATTCCCTTTTCTCTACAACTGTTAAAGTTACAGGAGCCCTGTCCTCCTTTTCATATGGTCAGCCTAGGGTGCCTCTTCACGAGAGGTTTAATGCTCTTTGAAGTCTCATTAAAAAATTTACCTCCACACCAGCGGAGCGCAAATGGGGCGTAGAGGCGCTTTATCTCTCCGATTATGCGCATTATTGAATGCGCGTTAAATCCCGAGTTTTATTTTGCTCTGTCCGTTAAAGCGCATTTTGACTGTGTGAATATGCGCTTATGCGCATTAACTACTTGTAAACCGCATTTTGGACATCCATGAATGCGCTTCGCCGCCTCTCGCCGCCTCTCGTGCAGAGGGATTAGGCGTAAATGCGCTTCTGCGATTATGCGCATAATCGGCTAACCAGGCGCAAAAGCGAATCCTTGTAGAGGGGACCCTATCCAAGTGATCTGTACTCATAAAGCTGAAGTTGGTCACATGTTCCCCGTTCCTTATTCCCACTCCTAAGTCTTTATTTGAAACACAGTTTGAAAGGTGCAGATTCCTAGACATGGGGTTGTATGATATAAAGGTCACAATGTAGATTTTATGTATTATTATTTATTACATTTTTATCCTGTCTTTCTTCCAACAAGCTCAGAGCAAGATATTTTTATCCTGTGAGGTAGGAATGAGTGACTGCCAATAGCTGGCCCAATGAGCTTAATAGCTAAATAGGAATTTGCACCCAGGTCCCACTGGCTCAGAACTGAGCTTGGGAATAACATAACGAATTTGGGGGAAATAGGTTGGTTTCTTTTTAGCTTGTTTCTGAGCGTGGCTGGTGGAGTTCGTATCATGGATATCAATATTGGTATCAATAGCAAAGGCATGCCTCTTTAACACAGAAAAAAGCACATGTGTTAGATTTCAAAAGTCTGGAAAACACTGCTCAAGATGGAATGATGAATTTTGGATTTTCTCTCACAACTTATAAAATCATCTAACTGGAAGGCAAATAAATGAAGTGCAGATGGAATCTAGCTTGACTGACTCTCGTGCCTTCTGGTAAATCTGATTACACTTTAACAAAGGTTAAACTAAGCTAGCATTAGATCACTGTCAAACCAAACAACTGTGCAGAAGTAAAGGATAAAATTGTTTGTTTGCCATCAGGTTATTATGACATTATTCCCCACAATGCATTTTCCCTCTTGGGTCATGATGACAGCAGACATAACTCAATCCTTTAAACTGTCCATTCACATATCCATATAATCATGGGTATTATTTTACTAAATGGTAAATCTGAGATTCAAGGGCTAAACATGGGTGGCGACCACTGATGTAGTGTCACGCAGTTGCTAAGACTGACAGCTGAGACCTGGGAAATCTTTGGTCCAAATGCTATTGCCAATTCCCTAGGTGGCATTAGGATAGGGTGATCAGATAAAATCCAGGTCAGGGCTCATGCTACTTTAACAGTTGTAGAGAAAAGGGAATTTCAGCCAGTGTCATTTGTATGCAATTAGTTCCTGGTGAAATTCCCTCTTCATTACAACAGTTAAAGTTGCAGGGGCCCTGCCTTCTTTTGAATATGGTCACTCTAGTATAGTGCCTGCAACTTTAACTGTTGTGATGAAGAGGGAATTGCACCAGGAACTAATTGCATACAAATGACTCTGGCTGAAATTCCCTTTTCTCTACAACTGTTAAAGTTACATGAGCCCTGACCTGGATTTTATCTGGTCACCCTACATTAGGAAAGCCACTATTTCTAGGGGTGCTTCCAGACAGAGAGCTAGTACTACCCGTCAAAAGGTATTTTGCAGCATTTCTGTTTCCCCCTCCCCTTCATTCACAGACTTTTTTTTGGTAAGTAAAAAGATGGAAGAAGCAATGAGAAAATATGTGAGGGCTACAAATGAAAGACAATGTCATCTGCATCTGTCTGTTGTAAAATCCATATAGATAATCATCTGGCAAAGTATGAACACACACAGGTATTCTTCACAACACAACACAACATTTAATTTATGGAATTTGCTGCTACAAGATGGTGCAGTTGGTCACTAGCTTAGATTACTTTAAGATAGGATTCAATAGATTTATAGGGGAACAGGTCTATCTGTTGATATTAGTCATCATCAGTAGTGTAGTGGGGCCAGGGCTCACAGGAATGCAGCGCCATCACTATTTTATTAGCAGGGAAGTCACGTTCCACTCCCCTATCCTCAGACTTCCTTATCCCTCTGAGCTTAACTGCAATACTCACAGTAGGTAGGGGGGAATGAATTGTCTCAGCAACAATATATCGTTCCTTGTTGTGATGCGAAGTATTTAGGGGAGGCCTGGCCTTGAATGGGCAATTAAGACCCATAAGCTCTACAAAACTATTGAACCTGGTGGAACTTAAAACTGCTAGAATTGGGTTGTTGATATGGATTAAATGCAGCTGCCTACAATTTTGGGCTCTCCTATGTGGGCTGTCATGACGAGCTTGTGCACTTCAACATAAACCACTACATCACTGGCCATTATGGCCATGTGCAACCACCAGATCAGTGCTTGCTCCAAGATTTTGAAAGCCCTTGGGCAAGATACCCTTACTGGCTCCCATTCCTCAGTAAGTCTTACTTCTCACCACCATTGTGCCAGCTGCTATTGCTCATCATCTTTCTTATAATTGCTACCACTTATTTGCTTGACAGGCATTGAGCAGGTAGGCAGCAATATCTATTGCTCATCCTTTTACCACCACCATTGTCTGTTCTGGAGCGAGAGTCAAGTGAACAAGAAAGTTGCAATGGTGAAGAGGAGGAACAGCTCCACGGGGCTCTATTTAGTGGGTCCCTGGCAAATGCCCAATCTTGCCTACCTTGATGCTGGCCCTGCTCCAGATTGAGAGGCAACCTGTCTCTGAATACATGGAGAAGAACAGCAATTACCTTTGATCCCTGTTTCTGTTCTTCTTGCTGGCGTTTGATTGACTACTGAGGAAGTTGAACTAGATAATCATTTGGTCTGACCCAGCAGGGTTCTTTTTATGTTCTTAAATATAAATGATACCCATTTTATTTACAAACAACAAAGCCTTTTCACACTGTATTTGTTTTGCTGTTGGTTAAATAAGTGCAATTTGTTTGCAGATCCTTGTTTTGAGTGAAATCAGTGGAAGGAGAGTTTCCGAGGAGAACTTCAGGCTACTAGCATCATCAGATGGGGGGAAATCGCGGTTCCCCACCATCGCTTCTCCGCTCCCACTCCTGTCTCACAATACTTCCTCTTTCTACCGGGAGAAGAAAGAGGAAGTAAACAAAGATGATGTGGCCTATTCAGGGGCTGTTTTTCCATGCTGCTTTTCCTGTACACAGCAGGAAATGGAGGCACATTCCATTTTTTTTCAAAAAGTCGGATTATAAGGAGTCCATTTTGTGACGGAAAATACGCAAGAAGGAGCAGGAGGTGCGTGGGAGGCAGACGTCATCGTCTAAAGGACGAGTGAACATCCATAAGTGGGCAGTAGCAATCGTGCAATAAAACGCTCATCTAATGACGCTCTACATCTGAGCTTCCTGTCAATGGCAGGATTTTGGGGTAGATTCCCAGGGCTCCCCTCAGCAGAACGATCAGGAGAGTCTTCAAATACAGGAAACCTGGCTTCCCACGTTTTGAAAGAATACCCTCAGAAGACCATAAGTCTAGAGTCTAAAATATTCTAACTACCCTACAGTGTCTCATGGGGATGTTTGATTTCCATTTTATTTGATTTATTATATTTCTGTACAGCCCAACAGCCAAAGCTCTCTGGGTGGTTTAGTAGATATAAATGTCAGCTTCAATTTGGATGACCATTTTATGCTGGGCAAATATTATAATAATAATAATAATATAATAATAATAATAATAATATAATAATAATAATAATTCTTACCTGCCTCTTCCTTTGGATTGAGGCGGGGAACAACATTTGTACAATAACAATATTAAAAGAGAATATAAAACAATCAACACATTTTTAAATTCTTGATTTAAAGTTCATCTGGGTAGGCCTGCCAGAAGAGGCTAGTTTTTATAGCTGCCTTAATCTCAGAGAGAGTATTAAATTGACGAATCTCCTCTGGCAGGCTATTCCAGAGTCTGGGAGCAGCAGAAGAGAAGGTCCTCTGGGTAACTGTTGTCATCCTAGTTTTGGCTGACTGAAGTAAATTCTTCCTAGAGGACCTGAGTGTGTGGGGCGGATTGTACACAAGAAGGCGATCCTGCAGGTAACCTGGATCCAAACCATGTAGGGCTTTAAAGGTAATAACCAACACTTTGTACTTCGCCTGAAAACTAATTGGCAGCCAGTGAAGTGATTTTAAAGTTGGTGTAATATGGTCACCCCTAGGTGTACCGGTGACCAACCTGGCTGCCATATTTTGAACTAATTGAAGTTTCTGAACTAGGTACAATGGTAGCCTTATGTACAGCGCATTACAGAAGTCGAGCTTGAAGTTACCAGCGTGTGCACTACCGTCTTTAGGTCTTCCAACTCTAGGAAAGGGCGCAGCTGGTGCAGCAGCCGAAGCTGATAGTAGGAACTCCTGGCTGTCACATTTATCTGGGCTGTCATTTGGAGTGACGGATCCAGGAGCACCCCCAAGCTGTGAACGCAGTCTTTTAAGGGGAGTGTAGCCCCATCCAAAACTGGTTTGCACTCTCCAAACTCAGGTCGGAGCCCTTGACAGGAAGCACCTCCATCTTGTCTGGATTCAGCTTCCATGACCCTACCCTTTAAAGCCTGTTCCTGCTTAAAAACACAACACAACACAACTACCTGCACTCTTACCTGGCTCCTGTTAGCAGAGATGTACATTGTCAATATTAATTTATGCCTTGTAGTTCTGGTTTTGCTACCTTGTCATCAGCATTAACAAGAGGCTCTAGCCCATGCATGGCATGCAAGCTTTTCATAGGGATTGGCTGTCTAGCCATTAACTATTTTTGTTCCTGCCAATGAAGAGAATAGGATCTTTTCAAGCGACTCCTGAAAATAAGTGTAATGATTTTGTATCATTTTCAGTGTTCTTGCTCAAGACATATGATTCATGAGTGGGCACAGCTGAAAACTCTGCACATTTAGATTTATATTCTGCCTTTCCTCTAGGACCTCACAACAGTATACATGGTTGTCGCTCCCTCCATTTTATATTCACAACTCTGTGAAGTAGGTTAGGCTGATAGTGACTGGCCCGTTGTTACCCAATGTGGGGATTAAATTCAGATCTCCAATCCTGTTCCGATACTCTAACCATTGCCTCGCATGGGCTCTACTATGTTGTACTATTGCTGTTTTTAGTTTTTTTAATCCATGTTTGCTACTCTGAGAAGCTACTGACTGAAGAAAGAGAGGAGATACAACATTTTCTAAATAAAATGATTAAAGGTGTGGCTGAATACTGGTAAAGTATAGGATCCTTTGCAGAAGGGAGTCATCTATTTGAAGGCATTCTCTGTTTGAAGAGCTGTCTGCTCCAAGTCCAATTTAAAGACAAAGAGGACATTCAGACAGGGGGGAAATCGTGTTTCCTTACTGTTGCTCTGCTTCCTGCTTCTCTTCCACATTTAAAATGAGCTGAATTACATGGGAAGACAGCAGCGACCACATGGCCTGTAATGTAAAACCTCCCAGCCCATACAGTTTAATGAGACTGTGCCCTCTAGGGGGAATTTTATAGCACAACTTTGACTGCACATAGCAGGAAATCCTGACAAATCCCAACATATTTCAGAACAATTGGGGGTTCTGAGGTTTATTTTTTTATGAAAAAACTGGGAAAAGGCATGGAAGACATGCAGGAGGCTCACATCATCATCAAAATGACCTGTGAACATCCATGAGTGGCCAGTCACTCGCTCATTTAAAGAAGGCCAAGAGTCCTAAGAAGAAACAGCAGGAGCCATGAAGTTGCCCATCAGGAGTTTGCACCTTGGCAGCAGACTGGGCAAGAACACAGGTCACCTGGCCAGAATTTTCTCCACTATGATGAGATGTATTTCATTTCAATCAAAATTATAGTATTTCTATTTTTTCATCTGTAATTATGATTTAGGATATGCATATTTTATCAAAATTTATGTCTTCTCCCCCCTCCTTTTTTAGCATGTCATAAGTTGCCACCCTTGTGGGGGCAGACCTCAGGCTTGTGGGATCTGCTTTGTTTTTTCAAGAACCTCAAAAATCCTCAATTGGATTCTATTGCAAAAAAGACAAAAAAGAATTCTGAGCCCATGTATTTGAGTATCAGAACTGGAGTTCTCATTGTGGACAGAGAAAGAAGTGAGGAAATAATGACAAAGACATCGGAGCTTGGGATAACTAGGGCCTCTTTATTTGGATCTGCATGTGAGAGTGCAGGAATCTAATCAATCCTTTCTCCAGGCAACTAGCCTGCATTATGAGCAAGCCACTCAGCCAAGCCAGGAGTCTGGTAGAACCCAGCTCCTTTCTTAAGCTGCATGTGTGTGATTGGGGAAGACACCACCCCATGTCATCCCTGCCTGGTGCTGCACAACTCCAAGTAGGTGAGACAGGGAGGTCCCCAAAGGAAGCAGTATCCTGACTCGAAAGTGGCACAGCCCCCAAGGAGAAGGCCTCCAAATCAAGACGTGCTGGCAGGTGGGAATAGGGCATCCTTCCACACACAAAATCCCTTCTGGTTACCCCAAGCTTTATTTCAGCAGTAACATTTCGGGTGTAGGGTCATTTTGTCACTGACATTTTGTCACAGTTGGCAGTCAGAAATTCTTGCCGATCTAATGTGGGTTACCCAGAGATCGACCATAGATCCAGATCTACCTTCTGCCCACCTCTTCTCTATTGCAGCTGAAACCTTAGCAATGACCACTGAAATCAACGACTCTTACTTCCAAGCATTGTGCTTAGAGTGTTTTACAAAATAACTAAGGTACAGTTCTTTCTAGGTATTTGTGTTCGTTCAGGTGAGAAACAGCTAGCATGTTTCTATGCATACAGTAAGGTCAGAATGAACCCTTCTCTATTGTGTTGAATCCATTTCCCACCTTATCTCTACTTTCTTCTTTTTGTTAATTGAATTGCAGCAAGAAACTGCCACAAAATGAATCTTAGATGCAGATATTTACTTACCCAGAGACCATTTTCTTCTTGTTTTTTATGTTTTTGTGCAAACTTTTAGCCTGTTAAAACACTTTTTATGTCATAGGGAGATACTAAAAAAATTAATTTCGGCACAATCCTTTGCGTGTTTAGACCCCCCCCCAAAGAAAAGCCTACAATTCCCAGCATGCTCCAGTCAGCAGGGCTGGCTGGAGAAATGCTGGGAGTTGTATGACTTTTTTTTTGTTACAGTAGCTGCTTTTATGAAACATGAAACAGAAATAGCTGCAGGAGCATCACATACTTTTCCAAAACACACTTGAATATAGAACCCAATGAAATTAATAAGATCCAGTCAATGTGGGTGTGTGACCCACTCTGGGGGGTGGGTGGCGGTTCCAATTTCGCTGGGGCTGTAAATCCATTCTGGGTTTCAGTCACAACCAGCCAGAATTCTAAAGGAGCTATCCAAGGTGATGAATTCTATCAACCAAATAAGCTCAGAGCTTTGGATAGCTACTTTAGAGTTCTGGCTGGTCCTGACTGAAACCCAGAGCAGGTTCAAAGAACCACGGAAAGAAGAACTGCCAGCCTCCACTGGATCCACTCCCTATGAGCAGCCACTGGTGATAAATTGGCACACAGCAAGCTCAAACTGTTCTGAAACACCATTTTTAAGGAAGTGTAATGAATTTGAATCATTTTTTTTCACTGTTCTTGCTCATGGCATAAGATGTAACAGTGGGCCCAGCTGAAAGCTCAGCATAACAACTGGACTGATCAGCTGACACTCTAGTATGCATAACAATTGGGAGGAAGAAACCAGTTGTCAATGTACTGTGGTATTCTCATTGGCATCAAGGGTGGGCATGGTCGGGCAGCTTTCGAGGGCTCACACTCCAGCAGGGGCCCAGTGACAAGACCCCACTGGAATTGCTTCTCATTGTGACCATTGGAACTTGGGCCAAATCTACACCTTGTGTCAAATCATTATGAAAGTGGAATAAAAAAGCCGGAAATAACACCATGAAAGTGGTATATGGTTTGTGTCATGTGCCCCAACATTGATCAGTGCACTTCAATACCACTATAAAGCAGTGGTGTAGATCTAGCCTTGCTCATTCAACTCCCTCTTGCTCTGGCTCACACAGTGTTGGTGGTGAGAAGGAGGAGCAGTAATACCGCTGGTTCTCTGCCATTCACTACCACAAGATTAATGGAGGCACAGCCATGCCTTCATTGTTAAGGGCCATCAGTAAAAAACACATTCCGCCATGTTAAAGTGATAATGGGGGGGGGTCATTCTAACAGCCATAAAATCGAAAACGTTTCATCAACCTTTCTGAAATTTACAGGTGCCAGAAAGAAATGTTTGTTTTACATTACCTGAAAATTTCAAGAAGATTGGTGAAAGATTGAGGGAAGGAGAACAGTTTAAGTTAGAAAAGGAATACAAACCTCTCTCCCTGCTTTTGTAAAATTTACTTCCAGGTTGCTACTTTTTGTGCTCACCATTTGCATAATTTCGACAGCCTTATTAATTAATCCAGTGGTAGGGTCTTCTTCCTCCTCGACTGTAGTTGATAGAAAACTTTTCGTTTTTTAAAAATTCCCTTCGGTTGACTTTTAAGGACTATTTTAACCTCTCATTCAAGTCAATGAGGCGGCCATCTTCCCTCATAACACGACACTGACACACGCTCAGTAGCGTCGCTCTCCACCCTCCTCCTGCCTTAGAATGTGGGGTGGGTGAGTGAAATGGCCGCTGCCTCTAGCACAGGCCTTTTGAGTGAAGAAGAAGAAGAGTTTCTCTTTTCTCTTCTGGAACATGCATTCCTTTGGCTCTGAGAGTATTTTGGGCTATCTTCATAAGGCCAGTTTGCTCCGTTGCTCCCTGGTGAAGCAGGGTGTGGTTCTTCTGGATCCATGACAACCTGATCTTCAGATCTCTCCTGGGAATAGGTGGCTATACCTTTCTTTCTATCCCCCCCACCCCATACACACACAGTGCTCCTTCCCTCTTTTCTAAGAGTTTGGTCCATACTGCTATTAGTTTGGGCTGGTGTTACGTTTTAAGTACAATATTGAAACCTTTCAAAGGTTTGACTTGCAATGATGGGAGTTGTAGTCCAACACCTTTGGAGGGCACCAGGTTGGGGAAGGGCTGCTCTAAACAAAAAAAGAGAAGTAGGTGGCCCTAAGTTGTTCGTGATCAGTTTTCCACAACCCCACAGTCACCTCTGCATATCATATTCTCCACCCTGTCCTCATGGTTTATCTGCTTTGGGAGAATGAGAATTTCACTTGCACTTTCTGCCTCCTTAGGGAGGATGTGGCGTTAAGGCTTGGGAGCCTTAACTCCCAATTTCCCTGCTTTTTGGTGCTTCGTTGGAAACTGTAGAGCCTTAACATTGTTTTTGTAAACTGTAGGTTTTTTGTTTAATGAATATAGTAATGGTCAACAATTTGGATGGCTTTCAAAGTGAGTTGGATAAATTCCTGGAGAAAGCTGTCAATGGCTACTAGTCCCAATGGCTATGTGCTACCTCCAGTATCAGGCAGTTGCTGGAGAACATAGGCAGGAGGGTGTTGTTGCACTTGTGTCCTGCTTGTGGGCTCCTTGTTGACACCTGGTTGGCCACTGTGTGAACAGAGTGTTGGACCCTTGGCCTGATCTAGCATGGCTCTTCTTAGGTTCTTATGCCTGTCAAGCAAGCAAGTGGTACAAATGATGAGAAAGAGGATGAGGAGCAATAGCAGTTGGAGACAATGGTGATGAGAAGATAGACTCACTGAGGGAGGCAGCCCATTAATGGTCCTCAAAAGACCTGGAGCCAGCCCTTCCCTCATTGAGACAATATACCTATATGCACGCTGTACCATTTCAGACTTTAGATAGGACCTTACATGATGCAATGCTTCCATATTTATGGGGGGGGGGGGAGAAAGAATTCCAACACATAGAAAGGTAGCATGTTAGGAAGACAGTTAGGTAAGAACCTTCTGCCTGAAATTTAGGGTGCTATGTGAAAGGACATTGTTGTTGCTGCTGTTAATGTGGTAGAGCATCCAGTCTGATGAGATTAATAATAATAATAATAATAATAATAATAATAATAATAATAATACCTGCAATCTGAAATGGTACAGCCCAGCCAAGTTTACCACCTTAATGAGTGCAAGGTCTTTGATTCAAGGCTTTGCAAATCACCACACCAAAGATGATTTGTTTTCAAATATCAAATAATCATAAGATACCACAAATGGCCGAAATGGGTAGTAATTTGTATTCTCAGACAATGTTTGATGCTCGCAAATCTGCTCTAGTGTTGTTGAGGATGGAGAGTGTTTATCAATTAATTCTCATTTATTACTGAAGGTATTTTGGACCGGTTTCCACAAATTCTATTCTGGAAAGGTGCCTCCATGTGTTTTTGGATGCATCAGTTAAGTATTTTCTATTGTAAATGACTGACAGAGAGACAGAAGGCATTTGAATGCTGCAATACGTGTTTCTGTGGAAGGGGGAAATGGAGCTAAAACTCGTTACAACTTCAATTCAGCTGAAATGTACCTTTTAATGTGTTACATCAAGTAAATGTATAATTGTTATGGCTTGGGACCTAGACTGCTCTGCATCAGAGAAGAGGGTCAAAAGACACAGAAGGTGTAAGGGATTAGTTTCATGAACTGCCTCAAGAGGAGCCTGTAGTTGAAGCAATTTTCTGACTAAACCAGCTTTTCCCAACATGGTGCCTTCCGGATTTTTTGACATCAACTCCCATCACTTGTCTCAGTATGTTGGAACAGGAGGCAGGGCTTGGTTCACACAACCTCTCAAGTCTACTGAGGATCACTATTGTCTCCAGTCCAGTTCCGGGGCATCATTTCATTTTCCCTGCCTGTGTCAGTTGATCTTGTCATAAACTGCTAGTAAGCCCTTGCAGGCTTCATCATGGATCTGGGGGGGCCAATGATGATACTGTTAAGTTTGAAATGGAGCCAGGCATTGGGCTGGATTGAATGATCTTCTTCTCTGGTTCACTCCCCATTTATATGATGAAGAGGAGGGGTGAGAATGCACCTTCCCACTCAGCCAGTGCATCTGTCCTGTCTCTGATGCCATTAGGCATTCACGCTTGAGCATAATGTTTGAAAAGTTATACACATGGAAAAACAACACATTGATCCAGGATCTCACATTCAATATCTTAGATAAAATACAAGAACTAGGATTTTACCCATGTAGGCCTATTTTAACATTATGACCACATGTGTCAGAGGTGCAACAGATGCCCTTGGTGGACAGGGAAGATGGGTGAACTTCTGCTACCCTCCAGTGAGTGATATCAGAAAAACATTGACAGTCTGGTTCATTGGTTTGGTGGATTAAACTAATGGTTTGAAGATTCATAAAGTAGAAGGAAATAGAACAGCTTTTTCCAACTTGGTGCCTTCCAGATGTTGTGGACTATAACTCCCACCATCCCTGACCATCAGTTATACTGGCTGGGGCTGATGGGAATAGTTGTCCAAACATCTGGAGGGCACCAGTTTGGGGAAAGCTGGTCTATTCTCTTCTACTTTTTAAATCACAGCACACATGTTTTAGAGATGCAAGAGATTTAAAAATCTTTCCCCTGTTGGAACTGATCACAATAGGGGTGTGTGTGCGGGTGTGGATTTCCTTTAAGCAGTTGTTTACATATGAAGCTTATAATTTGGCTTTCTTTCTTTGTCTATCTAAATCTTTAATTAAATATACTGTGATCAGGCGCCTCTAGCGTGAAGAATTTTATTTGTTCTTAGTTTATCTATAGACACGCTGTGATGTGCTAATTCATGGGGTGGTGCACAGTGTGTAATTTAGGAATGTTTTAATGCTTGAAGGCCATGAAGACAAAGAAGCCAGAAAGGAAGGGACAGATCCTGATTTGCCACCAATCCTTAAACGTGGATCGGAAGGTAGCAGGCTTAGGCTGAGTCCCTATAACTTACCTGAGAGTGATTGAACGAAACTAGGACTACAAGTCATCTTTTCAGCAATTGGGTTGTTTTGCTATCCATGCTGCCTATGGTAGTTTTAGTCTGTTCAAACACTGTATTAGTCTGTAATATCTTGAGGTAAAGAGACTAATCAGGCCTTTTCTTAGCACAAATGTGCCTAGTTAATAAGTGCTCATGGCAGCAAAACAAAAAATGCTTTTCCATGCCAAGAAAAAGAGAAGGACGGATTGAATGCATGGTGGAGATAGTAATTAGAAAACAGCAAGTGTTGTAAAAATATACATCAGGGGAGGTGATACAGAATTTCTGCCCTGATAAGGTGGCTATCTTTGGGGCACCCTCATCACCAGCAGCTTTCCTGCATCAGGTCAGAGGTTACTCAGCATTGTGAGTATGCTTAATTATCTGATGACACATGGTCCAGCAAAGTGCTAAGAAATGAGTTTGGTGGAATAGGAATGCTCCTACGTCTATGCAATGGTGGGTATGATGACTTAGCAGGCATAATAAGGAAGCTAGCTGATTTAAATGACGGTTTTGATGCTTAAATGTTCAGCAATGTTCAGATTCCTTATTATGGCTGCTTAGTCATAAACACTGTTTCTCCCTTCTTTCTATATAGATGCCTATACAGGAACTTCTGTCCTCTTGGTTCAACCTTTTAATTTTGGTGGAAAATGTTCACCCTTTAGAGAAAGAAAATAAGTGCTGCATGCTTTTAAGTTACACTGGCCCTATACAGAGCTAATGCCTAACCATGGTTCAGTGTTACACCTGATTAACTAAACCATAGTTAAGGACTGGCTACCACAAACTGTGGTAAGAAGCCATGATTAAAAGTGGGATTTCTAAACCATAGATTCTCTTAACCATGCATAAGCATGCTATCTGCACTGAGCAAACCATGGGTAATGGCATTTCCCTACCTTTCTGGCATTTTTTGCATTGTGATGTGGAGATCTTGCTGCCATCTCCCTATAAATACTCTCTGAGGACAGGTCTTAGCTTGACAAACTAAATCATTAATGCCTACGTTAGTACATAATGCCAAGCCATGGTTTATATTAACCATGGTTTGTTGCTTTAGCCATGAATTGTCTTGCAGACGAGCAAACAAACTGTGGCTTGTTTTCCCTATTTCTGGTTTGTTTCTCTTCTGGCAATTTTGCCAGCCTTCAGAGGGGTTTCATTTTCAGACATTATGTACACTATGACAAAATAGATCTCCACAAACCACACCATGGACCAGTGTATTTTTTCACTGCATATCTAGGTCATTAACCAGGACTAAGGCAACAAACCATGGTTAGAGTTAAGTATTCTATATGCACCTGACCACTATCTCATTCACACAGAATAAAGAACTTTAAACTTTTTCCATTAAAATCTCATTGTGCCCTTCATTATGGAGCTGCGCGGCTCCACTAAGGCTAATAATTGACAGTCCAACCACAGTTGTGAAAATATTTGACTCAGATTATAGTGAAAATTTGCATTAGAAACTCATGAAGGAATTACATTCACTGCAGCAAATAAGCAGAGTAGAGTCAGAGCTTGTAGCACATCTGCCCTGCTTTTCTATTTGGCCCCAGTTTCAGGTTGATCTATTTGAAGGCCAAGGAGATGCATTCACATCAAATACATTTTACATGTACACTCTTTTCAGAAACACAGTCCGGTTTCCGCTATCTATTCACTTAAGTAATCTTTAAAACGTTTAACCTTTTAAAAAGTAGCTCATGCAAATACTTTTTAAGGATTACACAAGAGGAAAGTATTTTATTCTTTTAAATACTGTATTTTATATTTGTGACTGTTTATATTTTAGTCTTTTAATTGCTGTAATCTGCCCAGACAACGTTGGTTGTTGGGTGGATTAAACACCTCATAAACAAACAAACAAACAAATAAATAAAATCAAATAAAGTCAGTTGTGGCCATCCTCATTCTAGAGCAGACTTGCCCAATCTGGCACCCTCCAGACGTGTTGGACTTCAACTCCCATTGTTCCCAGTTAGCATGGAATGGTAGGATACTGGAAACAGGATTGTGTTTTTGACAATACTGTACATGTAAGAGATGTTTGTCATATAACTATTGTAGCGGAAAAGATAAAGGGGCACCTTAACTTTGGCTAGAGAGGCAAAGACATCCAGCAATACCTCTTTTGTTTTTGATTTTTTTAGCTGCAACATTTAATCAATCAATCAATCAATCAATCAATCATCAATCAATCAATTATATTTACTACCTTTATATACTGCTTCACATGTAAACAATTCTGGAGTGGTGAACAATAAAAAAATCAGAGTAAAACACCGTATTAAAATTTTAAAACAACAACAACAACAACTGAATACCAATAAAAACTGTGGTTGGTCAATCAAGGAAGACTTGTTGAAATAAAGATTTTTTTCAGCAGGTGCTGAAAACAAGACAATATTGGTGTCTTCCTAACCAACAGAGGCAGAGCTCCAGAGTTCCATACAAAGGAAGCCATGAAACCTCCTCTCCCAGCACTCAAGCTGAGCCACACACAACTGTCAAAGGGGAGCGAAGAGCTGGGAACCAGGAAACAGAGCCAAGGGACACACCAGAACCAGGAAGACAAGTTTCCAGGCTAAACAGGAAGGACCCCGGGTGTCCAGAGTAAGCAGAGCTAGGCTGCAGCCTGAGTGCAGTTCACTGCTAGGAAGATATTTAAAACTGCTATTCTGACCACTTACTACATAGAGCTACTGTACCAAACATCAGAGATTCCAAGTTCTAGCCCTGTTGGCTCATGACAATACTACACTGACTCCAACATTAGGCCAATATATACCAACAGAACAATATAGGTTTAAATCTGTGCAGAGTGAGAAACACATGCAATGGTGATAGGGTGGCCACTTATGAATCATTGAAAAAAAAGGACATGCTTTGTCCCCAAAAAAGAGGACCAAAGAAGGCAGTGAGTTGCATAAAATGCGCATGTGCTAATTTATATGTATAGCGGCACATTTAGAAGATTATTATTTAAATAGAAATACAGGACATCTCACTAAAGCGAGGAAGACCGTGACCAAGTGACCAGTGTGCCTGCCTCTTCAGCCTGCTGTCCAGGTGCAAACCGATGTTTCTTTGTCTTTTACAACAGAATTGGACAGGGCAGCCCTTTCGAACAGAGGGTGGTTTCAAACAGAGGACAGTTGTCTGGCAGCCCTTCAAAGAGAGGACTGTCCTCTGTAAAAGAGGACACATGGTGGTCCCCAAAACCTTCAAGACCAACTCATGGTTCATCTTTCTAGGCAACCTCAATTGCTTCACGTGTCAAATTACAAATATTCATTTCTTGATTGCCCATGGTTCTTACATTTATGGCTCATTCTGTAGTAGCCTGTTGCTGATGCTGACACCCAAAACTCACATTGCTCGTGGTTAAATCAATACATAAGAAAGCAGTGAACCAGTGTTGTGCAACGCCAGAATTTCATTGGTCCCAAGAAGCATAGTTTATTACATTTACCGTAAATTTAAGTGGGAGGAGGTAAACTTTTTATTTTTAAATTGCTCTTTGGTGAGTGAAATGATCAGATAAGCTGCATGCACATCATACGCTGCTCAACCTACATGGCCTCTCTTTGGCCTTATTTGCCATTTCCTTCCTTTCAAAGAACATGCAGCTTTAAAAAAAATCTCTTCGCCATGGGGGTGGGTGGGTGAGAGATCATCAGTCTTTGAGTGAACACTTTGGCTAGGCCACAAAACAGAAGGATTTTCATTCTGTAGAGGATTGGCAAGAGAAATAATTCCTGCTGGAATTGCCCAGGAATTGAACTTTTCAGCATTATGCAAATACAGGCAGACTACACCTCTACAGCAGCGAATAGCTCACTTATTTAACAAAACTTTTAAACAGCTTCCAGAGCCGGTTGCTGATCAAATGGAAGATAGTGGAAGGAGCTATCTGACAAATAACCATATGAAGTTATATTCAGGACTAACCACGGGCCCAATTCATACGTTGAAAATGAATTAGGATTCGAATATTCACCAACCGCAGCAATGTCCAATCTTCCAATACATGTACAAGTGGACATGATACCTTTATAACTGGACCTGTCTGTTCCTGTGGCTTTAACAGAATCCCAATGTGCACCAGCAATTTATAGTCCAGCTTCCAACTCCTTCACCAACCTGTTGCCCTCCAGCAGGGCTGGCCTAAGACGTTTTGCTGCTGAAGCAAAAAACAAGATGACGCCCTCTCCTGTTCCATATACGAAAGGTGACTGGATTGTTTCTTCAACACACTGACAATGGAACAGCATCCTCCACTGCACTTGAAGGCAGCAGGTTAGCTTTGGGGGGCACAATGCAGGCTACTTGGCACTCAGTTCTTTCCTCCAATACCTTGATGCCACCTCCTAGTATCTGCTGCCTAAGGTGACTGCATCACTATGCCTAATGGTAGGGCCAACCCTGGCCTCTAGATGTGTTGGACTACAACTCCCAGCATTCCTGACCATTGGCCATGCTAGCTGGGGCATGCTGGGAGGAGCTATAGTCCAATACATCTGGAGGGGACCAGTTTGGGGAATGTTGGTTTATTAGGTCAACCAATAAATGCATTAAAAATTTTTTTTGTTTACAACAGTGATGGGGAATGTGTGGGTTGTTGAGCTGCATCTTCGATCATCCCTCACCAGAATTGGCTATGCTGGTTAGAGCTGATGGGAGTTGCAGTCACCAACATTGATGCATCACTTAATTAGCTCTCCACGCAACCCACGGCATTGCTCAATCCAATTTAGTCAGGTTTGTAGATGCATCAGTGGTTCAATCAGACTGGGAATATAGAACCAGTGGTATACAGCAATACCCTTGCATAAAACTTTCCATGTTTGACATGCAAGTGACTGAAAATTGCCCCTTTATTGCCTGGCCTTATGGCACATCTGGACATTTTCAGGTATTCTGAAGATAATAGCTACGGTTGAGAAGAATCAACCCTGCTATGCAAAAATCCCCGGTTTTCTCTATAGGGCTAGGCTGTTTTTTTGGTTTTTCTTTGCAGAAGGGGCAACAGCAAACCCTAGCCATTAGGAGCTGCTTCCCATGTGTTGCATGTAAGGTAAATTACATGCAACACAAAAACACATGTATGGAAGCCTGTACCTGGAACCCCCATGGGCAAGAAAGTGGATTGGGGGAAGAAGCAGTAGAAATGCTGCAGGTGGGAAGCGAGTTAAGCATCCCCTGTCCCAGCCACTTCTTGGCTCTAACTTGTCCCTCCCCCAAACTGCTATACCTTAGAAGAGAACATTGGGGGTTTGTTTCAGTGGGTGTGTTTGTGTGCAACATTTAATTTGACTCTGAGAAGAAAGCCCTGAGTGTATTGACAGATGTTGTATGCACGTTTTCAAGGACCACCCTGGCATTTAATCACTGAATTTATGTCTTAAAACTGCAGAACCAGTGCTGCAAAACACTTATACCCAACTCAGACTTGGCTTTTGTTGTGGACTTTCTGTGCATTCACATACCCGGCGTCTTCTCTTGGAGTTAACAGAGGCGAATGCTTAACTCGCTTGCCAGAGCATAGGAGCCTGCAGGGTATGAAATGGAAGAGATACCTTGCATTCTACCTCAGTAAGTATGTTTACTTTCATATACGTGGAAAGTTGTAAATAGCTTTTATATTTTGAGACTCTTATTTTTGATATTCATTGCAATCTTTTATGATTTTATACGTTTATGTACACTGGTTAGATTTTTGTGACATCCAACGATGACCATGTAGCTCTATAAATATTATATATATTGTCTTTTTAGATCACTCTGAGGAAGGACACAAGGGTCCGAAACGCGTCGGATTTTATAATAACATTCTTTGTTCTACCCCTTTGGCTTTGGCTTTTTTGGCATCTCTAAAGGCTCACACCTGCAACTTAGCATCTTATATTCAGATAAATAAGGAATGACTCTGAGAGAGTCATCACATGGGGGAAAATGCATCTCCTTACTGTCGCTTCTCCGACCGTGTGTTTGTCCCTCATTACGTCCTCTTCAAAAGAGGAAATAAACAATGGGGACGTGGCCCATTCAGTGGGCTGTTTTGATCACGCTGCTTCTCCTGCACAAAGCAGGAGATAGTGGCAAGTTCTGTCTCAAAAAATAAGTTGTACTGGCTGTTTTTTTGTCACGCGAAGAAGGCTAGAAGGGGTGGGAGGCGCACAGGAGGCAGATGACGTCATGAGAGGGATCTGGAAAAATCAGTGAGCGCCCAGTAACGAGCATGCAATAAAACACTAGTCTGATGACACCCATAGCCAATTTATAAACATAGGGTACCTCTTGATGGACACTTTCCATCGAGATGGCTTCGCACTGGCGGCAGTTGGGTTACAAAGGAGCTTGCTCCGCACTAAAAAAGTTGGGCATTTACCCCGACTTTTTTAGAGTGGAGTGGGCTGCCCAGGGAAGGGAGTGGAGCTGCGATCCATAAGCTCGCTGCACCACCTCTGCAGTCCTCCCCCCACCCCATTAAACAAACAAACAAAACTTCTTACTTTAGAGTAGGGGAGCCGTGTGCGAGCTGGTGCCGGGGTGCCAGGATAAGCCGCTGTAGTGCTCTCCTGTGTAGATCACTGGAAGGAGCATCACTGTGTACCATGCCAGTGGGTGCCGCTGCTGCGCAGTGCTCCAGGCGCCGTGAACAGATAGCCATAGGCACTTAGTGACTGTAGTCATTTCCTTGCAGATTCAAAGACTCTCCTTTGAAGTAATAGCTTACTAGAAGCAGGTGATGGTCTAAAGATAGAGGATTTAAACTAAGGGCAAACTGTATTTGCAGAGCTGCTGGCTGCTTAACTGGTAGCATGTACCACACACTTAAAGAACGAGCCCTTCTCTAGTGTAGTTCTTTGGCAATCCTCTCACTGTGCCATTCCATCTCTTCATCTCCACCTTCATATTTCAATGCTGCTCCCCCCCCCCCCCCAAATAGCAATCTACCAATGGATACACATGAGGGCTTAGGGAAGCAAACCCCTGTGGGTAACGGAAGAGAATTGATCCCGAGCGTTGGGCTGAAAATGCTTCAGGATCGTTGCTTAGAAAGAAGGCAAATCAGTTATTTTTCAACATGAGAGGCATAACCACACGCTGCTCACCATGCAATATGAGGAACTGTAGCAGCTGATTTAGCAGCAGGAATTATAATTATTCCCTTGCCTAATTCATTCTGTCTCTGCCTTTGGGAAGAAAAGAGAGGCTAAAACCATAGGTGGGAGGGGCAAATTGCGGCCGATCTTTGACCCTCGAAACTGCGCATGGCTTGGGCTATCTGGCAGCGCAGAGAGGCTGAACTGCAACCTGCGTTCCTCCCTCTACAAGCCTTGATCTGTGGAAGAAACATTGGTTATTCTGAAGGACTGCAGTAATAATCGGTGACAGAAAGAGGTGAGTAGGCCAGCAGGGCATGCTTCCCAGCCATAAACAAAGAGAGGTAGTGGCAGAATGTATCGTGAAAGCAGGTGTGAAAAAGACTAGAAGCCATAAGCAATTATGTTTGTGAAAGACGTAAGTAGCATAAGAAAGTAACATGATTTGTGTCTGTGAGTGACGGAAAGAGAGAGATTGAATTCTTAAGATAACCCTGCTGCGAAGCATAACCTGCATTTGGCAAGCTTCTGTTTGCTCTCTCCACATGTGAAATGGTTGAGCAGCTTGAGATATAGGAGCATGCAGGATTTTCCAAAAATGATTGAGGACAGAAGGAGCAGCCTGATCATGAAAAATAAATGTGAGATGCTGTTTCCTTTGCCTGTGCCCATCAACTTTCTGCCAATTGTGCAGATGTTAAATGAGACAGTCAGAAACTTTGCCAGGATCAGTCCTACTGTAGGTAAATATGGTGGTCTCAACAATCTTGCATTTATTGATTTCTTCTTCTTTTTTTAAAATAGCTTTTGAGAGCAGGGTTACAGGAGAGCTTTTGGCACAGTTGATCTGGCACTTTAGTATTAAAACAGACCTACAGAAAACAACTCCTGCAAGGAGGTGGAAAATAACGTGCAGGAGTTTCTGTGTGCCAGTACTACTCATGCACCCGACATATAGATTGTGCTGTGTGTGGAACAGCACTGGATTTCCCACATCTCTTGTGTGGCCAACTGGAACATTAGTGTGGGTGTGTATGACTGTTGCAAAATTTGAAAGGATCAAGTACACTAATGAGCATACCTGGAATTTTAAAAATCCATGCACCCATGGTCTACTAACATTACTTAGAAAGAAGGTCAAGAAAGTCAGCTCCACCTTGATCAGCAACGGCCCTGCTGTTTTCCTGGCAGATCCTTTCATATTTGCATGCTCAGATGTTGACATTTCTGAGCAAGAGCCAAACCCCAGCAAACTGTTTATCATCTGAAATTGCAAAGCACAAGCTGTGACCCTCTTGCTCATTAACCCTTCAGTGTGTTTCACATTTTTTAAAAAAGTTTTGAATACTTATCCACTTAAATAAACATTTTTGAATACTTATCCACTTGAAAAAAAGTGGCAGTGGTAATTGCCCCCACCCCCCCAATAATTCTTTTCCCTCAAAGTATCTTAGAAGAGAAATGGAGAAGGAAAGATGACTTAAAAGGATTCCTTGGGTGGGATACCTGTGCCTGTGTTTGTTTTTGAGAGGGTGGACAGTATGTAAAAGAACCTGGCAGTGGTAGACCAACGAGCGACTGCACAGGTGTTATGCTAGGGATTATTAGAAAAGGGACAGAAAATAAAATGGCTGGGCTGGTATCACAATGTGTTTATTTAAACTTGTGGAGTAGTTACATTTGGGTACAAGTCTGCTCATCTCACGTCAAAAGGGATATTCTATCCCCGGGAAAGCTGCAGAAAGAACTACCAAAATGATCAGGGTATCACATATGAAGAAAGGTGAATGAGTTCTGAGCTTTTCTAGTATAGGACAAACATGGCTGCCTCTACAAGAGAGGTTTAAAGCTCTTTCAAGGCGCTTTAAAAAAATTACCTCTACAAGAACGGAGTGCAAATCGGGCGTAGAGGCGCGTTGTCTCTCCAATTATGCGCATTATCGAATGCGCGTTAAACAGCGAGTTTTATTTTGCTCCGATCGTTAAAGCGCATTTTGACTATGTGAACAAGCGCTTATGCGCATTAACTACCATTTTGGTCATCCGTTAATGCGCTTCGCCGCCTCTCGCTGCCTCTCGTGCAGGGTATTAGCTGTAAATGCACTTCAGCGATTATGCGCATAATCGCCTAACCGGGCGCAAAAGCGAATCCTTGTAGAGGGGACCCATGACGAAGGGTAGGGATGGAACAGAATAGAAGTTTATAAAATTATGAGTTTGGATAAAGAGGATGGAAATGTTTTGGAACTGAAACTGAATGGCAGAAGATCCAGGACAGATGAAAGAAAATAATTCTTCATACAACGACACACAATTAACCTATGGAATTTGCATGCAAAATCTGTAGATAATGAACACGCCTGGAGTGGGTGGAAAAGCAGGCGCCACTCTTGATCTCCATGTGTTCATTACAACAAGACTTTCAAAGGGTCATGTGCAGATCAGGGGTGGACCCTTAATGCATGACTAGATTGACCAATGCTCTGGTGGATATAAGGCAGCTTGAAAATCTTTGCTACTACAAAATGTAGTGTTGACCATCAACTGGGATGGCTTTAAGAGGGGATTAGACAGATTCTTGAAGGATAAGGCTATCAATTGCTACTAGTCCTAATGGGTCTATGGGTACCTCTAGATGGTTGCTTTTCCCCGCAATAACTTCGGAATGGCGTCAGGTGGATTACATGACATTGCCGCCACTCCAAAGCTACTGTGGGGAAAAGCCCCAAAGCTCCGCTCTAAAAAAGTCGGGTATTTACCCCAAATTTTTTAGCTTGGAGTGGGTTGAGCAGGGAAGGCGGTGGACCAGAGAGCCATAAACTCACTGCACCGCCTCCGCAGTCCTCTCCCCCCCATTTTAAAAAATAAAAGAACACTTTCCTTGGAATAGGGGGGCCGATGTTCCCAGCTGCCCCTACAGTTGCTGCTGGGCCGGTGCGGCTGCAGCCGCAGTGGCGGCAGGAAAACCCGTTGTGGCGCTCCTTCCGCTGCAGATGGGCGGAAGGAGCATCAATGTGGGGCGCGCCGCCTGCCACCGCCGCCGCCTGACAGAAGATGCATCGTGAAGAGGAGGGCTATATTACCTTCAGTATCAGAGGCAGTGTGCCTCTGTACACCAGTTGCTGGGGAACATGGTCAGGAGGGTGCTAGTTGCTTATGTCATATTTGGGCTTTCTGCTGGCATCTTTTGGAACAGAGGCTGGCCTAGACAGACCTCTGATCTTTTTATGTTTTCCTAGTATCCTTTTGCCCCACAACGGTCCACCAGATGCTGCCAGGAAGTCCACAAGCAGGACACGAAAGCCATCACTTTCCTCTGCTGTTGGCCATCATCTAGTATTCAGAGATATACTGCCTTTGAGCATGGATGTTTAATTCAGCTGGCTTGCCTTAGAGCTGCTAATAGGACTATCCTTCATCAGGCCACAATCCTACGCATGCACAGCTGAGAGTAACTCCTATTTGAACTCAACTGGGCATGCTCTGAGTAGACATATATAGAATCACAGTTAATCATCTTCTCTTTTATGCAAAAACCCTTAGAAAGCAAGTAAGCGTTTTATAGAGTAAATATTAGTCTTAAAGCAACAGTAGCATAATATGTTTATGAGCATCAATGGAAAAATCACAATTTGAGCAAGCTTTCCATTGCATCACAACTCTTCCTCAGGTGGGATGTTAAGCAAAAAGGAAAAAAAAGAGGGGCAGAAAGGATCTTGGTGAGCTTGATGGAAAATTATCCTTTCTCGCCATCCTCCTTTTTGTTTTGTGCTTAACATCTAGCCCAGGGATGCAGAATCTCTTTCAGCCCAAGAGCCAAATTCCATTTCGGAGAAGTTCTCGGTGCCACATGGTGGGCCTGACAAAGCACAAGGGGCAATGCCAAACCCCTCTGAATACCCCTAACATCATACATTTCAGTAAACCATGAAATGATCAGGGGAAAAGGGCAAGGCCTTCTGGGTAATCCTGCTGGGGCCTGGCTTTGGCTCCAGGGGGAAGTTAAGCGCCCCTGACCTAGCCTAGTGAAGAAGAATCCTGGTGAACCTGAAAGCTTGCCTACTGCTTTGTCAGGCTCCAATATGTCCCCATCAAAGTTGTGCACTACTGTTGCTTTTGGATTTTCTTTTCTGGGCCAAGAAAGCTACGCGCAAATTTTGTGTCTCCTAGCACAAGAGAACTGGGAAATTCCAACCCTCGAGGAGGCAGCTGCCTTTCGATCTTTCCTGTCTACCAAATGCCCCGCTCGCCCTTCTCTGCCCGTTTGTCTTTCCTCTGTTATTATAACAGGAGGAGGCTGCGCGCATCTGGCACCCCGTTTCCTCCGGGGCAGAAAGTGTCTCCCTCCCTCGCAGCGCCAAACTTTTCTGTCGACTTCCAGCGACCTGGGCTGCGACCAGGCCTCCAGGATTCGCAAAAGGTCCGGGGGAAGCGCCCCTAACCCTGCCCCTGCCCGGGGGGGGGGGAGAATAAGGGCGATAAGGAGCAACGCAAGGAGCCAGAGCACCCGAGGGCGGCGGACGCAGCGGACCGGACTGCCTCGTTGCCTCCCGCCTTCCAGGAGGTTAAAGCGCGTGCGCGCCTTCGGCTTGCCCTTAACTCTTTCGTGGCTCGCCTCCTCTTCGCTTCTTCTCGCTCGAGCGGCGGCGGGCAAGCCGTCGAACAGCTAGGATGTCTCCCCTCGTCGTTGCTCGGACGCTCTTGGGCGCTGCGTTCGCTCTGGGACTTGCCAGCGCTCTCGACCCCATCCAGGTCGGAGGAGCCTTCGCTAGGGACGTCTTGGCCGCCTTCGGGGGCAACTGGAGCCTCTCCGCCGAGCAGGTCAACCAAGTGCTGCAAAAGCTGGGAGCCGCGCACAGGTTGGGGGACTCGCTGGCCGGACGGCTGGACGGGCTGCGCTATAACCAGGTAGGAGCGTCACGTTTTTCATTCCTCTCACCCCCGCGTCCCGCAGCGCTTTAAATTTGGCCGAGTCAAGGGGACTCGCTCAGGGTGAGAGAACAGCAGGACGGGGTCGACATCATGTGAGTCCAGCGCTGAAAAAGTGGATCGAAGTCGCGGCTGGTGTGCCTCAAACCCCGCGTGTGATGACGCCCCTTGACGGGCTTCTTGATGGTGTTTCTCCCCAGTTTATGGAGACGGGAACTGAGGCTGAGAAAGTGACAGACTGGGTCAATAAAAAAATGAAGATAGTCGCGCTGGTCCATGAGAAAGAAAGAATTGCGCCCTTTATTGCGCCCTCCAATAAATCGGGCAGTAGATTTTATATAAGATTTTCCAGACAATTGCTTTTAAAAGAAGCAGCCTTCATTCCTGTATCCCAAATCCATACTCTTTATTAGTACCAACCAACATGCCAAGAAAGAATGTGCAAGTTTCCAAGTTTTCCAAGTTGGGGAAAGTAAAATCTCGTTGGCAGAGATTTTGGAATCCACCTTTTTGAATCCACTGAAAATCTCCTTCACAGAGATTTTGGAATCCACCTTTTTTAAATCCATTGAAAATCTCTGGCAGGGATTTTGGAATCCACCTTTTTGAATCCACTGAAAATCTCCTTCACAGAGATTTTGGAATCTACCTTTTTTGAATCCATGGAAAATCTCTTTGGCAGAGATTTGGGAATCCACTGTTTTGAATTCAGAAAAAGTCTGTGGATTTTCACTGGGGCTACAGTTTGATTAAATAAATATTTATTGATGAATGCATGGTATAAGTTTTAGTTGGCTAATGTACTGATTAAATTTCCTTATGTCTCGCAATGATATTTCTACAATAGAACCACGTTGGGCTTCTGTTTACAAATGCAAGGGTAGCACAAGTATACTCTTATCTGTTTTAGTTATTCATGTAGTTTAATAAATTAGAACGAAGGTCTATTATTATTTGAAATATTCCTTGCAGGTCAGTTCTGTGATGGTGGTGGTGGTGGTGGTGGTGAGATTCTATGGTGGAGCAACTTCCACATCCAAAGCCTTGCCGGCTTGCTGCAACCAGAGGCGAGAAGTGTGTGGGATGGATCACTTTTCCTATTCTTTTCCTATTCAGTTTCTCCCCTCATCCCTAATTGACTCCAGTGGGACAGAATCAGCTGTGTCAGCTCTAGGGCCAATTTGGGGATATGTCAGTGAAATGAGGGCTTTACAGGATCATGTGGATCCATGGCTTCCCTGACCCCGCCCCCAAACATCCCACCTCTGTTGGGACATTGCAGGTGGTGAAACTTTCTGCCACTGCACCAGGAGATCTCTGATGATGGAGGTGCTGCTGGTAGGCCTCATCTTCTGACAGAGCAGCACTTCCACCACATCAGAGGGCCCCTCAGCTGCCCTCCCAGGGAGCATAGGATTGTTCCCATACTTAATTTTTTTAGATGACACACATGTCTTAGAAGCAGAATTATCTCCTCCTGTGTGTGAAAAAATGGGGAATTCTTCTTTTAAGATGTGACTTGCCATCTGCGGTATTCATAAGCAATTATATGAAAAAAATTACATAAAATCTGATGCCCAATTAATCGGCTGCAATGTTTTAGTGATTAAAGGTGTAATCCTATGCATGTTTAGGCAGGAAAAAGTCCTACAACTCTCAGCATGCAAAATGTTTTTAAATGGATTCATCTAACCCAACGTTCTCCAACCTGGTGCTTTCCAGATGTTTTGGACCACAGCTCCCATCATCCATTACCATTTGCTGTGCTGGCAGAGGCTGATGGGAGTTGTAGTCCCTAATGTCCGGCTGATCTAACCAATGTTAAACATTGCAGCCTGAATTTTCACACCTGATGCTAAAAATGCCTTTGGGATGCTTTCTAGCTGTTGGTGGACATACGTGTTAATGTGAGTTAGACTGCAGAACATTTTAAAATTCAACAAACTTTTTAATATTATTACAGACCAAGGAAATGAAGTGAAATTATAGGAGAAGGAAATTATGGACCTAGGAAATAAAGAAACATGAGTGCCATGAGTGAAAGAATACTTTATTCCCATATTCCGCTTCTTAGGGAACAAATTCAAGATTTCTTATCACCCTCATGTCCTGCTTGTGGGCTTCCCAGAGGCATTTGTTGGGTTACTGTGTAAAACAAGGGTACTGCATTAGCTCTTCTTAAGTTCTTACCAATTAGCTACTCCTTAGCACCGGTGAACCAGTTTGCCCATTTCATCTTTAGTGTGGTGAAAAGGTAGAATTCTACCCACCCCCATTTGAATGCATGTTAATGGGTAAAACACTAATGGGCCGGTCCGCATATTGGAATAGCTCACTGTGATTTATTTAAGCAACAGTGGGCCGCAGCTTGTCATGTCCGTGTGAACTCAGGGACCATGGGTTATGTGAGGGTTAAACAATCCAGGGTTGTTTAATACCACAGTCTCCAGGCTCGCATGACATGACAAGCCATGACCAGGGCTTGATTATAGTGAGCTATTTTGATCGTGTGAACCAGTTCACTATTAACTGAGTGCTGAATCAGGTAAAGGAGCTTGCAGTGTTACTTATTTCTGCTTCAGATCTATGTAGAGTAAGTGAGGAACCTCTTTCAGCCTGAGAGCCAAATTAAATTTCGGAGAACCTCTCATGGGCTGTATTCCAGTGAGGGGTGGGGTCAAAGGCATAGGGGAGGTGCCAAAGGCAAAAACAGGCTAGCTAAAAGTATAAAAAATATGAGCATATTTTAGCTTCTGTCTAAACATGCATAGGATTGTGCCCTTAGAAATGTAAATTCAAACCATCAATGATTCAAACGGGACAAGCATAGCTCAGTTTGTACGTGGAAGAACACTCATCTTGGCTCACATGTTCACATTCCAGAACCCATGTGCCAATTAAAAGATCCCAATGAGAGAACAGTTGATATCTTCATAAACTTCTGACTATGTTTTTAAAGCCTCATCTTTGTTCTTTTCAGTATATGTGACTGCAAAATTCAGTAGAGCCAACGAATGGTCAAACCATCCAAAGACACGCTGAGTAAAGAATGGCCAGCTTTAGTATTTGATGACACGAAATCCAACTGTCTGAGACTTGTGACAGAAAGCAAACACGCCACACAATATTCAGTAAATTTAATTCAAATAGATGACACACTGTATCCTGTATGGTATGCTTGTTTTCATTCAGACTGGCTTTCTGCTATTTTTGGCTAGGATTTAATTTGGATTAGGTTGTCAGTGTTCTGTGTATGTTTCAAAAAACTGGCTGGATAAAGTTATGGGTTCAAATTTTATTTATTTATTGCATTTTTATACCGCCCAATAGCCGAAGCTCCCTAGGCGGTTCACAAAAATTAAAACCATAACAAATATTCAAAATATAAAACAACAACAGTATAATGCTTGGTTTGGAATGATCCAGTACAGCTTCATTGCTAAACCAATCAACATTATATGGGTAACCTGCAATTGGAGGTGCTTCCAGATGGACAGCTCCTAGCATTATCAGTTAAGAGTGCAATCCCATAGAGATAATCAGCAGCCTCTCATGCTGTCAAGTATACAGTGCAGGGTGGCTTGAGCACAGAGACAGTCCTCGCTTCTGTGCTTTATCCGCCTGCATTTTTGCTAGATGGGCAATTTTGCCTGTCTAGCTGTGGCACTTCCAAGCGGGAGTGAAGGAGACTGGGGCACACATAGGAAGGTGGTAACACAGCTTCCCCAGTTTCCTCCCTTCCCCAAACCTGGTTCTGCCCCCCTTTTCCCGACACCTGCAGTTCCATTTCTGGGTGTGGAGATGTATCCGGTACAGAGAGAATCGCACCAGCTTTGAGGGGGCAGGGGTGGGGAAGCACAATTTATGGGCTCTGAGGTCGGAGCTTTAGTTCTGACCTTGGATCCCAGAAACCAAACAATTCTATGTCCCCCCCAGATGCTGTCTAGGTGGCATAGGTTTGCTCTCTAAAAGACATTGTGCAGCTCTTTGTTCTTTCACTCCTTAATCAAATCTCTATGGTTAGGGATGAAAAACAGAAGAAGCTTTGGGAAAACATGGGGCGGGGTGTATTGCAAAGGAAGAGGACAATGTCTGGATCCTCCATAATTGATAATCAAAATCTCATCTGGAAGTACCCTGGGTCTCCCAACTTTTTTTTTTTTTTTGCTGGAGCAGTGGTGGCAAGAGGGGGGTGTCTAATCCTTCATCCCTGCATCACAACCCCTCCCCCCCAGTTGCTGTTTATGGGACAAAAGTTGCTGGTACTTGTATTTTTTCTACTATGGGGTAAATAAGAGCGTGGAGCGGGATTTTGAGTGAGGAAAGGTTAATGCCTTTCAGTCCCTCCTTTCCCCTGATCAATTTTTTGGGTATGTGTGTGAAATCCGTGGCTGCAATTTAGTAAAGAAAGAAAGAAAGTGAAAGAAGAGAAAGATCCAGCTGCAGATTTTCTATGTAATGTGTAGTTAATTCCTATGCTAAAGATCAGGGGTTGCAGTTGATAGAGGGTAGACAGGAGAGAGAACAGCATGGTCACAATATGATGTTTAAAAAATAATATCAAGTGTTCCATAACTGATAGGAACTTATTCCATCTAATTTTCTCCGGCGACATAAAAGGTAGTGTTTCATCTGCTGAGAAAGAACTTCCCACATATGTGAACGGGCTCTTATATAAGTTGAAGAAAACCAGTTAGTTTCCATGTGGAGTTCTTACAACACACTCTTATATGTGTCTGCACAGAAGTATGTCCCATTGAGTTCAATGGGCCATATTCTCAGGTAAGTGTGTATAGCAGTCTTCACCAACCTTGTGCCTTCCAGATGTATTGGATTACAACTCCCATTATCACCAGCCATCATGACCATTGGATAAGTATGATGGGAATTGTAGTCGAACACATCTTGATGGAACCAGGTTGGGAAAGGCTGGTGTACAGAATTGCAACTTTACTCCTTTTTTAAGTATTGCAGAAAGGTTGTCTAGGACTTTTATTAGCATACCACTCTTTGTTTACCTTTGTGGTCCTCACTTTTCAGTCCTTCTGTCTTCCATTCATTTTAGGCTATAAACCACTCTTTCCATCCTATTGCCCTTCAGATGTGTTGGACTTCTTCGTTGACCCCCAGTCAGCACGCTCAATAGTCAGGAATCCTGGGAGTTGTAGCCCAAAACATCTGGAGGACATCAGGTTAGGGGATGCTGCTGTAATCCATTGTTTACATATCATGCCATACAACATGGGTGAAATGCAGTGCCGAATGGTTGGCAGCGCTACATAGAAGCTATATTCCTCATTAAAAAGGGCGTAGCAAACAAGAGAAGGTGAAAACGGTGGCGAAAGTCAGTGCTGACATATTATGAAATGTTGCTATGTAGAAATACTTAGGCAAAGCATTCCTTTTGTAAATAGTCATCAGATCAGTCATATAAACATCCACCCAGTTGAGTAGGAATTATCACCAGGTGAACAACAAAGACAATTTATTAAGACTTAGTTCTTTTTATGTATGGGGACAAACTGGCTAATTAATTTTTATGTGGGCTAGTAACTTTCATAGACTTAGGCTTGAGCTACCTGTGCAGCAAAAGGTGGTAGTAGAATGATGGGATGGTAAAGTGGACTGTACCACTTTAGATTGCTGGTCGGGGGGGGGAAGAGGTTTGACATTTTTCAGTCCTTCTGCATGCAACATAGTCCTTGCAAATAAAAAGATGATGGAAACAGGTTCTAGCTCAGCCTTTTCCCTGGTTTTATATTTTTAAAAGTATTTTTATTATATATATATATATATATATATATATATATATATATGTCATTCAAAGTTATGATTTGCTATCTGTGGCCTGAAATTCTATAGCCCATTCTATCACCTCAGAACTTTACCACCTTTGTCCTACCTCATTCTCTTTCATGCATAGACCAGGCCTCCATTTTATCAGGCACTAATTATTAATACTATTTTACACTAACATGAACACTGGAATTTATTTTGCTGATTTCAGGTTGCTGAGGCAAGTCAGAAAGCAGTAAATTGTTGCTAGTGAGCAAGGACTAGCCCACATTAAATGTCTTTGATGGGGGTCTTGTCTCCATGTGGGACCCCGTGGGCTTTAATAATAATGATAATATGAAGAGATGATACACCCAAGCATTCCATAAAACTGCAAATGAATATATATATATATATATATTCAGAGAGAGAGAGAGAGAGAGAGAGAGAGAGAGAGAGATCCACAGTGGGACAATACTTTTATTAAGACCAATGAAAATTCCCAAAAATCCACAGAAAAATTATGAGTGGAATTTTGGATAATCCTAACAAAGGTATTACTGAATTGCAGATGTTGGATTTCATTCCTTATGGACTAGCACATCTATCTTTGTTTTTTGTTTGTGCACTGAAAGTATGTAAATCTGTTATTGGGTCATCTGTCCTATTGTATAATAGGATTGAAACTCTGAGCAAAGGCTTTATCACAGTCTAGAGACAAGATAATTGCTGTTTTGTTACTTTCCCGCCTTTAAATGTAAGACCTCTGTGTCACCCTACAAATATATTTGTTGAGTATGTAAATCTCCTGGTGGTTGTGTTGAACAGAAGGACATTTCACGGATCACGTTAGAGTTATTATATAAGTCTGAGGATTCATGAAAACGGCTTATTTTTATCACAGCTTTTCTCAAGAGAGTGCAAGCTGACCTTACTATCATTACTGTTCTGTTTATATCCCACTTTTCTGTGAAAGTACACCCAGTAACAGAGTAAACTCCATAAATCAACACAATCACAGTTTATACGGTTTAATTGCATTTATTAAAATATGTATACCCCAACTTTCAATAAAATGCTCAAGGCAGTTTACAGTAATACAATAATCAGTCATTTAAAGCCATATCATCAATGGGGTTCTGTTCTAATGTCAAATAACTAATACAACTGAACAGGACAATAAAATGGCACCCATGAGAACATATTGGATGAAACAGAATGGACACATTCAGTAGAATGGATTACAATTCCCCTCTGCAGCATCTCACATGACACCCCAACTACTCCACAAAGACTGATCTCTTCCGGCAGGCCTATTCAGTTGAATTTTAAGATGCCTTTTAATAATGTATTCGTTTTACATGCTTTTAATTAGTTATATGTATTTTATGGTGTTTTGTATTTGTTGTTGTACCCCGCCTCGATCCAGAGGGAAAGGTGGGTAATAAATAAATAAACAAATAAATTATTATTATTATAGAGTAGATTTGGGAGGGGGGATGTAGAGGAGTAAGAGAAGGCAGGCAGGTCCCACTGGGCAGGTGGATGTTTGCTCACAGGATGTTGGCTGTCACCCTCTGAGTAAAATGCTCTTAAAGCAGCAGACTATTAAATGTTAAAAGCTTGTTGAAATAAAAACATTTTCAAAACACATCTATCAACAGAGTAGAGGAAGCGAGATGGATATCTCCAGGGATGACATTCCAGAGTTTTGGTGCCGCTAGGAAGGGTTGCTCTAACCTCTGCTGCAACCCTGCATGAACTGCTGGGATGCATACTCCATCTCACTCTGTGAACACCACCAGAAAGAGGTGAAGAGAAAGAAAAGGGGGGGGGGGAGAAAATGACATAAAATTGGGCAGGGAGTGGGGGGGAGGAAATAGAATAGATAAAGAGCGGCTAATGGACAGAAAGGAGGGGAAAGATTACAGTGAAAGAATAAAATAAACAGAGCCAGGAAGGAACGATGAAGGAAAAGGAGAAATGAATGTGAAGGTGTCTTGAGAAGAATGGGAGAGAAGGTGAAGGATTTTCCCACTCCCTAAACATACTAATTGTGGAAGCTGGTGGCTCCAGTTCTGGGAAGGCTGTGAATCCATTCTGGGTTTTAGTCTGAACCAGCCAGAACTCTAAAGGATCTATCCAAAATGCTGAACCCTATCCCCAAAATAGGTTCAGCATTTTGGATAGCTCCTTTAGAGTTCTGGCTAGTAATGACTGAAACCCAGAATGAATTTACAGCTCCACTGAAATCAGAGCCACCAGCCTCCACTGCTTACTAATCATACTATTTTTACTAGTTCAGGCTGGTGGTGCTTACTTATAAAGCCCCTCATGGCTTAGGATCTAGACACCTAAAGAAACATCTGCTTTCCTCATCAGTCTGCCTGTATACTGTGGTGATCTGCTGATGTATTCCTCAAGTCGAAGGTGAGGGGGATGGTCTTGTACAACAGTTGAATTTACATGGCTTAGAATTTTAAGTATGAAATGACACGGTAGCCATATAAATTCTGAATATGTTACCTTTAGCATTAGAACAATGTAAACTAGAGTATTTAAAATTGACATCTCAGACTTAACCAAGTGACCTAAATGTGTTCCAGAGATTACACAATTACTGCTTTAATGCTTTTAAAATTATACTGAATATATGTAAGGATTTCATCATAATAAACATGTTGAGATTCAGGTTTTACAGGAAGAGTCTTTCTCTGTTTATATAATGCTTCAGGTTAAAAACCACCAAGAGCATCAATGAAGTCTTATTTGACTTTCTATAAATAGTGCTGCTGAAAAAATGTATTTCTTCATCAAGTGTTTTAGTGAAACTTTGTCTCCAGAACAACAGAATGCTCAAAAGGCCTATTGATGGAAAGAGCTCAGGGTTTCAACCACAGCTTTCTGGTAAATACTTGAATTTATGAAAGATATTTCAGAACAGTATGTGATTTCATGCCCTTATTCATGAGCTTTTGGATTGCTGGGTAGTCATTCTGGTGCCCTCCATATGCTTTTGACTACAACTCCCATAAGCCCCATTCAAATGACCAAAGGTCAGGGATTATGGGAGTTGTAGTCCCAAACATCTGGAGGGCACCAGGTTGCCCATGTTTCAGGATCTTCAGTTGTATGTACAAAAATGTCTGTTGAGCATAGGAGAAAGAAAAGAAAAAAAAGACCCAGCAATGAAATAATGCACGTCTAGTTTCATGCCCTCATAGTGGCAATGATGTGCATGCAGCTTTCTGATGTTTCCATAGCTCTTTGGACTGGGGCAATGTACTTTAGCAGTTACTGAAAGGAGGAACAAATCATGGCAGCAGAACCTGCACCAAGCTTGTATTCTGGTGCCATGATTCTCCACATCTCTGGCAGATAAGGAGAGGAGGGCAGGGTGGACTGAGATTGAAGTGTGCCTTGCAATCATGAGATGCGCTGAAATCTAGTGTCCAAAATATTTCCCAGGCTGCTCTTAAGGTTAGTTTTAAGAGCTATGGTCAGCCTGAGGTTGGCATCTAACCAAGCCCCTGTGTTCTTCCAGTTTAGTTGGAAGGGTCCTGTAAGGCCATCCAGTCCAACCCCCTGCTCAATGCAGGAATCCACCTCAAAGCATACCTGACAGATGGCTGTCCAGCTGCACCTTGAATGCCTCTAGTGTGGGAGAGGCCACGACTTCCCTAGGTCCTTGGTTCCATTGTCGTACTGCTCTAACAGTCAGGAAGTTTTTCCTGATGTCCAGCCCAAATCTGGCTTCCTGTAACTTGAGCCCATTATTCTGTGTCCTGTACTCTGGGTTGATCGCAAAGAGATCCTGGCCCTCCTCATTATTCAATCAATGACACTCTGGTTCTCCTTTGAAACATGAATCATCACAATCGTTTGCAGTGAAATCTCTGCTGCCAGCATCTTTGTTTCCTTTCTCAACACAAGCTTCTCATTCTGTTTCAGTGCATGTCTGCTGAAGACATCTTTTCTCTGCATGGAATGTCAAACAGCAGCACGATAACGGAGTCCAGTTTCCCCGCAATATGTCCTGCCGTCTTCCAACAGCTGATTTTCCATCCTTGTGAAAAATCCAAAGGCAATTCCAAACCATCAACCACAGAAGGTAGTTCTCATCAATAGACAATACAATATACTTTATTGTGTCTTAGCAAATTGCCATTATGCACACTTACAAAGGAGGGGGAGAAAAACACTCTATACAATTAAAACTCTGCTAGTAAACCAATGAGAGCTGGATCATTTTCCATACAATCTTTAAACTTAGTGGCACGTATTTGTAGAGCATTGACAAGGAATTTAGACGTTCTAAAGGATACATACTTCTCAACATCAGACAATAAGAAACAAACCTTAACAAGAGATGGCCTACCCTTTAGTGAACTTAACAATGGATAAATATATTTGGTTCTGAGATTGTTATACAATGAGCATTCTAAGAGTACATGAATGATATCTTCAGTTGATACAGAATTACAACTGCATACTGTAGTTCTCATCAATACTGGTATAGCCTTGAGATTAATTTTGTCCTGTTAATGTATGCATTTTCATCAGTCTGTGGATCAACATTGTTCCATGGAATGGGGCCTCGTGCCATGGTTTTGCTGGTGGGCTACCAACTTTCACCACTGAGTGCTGTTATATGGATAAGAGACATAGGAAGCTGCCTTTTACAAGGTCAGACTAGTTATCATTTATCCCAGTATTGTCTACTATGAATGGAAGTGTCTTCCTAGGGTCCCAGGCAGAGGCCTTGCCCTTCATTGGCAACACAATCCTTTTAACTGGAGATGCCAAGGATTAGATCTGGGACCTTTTACATGATGAGAGTGTAATGAGGCAGCAACAGAGACATGCTGGCTGCTAATTCCTCAACATGCAGGCACCTGGTTGCTGAATGATGCTACATAGAGGAGGGGGACCTGATGCCATTCCAGCAGAAGGGCTGGAGCTGCTACTTCAGCACTTGGCTGCTGAATGGACAGCACTGCCTAGCATGGACTCCTGACATAATAGCCATAAAAAGAGCCATGCTGAATCAGACCAAAGGCCTGTTCTGGTCCAGCATTCTATTCCCACAGATGCCCATGTGAAGCCCACAATTAGGAAATGGGCAACAGCATCCTTCTGCCTCTATTCCCCAGCAACTGGAATACAGAGACATACTGCTTCCGATACTGGAGATAATATATAGCCATCATGATTAGTAGCTTTATTCTTCATGGCTATCCAAGTCGGCGGCTGTCCACGTTGGACATCTTGTGGTAGCAAATGACACAGTTAAACTATGTACTGTGTGAATTGCATCTTAAAGAAATTGCACTGGCTGCCTGTATGCTTCCAGTCGGAATTCTAATTCTTTATTAACAGCCAACAGACCATAAAACCATTAAATTACAAAAATTTCAATTCTAATAAATTTACAGAAATATCCTCAGATGACCATTTGTGATCTAACACATGAGGCAAGATATACATATTTCGAGACTTGGATTGTTATAGACTTATCTCTACCCTGGAGAAGGATAGTGACCAAAAATTCTCTGGATCGGCCAGGAAGTTTCTGAATAATTGGTTGCAGCAAATCATTTCTGATCCCATTATAAAAGTTACAATTAAAGAGCACATGTATTATTGTCTCTATCTCCGAGTTATTACAAGGACAGAATCTATTTCCTGCAGGTATTTTTTAATATCTTCCCTCCAACAATTTGGATGGGAGAGCATTCAACCTGGCCAAGGTGAATGCTTTCCTATATTTGGGAATAAAAAGCCAATCAAGATACGCCATTCCTCCTTCACTAGGGTAATCTAATATACCTAACGCTGCAGGGGAACAGGGGCCTCTCGCGGACCCCCGCAGCTCTTGAAGATCAGTATCGTCCAATCGCCGCTTGAGAGTTGATTTAATATTTTCCGAATCCAGCAGAAATAGATGAGGGGGGTAAAACCCGAGAGTGATAACCTTTTGCACTATTGCTTTGGTCCATAAAGATTCATAAGAATCCAAAAGAACCTGGGAAACCAAGGAGTTATGAGACAGGTTATAAAATTGTCGAAACCAGTATTGTAGAGTGTGATTCCAGGCCACACTTCCCAGTGATCTTAGTCTGACCTCCAGGTTTAGTACTGCACCGGACACGCATCTTGGGGCACCCAGTATCAATCTGAGAAAAAGTGACTGAACCCCCTCCAGAGATATCTTGGAGAGTGGGAACCAAACTGGAGCCCCAAAAAGAACCTGGGAAACCAGCTTTGCCCTATATACCCTGATCGCAGCCGGTATATACTTGCCCCCCTTTTGGTAAAAAAAAGCGGATAAGAGCCCCTATCGTCTGTTCAGCTCTTTCTTTAGCCTTCTTGCCTTGTACACTCCATTTCATGTTCTCTTGGAACCATACTCCCAGGTACTTATAAAGCCCACCTGTTCAATTCTGCTACCTCGCATGGTCCACTGATATCTAACCCTAAACTTTGAAAAAACAAGCACTTTAGATTTCTGGTTATTAATGGTCAATCTATTCTTATCACAATATTCAGCAAATCCTTTTAGGAGCCTCTTTAGTCCCAATCGAGTTTGGGAAATCAGCACCGCATCATCGGCATAAAGAAGTATGTTTACACTCGTTGAGCCGATCTTTGGAGGATGCGATTGTATTATAGCCAATGAGTCTGGAAGGTTGGCTAGGTATAAATTAAATAAGATTGGTGCCAGCACACATCCTTGTCTGACACCACGAGTAGTAGCAAACTCATTGGTGAGGTGGCCTGATTTTACTACATCTAACCTGGGCAGTTGTGTTATGGTAGAGTGTTTCTATTAAAAAGAGTAATCTTGGTTCTATTGACAGTTGTTCTAATTTGTTCCACAATATGGGGCGTGAGATGGAATCAAAGGCCGCCTTTAAATCAATAAAAGCGGTAAATAATTTGCCTCCTTTTGGTGTCATATATTTATGGGCCAAGTGAGTCAGAACAATACAATGATCGTATGTAGAACATCCTGTCTTGAACCCTGTCTGTTCGCTGCTCAGTATTGTTTTATCAGAAATCCAGTCATTAAGTTTAATCCTTAGGGTATTGGTGTACAATTTTCCTACTACAGACAAGAGGCTTATTAATGGAGGCACAGCCGTGCCACCATTGTTAAGGGCCATCAGTAAAAACCACATTCCGCCATGTTAAAATGATAATTGGGGGGGTGTCATTCTAACAGCCATAAAATCGAAAATGTTTCATCAACCTTTCTGAAATTTACAGGTGCCAGAAAGAAATGTTTGTTTTACATTACCTGAAAATTTCAAGAAGATTGGTGAAAGATTGAGGGAAGGAGATCAGTTTAAGGTAGAAAAGGAAAACAAACCTCTCTCCCTGCTTTTGTAAAATTTACTTCTGGGTTGAGACTTTTTGTGCTCTAAATTTGCATAATTTCTAGAGCCTTATTAACTAATCCAGTGGTGGGGTCTTCTTCCTCCTTGACTGTAGTTGATGGAAAGCTTTTCGTTTTTTTAAGATTCCCTTCGGTTGACTTTTAAGGACTATTTTAACCTCTCATTCAAGTCAATGAGGCGGCCATCTTCCCTCATAACGCGACACTGACACACGATCAGTAACGTTGCTCTCCCCCCTCCCTCCTGTCTTAGAATGTGGGGCGGGTGAGTGAAATGGCCGCTGCCTCTTTAGCACAGACCTTTTGAGTGAAGAAGAAGAGTTTCTCTTTTCTCTTCTGGAACATGCATTCCTTTGGCTCTAATTTTGGGCTATCTTCATAAGGCCAGTTTGCTCTTTTGCCCCCTGGTGAAGCAGGGTGTGGTTCCTCTGGATCCATGACAACCTGATCTTCAGATCTCTCCTGGTAATAGGTGGCTATACCTTTCTTTCTATCCCCCCCACCCCATACACACACAGTGCTCCTTCCCTCTTTTCTAAGAGTTTGGTCCATACTGCTATAAATTGAAAGCTTCAAACACTTCATTTAATTAGTTTGGGCCGGTGTTAAGTTTTAAGTACAACGTTGAAACCTTTCAAAGTGCTTCTGGGCTTACAACATTGGTTTCGGCCTAGTCACCCTGTTTTTCTAATAAGGTTTAGAAACAATTGAGCTGTCGTTTATTTTGCATAGTGTACACACATGGATTTTCTTTCTAATCCTTGCAGTCTACACTGGCTCCCTCCTTGATGTGTTTTTGGATGCAGACAAACCCTTTTTTGTTCCAGCAGGCCTTTGGCAATAATCTGGACCTCTGTCTATACCTTTGACTTTTAAATTGTTATGTATTTAAAATGTTTTAAATGCTTTAATATTGAAAAGTATTTAATTATATTTTTAACTTTTGTATATTTAGGCTGACCATATGAAAAGGAGGACAGGGCTCATGTAACTTTAACAGTTGTAGAGAAAAGGGAATTTCAGCCAGTGTCATTTGTATGCAATTAGTCCCTGGTGAAATTCCCTCTTCATCACAACAGTTAAAGTTGCAGGCACTATACTAGAGTGACCATATACAAAAGAAGGCAGGGCCCCTGCAACTTTAACTGTTGTGATGAAGAGGGAATTTCACCAGGAACTAATTGCATACAAATAACACTGGCTGAAATCCCCTTTTCTCTACAACTGTTAAAGTTACATGAGCCCTGTCCTTCTTTTCATATGGTATATAGTATATTCCTATTTATAGATTTTAGCTGTATATGTTTTAGTTTTGTAAGGCTGCCCTGAAGCCCAGCATTGGGCAAAAGGCAGGATACTACTACTACTACTACTACTAGTAATGTTTCAGATTTCACTTCTGCATCTGATGTTCTTTTGCATTTACTTTTCTTTATAAACCATTCATATCTTAAGACTTCTTGTGTGGCATGTTTTCATTGGTTTAACAAGTTAAAAAGGGTATTCACTGTTTTCATGCTTATGTTATAAAATCTATTTTCAACAGGCCTAGAAACTTCAAGAGTAACAGAGTTGGGGAAAATCCTCAATCTCTTTGCTATCAGAGGCACTGAGTAAGGGATCCCTAGAGATAATTTAGACTGACCCCAACCACAAAACACTATTCCCCCTTCTGAAGAGATCTGGACCACAGACTACTAAAGACAAACAAAGTAGCAGGCCATAATAACAGTTCTCATGTGGCCATTTGCCTTATGAGGCAGGTACTCTGCGGGCTACCAAAGGAGGGACTAACAGGCCATAAAGTTGCCTGGCTGGGTCTGCCAGAAATCCACCCTCAACACTCCTGGAAGGTCCATGTTCTATAGCACCTGCTGTCAGATGAACCTGAGGGAATCCCACCCTCCACCCCTGGGTTTAATTGACTGGCTTCCCCTGGCTGGACCTTGCAGGAAACTATAGGGACAGACAGAGCAGGCATTCATAGCACACATAGAATTCTAAGACTGGCAAATCTAAAAGCAAGTGTGTTGCTTTTCAAGAACCAAGGAAATTCAATGGGTCTTACTTTTGAGTAAATATCTAGGGATGGAAATGCAGCCTGTGCAAGAACTGAGTAGGGTGACCATATTTGGGAAACCAAAAAAGAGGACACCTAGTGGGTGGCAGGAAAATGGCTTTCTGGGGCCACCTTAAAGGCCCCAATTGGAGCGGAGGAGGGGAAAGCATGTCATTCTCACCCCCACCCCATTGCTCCAATCAGGCCTTTTTCTATAATGTCTGGGAATGACACGTTTTTCCCTTTTAAGACCTTGATTGGAGCAGTGGGAGAGAATGACACACCTCCAGAAAGCATGTCATTCCCCCCTGCCACGCTAGTGGTGGCCTTAAAAGGGAAAGTGTGTAATTCCAGGTCATTATAGACTATTGCATAAAATCCCCCCTGACACCGAGGATAGAACAAAAACCAGGAGAAATCTGGGGAAATCATGACAGTTTTTTTTAAAAAAAATTATTATTGCATTTATATCACACCTTTTTTTCTGCCAAGAAACCCAAGGTGGCATACATAATTCTCCTCCTCTCCATTTTATCCTCACAACAGCAACTCTGTGAGGTGGGTTGGGCTGAGAGTCTGCAACTGGCCCAAAGTCACCCAATGGGTTTCCATGGCCGAGTGGGGAGTAGAACACAGATCTCCCAGCTCCCAGTCCAACACTTTAGCCCCTACGCCACACCCTAATGGTCACCCTAGAATTGAGCCATGCCAAGTTGGAAGCAGATCAGTTTGTGCCTTGATTTTTAGGATATTTTTTAAAAAAGTTTGACTTCAATTTTTTTTCTAAAATTCAAGGCATGAACCAATCTGCTTTCAACTTGGCATGGCTAAAGCCTTACTTAAGAGGTACCATGGTGCCAAGTTTCATCTCTTCATCTTTACTTTCTTTTTTTTTTAATGTACTGCTCAAGGCCCTAGACCCCAAAGAGGAGTATTGGGTTTGAAGTTTTAAAAATTCCTAAAACTCAAGGCATAAACAGATGTGCTTCCAACTTGGCATGGCTCAATCCCTACTTAAGAGCTACCATGCTGTCAAGTTTCATCCCTTTATCTTTAAAAATGATGGAATTGTAAGCATTTTAGTTAATTAAAAAAATTAAATTGAAGTTTTAAACATTTCTAAAAATCAAGGGATGAACGGATCTGCTTCCAACTTGGCATGGCTAAATCCCTACTTCAGAGCTACTATGGTGCCAGGTTTCATCTCTTTATCTTTAAAAATGAGGGAGATGCAAGCATTTTGGTTGATTTATTAATGTTAAAAGTGAGTTCAACACATAACACTAGCTTTGATTTAATATTGGATGTCAAGATGGTATAACATCCTGGCTGACGCTGGCTTGGTTGTCAACTGTATAATATCCAGTCATCCGTTACACAAAGCCATGAAATTCATTAAACAAAAAACCTACGGTTTACAAAAACAATGTTTAGGCTCTACAGTTCCCAACCAAGCACCAAAAAGCAGGGAAATTGGGAGTTAAAGCTCACAAGCCTTAACGCCACATCCTCCCTAAGGAGGCAGAAAGTGCAAGTGAAATTCTCATTCTCCCAAAGCAGATAAACCATGAGGACAGGGTGGAGAATATGATATGCAGAGGTGACTGTGGGGTTAACAATTTAGGGCCACCTACTTCTCTTTTTTTGTTTAGAGCAGCCCTTCCCCAACCTGGTGCCCTCCAAAGGTGTTGGACTACAACTCCCATCATTGCAAGTCAGTATGTCCCATGGTCAGGAATGCTGGGACTTGTCATCTCAAACACCTGGAGGGCAGCAGGATGGGGAATGCTGTTCCATACCCTTACCAAATACAGGGTCTGCCCAATACTTTTCTCTCACACACATCTCGCATATAGCAGCACTCTTGATAACAAAAGGGGCACTATTCATTACAGATCTAGAACCAGAGCATGTGCCAGGCACTTCCAACTTTTGGTCAATATCCTGCCTTTCAAAGAACCAATGTTTTTTTTCTTAAAATGTATTTATAAAAAATATACTGTTCACTCCCCACAATCCCTGCACAATACATCATCTCATCAAAGCAACAGCGGAGCAGAAGATGTTTAGTTTGGCTGTCTTGAACATCTTTCAGATGAGATTAGTTTGCAATCCTATACCTCTTGGGAGAAATCCCTAGTGAATTCAGTGGCACTGGCTTCTGAGAAGACATGTATAGGAGTCAACCTTCTCCAGCCTGGTGGTCCCCAGATGTGTTGCACTGTAACTCCCTTGTTATGTGTTATGGGGAAGACAAAAATCAATTCATACTTAATTTTAAAATAATACTTATGCATGAATGCATTACGTGGTAGCTCTGCCTTTGATCTCACACTGCTGAACAAGTAAGAGAAATCCTTTATCTGATATTCAAGAAACAGACATCCTATGCCATGTGTTGAAAACTAATGTTGATGTCTGAAGGGCTATCTGGATTAGGTGTTCAAGATTCATTCATTGTTGTTTCATTTGGTTTTGACAGTTTATTTAAAGTGATGCAGCTCTTTTGTAGTTCCTTGATTGATCGCATATCTTAATGCTGGAAAACATCATACTTTAGTACAGATGTGGGCACAAAATAGATCTGGATGATTTGGATATCAACTCACGGCATTCCTGATAACTGCCCATGCTGATAGGGGCTTTTACAAGTTGAATTCTGAAACATCTGGAGATCTACATTCTGCCTTCCCTTGTCTTGAACAACATTCCCCAACCTGGTGCCTGTCAGATGTGTTGGGTTGCAACTCCCAACATAAGGAGATGCTCTAAGAAATGAGAAGTAGCTGGTCCTAAGTTGTTCATCATCATTTCCCACAACCCCACAGTCACCTCTGCAGATCAAATTGCATATCTAGATTTTTGAGATGACAAGTCCCAGCATTCCTGACCATGGGACATACTGACTTGCAATGATGGGAGTTGTAGTCCAACACCTTTGGAGGGCACCAGGTTGGGGAAGGGCTGCTCTAAACAAAAAAAGAGACATAGGTGGCCCTAAGTTGTTCGTGATCAGTTTTCCACAACCCCACAGTCACCTTTGCATATCATATTCTCCACCCTGTCCTCATGGTTTATCTGCTTTGGGAGAATGAGAATTTCACTTGCACTTTCTGCCTCCTTAGGGAGGATGTGGCGTTAAGGCTTGTGAGCCTTAACTCCCAATTTTCCTGCTTTTTGGTGCATGGTTGGAAACTGTAGAGCCTTAACATTGTTTTTGTAAACCGTAGGTTTTTTGTTTAATGAGTAGGTCTATAGCTGTGTGGATCTGACCTTGAACCCTTTTTATATATAGGGACTACTACTGTCTTCCGCCAATCCTGGGGAACTTGGCCAGATTTATTTATGGCTGTGAATAGAGTCGCTAACAGTGGAGCCCACCAACTAGTATTATTTTTAACATTTCTGGCAAAATTCCATCTGGGCCTGGGGATTTGCTTGGTTTTAGCTTGTTTATCAAATCTTCTATGATGATGGAGTCTATTTCAGGCCAATCGGGGGTATCCTTAAGCAGTGTAGGGGCCTGATAAACCAATTGACCACCATCAAAGACATTACGATAATGGTTTTCCCAGGTATCCGCTGATATACAGCAGTCCGGGGAGCCTCCCCTTTTGTTAAATGCTCCTGAGACTATTTACCAAAAAGTTTTGTTATTTTTGGTGGCTAAGGCACCAATTAGTAGTTGCCAGCTCTCCCGGTCAGCCTGATTCTTTTTCTGGGACAAGATTTTCTTGTATTTTCTCTTTAAGTTGTAATATTAATCTGGGAGTCGACGTTCATTGTTTGTCCGATAGGAACTATAACTATCATTCAGTCTTTTCTTTAATTTTAGACACTCCTCGTCAAACCAATTGTTGTGGGGAGTCGGAATTCAAGGTGTTAGTAATGACATTTAAACCCCTACACGTCTTGAGACCTCGATACTTGAGAGAGCACCTCTCCCTATATATGCCTGCCTGAGTCTTGAGATCTATCGGAGGAGCCTCCTCTGCATCCCACCAGCGTGAGACGTATGCTATGGTGGGACATGGGAGAGGGCTTTCTCTGTTGTGGCACCTTGGCTGTGGAATGCCCTCCCCTTGGAGGCCCGACTGGCGCTGGCCACATTTAAAACATGGCTTTTTAACAAAGCCTTTGATGGCTAAATTCACCAAGGTTGCATATAGTTTTTATTGTTTTTAAACTCTATACTGGGTTTAGCTTGATTAATGGTTTAGCTATGTATATTTATTGCTTTATACTGTTTGTGTGATGTAAGCTGCTCTGAGATCCTAGTGATATAGGGCAGGATATAAATGTTTTAATAAATAAAAATAAAGAAGTAATTCTTCTTCTCGGTCCTGAATCTCCCACCATTCAGCTGTATGGGAGAAGGAGAAACATGTTTTCCTATACGCATTCTCCACACCATGCATAATTTTGTACACCTCTCTCATGTCTCCTCTTACTTGCCTTTTTTCTAAGCAATACAGTCCCCACACCCACACTGGGCTCTGTTGCCACTCTGCTGCTGCATGGCTGCATGTTACTGAAGGAGCAGCTCCCATGGCTCTACTGTTGCCTTGCGACACTTTTGGGAAATAGCATCATATGCCATGGTGCTCAATGAAGGAAGCAATACTGCCACAGGTTACAAGACAACCATGTCAAAAAATGAAATGTCCTTTGGATCAAAGATTGAAACGTTGAGGCCCAGTCTCTAACTCAAGCAAATCTTACGACCAGGTGCCTGTTAGGAAGGCGAAAGAAGCCTTTAAGTAGGCAGATAAAAAAGAAATTTCCTAGACGAAAATTTCAACAGAAGATCAGTTTGCACCTTGAAACATGAATATTCCGGTTCATAGATCGTCGGCATCACACTGGAGCCTGCCGTAGGACAGAATCACGTAACTGTTGCTGTGCACACATGATCTTGTATTCTGTGTTAATTCATCCAGAATAGCTACCATCCAGTATTTCTGTATTTGGAATTAGACGTGTGTTTTAGAATCCATTCTTTATTTGTAATTATGCACTGAGAGAAGTGGAGTTCAAACCTGAATACAAAAACATGGTGAATGATCTTATGTATTGACGTGTTTCTCTCACATGAAGTGAAGTCACCTTACTGGCTAATAATGCGCCACATTTGTTGTGGCTTGTTGAACTATAATTGGTCTGTAATCCTAATGCATGCTGGATCCTTTCTGATGATTCAAATCCACATAGATTTCCATTATGATGATGTTCTAATTTTGCAGTGATGTGGATCTGCCCATAATGACAGATTTACAGGTAAAAATGTCAACTTGACACAGGTAGTCATGAATGATAGTTGCTTTATTTTTGCTGTATGGCTCTGATTAAAGTTACTGGGCTAGTTATTGATTTTAGTAATTTTCCCCAGCCTGGTGCCCTCCAGATGTTTTGAACTTCAATTCCCATCAACCCCAGCCAGTCAGTGTAAATGGTTTGAAATGCTGGGAACTGTAATCCAAAATAATTGGAGGGCACCAGGTAGGGGAAAACTAGATTATAGTTTTTCAGAAACTTGATGGTAGTATAATGAACATTGTGGTTGCACGTGGGACATATTACCATTTCTTCCTGCAAAATCTGTTTGACCAGTGATCAATGGATGGGATAGGAAAAATGAACATGTGTGCACAGAAGTAAGGACAGTGCTACCCACACTTTCTCCAAGTCTCTGAAAAACTATTGTTTATCATTAACAAATTTGGAATGCATTTACTATATCATTCCTTTTAGTATCCTGTCTATGAAACATTTTTTCAGCATAAATCCCCAACACTATTTGCTGTAAACAAGTGAGTGGTTATTAAATTTTGCTAGAAAATGTTTGCACATTTACTTCTTTCAAACAGACATGCTCTTTATATGCCATGCAATCCTATGCATATTTACTTGGATCCAAATCCCATTAAGTTCAATGGAGTTTACTCCCCACTAACTGCGCATAGGACTGCACCCAGAGCAAGCCTGTCAACATGTTTGTTTGTCGTATTACTGGCTACATGCCCTCTGCATAGTATTTTCTTGCAGATTAGACTCTCTCCCATTTCCTCTCGTTCTCTCTCTCTCTCTCTCTCTCTCTCTCTCTCTCTCTCTGTGCGTTCTCTATTTTATTGATAAAGTTTCTCTCCTGCTTTTTCACTCAAATAGCTTTCACAATATTTCATGCAATGTCATTGTCTCTCATGACATCTCACACCATTTTCTCCTATTTTTTCTTTCACCGTTTTGAGAGCCAAACTAGTCATGTCGTTTTCTCTTCTATTGTTGTTTCCAGGAGGGTAGGGTAGGATGCTGGATCGGGACTGTGGCATGGGGGTGGGTAACCCCTTTGCCCCCACATTGGTTCTGATTGGATTCCCCCCACACCTCGTGGCTGCAGTTTGCAATAGCTGGACAGCTGCTATTGGTGCTGATGGGAGCTTTCCTTCCAATGGAAATAGCGGGGATGGGGAGGGTGATTCTTCAGAGGACCAGGTTGGAGGCAAAGCTTAAAGCCTTACCCCCCCTCCCTGCTTATGCTGTGGGTCCTGATCTGGTTTGCCTTCCCCCCTGCCAGCTATTGGTTAAAGAAAAATAAACTACACAGAGGCAAACAATATGACCAATATCATGTCTAGGGCTCCCTCTACAAGGATTCGCTTTTGCGCCCGGTTCGGCAATTATGCGCATTATCGCAGACGCGCATTTACTCCTAATCCCTCTGCACGGGAGGCGGCAAGAGGCGGCGAAACACATTAATAGATGTCCAAAAAGCGCTTTACAAGAAGTTAATGCGCATAATCGCTTGTTCACACGGGGAAAATGCGCTTTAACGGCCGGAGCAAAATAAAACTCGCGATTTAACGCGCATTCGAAAATGCGCATTATCGGGGAGATAACACGCCTCTACGCCCGATTTGCGCTCCGTTCTTGTAGAGGTAAAATTTTTAATGAACCTTCAAAGCGCATTAAACCTCTCTTGTAGAGGCACCCTAATTTGGCCCTCAGTTTCTGAGTTGAGTTGTCGCTACATCAATGTGTTCTAGTTTGGTCATAGTTCTTTGAACGTTATGCTACTTCTGATTGCCCTTAGACAAATTTAACTCTTGGGAAATGTGGGACAATGCAAGATAGCATGTGAAAGGTATAAATTTCAGGAATAATGTGATGCTCTGTGGCTTTAGGGTGGAAAGTATGAATATATCTTCAGTCACAAATGTAATCCCTTTAGTACCTTGTAAAGAGTTTCCAGTATAGCTTAACATATATAATGATTCTCTTCCTATGGTTTACAATAGGTTATTTCTAGTTGAAATGCCCTCAATAAATCCTGTCATTTTGCAATGAGAGAGCTATAACAAGGGGCTATTTTTGGCCTTTTCCACTCAGCACATTTTGAAATAATTGGTACAAACATTATTTCCTTATCCTGGTTTCTGATGTTAGTATCTCTTGAATATGGTGTTCTGATTTGAGCTGTTCTGCAACTAGAATAGTGTGCTTTTCCCTGTGAGATCAGTTCACTATAAAATGAATAAACCAACAAAAAGCACTTGGTTTTTTAAAAAAACCATATCTAATATTTTGACTGTGTTTTTCTCTCTCTACAGTCTGGGGCTTTGGTTTCCTAGCTGTGACTATAATCAACTTTGCTGCACTTCTTGGATTGGTTTTAACTCCTCTTTTAAAGAAGGACTATTTCCCAAAGATTTTAACCTTTTTTGTGGGCTTGGCCATTGGAACGCTGTTTTCCAATGCAATTTTTCAGCTCATTCCAGAGGTAAGAAAGTTGGTGAAGATGGAAGAAAGTTGGTAGAACTGGGAATATGATCCTACAATGTGCTTTCCCTTGAGCAAGGCAGAAATGCACATCATCAGGTGGTTGTTTATGAGCTGTTACAATCCTGTACTAATTCCCTGTCTCCCACCCTTCCTTCAGCCATGAGCTCATTCAAAAGAGTGGGGCAGTCTTGTTTGACTGTTGTATCATAGTATGCCATAGGAGGAGGGAGGGCAATCCCGGAAGTACCTGCTTCTGGGATCGTCGCCCTAATGCACACCAGAAGTGCGACGACCCAGGATCCTCCCGGGCTGTCGTCGCTGTTGCGGCCGCCATTTTTTTAAAAAAATGCGGCTGGGAAGAGTGCTCTTGTGCTTCGTTGAAAAGGTAAGTGGGGAAAAAAATCACAGTGAAATCGGGGGGAGGCCCCTTGCCATCCTAGGGATGGTGGGCTTCCTTTCCCCCCCTCACCTGATGGGCATGGAGCTGCACAGTGCGGCTCCATGCCCATTTTTGCTGCTGCACTTACTCGCGAGTAAGCACGGCAGCACCTGGGACGGGCGGCCACATCTTCCGCAGTCTTGGGAAGTTCCCGGGACCATGGAACATTCGGGATTTCCCAGGGATCCTTTTTCCCTGGCAAATCCCGTGTCCGTTCCCCCTGCCCCCAGGAGTCCCTGTGCATCATTTGGACTCATAGGGACCAGCCGGGGGCCATTTTAGTCAAACAGCCTGATGTAGACGAATGAATGACCTACCGCACAGGTAGTTGAAGGATGAACAATCTAGAGATCATAAGGCAATTCTGTAAGTTGTTGTATACCTGCTTGCAGTCCTGGAGTGAGGTTCTGAGGTGCCAGGGAATAGTTTCCAATGTAATGTATAGGCACAGATGTTAGTATCCCTCATGAACGTAGATGTAATGGTACTGAGATGCTTTGCATACAGAAGGCCCCAGGTTCAATCCCCAGCATCTCCAGGTAGGTCTGGGAAACACTCTTGTCTGATACTCTGCAATGCAGTATTGTCAGTTTAGACAATACTGAACTGAATTGTCTTGGTATAAGGCAGCTTCGTATGCCCATAAGATCTATAATAGACAAGGCATTTTTTGCTGGATTAAAATTGGATACACACTTCACATTTACATCTGAATTGGATTGCTTTTAGAGAAGCAGAAAAATAAGAAGTGCCCTATCCCAACACATTTCTGCAAGAGTCACCATTATAAGCATGCCTTTAGAATATACCAATTCACGGACAAATGTTCTGCTTCTGGCAGCACTGATTCAAAAGTAGCAAGTTTAAAGCAGCGTTCATGCAGATATAGAAGAGGCAGCTTCCTCTGTGGGTGAACATTCTTAATCAGTCTTGTAAACTTTTACATATATTTATGCTTAGATGGGGCACAGGGTGAAATCAAGCTGAACGTATCGGACAGGTTCAATTAAAAGGTGGATAATTAGAAATCTATTATATTGTTTTCCGAACAAAGCACATAACATTTGGGGGGTAACCTGGATTCACTGTTAAAATTTCTTTTTAGGCATTTGGATTTGATCCAAAAATAGATAACTACATTGAAAAAGCAGTAGCTGTGTTTGGTGGATTCTACATCCTCTTCTTTGTGGAAAGAGTTCTTAAAATGATACTGAAGACCTATAGTCAAGTGAGTAGGTAGCAGGACATGAAATGAAAAGATTTCAGACTTTGGCTGTTTTTCACTGTTAATGATCAGTATGCCTTTAGAAATGGACAGAATTTAGGGCTTAAAACTGAGCCTAGGTTTAAACCAAGAGCCAGAGCATATGATAGATCTCTGAACCTGCCCAACATGTGAAGGAACAGACTGAGTATAAGCAACTCCTTCCTGCCCAACTAGTATGCAGTCCCCACACGTACACACAGAGATGGAACTTCTGGACATGTAGTGTACAGTTCAGTGCTTAGGCGAAAATGCTTGATCTATCTATCTATCTATCTATCTATCTATCTATCTATCTATCTATCATCTATTTACTGCATTTCTATACCGCCCAATAGCCAAAGCTCTCTGGGCGGTTTACAAAAATTAAAACCATAAAAACCATTCAAAAATGTCAAAACCTCTCTGGGGAGCTCATTCCACAGCTGGGGTGCCACAGCAGAGAAGGCCCTTCTCCTAGTAGCCACCTGTCTCACTTCCTTTGGCAGGGGATCACAGAGAAGATCTACTAAATTAAAATAGTAAATTAGCGACGTGATTTCCACCTACATACAAAGCTGACATTTGGATAGGTTCGCCTGCCATCTACATTATACTCCTTTAGACACCAGGAGAAGACCTTTTTATTTTCACAGTGCTTTAACAGTTCTTCAATTTGATTTTTAACCTTACTGTTTAAATTTGTATTTTAAATCCCTATCAATTTTTGCATGGCTGCTCGGTTTTTATCCTGGTTGTGTTTTATACTGTATTTTAAATTATGTTTTTATGCTGTTGTTGTTTTATATTTTGAATGGTTTTTATGGTTTTAATTTTTGTAAATCGCCCAGAGAGCTTCAGCTATTGGGTGGTATAAAATGCAGTAAATAAATAAATAAATAAATAGTCTGTCCTTGTGGGCATGGAGGAGTTGTGCTCACTTGCTTCTATGCATTGGGCTGGATTGGGGAAAACATATCATGGGATCTGGCCACAGCTGTTACTCAGTTTTTATGATAATATTTCACCATCTTTGAATCTTAGACAGTGTCTTGAAATAAATGAGCCACCCTCAACAGCTGGAAGGGAAGAATAAAATGGAAAGTATTCCACGGGGGGTACCAAGCCACTGATTTATGACAAGAGGCTCTGGATTTCCTGATACCATGGCCAAAGATTAGTCGTGTTTTTTTTAAGAGAGAGAACTTTAGTGCAGTGCTAGAACACGTGCTTTGTATGCAGAAGGTCTCAGATTTCTCACCCTGGCACTTCCAATCAGGTAGCAAATGATGTGAAACATGTCTGTCTGAGACCCTGGAAAGTTGCAAACAATACTGACCTAGACAGACAAATATTCTGACCTGGTACAAGGCAGCTTCCTGTGTATTTACATTTCAATTACAATAGCTAGCAAATTTCTCTCTTATTGCACTATAATGTATTTGGGCAACTTTTCTTCCTCCGAACCCTGTGTGAATGCTTGCAGTAAGCCTATATACACCAGTTGCTGGGGAACATAGGTAGGGGGGTGCTGCTCTTGCACCCATGTCCTGCGTGTAGATTCCTGGTCAATAGCTGTGTGAACAGAGTGCTGGACTAGATGGACCTTTGGTCTGATCCAGCATGGCTCTTTTTATGTTCTTATTTTCCTGTTGTTTCATTTGGTTCTCTTTAGATGGGTCACAGCCACTTTGAACCTGAAGAACTGAAGCCTCCCCAAAGCCTCCCTCCTCCTGCTGAGTCATTCAAACCCATTAATGGCGCAATCTGCTATGCAAACCCAGCCATTGCTGAAGCTAATGGAACTCTGAGTTTCGATAATGTTAGTGTGATCTCTGGACAGGTATGAGTGAACATAAATCTTACCAGTTTATGCAAACATATCCAAGCAAGGGGTGAGAATTTGACTTCTGATAAATATATTTTGTATGTTTTAAAATAAACTTTCAGCACATATTTCACACCAGGACTTCAAGAAAGTTGCATGTTTGCTAACTGACAAGAACACATTACTATATAAAAAACCTTTAGCACTAAAATGTAGGTTTAATTTATCCCTTCTCAAACTCTGATATTTGCTTTCTTATTAGCCTTTGATAGTTTCCCAAAAAAGCTGTCCTTTTGGACTTATATGGCAGATATGAAGTGTCCAATTATTGACTCCCTATATATATACATGTGGCCTTCCAGCACATTATGTGTCCATACACCTAGGTTTATGACCTAGCATACGCTCGACAGGGAGGTGCAGCCAATTCTGGCTCTCAGAAGACTATCTCTATGACATTGGGTTAGATCTATGGAAATCAATGGGACTGAAGTTAGTTATGACCGACTTAGTCCTATGGATTTCATTGGTCTTCTCTAAATACGATGATGTCTGAATCCAATCCATTTTAGGTGGTTCCAATCGACCTAAAAATATATAATGTGTTCATCTGCCCTTACAGTTTTTGATCTGTCTAACAGGGAGTGTTTGATTTGGCTTTGAAATAACTGTTTGCATGAAGAATTGTTAAAGGACAGATCCAAAGTGTGAGCCGATATAAGCTGGGGTGGGCATCCTGCAGCTCTAGGGCCGGATGCAGCCCTCGGTCTAATTCCATGCAGCCCTCAGTCAAATTTCTAAAGCCCTCTGCGTGTGATCAGTTCAGACATCTGGCAAGAGCTAGCTACCCCTTCTTTGGCAGCCCACTGTGTGGGAAGGAAGAGGGAAAGAAAGAAAAGAGGGTGGTGGAAGAGAAAGAGAAAAGGGGTGTCCCACCCACTCCCTGCTGGCTTCAGCTTCACTCACTACTGACATGCAGCCCCTGGCAGATTACCCATATGCAGCCTTTGCGTGTGTGTGTGGGGGGGAAGGTTGCTTACCCCTGATAAAAGCAATTGAAGAGAGACCACTTGGCTGTTTTACAGACACTGCAATAGCTTCTAGCAGCCACTGAATGAAGGCCTGCTTCACACACACACACACACACACACACACACACGTGTGTGTGTGTGTGTGTGTGTCTATGAATGGGCGCAATCTCAGAGGGTGGAAAAATATTTTCATGCTATGTACACCGTCACGTATGGAGAACCACATAAGAGTCTGTTTTGTTATGATTACAAATGCTAAGAAGTCATGGTTGTGCAGTAACATCCTCACATGTGGGACAAAATAGGCACCCATGTTCTTTCACACACAGAGTTTATTTCCATGCAGGAAAAACGTCATGAACGAAATGTCCTTGTCTTTGAGTCTTTGTGTAAGGAAAATGTCACAGGTGAAGCAACTGCATGTATAGCCAATCATAGAACTCATGGGCTTTGCAAGGATAATGTGACAGTGATACTGTTCAAACCAGGGCTGTCTCTGGCAGTGGGTCACTTGAGAGGTATGAGATTGTGAAAGTAGTTGGGGGTTTGTAGGTGGAGTTGCCTGAGCCAACATACTCGAGGAGATGGAACAAAAGCCTGGTCTAGGACATGCAGCAGTATGAGCAAGGAATGAGTAGGCAGGCTCCTGAGGTGGCACAGTGGTTTGTATCACTTCAGACTGCAAGTGGACAATCACATTTTTGAATGGTTCCCCTATTAATAAGAAAACGTCCTGCAAGAGGAATTCAAGTACAGCATAGAGTGGACTCGACTAGAATAATTTTCCCTGATGGGTGTGGATTTTTTTTTTAATAGCAAAATGAAACATTAAAAAATGGACTCCCTGAGTCTGAAGTGGTACAGTCCAGCTAACCCCCTTATTTTGCATAGACTACTAGTGGGAAGAGGCAGAAAATGCAAACTGCGAATTCTCTTAGGCTGCATCTGATGTTCCACTTTGGCTGACCGAAGTGGAAATGGTACCAGTGTTAGAGCAGTCAGCCCTTTGCTGATCGTGGGGCCCTGGCAAATGCCCACTCCTGCCTTCCTCGGAAAACAGTTCTGGGCCTGAGCTGCCTAATGAAACAGAGACTGTAGTACATTAACATTAACAATAACTCGTTTATAGTCTATAAACTAGAGAACAGTCCTAACAGATCCACTACTATAAGATTCTGTTCTTTGTGCTTCAGTCCTGCTGCTTTTAGCTTCACTTTTCCATTGGCCCAGTTCACATGTCATGACAACCCACCATTTGGTACATATTGCCTAATTGCTCTCACTGTAAGTGGGAGTGGCTAAAAACCCAGGGATGCTCTGTTCCTGGGTTGTTTATTGTTGTGTCTGTACCCAGAACTAATCCAGAACAAACCATGGCTCCTTTCTTTGGCTTGTTGTGAGATAGACAAGCCCCGGTTTGGATTTAGACACAATGCTAAAACAGCAGGAGTTATCAGGCAACATGTACCAGAATGCTACCTTGCTCAGACAACCCACAATTTTTTTAAAAAAATGTGGGTGGTTGAGATGTGCAAACCAGGTCATTGCCTCACAATCTCTACTGAGGATTACATTTCATTACACAGCACAGCAAAAATAACAAAGAGTCTTGTGGGATCTTTAAGACTAACAAACCTATTGTGGTATAAACGTTAATGGATGATAGCTCACTTTATCAGATGCATGAGGTATTATAGAGAGTTTCAGGTTATTATACAGTACATGTGGTGGTAGTTTGGGTAGGGGATTTGTAAACAGCTGGGCCACATCCGGAGTAACCAATGGGATGGTTGGTGGTGGAGCTGTGCTGAGATAAGGGAGAATAGTATCTTCAATAGCTCATAATAACAGCACCAATGCAATGACCACAGAACTCCCAGTTTAAATCCTGGCTAATCCTGATAGTATAACAATTGTGTTTACCTTTAGGGACTGTAGGTAGCCTCCCTCCCTCCCTCCCTTTTAGGTGCCTGAACTCTTTGTTCAGATCCCTGTCAATATCTTATTTAGTCACGTATACGTGCATTCCAGTCATAGCTGGAACTGCAACCTTTAGCACCTCTCGTCATGTTTACACAAAATTCATACTTGCTCAGTCGGGGAGACTGCACATTTTAATAATGTAAAGGACAATGATGTACAACCCACCCTCTTGAAAAACCCTCAGTGTAAAGACATTTTGCATCACCAGCTAGAGAAAGAAGCTTTGTGTTCTAGCAAATTCTTACAGGGATCCCTTGCAGTGGTTACTTAGAACTCAAATAGGTCAAAAAGGGCCCCAGTAAGAAATTGAACGTGTAATGCAGAAATCAAGCGTATGAAGTCTTGTGAAGTCACTTTGATGGGGGAAATTGGCTGCCTTTTCTTTTGAACTGCATGCGTTCTCATTCTGTCAAGTTCCTTCAAACCTGCTTCTCTGGAAATTTCACTTCCACAGATAATATCACTCGCACGGCTTGCTTTTGTAATGAGTGTGGCTTTATGATTCATTTTGTAAGTAACTTGGATACTATTGCTTTTCTTTGGAGAATTCTGTATACCCATTCCTCTTAGGCATTTGATAAATAATAGGGAACTATGTAAGGAATCTTAATATATTGCAGAGGTTTCTTTTTTGGGCGCAGAGGTGGGGAGGGGGGGAAGGAAGAGGAGATATGATTGTTATATCTTTTTTATGAGGAATATCTCAGGGCCAATGTAGAAGAGTTGTCGGCTACATGCAGCACCATCAAAAAGCCCTTAGAAGCATAGCAGTTACATGTTGTCAGCTTTAGTGCAGAACTGGAAAGTACTGTGAAAAATTGCATGAGACTAGGACAACCAGATGTAAGGAAGAACAGGGTAATAGCAGGGATTTCGGCAGTGGAATTACAGCATGATCCTATGAGATTGCTGTTCTATAGATAAAGGGCCTTATTGGCCTCTAAGCCTGTCTCACTGACTGACTTCTCGGTGCACTTGGACAGGAATGGAGATAGGGTGACCAGTTAAAATCCAGGTCGGGGCTCATGTAACTTTAACAGTTGTGGAGAAAAGGGAATTTCAGCCAGTGTCATTTGTATGCAATTAGTTCCTGGTGAAATTCCCTCTTCATCACAACTGTTAAAGTTGCAGGGGCCCTGCCTTCTTTTGTATATGGTCACTCTAGTATAGTGCCTGCACCTTTAACTGCTTTGATGAAGAGGGGATATCACCAGGAACTAATTGCATACAAATGACACTTGCTTAAATTCCCTTTTCTCTACAACTGTTAAAGTTACATGAGCCCTGACCTGGATTTTATCTGGTCAGCCTACCCTAAATGGAGAGGCTCATGGATCCAGCGGATCTATGTCTCACCTTCCCCTCCCCTCCCCATTTACCAACACGCCCCTTTTCTCTCTCCCCAACCCTCTTCAGAGCACACAGTTGTGACCTCGGAATGGGAGCCACCATGGAGTTTTCTGTGGCAGTTGGGAGAGGAAGGGGGTGGTTGGAGGAAAATCCATGCTTAGAATTCCTCTGCAACCCAGGTCATAGGTGTATCTATGGTTTCAGGTAGGGGGAAGCCACCATATCCTACGGTTCCTAGGACATCCTCCCAGGGTCCATAGAATTGCTCTGTGAGTCATGTACAGTGAGTGAGAAAAGGAGCACGTGCTATACTTCTCTGGTCAGTGGAATTATTAAAGGTACAGAAGCCTAACCTGTCTTTGTCTCTGGTCACTCTACATGGAACCTTTTCAAAGCAAGGTTATTTCCCTTCCTTAAAGTCAGATAAACAAATAAGCATTGCTCAAGGGAGCCTTCAGAATTTTTCCTTGGTATATCAATACATGCAGTGTAAATTAAAAGCAAAACCTGCCATCTTAATATTTTGTTTAGAGTTCAGAATAATTATATGAGGCAATCTTTTCCCAATGGGTTTGCCTTATTGCTCTCTCCTTGTCTCTTAGTTGAAGGATAAAATAGAACAATGCCATTTGATGAAACAACTGCAGAATTCAAATACTAGCAAATGCATGTATATCCTTTTCTCTCTGATACTTAGAGCCTATCTACACTACTGCTTTAAAATGGTTTATAACAGTTATTAACCGGTTTAAAACCATTATAAACCGTTTTAAAGCAGTAATGTAGATAGGCTTATAGTTTGTGTAGGAAGAATATGCATCAGATCTAACTGTGTTTATTACTGCTTCCCTTTTCATTTCATATAAGTACCACTCTCACATTTACTGTTCTCCAGTAGAAGCTGCAAGCAGTACTTTATGATGATTGTAGTATTGCTCAGCCAAAGTACTATCATCTTTTATTTTTCTTCAAGCAATGAAGACTTGGCTGATGATTCTGTGAAGTGAACTTCTGAGCACAGCTAATGTATAATCAAAGTTGTTATGCCAGAGATAAGAATTAGGCAACTGAAAGCTTTCATTCTTCTGTGTTATAATCCACTTTGTATTCTCATTTACTGAGACTCCAAATGTTGTTTATTGAATAACATTTTCCCTGAATATTTTTTAATGATTTGCTTCCTTATCTAAAATGATGGTCTTCTTTGTAATCCAAAGAAAATATGTTTGCATGGAGCTGAAAAGAAAAGGTCTGCTAAAACACATTCTTAAACAGGGTGGATTCAGATAGCTCTTTTCCCCATTTTATTATTTCATTTATTTACTGGCCTTGCCTCCGTTTTACTTATAACATTTGTAACAAAGTATTTTTCTTACATTTCCTTTTTATCTTTATAAAAACCATGGATTCAATCCAGATTTAGTCATACTTAGAGAAAACTCCTTGAAATCTGTGGGATTTAAGTTGGTAATGAATAACTTAAGTCCCATTGCTTTCAGTGGGTCTACTCTTATTATGAAATCTTGATCCAACCCCATGTGTAGTAAGTTAAGCAGAGAGGTAGCAACTCTCCCAAGGACCCCAATAAACTTTGTGGCCAAGCAAGAATTTTAACCCAGATTTTCCTACCGCAAGTCTAACACTCTATGTATGGAGTTTGAAGTCAACATGCCGTAGGTATCTATGAGAAACCAGGTTGCATCTAAAAGGATCCAACACATTATGGACCTACAGCAACCACATTGTGCAAATAAGAATCCATCATCTGGTGAACTCTGTGATGTTCTACTGCTTATTGTTATAATTGTATTGCAAGGTTTGTTGTTTATGATATGTATGCATATATATATATATATATATATATCACCTTTAAAAAGGTTAAGAATGCTAACAATTAAGGTAAATGACTAGGCTGAAATGTACTTAATGTTTGTGGTTATAGGTCTTGGTAAGTATAGAGTGATTGGCTGGTTGTGGGGGAGTGCCTGGATTGGCTGGTTGTGTGCCCGAATGGAAAGTGAGGGGAGAGAGAGAGAGTTAGAGAGAGAGTTTGATGAGTTAAGAGAAGTGTTTGAATATTGAGAGAGTGAGATAGAGTTTTAGGGAATAGATGATTAGATAAGAAACAGGTTGAAACCATTTAAGAATGTACTGACAGAAACCACTAAGCTTTGTACCTGTAACCACTATGCAGTAGAACTGAGGAAACCAATAAGCTTGTTGACATGCAATTACTTAAGCTAATAAATTCTTGTTAATTACATCAACTGGTGTGGTCTTTAGGTGTACCTGAAGAGGGTACGGGTGGCAGTGGAAAAGGGGTAAACTGAGGGCCAGGTTGTTGGGCCGTGGTGCCTAAATAGTAAAGGCAAGACAGAGGCAGCAGCAAGTGGTCAGAAAACCTCACGAACTCCTTTGGATAACTCTGTTCCATTTGGATGCCATTGTGCAGAGACTGCAAAAAAGAAAAAGGAAAAAAGAGCAATTATCAGAACCCACCCACAGAGTACCTTAAGCCTTATGCTCTTACGCTTCCTATACAGTAGTTGCTCTTTGGAGGGATGGAGGGAGAGAGAGAACTTCGCAATTTGATCTTTCTGCAATTTCAGAATTTCCTAAAATACATGGGAAAAAGAAATTGGCTCCCATGCAGTCACTTAAGGATTCATGTAACTGGTATGTTTTTATTCCTGCAGAAGGAAGAAACCCAAAGCAGCTCATGCAAATGTTTCAAAGGACCTTCATTGTCAGAGATTGGTACAATTGCCTGGATGATCACGCTTAGTGATGCTCTGCATAACTTCATTGATGGGCTAGCTATTGGTGCTTCCTTTACACTGTCCCTGCTTCAGGGAATCAGCACGTCTATAGCAATCTTGTGTGAAGAGTTTCCTCATGAACTGGGTAAGATATTTCCCCATCAACTCCAGCTGTTAATACATTCATCTAAGATAGAGTTAGGCAATGTGGTACCCTTCAGATAAGTCCCAGCCAGAATGGCCATTGCTCAGGGATTATGGGGGTTGTAGTCCAAAACAGCTAGAGTGCACCAGGTTGCCTACTGCTGATCTATGAGTTTTCTCATAGTACAAGAGCTAACCCTCAAAATGTTCTGTAGCATTTAAATGGAAAAATAGTTTTCTTCTTACAATATTTTATATGTATTGAAATTATCTGGTGGTGGTGGTGGTGATGATGATGATGATTGGGGTGGTGGGATATTCATACCAATATAACTTGCTAATGATTTCTCCTTTGTCCTTTTCAGGGGATTTTGTCATCCTCCTTAACGCAGGAATGAGCACACGGCAGGCTTTGTTTTTCAATTTCCTATCAGCCTGCTCCTGCTATGTTGGACTCGGTTTTGGCATAGTTGTGGGTAATAACTTCGCTCCAAACATCATCTTTGCAATAGCTGGAGGCATGTTCCTATACATTTCCCTGGCAGATATGGTGAGATCCTACTACATCTTACATATATTGTATATAGGAATGAATTGTTTATGTGGTTGCATTATAAGGAAATATATTTTTGAGAGATAAAGTGGAAATCATGGAGCATACATCATGAGGATAAAATTAGGGTGACCAGATAAAATCCAGGTCAGGGCTCATGTAACTTTAACAGTTGTAGAGAAAAGGGAATTTCAGCCAGTGTCATTTGTATGCAATTAGTTCCTGGTGAAATCCCTCTTCATCACAACAGTTAAAGTTGCAGGGGCCCTGCCTTCTTTTGTATATGGTCACTCTAGTATAGTGCAAGCGTGACCATATACAACACTAGTATAGTGTTGTTGTACTACCCAACAACAAAGCATGAGTTCTCAACATGACTTGTTCGAGAAAAATAAACCACACTGCATGGTTAACAAGCCACCCTGCAGAAAAACATGCTGTGTTCAGACAACACGATAACCTAGGGTGACCAAATAAAATCCATGTAACTTTAACAGCTGTAGAGAAAAGGGAATTTCAGCCAGTGTTATTTGTATGCAATTAGTTCCTGGTGAAATTCCCTCTTCATCACAACAGTTAAAGTTGCAGGGGCCCTGCCTTCTTTTGTATATGGTCACTGTAGTATAGTGCCTGCACTTTTAACTGTTGTGAAGAAGAGGGGATTTCACCAGGAACTAATTGCATACAAATGACACTGGCTGAAATTCCCTTTTCTCTGCGACTGTTAAAGTTACATGAGCCCTGACCTGGATTTTATCTGGTCAGCCTACGATAACCCATGGTGGGTTAGCATGTTGTGTGAATCTAGCCAAACTCATGCTCCATCTCTTTTTCTCTCTCACTCTGGATCACCACCCATTCTTTCTCTCCCCCTACCCTGTTAACACGGGGGGGGGGGGGTTGTAAGGTTTTTTTTTTAGGGCACCTCAGTGGGTGGCAAGCAGGATGTCTGGGGATGCACTGATGCTCACGGACACCACATTGCCTACCTCCTGGTTTACATCCTAGCTTTTCTTCCAGTTTTTAGAACAATAACTCTCCCCATCAAGTCACTGAACTGCATTTGAAGCTTTGAATATTGGAGCAATTTGGCAGTGTGCATATGTTTGTGAAGCATGTGGTATGAAAAAAGTAAAGGGACGTGTGTGTGTGTGTGTGTATGTTCACGCATCTAGTAGAGGGGGGATTTGTGGAATATGTCCCAAGAGGTTAATTTAAAAACCACACACACTACCCCAACAACTAAACAGAAAATCAATGATAGAAAAGGACAGGTGAGAAAGCATCCAATTAACTTGATGGATAAGACTCAATGCAGTTATTCGTTGAGAGATGTAATCACCTCCAAATTAGACGAGAGATGAACAGACCACCACTGAGGTCACTGTGTACTCAATGAGTCCAGTGATAAGTTTGTGTTTTCTTATGTTGGGTGTGATGAGGTAGGTACGGTATCTCCCAGGCTAAAGTGGAAACATAGCACTATTGATATCTACTGAAAGCTGTCTCCACAAAAGGCAAAGGGCAACCTAAGAAGCTACAGCTGTTCTCTCTGCTTTCTTTTTATCTTAGACTACGTTTTTAATCATCTATCTTAGACTACGTTTTTAATCATCATCATCATCATCATCTTTTTTCCTTTTATTTTGAATTTAACAAAACAAAACAAAACAAACTGAAAAGAAAAATGAAAAAAGAACAAGAAATTACATGCATAGAAATATCAATATTCCATCAAGTACAACATTCTTTTTTTAAAAAAGGGGCGGGGTGGAAGATTATGCATTTGAAGAAAAGCAGAGTAAATACTCATATATGTATCCACTAATGAGTGGCACCTATATACCACCTGTTCAAATGTTGATAGCTTGTTAGGTCCTCTGTCCATTGCATTGTGGGAGGTGAACATTTTATCTTTTCAATGTTGCAATATCAGTCTTGTGGCTGTCATAAGGGCTCAGAAAATCCATTTGCACTGACCATATGTTAACTTCTAAGAAACCAGTCTATAGTTTAGGAGGACATGCACATCATTCATTATTAAAGACTGTTCCAATACCAAATTTATCCATATTATGACCTCCTCCTAAAAGGAGATCACTATTGGGCATTGCCAAAACATATGAATAAAAGAAGCATTAAGTGCATGACATTTCCAACAATTATGCGAATTAGACAAGCCCTTGTTAAAAAGGCATTGTGGAGTCCAATAAACCCAAAACAAGGGTTTTTTTTGCTGAATAAGGCATAGCCTAAGATCCATAGAAACTTCAAGTACAGATGCTAAAGCAACAGTCCATTGATTAGGCAAAATGAACTATGTTTATACCAGTGGTGTAGCAGGCTTCTCTGCAGTCCTTAGAGTAGCTGGGGACAATATATTGTTGTGGGCCACTCCTGTTGTGATGCCAAGTATTTTTGGGTGGCTTGGTCTTGATGAGGCAATTAAGACCTAATAGCTTTACAAAATGCTTACAAAACATATATCTAACACACACACACACACACAGTGAGAGATGGATCAACATCTGCATTTTGAGCCTCTCCTTGGGTGTGTTGCTCCGTGGATTGCTATGATCAGTGCCTACAACTACACTACTGGTTTGCACCCCATTTTTTAAGTCCACTGTGGCATAATAGGTGATAGGTTTCTCTGTCTACCTTTCAAATCTCTCTGTCTTTAGGTTTCTAAGCCGGAACTATTCATGTTATGTCTCAACAAAATATAAATAATGTGTGTGAATGGTCAGTACAGAATCCTGCTTTTCTGCTGAATTCCACCCTGTTCTTCTCTATCTAGAAACAGGTAGGATTTGTTAGAACTCTTGCTTCTCGTTCTTTCACCCCCATGCTTCTCTCATTTATGAGCCAATCTATACTTTATACAGGATGAGCTGTGGCTATTGGGCAGTACAGAAATGTAATGAATGAATGAAGGAATAAAGCAAGCAATAGCATTCTTGATTCAGAATGCAGGTAGGAGGGATTCATATTTTGGAATGCTTCCCCATGGGGAAAAAAAGCTTTCTGCAGATAGTGAAGTAGTACCCGATGGAGAAAGCTTTATTATAGTCCTCTGCCTGGTGTCCTTGTCTCCCACAAGTAGGGAGCTTTTTATATGGAGCAGATTTCAAAAATTATCTCCAACTTTCATTCTGAAGTGGTACACAGGACTGGTGGTAGAGGTTGGCATTGTTGGGCACCTGCTGAGGTTCACACCCCAGTAGGGCCCCCACAATCCATTCCCAGAGCCTCCTTGCCCTGCTCCTCAACCTCCTTGCTGCTGCTGTTTACCTGCCCTCTCTGAGCAAGTGATAAAAATGAGGAGATGAAGCAGCATCCTCCACTCATGTTCCAATCTCTCTGGGTGATTGTATGGATTGGGCCTAGAGGAAGAGGTCAAACCAATGGGCAGCAGTGACAGTGGTGAGGAGGAGATGGGCTCTCTCAGAGAGAAAGAGAGAGGAGGGATACTCAAACCCTCCCAAATTTGGAACCAGGATTAGTGGTACAGTCTAACATTCTATCACTTCAGATTAAAGTTATTATTCACATAAGGATGACATAAGGTATAGATGAATGGTGGACAACTTGTGGCCTTTCAGATTTTTTTATTTTTGCCTATAATTCCCACAAGCCCTAGCCAGCATAGCCAATGGAGAGGGCTGATGGGAGTCGTAGGCTTAAACATCTGGAGGACAACAAGTTGCCCACTCCTGGTGTGGATAGACTAGGCCGCAGAGCCAGTTTGCTAAGGACTGTGATATGGAGACCCCTTTAAATTGTTCTATATCATGGCTGCCACATGGAATCATCTTTCTGTTTTTTTCACCAAACCCTGGGCTGCTCTCCTCTCTATCCATCCATTAGTAGGCAGGTTCTTTGAAGAAAGATCCTTCTGGGGGCTGCAGCATGATGAGACACTTCCCACATCTTCTCTAAAGCCACTTACTGTACTACTGGTGGAATAATATCTAAATAGATGAACAGGTATTGTTAAAATAGAAATTAAGCTCTAAAAGGTAACTTTGGCAAATGTCAGGAAAACACAAAAGAAAAATATCAAAAAGGAAAATTTGCAAGGAACCCAAATTCTCTGGCTTGTTACCTCCCAGTGGTCCAAATACTGAGACATAACAGCAGATTGCCCCACCCCTCCTGAGAGGGATAGCTCCAGCACCCTTTGGCCTCAGTATAAGTAAAAACAATGGGTTTGATCCAGACTTAGAGTAATTAACTTGTCCTATTGATCTCAGTGGGTTTACTCCAAGTATTACTATGTCTTGATTCAGCCCAATGATTTTGTAATGTATAAAAGGATGACCATGTGGCTATCCTGCATACTTCCTCAGATTCTCAAGAAGAGTCAACAAAGACACAATTTAGGCTGCAATCCTATGTACTTGGGAGTAAGCCCCATTGAACTTAGTGGAAGAGACCTCTGAGTAAACTTGAATAGAGTAAACATGCTGTTAATTGAGCACAATGAAATGGTCTTTACCATAACTTACTGAGAGCAAAGCTTTGTTTGTAGTTACCTCTTTGAACCATGATCGTTGTGTTGATAGATTAATTAAAAAAGCCAATGGGAGTGGATGAGCCATAGCTACAGTGTTCAGAAGCTCTCCAAGATGATGTCTACGGTTCAAAATGCTGCCCACTGTCCCTTCCTTGTGGCAAGGACTAGTTTGTTCAATAGATTCTTTGAACTTTAGACAACTCTGTGCAAAGCTGATCTCTAGGCAAACCTGTGCTTTTGCTCACTTAAGAAAGGGCTCTCTAAGGGCATTGGTTACATGAAATGTCTCATCAAAACTATGGGAGTGTGCAGTTCAGAGCATGACTTCATTTGTATTCAGCCTTCCACAAGCTGCTGTGAGAACAGCATTAAACATCAGAAACTTAGAACTCACTGTCCTGTTTTACAGTGTCTTGTAAAATAGACATTATTTTAAATGTGTCTGATAATTGCATCTTCTTTTCAGTTTTTTCTCTAGGATCTGGATTTTAAACCCCCCCCCCCATCCCCTAACCTTAGGGTTCTGGTCCAGATACGGGCTCCTGTGCCTATTTTTTTGAATAAAAATGAAAAGAAGACATAGCAGCTGGAATAATATTTAATGTATTTTCAAGTAAGCTCTGTTTTGGCCCTAAGACACAAGGGAAATATCTGAAGAGCGAATCCTGCAACTCTTTACAATAAAACCTAACATCCAGAAAACCCCATACTTGAGTATTGGATGTCTACCACAAGACATAGCGATGGCCACCGATTTGGATGGCTTTAAAAGGGGATTAGACAAATTCCTGGAGAAGGCTATCAATGGCTACATGCTATCTCCAGTATCAGAATGGCTATGTACACCAGTTGCTGGGGAACATGGGCAAGAGGGTGCTGTTGCACTCATGTTCTGCTTGTGGGTTTCCTGTGGGCAGCTGGTTGGGCACTGTGAACAGAATGCTGGACTAGATGGACCCTTATGTTCTTCTCTTCTTAAGTATCTACATAGGAAATTTCAGTAATTGGTACTGTTATCCTGCCAGGCAGCTTTTATTATCTCCCTATGCAATATTGGGGATAGGGTAGAGATGTAGAAAGCCAGTAAGGGTTCAATCCTAGGCATATCTAGACTGAAAAAAGTCCTACAACTCCCATGGGTGACTGGAGAAACATGCATAGGATTGGGCCCAAATTGTCTAGGGCCCCTGATGAGCTCTTGGCTGTGAATTGCCTTGCAGCTCGATTTTAAAATGTGTGGTGGTGGTAATAATAATAATAATAATAACAATAATAATAATGCCCTTCCCTTTTCATGAGGCACTGCATGTAACAGAGTCACTATGCAGCAAAAATCTCTACATGGGAGCCAGGATATGTAATTGGGCCTAAGAAAATGGTTTTGATGTGGTGAAATCAGTACATGAGCTTGAGGATGAACCATTATTAAACATCTACAGGGATTGAATTACAGAAATTACAGGTTGGGGCTAGGTGGTATTTCAATGAATCACTTGACCCTACCTAAATTAAGGATTAGAATTTTCAGGTATAGAAAGGAATAGGGATATACACCTCCATGTCTGCAGATGGCAGGCAACATGAAACCTCTAGATTAGTTAGGCCTGGTATGAGCACTAGGAGCCTGCCTGGCCATCTGTCTTTGGTTAGTCAAGAATCAAGTAACTTCTTTCCTTAAGCCTCTAGCTTCTCAGCTTTGCTAGCTCTCAGCTCAAGTTTCCAGTTCCAGCAACTGGACACAGGGACCCTGGTTGAAAAGGTTTCATGCTCTTCAAGCTAGATTTGGGTGCAGCTGATCCATGGTCCTGACCTGTCTCTGATAAGAAGGATCATTGTGTTTCTATTTTCTATGCACTGCATTAAGATGGATATTTTATTGTGTAATGAAGTTGGCTTAGTTCATCACTATTCTCAGCTTTGTTGAAGGGACCACGATAGGAGATGACTGCATCAAAGGCCGTCTTCTGCCTCCATGTATTTCATTACCCCTGTGATAGAAAACTTGATTTCCCCCCTGAAAATTCAATTGTGTTAGGAAGATATTTCCAGGGAGCCAGTTCTTGTACTACTAAAGTTTCAGGGGGCTTTGAAAATGTTGAACTTGATTCTATCTAATCCTTGATAAGCAGCCAGCACAGCAGTTTTGTTGATCTGTATTTGTCAGCACTTTGCAGAAGTTGAAGTTTCTTCAGTGTCTTTGAATTAATTTCCAAGGAGAGTGTGTTACAATTATCAACTGCAAGTAAGTGGTAGGGATGTGTTTACCTGCCAGGCTAGAGGTGGCTTATGTGGGTTTTTAATTAGTTTCTTTTTGTTCTGCCTTGATTCTCCACTGGTGTGTGCATGTGTGTGTGTGTATTTTTCTTGGTCACTTAATCAAGATTTGTTGTATAAAATTTCTTGTGGTTTCACTAGGTTCCTGGAAATTGCAATTGTTGTTTCCAGTTTGCACGATCTTATAGAAGAAACAAGACAGTGTAAAAAGTGTCAGGTATTACTATTTATTTAGATCAGGGCTGGGTAACTTGTGGCTCTCCAGAAGTTGGTGGATTGCAACTCCCATCAGCCCTAGCCAGCATGGCCAGTGATGAAGGATGATGGACATTGTAGTCCAACAACATTTGGAGGACCACAAATGGCCCTACCATTGAGGGTGGGGGGAAAATGAATTTCTGTTGCTTGTTTACTGGACTTGCAACCAACTAACCCCAATTGCTCTGTGTGGGTAACAATACAATTTTATATATCCAAACTCCAGCCAATTGAAATGAAATAAATATTAGGATTCTGCAGTAGCCAGTGTAGAGGAGGAACTTCAGGACACTGTTTCAGGGCCATGAAAGGAACAGGAGAATTTTCATCCATGCTGATATCAAGCAGAAGGTGGTGGAGGAAGCAGGAAGTGCCTCAGTCAGCACTGTGTAAGCATGTTGGCCTCAGTAACCTCAACAGCCTGTGAAAGTGGTACTGACCAGTCAGCAAACACAGGGCCAGCCCTACCATTAGGCAAAGTGAAGCAGTTGTCTTAGGCAAATGATGGGAAGCAGCAGCAAGGTATTGGAAGAGAGAATTGTCTGCCATGTGGCCTGCCTTGGACCTACTAAGCTTGCTGCTTTCTGGTGTGATAGAAGATGCTATCCCATTGTCAGTGCTGAAGATTCAACTAACAGTCCAGTTGGCTTTTGTACATGGAATGGGCCAGTCTTGAGCAAATACATGCTTGCATGGTGCAGACTCAAGAACCCTGTTTCTGCTTCCCTGCCTGCCAACAGTTTGTTAAGGCTGGGAATTCTGCTCCCTTGATTGTCCTACAGCAGTGTTTCCTACCTGTAAACCTCTTTAGAGGCTGTAGCTGTTAGGCCTGTACCTCCATAATAGCATAACCCTGTTAATTATAAGTCAACCCAGAAGAAAAGGTCTTCACTCTTTCCTCACATTCCTCAGACTTGTAGGACAAGTCACTGGGAAGTTCATCTGCACAAGATGGATGTAAGTCCCTGAAACTAAGAAGAGAGGCTCAGAACTGAGTAGACAGCAGAAAGTACAATTCCTGATGTTCATTTCTTGGTGAAGTAATCACTTGGACACAATATCCAGGCTGGGCATTGCCCCAAATCATTGCTTTTCTAGTAGCTTAGGAATCGAAGCCAATCTTATACAGTAATGTAAAATAAATCAATGGATGCATTAAAGAAAATTGATATGCTAATGTGACATGTTTTGCCACCAGATGGCAACACCTACCTAAAAATGTTTCTCTCTCTTTTTCTCCTCCCTCCCTCGCTCCAGTTCCCAGAGATGAATGACATGTTGAGACAGAAAGTAACCGGAAGGAAAACTGATCTCGCCTTTTTCCTGATCCAAAACGCTGGCTTGCTCACAGGGTTTACTGCAATATTGCTGATCACCCTGTATGCAGGAGATATTGAACTGGAATGAAGTAATAATGAAGATGTGTTGATGAAGACACTTGTGTTGATGAAGACACTTAGTAAATTAAAAATGGAAGAACTCTTGAACTCCATAAAGGGACTTGGAAGTCATAAAGGATTTGGTGCAACACCCTATTTTCATCAGCCGCTTGAATCAAAAGCCTTTGTTTTTAAGGATTGCTAAATCAGTTCAGGGACAGTTTCCACCTGCTTCTGTGTATTATATAATAACTTTTGCAATATTCCAGTGATGACCCGAAGATGTAGAAATGCAGGGGGATATTTTGCCTGCAAACTGCACCATTAATTTCAATGGAGGCTGCACATCTGTTCCTGTGCATCAGGGTGCTGAATTGGGATCTTTGTATTTTTAATTGAGATATCACCCACAATGCTTGTACCATCATTGTAAACTACTCCAACCCTGGACCTGGTGCAGTTTATTTCCTTCCTGTTGGAATCAATGAGAGGGAAACTTTTTAAAATTGTTCCTGAAAAGAGGGCATGGGGAAGGAAAAAGGGAAGGGGGAAAAGAAGCCTCTGGCTTAGTTTCTCTTGCCCCATACAATTGCTCTGCAAGACAGTAATCCTATATATACTTACCTGGGAGTAAGTCCCATTGATCCCAGTAGGACTTCTGAGATGATTGACATATGATTGCACAATAAGCCATATTTATTTTAGCCTGGATCATATTGTGTATGTGCCTGCTACTTAATACCACGTATGATACACACCTCTGTTGCCCCACACATTTTGGGAGGATGTTGGGAGAACAAGGAGGGCCTTGGATCTTCAGGAGACAGAGCTTCTCTCAGAATCTGATTTCCCAACATCTGATGTCAGAGCTCCCCTGTTAGAGGACCACCAGCTGCAGATCTTTTTTATGCAGACTCATGGAAGACGTTTACAAAGTTGGATCTCTCCTCTCTGAGGATGGACTTCTCTCTCCATCCTTGGAGAGAGAGATCAGAATCCTATGGTTGCTGGACCATAAAATTTCAGCTTTAGTTGACAAGGTCTCCGTCTCCTCCTCCTCCTCCTCCCACCCTCAGAAAACTCACAGCTTTATTGTAACTGTGATACAAGGAAACAGTTTCAAAATAGGTTTAGATTCCCCCCTTTAGGGGAAGTAAATATAAAAATTTAAACTTGCTTCAGCAACTTTGCATAAATGATGCAAAGATTCCAATTACTAATTAACACTGGCTTAATTGTACCAGTTATTGCTTTTGATCTTTCTCTTTCAAGGGGACTGTGGGCTTCTTAAGGGAAAGGCATTTTTTAATAAGTGAAAACCCTGATGCTAAAGTTTCAAGAATTTATTATATGTGTAATGCTTAATAGACCCTTGCCTTCTAAAAAGGACCCCCAAAAATCATTTTAACATCGCAATAGCCATTCAAAGTGTCTCCCTTGATTCTTGTTGCCAGTGTAGGGCATAACTAACCAAACTACACTGGTGCACAATCTCTCTACATTGCAACTGAACTTTTGAAAACTCCCTGCGACTTGTCCTATAGCCATGGATGGAACTGGAATAGTAGCAATAGATAGGTGACTTGCATGCTTAGATATGCCCTAATTAGCTGTGGAAGCTCTGATATGTGCACATAACTCCCTTTCCCATACAGAATCAAGCATTTCCTTCAATGGGGAGTGCAAAATGAATGAGGGAAATTACACAAGTAAAAGTTCAATGTATTCGATTGGACAGTGTAGCCTGTATTAGAGTGCTCATACAACCTGGATTAGGGACATGATTTAAGGTTTCCAAGCTGCAGCGTTTTCAAAATGGGAATACATGGATGCCTTAGACAGACTCCTCCTTCTGTTGGTCCATGTAGGCAAGTATTATTTACTCTGGCTGGTGATGGCTCCAGTGTCCCCAGAAGGTGGCTGTGCTAGCCCTGCTCCTCGAAATACTTTAACACAAGAGGACTGAAGTGCAAAGTACATTCTGTACCATTATGACTCCTCCATATAATATGTGCCTAGTTTTGAAATGCAGATACATTCTAGCAAGAAGAATACAGGGTATTCTACACACCTGGTTCTACGTTTTCATGGATATACCAATGTTATATTATTTGCACTCCAAACCTGTGTATATGGATTTTTTTGCAACTAAAAAAAAAATACAGCTATCTTGATAGAACAGGGAGAAATAGGAAGAAGGAAAGACGTGCCATCTTTTTCTTCCATTCCTACTGCTGTTTGAAGGAAGTGTGCAATATTTATTACAAAATTATGTATATTTTTCATGGCACTAGGAAATGTTAACTACTTCATTGCCCTGAGGATATATGGTGTTCACATTTATCTGTCTCCCTTTTGAATTGATATTGGACTGAACCTCATATATTGTTAAAACGTTTCCTGTGGAGCAATAAAATGGGTTAATTGAATATTTAAATAGCCTCATACTTCCTTCTGAATTCCTTTAAAAAGCCAAAATGGTTGACAGATTATTATTTTTAATTAAGTATTTCTCATACGGAACTTACACAAGATGGATCTATGCATATGCCACACCACCACAATACAGCAAGGTTTTCAACCTACAATCTAACAGTGCAAATCTATAGTGTCTACTCAGAAGTAAGTTCAAGGAGGCTTAGGACACAATCCTATGCATGTTTAGACAGAAAAAGTCCTACAAGTCCCAGCATGGCTAACTGGGGAATGCTGGGAGTCCTAGGACTTTCTTCTCTGTCTAAACATGCATAGGATTGTGCCTTTACTCTCCTGTAAACATGCATAGGACTGAAGACTAAATGTTGGTGACTATGGCCTGGTGACGATGTTGTAATGTTTTAGGAAACCAGGAACACATGTCAGGCCAGCACATTTGCTCCTTTCCTCACTTCTCTTTGCCACCAGTTTCAGCACTTCAATCATAAGAACATCAGAAGAGCCATGCTGGATCAGACCCAACGTCCATCTAGTCCATCACTCTGTTCACACAGTGGCCAAACAACTGTTGACGAGGAACCGACAAGCAGGACATGGGTGCAACAGCACCCTCCTGCCCATGCTCCCCAGCTACTGGAATATATAGGCTTACTGCCTCTGATATCGGTGGTAGCACATAGCCATCAGGACTAGTAGCCATTGATAGCCTTCCACTCCAGGAATTTATCCCACCTCCCTTTTAAATCTTGATCTGTTTATTTCCTCTTCAGAAATGCGGGACTCTGTTTTAATGTGGGTTTGCTATCCAAGAGCTTGGTTTGATTCTAGTTTACGTTTCTTGTTAGTAAACCGACATTAAACTGGGATTGCCCATTGCAGATGTAATGGGGAACTCTAATTTAAACAGGCCAAGATTATAGTGCTAAAGCCGGCAGGGGAGGGAAGAAGAGCAAGGGAGGAATGGGGAAGACCTGATGCTTGTTCCTGGTTTCCTAACATATGGGATGTTTTCAGATGAGACTTTTATGGTCCAATTGCCCAGCTTCACAAAATGTTAGAGGGGTGGTTACATCATGTTGGTGTCATCTACTCATAACCCTCCTGCGGTTTTTCATTGCCTCTTCTGCCTTTTCTCTTACTGCAGAAAATCCATTTAGGTGAAAAACCCAGAGTAGCTGCAAAATGCTAATTGTTCTAATTAGTAGTGCTAGGAGCCCCTTTAGGTTTGGAAGCCAGGATCTTTACGTCTGGACCAGCCTTGTATGTTTATCAATGTATGGAAACATAAAATCTACAGAATATCTAACCACAATCAATGTTAGCTTCAGTTTCTTGAGGGCCCTTGGGCAAGACAACCTCACTGGGCCACCTCACTCTGTGGCTGAGTTCGGATGACACTTTAGGCAACTGAGTGGGGAATAGGTAACTCACCCTGCGTTATTTTGCTGGTACTCCCCACATGACATGCTCCGTCACGCAGCTGAAACTCCCGTTGTCCTTCCTGCATTCCGTTGCCCCTCCCTCCCTCCTCCCAGGGCTATCCCATCAGCCAGTGCAAGTTCTTCTGGATGTAGAGGAGTGGGCAGGGTGCTTTCGGCTGCTCCTGCCAGAGGGCTCTATGTCCTTCTGAAATAATGCACGCAACATGGGAAAATCAGCAATAGAGCCCGCCACATGACATAATAACCAATGGATCTCTGGATAAGCAATGGAGCAGCCCGTTGTTTTTCTCTGTTGCTTATTTCAAGAAAATAGCACACTGTGGCTGGTTTTGGATGACACAATAATCAACGAGGGGGAGTGGAAACAATTGTCAGTTGTGTTGCTTATTGTTTCGTGTGGAGGGCAACACACAATGCACACACAACTGACAGTACGCTATTTGGGGCACTTAAATAACGGAGAAAAACAATGGGCTTGCACATTGTTTATCCCGAATTCCGTTGTTTAAAGTGTCGTGTGGAGGGAACCACCCTCTCTCCGCGTAGTATTCCATTTGGGCATAGAGTTCTGCTGGCCAGAGCAGCCGAACCCCCCCCCCCCCCCGCTGCTCTGATACAGCCGGCAGAACTTGCGATGCATACTGGGAGATGGCTGGAGGACTGAGGGAGGTGGGAGGGAGAAGACGCTGCACCCCAAATGGACGCCGGGACTTTCAGCCACTCAACGGTCAGAGTAGCAACATGTCGTGTGGGGAGTACCCTCTGCTTAGTGTACTGTGAGTACATAATCCTCTCTCCCTTGCCTAAAGTGTAGTCCGAAACCAGCCAGTGAGTTGTTTGTCCCCCTCCAGATGACACAATAAGCAACGCAATGAATGGTTGATTTTTTATGCCCCCCCCCGTTGCTTATCGTGTTGTCCGAACCCAGCTAGTGAGTCTAACTTCTCAACGCCATTGTTACTAATAGCTATTGCTCTCATCTCTTTTTCTTCATTACTACCACTTCTTTTCTTCATAGGTAGGAAGCCAGGAGCAAATAGGCAGTGGCATGTCCTCCTCCTCCTCCTCCTCTGATATCCAGGCCAGAATGAGAGGCAGGTGAACAAAAAGGTTGTACTGATGAAGAGGAGGAGTAACTCCATGGGGCTTTTGATAGTGGAATTACTGCTAGGGTGTGGGTCCTTGGCAGGTGCTCAATCTTGCCTACCCTTGACACCGCCCCTCATCTTAATCTTCTAAGCCATTGAGGTTTCCTAATGTTTAAAAATGATTTTACTATTTTTGTTCAGTAGGGGTGATAGGGTGACCATATGAAAAGTAGGACAGGGCTTCTGTATCTTTAACAGTTGTGTTGAAAACTTTTTTGTAGAATGACCAGATGCAAAAGAGGGCAGAGCTCTTAACAGCTTTTAACTGTTGTGATGAAGAGGAAATTTCACCAGGTGCTGCATACATACAAATGACATCTGCTGAAATTCCCTTGTCTATACAACTGTTAAAGATACAGGAGCCCTGTCCTCATTTCCATATGGTCACCCTATGATAGCAGCTTAAACTGGAGAGCAATTTCAATCAGAAAAAAAAGCATTGAGGGAAAAAGGTTACTACCAGTACATGGATATTACTCAAACTCCTGAGGCTGTTTCTAAATTGGGACACCCTATCATGGCTCTTCCACTGCATGTCCATTTTGGCCCTAAAGAAGCAGCCTTGTTTCAAAAAATACACTTTCCCACTGCAGTGTCAAAAGTCATAGGCCCCCTCTAGAAGAGGTCGGTTTTACACCTGATTCTCCGAATATGCGCTTTAGCTTACTGTCAAATTTACGCCTATTTATGAGAGGCGTGGAGGCGAATTACGGGCCCCATACAATGCGCTTTAAAGTTGTTAACGTGCGTTTAATTGCATTATCAACTGCATATATCGATGCTCGAATGGGGAACCATCGAAGTAAATTAAAAGTCGCTATTTAATGCAAAATCGAAAATGTGCATTTATGAGGATAAAAATAGCTTGCACGCCTGATTTAACCCTCTTTCGTTAAGAGATAAAATCGGTAATGTGCCTTAAAGGAGCAGTAAATCGATTGTCTATAGGAACCCATAGTTAATTAATTTTCGTAATGTATTTCACAAAATATATTTGTGCTCACAGTAGTTCACAAAACAAATACAATCACCACAATTACAATATATTTCAAAACAGCATTAACTCATAGTTCATTTAAAATAGGGTGACCAGATAAAATCCAGGTCAGGGCTCATGTAACTTTAACAGTTGTAGAGAAAAGGGAATTTCAGTCAGTGTCATTTGTATGCAGTTAGTTCCTGGTGAAATTCCCTCTTCATCACAACAGTTAAAGGTGCAGGCACTATACTAGAGTGACCAGATACAAAAGAAGGCAGGGCCCCTGCAACTTTAACTGTTTTGATGAAGAGGGAAGTTCACCAGGAACTAATTGCATAGAAATGACACTGGCTGAAATTCCCTTTTCTCTTCAACTGCTAAAGTTACATGAGCCCTGACCTGGATTTTATCTGGTCACCCTACTTTAAAACATATCAAAATCTAAAATAAGCATATCAATGGGTGTACTTTTGTTGTCAAACTGTATCTTAGTCTACCCCAACAGAGTGCCCCCCCTCAATATGTTGGACTATAACTCCCTTGATACCCAGCCAGCATGGCCATTCAACATGCTGGCTGTGGATGATGGCAGTTGTGGTCACACACATCTTTGGGACAGCAGGTTGGGAATGGCTGCAATAGCTGAATTTAGGCAGTCTGGTCTCCAGCTAGGGAGAGGGGGTACTGTATCTATGGGGCCATGCATGTAGCACTAGCGCAGGACCTACACTACTGCTTTAAAACAGTTTATAACAGCTTTGACTACTGTTGGGGCCTAGGACACACTCCATATACAGTTTTCAAAAAGTTTTCAGTCTTTTATCCTGCTTGGTGTAGATCTGGCCCACACAAACAGCTGAACTGGAATAGTTTCTCCAAGACTGTAGGTAATGTCAGAACCCCAAAATGGTAGCATAGGACACACTTATAGTACATACCTTCTTCTTTCTTTTGATTTTTTTCAACCTCCCCTCCCTGCATTTACAGGAGACCAGGAGTTCTTCCTGAGTGCTTATTGGAGTGGGAGAGGTCACATGGTCTCCAACAGCATTCACTTAGAACTGTGGGGCTCCTCGAAATGCCGAGGGAAGTGGAGGGGGAAGTTTAGAAAACTAAAAAAACTAAAATAAGAAGCCCCCTCAGCAACCGGCTACACTTAAAAAAGGTACGTGGAAACCCTGGCCCTCTCCCTATTGAGAAAATTGTCCAAATTTCCGCCCTCCCTGTGAAAGAGGCAGAAAAAAAACCCAATGCTTCTTTCGAAGAGAGAAAAAAAAGTTCCAAAAATAGGGGGCAGGATTCGGCCAAGCACTAGTATTTTCTGACCTGTGTCTGCTAGATGCAAAATCCTTTCAGATCATTGAGGAGCAGAGAGAAGCCTGTTGGACTTTGGAGGATCAATTAATGAGCGTTAATAGTTCTGTAAAACTCTAATGAATATCAAAATGTTAATTGCTACTGGGTTGAGTATATTTTCAGAGCAAGAGCTTAATTCTTGTGCATGTCTGTAAGTATTGTAATGCTAAATAAGTACCTATGTGTGCAAGAATTCATGTTTTGGGGTTTAATTTTTTAATTTATTTATTAGAATCAGTGAGAAGTCCTTGAGTGGGTACAGGATGGAGGCCTAAACTTTTCTCCCTAGAGAAAACTGAGGGAGGTGGTGCAGAACCATTTTGTATTGATTCTCCATTTCAGCTGCACAGTGAAGTATGACCTGTTTACAGCAATTAGTCTCTAATTGGTCCTCCTGAAGTCACAGCCCTTCCCTGATGAAATGAGTTATGGTAGGAAGCAGAGCGGTGATGTTGGAACATGACAAATACTGCTCCTCTTCTGAATACAGAAGAACTTGGATACGTTGTTCCCATACATATCTAGATAATGAGGCATCTTTAGCATAACATTATGTAAACCTACGGGTTAAGTAGCAGGATCTTATTGACACAGACTTATGATTGCCAAAGTAAAGCCAATGGAAATGTAATGTGCAGGGACACAAAGTGTTTCACAGGAACATGTATGAATTACCGTTTGTTGTTAATTATGCTACCCTGATCTGCTGGTATATAAATCAAAGCAGGAAGAAACAAGATCTTGCAGTAGAGATCATAGTTATATAATCCAGTCATATATCTGTAGTGACATCAGAAGTAGCCATCAGGGCTGTATGAGTAGTTTGTATCCAGAATTATTTAGAGTAGACCTCCAATGAAATCAACGGGACATAAGTTAGTCATTACCATTAATTCCAATGGATCTGTTCTAAGCATGACTAAGTCTGGATCCAACCCTATGAGACTAGGCTCATGGCTTTCCAATTTTGAGTCAGGATCACCACCAATCACTGTTAGAGTGCTTATTGCAAACTTATAGAGCCTTGCACCTCCCACAGTATTGACCATGTACAACAGTTGCCAAGATAGGAAGGAAAGAGGAATAGGATTCTGAACTAATGCAAACACCAGAAGCTAGTAGAAGACTGGTTAGCATGAGAAAGGGAGTTATAATTGGAGCAAGCCTGGGTGTAGGCAGCATAATCTTTGGCATCCCAGCAGGTGCTTGGAAAAGTAGGATTTAATAGGACCCTGCCTACTAAGAAGTTCCCTGCTTATGCTGATGGATCATGACGTTTATGCACATTGGTTTCACATGTAGGTGGGCAGAAGTAGGGCCAGCAGGTTCAAGCTGTCCTGAACACATAGGTGGAGCAACAATACTAGATGCATACAAACCATGTTGCCCCAGCAGCTTTCTGGCCCACGTCTTGAGGCTTTTAAGCCTGAGCTCCCTGAGCCCAGTTGCAGGTCATTAGAGGTATTCTGGATGAGGTCTTACTCATGTGGAGGGCCATGCTCACAAATTGCCCTTTACTCATGAGGAACTCCTTAGCAGTCTGGTTTCTTTGGGCCCTCAAGTGTATGTTTTGCCGGCAAGAGGCCAGCTCTTTTGTTGCTCTCTAGGACTGGGTAGATGCTTGGCCTCCTCCACGGATCTATGGATGCCTCAAGGGCTACTGTTTCTGAAGAGGGCTAGAGTGGCTTCTTCAGGGGGTGCGAGAGGTACCAATGGCACCTGGGCGGAGTGTGATTCTGCTGGGAAATAAGGTGCACACTCACTGCACACCTTGTTTCCTAGAATAGGGTGACCAGATAAAATCCAGGTCAGGGCTCATGTAACTTTAACAGTTGTAGAGAAAAGGGAATTTCAGCCAGAGTTATTTGTATGCAATTAGTTCCTGGTGAAATTCCCTCTTTATCACAACAGTTAAAGGTGCAGGCACTATACTAGAGTGACCATATACAAAAGAAGGCAGGGCTCCTGCACCTTTAACTGTTGTGATGAAGAGGGAATTTCACCAGGAACTAATTACATACAAATTACACTGGCTGAAATTCCCTTTTCTCTACAACTGTTAAAGTAACATGAGCCCAGACCTGGATTTTATCTGGTCACCCTAACTAACCCTTTTGCAGCAAATGGTTATGAGCACGTTTAAGCCATGGTTATGCAGCCGCCACAGTTAGGAATGGTTCTTACAACAAGCAAAGTCTTGATTCACATGACACGGTAAGCCATAATGTTTAGCTCAACGTGCTTAACCACTGTGGTTTAGCGCGTCATCTGAAGAAGGTCAGATAAATAATCCAAGAACAAACCATGGATTCTTTGTCTAGCTGTTGATCAAGGGACAAGCCAGAGTTCCTGGTTTGCAGCATGGCACACAACCCAGGGAGTAATTTGGCAGTGTATACCAGCATATGCCTCATTCATGATGACTCAAATTAAAAAAAAGTTATGCATAAAAAAATGTTATGCATGAACCAGCCCATAGAATCATGACACCATCAACAGAGTCACATGGGCCGTCACAGTCAATAACAGCAGAATGGGCAAATAAAGCTGAGGAGTGTGAGAGTGAAGACAAAGGAAGTTAGCACCAAGGAGAAGATGAGCATAAAAACATCATGATTATGACCACAAATACAAAGTCATCGTTATCAAAAGCATATATGCATTAACATATATGCGTGCACATACACATTCAACTCAGCTCTAATCCAGTCTTGGTGTGTCAGGGAAGAAAAGAGTTTTTCATGCGTCAAGAAGTCTTCCTTTAATTCCACAATAATGACTAAAATTTAATCATTTAATGAAATTAAGCACCCAGAACTAATTTGGGGGATAATACAGTTCAAACATTTCATAACACTTTGCATAATATGTGCATCTTTAATTAAAGCTAAATTGCCCAGAGCTATATCTTGGATTTCCTGTAATATCCACTAATGCAGATGTAAAGGAAAAGAGAGTCCATTGCGACAAATATGTTTACATTAAATAAATAAATCCAATCTATGCCAAAACAACATTTGCAAAACTTCCAGTGGGGATTCACCTCCCTGATATAGTTATTCAATCAAAACTTTGCCAGGCCAGCCATAGTGGGGTAGAGATGATATCAAGGTGGTCTTACCATGTTTCCCACTACAAGGATACAAGTTGAGAAGAACCTAATGCTTTAGGCAGAAGTGGGGAAACTGTGGCCCTCCAGATGTTGTTGGACTAAAGTTCCCATCATTCTTGACCATTGGACACATTAGCTGTGACTCATGGAAGGTTCCCCACCCCTGCTTTTGAGAAAGCATGGCCCCATCCTGAATAGGCCAAATCAAATCCCTGCTCAGTTAGCTACCTCACTAAACAGCAGCACAGTCAAAATCTGCATTGAGCTTCAGTTTATTTGCCTTCAACTATTATCTAGTCCAGATACCTGTTCAGAACAGCTATAGCCTTAGGCCTCCTAAGCTAGGTGTGATGTGCAGTTGGCTCTATATTTTCCACATCATTTGTTAAATGTTCACCCAAAGCACCCATGCTTTTTCTTCCCTCAGAGAGAAAAGCAGCTTTGGGGAGCAATTTTGAGTGGAAAAACAATCAGAGGAGAAAGGATTGTACAGTCTCTAAGCCTTAGGATGGTCATATTTCCTACCTAACAGAGGATAGTCCTCTATTTGAAGATGTCTTCTGTTGGAAGGGCTGTCCAGGCCAAGCTCAGTTTAAAGATAAATTAAGAACCATAAGAAGCTGGGAGTGCAGGAGTCTTAAAGTTGCCCATCAAGAATTAGCACCTGGGCAGCAGACGGAGCAGGTATACAGGGTCACCTGGCTGTAGACTTCCTCATTATGGGGAAGATGTACAGTATTCCTCATTTGAATCCCAGGAATTATTTCTAACTTTGCATCTAAATTAGGAAATGGGCATAGTATGTAAATCTGTGTCCTCTCTCCTCCTCTTTTTTGACAAAGCATAAGTGGCCAGAAAAGAGGCCATGTATGCATCATCCCTTTCTTTGCTCACAGGCAGCCTTTTGAGTCTTGCTTTTGATTGTTAAATGCCAAAGGAAAGACACACATGCCATGCTAAGTTTTAGTTTTGCTTCTAGCAAAACCAAAACTTGTTATTTCACAGGAATAACAATCTTGGGGTTGATAAATAAGCACAGTACATAAGCCCCAATCATAGTTGGCTTCACCCAGAGTAGAAAGAGGGGCTTGAAAGTACCCCACTCCTCATAAACTTCCCCATGCAGAGCAATGTATAAATAAATAGATTAAAGACACTATACTTACTTGAAAACACGGGGGGTGGGTGGGAGGGATGGCTCCAGATCTGTCTCCATTAATGTCAGTGTTGCAACATCCAGAATTTACAGCACATAACAATACCCAGAAAAGGTTTATAGATAACAGCAAGAGTTTATAGATGATTTATTTATTTATTTGATAATGTTTTGAAAAGAACCGAACCAATCATGCTGTCTTTTTATCAGTATCTGCAATTGTGTCACTTTCTTAGCCTCAATCACATTAAGAAGTCAGCCAAGCGCAAACTTCTTTCTTTTGAATCTTTTATAGAAGCAGCAGTTACTTCAAGTAAAGGTTTGATATCATCTATTTTTAAAATCCTTCAAATGCTATTATTGGATGATAAGCCATCCTATGTGTGGGGATGGGAGACTTAGGTGAATCTTTGGAAGTAGATGATCATCAGTGTATTTGGACTTCTTTTGCATCTTAATCAATCAACACTAATATAAAGGAAGCACAATACAAAGTTCTGAGTAAGTGGTACATTGCTCCTGCTAGACTTCATCTAATGCATCCAAATTATAGTCAATATTGTTGGAAGGAGTGTGGTCACATTGGCTCATACTTTCATCTTTGGTGGGAATGTTCTACAGTGCAGCAGTTTTGGAACATGGTTGTTGATTACTGTCAGGAAGTTTTTCACGTTATTTATTTATTTATTTTATTCCATTTATATACCGCCCCATAGCCGAAGCTCTCTGGGCGGTTCACAAAAATTAAAAACATTGAACATTAAAAACACCGATATACAAAATTTTAAACCATAAAAAGCATAAAAACAAGTTATAATTACAATATCCTTTAAAAACAGCAATTCTGGGTCAAAGCACAACAACATATGCTCATCATCATATGCTGTTAAATGCCTGGGAGAAGAGGAAAGTCTTTCCCTGGTGCCGAAAAGATAACAATGTTGGCGCCAGGCGAGCCTCGTCAGGGAGATCATTCCATAAGTGGGGGGCCACCACTGAAAAGGCCGTCTCCCTTGTTGCCACCCTCCGTGCTTCCCTCGGAGTAGGCAACCGGAGGAGGACATTAGATGTGGATCGTAATGTACGGGTAGATTCATGCTGGGAGAGGTGTTCCATCAGGTATTGTGGTCCCAAGCATTGTAAGGCTTTATAGGTTAGAACCAGCACCTTGAATTGGGCTCGGAAACGTATAGGCAGCCAATGCAAGCAGGCCAGAGTAGGTCTTATATGCTCAAACTTTCTGGTTCCTGTTATCAATCTGGCCACTGCATTTTGCACAAGCTGCAGCTTCTGAACCGTCTTCAAAGGCAGCCCCATGTAGAGTGCATTGCAGTAATCCAACTTAGATATTACCAGAATGTAGACAACTGAAGCCAGGTTCTCCCTGTCCAGATAGGGGCGTAGCTGGGCCACCAACCGAAGTTGGTAGAAGGCACTCCGTGCCACCGAGGCCACCTGAGCCTCAAGTGACAGAGATGGTTCTAGGAGAACCCCTGAGCTATGAACCAGCTCCTTCAGGGGGAGTGCAACCCCATCCAGAACAGGTTGAACACCCTCCATCCGGTCAGCAGAACCACCCACTAACAGCATCTCAGTCTTGTCTGGATTGAGTTTCAGTTTGTCGCAGCCAGGCACTGGTTCAGCACATCCACAGCCTCACCTGCTGAAGATGAAAAGGAAAAAGAGAGTTGTGTGTCATCAGCGTACTGATGACAATGCACTCCAAAACTCTGGATGACCACACCCAACAGTTTCATGTAGATGTTGAACAGCACAGGGGATAAGACTGACCCCTGAGGGACTCCATACTGGAGAATCCATGGGGCCGAGCAATGTCCCCCAAGCACCACCTTCTGGAGCTGCCCCGCCAAGTAGGAGTGGAACCACTGCAATGCAGTGCCTCCCACTCCCAACTCAGCCAGTAGTCCCAGAAGGATACCATGGTCAATAGTATCGAAAACCATTGAAAGATCAAGGAGAATCAACAGAGTCACACTCCCTGTCTTTCTCCCGACATAGGTAATCATACAGGGCGACCAAGGCTGTTTCCGTGCCAAAACCAGGCCTGAATCCAGACTGAATCAGTCTCATCCAAGAGTGTCTGGAGCTGGCTCGCAACCACTTGCTCAAGGACCTTGCCCAGGAATGGAACATTTGCCACCGGTCTATAGTTATTAAGATTTTCGGGGTCTAGGGAAGATTTCTTCAGGAGTGGTCTTACTACCGTCTCCTTCAAACGGTCTGGGACCACTCCCTCTCATAGAGAGGCATTAATCACTTCCCTGGCCTAGCCGGCTGTTCCATCCCTGCTAGCTTTTATTAGCTAAGAGGGACGAGGATCCAATGCAGAGGTGGCTGCATGAACCTGTCCAAGCACGTTGTCAACATCCTCGAGCTGTATCAACTGAAACTCATCCAAGAAAACAGGACAAGCCTGTGCTCTGGACACCTCGCTAGACCATTGGTAGTCCTAAAGTAATGTCGCTTCATCTTTATGAACCTAATGATCTTGGATTTCTGCATAAAGACAATCTTAAGCAATTGTATACATCCACAAAGTTATGTATGGCATGTTATTGGAGGTCTCCAAAGCAGCCAACTGAAAATAGTGGGTTGATAAAATTTGGGAGACTATGGCTGAATTCAGACAACATGATAGTCAATGGTGGGGTAATAATCAACTTTACAGTTGTTCATCTAGGGGTACTCCCCACACAACATGGTAATAAATAATCAACCGTGGTGTGGATTGGGATCAGCACTGATTTGACTATGGCAGCATTCGGACAACATGATAGTCAATACAACTGACGATTGTTTCCCTCCCCAGTTGCATAATGTGTCGTCCGAATTCAGCCTATGAGTATTTATCAACTTACTCAGCAAGTGCAGTGAGCAAGGAGTCTTAATGTGAAGAATAATATTATGACACCATGGTTTCCATTCATATTCTATGCTGAGGAACTTAAAACTTTTAATAGAGTTCTGACCAAGTACAGGTACCTATATATTTTGGGATTAATATGCATAAACACACAAAATGGCATACATATGCACACACTCCTTTCATATGTTGTAGAATGTGCATTTTTACTTTCATTAGGAATTGAGCTCCTGCTTAGGCCATTTTATTGTAAATGTTCCATAAACATATCAGTGATAGACTAAGATTTAGAATTAGTGAATCCTTTGTTTCTTTAATGATTTTGATTTATTATAATGTAGATTCTCCTTCTCTGTGCTGCTTTTATTTTGTTAACCTTATTTCAAAATAAACTTCCATGATTAAAAAAAATCCACTTGAACTTATGAGAGAGTTGAAAACAAAACCCTTTTTCTTGCTTTAGAATAACTCTTTATAATGCCTCTAAACTACATTGGCTGTATACATATAGGCCCCATATTATAGGGGCAAAGACAATTTCAAGCACAAATTATTGGGACAGTTCCTTCTGAAAAAAGGCATAATTACAAAGTAACATCATTCCCCTAATGTCATGGTAATTATCGTAATTACTTTTATTTACATACACTCAGATACTGCGCTAAACACTGTAATTAATGTGAGGGCCACCTTTTGGTTTGTGACATGTGAAATGAGAGATGATTCATGGACTGTTCTCTCCTAAAGCTACTCCTTTCTCTCAAGGCGAATGAATTATTTAGTTTGAGGCTCAAGATGCTGCTGGCCAAATTCTTTCAGCTGCAGTAATAAGAGCTGAAGCTCAATAAGAAGATGCATTATGAGGGAAATTGGAAATAATTTGGGGTTGCAGGGTTTGTGGATATTTTGTTCACATGAATAAGAATTTCTCTTTCTGGGGCATTGGATTGGTGTACTGAACAAATTCTGCATACCTGTAGCATATCAGGTGTTGCGCTGGCATAGTGGGACTTCTGCAGAATCCCAAAGCCTTTCAGCAGTATAGGGCTGCACCATTAGAATGGGATGTTTTAACCCCCCCCCCCCCCGTTTCTCCCCTTTCGTAAGATCTCTGGTAGGGTTTAACTAAAGTAGTATAACATAAGAAGAAACTCACTTTATGTGATCTTAAAGCATGCAATTTTAAAGCAAAGAAGTAGAAAGGTGGGATGGCATTTAATCTGTGATTCCTTTTGCTCACTCTAAGAGCTATGGTTTCTGAGGAATTTTGTGCCAAGGGATTTAAAAGTGGGTAAAGGTGCTCACATTGTTCTAGCAAGATTGACTCTAATGTGATTTGGTTCATTCGTTCCAAATGCAATACATCCTGGATGTAAGACACTAATCTGCACTCTTAGGATGTGAGTGCAGTGTCTACAAGATATAAGGAGATGACTAACAGTATAATAAAAGGCTATAGGGGGTGGAAATGCAATTTACTGTATTTTCTGATTAGTTTGCATTGATTCTAATAATAATAATAATATAACAACAATACTAACAAATAAATAACAGGATTATTATTTTTTACCCAAGAAAAGTCTCCATGTTACAACGTTGCAATATCTGAGCGTAGTTCATATGTATTTTGCTTTACATTTTCATCTCGTAAAGGTTGGAGTTCAACAATAATTTTAAAGAGAGTTGAATGGTAAGAGAGAGAGAGACATGCATCGATGCTCTTGAAATGCAAAACCATTTATTTTATTGTTTGTTTTTGATAAATGGATTTTACAGGTTTAGAAAGTTATAGTGTTAAACATCCATTGTTATTTGGTGTTATACATCCACTGGTATAAATATTCATTTCTTTGTTTCCTGATCACTGGGGACAGCTCTGTAGTGGTAGAGCAGATGCTCTACAGGAAGGTACTCTAAGGTTCATTCACAGAATTTCACATGGAGTCCAGAGGTCACCTTCCACTCATAACCCACCCGTGTCCTCTCATCGCTTCTTCCACCTTTTTCCTTACCGCAGAAAATCCCTCAAGCAAAAAAAGATGGAATTGCTGCATGATGCCTTCTGATTCGTAGTGTTAGGAATCCTCCATCAGGAAGTGTCCCAAGCCAGAAAAACATTCTTCCATGCTACTAGAGGGAGTGACATAGTTAACGCTACATTATTGTAAAGAACATACTGAACAAGGGAAAAAAACCAAATCATTGTTGCAAAGACATGATAGTGTCAGCCTGTTTATGAGAAACCAGAGATGTAACATGGGACTTCTCCAGTTAAAAGAAGCAAGTTAAGGGAACGACCTATGCCCGAGACCCTTGAGAGACACTACCAGTCAGAACAGAAAACACTAGACAAAATGGGTAAACAGTGACCCAGTTCGGATGATCATAAAATGGCTTAATAAGCTGACATATGAATTAGACTTTTGCCTGTGTACACAGTCCAGAAGTCTCCAATTAATCAGAGTTGCCTATTTTTCTCTAAACTGCAAAGCTATGGTTACCAGCTTCAGCACAAGCCAGGTTTTATGTTGGTTGAAGATCCTTGCTTCTTCTAAAACTGGTAAGCATGGTTTCCTGGTTCAGACAATACAAGAAGTCCTTTTGTTAATTGCTTAATTAACAGGAAGTTCTGGTTAATTGGAGATTTCCATACTACATTCAGGTGCACAATGAAGGAGGGAGGGAAACTGTTGCATGTGCAGGCCCAAATCTCATCCATATCTTGGCTTATTAAGCTGAGATACAATCATCTGTATGCAGCCAATCTGAACTGGTATAAATCAGTCCGATGTTCTTCTGGTGCAAGATGTTTTGCTCAATATTTGAAGCACTCTGCAAAACCCCACAGAGCCTATTTTACCAAAGATTACAGTGAGATGGAAACATACATGCCATGAGCAACACAGGTTATCTTCAGTTCTCTGGAAGAACACTTCTCTACATCCAGCTATGAAGCACTTATAAGAATTGCACAGCTTGTTTGACAAGAGATGATAGTGGATGAGTATTCACATCATGGACAACGAAAGCTCTCATGTCCATTTCAGCCCTGCATATGACAACGAAATTGAGGTGGAGGTATTCAAGTCTTAGACCTTAGGGGAAAGGGACATGGGAGAGCATATCCTTTGCATTTAGGAGGCCCCATGTTCAATCCCCAGCATCTTCAAGTAGGGCTGGAAAAGGCCAGTCAATGTCAACAATTCTGGGCTAGATGGACCAATGATCTGACTTGGTATGTTCCTAAATTAAATTCTAAGAGCAACTGCACATTCAGTTCCCTCTTTGGCTGCCTCTACACGAGAGGTTTAAAGCTCTTTCAAGTCTCATTAAAAATTTTACCTCTACATGAGCAGAGTGCAAATCGGGAGTTGAGGCGCGTTATCTATCCGATTATGCGCATTATCAAATGCGCATTAAATAGCGAGTTTTATTTTGCTCCGGCCGTTAAAGCGCATTTTGACTGTGTGAACAAGCGATTCTTCGCATTAACTACTTCGAAAGCGCATTTCAAACAACCGGTAAGGCCACCAGTTGTGCACTCAATTACCTCCTGCGTACAGCCATTTCCCATAAAGCGTTTCTGAGAAGATGCGCATAATCGGAGAACCAGGCTTCAAACCGAATTCTTGTAGAGGGGGTCTTCCACCATCACACCTAGTAAAATGCAAGCATTCTGTAAAATCAAAATATTCTGCACTTCACTGCCATTTCCACTCCACATCAGTGGCTGTCGCAGTGCAGACAATGCATATTGTCATGATGTCAGGACACAGGTATCGCTAGATAGATGTTACAGAAGAGGAAGGCTGCATCACATTTACTTTGGGTCTTGGAGCAGTAGCAGATGTAGAAAAGAAAATGGAAACCCTTCTATAGTTTTCCCCATCACACCCACATTCACACTTCAACAACATTCTTCTCTATAAACCACCCACAAAATAGCAATAAGGTCATTTGTACTCTTAGGACTTTCTAATAAATGCAATATGTAAAGTGAAAAAATAATAATTCAGACCTTCAAGATGATGTTTGTTAGCTAATGTAAGTATACCTTGCTACAACTTTCTTACTGTGCTACAGATACAACACATTTTCAATTAAGCCCTCCAGCGAGTCTGCAGGTTTTTAATTATTGTGTTTGGTAAGCCTTCACTAGAACTCAGAAAAAAGCAAGTTGCAATAATAAGTTTTAATTACGCCAATCAATCATAAAACACCTATTAATGCAGGACCTGCATAATTATCTCCCTGGCCCAGGTTTCTTGTTTGGTAACCAATATTATCACCTAGGCTCAGGCTTCTTGTTTGGTAGCTATAGACTAACTACACACATGGCAGAGATGCTACCAAAAATGCCACTCCTGTCTTGAGTTCTCCCCCTCTCCTCCAAAATGTGTAGGGATACAATGCATTTTCAATTAAGCCCTCCAGCAAGTCCCCAGGATGCGATATCATCATGTTGCAAGTGTTCCCATTATTATTGCCAACAGCAGCCAATGATTTTGAGCAAAGGTGGGCGGGGAAACTCACAATAAGCTGACATCACATCATGGGATACATTTTCCAATATAGTCTGTGGAGCAGAGGCAGTGAGAGAACAGGGGTGCCATGCTTTTAGCATCTCCATCATAATCATAATATGTCATTCCAGCCCCAGTGACTCAGAACACGATCCACCAGGAGACTGAACTGCAGAAAAGCCATTGAAATGAATAGTAAATCAAGGCTAGTTTTTATTATTAGTGAAGGCTGGGTAGAGCTCCCCAGTGTGATAAACCATTGTTCTCAGTGAAGAACTTTCAGGCTTTGGAATGACTCCACCCACCTAGGTTGACCACCGGCTCCTTCTTGTCAAGAAGGGGGTATAAAGGGCTTACTGTTCCAGCTGAAACTTGCTTGAGAAATATGGTCTTCATTTGGTTGAATGCTGATGTGCTCCTGTATCTGTGGTTATCCTTTGATCCAGCTTCCTAATTTTTCCTTTGGTCTTCGTCCTTTTTTTTAAAAAAAAAAATCAAATTTTTTATTGTAAGTTAAAAAACAAAACAAAAAATTACAACAAAAAATGAAAAAAATGAAAAGAAAAATCGCTGATATAACTAAGTGCTTTAAAGTCTCGGTTCCAATTCTTACAGCATACTGAAAAAGAAAGAAAGAAAAAGCAGACCAAATATCCGCATATAGGTTTGCTTTTATGTGCAATGTGCAGGACACCTCTCATATTTCCCACCCTTTTTCCCACTTTCAAAAAGATTATAGATTACATGAAAAGGGACATTATTGCTATCTATCATGTAAATGATCCACTATTCTGTGAGTGACCAATCACAAGTCTGCAATAAATCACTTGTGTAGAAAAGCCCTAGGGGAGCAACTTTGTTATTTATCCTTCATGTAGTATTATCAGGCGTGCACAACTATCCTGTGTAGCAGATCATTTTCGTTCCCATTATACACACTGGGGAAGTGAATCCACATCTATGCTTGTGTTAATAGGTCCGCTCTTCCAAAACAAGAATACAGGAGATCCTAAGGCAGAGCCTTTCAATGAAGGACACTTTACAGTTGTTTCATGGGAGCGGCTGTCCACAGGAAACCTTACACATCAGAGAGAAGGCTTCCAATCCAATCTTCCTTCTCATGCTTTTACTATGTGTTCAGATATTTTGATGCAGTGGCATTTTCAAACAAGTGTTCCTCCATATGATTGTAAGGTTGCACAATCACATGAAGGACTTTACCACATGCTTCCATCCATGCTGGAACTTGCTGAGCCAAACTACACAATTATGCAGCAGACCAGTGATCAAATTTCCTGACATGTTTTCATTTCACTAAAAGAAACTGCACTGGGGTCTGATTTGGATTGGAGCCACAGGGCTTGGGAGGTGGTGGGTTTTCTAACCCATTCCCCCTGCATCACTCACAGCTCCAATCCAAATCCCCTCAACCCGAAGCTGTTATTAGCTGTAGAGGATGGGGTGGGGAATATATGTACAGGCAGACACAAGAGAAGAAATGGAGAAGGAAGACATTAATTTAGTATTCTAAAAAATACAGAAGTGATGCATTTCTTACTAATTACATAATTACTTTTATGTCTTGGATAAAAAATTACTTGGCATCCAAAAACATCTAGGAGTGAATTTACTTCATCATTTTGACTTGATCTGTCATTTATTTAAACCCAAGTTTGATGAAAACCTTAAGCAATTCCCATGCATGCAAATAATTAAAAAAATTGGATAATTAGCGGATACATTTTCAACAACGATTCATTTAAACTTTCATCTTGCAAAAACTGTATTGCCTGTAGTTTATTCTAGCCTCTTTAAGGATGCATGCTTTGAAAGTAAATTAGGGTCAAGTTTTTAATATCTCAAACTCAAACTTCCACTACATGGAAATAAGTGAATTTAAAAGTCTAGGCAGATTGTAGTATGGTGACCATATGAAAAGGAGGACAGGGCTCCTGAATCTTTTAACAGTTGCATAGAAAAGGGAATTTCAGGAGGTATCATTTGCATGAATGCAGCACCTGGTGAAATTCCATCACAACAGTTAAAGCCTTAGGAACCCTGCCCTCTTTTGTATCTTTTCAAGAGGGCAGGGCTCCTGCAGCTTTAACTGTTGTGATGAAGAGGGAATTTCACCAGGTGCTGCATGGTGAGACCTGCTGAAATTCCCTTTTCTATGCAACTGTTAATGATACAGGAGCCGTGTCCTCCTTTCCATATGGTCACCCTAGATTGTAGGAGCAGCAACTAGTTGTTGAAGTCACCTACAGCAGGTCCCATGCAATAAGTAGTGGTCCCAGATAAGGATGTGCTTTCCTACCTACATTCAACACACACACACACACACACACACACACACACACACACACACACTTTGTTGGGATTCAGATAAGCTCATGACACTGTCCATTCACATCAGTATCACGTTCAGAACTGTGACTAAGCACACAGCTTTCTTTTGCATCCATTGTAGATCAAAAAATGTCAAGACACTGACTACATTGCCTCTGTGTTTGGCAATTCTGTTGGAATTAAACAGATGTTAAACAGATGCATAACTAGTTGCAGAAGCAATGTAGTGTATATCTTTGTGGAGTTGAGAAACTATCTAATGATTGGTGCATAAAGAAGAATTACTGGATGAGATACTAAGTGCAGAGTAATACTTCTGCAGCAGTGAGACTGCACACTTTGGAAAAAGAAATGAAAGCAGTAAAACAGTTTTAAAACAAATTTTAATTGGATTTTCAATAATTAACAATAGCCACAACTACAAATAGAGAACATTTTTTTAAGGGCAAGCTAAACAAGGCAGAAGAACAGTTGAATATTACGGAATGTACCAGCAGAAGTACAACATCCTTCCAAGTCAGCTTTTGCAATTCCCCAAAACCTGCATAGTCCACAAAATCGTCCACCATTACTTTAGCCTTGTCAAAATTCAGGTTCTAAGTGACATGTTTTGATCAAAAGCAAGAATGGCAAATATCCCAAATCCAGCAACATCCAGGGATGGCTGAAGTTGCAGGGTGACAATCTTTATAAGAAGCTTTTTCCAAAAGGGAAGATTAAAGACGCGGCTGTAACTGGCTAGGTAAACAATGTCAAGATTCGATTTTAAAAACAGGATCTATAGAACTACAGATTTGACATGAGCTGGCACTTGGTCCTCACAAAGAATGCATTATTGTTGTAACTGACCCAAACTTCTCAGAGATGCCTTTAATCTAGAGTCCATTTTGTAAATCTGAATCGGTGGTTATACCACCTGAATCCAATCCAGATTAGGGAAGATAGAATGATGAAACTTGGCCACATTGCAGATGGGTTAGAGTTACTTCTCTGTGAGAAATTTCAAAAAGACAGCTCCAGGCATTTTGTGGCTATGAATTTTTTTTACAAACAAACCACGAATGCCTATAACTTTTTTATTTTTAAAGATCTACACAGGAAACTTTGCCACATTGCAGATAGTATGTTGGGACTCATGTGTGTGAAATTTCAAAACCATAGTTGCTTGCCTTGTGTGGCAATTAATTTTTTAAAAATGGGTAGTAGTGCAGGAAAGACAGTTATGTCTTCAACTTTTTTATTTTTTATTTTTAAAGATCCAAACATGAAACATGTCCACATTAAAGGTACCACTTTCATTGACATGTGTGAGCAATTTCAGAAGCATAGCTACAAGCATGTAGTGGCAAGGTATTTTGGGAGAAATGAGGAGAGAAACCCATTTAACTTTTTTTTAAAAAAAGATAGAAGCATGAAACTTGCCCACATGGCAGATGAGAGTGAGGTACTTATCTGTGAGAAATTTCAGAAAGATAGGTCCTGGTATTTTGTGGCTATGAATTTTTTACTTTAAAAGATCCAAAAGTTCAAAAACAGAGGCTCTGAGTTTTGACAATTGTCAAACCGCACCCCCCTCCCCCCCTCTGTTAGCTGTCAAACCAACCGTATTGGAAGGGGGAGGAGTACCTGACACTTTTGAAAAAGGGGCATGGTTTCACGTTTGATGGATGGTACTGACATTCCTACTCCACTCTATTAAAAAAAGCAGGAAGAAATGGCTGCGCGACCATAGAGAAAGTCATTGGTGGCAAGAGCATCATTGAAAGTGGCGGTTGCTCATGCTGGGGGACTCTATGGTTGTGGCCTTTAAACCACACAGAGCTCATTTTAACTAAAGGGGACCCCGCTACATGTAAGGTAAGCCACCTCAGGGGCCCTTAACCCTGTGCAGGAGGATGGTTACCGGGGGTGGTTCCTTAACTATCATTGTAGTATTTTTCTCCACCGCCCCATACTACACACGAAGCCACTATCATTAGGTCAACACATTTAACTATCATGGCTATCTCTCTGTTACAAATGGAGGATTGGAGGGGTGTTGCTGCCCCATTTGCTTTAAATATAGTCACCTCTGGTTGGAAGAATGGGAGAAATAAGTTTCATGTAACAGTACAGTCTCAAAAAATGCAACATGAAAAAAGGTATAATTACTTGAACAGTCATTGTTGGCACATGATGTAATTTGCATGGTACACTGATTATATATATATATATATATATATATATACTTTTACAAACTTGCCAAAACACTCATAGTACTAATAAAACCACTTTGCTGCAAACTAGTATTCACAAAAAGTGATTGATGGCTTCTTCATAATTAAACACATACTAAGCATTCAGTGTCCACCAAGACAATTATTCAAACTTCATAACAGCGCATAAAGAGAAAAACCTTTGTTAATGGGCCATGACTATCCACAGTCACTCCATTACTCAATTTTATCCCTTAATTTTCAATGAAAATGAAAACAATAAAAAGTTTAAACATTAAAAGCTTGGAAGCATTGAACAAGAAGATGCTTCAGCTAGAAAGGTCTTCTCTAATTGTTTCCTCCCCATCACATCAGTAGATCCTGAGGGGGCCTGCTGTGGAGGAAGAGGTGACCACATTTAAAAGTGACTTAATAGAAGGGGCGTTCGCTTTACTGATCTGGGCAGCATGAGGTGGTGGTAGAGTAACCTAGAACAGGCACCATGTAAAGATGATAGTAACTAGCCTGGTCAGCCCAGTGCAAGAACAGTTTGAAGGATTGGGCACTCCTAGCCAGTCTGTACAATTACACAGAGCTTACTCAGTTGCCACTTGTTTCAAACCCTGAAGGGCCTCTGCCAGTCAATGCAGACCATCCTTCTCCAATCTGGTGCCATCCAGATATTTTGGGCTTCAGGTCTCAGTAGCCCCCAGCCAGAGTGGCAAATGATGGAAGTTGTCTAAAACATCTGGAAGGCACCAGGTTGGGGAAGGTAGGTATAGACTGTCTGAGATGGACCAACGGTCTGACTTAGGTCAGTTTCCTATGTTCCTGTGATGGAAAACTACAGCTTCTTGTTCTTGCATCATCCCCCAGGAAAGGGGGGTGCACACCTTCCTCTTCCTACATACTATGCCCCTTGCTAGCTGCTGCTGATTGCCATCCTTTTTTTAATGCTCCATTTCTACAATCTGCTTCTAGACTGAGAAATGATATCCTACACTTGTAAACGTTACAAGAATGGGATATCATTCCAAGGTCTAGGAATTGCCTTCCCAATGTAGTCCACAAACCCTGGACTACCCAGGGAAGGCAACATGGTGTCTGTGGGCACCAATGCACAGCCAGACACCTTTTTTGACACTTGTCAAGGTGCCCTACTGCTCAAAATTTTCCTTTTTATAATTATCACATTTTCTTACTAGAAGCTGGGATTGCTGTTAAATCAGTTTCTGCTGGTGTTGTTGTTTAATGTGTCGAGGCTCAGCCCCCAACACTGTCTTGTATTCAGTCTTCTGGGCAGGTTGCTACACCTCCCTTGGCAGCCATTTTGTGGTGGTGCCCAGGAGAGTTTCCTCATATTGCCAAGTGTGCCCATGGCTCAAAAAAGGGTGCCTGCTCCTGGACTATGTTGTAGAGTACCGTTGGCAATATTGCAACTTCATCTGCAAGTTACTGGAAGGGGGCAGAACCGCAGGTAGTCATGAGAATTTTGACCACAGCTAGCCTTAGGATCTCAATAGCCTACAATGTGGTTTCCCATGATTTCTTCCTTTTGCTGCTCCCCCCTCACTGTCCTCTACCATGTGTGTTTTCTCTCTCAGTCCTGCCAGTGTAATGGAATACAAAATGGACTGAACCAACTCTTCTGAAATGCTACCCTGTAACTTCATCCTAATATTTGTGAGTAAAACTATTTTCTTTCCGTCACTGAAGCAGGGTGTGGTCTTCTTTTATTGTACTAAGATAGCCTGTGTACATGTGGAAGTAGTAAGCACTCATTCTGTTTTGCCTTTTGTTTTTTTCTCAGCTAATTGCCTTTCGAACAGGAGGCACCATTACTAAATAATCCATCAAGCATAACCTGCATGTAGCTGGAAACTGAAGCTGGAGCTGATCTTCAAGTACAGCTGAGTTGCCATATGAAGAAAGGTAGGAAGTCTCCATAGCTGCTTGGAAAAAGTAACATACAGGCTGGGTTTGGACGACACGATAAGCAACTGGGGGGGGGGGTAAAGAGTCAGTCGTTCATTGTGTTGCTTATCGTGTTGTGGGGGGACGGGACACACACAATGGGCATACAGAGTTTGGCATGCTATTTTTCCATTTAACCCAAGGAGTAAAACAACAGGCTGCTCCGTTGCTTATCCGGAGACCTATTGATTAAAATGTCATGTTGCGGGTTCCATTGCGTGTACTATGCGCTATTTCCATTGGCCATAGAGTTCTCCGGCAGGAGTGGCTGAAAGCACCCCGGCTGCTCCTGTACAGCTGGCAGAACTTGCAATGCATGATGGGATAGGGCCAGGAGGATTGAGAGAGGAGCACCAACCACCTAGAAGGACGATGGGACTTTCAGCCGCACGATGGGGGGTGGGGGCAACATGTTGTGTGGGGAGTACCGGCAACATAACACATGGTGAGTTGCCTATCCTCCCCCCACACCCAGTTGCCTAAAGTGTCGGTCAAATTCAGCCACAGAAGTTTGTTTATTGATTTATTTATTTATTTATTTATTTATTTATTACATTTGTATACTGCCCCATAGCCGAAGCTCTCTGGGTGGTTTACATAGGATTAAAAACAATTAAAAACAATATACAAAAATTAAAACAGCAAAAACATACAACATCACACAATCTGTACATTTAAAAACCACTTCAACACTTCAAAAAACTACAAAAACAAAACAAAACAAACCCAGGCTCCTCAGATATTGCCAAATGCCTGAGAGAAGAGGAAAGTCTTGACCTGGCGCCGAAAAGATAACAATGTTGGCGCCAGGCGGGCCTCGTTTCTGCCTATCTGACTGGTTTGTATCCTACAGGTGTTAGTCTCTAACAAATGCCTGTCATTTCTTACATGTTTTAAACCACTGTCTTTTCTATGATGCTTCAAAATGGTCTGCCTAACCTGAATGACAGATTTATGAATATTGTGTGTGTGCAATCCTAGACCGGGACACTCTGGAGGAAAAATGACAGTTCTGGCACCTGCACTTCTTTTGTGCTTGCCATTCTCCCCAACCCCCCCAATAATGCTTTAGATGTAGTGTTCTTGGATATTCTGCTGCCAGTAGGAGCTGCCTTTCCCCTCTCCCCCAAATGATGCTGTATTTTAGACCTTTATCACACGGGCAGTTTGATCCACACCTGCCGCGACTTTGATCCAATTCTTTCACATGACGTTGTCCCCCTCGTGCTGCTCTCGTGCCCCGAGTGCTCCCATTCCCTTTTTCACTTTCAAAGTATCCCTGAACGGGGTTTGTCTGTTTGCTCCCCTCCTCCGCAGGCTTAGCTGAGGAATCGGAGCAAAACCTACCACATGTGATCAAAAGGCTACACTCGCATAGGAAACAGAGGGGGAATCCGCATAAGCAAAACGGTTAGGTGCGATAAAGCCCTACGATAAAAATGGCATCCACCTTCTGGCAACTACTGGGAGTAGTTCATCACCAGCAAGGGATAATTACTCCCATCTTCAAAATTGTCTTCCCCCATCTCTGAAATCCCCATTTTGCCACCTGAGAATAGATGGCAAAATGTGGGAGCCCGTTTCAGCTTGGACTTTCCTTGAGGTTTGCATCCTCATTATTCTGCTCATAGAATCATAGGATAGTTGAGTTGGAAGGGGCCTATGAGGCCATTGAGTCCAACCCCCTGCTCAATGCAGCAATCCACCTTAAAGCATACCTGACAGATGGATGTACAGCTGCCTCTTGAATGCTTCTAGTGTGGGAGAATCCATGACCTCCGTAGGTAAGTGGTTCCATTGTCATACTACTCTTAACAGTTGGGAAGTATTTCCTGATGTTCGGCCGGAATCTGGCTCCCCTGAGTCCAGGATGCTATAGGTTTTCAGGCATCAGACCAATTTGAAACTATGGGTCCTGAGGTGGGGATGGGGATTGGAGGAAAAGCACTTCTTCCAATCCTAATTAATCACCTATTCAGAGACTGTAAAGCCCTATTCAGGCTTGCATTTGCTCATGGATAAGGCGATGGGTGCCCACCCCCAGTGTCTCCCAATCCCTGGCTTCTGGTTAGATCTTTGGACATTGAAAGTGAAGGTATGAGGAGGGTCTGTATGCGCATTCAGCTGAACGCAGTTACAGTGATCCCATGACTGGAAACCCTGATAAAGCAGGGGTTTCTGGTATACTCTGCAAAACAGCAGAACTGAGTCATTCCGTAGAGTTATGGAGAGGTCATAAATTGATTTAATTTGCCTCGGGGACAAAGCACTTTTTATTTTGTTTTAATAACAAATGAATCACAATGTAGACATCACCCCAAATCATAAAATAGGCAGTGCACCAGGCATGCAGCCTGTGTAATATACAGTTTTCAGTGAGTAGAAACTATGTGGCTGACTGTTCTGGCTTCTTTGGATTTTTCTTAGCTTTTGGATTAGCTGCATGATTTTATCTAGCACATCCAGGGGCTGATTACTACTTCAAAGGAAAAGAAATTTGTCAATGAAGCTGAGGCAGTCTGTAACTGGGTGCAATGCTGTGGCTCCTCTACAAAGAGCTTTTGAAAAGAGGCAGGTTATAGCCTCCAATTTTGCACTCCAAAGCTGACATTAGGGAAATAAAGGCCCCTTACTGGCTTATATAAAATTGCCTGTTATTTCTTGGCTCGCCTCAAAATGCTCACGATTCTCATAAGGCTGCTTAACGGAGCAGAACTCTGTAGTTTGAACTTTCCAATGGCTTTGTAAGGAGCACTTGAAAGAGACTCACTTGCTGCAGCTGTTGTTGCTGTTGTTGTTGTAAATTTCTGCTCTCAGCCACAGGAGTCAAACTTTTTAACAGTCCTGTGTTTGCAACATACAATACAAGCTCTGTAGGTAGAGTTTTTAAATATCATTATTACATATCAGGATTACATCCCCAGAGCTTCCCATTAACCCTTTTCTCTAGAATGGTCTCCCTTCGTCCACATGATTATTACAGAGAATGCAAATGTTGTTGTTGCCAAGCCATTATCGTATGTCATTTCTAAAGGCCTGATTTGTGGTGATTTCCCCCCTAGCTTTGTATGGCATTGCAGCACTGGCCTTCTTCATGCAGACTGGCAAAGTGCCATAAAATCACTTGAACTTCTGCTATTGCTCAAACCCTGAAAATGTGTCGTTCAAAGACCTCCATCACACCAGCGATTTAGTGCATTCTTGCCATGCCTGGTGTGTGGATTTGCAGCATGGTACTTACATGATGCCGTGCCTGTCCTGCTGACACCCCATCTCTTCCCCAGCCTTTTCTATGTTTTCCTAGAATGCCTAAAGTCTGGATTATTTTCCCTAAGTGTGTTTAATGCGCCCTTAAGCTTCGTCTAGTGCTGTACTCTTATTCTATCCTTTGTTGGGGGCGTGTGCTGTGATGGGAGTCTTGCTGTTGGCTTGAATGGATTGCATCAGGTCTTGGCAGGGAAAAGCAATCTCTCCCAGCAGCCGGCTCCATGCCTCAGTATAAAACCCAAACCTTGCATCCCAGGCTCAAAAGCAATTTTTTAAAATTGTACAATGCCTGAATCTCTGCAGAGTCAGGATTGTGTTCCCTCTATGCCCCCAAAGAACCAGACTAAAGGGTAATTCCATTTTTGCCCAGCAGAAAGGCAGTCTGGTTGAAGTGCTCACTACTCTGCCATTGACAACCTTCCAGCTTCAAGAGAGTGGTCAAGCTGGGAGTAATCGCAGCATAGGATGCCATACCATAACCACATTGCCTAAATAATGCATCTGTTATGGGCATGTACGGATGTAATTTCTTGGCATTTTGGAGCCTGAGTGAAAGTGGAAAGCCCTTAACACAACATATTAAACCAAAAGGTTTTTTGTTGATTGAATATGATTGTATCTGTCAGTCCTTGTTAATGATCTTGCCACCCTATTTTGGACCAGTTGCAGCTTCTGTGCCATTTTCAAAGGCAGCCCCACATATAGCACACTTGTAGTAATCCAAACAAGAGGTTTCCAGTCATGGAGATCTGTAGTTAGATGATCTCTAGGGTCATGATTGATTAGTATTATCAACCTAAAGATGCAATGCTCCAGCCAGCTGGGAGTGGTAGGCCTTTTTTCCTGTCTAAGCATGCATAGGATTGCATGTAAGCTGACTAAAGGTGCTCTGAGCCACTGAGGCCACTATCTGCAATGACAGTGCTTCACCACTTTAGGTGGTAATGCAAGCAGAGGAGCTGGGAAGAATTTCTTAGGGTTCAGTGTGCTGCATTCATTGTACAGTGAATTGACAGGGCACTATCCCCCGAAATGCAACCCAGCTCAAGCCTTTCTCTCCAGCTCTTCCGTTAAATGAAAAGAAACTCTGCAGCAAGCCAGAGCCCTGCCAGGGAGTTGTACTCAGTGCTGTAGTCAAGGTTCAGTAGACCTTGAACTTGGAGATGGAGAATATTCCGAGGACACAGCATGCATTCAGAAGCCTTTTGTTAACAGCAGCCAAATTTCAACTTGCTTCGTAATGTCATTGACCCCAGATGGTTTGGCGAAATAAAGACCCTGCTTATAATAGACAAAATATCTATGCAAATTAGGGTTGCTTTGCACCCCAATTTCAAAGACAATTGCTTGGAAAAGCAGTCTCCAATTCTTGTATATGCTGACTAAGGACAGGATGCACAAAAGGCCTACCAGACTCATATTCATACTGCGATACTGACCAGTATTTCTTTTTGTGAGCCAGGTTTGAACGACATTGGAGAAAGTCATTCAAATATGCAATACATGTATTATATTTTGGATGTGTTTGTTCTATGGTAATGCTGGAAAGAAAATATGTATATGAAAATTGGTTGTTTTCTCACAAATGGGAGTATGAAAAGAAAAACAGAGCACTACTTGTCACTTACACTTCTCAGTTAAACCCTCTCCATTTTATCCTTACAACAACCCTGCAAAGTAGGTTAAACACAGAGATAGAGAGAGAGGGAGACTGGCCTAAGATCACTCAGTGAGCCTTATGGCTGATGGCTACACCACACTAGCCCTCAATTTACCACTGCCTCCACCTACCTATGAATGCTTGCTTCCCACTGGAAATCCAGTTGACTCAAAGGTATGTGAATCCCAGTTAGAATAAATTAAAACCAACAGCTGGAAAACGTTATGTCAAGTACTTTTTCATATAGCCATTATCTGATTATTGTTCTTTGTGGCAACGTCTGTGAAAACTAATTGAAACTCTTTCGCCATTATGAGATCACTGCTGCTTGTCTTCTAATGGAAAAGCAATTACACCATTGGTAGTTTTGCTGCCATGTTTCCTTCTTTAGTGTCTGATTTGTGCTGATATAATAAGCAATGGTTGCAGGTGTCGTCATCCCCCCCCCCCCCCAGTGAAATGGTGCTGTAGCTTGCTGGCATGGGAGCTGCCCAGGTTTGGAGGTCTGAAATCTATCTCGAATCAAGAGAATGTTCATTTCAAAGAAACTGTAAGGAAGTATTTTTTTATTATTATTGTGATACAAGAAATCTAGCTTCCAAACTATCAGGTCATTGTTTTGAGTCATTGTTTTGAAACAGAACCTGAAATTTAATTCCTCACTCTGTAGGCTGACCATATGAAAAGGAGGACAGGGCTCATGTAACTTTAACAGTTGTAGAGAAAAGGGAAATCATACTCTTACAGGCCAAAGATAAAATTGTTACAATCCAAGTTGCAAAATTTCTACAGCTGGGTTGCAGGTTGGAGGCATCTAATGGAGACATAAAAGAAGGTAAACTAGGTTAAAACACCAGGAAATCTAACTTCAGCTTACATTATGAAGTAAAGCAGTGGTTTCCAGGGGGACTCGCTAGAAAAAAAGTCTTAGTTCAGCTTGACAGTTATATAAGGGCTGGAGGTTTAACTACCCTTAGTTTCTATTGCTGTATTATTGCTCCCAGAAGTCATTATTGGCAGTTCACCCCCAAGGTTCTTCTGAAGTTTAACTTGATCGAAAGCTCACTTGGCTTTCCATTTTGAATCACAGAGTTGTTGGGGTTGTGAAAGCTTCTGTTTCTCTAACTGGAGCTCTGGGTCTTTCTTTAACAGCTGGCATGCAGAAATCCACCAGGTTCAGCTTCTGTCGCCACTATTTTTCCTTTCAGGGAAAGGCTAAACCTGTTCAATTGCTAATAGTGTTGAAACTTTTAAAGGTGCAAAGCTTTTTGGTTAGAAAAAAGTAGGTATCCTAACTAGGTTTCCTCAATGAAAGATTCTCCAAGGACCCAGAAAATGCAGTGAAGTGGTCTCAGTAGAGTAAGGTTTTATGCAAACAGTTTTATTATCAACAAGTACTTACTGTGAGGCCTACCAGAATCTTTGGGACTTCCTGAATAAATTTAGCTTGTGGATATATATAGAGAGAGAAAGAGAGAGAGAGAGAGACTAGTTTGGAACCAGATTCTTTTATACTAGAACTGCTAGAAAAATGCACTTTTGAACATCACACTAATATAAACATGTATTTATCACTGAAAGCAGTGTTTCAGTCTCAAGCCCTGAGCATGTGAAACACTGATGGTAATAAAGGTGCCTCTGAGGTTATGCAGAGTTATGTTTCCCTCACTACTAAGTAAGTATGGTCTACCATCTGAGGTATGGAACAGATCTCCTAGGACAGTGTGGGCCTAAGCAGACCGAAATTCCTATAACTTTTTTGTTTTTAAGTTAGTTTCTGGGTTCTATGAATTCACTATTTAGGAACTCCTACTGTGAAATTGATTCACTGGTTTCAGGAGCCTGAGAAAACTGCCAACCTCACCATGAGGTAAATATGACATTTGTTCATAAGGAATTTGTTTTCATAAGGATAATTTGTCCCATGCTCTGTACAGAGGCAATACTCTCCTGTCAAGAGATGTTGCCTTCATACAGACCTATCGCTAGACCCCAAAGATTGTGCACGTTTTAGATTAAAATACTAATTATTAGCTTGTGGACATGACAGAGTAGACCTGCGGCTTATTGAAGGATGTTCTGGGATATCAGCAAGGTTTCTGAGGAACTCATTTACATTCAGCTCCTCAGGCTAAGTTTAACGATTTTTATTTTTCATACTCTGTATAGGTCTCCTTTGAAATGCCTGCGCTATGGGGAATTTTGTTTTAAAAGTTTACTTTCTTTTATTACTTTATTAGGTTAATGCTTACATATGACTTGGGTACCCAGGATGCATTCTGTTAAAAAGAAACTGTATATAAGTCTTAGCCATCGGGGGGGAGGGATCCCTCTCCCCACACCATTGGTTTACCTGTTGGAAAACCGCTCAGTTTTGGGGTAACTGCGCTATTATCATCCATGGAAATTAACACAAATGCTTACATCTCTGTCCTTTTTAAAAATAAAGAGATGAAACTCGGCACCCTGGTAGCTCTTAAGTAGGGCTTTAGTCATGCCAAGTTTGAAGTAGATCGCTTCATCTCTTGATTTTTAGGATTTCTTTTTTTAAAAAAAACTCAAACCATTCCCCCTCAAATCCCCCCCTACACACTTCATCTTCTCTCAAGAGAGCTTGCAGAAGTTTCAGAAACTAGAAATCTTCTACAAAAATTGAAGTCCCCTATCTCCATGTATGGAACAAGAGCACACACACTCAATAACACACAAAGGGGAGCATGGACAGACACACACAGAGAAAAGAAAACCCAGCAAAGAAAGCTGGCTCTGGCCATGTTGGGAGAGGGAGAGGTGTTTCTTCTAGTCCCACCCCTCCTGTCCAAATGTAGGCACACCCTTTTCTCTGCTATTGCTGGTGGTCCTTCTGAAGTGCAGGAGAAGAAGTTGGGGGTGGGTGGTCTTGAGGCTCCTTCAAAATGCAAGTCTAGTGCCTGGGATCAGTTTTCTTTGGCGGTGGAGGATCCCAGGTATGCTAGAACTTAAGAGACTGCACCCCCTTCAAGCCAATGGTTAATGTCAGGCTGGCAGCAGCAGCAGTGCGGTGGGCAAGGCTCTCCCCCCTCGCACCCAGAGGCAGGCCCATTGTACTAGTGGGGCAAGGGCAGAGAGGGCTTCAAAATGCCCCCAGATAGGAAGGTGCTAGGGAAAGCTGATAGAACTTTCCCATTTCTGAGACGTTCAGTCAGCCTCAGCCGCATTGTGAAAGAGCAGTGCTACGGGCTCTTTCTTTTTATATAATTGCAATCCCTCCCCCTAAGCGACGTGATTGGAGGGGGGACAGGGAGGAGACTGGCTACTGCTTAGCTACAGATGTCAATCACAAAACTATCTCTCCCTCACCCCTCAGCAACAGTGTCTTCCTAATCACACCCCTAGCAATCAGAACAGCAATCCTGCTTCTTCCTTGGGATCATAGCCATTTTTAAATATATATATATATATATATATATATATATATATATAAACATAAATGCATCTAATAAACTTGTCAGAATTGAACAACAAGTTTCTCTTTATCTCATTTTTACAGCAAATGCAGGTTGCTTACCTGTAACCGTAGTTCTTCGAGTGGTCATCTGTGCATTCACACATATGGGCTCTGCGCCTGCGTGGAGCCTGTTTCGGAAACTTCTATAGCTAAGGCAAACGTTTTTGGCGGGAACCCCTCCCCCACTGTCTACTGACTCCATGTTCCCGCCTTTCTCCTCAGTTCAAAGAGACCGACTTGCTGGCCCCATAACTAGGAGAGAAACCGCTCGGTATCGACAGTACATTTACATCGACACCAAAGCGGGGACGGTGGGTGGGTTGTGTGAATGCACAGATGACCACTCGAAGAACTACGGTTACAGGTAAGCAACCTGCATTTCTTCTTCGTGGTCTCTGTGCATCACACATATGGGCGATTAACAAGCTAAATTCCTGGTGGAGGGTAGGTGTAGATCAATGTTCCCTCACAAGACAAAGAAATTGCTTGCCCCAAATTCCAGTTTGTCCTGGTACAAACAATCAAGTGGTAGCATGTAATGAAGTTAAAGGACTTATACCAAATAGCTGCCTTACATATTTATTTATTTCATTTCTAACCCGCCTCTCCATCTAGATCGAGGCGGGGAACAACACCAAATATAAATATATTAGCAGGGGATCGACAATCCCCTGCTAAAGATACGGACTTCGATGCACTGCACATCGACTTAGCTGTTACTGGACCAACGAGGTGCAAGCCCTTCAACTTGTAGGGCAGTTTAATAGCATGTACAATCCACTCCACGAGTCATTGCTACTCTTGCGTCTTATGGAATTTGTCAGTTCTAGCCCTGTGTGGAAGCCCAGGAAGGGTGCATCAATACTGAGGCAGCTAATTCACTCGATCTGCGTAGTGTTGATATAGCCATCAGAAAACAACTTTCTAAGAAAAATAATGTGATATCTGAAGGTGCCATTGGTTTAACTGGTTTCAATGTCAGAGATTGTGGCATGACAGAGAAACTCCATGCCAGAATGAAACTCCTAATTAGAGGAGACAGATTTGTAATGCCCAGAGGAACCCCCTAACAATGGGGTTGGTGCAAAAACACGTAAAGCAGTCAAATACCTGCATATTGACAACTATTTTAGCCCTATAGTGTATAGGGGGTAAGTGTAAGGACATCGTTAAGGAGGCTGAATGGGGCTTGAGGCCCTGAAGATCCATGTATTTAGAAAAGAATCCCATTGTGCAGTATATGACTTCATTGCAGGCTGCATGAAAAAATGGAATCGACCTCATGTCGAAAGTAGTTACGGTATTGGGATACCCCATGCCATGGGTCTGAGCATAGGCAGGGGCATAAACTATGGGGGGAGGGGGGTAGCGGAGGGGGGCAATGTCCCCACTGGGATTTCCCAAAGGGGGCAATGCCCAACCAAGTAACATCAGTAAGCTCACAGCCTGACTTACAGATTCCTCAGTCAGTCTCCAGTTGTCTGTATTCTTATGTGTTTGGATGCAGTCTAAATTACATCCAAGCACATCCTGCTTCCTCATCAGCTGCCCAGCAGATCTCCTTGCAAGACAAAAGCCACTCTCCTGTTGTGTCAGGGTCAGGCTCCCCCAGATTTATTTTCTTCTACCCACTCAGGCGCTGTAAGACAAAAGATTGCCCATTTAGGAATTACAGTCTGGGTACATCTTGACGAGAGTTTTGCCTCCGGTCGGGGTGTATCCGGATTGGCAGCAGGTCATCTATATGATGCAGCTGGCATCCCGAAGCCATCCAGGAGCAAATCCCTGAAGCTCCGGTTTTAAAAGTCGGGTACTTACCACGACTTTTTTATCTTCGGAGCTGCAGCGGAGCTGATGGTAACCCAATTGGTCGCCATTGGCTGATATCTTCAGAAGTAGAGTGAGCCACACCTGTCTAGGCCACCAAGGGGTGACTATGATGGAGACTGTGTGGACTACACAATATTAATATTATCATACCACAGTACTCATGGAATGAGAAGAAAAATGAGGGCTGCAAAGACATTCCCAGTTGAACAGGAAAGTGTTTGTATGAGGACTTGAGATGGGGGAGGAAGTGGGAAAGCGCATGCCCCGTAGCAAATAGTCTGTGCAAGTACACCAATGTAGGGTTGTTAGATCCAGGGGAGTCTGGATTCTGTGTTCACTATGAGGCCCAAAGAGCTCAATAAATTGAGTCGTCACCTTGCCTTCAATAGCATTTCCTTTTAGGAAGCCACCAGAAGCCAGTTGTCTAAATATGGGTAGATTTCTACCCCTTGAAGGCAAATGAATGGAAGGAGAAGTGCCATACATTTTGTAAATATTCTGGGGCAGGGCTTTATGTGTCATCAGAAATTTGTGATTCTGATGTACGTATGGAGCCATCTCAAATCCAGAACAGGTTGAAGAGATCTGTAGAGGAGTGGGCCAAATATTAAATCAGAGAGTGATATAGGTCTTCCAAAGGAGGCTCCACTCTGTACAGCTACCCCATCAACAGGCGATGCAGAAGAGAGCAATGTTGAGTCCAACTGAGAGATCTCTAAGGATTGAGGGGAATCAGGCTTAGTTCTATGATTAAACCCATCTTCTCCAAGCTGAACTTTTTGACACCCCACAGAGTGGGTCTGGAAAGGAGAAGAGCTAGGTGGACATACTGACGCATTCACGACAGTATCATGAGGCAATGGTTGAGCCCTGTGGACAGGTCACAATGACAGTGATCTTGGTAGAGCTAGAGGGAGTTGCAAGAAAACTTCCTCCAGTGGCAATCACGATACCGATGGAGCTGCTCAGTATCGAGAAAGGCGTATGTACCAATATAGGGGTTGGTATCGATGCCTGGTACGGGAGTTACGGACCCATTGCTAGAGGTGTCCCTCTTATAATTGATACCAATCTCTGTACTGGTATGGCATTCTCGGGGGAGGCAACCCAGTTGAAGTTATGTTCTTCTTTTTTTTTTTTTTTTTTTTTTAACAGGGACCCGAGAATGATGCCCCTAGACATTACAGGCATAAAAAAACTCTCTCTGTTGAAATCATAGCACTCCAATTGTAGCAGCTCTAGGGAGCAGCCCTGTAATTGGCAGCTAGCCTGTAATGGCTGTGCTAATTAACTTGGTGGGGAGATGTCTACTTCAAGCTGCATGTTAAACGTCTCTTCTTGGTACCAAGAGATTGGTACCAAAAGAGGCAGTTGAGTCTCACCCTTTGATGTCGATTCTGCCTGCTAGACATCTCATCTGGACGTCAAAGCTGCATGTTAGACATCTCATTTTGGTACCAAGAGCTCTGCACCGAGGAGCTTGGTACCATGGCGCTCAGTACCATGGCGCTCGGTACCAAGGAGCTCGATACCAAGGAGCTTGGTACCATGGAACTCGGTACCATGGAGCTCAATACCAAGGAGCTCGGCACCATGGAGCTCGGCACCAAGGAGCTCGGCACCAAGGAGCTCGGCACCATGGAGCTCGGCACCAGGGAGCTCGGCACCAGGGAGCTCGGTACCATGGCGCTCGGCACCAAGGAGCTCGGCACCAAGGAGCTCGGCACCAAGGAGCTCGGCACCAAGGAAGTCGACACCAAGGAAGTCGACACCAAGGAGCCTGGTACCAAGGAGCTTGGTAGCATGGAGCTCGGTACCATGGAGCTCGGTACCATGGAGCTCGGTACCAAGGAGCTCGGCACCAAGGAGCTCGATACGAAGGAGCTCGGCACCATGGCGCTCGGCACCAAGGAGATCGGCACCAAGGAGATCGGTACCATGGAGCTCGGTACCAAGGAGCTCGGTACCAAGGAGCTCGGTACCATGGCGCTTGGTACCGAAGGAGGCAGTTGAGTCTCAGCCTGTGATGTCGATTCTGCCTGCTAGACGTCTCATCTTGACATCGAAGATGCATGTTAGAAGCTCCAGTATCGAGAGCTTAGACCTCGGTACCGAAGGAGCCAGTTAAGTCATCGCCGCCAAAGGGGCCACCCTCAGTATCGGGGGGGGGGGGCTAACAGGTGCAGAGGAGTTGGAACCTGGTCTTTCTCTAGCTGTAGAAACACAGGTAGAGAGTATCCAGATGTAGGGTGGGGGTCCGAAGACACTGAGGGGCTCTCATCCATAGAATCGCTCCAAGCGATCAGTCCCCAGAAGTCCTATGTAACCTGGCCTTCTTAGATATCCCTTTCACTGTAGAGACAGCTAGGGAGCGTCCAAACATTGGACGATCGGAATGACCCATGGTCAGAGTCAGGGTCCGAGGACGCAGAGGGGCTCTCCTCTGTAGAATCGCTCCATGCGATCAGCCCCAGAAGGCTCCTGCCTTCTTAGATATCCCTCTTGCTGTAGATACAGCCTGGGGAGCGTCCAAATGTTGGAAGATCGGAATGACCCTTGGTCAGAGTCAGGGTCCGAGGACACAGAGGGGCTCTCCTCCGTAGAATCGCTCCATGCGATCAGCCCCAGAAGGCTCCTGCCTTCTTAGATATCCCTCTTGCTGTAGATACAGCCTGGGGAGCGTCCAAATGTTGGAAGATCGGAATGACCCTTGGTCAGAGTCAGGGTCCGAGGACGCAGAGGGGCTCTCCTCCGTAGAATCGCTCCATGCGATCAGCCCCAGAAGGCTCCTGCCTTCTTAGATATCCCTCTTGCTGTAGATACAGCCTGGGGAGCGTCCAAATGTTGGAAGATCGGAATGACCCTTGGTCAGAGTCAGGGTCTGAGGACGCAGAGGGGCTCTCCTCCGTAGAATCGCTCCATGCGAATAGCCCCAGAAGGCTCCAGCCTTCTTAGATACCCCTCTTGCTGTAGACACAGCTAGGGAGCTTCCAAATGTTGGAAGATCGGATGAGGCATGAAGCGGCCATGTCTCCAGTAGATCGAGGAGCCTGTGCCATAAGTGTAACAATTGTCTGGAAGAAACCATGGCTTCTAGAGCTTTTATCCACAGACCTGGCGCCAAGACGGTTATCTTTTCAGCGCCAGGTCAAAACTTTTCTCCCAGGCATTTCAACAGCTTAAGTTGAGGTTTTAACTGACTTTGTAGCCAGGCTTAACAGTTTAAAATGTTTTAAATGTCAGCTGTCTTATGTTTATGGTTCTAAATTTTGTAAACCACCCAGAGAGCTTCGGCTATGGGATGGTATATAAATGTGTAAATAGTAATAAAATAATAATAATAATAATAATAATAATAATGTAGCGACAGGTTTTGATGACCTGAGCCTCTCCCAAACCAAATTAAACAGAGAAAAGTCTGTCTACTGGGGAAGCTTGCTGACGCACTTAACACATTTTGAAAAGGGGCCTTAATGGCTGTGCGATCCCCCTCAAAGCGATCCAAGATCTCTGGAGAATAAAATATCTAAGAATATAATAACAATAAATTATATTGTTTTAAATGTACGTGTGTACGTTGTATGTTTTTGCTGCTTTAATTTTTGTATATTGTTTTTAATTGTTTTAATCGCACGTAAACCGCCCAGAGAGCTTCGGCTATGGGGCGGTATACTAATGTAATAAATAAATTAATTAATTAAGACTAAAAATGAACTAAAACAAAGTAAAATAACTAAAAACCTTAGCACTCTAAAGCTTTCTCCTCAGGAGAAAGACAGAAGTTCCCAACAAGACATCCTTTCAGCAAGGCGGTCGAAAAAGAACTGAGGAGAAAGGCGGGAACATGGAGTCAGTAGACAGTGGGGGAGGGGTTCCCGCCAAAAACGTTTGCCTTAGCTATAGAAGTTTCCGAAACAGGCTCCACGCAGGCGCAGAGCCCATATGTGTGATGCACAGAGACCACGAAGAAGAAGTGTTTGTTACAGAGAAGACCCTACATTTTACAGCCACAATTTTGCTCTGTCAAAAGGACCTTTTGTTCACGGTGTTCACTTCCTCCGGAGTTGTAAATATGAAGTTGATGGTGTTCTTTTGTTATCAGACTGGTTTGTGAAATAAATAAATTCCTGCCAAATTGAGAAAAGCTGTTTGGCTTTGTTTGTCCTTTAAGCATATGTAACTGGTGAGTCAGGGTTTTGTATTGTTTTGGGGTTTTGCCAGGGTGATAAACCACAGCTTTGGATGCCACGACTTTACTGAGGCATCAGCCTCATCTTTCCAGTATCTTGCCAGCACAGGTCTGGGTCTGACAAGCATAAATAATTTGAGCTCTTTATGTGATAGTGTTTCATTTCCCCCTTCAAAAATGTTGGAGTTCATGTCACCCATGGATCTTTTGCAACCTCTTGTTCTAATATCCTGAGTTCCTGCCCTTAACAGTGAACGATGAATTGTGGGCATCAGAAATGTTGGTGAAGAGTGGCGGCACAGCCACCGCAGCAGCATTTCCTTCCCAGGAAGGGACTGCTGAGCCAATCAGCACAGTGATGCGTTGGAGCCAAGGAGGCAGACACAACAGAGTGAGGTCCCTCCTTTGTTCTGCCTCCAGTTCAACTTGAGGCTCCCAAAGGCAAACCTTAAATGCAGCTCCAGAATTTCAGTTGCTGATGGGTGATAGGCATTGGGCTGGATCCATTGGTGAGGGGGAGCAGGATTGGTCTCCCTTCTCCCCATGGTGAGGATTCCCGTAAGGGATCTCAGGGATGTGGCGCCAAGACCAGACCAGCATGGGGACTGCGAGCTGGCCACGTCCGTGGTGGTGGCAAGGGGTTCACATTAGTGGTCTGCATCATGGTGTGCCCCTGGCCTTTCCAACCACCACCAGTGCTCCTGGCATGCGGGCCAGAGGAATCGGTCAGCAGGCTGGCTGGCCGATTACAGGGTCCACGCCAAATGCCGCCACCAAGCCTATTTAAGTGAGTCAATAAAAGTTGTGGCCAATTTATTATCCCATCTATGCCTGTGTGTCTATTTGTTCTTGTCCCTTCATGAGCCAGACCCAATTAAGCGCTGGACAAAATCTTTCCATGAAATAGTTGACTCCTGAGCATATCACAGGTGATGGTAAGTACCTTTTTCAATACAGCCTTTCCAGCATTCAGAGGTGTGCGATTTCATTATGTAAGACAATGTTATAGGTGTGATAAATCACCTGTGAATTATTTTGATAATGGATTCTTTTATATGAGCAGATATAGGTTGCATACATCTTTTATGTCACACTGCTGCTCAGAGTTGCAAGCTTGTTTGTTTGTTTGTTTAGGGGGATGTCTTTCAGAACACTCTAATTTCTGCCACAAAAATGTTAACTCTTGAAAATTCATCTCAGAGTTGGATTTGTGAACTTGTTCAATTTTTTCCTAGCTATTGCTTAGGAGCTAGTAACTCTTTCTGCTGCTGGCTCACTTTGTTGTGGGTTGAAAAGGAGCAATGCAGTTTGTTCATTCATGCATTCATCCACTTTGTTGTTACTTCTTGTCTGCTTGGATCCCAAAGGGATTCCCTTGTGGGAGAGATCAGCAATGCGGAGGAATAAATGAGCTGTTCAATGAAGGAAGTCACCTACAACCTACTCTGAGGATGTGGGATGTTCAGTTCCATCTATCTCCTGGCTTGTCCTGGGCCAGATCTACACCAAGCAGGATATAGCAGTATGAAAGTGGTATGAAAACGGTATATAAAAGGCAGGAGCCACATCAAGCAGGATATAGCAGTATATGGTATGTGTCAATGGGCCACAACAGTTGCCAGTGCACTTCAATACCGCTAAAATGCAGTAGTTTAGCTCCTGCCTTTTATATACCACTTTTATACCACTTTCATACTGCTATATCCTGCTTGGTGTAGATCTGGCCCTGGTATCTAATGAAGTAGCCTCAAGCCTACAGATACTACTGTCAAAGTGCTGATATAGTGTAATGGCTAAAACTCTGATTTATTACATGTATATCTTATCCTATCCTATAAACTTTCCTGTAGCACAGTTAGTCATTTCTGTGCCAGGATAAAACATCCTCTATGTCCCCATAAGAGAAACTCATAACGGCTGTGGAACTTTACTGCTGCAATCCTATGGTGTCTGGAAAGGCATCCCAAGGACCATAGAATATATTGGATCTCCCTTCTGAGGTAGACCAAGAGGTCTGCCCCGAAAGGAGGAGATCTGACCTAGGAACTCCCAGCTGCCTTGAAAACCACCAAGTCTGGTTCTTCTTAGATATCAGAAATCTGTCAGAGTGGGAGGAAAGGAGGCATGCCAATGGTGTACCAGGAGAGGCTATGGATTTGACCAATTCACAGCCCTCCCAGTCCCCAGACACATCCCCAAACCAGCTGCAACTCTATGCCAGCCATGGAGCTGGCGTGGATTAATTCCCTCCCATTAAAAAGAAACTGAAGGGGGAGGGGGAAAGCAAAAAATGCTCCTCCTTGTCAGCCCATTCCCGCCCCCCCAAGGAGTCTTCCTCTGAGGAGGAATTTGGCTTACCTGAGTTCTAGGACACTTCTTCTCCAAAGAATGATCCAGAGGCAGCATCTCAGGAGGGTGTTGGATGTGCAGCTGAAGATGAGGCAGGCCCCTCTGGGGTGTCCAGTGGGGGCCTCTCTCCTCCATTTCCTCCTTCCAGGGTGGTCCAGATTCTGGGAAGGCATCCCAAAGCCCACAGAATATGTTGGATCTCCACTACTGAGGGTGGATTGAGAGGTCTGCCCTGGGAGGAGGAGATCTGACCTAGAAACCCCCTCCCAGCAGCCACAAAAAAATTGTTAAGTCTAGTTCTTCTTAGATGTCAGAACTCTGTCAGAGAGGAGGATGAAGGTCAATGCTAATAAGGAATGACTGTAAACAAGAAATTATAGGGCACAATAATATGTGTCAGGATTTGGCCTGGGCTCCCTGGTTTGGGCCCAGATTCTGAATTGGCTCCAGAGCCTAAAGTAGAAGAAGGCCAGCCGAGACATGGAGCGAGGGAGGAAATTCTCCAAGACTCTCAAGGAGTCAGGGAGGAATCGTCCCAGGAACTTCTCCTGGGCCTAGGCTCAGAGATAGTTTCCTCCCTCCCCAGGGAACTCAGTCTGTTGGAGGACGAGAGAACATCAGAACTGACAAATCCTAGAGTCCACTGCAGGATCAAGTGGGTGGAGTTAAGAAGAGGTAGGAGGCAGTCCACCAGACTAGCTGCACGACAGAAGTTACATCATGAGAACCCTCTCTGAAGGAGGAGTCTGGTAAAAGTCTGCTGGGCATGGCAGGAAACCATCCATTTAGTTGATAGGCTTGCCTTGCTTTGTTAGGCTAATTAAGCTTAGAGGATAGCTCCTAGTATTCACTCCCTTCAGGTGTGAAGAGCTGGGTTTTTTTTTTAACTGAATAAAGATTTTGTGGATTACCCAGTGGACCTCTTTGTTATTTCACATCTTGGGGGGGAGGGGCTTGGAATCATGACAGCATGCATGCTCAACCCTGAAGTAAGTCCTATTGCATTCAACTGAACTTACTCTCTTCTAACGGTGTTTATGATTACAGCCTACATTGGGCTGGAGATAATCTGGTGTTCATCCTAGACTGGTTCAGGAGAGCCTTTGCTAAATGCATGTTTGCTAGAGTTGATCACACAACCAAATTGTTTGGTGCCTGTGGGTTTGAGTGGCTCCATGCCGTAGTGGGTTTCAAATTGTTCAGTCAGAATCAAAAGTGCTGGAATGGCTGGGAGAAGTGTTGTCTCCTCTTTGGCAAGCTAGTCACAGTCCTGATTTTGGAATACGTCAGTGCAACGTCACTGAGAGAAGCAACCTTGAAGTTTGTCAAGCTGAATACTGGTCACAATACATTAAAGAAGTGAGTGATCAGTCTGTATTGTGGTGGCTCTTGCAGTTGTAATTAATGCCCCCTTGAGGACTGTCAGTAACAAACTCATCACCTTGCTGCTATTTCTGTCAAGTCAGAAATCTCCTTCCTGACGTTCATCTTCAGAAGCATTGATGTTTTATATCAAGGTTTAGAATCCAATAATAAAATAAATGCAGCTACAGAGCACAGGAAAAAATGGACCATAACAAAATCATTGAATTCAACATTGAGCCATTCAACAATGCTTTATTATAGACCAACTTTGATTAGTAGTTGCCTAAATTTGCCAACTCTGGCCACACATTTTTAGTTGCAAAGCACAAATGATCTAGCAGTGCCTGGAGACAGGCACAACTCCACGTTATAGTAACAACTACAACTGTACTGAATGATCGCTCATTTCAGTTCTGGGAGCAAAAATAGTGATTTTAATACCCCTTAACTATTTCCACCTGAAACCCCAGAAAAAACTCAGTTCATTCAATTCACTTTTGTCTATGAATCTGTTTATTGTCACTATTCACCCCTCTGCTCATTTTTCCTTTAAAAAAAGAACAAAAACCTGAGCTTTTTCCTGAAAATAGCCATACGAGTGAACCCAAGGATTCAACGATTATGTAGTGAATGAAATGATGTCACAACAGTATGTAACCAATCAAATTTGGCTATGTACAAAGTTCCTGGGTGTGAATGAGTTTTCAGGAACTATTGCCCTCACTCCCGATGGGTAAACACTTGTGCCCCCCCTTTCATTGCAGTGTCAGCAAGAAAGTCTAATAAGGAGCTTTTATCAGTGCTACTGAGGGTCTTCATCAAAAGCAAATGTCCTGGGGCTCAGCAACTACAAAGAAGTTCACACACATAACAATATAGATGTTGTAGCATCAACTTCTGCTGTTGCAATTGCTTTGGCATTGTCAAAGGAGCCAACACAAACATCTCTGGTAGGGCTGTGCATGGATCTGGATCCGGATCCCGAATCCGGAGCAGATTAGCCTGATACGGCCCGATCTGGGCCCAATCCGAACTGGATCAGATCAGGCCTGGATCGGGCCGGATTGGATCCACTCCGGGTCTGTGCAGAGCCCTCCCTCCTGCTCTCCCCGCTCCCTCCCTCCCCCCAATCGCCCTCCTTACCTGCAGCCTCCTCTGCATCGTCCTCCTTGGCGGGCGGCCTCCTCAATGTCGGCTGGCCGTTTTCTCGCTCACGCTGCATTTGCCGGTCGCGGTGGGTGACATCATCGCCCATCGCAAGTGGGAAAGTGGCTGGCCAACATCGATGAGGCGTCCCACCATGGAGGACGATGCAGAGGAGGCTGAAGGTAAGGAGGGCGATTGAGGGGAGGGAGGGAGCGGAAAGAGTGGGTGGGAGGGCTCTGCACGGACCCAGAGCGGATCTGGATCCAGATCCTATCCAGACCTCCCAGATCGGGATTCAGATCGAATCGGGGTGGCCATGCACAGCCCTTATCTCTGGGGCCCCAGAAACACACATACTCTACTTGGCTGAACTTCCAGATTCTTCGTGGAAGAGAACAATAAGATGGTGTTGGTAACATACAAGATATTAACTCAGGGGTCCCCAACCTTTTTGGAGCCATGGACACTAGGCTGACCATATGAAAAGGAGGACAGGGCTCATGTAACTTTAACAGTTGTAGAGAAAAGGGAATTTTAGCCAGTGTCATTTGTATGCAATTAGTTCCTGGTGATATTCCCTCTTCATCACAACAGTACAATACAATACAATACTTTATTACGGTTAAAAAACCAGCATAGCAAAGAGAACAAGTCATACATGTAAAAATATACAGGCTTCCATTTGAGGCAATCAGATAGGGTTCAATAGTGTTAATATTTCCCTACGCCGACGAATGGCGGCTGCACAGAATCTGGCGACTTTAGATGTTACTTGGTCGTCATGATCAGCCAGAAGATAGTCCGGGTAAAATTTGTCTGGTCTGCCTGGGACTTTATTAATGAGTGGGGCAATCCATATAGTTCTGAGTTCCTTATAGAAACAACAATGTAAAAGAACATGATCAGCTGTCTCAATGTCCCCTGTCCCACAAGGGCAGGTCCGCTTCGTGTGAGGAATTTTTTATATCTACCCTCCAGCAACGCCGATGGCAAAACATTGAGCTTTGCCAGCGTAAAAGCTCTTCTAAGTCCAGGCACAGTCAAATTTATTAGATGTTTCGCAAGTCCCAGTGGAGATCTATAGTCCCTACACCCATGATATAGGCTTGCTTGGCTTAAGTGGGTTTGTAGATCCACATCATAGATACGTTGGGCGATAGCTGCTTTTGCTTTCTCGTACCCTAAGTTCTGAATAGCTGTCAAGGAGAAACCAAGGTTTTGGAGCTTCATAGACAGTGTTTTTTTCCACTTTGAGTGGAATGTGTCTGTCAGAGTCAATGGGGCCAGACCTACAGGCACAAAAAGCATTTTTAGCCAAAACTGGATCTTACGCCGCCACATACGGCCGTAACTTTAACTGTTGTGATGAAGAGGGAATTTCACCAGGAACTAATTGCATACAAATGACACCGGCTGAAATTCCCTTTTCTCTACAACTGCTAAAGTTACATGAGCCCTGACCTCCTTTTCATAGGGTCAGCCTAATGGACACATTTGGGAATTTGAGAAACTGCTTTGGGCGCCACCACAAAATGTTCCTTATGTGAATGTGGCTAGTCACGTAATGGCTGCACGGGGGCCTGGCTATTCAAAAGTGAGTGAAAGAGGTGTGGTAGGAAAACAGGCAGGCAGGCTAGAGGCTTGGAGAGAGGGAGAAATAGCAAGTCAAAGGAATAGAGGGAAGAGAAAGAGCAGGGGGCTAGAAAGGGAAAGGAAGACGACTGTCCTAATATTTCCCAATATTTTTCATAGAACAATCTTTAGGAAGGGGGCAAGGAGAGGAGAGCTTCGTGGTTGCCACTGGAGCTCCCCATGGGTGCCATGGTAACCATGGGCCCCACCCTGGAGGCCCCTGCATTAACTAACCAGTCAGGAAATAGTATAGCCCCATCAGCTGATATGTAATCTTACAAGAGGATTAAATAAATAAATAAATAAATATTACGGTCAACAAGACCAGCAAGTACAAGAGGATTGCCTCTTGTATGAAAGTAAAAGGGAGATACCTCTTCAAAGATGGTACCTGTCATCATCAGTTTTAATAGGTAATATCAAAATAATTATCTCTTTTTTTTAAAAAAAGTCCATTTAGGGCATAATCGTATGCATGTTTAGACAGAAAAAAAGTCATACAACTCTCAGCATGCCCAAGCATGGCTGGCATGGAGGGGGGATGCTTGGACTTCTCAGACTTTTTTCCTGTCTAAACATGCATAGGATTGTGTTTTAACCAATTCATCTAACTGATGAATCAATTAAAGCTTGCAGCCCTAAGTAAAATTATATGCTTTTAAATTTCAAAAGCAAATAAAAATAAAGATTTTTCCTCTGGGGGAAGATCTTCTGCTGAATTACAGAACATTTCTACAAACAATCTGTAAAGAAATTAACTGATGGAAAGCTCCAAAATGTTAGACAGCCAATTTCAGCTTGGTGAGTGAAGGACGGTAAAATTTTATTCATACAACTAGATACTTATTGACCCGTGCATATCCCCTGGAAGGCGTTCATATTTGTTGTCTTGTTAAAGAATAGAAAACATGGCTTGGTATTTAGTTAAGCAACAAATGGCCTTGAATTACAGATTCAGAATATTGAACTGTTGACTGAGCTCTCTCGATGAACAGCGTGCAAACAACCTAGAGGCCTCCTTCCTGTGCTAATGGAACACTGTTTTTCAATTAAAAAAACAATTGGGGGCAAATGTCAGTAAAAACCCTTTCTTTGAAGCCTTTTCTCAGCAAGGCAGGGTAGGGCGGGGAAGAAAGTTCAATGAATAAATTGCTTTTGGCTAACAGTTCAGTCAGCTATGCAGAAGCGAAATTGCTTTAAAATTACTACCTGTTATAGATTACAATCTTAGTTTATCTGCCTGGATTATCTGTCATCCTGTATTTGAAAGGTGCTTTCACAGAGGCTAGAGACAACCTACACCATCATAATGCGGGATACCTCCTGGTATTAGGACACCTTTTTCCAACCTGGTGCCCTGAAATTCAACTCCCATGAACCCCAGTCAGCATAGCCCAGAGTAAGGAATCCTGGGAGGCGTAATCCCAAATATTTGGAGTGTACCAGGTTGGGGACGGCTGTATTAGGGTGTTAAGAAATGATATACTGTAATGGACCAATAGGGTTTAGGCTGTGCATTCAAACCTCACATCGGCATGTGGTTCCATCAGGTAGCTCCCAGCAGGTCTACCACTGATTCTTCCCTCAGGCCTCCCTTTAAATGTTTGTTTCCCCTGGCGCTCCAATCAGCACCATTTCACCAAGTCTGGGGGGCTGTCTATATGCAGGGAAAGCCCCGCAGTGGCTGCAGATCTGCGCTGTGTCTGTTAGACGATGCAGGTGCAGCTTCACAGCCACCGCAGGGCTTTCCTGCGAAGCTGCGGATTGAAAAAGCCAAGGATTTACCCCAAATCATTCAATCAGACCGTCATCAGTATGGCGTGTCCGTCATCTGATGTCACCCTGGGGCCTATTCGGGGTCAATCTGGAGGTGATGTCTGGTGGAAGGTGACCAGCAATTTGTCTCCTTCCACCAGGAAGAGAGCGGAGGGCGGCTCCAGTACTTGGATTGCCACCCAGAAACCCTGCGCTCCCTCCTTGGTGTTGGGATTACCTGACACCAGCCTGGGAGAGGGATAGCACAGGGTTTCAGAGGGAGGCGACGCCATCCTGGCACCATGAAGACAGCCACTGGGAGACATTTAAGTTCCCTACAGTGCCCTGGAGTTACACTACAGCAGAGGCATTGTGGGAAATTGAAATGATCAGCTCCAGTTGCTATTGCCCATTGCTACTGGGTTAATCCACAAGAGCTCATCAATGTAGAAATCATCCCAGCCATCTTTACAGAACTAACTCTTGATGGGCAACTTGAAGGCTCCTGCTCTCCCTTCTTATCATAGAATCATAGAATGGTAGAGTTGGAAGGGGCCTATAAGGCCAATGAGTCCAACCCCTTGCTCAATACAGGAATCCTCCTTAAAGCATACCTGACAGATGGTTGTCCTGCTGTCTCTTGAACGCCTCTCGTGTAGGAGAGCCCTTGACCTCCCTAGGTAATTGGTTCCATTGTCATACTGCTCTAACAGTCAGGAACTTTTACCTGATGCCCAGCCAGAATCTGGCTTCCTGTAACTTCAGCCCATTATTCAGTGTCCTACACTCTGGGACGATTGAGAAGAGATCCTGGTCCTCCTCTGTATGACAACCTTTCAAGTATTTGATGCGTGCTATCATGTCTCTCTCAGTCTTCTCTTCTCAAGGCTTAACATGCCCAGTTCTTCTTCGTGGTCTCTGTGCATCACACATATGGGCTCGCGCCGACGCCGAGCCTACTTCCGGGAAACTTCAATAGCTAGATAGAGTTTTGGCGGGAACCCCTCCCCCACCATCCACCGCGCATGCTCAGGGTTCCCGCTCTAACTTACCTCAGTTCTTCTTCGACTGCTTCGCTGTTAGCCTCGCGGGAGACTTCCTCGTCAATCCTTGACCTGTAAGACAGAAGAATACTTATAGGTTATTTAGTAGTTAGTTAGATAGAGTTGTGTTTCTATAGTTATAGTTAGTTAGTTTAAAAAAATAATAATAATAATTTTAGTGTAAATAATTAGTTGGTGTTGCTCCTAGAAGGGTGGTTTTATTTCTAAAGCCACCGTCTTATGGCGCAATCCGCGCTCTTCAGGAGGTGCTCCCGGTGTAGGGCTAAAATTGCCCTCACTGACGGCCATTCGCTCTGCCTTTTCTGCCTGGGGGAGACCCACATCGTTGACTCTTGCGCACACTGTATGCGTTTTTCGAGGCAGACAAGGAGAAATCGAGCAGACCGGCTTCGCAGCCTTTTATGGTCTAAAGCTCTTTCAGCGGTGGATCAGCCTCGACTGGCGGCAATGCAGGAGCCTGTTTCTGGGGAGAGTCGAGGCCTCTCGACCCCAGCATCTCCGGCCTCGTCTCATACTCGAAGTGGACAGCCGGCATCTTTATCGGGGTTTTCACCCTCTTCATCTCCTCCTCCTGTTAAGAAGGCAAAAAAATCGAAGTCTTCGAAAGCAGCTCCTGCAACGGCGAAGACGCGCCCATCTTCGAAACCATCGGTAGCGAAAAAGTCGATGGAGCGTCCGGCGTCGGTACCGTCTTCTTCGACGGTCAAAGTTGTAGCGATGGTACACAAGTCCGCCTCGCTACCGACGCAGTCTTCGGTATCGAGGCAACGCACGGCATCGATAGGTTCCGCATCGCAGTCGTCCCTGCGTCCGGAACTCTCTCCAGTACCGTCGGCATCGAAAAGGCGCACTCCTTCTGTGTTGTCTTCGCTGCGTACTCCTCCGACGCCGATAGTTCAGTTGCAACAGCCACTGTCGCCTTCGCGCTCGTTGCCGTCTCCGGGGCCGATCCTTATCGCCTCCGATACCGAGCGCTCGTTACCGGCGGAACCGCAACAACCCATTCATCGGGGTGAGGACCATCGACGCCGAGCGCATCGATCTCGGCAAAGATCTTCGATGTCGATATCCCGGTCGCGGTCGCGATCTCGGGAATGGGAGGTCTCTTCTGCCCAATCGAGGCCGGCTGGTCACGACCGCTATCGCTTTGATCCGTACACGGGTCGGCGGCTCCAGGGCACCCAGTCTCCTGTTCGCCAGCGAGTGGGGGAATCCCCACCACCGGTTCCTCCGCATCGAACGGCGTCGTTGTCGAAGTATCCACGTCATGGTCGGGAGTTGTCAACCCCAGCGTTACCGCCGGGCCGGGATCGGTTATCGGTTCGACATCGGCAGCCTTCACAATCCTTCGAAGACTACGTTTCCGACTCATCGTCAGCCCCATCTCCTCGTCCGTCAGAGCCGTCCCCTTTGGACACAGTCGGCACAGAGGACAGAGCATCCCCAACAATGGAAATGGGGAATTTTTCAGAACAAATGTTGCGGCTTGCTCAGTCTCTCAATCTAGACTGTCAACAACCTGATGAAGATTCGGATGATGGCATTTACAATGTCATGTCCACGGAACCGTCTCCACAAGTGTCTATGCCAATGGTTAAGGCCTTGCTAAAGTCTCTAAAGCAGTCTTGGGAGCACCCTGCTACAGTAGGCCCGACTTCAAAGCGCTTGGACGCGATTTATAAAGTTAAGCAGGATCAGGCACCATGCCTGTTCCAACACCCGAAGCCGAACTCAGTTGTGGTGGAAGCATCGCAGGGCAGGTCAGGCCGTACGCATTCTGCACCCACAGATAAGGAGGGCCGCAAGTTGGATGCATATGGACGACGTATTTATGCATCTACGTCTCTAGGTGTCAAAGTAAACAACTATATGGCGTTAATGGCGCGGTACCAATTGTTCCTCTGGGAGAAGGTTTCATCCTTGACGGACTACCTTCCGGATGACCAGCGGGAGCTAGCTCGCGTGTTTCAAGCAGAGGCCATTAGACTGTCACGGCAAGAACTAACGACAGCCCGCCATATCACTGACTGTCTCTCTAAGGCAATGGTTGGGGCAGTGGCATTGCGCCGCCACGCGTGGCTCCGTTCGGCTATGTTACCGCAGGAGACAAAAAACCGGATCGAAGATCTGCCCTTTGACGGGGAAGGTCTTTTCAATTCTGAAACGGATGCAACGCTAGATACCCTGCACAAAGCCAGAATGACGGCGAAGAAAATGAGTTCTCAACCAGTTCAGCAGCATTATAGACAACGTAAATGGTACAGGCCTGTACCTTACAAACAACAGCAACAGCTGGATAGGGGTCAGCGTTATCAGCCGGACACGTCTAGGTCGTACCAACAGCGTAAATCCACAGGGCGCTTCCAACAACGCAACAAGCAACAACTGTCGAGCAAGCGTCGTCTTTGACTTAACGCCAACACAGCTCGGAGACCAAACAAACAGGCTTCAACCTTTTCTGCAGACCTGGGCGTCCATAACTTCGGATGCTTGGGTATTGAACATCATCGCAGAGGGTTACAGAATGGAGTTCGAAGCCCCTCCTCCTCTTGGTACCATAAAATCTACGCCACCCTCACTAGTTCTAACGCAGGAAACCACCAAACTGCTCCGCAAAAGGGCAATCACAAGGGTGAAGCCAAACCATCTACACTCCGGGTTTTATTCCCGGTATTTTACGGTGCCAAAAAGGGACGGGGGCCTTCGTCCCATTATGGATCTCAGAGCTTTGAACAAGTTCATACGAACCAGAAAATTTCGAATGATAACTCTGGCATCAGTTCTTCCCATGTTAAGGGAGGGCAGCTGGTTCACGCTAATAGACTTAAAGGACGCGTATTTCCATATCGCCATTCATCCGTTATACCGGCGTTACCTCCGGTTTATCATAGGACGCCAAGCGTACCAGTTCTCCGTTCTACCTTTCAGGCTCAAGTCTGCACCAAGAGTGTTCACCAAGTGCATGTCGGCGGTTTGTGCGCACCTTCGATCAAACAACATCGAGGTGTATCCTTACCTGGACGATTGGCTAATCGTCTCCGCCTCCAGAAGCCAAGCGCTCGCCAACGTCCACGAGGTCATCGCGCTTCTATCGTCGCTTGGGCTGCAGATAAATTACAAAAAGTCAGTCACCCGACCAGCACGTCAGATACAGTTCATAGGAGTTACTCTGAATTCCGCTGTGGGAAGGGCCTTTCTTCCAGCGAACAGGGCTATGGTCCTACGGCAGTTTGCAGTACGGCTCAGGTCAAAATGCCGAGTCTCAGCTTTTCAAATTTTAAGACTGCTGGGGTTAATGGCAGCGAGCGTATTTGTCGTCCGTTGGGCAAGGCTACGCATGCGGCCTCTCCAACAGTTTCTGCTCCAGTATTACTCCCCTCTGCAAAACCCCCACAAATTAATACTTGCCATACCGCTGTCTGTAAGAGGCTCGCTCCGGTGGTGGTCGGACGATCACAATCTCTCTCGGGGGATGCCGTTTATCACTCCGGCCCCATCTCGCGTGGTCACAACCGATGCGTCGCTAGCAGGTTGGGGTGCTCACCACGGCGATCTAGTAACACAAGGAAGATGGTCACCTTCAGAAGCCCGCCTTCATATAAACATGTTAGAGCTTTTGGCGGTCAAAAAGGCCCTCCGGGCTTTCTCCCCTCACCTGCAGGGACATCATGTCCGCATTTTGACAGACAATACCACAGTAGTCTGGTATTTGAACAAAGAGGGCGGGACGCGGTCGCATCACCTCCTTCGTCTTGTGATGGACATTCTGCAATGGGCAATTTCCAACAATGTGCTGCTATCGGCGCTACATATTGCGGGAACAGAGAATGTCATAGCGGACGACTTAAGCAGATCGTTCAACGACACCCACGAATGGGAGCTCTCCCCTCATATCCTGGATCGTCTATTTGCTCGTTGGGGGTCCCCCAGCATCGACCTGTTTGCGACTGCTGCCAACGCGGTGTGCCCAGCGTTCTGCTCAAGGGCGGGCATAGGGCAAGCATCGTTGGGGGACGCCATGCAATGGGACTGGTCGAAGGGGTTCCTTTATATCTTCCCTCCGTTCCCCATGCTGTCCTTGGCAGTAGCCAATGTCAATCGCAGCAATGCAAATGCTATAATGATAGCTCCGTGGTGGCCAAGGCAGCCTTGGTTCACGCCGCTACTCAGACTGGCGAGATTGGAAGTGTGGCACCTTCCACGTCTCCCCAACCTCCTGTCCAGGGGGGGGGGAGAATCCTGCATCCCGAGGTTCACACTCTGCATCTAACGGCATGGAGAATCCGGCGTCTTGGAGAGACCTCGCTTTATCACAAGGTGTGAAAGCTATCTTGGAGGCAGCACGTAAGCCCTCTACAAGGCTGTCATATAATAAAAAAATGGAAGCGTTTCCAAGATTATGCACAGAGGAATGCCTTTGACCCTGTGAAGGCGGACTTACCTAGCGTTGTCTCTTTTCTTTACTCTCTGCACTCGGCAGGACTAAAGCCGGCTTCCATTCGTGTATACCTGTCTGCCATTGCGGCCAACCATGGGTTAGTGGACGGTTTTTCCGTGTTCACACATCCCATGACAAAAACTTTTTTAAGAGGTTTAAATAATTTGTTCCCCAGTATCCGTCCGGCAGTTCCGCAGTGGAGTCTATCATTAGTTCTCACCATGCTCACGTCAAAGCCTTTTGAACCATTAGCCACGATAGATGTTCGGTTGTTAACGCTTAAAACTCTTTTCTTGGTTGCTATAACGTCTGCAAGGCGGGTCTCAGAGTTGGCAGCGCTACTAGTAGACCCTCCCTATTTACAGTTTTTTAGGGATAAGGTAGTGCTAAGGCCGGACCCAAGTTTTGTTCCGAAAATTTCTTCAAGGTTCCACGTGAATCAGGACATTGTTCTACCAACTTTCTTCAAACCATCTTCAGACCCGTTGTCTGCAACGTTACATGCATTGGATGTTAGAAGGGCACTAGCATTCTATAAGTCGAGAACTGAGACTTTCAGGAAATCTCGCAAGTTGTTTATTTGTTATGGAGGAGTATCCAAAGGGCTGCCTGTCTCTTCTCAACGCATATCCAAGTGGGTGGTAGAAACCATTACGCTAGCCTACCAGGTAGCGGGACGGGACCCCCCGTTTCGACTGACGGCGCATTCTGCTAGAGCACAAGCAGCGTCTTCGGCGTTGCTTCAGGGGGCTTCGTTGACTGATCTCTGCAAGGCAGCCACCTGGACTAATGCTTCCACGTTTGTTAAGCATTATCGCCTCGATGTCAGAGCTCGACAGGACGCCTCTTTTGGAAGGGCGGTTCTCTCCTCGATTTGCCGGTGATCAAGCAGCGTGCCTACCCACCTCCGGTAAGTCTTGCTTGTTATTCGCCCATATGTGTGATGCACAGAGACCACGAAGAAGAAATGAAGGTTGCTTACCTGTAACTGTAGTTCTTCGAGTGGTCATCTGTGCAGTCACACAACCCTCCCACCATCCCCTCTTGGCATCGCTGTTGTGACGTCAAGTTGATTCGCCATGCTCTTGTTTGATTTCGTACATTAATGCCTTAGTTGCGAGGCCAAGCGGTCTCAGAAGGACTGAGGTAAGTTAGAGCGGGAACCCTGAGCATGCGCGGTGGATGGTGGGGGAGGGGTTCCCGCCAAAACTCTATCTAGCTATTGAAGTTTCCCGGAAGTAGGCTCGGCGTCGGCGCGAGCCCATATGTGTGACTGCACAGATGACCACTCGAAGAACTACAGTTACTGGTAAGCAACCTTCATTTCTTCTCTCTTCATAGGGCTTTCCTTCTTATGGTTCTTTATATTTAAACCAGACTTTTACCTGTCCCAGATAGCCCTTCAAACAGATGATGTCTCCTAATAGAGGACTGTCTCGGACAGCTTTTGAAATAGGGCACTGTCCTCTGTAAAATAAGACACATGACCATTCTGTTCTGGGTACCCATGTACAGGATTGCACTGTAAGTTGATTAAGGTATCAATGTTGAACATATATATCAGGAAGCAATTCTCACGGAACTCATTCAAAATCAACACATTTATGACTGGGCTGAATTTATTTTAATATTTATATCCCACGTACTAATGGTTCTCGAGGGAGAGGTGGTAGTATCCATTTGATTGGAGCAAATTGTGTGTCCAACCATATAGAATACACAGAAAAAGTTACAGATGTCATATGGGAAAAGAGTGATGTTCAAAACTGAGGTATTGGATGCTGAAAGTTGAGACTGGTATAGCCTGTATCTGTTGAACTCTGGGCTGCAATGATTCCTCCTTAACACTGTGTCTGCTGTATAAAAGATTCAAGCAATGTGAATTGACACGGTCTCAGTGTAATCAATACAAGTTAGGTGCTTTAGCTGAGTTAAGTTTTGCTTGGGTAATACCGACTTCTGGCCTTTAAGGGGTTTTCTCGTGACCCATGTGTGTAACCAAGGCTGAAATACTATGCATCCTATTGAGTAAATATTCATAGAATTGGGTCTGCACCTGTAGAATGTATCACGTTGTTTATCATTTATCCTGGGAATCCTATTAAACAAACACAGAAAAGCAAATGCGGTGTGTAAACATTGTATTTTGTAATCATGCTAATAGGTGCCGATAATTAGTGCTGATTTACATGCAAACGCAGTGTACAAAGATACAGTTGGATGGTTGGGGGGGGTGGAAATTCGCTAAAATTACAACATAATAATTCCTCTTGTTGAATGGGAGATATTCCTGTAACCTGCCACAAATTACAATTTCAAATAAATGAGTGGGCAACAAAATAGTGCTTATGTGTGTGTGGGAGGAGAAACTTCAAAGCTCCTTCTTCTCCGGCAGGGAGGTTGCCTAGAGGGGAAAAGGCTGCCTGCATGAGAAGGGGAAACTTTGAAGGCTTGGGGTGGCCAGCTGACAGCCGACCCACGCTGCACTTTCAAGCTCTCTTTGATGTCACTCCTTAGGTGGGAGGCTGCCCCAATGCTGGGCTGCCACCCACCTGAGAAGGCCACTTCCTGCCTGAGAGGGAAGAGCTCTGGAAACACAGACCAAGTAAGCTATCAGCAAACCCAATCTACAATTTCAAAAGCACCCCTAAGACAGGAGGTTGCCCAGCATAGCTTGAGAAGGGAGAGATTGAGAAGGGGCATGGCACATAGAGGGGTGGGTGGGCAGAGGAGAGAGATTTTGGGAAGGGGGCTGGCAGGCAGAACTATTATTATTATTATTATTATTATTATTATTATTATTATTATTAATCATCTCTATCTCGTTCGTGAAGGTTTTTCTAGACGGACATGATGGGCTTTGCCAAGTCATGCTGGCTTTTATTGATTCAGGAATTTCCTGACGATTGAGCATGTTTTAATTATGACTGCTTTCTGGATGTTGGTGTGTATTCTGGTAGGCCCAGTTTCTGGAGGTTTTCTGTATATTTTTTTGATGTGATGCCGGTGACTGATGTGACTAATGGAATAATTGTGACCGTTTCCTGTTGCCATAGTTCTTTGACTTCCATGGCCATTGGTGTATATTTGTCTCTCTTTTCTTTTTCTTTTTCAACAACATTTTTGTCATTCGGTATTGCTATGTCGATGAGGTATGTGTGTTTTTCTTTTTTGTCTATGACTGTTATGTCTGGTCAGTTGCAAGGTATTGTCTTATCCGTATGAATTGTTCTGTCCCAGTATATTTTATGATGTGCATTTTCCAAGATTGTTTTGGTGAATATGTATAGTATGGTGTAGGTTGTTTGATAAGGTTGAATTTGATGGCCAGTTGTTGGTGAATTATTTTTGCAGCTGTATTGTGTCTGTCTATATAGTCCATTCCTGCCAGAATTTTACATCGCCCTGTTATATGGTCTATTGTTTCTTGGAACTGATGGCATTTCCTACATAGGTCTATTATTACACTGTTACCTTTTATGATGTATTTTTGGTTATTATTATTATTATTATTATTATTATTATTTATATACCACCCCATAGCCGAAGCTCTCTGGGCGGTTTACAAAAATTAAAACATTGGACGTTAAAAATAGATATACAAAATTTAAAAGCATAAAAACAGATAACATATAAAGTCAGTATAGATTTAAAACAACTGTGAACTCTCAGCTAGGCCTAAATATAGTTCTGGGGTCAATTAAAACCTGTTAAATGCCTGGGAGAAGAGGAAAGTCTTGACCTGGCACCGAAAAGGTAACAATGTTGGTGCCAGGCGGGCCTCGTTGGGGAGATCATTCCATAATGACCCCCGTGTGCTTCTTTTCCTCTTTTCTGGTCTGCATGCGAGCACACGAATGAGCCGTCTGAATTCCCCTATATTTCAGGCTTTGAGATCCACTGGCTTTCTTTTAAAAAAAACAATTCATGCATTTCTGTGAACACCCCACAGTTCCCCTGAAGTCTGCTGATAGCTCCCCCTTGCATGCATGGTGCTGTTTTGGCTACATAAGCAACTGCCCCTCACCTCCTGAAAACCGGAAATAGACGAAATGATTACAGTGGCTTTTCAAGAGCATAAATGATCCCCCATTCAGTTTCTTTCATATTTACTTGAAACATTTACATTCTCCTTCTTTGTAAAATCAGGGCAGGTTCATATCTACATCTGCATGAAGTCACTGAAAAATACACATGACATAATAAGAACAATAACAAACTCTTGTGGTCATTCTAGTCTTCATGGCTCAACTTGGTCCAGCTGAGTTCGCTGAAACTGGAGTCCTCCTGTGTGATGTAGACTGTACTGCAGGGAACAATGAAAGAGATATATTACTGGACAAGCGTTTAGCAGGAGTATATGGAGATAAAATGAGAGATTTGTTGAATGTCAGAGATATCAGGGCTCCATCACACCTATTTTTCCCCTCTGGTTTGTCTCTGAGTTGTTGTTTTTTAACCTCCATTTCATAAGCGCTGCAAGGACTCCCTCACACACAGTCCCTTTCATGTGGGTTTTTGCTTGTTTGCTCTTCCATTCCATTCCACCCCACCCCTTATCCTTCCTCCTCCAGTTCATTGGTTGTGGTACTCTGATGGGCATGAGCTCTTTCCCCCTCTCACTCTGGCTTTGTTATCTCGCAATTACTTTTAAGGTTTCATCTGGGCTCCATTTCTGCGGGCAATGGGGGGGCACTCTTGGAGCACTAAAAAGTCCATTCAATTGACTAACAAGTCCCTACCATGACCCTGCTGGAGGAGGAGAACTGCCCTGCCCTCCCCTTTCACCATCAAGACTCTATTAGCACATGCCCCCAACAAAGGAAAAAATGAGAGGGGAAACCCGCACTAAAATAAAATGCAACAAGAAAGGGGGGGGAAAGAGACGAGATGAGTGTAGGACAGGGACAACGTCATGTGAGTACCGTGCTGCAAATCCACATACCAGGAATGGCGAGTGTGTGATAAATCGCTGGTGTGATGGAGCTCTAGGTCTGATGTGTTGTGCTTTTCAGATTCAAGGGCATCAATAGGTCAATAAAAGCCATAAGGGCTCTCTGAGCACCATCACATGGGGGGAAATCACGTTCTTTTCTGTCACTTCTCCACCCTTGCGTTTGTCCCTCATTACTTCCTCTTTTGAAAGAGGAAGTAAACAATGTGCACGTGGCCCATTCAGAGGGCTGTTTTGATCGTGCTGCTTCTCCTGCACAGAGCAGGAGATAGTGGCAAGTTCCATCTCAAAAAATAAGTTAGACTTACTGGGGTGTTTCTTTGTCACGCGAAGAAGACCAGAAGGGATGGGAGGCAGACGACATCATGAGAGGGACCAGTGAAAATCTGTGAGTGCCCGGTAATGAGCGTGCAATAAAACTCTCGTCTGATGGAGCTCTTCATGTGAAAATCCTCACATATTCAATGAATGTGTAAGAAGGAGAGCTCCATGTCCCCTAGTGCTGATATGCTCTCTAGCTTTGGTCCTTCCAGCAGCCACGCATTTGGCGTTAGTGTGAAATGAATTCTACACATGAATGGCTCCTTCACCATTTGTGAACCTTGATTGGCCAAGGTTCCCAAGTGGGTGGAGGAATCCTACCCACACACAGCCTTCCTTGATAATGCTGAATGGTTGGCTGCTGGGGGATGTGGCCAAAGAGCATGTTGGCATTGGCGGTTTGGCTAGTGGGCATGATAAACATGCAGCTCAAAATTTGGGAGAAGGAGGTAGGATTGCAGTGATGAAGAACACATACAGCTTCTAAACGTGTATGTGTGTGTGTAATTTCCCCACACACGATCAAGTCTATATATCTTGGGATGTTTACATGATTTCACTATGAACGCAGAAAAGAAATAATTAAAAAAGAAGGTGGAGACAATAGAACTTATGATTAAAAATAACGCCCCTTTAGCACAATATACAGTGGTATGGAAGAGGAGGCATCAACAAGCTAACTTAAAAAGCAGGTAAAATTCCTTCGGAAGGGAATAATGAGTTGCCCCAACTAAGGAGGTCATACTCATTAATAATATCACCAGCAGGTTCTTCTCTAGGTGAAGATATTAGTGGCTAAGATGTGTAAGGGTCAGTTTTTAAGTGACAGTTAATAAATCCTATACTGATCTGATAGTTAATTAATGTTTCTTTCATTTTTCATAAACATATTCATAGCTTTGAAATTTGGGAGGAAGATTTTAATCAGTTGTTGGGCTGAAAGCCGAACCACACAAAAGAACAGACGCACACTATTGTTGTATAGAAGCAACAAACAATCTTTACTGAGCCCTATAGGTCTATTTTCCTGAAATTGAATCAGATTATAGTGCCCTGTCTCATGTACAGTACTACAGATTCTACAATATATCACGTGATTATACTGCATTGGCACTACTATGAAGGAAATTTCCAGAGAGAAGGGCTTGCAAGAGTTTGGAAGTGCACTGAATAAATGGACTGCAATCTGCACGGGGACAGTGTAAATGGAAACTGCTACTGATCTGCCACAGCAAGCATATAAAGTTTGGACACATGCTATCATTACACTGGTGGATTACCCATTGTGTGTGTGCCCAGACCAGGAAGGGAAGAGGAAAACAAGCTATAGGAAAATACAAGATACACAGCTACTCTCACATAAGATCTCTGTTAAAAGAACAGCATCGGCTGCTTATTAGTTACCAAGCCGTGTTCTAGGTTATGTTATTGTCATACAATGTCCTAAATAACTTGGGACCACAATATCTAGCAGACCGCCTTCCCTTATATATACCTGGCTTGCCTTTAAGATCATCAGAGGAGCCCTTGGTGACCATTCAGAAATCAACAGAATTGTTGATTATGGCTGGCCTTCTCAGTAGCGGCACCCATCCTTTGGAAGCCCTCCCCCATGAAGTTTGGGGAACAGAAAATGTGGCATGTTCTGTGGAGGTATCAGGGGAACTGGAATGGGAGGGCTTTGCATCTGGCAGATTGAAACCCTCCCCTGAACCATCCACAGCAGGCGCCAGTGCCTGAATGGGGTGGCTCATGAAGGCAGACCTCCTTCTCTGCCCATGAACAACTTTTTGTGTGGGTAGAGATGGAGATCTACTATATGTTATGGCTCCTGGAACATCTTCCCAAGTACCATAGGATTGTGGCCTTCACAAATTGATATTCCCATCTTGCTACAAGCTTTGGAACTGTTTACAATAGGAAATCAAAATAAAGAAAATTAGTGAATATGAATTTATTTCTCCCCAACCCACCAAAAAAGGAGGGGCTTTCTAAAAATTGGGGTATTACCGCCTCAAACATTTCAAATATCCAATAAACATTAAATAAAATGAATCAACCTAGCATTCGGAGTAATGCAATTTCCACACCGAAAAATATACTCTTACCTCTGTTTGTTATTTGCAAGCACATGCTCTTTCCCTGGCAGGTTTCAAAGCAGAGTCTGAAATGACACATGCTGTTTGTGAATGCTGTTCAGGATCTGGCAAGTTATGCATGCCCAAGTGACTATTATTACTGTACTGCTTTCTATGCAGGGATGCCTTTGAAAAGTGTATAGAAACGAGCTGGTCCAGAAAGGGACAGGCAAAGTGATAGCACGGGAAAGCAATATGGATCATATTCCCCCAATCTGGTAACAACTTTGCTTCATCTTGGGAGTGGGACAAAACTCTTGGGCAAATTTCAGGGGCACTGGTGACATTTGGTCAATGGTTAAATTCACTGGTACCACTGGAGTTCCTTGCAGCTGCAGTGGTGAGCATTCTATGGCCCTCGGCTTAATTTCAAAAGCCCTCTGCATGTGCCAGAAAAAGGTGGTAACCTTCCTCCTTATGGATACACAGATGTCCCTTCCTATCACGGCAGGTTCAATGGAGACTAATGAGCAAGTGGAATAGAAATACAATATAAGCAAGGGGGCAAAGCTCTATGGATCCGCAGCCAGGCAATCAGGATAGTGCTCATAACCATTAAACTAACAATTTTTCAAAGGGACTCAATGCTATCCTGAATGGGTTTGGGATGAAGCCGAGGAACCCATTTGGACCCAGGGAGACATTATGGGGCAAATGTAATTAAAACCAGGTTACACTTTATTGCCACAAGCCAGAATTATTTGCAATATTCGGATAATACAATTTAGGATTGCTCTGATACAGTCAACCATTTGGCTATCCATACTATAGTACATTGAATAGAAGAGAATGGACTAGAGCAGCTGGCAGGGTACGGCATTATTATTATAGTACTGCCCTCAACCTGTGGTGAAAACACAAATCCTCTTTGATATGGGATGCAAGACCATTAGGAAGGAGAAGGAGAAGGGGAAGGGGAAGGGGAAGGGGAAGGGGAAGGGGAAGGGGAAGGGGAAGGAGAAGGAGAAGGAGAAGGAGAAGGAGAAGGAGAAGGAGAAGAAGAAGAAGAAGAAGAAGAAGAAGAAGAAGAAGAAGAAGAAGAAGAAGAAGAAGAAAAGAGGCTAAACGTAGATCATGCTTGAGGACATTTATATACTCTCGTTTTCCGGTATCCATGAGGGGTATCATGTCAGAAGGTTCTGTCAATGATCTATGCAGATTCACTGCACATTTAAAAAGAATCATATGTGTTCAATTGTATGTGCAGAGAACTCTGTCCACTTGTTTGAGAACCCTGGAAAATCAGGCTTCTTGAATGCACAGAGAAAAAACCACTATGTTTATCACTGTACATAAGAGGGTCTTTTCTATTCACTTCTAAAGGCTTCATACTAAAATAGAAGTCTGGAAGACTACAAATCACATTTCTTCACTCAGCTTGAGGAAGCTTCTGAAACATTAAACACTTCCTAAGAAATATTGTGACTGTGCAGATCAACTCTAGTATGGCTACAGCTTCTTTTGTTCAAAGGGGCAGGGGCACACAAAGGGAAAATTCTTCCTAATTGTTTTCATAGTTTTACATTTATAGGAAGTAAATAATGAATATGAAAATGTTTCAGAAAAGATAACTTCAGAAAATGTATCTGAAAAGGAGGCTGGGGCAGTAGGATTAAACTTTTCAAATGTATTTTGAGATCTGGCATCAGGATGGTATTTTCAAAAGTTCCTAACTGACGGAAGGACACTTATGTTATTGTTTATTAAATAATACCATTGGAGAAGGCAAATCAGTGCTTCCAAAGTTAAGCTTTGAAAAAAGAAAGGAATTTACAGACATTTTGGAAATATTTATACATACCTGCTTTGAAAATGGATGGCTGTATACAATGCCTTCAGCATTAAGATTGTCTCTTCCTCTTTTCATATAAACTATATAAATAAATAAATACTAGTAATTTTTGGGTCAAACCCTTTCATAGCAGTTTCATATTGTGATTTTTTTTATAATAGGCAAAATAATGAAGATAGGCGTATAGGTAGAGTGACCATATGGAAAGGAGGACAGGGCTCCTGTATCTTTAACAGTTGCATAGAAAAGGGAATTTCAGCAGGCGTCATTTGCATGCATGCAGCCCCTGGTCAAATCCCTCTTCATCACAACAGTTAAAGCTGCAGGAGCCCTGCCTAGTGTGACCAGATACAAAAGAGGGCATGGCTCCTGCAGTTTTAATTGTTGTGTTGAAGAGGGAATTTCACCAAGTGATGCATGCATGTGAATGACACCTGCTGAAATTCCCTTTTCTATGCAACTTTCAAAGATACAGGAGCCCTGTCCTCCTTTTCATATGGTCACCCTAGATAGATGCAACAAGTTTTAAAAGCCTTACACTTGAAGGAATGTGTCCTCACACCTGTCCTTACTGATGCACTGAGATCTTCCAAAGAGGATTTTTGTGAGAATCCCTGATATCTGAAGTTCTGCTCTAGGGCCATGGTGGCAGCATCCTAGTTGTTAAATTTCTGCCATGGATGGTTCCCCTTACCACTTCCTTCTCCCCCTTTAGAAAGTATGCAAAACCTTTTGTTTTTAAGAGATTGTTTGATTTATTAGATAGCTCCCGCATGTGCAGTTCTCATGAGGGTTGCCATCTCTCCCCCACCGCCCACTTAACAATGACAGATAGGAGCACTCCTGTGGTCATTTACAACATGGTGGAAAGCAAATGTTTTGAAAAAGAAAAGAAAACCCATTTCTGCCACCTTTCCCTGTAGGGTCCCATCACCTGAACATTTTTGCAGCACTCGCAAAACAGATGGGTCCTTTCACCTGATCCAACCAACTCAGCAATATGGGATGGGTGGCAGAAATATTTTTGGATCAGTGTTAAAATAAATAATGCCATTCTATTTCCAACTTGTAGATTTTTATTTCCTGAGAAATTATTGTGTGGGCAGACGAATTAAACTAAAATGTGCCTTACCATTTGGATGGTGAACAATGGTGATTTTGTCTGTAAAGAAGAAGAAAAATTGCCAAATTATGGTTATGATTTTTTTTTTTGTCTGAACCTTTCCTGATTTGTCATGATGGATATATCTAGGTTGCAAGATTAGGCCTTTTCATTATGGGTTTGTCTATTCTAGTGTTGTACTGGTATTTTTTTTTCTTTTTTCTTTTGCAGAGTTCTAATTTAGTTGAGAAAATGTCTATTCAACCCTAGTGGAACATCAGCTTTTGCACTGACAAATGCAGAGCTCAATCTCTCCTTGTCTCTTGGCAAGCATGTCTGGCAATTGAAGGGAAGGGATACAGGCACTTTATTCTGTGGGTCACTTCTAAAATGGCAACAACCATTTTAAAGAAGACGAACTGCATCCCTTCCCCTCTGCTGCGGCAGAGTCCTTCCTGTCTCAGTGCTGCTTACTACCCTCCAGATTTCTTCTTGCAGTAGCAAAGAACATGGAAGTCACTATGGGCCTGTTCAGACGTCATGCTAAGCCACTGTGGATTGCTAAAAAAAAAGATCTATGGCGGCTTAGCATTTTGTGGGGGCTTTCCCCATCCCATGATGGCTCAAGTATCCACCTTCTGTAGTATGGTTCCCCCCCATATCCCCCTACAGGCCACATTTCATGGGACACCCTACACCCTGTGGAGCACCATTAAAAACTGCTTGAGTGTTGTAGAACTATACAAGACTTTCCATGGGCTTCACCAAGCTTTGGTTCAGACCTTTTTAAAAATTCTACAGTTCCCTTCTTCAGACTACTGAAATACTAGTTAAATGTAATTTACCATACATGGTTTCCTCCTCCGGCCTTTTTCTGATAATAGAGTCTCTGAGCTGACGTTTTTTTTCCTTAAGTAAGAAACAAACACACAAACAACAACAAAAATCAATGGCTGCAGTTGATTGTAAAAAATAATGAATGAGTCGCTGGAGGAGCGGAGCTTTTTAGTATTCTGCACACTTAAGATTCTTAGCACAGGAAATCATGTTTTAAAGACATGGGGGGGAACCCTCTTTTTTCTGAGGAGAATCCTTGCATTTTAATATTTGATATTTGTGGAAAGTTTTCTCTAAGAACAAATGAAATAGCGCCTTTGCTGCCACCCACTCTCCAAGGCTAGAGGTAATTATGATCAACCATACAGAGAGCTGACTTGATTCTCACTGTTTTAATCAGAAGGAAGTATTTTATAACTACAATGGGCAAGTAGAAAGAACCTTTTCTGCCAGCTTTATTTGTGCTCCCTAATCACTGCAGTTGCTTTACAGAAACCAGAGTAAAAGAAACAACACCCTTTCATATGGGACCGCAGAGTTTACCCATGAAAAATGAAGGACCCTAGATAAACTTAAAAGCATGACAAAGTTGAGACTGAGGCCTAATCTACACCAAGCAGGATATTGCACGATGAAAGCGGTATATAAAAAGCAAGAGCCACAACAAGCAGGATATAGTGGTACGAGAACAGTATATGGTATGTGTCAATGGGCCCCAACAGTTGTCAGTGCACTTCAGTACCACTATAAAGCAGTAGTGTGGCTCCTGCCTTTTATATACCACTTTCATAGTGCGTAATTTGCCGAAACTAGAACTCATTCAAGTTCTCTGATTTCCACCTTAATGCCTGTCCTGACTTTTGTTCATATCAGAGTGTGAGCTTTGTTGTGTGGGGAAGTGTTGCTCAAAAATGTGTGGCAATGAAAAGGTTAAATAATTTTGCTAACAGAAGACTGTAGAGGGTACTTTCAACTGCAGAAAGCTAATCTAATCTGGAATGGTTGGATAGTCTGAATGAGGGTTTTGGGCAGACCTACAAGAAAGACCTCCTCTAAAAGACCCCAGACTCATATTTAAGAAGATACCAGACTTATGTTATAGACCCCTGACACACAGGTAAGGTGACCCTGAAACTGAAAGATGGCCATCACATCATTCATTGGAGCCTCCACCTCTTGCCAGAAGTGTATAAAAGAAGAGGGAGCAAGAGCTCAACCTCATTTCTTCACTTCACTCTGTTGCTGCTTCGCCTTTGTTCTCCGCTGGACTACTGGGCTAAAAGTTTTGGGTCACTATGGACCTTTTTAGACTCTTCAACTTCAAATTTTATACTTTAACTTGCAAATAATTTTAACCATTTACTTTATAAAGCTATGTTTAGAATATTTTCTGAACTTAGGAGTTTGTCTTATTTCTGAAGATGGGGCTTGGAATCACAGAATTGTTGAGTTGGAAGGGATCACAAGGATCATCTAGTCCAACCCTCTGCAATACGCAGGAAACCAATTAAACCATCCATGAGAGGTGGCTGTTGGGTCTGAAATTCTGCGGCCATGGAAAATTGTTCTTGACCATCTTCCCTGTGGCATCTTTTTATGCACCTGAACACTGCTAATACTTCTGTTCTCTAGATTGAACATCCCAAGTTCCTTCATGCTGTCTTCATAGGGCATGTCCTCAAGTCCCTGTATCATCTTTGTTGCCTTCTTCTGAACCTGTTCTAACCTGTTGACATCCTTCTGGAAATGTGGTGCTCAGTATCGTACACAATACTCCAATCATTTCCAAACCTGAAGTTATCTTAGAACCAAACCTGGTTAACCTTTTTAATCCTAAATTCAATTAACCTCTTGAGCGTCATTACATTTTACATTCTAGAACTGGATGCAAAGTGGAGATTTAAGATCTAATAATTGATGCAGCAGTTCTAATGCTCATACGACCGGAAATAACCCCTTAAGTCCCAGAAACATTTTTATTTAGAGCACTTAATTTTTTACTTTTGCACTTCAGTTTTTTTTTTCTGCTTTAGCTTTTTCATTTAAGTGCATGCCTAGAGGAATTTAGTCATTCTTTAGCTTAGCTTTTTACATTCAAGACGTGTGCAGGAGGTAGTCAAGGGGAGATTTGCAATTTTAGCATGTTTTAGTTTATCTTTAAAACACAAGTAGAATGAAGGAAGGTGCTGAGAAGGAGTCATATTAACCAGCCAACCAATGCTAGGAGCTCAGCTCACTATCTCATTTATTTATTTGTCATACTTACATAGTGCTTAATATAATAAAATTCCTTTGTGGTTCACATATAAATATTAAAATCGCATTTAACATGCATTATTAAAAACTATGTATGTTGCTCACTACATCTGTAGTACTGGATTTATCAACTGCAATCCTTTTAGTTAATCTTAAATTTATATTATATTCTCTTTCATTGCTAATAATGTAACCACAAAGAAGCTTTGAAATTATTCTTGTATAACCACTGTGCTAATTTTCTTAATTTTGGGGGTTAATTTTCTTAAAGCCTTTAATTCATTTCCATTTACTTTTGAGTCTGTGAAGTTTGCCTGCTTGGACTTGGCTTGGTTAACTACCAGGGTATCTTGAACTCAGTTGGTATAGGTCCTGAAGCTAAACAGGACCAAATTAACAATGATCATGCACATTTTTCAAAATGTATGCATCAATTGTGTGCTTTTTGAAATGTATATATTTTCTTCATTGATTTTTGTGCACATTTTTATGTGCATTTTTCAAATATATGTACATGTTTTGTTTTGCGAATCAAATTGCAAGCTTGGAACTGTACAGACTTTAGACTGTGGATTGCGTTCGAGTCTGTGTTTGGTTTAGGGAGGTGCAGGTTGGACACATTTTGGCCAAAACAAACTGAAACGAATTTCTCACCTATCCCTACTGTTCACATGCATTAATTATCTAGCTGTAATCCTTAAAACAGTCAGTATAAGGTAGGGATGGGGAAAGTGTGGCTCACCAGATGTTGCATCGCAACTCCCATCATCCCTCATCATCAGCTCTGCTGGCTAGGGCAGATGGGTGTTGCAGTCCAACAACATCTGGAGGGACACATGTTGCCCATCTCTGGTGAAATGTAAGCCAGTATCATTATCCTTCAACTGCAGATGCAGTCTGAAGCTGATGGAGAGTGGCTTCCTTAAGGCCTTGTAGAAGATTCATGAAAGATATACATTTGAACTATGGACCTTTTGATGTAAAGCTCTTAGCCACTAAGTGACATCAGCTCTGCAAAAAATAAATAATGTTAATAAAAAAAACTGCAGGGCTCGATTTAGCTAACATTTGTTATGACTGAGTCCCACTGACATCAATAGAATAAGTTAATACTGCCTAGCTGAAGTCCCATTGCTTTTAGTAAGACATATCATCTATGACTAACCTTAGCTAGATTGGGCCATACAATTTAAACAAATCTTAAGGGTGGATTGTCTCATCTGGTTGAGTGGCAGATCTGATGTAGATACTCGCAGTTCAGATCTTGTCGCATCAGTGAACTGTCAATATTGCCCCCTAGTTAGTCACCCTCCCTGATCCTCAATCCCCCCATTCTGGTCGACAATATAGAGTTATCAATAATGATCTAACTTACAGTGCTGTTGAAATATTATTGAGATAATGGGGCTGTTCACATGACACAATAGCCTGCTGGGGGTTATTTAAACCACAGTGAGGTTGTGGCACATGAGGGGTTCATGTGGCCGCCATTTTGTATATGCACCCCCCCCCCCACTCGAATGTTGTTGTGTCATGCTAACCTGATGAGCATGTGTTATGCCAGAGTTGAACAACCCTGGCATAACCCATGGTATGTTTTCGGTTATATGAGGATTGTTTAATCCTCGCATAACCCACACTTGCTGGGTTCACAAGACATGACAACTCCCAAGTGGAGGTTGCATATGCAACCTTGTGCCTTCAGGCACTGCAGCTCATGCAAACTTGACTAATGTATTTGTAACATGTTGAACAGTCCTATATAAATGAAAAAAAATCATGTCATCTGAACTGGGCGGCTGTGGTCTAACAGTTCCTCTAAACCAGCATATGAAACCAGGATCTGATCTTGGTTACATATCCTAATTTGGAGGGAGTCCTTAACTCACAGTTTGGACATCATGGGGGAACTGTGGTTCAAGAAACCAGGAGATGTTTGCTAAAGCTGGGTGCACAAAAAGAGGAGCAAGGAAGGAATGTGTTGGCACATGGCTTGTTCTGGCTCTGATAAACCATGGAGATTGTGATGTCAGAATCAGGCTGAAGCAGTGGATCTTCTTTGATAAATTTTCCCCTGCCACTTCCTGTTTGGCATGTCTGTCACTGGGGGAAAGCCATCTTGGAGAGCCATCACTTGCAGGGCAAAATACTATAACATATATGAATGGCTAAAGTCACCAACCCTGACTCACTGATTCCATATAGCTGTGGGAGCTCCAAGGCACATGAAGTCCCCCTACCCCCAATGGCTTCCCAATTCTCTTCAGTGAAGGGACACATGAATAGTGGTGCTGTCAGGGCAGGGCTTTGGACATAGGTCCGTAGCCCTACTAAACAGAAAAGGGGAGTCTAAAGGGGACCCCCCAACATAAGACCATTAAGTCCAGAGTATGAAATTGCCTAACTGGACACACAAAGCTGCTTCTCTAATGAAGTGAACTGAAAAGGTCCTTTTCATAGGGCTCCATTTGTAAATTACAGTGCATATAGTATGGCCTATATGCACTGTACTGGAAAGATTGATAGTTATGTTTGCACAGGTTTCTTGAAGTTACTTGTGGGTAGAGAAAGCTCCACAAATGCAGTGGGGAGTGCTATGCACAGCTTTTGTCCTGTATAGCTGACTATGAGAATAAGGTCATTAGGATTGCATGCATGGTCTAGAAATATGTAGAACTATTCCCAAGGCTCAGATAGAGAAGTGGTTGAGTTACATGCTTTGCATGCGGAAGACCCCAGTTTCAAACCCTGGCACCTCCAATTAAAAGGATCAAGCCGCAGGTGATTAGAAAGATCTGCACCTGCGTCCCACAGAGCCACTGCCACTCAGAATACAATACTGGTGCTAGATCTACACTACTGCTTTATAACAGTATTGAAGTGCACTGATAACTGTTGGGGCACCTTATGCATTCCATATACTGCTTTCATAGTGCTATTTCCTGCTTTTTATTCCATATTATCCAAAATATCGCAACAAATGTCATTGTGTGTCCTTCGAGATATAAATGTGCAAGAGGAGTGTAGCGTTACCATGATGGAATCATAATGATTTGAACACAAAGTGTAGATCTAGATGGGCAAATAGTCTGACCTGATAGAAGGCAGCTTCCCATGTTCCTCACACATGCATATCCAATTCAAGTTTGATTGAAAATGTACAACTCAAGGTGAGAAAAATGCAAAAGCCACCCGAACTTTAACCAAATCTTGTTGGAAAGAATGGGTAGCTCATGAGCACCCTCACAAATCTATAAGAATTTTACCTGCTGGTTGGCTTCTAATCCACTTTTATGATTCTGCCATTGCTTGAATTTCTCTACTGCTTCATCCATAGAAATTGTCCCATTCTTCACCTGCTCCTGCAATAGGATCAATTCTTCTTGCCCCAATGGGATGTTTGGCTTGATAGTAGTATATGTGGTCCTGTCATTATAAACCCTGTCTGCAAGTAGCAAATGTTAACAATTAAGACAAAGGCAAAATCATGCTCAAAACTGTATCTATTTTAATGGAAATGTAGATTCCATAAATAGAGAAAATGGGAACCCCATGCAGCACACCTGGCACTCTTTCTCCTACCTCTTCTATCTCATAAGCCCATGTGATGTGGCTTATCAGGACCAGTGTGCTGTAATAGTTAGCGTGCCAGATTATCATCACCAATATGCGGATGACACCCAGCTCTACCTCTCCTTTTCAACAAACCCAGGTGAGGCAGTGGCTGTTCTGAATCAGTGCCTGAGCACGGTAATGGACTGGATGAGGGCTAACAAACTGAGACTCAATCCAGACAAGACGGAGGTACTGTTAGCGGGTGGTTCGTCTGTCAGGCGAGGTGATGTTCACCCTGTTCTGGAGGGGGTTGCACTCCCCCTAAAGGATCGGGTCCGTAGTTTGGGGGTGCTCTTGGATCCAGAACTGTCGCTTGAGGCACAGGTGAACTCGGTGGCAAAGAGCACCTTTTACCAACTGCGCCCTTATCTGGACAGAGATAGCCTAGCTACAGTTATCCATGCTCTCATAACCTCTCGTTTGGATTACTGCAAGGCGTTATACGTGGGGCTGCCTTTGAAAACGGTCCGGAAACTTCAGCTGGTACAAAACAGGGCAGCCAGATTGTTAACGGGGACTGGCCAACGAGACCATATTACGCCAGTCCTTTTCCAACTTCACTGGCTGCCGATCCAGGTCCGGGCCCAATTCAAAGTGCTGGTACTAACATTTAAAGCCCTAAACGGCTTGGGGCCAGGATATCTAAAGGAACGCCTCCTCCCATATGTACCTGCCCGGACCCTAAGATCATCTACAGGGGTCCTTCTCCGTGAGCCCCTGCCAAAGGAAGTGAGGCAGGTGGCCACTAGGAGGAGGGCTTTCTCTGCTGTGGCACCCCGGCTGTGGAATGAGTTTCCCAGAAAGGTTCGCCTGGCACCTGCTTTGTACTCTTTTCGTCGCCAGGTGAAGACCTTTTTATTCTCCCAGTATTTTAACAGTTAAATTAACTCAATTTTAATCCTTGCTGTTTTAAATTTGTATTTTAATCTGTATTAATTCCTGCTGCTTGGTTTTATTCTGGTTGTGTTTTTATATTGTATGTTATTCTGTGTTTTTAGATTGTGCCTTGTTTTATATATTTTAAAATGATTTCATGGTTTTAATTTTTGTGAACCGCCCAGAGAGCTTCAGCTATGGGGCGGTATAAAAATGCAATAAATAAATAAATAAATAAATAAATAAATAAATAAAGAGACACAGTTTCAAATGCCCAGCCAGCAGCAAAGCCTACCATGTGAGTTTGGGCTAGTTGCTATCTCTCAGCCTACCCTGCTTCACAGGGTTGTTGCGGAGGATGGAACTGGGAGGAGGAAGTCATATATGGCACCTTAGAGGAATGGTGCGATATAAATGAAATCAATCCATCACAGAGTTGGGAGGGGCCATCTTGCAGACCATCTGGTTCAACCCTCTGCTCAATGCAGGAAATTGAGTGCTAAAGGATTCTCAGCAGAAGCCTGTCTAGCATCTGCTTGGAGATGACCAGTGTGTGTGTGTGTGTGTGTGTGTGTGTGAGAGAGAGAGAGAGAGAGAGAGAGAGAGAGAAGGATTCTTCTAGGTTATTGGTTCCATTGTCAGATGGTCAAGAAGTTTCTCTTAAGGTTCAACTGATATCTATCTACCTGTAATGTAAGCCCATTAGATCTAGATCTGTCCTCTGGAGCAGCAGAAAACAAGTCTTCAAAGAGCATTTTCATATCACCCCTAGTCTTCTTTTTTATGGGCTAAACACGGCCGATCCCTTCAACTTTTCCTCAACAGCCTGGCTTTTCATGCCCCAGGCCATCTTTGTTGGCTTCCTCTGAATCTGCTCTAATTTGTCTTCATCAGCCTTCCCAACCTGGTATCTTCCAGATGTGTCAGACTACAACTCCCATCATCCTCAGGCAGGCCAACAACACATCTGGGGGCACCAGGCTGGGGAAGGCTGGTGTAGACATTGGGAGGGCATCAGGATGGAGAACAATGGTCTACTCTTTAAATGTAGAGCATAGTAAATAAGCCCCAATGGCAAAGGTCTCAGTGACCTTGTTCAGACAACACACTAAGCCATGGTGGTTAAGCATTTTGAACCTAACATTATGGCTTAGCTTGTCATGTGAACCATAGCTTAGTGTGTCATGTAAATCTTTCTTCTTCTTCTTCTTCTTCTTCTTCTTCTTCTTCTTCTTCTTCTTCTTCTTCTTCTCCTTCTCCTTCTCCTTCTCCTTCTCCTTCTCCTTCTCCTTCTCCTTCTCCTCCTCCTCCTCCTCCTCCTCCTCCTCCTCCTCCTCCTCCTCCTCCTCCTCTTTATTTATTTCCCGCCTTTTGCCTAATGCTGGGCATCAAGGCGGCATTACACAATTAAAACATATACAGTTAAAAGCTATAAATAAGAAATATACAAAAGTTAAAAATAAATAGGTTTCAGCATTAAAACATTTCAATATTTAAAATACATATTAACATTAACCATTTGCTGCAAAAGGGCTAGCAGTCTAACCATGGCTTAACGTGTTGTCTAATAGGGGTGATGTGGTTGGTTTATGGGAATGAGTGGCTTATGGGATTCAGGGCTTTACCCTGCCTCCTTAGAGCTGCCAGCCTACAGGTCATTTAGCAAGTATTCTCACTCTTCCTTGGACAACTACGCTACAAACAGCTTTTATACATCCTATCACAGGTCTGCTCACACCCCAAACTAAGAGGTCAGGAAATGGTGCTCATTTAGTGGGGATGAATCTGGCTCCCGGTTGGGCTATCAATAAGGTTTAAGCTCCTGGATTAAATTCTTTGTTGATTAATGAGATAAATGCCGCCCACACAGAATAGCGAGAAGCCAATATCTAGCTGCAATGGGGTGGGGGTGGTTAGTCTCTTGGTGTAGGAAGCATTCAGATTCATGGCCATTTGCCTGATTAATTCACTCTCCATTAAATTTAGTTGTCATTGGAGTTTCCGTTGTGAGATAGCATTATGCCATTAACTAATTATGAAATTCAAGAGAGGAAGTACTGACACATGATATTAAGGCCAGGCACTTTGGTTCACAAAGCAAGGACAAGAAATGCAGCATTGCCAAGATAGCGTCTCGCAGCAACCGAACAGCATGTATGTTGCACTTTTCCAAAGATAAGCACTGTGTTGTGCTGGATTGTCTCTATACATTCAGTAGATTCAAGCCCAATTGGCAAGTCACATACAGCTGTATAGGCAAGATGTTGCATGGCTCTCAGGCATGCATGGTGCAAGATGGGAGATGGTCATAGCAAGCAGTTCTGGAGTATGAACCAATGCACTGTCATAGTCCTAAATGGTTTGAATCTAAGGGATTGCTTTCTCCCATATCAGTGTACCTGCTTTCTAAGATCCACTGGGGAGGCTCTTCTTCATGTCCCATCCACGTTTGAGGCATGACTGGAGAAGGGACTGGAGCTCAGTGGTAGAGCACATACTTTGCATGTAGAAGGTCCCAGATTCAATCCCTGGTATCTCCAGGTAGGGTTAGGAAAAACTCCTGCCTGAAGACCTGGAGAGCTGCTGCCAGTCAGTGTTGACAATACTGGACTAGATAGACTAATGGTCTGGTATAATGTAGATTCCTATGGTCCTGTGTTCAGGATGCAAAAAAGGGTCTTGTCTGTAGCAGTGCCTGGATTACAAAACAATTTATCGTATGATATTCATCTGGCACTCTCTCACTGTTTTTCACCAGCTGGTAAAACTGTTGTTGTTGTTGTTGATAATTATTATTTTGGCAGGAATTTGACCTGCCAAGTCCACGATGGTGAGCTTTCAGTTTTTAGCTTGCACCTATCTTTATTTTATGGGATTGTATTGTTGTTTGAATTTATTGGTTTTATTCCTTATAAGAACCCTGAAGGGAGAAACATACATTATCTTAATAAATAAGGAATACATGAACAGCCCCTTTTATTCAGGGTGTGCAAATGGGTGCTCTGCTACCATATCAGCAAGAGAGTACACTCCCCATCCCAAGGATAAGGGGATCCCTCCAGTTATGCTCCATTATTGTTCTGCCATTCCAATAGCCCCAGGGCCCCAATCCACTTGCCCACCAGTTTCTGGGGAACAAGAGTGGGTGAGCGTTACTGCATCCATGCCCTGTTTGTGGGCTTCCCTCTGCCATCTGGTTGACCGCCTTGTGACCAGAATGCTGGACTACTACATAGGCCTTTGGTCTGATCCAGCATGGCTTTTCTTAGAAAATACCCAGTTCTAGAAGTGCTCTAGATTCATTTAAAGTGCCAGTGTAATTAACATTACAGCGGCCAATTAACCACTAGACATACAGGAAGCTCATAGTAGTAAGCTGGTGATTATTAACCCTGCCTAATTTCCTGTTGAAGAACATTGTACCTCCTCCATCATGATCACACTGTACTCTTATGTGATCACTGGGCTTTCTGTGGTCCTTTAACCAACAATATATTCTTATGTGATTGTGATTTTACAGCCTTGTACCAATGCAAAGCAGCTTTAATTAACAGTTATAATTTCACTTTTTACTGTACCCAGTGGCTACACATGGCACAGAACAATGTGGAATCTGGCCAGCATATTAAAAAAATCTGTTTATTTCAGCAGGTGATTGATGTTTAGACATTATTTGAATGTGTACGGCAATAATCTTGGACATGGGTGCATCAGCGGTGCTAACAGGGATATTTAATTATCTCCTAGGAAAATGTTATAATGCTTGAAGGTTACAGTAAACTCACTGCTCATTAAAATTGAGCAAATAGTCACATAGAATTTTTAAAATTGTTGATTAAGTAGGTATGAACTCAGCAGCTTCCGAATAGGGCCCCAAATAACATTCACGGCCAATCCTATGTATGTTTATGCAAAAGTAATTCCCACTGTGTCAAATGGGGCTTATTCCTTGTTAGGTGTTCATAGAATTGAAGGCTTGATCCAACATTGTTTCATTATTGTTTATTTGATTTGGATTCTGCTTCTTAGGGTGTAAAGGGAGGGCCTGGGGATGATCCCGGACTTACTTGCTTCTGGGATTGTTGCCCACTTTCTACACACTCACAGGAGTGCGATGTCCCAGGAGCAAGCAGGATGTTGCGCTCGTCGCTGCTGCCAATTTTTTTTTACCAGGCGGAGCCGGGAGCACACTTGCGCTCCATCAGAAAAATGATTAAAAAAAATTCCCCCCTTACCCCCCGCCATCCCATGGATGGTGAAAATACAACCCCCCTCTCCCCTGATGGGAAAGGAGCTGTGCCACATGGCTCCGTGCTTGTTTCTGGGGCTGTGCTTACTCGTGAGTAAGCACAGGGAGCACCCAGGGACAACCCAGGGAAAAAAGGCCGGTGTAGAAACAGCCTCAGAAATACAGCATTCAGGGCAGCTTACAATCATGAATAAAACCTGATTCAAACAATAATAAAATATATGCATTAAAACACAATTAAAATAACAGAATAAAAACTGCAATAACAGTAGGGTGACCATATGGAAAGAAGGACAGGGCTCCTGTATCTTTGTATAGAAAAGGGAATTTCAGCAGGTGTCATTTGTATGCATGCAGTATCTGGTGAAATTCCCTCTACATAAAAACAGTTAAAGCTGCAAGCGCCCTGCCTTCTTTGGTATCTGGTCAAGAGGGCAGGGCTCCTGCAGCTTTAACTGTTGTGAAGAGGAAATTTCACCAGGTGCTGCATGCATAGAATTAACACCTGCTGAAATTCCCTTTTCTATACAACTGTTAAAGATACAGCAGCCCTGTCCTCCTTTCCATATGGTCACCCTAAATAACAGAATAAAAACTGCATCCCACCCAACATACTCCAAAGGCTTGCTTGAATAAAGATCTTAATACCCGGGCATGCTTGTACAAGAGAAGGTGTTATTTCAGGTAGCCCGGTCCCAAGCCTGATAGGGCTTTATAGATAGTAACTTGCAGTTTGAATTCTGCCCAGAAACAGACCGGTAGCCAGTGAAGCTGTTGTAACAAGCGAGTCACATGCTCCCTGTAACCGGCGCTGGTCAACAATCTGGCCACAGCATTCTTGACCATCTGAAATTTATGAACAGTTTTTGAAGGCAGTCCCACACAGAGTAATCCAGCCAGGATGGAACTAAGGCATGTGTAACCACAGCCAGATCAAACATCTCTAGAGCTTTATGATTTAAATGCAAGAAGAATTAAGTCCAGAAATGAGCCCGCGTCCTGGCAGTATACAGTTCTCTGGTCCTTTAAATATATTAAAATATATATTTTAAACAACAGAATTGTTGAGTTCAATACCTGGTTTTCTGACAGCGTACAGCAGCTTTTCATCACCAGCCTTTGCTTTGGTCACCTTTTGCTGAAAAACTACAACAAAAAGCAAATGAGGAAGCTAGTAATAGCACTAGAAGAACTGAACAAGTCGATTATGTTTCAGAACTCTGGTGCAAGAGTATGTGAGGCCCTTGAAAACACAGTGCAAGGAGAAAGATTTCTCAGAGCGGATTGCCTTTGGAATACCACAGCCCCCAGGGCCCCATTCTCCTGCCATTCTCCTGAGAATTTTAAGATCATTCTCAGAGGGCCTTCGTCAAGCATGAGAGATAGTATGAGAGCTGGTCTCAGTGGGTGGGACAGCTGGCTCCTCCTTACAGGCTGGAACTGCAGCGCTTGAGCTAGAAGTCTGGTCCATCTGTCTTCCTGAAGAACTAGCAAATGGACCTGGCTTTGCATAAGTTTGAATAGCCCTTAGTTGGACACAACCAAGCCTTCAAGCAAACTTACACACGGCTGTCACAGTTGGGCACATTTTGCCTGCCCCGTCTGAGTAGCGCTATGTCTGCTGGCACTCCTACGCATGGCCCCTATCATGATGCACTGCTGGAGCCCCCTGACGGAGATGTCTGTCCTCTCCCTTCTCCAAGGGGGTGGGGGCTGCCCCACAGCAAACTGTCTGGACTGACTTCACACTATGTGGACTGCAATGCTACACGCTCATTAGGGAAGTCTGCCCCTAGCAGGCTTCAATCCCATGGATACATTTCAATTGATTAAAATTAATTAATGTGTTTTACAAATAAGCCCGAGGTGTACACCTCTAGAGTCCTCTTTGTATGCAGGCCAAGTTTCAGGTGTCTAGGTTTTACGGTCTTGGTGCTATGGTGCTGACGGAGAGGCAGATGGAGACACATCCACTTTTATTTTTTTATAGATTGAATGCTGGTAGTGGAGGAGGTCAGGCAACAAAGTATGGCTGCTGAAGACCCCAGCTTAAGACCAAACTGGTGCTTCACAGAGCCCTCCTGTGCACTGCTGATACAAGAATTTTGCTACAAGAGCAAGATGATGTCTGCCAACATGGAATCCTCTACTGGTGCTGGGGGATTGAGATCAATTCTACGCTGCCCAATGGGTGGAAGTCATGGCCAAGATCACTCTTAGAGCTCCATCAGACAAGTGTTTTATTGCACGTTCATTACTGGACACTCACAACGTCGTCTGCCTCCTGTGTGCCTCCTGCCCCTTCTAGCCTTCTTCGCACCACAAAAAACCCCACTCCAGTAAGTCTGACTTATTTTTAAAGATGGAAGTTGCCACTATCTCCTGCTGTGTGCAGGAGAAGCAGCGCGATCAAAACAGCCCACTGAATGGCTCACATGCATATTATTTACTTCCTCTTTCAATAGAGGAAGTAATGAGGGACAAACGCGCGGGCTGAGAAGCGACGGTAAGGAAATAATATTTTCCCCTGTGTGATGATGCTCTTAACCACTAAGGACAAGAGAATTAATAGTGTGGCTTCTACTAACAAATCACCAGAGGCGGAAATAAATTGGGTTGAGGGCAGGGATACATTCAACAATGTCTGATTAGGAAGTACTTTAATTGATAGGCCTGGGAAGTCCTGACAAGTTTTTGCAATGCTGAAGCAATAATAATAAAAAAAATGGAATTGCTTCTCCAGTTGTTCAAAGTCAAATTGTTAGAATCACTTTACATTCAGCATCTTGTTGAAAACGATTTCAGCTGGCAACAAACATTCTCTGAGTGGGCGAGGTAAGAGGAAATAAATTATTCACTTTTTGGAACTGAATTAGGAAGACACATAGCAAAATTGCAATACAGCATGCAAAAGGGCAGATTGGGGTTTCAGGAAAAATAATGAACAAACATTTTGCAGTTTATACAACATTTAATAAGCCAGGAAATTCACACGGCCAGGGCATGAATCTCACTGTATTAAATCCATCCTGGGGTGATACTATGCAATCCATTAGAGCTAATGGAACATACAATGGCCTCAATCTCCCAAACATTTTGAGTTTCCCCCTCAAATTTCTCAAACCACATTGAAGCTGTTTTTCCTTGGTTCCCCCCCTCCCCCATGCTCCCCCCCCATCCAACTAAGAAGGTCTGAGCATGGAAGCTGCACTCATAGGACTTATTGAATCTGGAACCTCAGGAGTAAATCAGATGCACATCTAAGTGCATTGCTTTTAATGGGTATTTATGCCTCTACAGGTGAATATGAATGCACAACCAGGAATACAGTGGTGCAGATAGGGGCGCACAAATATCCTGATGTCTGGACTGAAAAAAGTTGCGCTTTTGCAAGCACCCAAAAAGCTCTTGGGCACTTGAAATGCTCTTCTCTGCCTCCCCTTTCCTTGCCTGAACATCTTTCTTGGAGCCAGCGAAAGACAGTGGTGGAAATGACTACAGGCCCTCCAAGAGTCCTGGCAGAGGGCATTTCTGTGCCAGGAATGGCACAGAGAATATGAATCTCATCACCCTCATTGGGAAATGTCACCAGTAGTGTCGCTTTCCCACTAAGAATGATGGGACTCATCGTTCCAGCCCCAGCCCCACTTAGGGCAGCCACTTATGAACTGCTAAATACAATAAAATAAAACAAAATGCAGCACCGAAAAAGAGGGCAAAAGGGGGTAGTGATTAGCACAACATTTGCATATGTTAGGCTATTTGCATAGATGCATATTTAGAAATTATTATTATGCTGCATTTCTATTTAAAGTCAGTCTCACAATAGTGCAGAAGACAGTGACCTGTGTGATGCCTGTTGAGTCTGCTGTTGTCCAGTTACTAACTGTGGATGGGTTGTTTTGGTTCTTTATCTTTAATCTGGAATTGGCAGAAGAGCCCTTTAAATAGAAGTTGGTTCTCTGGCAGCCCTTCAGATAGAGGACAGTCCTTTGTAAAACAGGGCACCTGGACACCCTATGACCCCTGTACATGTGCAACCAGGGCCTCAAGGCTGCTCATGGCAGCTGCTTTTCTTCTGTCTTTCCTCAGGGCAGGACCCTTGGAGCAGAGGAGGCTGTGGCCAGCGCTTGCAGGTCTGAGGAAAGCAGGACAGCCTACATTGGCGTACATCAGCGAGCAGCCGACATCTGCAAGAAAGCATTTGAACAGGGCTGTGCATTCTTTTAGTGCCCCTCATTTGAAGGTAGGGATGTTGCAGGCACCTGGCTGAGTCTGGGAGTCCAACGGACTCCCCCATATCTGCCCCTACAAACCCTGTCAGGTAGGGTGACCAGATTTTGGAAACCAAAATCCCAGTCCCCTCCCGCAACCCCCCCACCCAAAACAACCCCCCCACCCAAAACAACCCCCCCCACCAAGCCACCCCCCCAAAAAAACATCAGCCTGGACCTATCGGGTTCTCTTCCTCCGCCGCCCGCGTTGGGTCCTCCGCTGCCACCCCTGCCAGGTCAGCCGCCGCCCCCCCCGTGTCCCCCGCTGACCCCCCATGTCCCCTGCCGCCGCCGGGTCTTCATCACCGCCAGGTCCTTCGCCGCCGCTGCCAGGCTCGTAAGGCCAGAGGCCACGCGGAAGAGGCGGGAGAGGGCCGATTACATCACTTCCGGATCCGGCCCTCTCCTGTCTCTTCCGCGCGGCCTCTGGCCTCCTTGGAGCGAGGCCAGAGGCCGCGCGGAAGAGACGGGAGAGGGCTGGATCCGGAAGTGATGTAATCGGCCCTCTCCCGCCTCTTCCGTGCGGCCTCTGGCCTCACAAGCTGAGCAGCGGCGGCGAAGGACCTGGCGGTGGTGGAGGACCCGGCGGTGGCAGACCCGGCGGTGGCGGCGGAGGAGCCCGAGAAGCTCCCCTTCCAGCAGGTAAGTGCCCGCCCTCGCGCCTCATGCTCCGGAGGGAAGCGGACGCCCCTGCAGGTAAGGAGCGCGAGGCGTGAGGGGGGCCTCTTACCTGCTGGGGCGGCCGCTTCCTGGGCTCCTCCGCCGCCACCGCCGCCGGGTCTACCGCTGCTCGTCGCCGCTCGCTGCCATCGCCGCGTGCCCCCCCGCCCCCCCGGTTTTCCCTCGCCGTCCCCCGGTTGGCCCGGATCGGCCTAGGTTTCCCGGTTAGGACCGGGAAACCCTGGGCGATCTGGACACCCTACTGTCAGGCACCCATGGTGCACTCGTGGACCCATGCTCCCAGCGCCCACGAGGGCCGACAAGTGCTAGACAGCCATCCATTCTTGTCCGGAACCTCCACTGTGTGCCACAATGAAGGCTCTGGAACTCAGATATTTCCACCATTGCGTAAATGGTGGTCATAAAGTGTCCATTTACGCCATGTAGGGGGGGGGGAATACGCAATTTCTGGAGGCTCTGGAAATTGCGCATTTCCCCATTGCATAAATGTCAGCCATAAAGGCCCCATTATGCCAAAGGGGAAATGAATAATTCCTGGAGCGCAGGCAGACAGCTGCTGAGTGCTCATCCAGCCTCGTCTAGCCTCAAAGGAAGCTTGTGCAGCCCAATGAGCAGGGCTGGCGGTGGAGGTGGGGGGAGCGTCCGATGGATTGAATGCGGGAGTGGGTTTGGCTCATCCCTATTTGCAGAGCTCACAGCATCTCGATGTAGCCCCATCCCATGTACTTTGGCATATGAGATCTGCATTCCTTGGTGAATGCCGTTCCATGCCATTCCAGCAGGCTATAGCAGAGGGAGATAACAACGAAAGTGGAGCCATTCCACCAGCTCTGCTGAAAAACTACCCCTCTTCCCTCCTCATCCTTTTTCCTTGTGTGTCGTGTCTTTTTAGATTGTAGGCCTACAGGGAAATACCAGGGAAATGTTGCTTTGTTTAAATGATTGTTTGCAAGCTGCATGTTTGGCTGGGAAGTACAATAAAATAAAGAAAATAAAGCAAATAAAATAAAGCAAATCTCTCCCTGGTGGTGTGCTGGGATTGGCTGCAGGTTTAGTCAGAATCCTTTCTTGCATTATCACTGTGGTGGTGGGGTGGGGAGAGAGATCAAGTGGAGACTGTCATCCCAGGTTTTCCATTGACCCCCTTGCAATTTGGGATGGGAAGTAGCTCAGTGGTAGAGCTGTATTATACCAAATCAGACCATTGGTCCATCTTGGATCATTGTTCCACAAGAGGGGGCTGTGGCTCAGTGGGATAGAGGACCTGCTTTGCATACAGAGAGTTCAGCCCCCAGCATCTCCAGGTAGGGATGGAAAAAATCCTGCCTGAAAACCTGGAGGGCCCCTGCCAGTCAGTGTTGACAATTCTGAGCTAGTTGGTTCCGCGGTCTATCTCAGTCAGTCTAAGGCAGCTTCCTATGTTCCTAAATGTAATATCAGGCGATCATCAAATGTGGGACTGATCCCCTGAACGAGTCCCCCTGGAACCATGTTGGTGCGCTGTGCATCAATACGCGAGGCACCTGCTTCCCTAATGGGGGAGCGATGATCATGTACTGGTACTGTACAGAAAATGTTAATAATGGCCTTTGGAATGACATCTTGTAAAGGAACATTGATGATGATTTTAGTCGATGATACAGAGAAACGAAAGCAGGAAAGAGCCATTGAGGCACCATTCAGAAGCGTTAACTTTGGTGAATTCAGTTCATTCTCTCTGATCTTATTTTCTCGGCTTTAACCGCCTAACGTAGGATGTTGAGGCAGCAAAAGACTGATTTGCTCCATTGGAAGCACCACCTGTTATGACAAAACCCCTCAGATATCACTGATGACATTATATGAGTTCTTGTTGACTCAAAGGAAACGCTCACTGCGAATGAAACGACATTAGGGGGGATTGTGCTTTGACTGAGAATGTGCCTGTTATCAGGCCGTCCAAATCAAACTGCAGTTCCCGCAAGAACTCGGACTAGTGCAGTTTCCCTCAGCATGGCACCCTCCAGATGTATTGGACTACAGCTTCCATCATCCCCAGCCAGCATGGCCATTGGAATGATAGGAGCTGTAGTCTAACATGTCCAGAGGGTGCCAGGTCAATGAAGACTCTAATGTTAAAAGATATGGCTCCGAAAGATGTCACAGCCCAATGAATAAAGCTGAATACCAAATTAACTGGCCTGTGACTTGGAGGATGTCTATATGCTCTGAAAGCCCTGAGGTAGCACTGTGTCAATTATCTGACACAGCACGTGCCTCGAAGCCACCATGGGGCTTTCCAGAGGAGCTCCACATTTTAAACTTACCCTGACTTTCCAGGATGGAGCGAGGTGAACACGGCCCTTCTGCCATCTAACCTCGCTCCATCCTTGATGTGGAGGGATTCCCGGATGGAAGGCAACCCGTGATTAGTCACTGTCTGCCCGGGCACAGGGTAGGGAGTGGGCTGGCAAGCTGAATGGAACGCTGCCACACTGCCTTTGGTGTGGGGATTGACCACTGCTACCCTGCAGCAGCAAAAGCGCGGGGTTCTGGAAGAAGCAACAGCAACCTGGCATATCAAGGCAGCTCCTTGGAGACTGGGAATAATTGTTCAAACAAGAGTTCTTAATTTCCACTGCTTATTTTAACAATTGCAGAAATGTGAGCCACTGGGTTCCATCTAATAGGAAGCCATTCTTGCCCAATGTAGCCCCCCCTTACCTGTCTCATGCCTTCATGCACCAGCTGCACTCTACATTGTCCTCCCCCCCGTCTTGAAATCGTCTCCTTTCACGAATGCCATTTCTTCCTCCCACTTTTAACATATTTATTCAGATAGAAACTGTCTAGAATAAGGGGGAAAGTAGTGGTGATACAGAGCATCACCACATGGAGGGAAATCACATGTCCTTGCCGTCACTTCTCCGTCTGCGCATTTGTCCCTCATTACTTCCTAGAAGTAAACAACGTACACGTGGCCCATTCAGTGGCCCGTTTTGATCACACTGCTTCTCCTGCACACAGCAGGAGATAGCAGCAACTTCCGTCTTTAAAAATAAGTTGGACTTACTGGGGTGTTTTTTTGTGGCGCGAAGAAGGCTAGAAGGGGTGGGAGGCTTGCGGGAGGCAGACGACATCGTGAGAGGGACCCGCAAAAATCTGTGAGTGCCCAGTAATGAGTGTGCAATAAAATGCTCATCTGATGGAGCTCACAATAAGTGTGCAAATTCCTTTGATTGATTGACTTTTGCAAAAGCAGGTGTGTTTATGTGTGCATGCATGTGCGTGTGTGCCCTTTCTTCCTGACTGATTCCTTAATGCAATCCCCTTCTCGGAGCTGCTATGAGCCCTGGAGGCATCCAAATTGGGTCTCCCCTCTCCCCATAGGATAATAGCCCCAAGGTGATGGGGTGAGTAATTTGCCTGGGAAATCAACACAGTGGAGGGGAAAGGGATAGAATCCCTCAACCTATGGCAGTTTTTGCCAACAACAACCACATAGCAAAATAGATGTTGGGAGGTGCATTGGTGAATCTCTGGTGCATCTAGTTTGGCTATAAAATGGCAATTCTGTGCAACCCTTACTTGGGCCTAAGCTCTATTTAATGGGGACTCACTTCAGAGTAAATAAGCACATTCCATTGAAAGCAATGGCACTGAGTTGCATGTAGCATTGCCTGCTGGACAGTGGGGTGATTCAGACAAAAGGGTGAATGCCTCAACCAGGACTGGCAGGCTTCCTCTCTGGCAACCGTAGCCAGGGATGCTGATGAGTCACCAAGCATAGAGGCTGAAGTTATTCCCTGCAGGCCTGAGGAAATTCTCTAAGGTCAGAGCTGAGTGCCATGACAGATCACTGTAAGCAAAACTGCACCTGTGTGTGGCTAAACTGTACTAACTTCAGTCTCCCGGGCTGATGATCCTGTGCCATTAATGAGCGCAAGCCTTTCACGAAGTGCGAGGAAACAAAATGCTCTCCTGCATTTATTTAACAGTTATTCTGACATGGTGTAATTGGAGGCATATTGAAATAACCTGGTGAAGAATATTAAAAACTCAAGAAATGGGAAGGGAGCACTCTGAGAGGGAACGCCATCTGGGTGCGGAATCACCCGACACTGCTGTGCGGATTCACCTTGACGAAACAGCTTTATATTGCAAAATAGTTACCTGGCATAAATTGCACAAGGATTGGCAGATGGGGGAGGGGGGAAGGAGTGTCAATCAACTATTTTCGTAAGCAGACAGCACATTTTGCAATGGATTCTAGATAGCATGCAAACTGAAACGGCATTAGAAAAATCTCCCTTTGCAAAACGAGAAGACATGTGAATCTATTGCATTTCATGAACCAAGGCATTCATGAACTGAGGCAAGGCAATTTTTTCATAAATGATAACCAAGGGATAATTATTCCTTCCCTCCCTCAGCTTCACAGTTGTCTCCTTGCTACATCAGGATCTGCTTAAATGCCAGATGTTTCCACTACCAGTAAGCTTTTCTTCCAAGGATCCTGGGTGGGAATTAGGGCTGTGCTTCACCTCAGTCTCAAAACCCAAATCCGATTTGAAGCAGGCCGATTCAGCCCACCTTGGCCTAAATCTAGTTTGGGACTGGTTTCAGTGACCTTAGCCTGTAGCAGCCAGCCAGACAGCCGCTGCCCCCCACCTGCTCACCCACCCGTGGGATTTAGCTGAGACAACCACTTGCGCCAGCGAGCTGCCTGGCCTCCTTTTTGAACTACTGTAGATCTACTGTTCTAAACTCTGGTGGCCGGAAATAGTCATTTCTGGCCACCATAGTTTACAACAGTAGATCTACAGCAGGCCAGAATGGAGTCTGGGCGACTCACTGATGGGCCCAGATGCCTCAAGTAAGTCCCGCTCACCCCCTTCCCATCTTCTGCTCCTTGCCTGCCTGCCTATGGTAAGTCCCATGGGCAGGTGGGCGAGCGGGGGGCAGTGGCTGGGAGTGAGTGGATGGGGATACAAGAATGTGTGGATGGGGATATAATATATTTAGGGTGACCATTTGGAAAGGAGGACAAGGCTCCTGTATCTTTTACAGTTGTATAGAAAATGGAATTTCAGCAGGTGTCATTGGTATGCATGTAGTACCTGGTGAAATTCCCCCTGACCAGATACAAAAGAGGGCAGGGCTCCTGCAGCTTTAACTGTTGTGATGAAGAGGGAATTTCACCAGGTGCTACATGCATACCAATGACATGCATACAGATGCTGAAATTCTTTTTCTATAAAATTGTTAAAGATACAGGAGCCCTGTCCTCATTTCTATATGGTCACCCTAATATATATATATATATATATATATATATATATATATATATAAAGATATTCATCAGGCATTCAACAGGGTTGGGAAACCTCAGGCTTGTGGGCCAAATCTGGCCTTCTGAAATTCCCCAGTAGGCCACCCCCTCATTTTTGGCCACACCAATTTCTTCTGACCACCAATCAGTTGTGGTTTTCCAGCTTTTTACTCCCCTCCCCATTGTAAAAGGCTGAAATGACTCTTCTAAGGATTAGTTACAGTCACTAAGAGATCTAAACTAAAATGAGTTGGTATTTTCGGTATTTTGGCCCTTTTGTCTTTGGCCCCACCCACCATTGCAATGCAGCTCTTGAGAATTTTTCTGAAATCGAATTCGGCTCTCAGGCTGAAAGAAGTTTCCCTTCCTATTAAGGGGGCCTTCTGAAGACTGAATGCCAACAAGCCTTACCTTGTGCTATGAAAGGTGTATTCTCCTCTTTCATAGGAGCCAACAAAGGACGAGGGGCAGGGGCTGGTGGCCGGTTCATAATAAAGGATCGACCATCTTTTCTTCGCTCTTGAATTGCATTAGCAAAAATCATATCATACACGCCGTCATGCAACAGAGCACAAGTGTATGGGTCTTCCATTTCATCATCATCGCCTTCTTTCTGGTCTCCATTTATTTCTTTGGTTTCCTTTTGGTCTGTCAGTGGTTCCCAGGCTGCAAAACATATACAAATGGCACCTTCATGATCTAGACTCCAAAGTGAATGAAAACATTGGCATAAGCCTGCTAATAGCAATATTCGTAAACAAAGAAACAAACAAAATGCTCTGCAAACTGTCTACCAGGAAACACACACGTGCGCATACACACACACACATGCACGCACGCACGCACGCACACACACACACATATAATTCTAAATTTGGAGATCCAAATCTGTGTTTATTCCCGTAAGGCCATTATCACCTTCAGTTTATATTAGAGACAAAATGGGTTTTATAAACCATACAAATTCATTGGGAAAATGTGTTTTGAACAGTCAAAGTGCAATATAAATGCAAAGTGCCATTATTATGGCTTCCTCACCATGTTTTAGTGGCTTTTTTTTTTTAATGTGTTGGTTCTAAGTAAAGATGTCTGCCGCCGGGAAATCCAGTTTTTTTAAAAAAAAACTCTACAGAGTATGACTCGATTTGCATTTGCAAGATGGCCTGCCGGCTTTCCCCTGAAATCTGAGACCATTTTTTTTGGTGTATTATTTTTCTCTCGAGTTCCTCAATGTGTGCAAATTTCTGAACAGTTTGCTTGGGTGTGGTAGTACTTTGCGCAAATTGCTCAGACATTTGTGCAAATTGCTTGGAAATTTGTGCAAATTGTAAACCTTGTAAATTGTAGGTTCGAACATATAAGACCTACTCTGGCCCGCTTGCATTGGCTGCCTGTATGTTTCCGAGCCCGGTTCAAGGTGCTGGTTTTAACCTATAAAGCCTTACACGGCTTGGGACCACAATACCTGATGGAACGCCTTTCCCGACATGAACCTACCCGAACACTACGTTCAACATCTAAGGCCCTCCTCCGAGTGCCTCCTCCGAGGGAAGCTCGGAGGTCGGCAACAAGAGAGAGGGCCTTCTCTGTGGTGGCTCCCCAATTGTGGAACGATCTCCCCGACGAGGCCCGCCTGGCGCCAACATTGTTATCTTTTCGGCGCCAGGTCAAGACTTTCCTCTTCTCTCAGGCATTTGGCAATATCTGAGGAGCCTGGGTTTGTTTTGTTTTGTTTTTGTAGTTTTTTGAAGTGTTGAAGTGGTTTTTAAAAGTATAGATTGTGTGTATGTTGTATGTTTTTGCTGTTTTAATTTTTGTATATTGTTTTTAATTGTTTTTAATCCTATGTAAACCGCCCAGAGAGCTTCGGCTATGGGGCGGTATACAAATGTAATAAATAAATAAATAAATAAATAAATAAATAAAATGGCAGCAAACGCCCAGAAAATCCATAAACTGGCCTGACTCTCCACAGGCTGAGTTTGGTGCTGCAGTGGGACCCAGAATGAAGTCCAGGGAGCCAAACCTAGGCAAACTAGTTGAGGTCCAACCCCCGAACTGAACCGTTTAACTGAATTGTGCATTTCCCATCAGCCTGAGGACATTCCAGTGGCCTTCTTCTGGGTGTTCCACCATCAGGGGTGAGGTGGGTGGTGACTGCTGAGAGGGCGTAGTATCCACCCTCTGAAATGCTCTCCCCAGGGAGCCTCCCCTGGTACCTACTATGATGTACTTTTAGTACCAGGCAATTCATTACCTTTTTGTTTCCCCAGGCTTTTTAATCTCTGACATGACTGTTTTAATGCTGCTATTATCTACTGTTTTATTTTTGCCTGTTATTTGATGTTTTAAAAATCACTGTTTTAACATTGGAAGCTGACCTGGAAATATTTATATTATATTCAGAGCTATAAATCCACAGTCTTTATATTCTGAGAGGGAAGCCTTGGTTACCATACCATGGCCTACTGATGTTTACTTGGTCATGGTGTAGAGGAAAATCTGTGTTCTGGCTTGTGTGGATAGGCTCTATGGAAACATGATACTCGCCTCTTCAGACAGTCACCCTCTATGAGTAGAGAGCAAATAACACAATGAGGGAGAGGGACCAGGCTGGAGTATTCCATCTCCTCACACGTTTGCCCTATTCAGGTTTAGAATGCCTGAACAGGGCTATCGTGTGGACTGCTTCCACCAACAACTGAAGACATATCTGGTTTACCTGGGTATTTTCCTGACCACTAGCATTGTCAGCTACTCTTGATTATTTTAGTGAGATATTTTGTTGTTTTATTGATTGGTTTTTTATTGTATTTTATTATGATTTGTGAACTGATTTTTTTAAAAGAAGAGAATGAAAGGTAATATAACTTCCCCTGAAATAATAAATACAATTTCTGAAAACCAGAATCATATTTACAAACATCTACGTAAATAATGCCACCTGCAGAAGTGTGGCACAGTCACTGAAGTTATAAGATTTGTCTCATCTGAACTAGGACTGGATTTCAACTGCCGAAGGGCTACTTAATGTGAGAGAGTTTCTACACAGAAAGTGTAGTGTGGAATGTTTCTGTCAACAGCTTAAGACACAATTGTTTGCTTGGGTGTTTCCTTGACCATTTTAGGGAGCAATCCTATGTATCCTAGATTATCATTTGGGGGAGAAGGGATTGTTTGTTTCCTGGATCTGAGCTCAAAGATCCATGTATTTCCATGTAATAAATATCACAAAACTCATCTGTAGATTGTTAGATAGGTATTGGTGATATCTTGTCCTCTATACTTTCTGTTTTGAAGGATGTACACCTAGTTTGTGGCTTGCAATCTGAGGATAACAATACTGACCTACAGTACATGGTTATTGTGAGGATATCTGTGGGCCCCAGCAATTTTCTGAGGATGCTGGGTGATGACAACAGCTGTTGTTGTTGTTGTTATTATTATTATTGTAAAGCCCATGTTGCCAGGGGCACTAGTAGTCCTGCTTCTTTTCTGATTTTTTGCTCCCCTGTCCCCTTACTATAGAGGGGCTAATGAATAATGCAAATGTAGCTCATGCATATTGAATCCCTCCTCTGAAATTTGCATGTGGTGTGGCTCCTCCCCTCCCTCATGTGCCTGGTTTGGCTCCCTGCATCCCTTTCCCTCTCCTTGCTCATGGTGACAGCCTAATTATGCAACTGCACCCGGGCCCTGCTTTGCGCCACACTGATTGGCTGAACAGGGCTATCTGTCATCCCATTTGCAGAGGGTCTGCCCTGCCTTTTTGGCACAGAGGAAATTAATTGCTATTAAAGCCTGAGCTTTGAACTTTTTTGAACTTCCAAAATTTCCTGCATGTCTACACTGCTCCAACTTCAGTTTTTTTAAAGTTTTTTTTTGCAAAATCGGACTGCTGGATCTCGAGTTATAAGCCTTGCAGTACCGTATTCTTATATAAGACTCATCATCACCATCATCATTTAGATTGGTTTACCGATGCAGCTATTGTTAATGCAAATATTGGCAAACATATTTCTGTCTAAATTCAATCAAGCCTCCACTCTTGAGAGGAGCAATAGCAAGTTACCTGCCTCTCAGGTAAAGTGATACCAGGCTATCACCTTCTTTACAGTCTTGTCTCTGGATCCAGCTGGCAGAATCAATCCTACATCCGTCCCCACTGTTTCCTCCGGATCTGTGTTCTAAGAAACCTGTTGCTGTTATCCCAACTATGTTAGTTTTCTGGTTTCTGAACACCCATGGGGGGGACTCATACCATTGGGAGCCTGTGTGGTGCAGTGGTTAGAATGTTGGACTGGGGCTCCAGAGATCAGGGGTTCTAGTCTCCATTCACCCATGAAACTCACTGGGTGACTTTGGGTCAGTCCCTGACTCTCAGCCTAACATACTTCATCCTGTTGTTGTCAGGATAAAACAAAGAGGAGGAAGACCATGTAAGCCACCTTGGGTTCCTTGCGAGAGGAAAAATTAATAAAAAACGTATAACTACTAATTCTGTTGGAGCCTGTTATTATAAAAGTGTTTAAAGAAACACATTATTTTCTCAGGGATATTTCCTTTATCACAATTAACAAAAGCTATTTTTAAAAAAAATCAATTTCATTAGGTTAAAAACAATTGCAATATAGTGTTTCGTATGAAGAGCAGCCTGTTCTTTTGTTGCTGTTGTCATCCCAACTATGTCAGATTTTTGGTCCCTGAACTTCCATAGGGGGCACTCACGTCCCTGGCAAATGAATCTTTCCCTGGAAGGGAGGGGCTTGATTCCAGATTGCTTTTTAGCTATTCTTCTGCAGTACCTGCATTAAACGGCTCTCTAAAGGATGTGGAAGGATGACTCATTACAGTTTCTCTTTGAAAAGAAACTATCATCCCCTCCCAAAGATGAAACCAACCTAATACTTCATGGAAACCCAGCACAATTAAACTGAAAGATTCATGCAGAAAGTGCCTCAGAGCGATTCTGCTTCATCCCCAGGATATTAACTGGCACTGCCTAGCATCGCTGTGCGCGTCTGCTTATGGACAAATTCATGATGCAGTAGAATTATTCATGCGTGACATAGCCATGCTCCAATTCAGCAAGCCGTTCCAGACTCTTTCCAATAAATCCTTTGATCACTTCTCCATTGGTGCAGGAAGCTCTTGCGGGACTGGCATTTTCCAAGACACAACCACACAAAAGGTGGTTTGGAGTTCGGACTCTGGAGTGCTCTGCCTTGCAGGAGAGTGGTGTGTTTATCATGTGAATCACAGCCCTTTTTAGTTTTCAGCAGATGAAAGAGCACTAATTTTGTGGCCACAAATTGAGCTACACAACAAAGTTATAGCGGTTTCATACCAGTTAACTGCCATGGTTCCCCCCCCCCCCCCGAGAATCTTGGGAATTGTAGTTTGATGAGGATATTCGGCATGGCTTTGCTATTCATGGTGCAGAGTGGGGGCAAGAGCGTGACTTGCATCCACACCCACCTGGCATGCCTGTCCTGCCATTGCTGCATTACTATGCAGGGACAGCATATTCTCTGTGAGTGTCTTTAAGGTGCTACAGAACTCTTGGTTGTTTGTGCTGCAAGTGACTAACATAGTGACCACACTGGGATCCTATAAGAGTTTTTTTGGGGTCAGGAAGTACCTTTGTCTGTACATATATCCCCAGTTTGTATACGAAGCAGCTTCTGTTATTGAAAAGAACAGGTCTCCTCTGCTTAGGAAAAGCAAAATAAAATAATAGCAACCCAAATAATTGCAATTGATATATAATGTTTGGAAGGAATAAATAGGTTTTACTTTTGGGATTAAGGTCCATTTGATGGGCACTGCCAGGATGGGAAGAAATGCCCCCCTCCCCAACTGTGATCAAATTAATAAGTGCTCCTGGATTTTTCTTCCTTATGCTGAAGGAATGTCCTTATACACTAGAAATATCCTTATATTACATACGAATATAAGAAGAGCTATGCTGGATCAGACCAAGGGACCACATAATCCAGCATTCTGTTCACACAGTGGCCAAACAGTGGCCCAGAGGAAACCCACCAGCAGGAGACTAATGCAATAGCACCCTCCCATCCATGTGCCACAGCAACTGGTGTACATAAGCATACTGCCTCTGATACTGGAGGTAGAATATAGCCGTCAGGACTGGTACCCATGGATAGCCTTTTCCTCCATGAATTTGTTCAATCCCCTTTTAAAGCCAAAGTGGTGGTCATAACTACGTCTTACAGGTATATCCAGACTCAATGTGAGCACCTTGCATACTCGGACAATTATTCAGGCACTTGTGCTGCAACAGAGCCCCCTAGGACTGAAACTGCCACTCCTGCCTTCATTGGGACCGGCACTGTGGAGCTGAGTAGCTGCTTGGCTGGCTATGCTAAACATTGGGTGACCGCCATCTTATATCTCCCAAAATGCAATGCCTGACATTGGTGTCACGCTTCGCCTTTGGGCAACTATAAGATGGTGACTGCCCAGCATCAACCAACTGCTTGGCTTCCATCCAGAAGCACCATCTTCGATGGGGAAGCATGTCCAAGGGGAAGGGGGAGTGAATGAGCCCCTCTGCAGTGCTGCTGGAGGACTCTACAGATGCCTAAATGGTGGCAATGCCTGGTGACCCAAATTGCCACTGAGAACCCAGTAAACTTTTGCACCAGCTCTGGGCATACCTGATGCAGCTCAGATCACTGTCATGGCACACCACAGCCTTGTCAATCTGGGTGAATCCATTAATGGTGCAAAGGATGGCTGATCCTGCCTCAGTTAAAAGATCTGGCCAATTGCCTTTGCAGAGTCCCTGGGCTGGTTTAAGCATGCATGTCCATATCACTAGATTCCTCATAATCTATTTAGTCATAAGCAACACATAATTCTTCTCAGTTGAAACAATGAGCTGCCCCCTCTGGAAAACATGAGTTTGGGTAAAATGCTAGCTGTGGTGGTTAAAACTGCAGTCCAATACACATTTCCCTGGGAAGTAAGCTCCACTGAAAACAATGAGGTTTAGGCCAGATCTACACCAAGAAGGATATAGAGGTATGAAAGCGGTATATAAAAGGCAGGAGCCACACTTCTGCTTTATAGCAATATTGCAGTGTACTGACAACCTTTGGGGCCCATTGACACATATCATATACCATTATATCCAGCTTGGCCTTACTTATGAGAATGCATGTATAAGATTTGCATTGTAAACCAGGATAACTCACTGGCAGTACATTCAAATCATGGGTTGGTGCTATGAGCAATGAATAATGAACATGCATGGGCCTGATTTCAATGAATATAGTTTGCATCTTATGACTTTGGGACAAGCAAGTCATGGAGGGAACTTTAATGCTCAGCCAAATATATTATTGATCCCCAGCCCCCGCAACAACACTGTGCATGATATATCAATATAATTCCCATGGGTGCCGGAAACAACTTCTATTATGTAAATTGACGCTGTGTTTCCCATGCTAATGCAAGGTCATCCTCTGATTCTCTTAATTTTAAAAAAGTATCTCGCAGGTTATGTGATAATATGATGCTACCATGAACATTTTGGAAAAATGTACCTGGGGACAAGTACAACATTTCATTCTGTCTTGTGGTGGTAGGTTGAATTCGGGGTGGTAAAGGTGGCCTATCATCATAGCTCTCATCTCTGCTGTTTGCTTTGGAGGCCTCCTTGGTGATGTTCTCATACAACTGCTCATCATGATCACCCAAGTAACGTTGATTTTCCTCTAATTTATTTCCTTCTTCTTTTGCTTTTTTCTCTACCACTCGTTCCAGTTCATCTCCTTTCCCCTCTTCCTCATTGTCCGTTCCTCCATTCTTCTGGATTTTCAAACAGGCTCTAGGCTGTTCTCTTGTGCTTGGCCTGCCTGTTAATGTTGGGAGGATATATTATTATTTCATTTAAAATATGCCATCTGGAAGCATTTCATATTTTGCAGATTTCCACAGAAGTAACAGCAGCACAGCTAATAAAACTTTCATGAACTAATACAGTGGAAAGCTGTCACATCTATAACTTCAGCGAAAGAACATCTAAAATATTTATTAAATGGATGGTGGAGGCTTTCATTATATTTTGTAACTTCACTTTGCAACATATTCAGGCATGTGATAATGTTAGGCTTTCTCCAAATGACCGTGGCCACGCAGCACTGTGCCTCCTCCCAACCCCACAGGAATTCCTCCCAGCTCAAAGGGCTCCATTTTGAATGAAACACAGCACCTACGAGCCATAACGTGTGCAACTTGATGGGTTTGTTTTTAATAGACAGTGGCTTGCCAGCTTATCATTTGACATCCCTTTATGTAGGATAAATATTGCCATTGGGAGAAGAAATTTAAACCCCTGCAAAGACTATACTGTATGCTAGGGATGTTCAGATTTTGTTAAATCCATTCTGGCCATGTCTATGCCGGGGATTTTTCCCTGGGTCATCCCATATCTAAAGCAGTTGTTGGAAGTTCTGGGGCGTGCATATCATGGGATATTCATATTGTTACTGAGAGAAGATCCAATGGAGTGGAATGGGAAATTTCAAAACTTACAAAGTCCATTACTGTGAGATTCTGAGCTTATCATAATCACATAAGTGTCATCTTCAGTCTCCACTTTTTCGTCCTCCAGACCATCACTTTCATTATTGTCTTCATTTATCTGGGGGAGAAAAGATCATTCTCAGGAGTTCAATAGTAGAAGTATTGATACAAATTTCATTGCAGCTTGATAGAGATTTGGAGCCAGCCAGGCACCTATTTCTGCATAAATGGTTGCCATCTGAGAGTTCTGATTGTACTTTTCTCTAGAAATATCCACTTACATATTCTTATTCTAGAGAAGCACTGAAAATATAAAGGAACTGGAAGAAAAACGTCAGCGCAGAAGCCCCCCTTTTCAGTTGACTCCATATAACAAAGCTTTAAATCAGGAGAATTGAACCTCAGGCCCAAAACTGGCCCTCTTAGGGTCCCAACCCATCCCTCTGTGGTTCCCCAGGTCCCACACCTTCTTCTCTCAGCCCCAACCCCTTCCCCTGGCCACTGATCGTTGGTGCGGTTGTCAGTACAACTACAAATTGCATTGCCTTTAGTTTTTCGGTTACATTGTTAAAACTCTCAGAGTGCTTTTTTTGGGGGGGGTGTCTTTTAACAAGATAGTGCATCGTGTACTGCTTGCCATTTGGTTTTCAAATGGAAGACATTTTCAAGGCCATATGTTGGAGTTGCCTCCCTTCCTTGGAAATTTGCCAAATACCAAACATCTTTTAGACATGTTGAAAGAACTTTCTATTCAGGCTGGCCTTGGCTGTCAGACTTTGATACCTGTTCTGCTTTTGAGTTGTTGCGCAGCATAGTTCATATGAGCACAATTCTTCGCCATGTGGACAAAAAACATCAGAGAGCAGAAGAATAACAGTGACTTGTTTTTCTTCCTGAATTTGGCACCAGGTCATTTATGGGGAATGAGAAACCTGTTCGTGTGCCTCCTATATCTCTAACTAAGTCCAGGGCAGGCAGAAGACAAAACTCTAGCTGTTTGGATATCAACTCCCAGAAGCCCATGCCAGCATGGCCAATGATCAAGAATGCTGGGAGTTGACATCTAAAATATCTGGAAATCTATTTTCTTTGAGAATGTTGAGGGGTGGTCCAGAAAGAGAGAGAAGAGTTTGACTGGAATGAGTGGATCTTGCATGCTGGGGTGTGGGATGATTCTAAAAGAAAGAGAACAATGAATTCAAAGTAGGGATGGATGAACTCACCTTCATCTGCTCTCACTGGGTGCTCACTGAGCCACCACTGCCACCCAATCCACTCACTGTGCCACATGAACCACTGGTCACCCCAGCGAGTGCCCTCTGAGCACTGAGGGACTGCCCATCCCCTTAGCGAGCTGCCATTTTGCATAAAAATGGTGGCTTGGGGGTTCCAGAAATGTAATATTGCATAAATGCTGGCCATAAAAGGGCCATTGATGCAACATTACTGCCTGTGAGAGGTGAGGATCAGGACAAGAGAGAAAACACACACACACACAGGTTCTAGCCTTAACAGAATACAAGCTAATGATAAAAACAAAGCTAAGGGCAATAAAATGTACAAAATTTAATACAAAAGAGATAAATTAAAAAATAACAGTTTTTTTGTTTTTTGTTTTTACAGAGGAGCACTTATGGCTCCAAATTTTACACCCAATGAATTACTAAAATAGTGCGTTCTTTCACGTGGCCATACACGTTTCGACCAGAAAGTCTTCTTCAGTGGCCACTTGAAAGAAAGCACTAGTTTGGTAATTCATTGGATGTAAAATTTGGGACAATAATTGCTTCTACGTGAAAAAAAATGACTGTTATTTTCAATTTGACTCTTTTGTATTAAATTTTGAACATTTTATTGCCCTTTAAAATTTGTTTTTATCATTACCAAGAGAGAAAACAACAGAACTCCACTTGTCACTCGTAGCTCCCAGCTCAAACCACTACAACGCATCATCAGGGACTTGCAACCCAGTTTGGAAAATGATCCTTACCTCCCACAGGCAGTATGTGGGAGGACTTTTCTTGCATACAAACAACCTGCCAATCTCAAACAGTTCCTCAGATACAAAAATGGATCACCCCAGATGTGTCATGATTTACCTGGAGGAGGGTTTCTCGGATGAGGAAGAGGAGGGGAAGAGCCAGCACAGCAGGCCCCAGCTGGAGCCAGGCAGAGAGCAGGAGACTCCAGCCAGCAGCACTCCTCTGGAACCATTAGAACAGTAGCCTGGCCCCTCCAATGCCATTCATGGACTCCCCCAAATGCAGGAAGCAGAGCTGGAGATGATTTATCCCTCCTAACGGTGTAGGCTCAGTCACAAGCAACAAAGGAGCAAGAAAAGGCCACAGCGTGGGGCTTACCTTAAAAGCAACACTCTCACCTAATTAGCCAGCTGTGCTGACTAATTACCAGCTATAAATGAGTACGGCTGCAGCCAGATCTCTGCTGCAGACAACAGTGAGTTAACTTCAGCATGTCAACTTGTTTCTCTGGACCTTACTGATTCCTAGAACCTTGATAACCCACCAGGACCAATCTCCTGGATTCCCCTGACTGGCTTTGACACTTGACACAACTGACTTCTGTGGATTGACCTCTAGACTGCTTTTGCCCTCACCCCTGCCTTCTACTACATTATTCAGATTCCCTTGTATGACCTTGGACTTGACTGGCTTCTCTCTTTGGGCCTTTTGACACCATACGGGTGTAGAGAGAGGGAGGGAGGGGTGGCGATGACCCCAGAAGTACCTGCTTCTGGGATTGTTGCTCTAATCCACATAGGAAGTGCGATGACACAGCTTCCTCCCAGGCTGTTGCATGTTGCGGCCGCCTTTTTTTTTTGCTCCGGATCCACGAGGAGCACACTTGCACTCCAATGAAAAGGTAAGTGTTTTTCTTTTCTTTTTTTTAAAAAAACACCAAACCAGGGCCCCACCCCCCTCCCTGCCATCCCAGGGGTGGCAAAATTGTTGCCCCGCCTTCTCCTGATGGGCACGGAGCCATACAGTGCTGCTCCATGCCCATTTTTGCTGCCATGCTTACTCACAAGTAAGTGCGGCAGCAGCCGGGATGGGCAGCCACATCTCCCGCGGTCTCGGGACGTTCCAGGGACCACGGGAAGAATTGGGTTTCCCCAGGAATCTCTTAGCCCAGGGGAAACCCGTGCCTGCCGCACCTGCCCCCAGAACTCCCAGTGTATCATTTGGACTCACAGGGAGTACTGAGGGACACACCCGCTACAAAAGGCCGGTGTAGGAACAGCCTTTGTTTACACCTGGGACTATCTGAGCCAGCTGCCCCTTTTGAATCTAGTCTATTGCATGAAGGACAAGATCCATTTATTATTCCCCACTTAGATATTTAGTGTCCCTGGTTAACCAGTGTATGTAGCTCAGCCAATCGCTGCACATCTGAACTCCAGCTGAAATCAGTAGGCCAGTGGGTGCAACTGTGGACATTGGCACAGCTCACTAATTTTAGGCTCTGGTCTTACGGTGGCAGGGTGGGTGGGTAGCGCTTTAGATGTACATATTTATTATATCAATTATGAAGCACATAATTAATATTTCTCTTCTCCCTGCCCACCCCCACACTGCCATTCCATGTTTTACCACATCTTTTACGTTCCTGATATATTAGAGCAAAGAACACACCAAGACAGTCGGAAAAGCACTCACGGTTCAGCTATTCAACAATGGAGACTCAGATTATGATCGATAGCTCTAATGGAAAAGTTAACCAACACACATAGGGCATACAGAAATGTGCAAGAAGGGGATATCTTCAACCTGACTTGGAGGGATTTTATAAACTTTATGATACAGCACAAAAAGGTAGATCAACCACCACAGTCACACAGTCTTTCATGGAAAAAAAGATAAGAGATCAGACAAACAACACAATTGTACAGTATATAACAAGGATCAGGAATAAAGATGTACGGCTATTCTTATTGAGATCTCACGTTGTTAAGTTTTTTTTAAAAAGTATTGTTTAAATTTGAAAAACCAATAAAAATATATTAAAAAAGTAGCAAATAGTCTGAGAATGCGCAAGTTTCACATTTTTATCTGGAGGAATAAAACGGAATTTGCTGTTGCTGCCCTGTTGCGAAACACATTTGCTTCAGAATAAGTACCACTTGGTTGTAGAAAGGGATAAAGATCTTTGTAAAGTAAAAACTATCAAATGAACATCTGGCCCCATGCGCATGCCCGGCCTGCTGCCCCCTCACTATTTTGTTTGTTTGTTTTTAATAAGAAGAAATAAAAGATGCTGCGACAACCAGCAGCTGATCTGATGGGCCACAGCATGCCCATGATGGCTGAGGCACTAATGCCTGGCCTGATCGCCATCATAATTTGGGGTACTTAGGCCCCGTGACCCATCCCCAGCTGCAGTTCCAGGTTTTGGAGGGTCCTTGGTCAAGTCCAGGGTGACCATATGGAAGGGAGGACAAGGCTCTTATTTCTTTAACAGTTGTATAGAAAAGGGAACTTCAGCAGGTGTCATTTCCATGCATGCAGCACCTGGTGAAATTCCCTCTTCAGCACAACAGTTAAAGCTGCAGGCACTATACTAGAGTGACAGATACAAAAGAGGGCAGGGCTCCTGCAGCTTTAACTATTGTGATGAAGAGGGAATTTCACCAGGAGCTGCATGCATATCAATGACACCTGCAGAAATTATCTTTTCTACACAACTGTTAAAGATACAGGAGCCCTGTCCTCCTTTCCATAGGGTCACCCTATCTCAAGACATCTTCAACAGCTCTCCCTCAGGAAGTCTCCCTTCCCACCACCATTGTCACCAGTTGCTATTCCTCCTCCTCCTCCTCCTCCTCCTCCTCCTCCTCCTCCTCCTCCTCCTCCTCCGTCTCATCATTGCCACCAGGCAGAGGAGCAAGTTAGCAAGGGGGCAGTGCCATCTACTTCTCTTTCTCACCACCGCTGTTGCCTGGGCCTGTGTGAGAGGCAAGTGAAAGAGCAGGTAGCAGCGATGAAGAGCAGGAACAGCTCCAGGAGGCTCTCGCCCAGTGGGCCCCTGCTGGAGTTTGAGCCCTTGGCTGGTGCCCAACTAGGCCTACCCTTGATGCTGGCCCTGCCCAACTGCACCACAGACGGTGGACTAGGTTGTAGCTCTTATTCGCAAGCTATGGGCCAAGCTAGACATGACAGTAAACATGCAATTGGAAACCGCATCGGGGTTTTAAAACAAATGTCATAGCGGGAGTGTGACCAGCCCACCACCACATTTCCATCAAATGTTTGCAGTGTGTGGGAAGGGAAGGTTTAACCCTTCCTTCCCCAGCTGCAATCCTGATGAAAATTGCTCTGCCACAGCACAGCTTTTAGCCTTGGGGAGCTGGGGCAGAGAAGGCGGGGAGAGGTCTCCCATTGTTTTAAAGCAAAGCTGCAGCTGGCTCTGCAATCTCACCCAATCCATAAACAGAAGATTCTCTGTATTAAGCTAGCAATTTCTCCCTAAGATTGCTCCTTGCTATTATTGGAACATGTCATATCTGATGCAATATATACTACCAGACACTTCTACCTATTGTCTCTTAATTCTCCTTTTTTTTTTTTTTTAAATCAGGGTCTAGTTCTGCATTTATTCTTACTCATGCCAGGCACAAAATGAAACATAAAAAGAAATGAGTTCAAATGAGAATTTGAAACACACGCACACAGTGCATGGCAAACACAACTGAAAAGACCCATGGCAATTTTTATTTTACTGTAGTTTCTTGGAGAAATATTTAGCAGCTTCTCCTAGGTTTTGAACATTTCCATGTAGAACCTGGTCAGTCTCCCCCATGATAGTCAGATGTATTGTATTTCTATTTAAATTATAGTTATTTCTTCTATATTTTCCTTTTTACATATAAATTACTGTATGTAAATACTATGCAAATAGATACACTTTTTTTAGTGATGCATTTCTTCTTTTTAGGCAATATGCAAATGGCCACCTTAGCAACTCTCCAGATGTTTTGGCCCACAATTCCCATCAGCCTTGGCTAGCATAACCAATGGTGTGGAATGATAGGAGTTGTGGGTAGGGCTGTGCACAGATCCGGATCCGGATCCTGAATCCGAAGCGGATCGGGGTGATTCGGACCTCCAAAAACTGGATACGAATCAGATTGGGGGAGGTCCAAACAATCTGGATCGAATCGGTTCAGTCCAAATCAATCTGGATTGATCTGCAGATTTGGACGCCATTTTAAGTGTTTTTCCCCATAGGGTTTCATTGGGGGAAAGAAGAAACACCTATAACTGTTTTATTTTTAAAGATAGAAACATGAAACTTGGGCACATTGCAGATGGCCTGGAGCTACTCATGTGTGGCAAATTTTGTGTGTTTTGTGGCTATGAATTTTTAAAAAATCAAATTTTAAAAAATTCCTTGCGAGGAAACGCCTGCACCTCTGTCTCTGAAATTTGCCACACATGAGTACCTACAGCCCATCTGTGAGGTCCCCAACGTTCATGTGTGTATATTGAAAAATGAGAAAGTTATAGCACTTCTGGATTGCCTGGAAAATTGCATTTTAAAAAATCCTTGTGAGTAAATGCCTGCACCTATATTTCTGAAATTTGGCACACATGAGTACCTACATGTCGGATGTAAAGTGTTTCATGGACAATTCACAAGGCAGTCCTTGTGAATTGTAAGTTGAAAGATTGGGAATTGTTGTGAGAATGTCTGTGTCTCTGTAAGCTTATCTGTTGCTGTTTCTCATGGGAGGCTTGCTAGCCGAGGCCTTGAGTTTCCTTGAGAACAAGAGATTGTTTAGAAAAGGTGGGGGCAATCTTGCAAGCTGTCTCTCACAAAGTGTCATCATCAAGAGGAAGTTGAATGCCACCCTGTTGGCACATGAGTTTGGGTTACAGGCCTGAGGTCCTGTCTGTCAAGTGGCTTGGAATAGCCAGCCTCCAGGCTATAAGAGGAATGAGCAAAGGGGAGGACCTTTGCTAGGAATCATCTGATCTACGCTTGCCATGAAACTCCTCATGTTTGGGACTCTATCTGTTTGGAGATGTTGGATGCACTCTGTACATGTTCTGTTGCTATTTGGACTTGGAATTTCTAAGGACTGTGCCATGGAAAATGCTCTGAGGCTTTTCATAGACTTGGACTTGCTGTTACTGTTTCTGGATCATGTTCTATGGTCTGAGAGAGGGCTTTCCCTGGATGGAGCCAAAGTACGGACACATGGAAAGCTTCCTAGGCTGATCGTTGTGTTTCTGGATTGTGTGTGTGTGTGACTTGCGAGAGAGCCTTCCTCAGAGCCAAAGTTACAGGCAAGGGAGGTTTCCTAGGTCAAAGAGATTCTGGCCCTGATATCTTGCTTACGTGATCAGCTCAGTGTTTTCCGGCAGGCTGAGTCTGATTCGTGCAAGATGGATCTGTTTTGCCAAGCTTCATGCATCCCTGTCCTGGAGTTTCTCCTTGGGCTCTGCTCTTGTTCTTGATGAGTCTCTGTGTGTCGCTCCTGATGACTGCTCACATGGGACAGGGGCAACCCTACACGTCTCTCCTCGAGTGATTGCTGTTCTGGTTCACATCAAGCTGTTGTACCTGAAGCTATCTGGCCTTCATCAGCTTTATGTGTATGTATGCAGAAATGAAACCATTATACTTGAATTACGTATGATTTCACAAATAAAGGAGTCTCACCATTTGGAGTGTGTTGTCAGTTTGCCTAAGTTCGTGAGCAGAAGCCTGGAGTTGGGCTGTGTCATGATACTACATGCCATCTGCAATGTGCCCAACTTTCATGTGTGTATCTTGAAAAATAAAGAAGTTATAGGCGTTTCTTGATCATTTCCCAAAAATTCATAGCCACTACCCGCTTGTACCTATGTTTCTGAAATTTTGCACACATGAGTACCTGCAGCTCATCTGCAATGTGCCCAAAATTCATTTTTATATCTTTCAAAATAAAGAAGTTATAGCCCTTTCTTCCCCCCAATGCAAGTCTATGGGGAAAATGTGGCATCCGAATTTTGATTCAGAGATCCGAATCTCGCTTCGGATCTAGATCCGAATTGGATCGGGGAGGTCCAAATCGATCCAAAGCCAATCGGGCCCGATTCGGACCTGTATCTTTAACAGTTGTTTAAAAAAGGGAATTTCAGCAGGTGTCATTTGTATGCATACAGCACCTGGTGAAATTCCCTCTTCATCACAACAGTTAAAGCTGAAGGAGCCCTGCGCTCTTGACCAGATACAAAAGAGAGCAGGGCTCCTGCAGCTTTAACTGTTGTGATGAAGAGGGAATTTCACCAGGTGTTGCATGCATACAAATGACATCTGCTGAAATTCCCTTTTCTATGCAACTGCTAAAGAAACAGGATCCCTGTCCTCCTTTCCATATGGTCACCCTATGCTTGCTGCATAATATGTATGCCTGTCCATACTTCTTACAAGGGAGTACCCAAAGGTTAGGAGAAGTTGCTAAAAAGAAAAAGAGAAAACAAGGTATTTCATCAAGAAAATACAGTAAGAGCAGTCATTGTCACAGGCCTTTTCTTGCCTTCCTTACTAATGTGACATCACCATCATCATTACTATGCAATTAAATCTTGTGCTTAATAACACACTTTTTAATACTGCACTCTAGATATTTAATGATTGTTTGGTATAACGATCACTATTAGCTAGTAATATAAATCTTGTCATCACTTAGCATCCTTTAGTGCACTTCTGCGACAACCCAGCTATTGAGCTGAAGGCAAAGAAGCCTCCTAAGATGGTGTCCCTGATTGCTAATTAAAAACAGGTACAGATCTTCAGCTATGTAAATAGGTCCTGATTCCCAGAAATGAACTGCATGGGGAACTGTATTGTGAAACAGCAGCTGTCCACAGTAAGCAGTAAGTGGGTTAGAAGGTTCCTTGGGGATTTATCATGTTGACAAGTAGCAACTCAGTAGATGGAACATTAAGCAAATTCTACAATGGTACAAGAATTGGTTTTATAAACACTCTGGGCATATGCAGATTACAGACTTAAGCTGGTTTAATAGTTATTCTTTCTTCCCTTGGAATTCTGCCCCCTGTGGTTCTGCGAAGAGGCTGATGATGCAATCCTGCATATGTCTATTCAAAAGTAAGCTCCAGTGAGTTCAACTGGACACACTCCCAAGTAAGTGAGTTTAGGAATGCAGCCTATAGCAGATGTTTCAGCGCTCTATCCATACCAAACTATCATTCTCAGGATTCCTTGGGGTGGAGCAGGAGGGGCATCAGAGTTCATGTATTATGAAACAGATCTAAACTTGCAGTAAAGGTCAAACCTCGTTTTGCTAAAGCTATGAAATTGAATGGAGATTATCAAGCAGCCAGTACCCAAGGAATTTCCTTGACTGTGAACTTTTCCAGAATTTGGAATGTTTGAGAAGTTGGTGGAAGTATATTAGAACACATAATTAAATGGTCCTTTAATTTAGACTAAAAAAATGAGACAATAGAGGATATGCAAGATGGTGTGGGTGGGGGAAGAAGGCTTTGTTATGGAGCTAGTATCCATAACAAAGCACACTAGCCAATGATTTTTGGAACATGATGTCAGGATCCTGACGTGACCGAGACCCTAGTAGAACTCCTTTGAGGAAGATGTGTAGGACCTCACAGAGAACCTCAGTACAACTGAGGACCTGGAAGAACCCACTATAGTCCCAAGGCAGCCTGAAATACCAAATCTCATGGGATTCATCTGTCCCTAATTTGGAGACAACTTTTGCCCCCCAAGCCCCACCAATTTTGAGCCAACATTTCTCTACAGGGAACTTTCAGCTCAGCAGATGACCGACACTACCAAGTGTAACGGTGCAGGTCACGTCTTGTGGTGGTTGGGGACAGTGGAACCTATTGGAACTGTCAGCGCCACAATCTGTTAAGCAGTACAAGTGTCAGGAGCAGCATCTGCACACTCTTGGGGGCAGGATACAGGGTTGTTTCCTTACAGCAATTTTAAGTTCTATGGATGGAGATCTAAAAGGGTGATCATTAGGGATGGATATATCTATCAATGCCATTTCTCCCTTAGGTTCTCATTTTTCCAATTTTAAGTTCAGTTCTTCTTGAACTCTGAGAACTTCTCCAGTCTTCACTTTGGTTTATCACAAACTTAGAGGTTGTTTTTTTAAAAAATCCCATCAATTTCATAAGCATTTTTGTGCACATGTCTCCTAATACATGCATTTTGTATGCATTTTTCCTAATATATAATTTTTTTTGCAGGCAATCTTTCTAATAGAATGCATTGTGTAAATATTTTGCTGATTACATACACAGTTTTGTAAAAAGAAAAAAACGACTGAAGAACTTCATACCAAAATTTGGAGATGTGTGAATTTTGAAGGGTAACCGAATTTCAGTTTGCATACTTATGAAAAATGGAAATGGAACAATTCCGCCCTCCCTCATCCCTAGGATCAGTGTATGGAAACCTGTTTCTGTATGATGATTTCCCTTGCATGATTGGGTTGAATATCATAAGCAACCCTTTTAGCATTGGGGCCAAACTAGCCATGCACAGATGTCACTGTGAGCTCTTTCAAATGGGGGAAAATCACGTTTCCCTACTGCCATTCTTGCTTCCTACTTCTCTTCCAGGATGGGGACAAGAAGAATCACACAGGGGAGAAAGGGGAAGAAAGCGCATGGCCCATTCAGTGTAGTGGGACAGTGCCCTCTAGTGGGTGTTTTATAGTGAAACTTCTGTACAAGGCAAGAAATAGCAACAAATGTCACTATAGCTCAGAAGAGTCACTTTTTTTGAGGATTATTCTACAATGAAAAAAACGATGGAAGGAGCGGGAGACCAGCAGGGATGCACAGGAGGAACATGGCATCATCAAAATGACCCGCAAAGATCCGTGAGTGGTCAGTCACAAGCGTGTGATAAAACACTTGTCTAAAGAAGCTTTCTGTCTAGTTTCACTTTTGCCTTAGGCAGCATCTAGTAGAAGTTAACTTGTATTGTGATGCCATGGTATTCTCCATTTCCTCCTCTCTGTTTCCCATCATTGGCTGATGATGACAGAGGGTGGAGAAATACCAGGGCCCAGTTTCTTTTTTAGACACAATAACATCCTCCAATATTGGGAGAGTGTTGCATATATTTAAATCTAATTGCTCTATAAAAGTGATGTCCAAATAAAGCACTGTGGTTGATTTCCAGAGATGGGAAAAGAGCATCTACACTGCTCTTTCCGGTTCTGGTCTTTCTACTTCATGGACGATGCAAACATTAAAATCATTCCAAGTTTTCTCCCATCTCCATTCTCAAGAATGATAGCAGGGGCAGGAAGGGTTATGAGCAAAGAAGAGAAATGTTTTCCCAATACTGCACGAAAAGACAAAATGAACAATTATTTTTATAACATAGTAGAATTATGATGAGTGCTTCCTTGACCTTTTTAGAGTTGACTGCCTAATATTGATTGAAATGAGTTTGACAGTTTTCAGCTATGGAAGATAACACATCGTTTGTCTTTCTTAACTCAGAGTAGTGGGAATTTTTTTTTTTAGGAACAGATAAAAGCCCTATTCACACTACCTCAAAATGTGTGAGGAGTGTATATGGCAGCGGAGATGGGGGGCCACATTATCCCACCTCCCAAGCATCTGTCCCCAACTCACCCCGGCAATCCGAGTCTGCTATGTATGGGTAGGGTGACCATATGGAAAGGAGGACAGAGTTCCTGTATCTTTAACAGTCATATTGAAAGGGGAATTTCAGCAGGTGTCATTTGTATGCATGTAGCACCTGGTGAATTTCCTCTTCATTACAACAGTTAAAGCTGCAGGAGCTCTGCCCTCTTTTGTATCTGGTCACTCTAGTACAGCTCTTGCAGCGTTAACTGTTGTGATGGAGGGAATTTCAGCAGGTGCAACATGCATACAAATGACACCTGCTAAAATTCCCTAGTCTTTCCAAAATACCACACAACTGTCAGCAGAACCTTGCCCTCACTTTCCGCAGGATAACTACAACTGCCAGTTCCTTAACTGTCATTTCCCAACTGCTCTTTTCCACCTAGCTTGAATCCCCAGCCAATCAGTATCAAGTTTACCTGATCCAGACCCCATCTACCAATAATTCAAGGCAATTACCTTATTCAGAATGTCACTAAACAACTACTACACAGACTTTTGACAGTAACAAAGCAAGGCCGCAAGCCTACTCACATACATTGTAGCCCACAGAAGCCATACAAAGTAAACATTATACAACAACAACAGTTATATTCAGGGCATTTCTTCCCACAGAGTATAAATGCATAGAATTTGAAAAGCATTGGCCTGATCTGAACAACCATTAACATTCAGTTGAATGCCAATCAGCTGCGTGCCAGTTTGATGGATGAGTGCTCAATCACCCAGGAAGTAGTTCATAATAAAATATATAGGCTTGGATCCTAAAATACATTAAGGGTGTTCACAAAATGAATGTTTCCTGTCCTATTCTGCTTCCTGCAGCAACGTGTCCCCACCCCCACTCCGAAAAGTCTTTTAAGTTATAATTATAGAGCATCCCTTATTACCAACTCACCACCATTCTGGTTTGCCATATTTGGCTCCATCGCCAGAAGATCCTCACAGCTGGGATGACCCCACACATCCTTTTCACTTGAGTTCTTAGTATCCATATCTACAAAAAAGCTATACAGCTAGTGTGGCAAATATACACTTTTATTCATTAAATATCATGTATCTCTTTATGCTGTCACCTAGCAACCAGGCACAGTTGATCCAAGCACTGCGTCTCAATTCTGTATTAATGTTGCTAATATAACACACAGGCTACAATGTAAAATATTCATCAAAGAACTTGAGGAATCAGAGGCTTATAGTGTTTTCTACCATCTTCAGGTCCAGCTACATGTTATTCCAGTAGCTAATATAGATGTTAGTTGGGCATTTCTCCTATGACTGATTTCCAGCTACCTGTTACAGTCCAACCTGCACTGGGCTGCAGTCGTCGACTTTGGGGATATCTCTTGCTGCTGCCTCCTGAGTGGAAAGAGGGGCGGACTCTTCTCTGCTGGAGACTGGTTCAAAGTTCAGAGCAAGGCTCTACTGTAGGGGCACAGAACTTCTTGCCAAATGCCATTTCTTGGGGACCACATTCCAGTGTCAGGCAGGGATGAAGGCACAAGGGGCAGTGCCAAAAATACCCCCCACCCCAGCATATTTTAGCTCAAAGTTCTTACTATGAATAACTAAGCCTTAGGAGATGTACTTAAGCATGGGGAGAAAATTGCACAAAGGTGGGAAACCACTGGACGATTGGTGGTTGGGGAAAAGAGGAGTGAGGCTAGGATAAGGAGCACTGTAAATACTGGGCTTAGCACCTCTGCAGAAACATCTCAAGAGAGTGTGAGAACTGAGTTAGAATCTGATGGTGAAGAGGGGGAAGCATAGGGGGCGAGACCAAGGTTTCAGGAGGTAGAGCAGTGAGACAGTGGAAGAGAGGAATCTGTCCAGAAGTCAATTAATCATTTGGTTCAAAGCTGAACAGAAACTTCTCCATTTATGGGAATACAAGCTCTTACAGGGATGGAGGAGCTTGAAGTGATGGATGCCAGAATCAGGCCACATCAAGAAGGAGAAGAACTTTCAGAAAGTAAGGCGATCTACAAAGTTGGCCCATCAGAAGAAGCCCCTAAGAGAAGACCCTTCCTGAGGGCAGGACTAGAAGAGCCACTCAGGTTTCATACTGCCAAATTTGTTGCAACTTTCATAGCAGTAGTGCATCCATCAATGGGATCTTTGGGTAGTCTAAGTAGTATTGTGCAAAGCTAATAAGAGATCTTAGCTGTTAGGTGCTGGAGGCTGAGTCTGTAAGCTGAAGTCTTGTTGATCTGACTGATTCACATAATAAAGCCTATTTACTAAGAGATCTACTTCTTTGTTTGACTGCAAACAAAGCAGGCCATTTGGCACTCAACAGGCATGGCCTCCTGGGGAACCCAGGAAGGCTAGACCTGGTCCCTGGGAGAGCCAAATTTGCCCCCCTCCCCAGCAACATGAGATTCTGCATTTCTAATCTACTGGGAGATGGGAATGTAACCATTTCCCCATGCAGCAGACAGTAGCAGTCTCTGTCAGGATGGAGAGCACAGATCATGACTGGTAGTGTGAGATGAGGTAACATCAGTGGATGGGCATCATTTCTAGCCTTTACTTCCCTATCCAGGAGGACAAATGCTGGGAGCAATCTCCAGTTGTCTATTCCTTTCTTCCAGCACCCACTATGACCGTAGATTGCCTTGAATCCACACAATCCCTTTTTAAGAGCAGAGAGGTGGAAACTCACCAAATGTGGGAGGAAATAGATTTTATCAGCCGTTTGGGCTGCTCCAGGCCAGGATTTCGTAACACCTGTTCCAAATACAACTGAGCTAGATTAATAATGATCCCTCTGTTTATTTAAATAGCATGTGGGTGCTGGTTTCCAAGCAGGGGGATGTGAGGAGTCTCTCTGTAAAACCATCATTGTTGTGTTTGCTTTCAAATGCCTCATTTTGCTTTCCATTAAGAAAAAGTGGCACAGGGTGGCAATCACTATTAAGGTTGCAAATGCAATATGTTTTAATCTAGTAGTTAGACAATGGTGATTTTGCCATCCATTGCAAATCCCAGCATATCTGGCATGAGAGAGTCCATTGCACAAAGCCACTCACAAAACACTGATAGTGCTAGACAGAGCTAGATGGAGTATAGATAATGTAAGACATTTTTCTTCAATACAATTGGATGACACCCCATAATGCACCATGTGGCACACTGGTAGAGAGACTGGACTCTTTGGTTTGGATCTTAACTTCTGATCCATGAATGAAACAGGACTCTGTTCATGGAACGGGCCTTTCCTGCTTCCTCTTTCCCTTTGGATTTCTGAAAATCGGGGGGGGGGGGCTCTAGAAAACAATGGCATGTGACACAAAGGGCTGTAACAAGCAGGGGGATTTGCTGAAAGTTGAGCCTCCCCCCAAAATGCAGGGACACCATTGGATCCAAGCCTGTGTTTTTGTACTGTACATCTACATTTCTCCACAATCATATGTAGGACTAGGAAAAGATCCGGTCTGAAACCCTGGAAAGCTGCTGCCAGTCAGTGTCAACAATATTGGGCAAGGAACATAGGAAGCTGCCTTATACTGAGTCAGACCACTGGTCCATCTAATCCAGTATTGTTGGCACTGACTGGCAGTGGCTTTCTAGGGTCGCAGTCAGAATTTTTTCCAGCCCTATCTGGAGAAGCTGGGGATTTAACCTGGGACCTTCTGCATGTTCTACCACTGAGCCACAGCCTCTCCTGTGGACCAATGAACCAATAGACTGATATGGTAAAAGACAGCTGTATGTTCTTTCTTTCCTTCATTTTCACATTCATATCCAATTTCCTTCATGGAGCTCTGGGTGTTGTACATTGATGGGGATTATATTTCATGGCAACTTATGATTGTAGGCTGCAAGAGTGACTGGCCCAATATACATCACCCATGTAGAGAGCTTCATGGCCCATGTTGAGCCATAATCATAGATCTCTCAGCCTCAAACCACCAACTTAACCACTACACCACACTGGTTAGTGTGTGCTAGAGTAGGAGTGGGCAACTTTTATCACCCCAAGAGCCACATGTAATGTTGGGTGGTCAGCTGAAGGCTGCACACACCAACACCCATGTATATCATGTTCGAGATTGATGGGAGGAGGGAAAGGCTTTCACCTTGTCTTCCTCGCAGTGAAATTGAGTAGAAAGGCTAGGATAGGGCAGGGTTAAAGACTTCCCCACATCCCAGCATACTGCTCATGATCATGATTGTGTGTGGTTCTAACCTCACCCCCATCCAAGTGACATTCTGTTTGCTGGGCTGGGGTCAGGGAGTTGGGAGGCTTTGATCTCGACGAACCCTGAAGAAAGGACCACTATTATGAAGTCAGGTTGCAGTGGAATAGTTGCTATCTTCCATGGACATTCCATTTACTTCATAATGTCTGTCACACTTTTTTTAAAGGGAGTGTATGCATTTATATTCCTCATCCTGTAATCTCAGATGCAGGATGCCAACGCATAAATAGAATGCAATTAGCATCCTGTAACCAGACAAGCTGAAAAGGAAATTGTTTGAAGTTGTGCCGCAGCAATACAGAAGCGGAGAAACTCATATTTAAGATGAATAACAGTGTTTTAGCACTGATTATCATTTCAATCATAGATTCTGAAGGAAACCCATTAGTTGTAGCTGAGCCTCCAGATAGCCAGCAGTCATGACCTTCTGTAACATTATGTTCCTCCTGCAATCTCTGGTATAATTGCCTAAACCATATGTGGGCTTTTTTAGTTTTGTTTTAACCAGGCTGCTGAAGATAAGAAATACAGGAGCTTAGTTCCCTTTGTAAGGCAATCCATCACTAGCCTACATAACTTGGTTGTTACGGTTATTTGTTGCTGTTATTGTTGCTAGTGCCCTTAGCATGTTATTTATTATTTCATTTGCATCATAGATTTAAGTCTATTTAATGGTCATCTTTTAATTCATGAGATCAAGGGGTTGTTTCGTTCACGTTTGCCCTACCTCTCTTCACATTTACATGGTAGGAAATGTGCTCTTATTTATGTTGATTAGCTTTATCATTTAATATCATGGCACATAAGAGCATAAGAAGAAACATGCTGGATCAGACTAAGGTCCAGCTAGTCCATCATTCTGTTCACATAGTGGCCAACCAATTGCCCACAAATGGGACCCACAAATGGGACATGAGTGCAAATGCATGCTCTTGTATTGGGTGTACACATACAGACTGCCTCTGATACTGGAGGTAGCATATAGCCATCAGGAGGAATAGCCATTGATAGCCTTATTCTTCATGGATTTGTCTACCCACCCCAAAGCCATTCAAATTGTTGGCCATTGCTCCGTCTTGTGGTAGCAAATTCCATAGTTTAACTATGAGCTGGGAAAGAGAAGGAAGAATATTAAAATACAGCTAATTATTTCTTCATGGAGGATTACACAAGGGACAAGATTCCACACATCCAGGATATCTTATGGACCACTTTGTCCACACATGCTCCTTTAGATCGTCATCTACTTCAGCCTTCCAAGCCTGGTGCCCTTGCCTTTGGCTATGCTATCTGGGGATGATGGGGGTTGTAGTTTAACACATCTGGACTGCTCCGGGTTAGGGAAGGCTGCCCGACTCGGTGTCCCTCCTCCTCGCTGTTGAAGCTTAGGTAAGCAAGTGAATATGCAGGACAGGCCTTTTTGGAAGACATTGAAGTCCATGCTCTGGAATTCACCTGGATTCCAGGGAAGTTCATCTGGGCCACTCCTGGCTTAGTTTTTGATACTGTGTAAAGAGTTTGTTTGTTTGTTTGTTTGTTTCAGAGGTCTTTTGGGGTGTAGTGGAATATTAGTTTGTCTGTTATGGTCCTGTTTGTTTCTGCTGGATTTATTTGATCTCTCTGCTGCAGTAATTATTTTTTTATGATTGCTTTTATTGTACTGGGTTAGGAATATAGCAAGCTGCTGTATACTGAGTCAGGTGTTTGTATGTATATCTGACATTCTCTTTTGCTAGCCATTTTGGATGTTTACTTCAAACAGAAAACTGGAATAGAAAATAAAATTTAAAAATCTCATGCTCCCCCTCCCCCTATCTCTGTAGGCAGACAGTCATGTTTTATTTACTTATATAGGGGGTTGGATCCAAGACTAAGTCATCAAACTTTGTCCCCCCTGAAATCAATGGGACCTAATTCATTATTCACTTTTCCCACTGATCCCAAGGGGAATTAAATTCACCTATCTTAGTCTCTATCCACCCTTACAGTGCAATCCTCTGCACACCTGCTCAGAAGTAAGTCCAATTCAGTTCAGTTGGGACTTACTCCCCAGTTAGTGTGGTTGTAGGATTGCAGCCTTGGCTTATTTCCCATTCATGTAAAGAAGATTCTGGGTGGGCAACAAAAGTAAAAAAAAATAAGCATTTTGTCTTTTGTTTAAAAGAAGCATAGAAAGCTCAACTCAGGTCCTAGGCAGTTTTAAATTTCAATACATAACTTCAGTTCAGGTTTCTACAGCCAAATGCTTGAAGTGAGGTATGGCTCTTCATTCTATGTGGCCATCTGTTTTATTGTATAGCAATTCAAATAACTGCAGATGCATTTGCACCATTGCCTTCAGAAACAATAAAGGGGAAAAAATAACCCGAAACTGGCAAATTGAATTTACAGTTATATACAGAAATGCTAATATTGGGGACCATTTTTATTAAGTTAGGAAGGAGGGAGCGGCAGGAGAGAGAAACAGAGAGAGAGAGAGACCTTTCGTCCCTATTTGAAATACAATACTTTCCCAGTGTTTGTACCGTTTTATAATTTGAACACCAAATGCCAAAGGATTTCTTCTTGGAGAAAGTCTGCATTCAGTAATGAGAATTTTCCTTAGGTTCATTTTAGCTTGCTTCATTCTTGACTACAATTCTTGTTTCTGTTCTTCTCACACATCCACACTCTTTTCTATAGAGGGAAATATGCCGCTTCTATTTAGAAGGCTATATAATCACTCAAACTTCTCAATACGTTGCTCAGCTCCATGGCAGCAGGTTATCTTCCAATCTAGATAGTGTCAGGTGTGTGTGTGTGTGTGTGTGTGTGTGTGCACGTGTGCAGTTTCTCACATTCATTTTTGCTCAGCAGAACCACTACTATAACTTCAGCCGTTTTCTCTTTTTTCTTTTGAAAGGTCAGCTCTAAGTAAATCTATTTAACAAGAAGCAAAAATCAAGCTACTGTTGAAATAGCCCATAGCGCAACCGGTGTATTTGCTTCAAATAAAGTTTTGGTTTCAGTTTGGGAAAGATTAAGGCCTAGATCAGTGTTAATTGATCTGTCGGGGAGGCAAATACCACACCCAGAACTGCCATGGTGGCCCAGATTGTTATGGAAGGAGGTGGAGAACGTGGGCATGTAGTTAGATATCCTGCTTTGTAATAGGAGACAGTAATAGTTGGTTTCTAGATCTCATCCATCCCTATGGGTTCTTTCATATAGAACAGGGCTGGGGAACCTTTGGCTCTTCAGATGTTGTTGGACGATAATCTTCATCAGACCTGACCTTTGGCTATACTGGCTAGGGCTTCTGAGAGTTGATGTACAAAAACATTTCTGGATTGCCCTGATAACTGATGGACACGGTGACTCTCTGGGCCTTGGCCTGCCCCAACCTTCTTTGCCTCCTAGTCAGAAGGAAAGTCAAGACCAGGCCTAGGCAGAACCTCTCCTCCAATCCCCTTATTTCACGTGTCCATCTGCCTCAAGAGAATGCAGTGCCCTGATGAAATAGGACAGGGCACAGCTCTGTGCAGCCAACTCTGGTTCCTAAAGAAGGGTTGGTGCATTGTTCCTCCTGCCACTCACAGAACCGAATAGCATACAATTAATGTTCTATGCAAATGCAGTGCCATGCATTATTTATATTGAACCCTGCAGTGGTGTGGAAGAAAAGTAAATGCTACCTCCTTTTGTAAACTAGCAAGAGCCCTGTTCATACAAGAAAAGATGCATTATGTAGTACATGAGGCCAAGTATGCACACATCTTTATGTAAGGCCAGGAGACAGCACGTATGGGGTTTAGCACTACAGATAATAGACTGGAGTTTATTACTATGTTGCCTTTTAGTCAGCTCCCACCTTGCGCATCACCTGTGCTGATGAGGAAGCACTGGGTAGTGTGAGGACCCTGTTGTGAAAGGGGCAGTTTCCTCAGGCATATCTGGGTGGGGTATTCTCTCTAGGGGTCCCAGATTGCATAGCATGGCCACTCGAAGAAGCAAAATGCCTTGGGCTAGCCCTGAGATCCAACCAGCGATTCCTCAAGAACATGCGATGTGCTTGAATGAAATTGTGTCAAAATCTCTTGGAGCTGTAGATGTGAAGTGGCTATATAATACGACAAGGGAATGCACATTTTAGCACTGTTTGAATTGTGCCGACCAAGGAGGATTGTGTGCCTTTGATGAAGGAAAACAAAATACATGCCCCTGAGAGACAGAGGTGGGGTGGGGAAGAGTCAGAAAACTTCTTACCATTTCTTAATTTAAGAGTAAAAGATCTAATATGAAAAGAAATATAATATAATATAAAATTTATAAATAGATATATATGTAAGGTCCCCTTCCAATTCTTTCATTCATGCACTGTATGTGGATGGTATTGGTTGTCAGCTGGGTACTTGTAAGGTGGAATGGTCACTTCAGTTGCATGATAGCTTCAGTTGCATAGACGCCATGTGCCTATTCCAGCAAACAGACAAATCTGTGACTTAGGTCCACCACTCTACCGCTGAAAGCCATTCAGCTCCAAGGTATGGTGAAGCTGGAAGTAACCACAGCATAGGATGAAATACCACATGCACATTGCCTAAGGGAACAATCCTATGGCCCACTAGACACTCTCTAGAGAGCCACAGGATTCTTTGATTTTTGGGAACTGAGGTCAGAACAAGGGCTCTAACCTTGGAGCCCAAAACCCGCTCTGCCTGCCCCTTCGTAGCTGGTGCAGTTCTTGCCATGTTGACTACATCTCCACACTTGGAAGTGGAGTGCAGAGAGGGTGAAAAGGGTGTGGTCTGAGGGGAAGGGAGGAAACCGCAGAAGCTGCTTGACACAGTTAACTATCTGGTCTCCAGGCTCCTTCCCTTCGCCTCATCGAAGCTGCGCCCTGCATAGGATTGTAAGCAGTGAGCTAATCAACTGGGAGTGTATGTGTATGTGATGCTGAGGAATGAATGGGAATCCTGAAAGATCCCTTCAAAGGGCAATTTAGTATATGAAGTGCATATGGAACTCATTACTTCCCAAAATGAGAAGAGATTTTGATTATGAGCAAAATCTCTTATCACATTGGGGTTGGGGAAGATAGAAACATAGGACGCTGCTCAGACTGTTGGTCCATCTAGCTCAGTAGTATTTACCCTGACTGGTAGCAGCTATGTGGGGTTTAAGATAGAAGTCTTTTCCAGACTCACCTGGAGATGCTGGGGATTGAACCATTGGAGGCTGTGCTATCTGAACCTTGGATAGCTGCTTTAGAGTTCTGACTGGTTCTGACTGAAACCTGGAGTGAATTCACCACTCCACTGACATTGGAGCCACCACCCTCCACCAGATTGAACCTGGAACCTCCTGTGTGTAAACATCTGCCCTGCCACTGAGCCATGGCTCATCCCTAAAGATAAACAAATAAAGCTATTTTGACTGCCAAATCCAGCCTACATGCCAACACTTGACCTTTCCTGGCTAGAAACAAAAGCAAGAATGTCCAGTTCTTGCCCTGCTGCAAGTTTGCTTCATCTACAAGCTTTCAAAGTTGACACATCCTTCTTCATCTTGCTCAGATCTTGTTTGACACATTCTTCCCTTAAAAATGGCCCTTCTGATGTGCTACTGGGTGAAAGAACTGATGTTGGAAGTAGAGGTGAATTATTTTTGATAAAGTGCTCCCTCCCTGGTCTGTTTGTGTTGTATGTATTCCTATGATCTACGAGGTTCAGAAGGTGTGAGCCTCAGAGGCATGTGGCCTTTAATAAATAATAGAGACAAAGTATTGCCCATAAGTAACTAAGCAAGTAACTAAGCAAAGAGAATCATTTAAAAAAATGGCTGGAAAAAACAGCTGAATAAACATTTTGTGTGTGTACTTAGCCAATTGTCTAACAAAGGAGAGATGGAAGATCCTTGGATTAGATTCAACACAGTATATATAGCCAGCTTGCAAATTCCAGAAACTTGCACAATCTTACAGAGTGGACCACAAATCCAAATATTCATCAGCTCAGATTAGATTCTAATACATTGGGGACAGAGCCCAAATCTAAAGTTGGACAATATCCTTATTAGGAGCAATTAAAATGCCACAAGATAGTGCAAGCTTTTGAGTTCTCCAGAACTCTTCATTAGATTGGGTGGTACAAAGCATGCCATGGGTGGGGGAGGACAGAAAAATCCCAAAATTTCACGGATAGCTGTTGTGGCCATGAAGTCTGCAATTTAGACCCTATCTTGAAATGGAGATTTGCAGACTGAATGAATTTGTCACTGGTAGGTCTTGCAGGTATCAGATTACACCTAGCAATGCATTCTGGGACAAAGATAAATGGTTGATCTCCTAATTCTTGGAATATAACCTTATTTTTATGATTAAGGCTTGATCTACACTACTGCTTTGTAGCGGTATTGAAGTACACTGATAACTGTTGGGTAGGGTGACCATATTTTGGAAACCAAAAAGGAGGACAACATGACCGCCCCAAGTGGGCATGCCCACCAACATGGCCGGCCTCCAAGGGGGCATGCTCACCAACATGGCCAGCCCCCAAAGTTGGCCTTGGTCACATGTCTAATTTTACAGCACACAATTAAGATAAACCTGTTCTACATAACATCTTAATGTTAAAATCACTGAGACATTCAGTGTATCTGAAATTAACTTCACTCCTACTTTTGTAGCTTTTGCTATAGTTTAAAGCTTTTGCTATACTTTGTGTGATACAGTCTCCCTTTCCCTCAAATATCTTTTCTGGCGGCAAATACTTCACTGGATGATCATAGTCTCACCTTTCCTAACATTTAACTCTTCCCCACCACCTTTCTCATATCCATGCTCACAGATTCAGCATACTGCTACCACTGAACAAATGAAGCAGTTGACAAGTACAGAAAAATCTAGTACAACAAACTAGCAACCTAGCATTAAGAAAGAGTAGAAAATACTATTACCCTGCAAGCATTAGCTATGGAACAAAATGGACTAAAGGGTTGTTGTCGTCACTTCTCACTAGCACCTCTTAGCTTGTTTCAACTTCTGGTTTATCAATGAGAAACTAATCTAACAATGTGTCATTATATCTCTGGTTCATTAGCCATGTAAACAAGACCATGGTCAGTAGCAATACAAAGAAAGGCCAGAACAGATGCCCATTATCACAATGCTAGACAAATATCTCCTGAATTTACACTGTTTCAGTGTGCAGAGAACAGAAATCCCAATCAGGGACTCAAAGAAAACTGCCCAAAGAAACCTCAGAAACAAGTGCCATTGATTTCAATGCAGCTTACTCCCAGATAAATGAATATAGGATTATAGCCTCTTCACATATGTTTAGCTTACTCTAGCAAGTGCAAGCCCCTCTTGTCAAGAACTATGCACTCATGAGAACCGGGCCTCATGGATCATGCAACCGGCAGGTGCTCTCCAGAAAGATGCTTTCAGAGCCTAGGAGCCTATCTACACTCTAGCTTTGTAATGTTTCATAAGGGTTACGAAAATTCTTTTGGCCACATGATGCACTCCCTTGAACGATGTATACCCGAGGTTTTTAAAAACTCACTTCAGCTATATACAATGTTTTTTACTTTTAATAAATCATTTTAAGTAAAATAACGTGTCCTTCCTTACCATTTGTGATTCGTGGGGGCAGTGCTTCGTTTACCGGCGCTCAAATGCTTAGCCACTGTGGGGAAGAAAGAGGGGCTAAGGAGGAAGTGGGCAAGTGAACTACAGCACCCATAATTCTTAGCCCTGTACTCATTGAAAGCTAGGGAATGAAAGGAGAACTAAGGAGGAAGTGGATGACTGAACTACAGCGCCCACAATGCTTTGCCCTAAACTCTTGTAAAAATGAAACAGAAAGAGATGGACAGAAGAGTGTGAGACCGCACACACCACTTTGAAGACTGAAGTATTTTTCTCCTGTAATGTGAGTACTCCTTAATGTGGCCTAAGACGTTTTCAAATGCACCTATTTGGAACGTTTTAAAATACTACTTAAAACGTTCCAAGGTACAGTGTAGATCGGCTTTAGGAGATCCAGACACACTCAGACAAGCCAAGACAAGCCACACTATGCATTCACATATTATCTTGCTGAGACAGAACAATTATGGGACAAGACTATACTTTGTAATCAACCCGACATTAGTCATAAACAAGAAAAATACACTTACCTCATTGACTTAGCAATACCTAATGACAAAAATGTTGCAGAAAAGGAATAGAAAAAGAGAGAAAAATATACACCAATGGCTATGGAAATCAAAGAACTGTGCAGCAGAAAAAACCTACAATTCTGTTAATCACATCAGACATCAGCATCACACACACACACACAGAAAACCTTCAGAAACTAGGCCTATCAAAATATATTCACACCAACATGCAGAAAGCAGTCATACTTAAAACATATTTAAGAAGGATGAACAATTATCAGCAATTGTTACAAAATATACATCATGCCAATTATCTCAAAGCAAACTGGAGAGGAAGGTCTATGGGTCAAAATGCATTATTTAAAAAATGAATTACTATTTTCTAGCACCAGCAAGAGGCCCACCTCTTCCTTTGCACCATGGAAACAAGTACGCACAAACAACTCAAGCAAAGTACGTGCCAGCCAGACCTCTCTGTGGACAGTATTCCACAACAGGGGGCTACTACTGAAAAGGCCCACTCCCAAGTAGCCCTGCACCACACCACAGCGTATGAAGGCACTTGGAACAGGACCTCCAATAACCAAGGGCTTAGGTAGGACTATATGGGAAGTAAGTCCATGAGATTTACTTCTGAAAAAGCAAGCATAGGATTGTGCTGTGTGCCCCAAATTTAGATCAGAATCCAAGAACCTATATCCAAGAGGTTCATGCACCCAAGCATTGCAAATCAATTTTCAACTGAAAGGAGTTCCAAAAGCAGTGTGTGAAGTTTGCTATTCAAAGGAGGAACAGTCAAAATTCTTACTCTACGTCTGACATTCAAACAATTGCTCAGTCAGTTCCACATGCCCAAGGAGGCACTGGACATGTTTCTCAAACAGCCACACACCATGCTGCATGTCCAAGGAGAACTTCAAAAGCAGTTTGCGATTTGGGATAGGGGAACCACTATTGAAAGAAAGAAGAAGCCAAAAAATCCCACTGAACAAGTACAAGTACTGGAGTAACTGCAGGAGCTTTCTGCATCCCAGCCTAGAAAAACAGCTACAACATTTTTATTTTATTTCTATAATTCCTTTTGATCCAGAAGAATCCCCAAGGCCTATCTCTATCCCATCCAGGGTATTTGTCTTAAATCAGGATGTTGCTGCAAGTAAAAAAGAATTCATTCTCCCCCCCCCCCCTTCTGTCTCCTGAAAATTTTCTAACGTAAAGAATGGAGATATTAGAAAAACAGTGTGTTCCTATAAAACATATGTTCCTATAAAATATACAGAAACATTTATTGGGATGTACTGAAAAAATAAAATGCCAAAATAGACTTTACTCATATTTGCCATGATAACCCATTTTGCAGAACTACCCACTTCCTGCTCCAAAGAATAGTGCTGTTCTAAATGGAATCCTATTAAAATTATACACAAACTAATAATCTTCAGTAGCATGTAGTTATTTATTTATACATTTTCAGGTTCTTTTCCAGAACAATTGGAACAACAATTTCCAGAAGTTCTGTCAACTCAAAGATCTGCACAATTTGATTTTTGTTGGTGTGCTGAAAACAGTACCAGATAAAAATTAAAAGACTGAACATTAAAACAAGTTTAAAAAATCAATATACAAAATTTTAAACCATAAAACATAAAACCTGCTGACATTTAAAACATTTTAAACTTTTAAGCCTGCTTATAATGCTGTTACCCACCACCGCACCAGGCCAGGCCGCGGCTCCAGGAAGAGAACCAGGCCAGGCCGCGGCTCCAAGGGGCAAAGCCAGGCCAGGTGGCTGCTGTGCAATGGACTTCCCCAATAAAAAAAATGCATGCAAAAATGTGCACATTAGGGAGAATAATATTCTAAAATACATTACATTAGAAAAATTACTTGGAAAAGTGTGGATGAATGTTCATGCAAGCTTAAAAAAAAAAATCAAAATTTTAGATGAACTGAATTTAACATTGGAAAAAAATTCTGAAAGTTCAGAACAAACCAAACTTAAGTTTGAAAAGATTAGAAACCAAAACTGAAATTGAAATGGGCAGATTCATCCATCCTGTGTTCTTATCTGTAATACCCTGGTTTTAAAGCATAAAGTACTTCAACAAGTATGGTATAGATCAATGATATTCAACTAGTCCAGACCTGAGACCTACCTCAGACTCCCAACCTGCAACATGTGACCCACTTTCATTTTCCTCCATGCCCAGTGTGGCAGCAACAGCTTTGCCGTGACCCATCTGTACTGATCTTGTGACCCACTTTTGGGTCACGACCCACCTGTTGAAGACCACTGGTATAGATCATACAATGTTCTCAGAAACTGTTTAGGATAGATCAGCCTCTTCAACGTGTTGCCATCCAAATGCATTGGATAACTCTTACTTTCTCCAGTCATGGGATGATGGGAGTTGTATACTCTAAAACCCCTGGAGGCCGCTAATAAGAGGAAGGCTGCAACAGACTATGCCTGTTCATTCATGGTTTTTACATCGTCACCTGAAGCCTCATTTTCCTTCCAGGCTCCAGCAACCCCTTCTAGGGAAGCAACAGCAGCTGTTCTCTGCAACTGTACTCCATATGAAAAATTACAGTTAAAATCAAAGATACACAAAGCATATGAAAGATGTCAAGGGCTTGTATCAGGATGAATTAGACTCTGCCTCATGTTTGCAGTATAAAGACATCACATCTCAGCATGAAATAACACATCGGAACATCACGAACCTAGCAGCATCCTACATTTCCAGAAACATTTAAGTTTGCTAACTTATCACACAGATAAAATTTAAACCCTTTTTCTTCTCCTTCCTTTTTGCTGCCACAAGACCATTCTTGTGAGTTGTGGTGTGTGTGTGATTCCAATGAAGATTCCAATGAAGATTATGCCCCCTTTTTAATAATAGTAATAATAATAATAATTTATTTCTTACCCGCCTCTCCATCTGGATCGAGGCGGGGAACAACAATATGATCGAGGTGGGGAACAACAATATGATAAAATACATAAAACCATGACACACATTTTTAAAACTGCATTAAAACATCCTAAAACATCCTAAAAACATTCTAAAATTCCACTGGATATGCCTGCCGGAAGAGAACAGTCTTTATGGCTTTCTTAAATTCTAAAAGACTGTTAAGTTGACGAGTCTCCTCCGGCAGGTCATTCCACACTCTGGGAGCGGCAGAAGAGAAGGTCCTCTGGGTAACGGTTGTCAGCCAAGTCTTGGCCGACTGTAGTAAGTTCTTCCCAGATACCTGAGCGTGCAGGGCAGATTGTATGGGAGAAGGCGATCCCGCAGGTAACCTGGAACCAAACCATGTAGGGCTTTCAAGGTAATAACCAACACTTTATACTTCACCCGGAAACTAATTGGCAGCCAGTGGAGCGATTTTAAAGCTGGCGTAATATGGTCACCCCTAGGTGTGCCGGTGACCAACCTGGCTGCCATATTTTGAACAAGTTGAAGTTTCCAGACTAGGCACAGAGGTAGCCCTATGTACAGCGCATTGCAGAAGTCGAGCCTCGAAGTTACCAGCGTGTGCACTACTGTCTTGAGGTCTTCCAACTCCCCTTCCCCGCAGTGGGGTGCATGTAGAGTTTCGGGATGAGAACAGGGAGGGGGAAGGAAACCTCTCCTCTCCTGAAGCGCTGCAGTCCTGATCTGAATTGGGGCCGTGTGCGCTAACAGGAGAGTGTGGGAGATAGTCATGCGTAGCTCAGCGACACCTGATTAAAGGAATGTTTCATTTGGCCCTAAGAAGGAGAGTTGGATCATGTCCATTTGTACTTGCTGGCTCCATTATGTATGCTCGATAGGAAGTAAACCTGTTAAGGAATTATGCCTGAACAGGGGATATCAAGTCCCGTTCTTGCTTGCAGCAGCAGTCTTTCAGCTCAGCTCTTTCAGCAGCCATCTTTCAGCTTGGCGGCAGTTCCTGAATGCTCAGGAGGCTACGCATCGCACAAGGGATCGTGGGTATTCCAGGAAGTTTTGCTAAGCTGAAACCCTTTGTATGAAGAGCCCCATGATGCTGCAATCACATGCAGCATGTCTTAGAGTTAAAAAAACAAGGAAAGAATACTTCTCAACTACCTTCTAATAAATGAATCCTTGCCCCCACCTCCAATGAGACAAAGTGATGAAATTTTGCCTGTTCCTCTGAAAGAGTCAGGAAAAAACAATACCTCTTTTGCAGAGAGGGAGGCATTTCATAAAAATAGGGGGCAGGGTTCAGAACACCATTACTTATTGATATAGTTGGACGCAATGGTCGGACATAATGCCTAAGGGGTTGTCTGAAAAAGCTTATATGTGTGCAAAACTGTACAAGTTTTGGCTCTGCTGATAGGCAAGTAGGGAGCCTGCATATTTATGGATTAGTTGATATGCAGGTAGGCTATTTCAAACATTCCACTAAACAGGTACAGAGACAGTGGTGAGCACAGCAGGCATGAATGTGCATGAACCCACTCCCTCTTGTATGTACATTTAAATGACTGTCTCTGAACAATGGGTACAACGTACTTGCCTAGTAAGTTCCCTTTAGGGTTTCTTTTCATGCTGAGAATCCTTCTGCTGCCATAAAATCCTCTATTACCATGGAATCATGCAAGCCAACTCCTCATTTCTGAAAGAATGGTGCTGTGTCTTGAATTACAAAATCCAACACCAGGGTGGGATCTAGAGAGCAGAATCCCCCCCCCCCCGGCTGCAGCCTCAGAGGGTCCTATTTGGGGACATTTTCCCGATCTTGTAATAGGGATGTTAAAACTTTGTAAAATCCGTTCCATCTGTGTTTCATGGATTATTAGGTGCCTTTCATTCCATTGTCTGCTCATTGATGCAATTGGATTTTTTCTAACCCCCCCAAATTTGCGCAAATTTGCAAATTCCCCCATGCACAAATCCCACTCCCAAATTTGCATTTTCATGCTTTAGCCTATGGGGAAAATGCACATTTTCAGCCAGTGGTTTTTTATTTTATTTTATGTCTTCCAGAATGAATAGATAAATAATGCCATGGAGAAGAGAAATTCAGCCTGGTTTTATAACAAAGAACACACACACACACACAAATAAAAATTGTCTAATGGTGCAGTCCTATGCATGTTTAGGCAGAAAAAAATCCTACAACTCCAAGCAAGCCCCAAACATGCACAGGATTGCTCCCTAAAATCACAATCATGGCAACAGCATCTGCATTCCCCACCCCTCTTCAATAGATTCTGACATCAGCTCCTGGAATTTTTTTCAGCCAGATTAGAAATCAAAGCTGTGTTTATTGTAATTATTATAATACCATGTTATGGGGGCTATCTGCACTGCTGAACAAGGAGAGTTATAAATATAAAGTGGTTTAAATATAAAACACCTATCTTCTTCCCTGTGTAGATAATGAGAGCTGCATATCGTCCTTTATATTCCCAGTGCTGTTAGCTCTGAGAATGTAAGTACTGAATGTAACTGTTTAAGGCAACATTTTAAAAGCATTTCGCTGTTTGCATGTAATTGTTTCAAGTGAATGTTTTTTTTCCCCTGAGTTAATAATCATATGAATGAACAAAGCAAAATTGCAGTCATGATTTCATGAAATTGTAATGGCCAAGAGGAAATATAGGGTTTTGCTTCTTCTTTTTTTTTTTTTTTTTAGTTTGGTTAATCAAAATGAAATACATGCAGGACCGGACAGTTTATATACATCTGGTTAAATCCATAAGGTGATGCTATTGTGTTTTAAATTATTGATTATTGATTATTATTATTATTATTATTTGCTTTAAAGATGTGACCTTCAGAAAATGTCAATCCTAGTTCAATGGAGGATGGGCATGCACATTACAGTATGAATGCTCCTGTTCCACTAGCACAAACTGAAGGGTCCCCTGCTCTTTGCAGACAACATGGCGCAATGTCTGGCCAACATACATGACTCTTTACTGGTTTGTAAAAAACCCCAAAACAAACAAACAAACAAACCCCACAACAAAAACAAACTGGTTTCTTTACTGGTTTGTAGAGAAAACAAACTTTACTGGTTTGGGCCATAGTAGAGCTTAGCAGATAGAATGAGAGTGTTCATTATGAAAAGGATGGGATGATATAAATTGAATAAGACAAAAGGAATGAGGTGGAGTAACATAACTAAATTAATAGTTGATGTGCAATAGATGGATAGCTGCAGTCATTAATAATAATAATAATAATAATAATAATAATAATATATTTATTTATAAACTGCCTCTCCCTCCTGATCGAGGCGGGAAACAACAACAAATATAAAGCACAACAAAATAGATTAAATATTAAAACAAATAAAAACTAATACATCATTAAAAATAGTAATTATGTTTCAGTGCCAGATTTGTTGGCCTCAGTGACCATTGATGAAAGCCCCTTTTTGGCTCTGGGCATGCGCCCTTTCTCAGGCAGCCCAACACCTGATACGGAGCCCTAACCCAAGAAAAGGTTGTATATCCCTGTTGTAGAGTCTGGCACTATCTGGCACATAGTCATACAATTCAGCAAGGTTGCAAGATCCACCCAGAAAGGAACAGTTTCCAACTCTAGGATTTAAAAATGCACAGATTTGTGCTGGATTGTAACCAAAGTTTGAGTTTTATTTTCCTTGCAATTCTCAAAGCATGTTAGAAAGTGACACATTTTATAAGATGTCTGTCTGCCTCCTACATCCTTGCCCCCCACTTTTTTGTGTGTCTTCCAATAATGTTTGGTTAAAAATAACAATTCTCAGATAGCTTTTCTATGAAGCAACGTAGAAACCAAACCCAATCAAAGTTTTAAAAATCATAAATGGAACGCATGATATGACATCATTGTGATCCATGTTTCCCTTCTCCCTGCAAGTAAGAGGCAATGAATCGGAGTAAAGCTGGGGAAATGATGGTGCCATTCTTTTAGAAAACATTACCAAGGAGACATGGGTGGGGAGGGGGACATGGGTTAGTGGTAGCCACACACCCTTCATAACATATATTTTGACCCTAAGCCAACAGAATCTCACGTGTGTGTTTGTGTGTGTGTGTGTGTGTGTGTGTGCAATGGCACAGTGTGAGTGAGTGAGGAGTGTGGGAACAAAATAGTGGAACATTGTCTTCCAAACTGCTGCAGACAAGCAATTAACATTTTGAAGCCTGCAATCTGATTACACTAAATCACTGCCACATAGCCAACAAAACTGTAGAAGCTGCCGGTGGTCATACAATAATCTAATACATTTGAAAAAAACAAAACAAAAAACAGCACATCATTTCACTTGTTGGTCTAGGCAGCAATTAATTTCAGAAGAGAATTATCTGGCCCTAGATGTAGCATAGCCAGATTTGCAGTACAGAGCACCTCTTCCAGTATGAACCTGCCCATGCACTACAATCAGTATCGGAGGACTTCCTCTGAGATCCTCATCTGAGGGAAACTAGGGGCATGTCTACACCAGCCAGTTATCCCAGGGTCAGCTTGAGGTCGTCCCTGTGCATCCAAATGATGCACCCAGGGTCAACCAGGGACGACCTCTCAGTTGTCCCAGGATAACTGGGACTCCACTTATCTTGATTTTTCCCATGGTCCTGGGACAACCCCGAAGACCGCGGGCAGTATGGTGTGGACTCCTAGGTCCTCTTCAAACGGGCACAGAGTTGTGCGGGGTGACTCTGTGGCAAATGGGGGGGGCAGCATTTTCACCATCCCTGGGATGGCTCTCGGCGTGTTGGGGTGCTAAATTTGAAGGGTTTCACACCCAAAAAACGTAACCTTTGGTGCAGGATCACACCCGCTCAATTGCACAAACTTCTCAGGAATGTTCCTCTTGACTTCTGGGATGTTGCGTTGGCATGTGCAGCCTGGGGGATGATCCCGGAAGCTGTAAAGGCCAAGATCCTCCCCCCCCCATCCCAGAAGTCCTGCAGGTATAGATGAGCCCCATGAGTATGGCAAGAAGGGAGAGGGCCTTTTATGTGGTAGCCCCCTGATTATGGAATGTTGTTGTGGGGATGTATGGATTGTACAAAATCTGTTTCATCTGTATTTTGCAGATTGTCAGGTGCCTTTTGCTCTGTCATCTGCTCATCGACAAAATCAGTTTTTTTTTCAGAAACATTCTTCCAAAATATGCAAATTCCCCCAAAATGCACATTTTCATGCTTTAGCCAATGGGGGAAGTGCACATTTTTGGCCAGGTTTTTCTTTTCTTTTCTATTTTTGAAACCATGAGGAAAGAAACGCTTATAACTTTGAATTTATGATTTTTTTAGATTAAAAGTTACAACAACATGGAGTTTTGACAGATAAAAGAGGGAGGGGGAGGCAGGGGAGCAGGGTGCAATTGACAGTCCAAGCCTCTGTGGAAAAACTTTTGTAACTTTTAATCTAAAAAATTCGTAGCCCCCAAATGCCTGGACCTAACTTTCTGAAATGTCTGACAGATAACTACCCCTAACCCATCTACAAAGTGAGCAACTTTCAGACTTCTAACTTTTAAAATAAAAAAGTTATAGGCGTTTCTTTCCTCATGGTTTCAAAAATACCTTGCCACTACATGCCTGGACCTAGCTTTCTGAAATTTCACACACATATCAAGCAAACTGTTACCTGTAATGTGCCCAAGTTTCTTGTTTGTATCTTTAAAAATAAAAAAGCTGAAGGCATAACTGTATTTACCCCACTGCTACCCATTTTTCTAAAATTAATTGCCACATAAAGCAAGCACCTATGTTTCTGAAATTTCACACACTTGGGTCCCAATGTACCACCTACAATGTGGCAAAGTTTCATGTGTGGAACTTTAAAAATGAAAAAGTTATAGGCACTCCTGGTTCTTTATTAAAAAATTAATTGCCACAAATGCCTGCACCAATCTTTCTGAAATTTCTCACAGATAACTACCCCTAACCCATCTAAAAAGTGCCCAAGTTTCATCCTTCTATCTTTAAAAATGAAAAAGTTATAGGCATTTTTGTAAAACAATACTAGGCTATGGGGAAAAGCATTCAAAATGGCGTCCGATTTTTTTCGATCTGGATCGTGACCCTTCAGATCAGATCAGATCGGATGGTTGGCAGATTGGATTGGATCGTTTTTATCCAATTTTTGGGCTGATCAGATTCTGATCGTGGATCGGATCTGATCTGCTGCACATCCCTAGTATTTATAGACATAAATCATGGGGTCACTCTGCCTGGCCAGCCTCAGTAAATGCTTCCGTTAAAGTCAAAGAGACTGTGATGTTGCAAAACAGCCAGGCCAAACTTAGATCTTAACAAATGCTGTTAGATCGCCTTATCTGTCCATGCCAGTCACAAAAACATGTTCTTACCAATTTTTAGAACTGGGTTGCCCCATACACTCAATTTAGCATGAAAAAATGGATCAACGTATAAATGGCATTATATTATACACTACACATATCTAATAATAGAAACTATGGGAGGAATCCTATCTGGTCTTTGTATGCCTAGAACCTAATGCCATCCATTTAGAAAGAGGAACAGTACAGGATTTCAAAACTGACCCAAGCAGAACACCCAATGTAACCAGGAAACACCAAAATTCAGTACAGGTCAACAAATAAGCCTGAATATATGAAATGAGATCTGGAAAACCAAATCCAAATTGGAACCAATGAAATTGGAAGTTGCATTCTGTTCAAAGATAATCATGATGGCAAGGACTCCCTCCCCCAATTTATAAAACAAATGGTGATTGTGGATTCATCTTATCTCTAATAAAGATGCATATAGTACCACTACTTCCCAAAAGCCCAATATTATTATTATTATTTGTATCCCACCTTTCCCCCAATACTGAGTTTCAAGTGGCTTTACAAAATTAAAACATATGCAATTAAAACATATAAATAGAATATACAAAAGTTAAAAACATAATTAAAATCAAAATCTGTAGCAGATGTGAACAGGGGAGCAGTGTTGTGTTTAGCTGTAGGAAGGTGTAGGTAGTGCTGTGCCAACATCTGCTTTCCAACTTCCTGAACATTTTCTTAACCCACGAATGAGGCTTAGAATGACCATATGGAAAGGAGGACAGGGCTCTTGTATCTTTAGCAGTTGCATAGAAAAGGGAATTTCAGCAGGTGTCATTTGTATGCATGCAGCATACAACAGCATACAAAATTCACAACAGTTAAAGCTGCAGGAGCCCTGCTGTCTTTTGTATCTGGTCAAGAGGGCAGGGCTCCTGCAGCTTTAACTGTTGTGAATTTTGTATGCTGTTGTATGCTGCATGCATACAAATGACACTGGCTGAAATTCCCTTTTCTATGCAACTATTAAAGATAGAGGAACCCTGTCCTCCTTTTCATATGGTCACCCTAATAAGGCTTCAATTTTTTTTTCTCATTCTCAGGGCATTTTATTATAGATTTGAATTCCTTTTGGTGGTGCTTTTGAGCTTTACCTGCAAGGTGTCTTAAGGTGCCATGTGGTGGGTTTTTTTTTCTGCTCCCTCCCAAGCCTGCTACACTTCCAGATCTGAAAAAGCCCTATGGGAGAAATTACCTTATGATATTTTCCCCTAGGCTTTAACTGAAGTTCAGGAAGCTGAGGAGGCTACAGGCTGCCATGGAGATGATTATACAATGAAAGGCAAGACACTCCCGCACACACTTCTCGGACGACTCATGAGCAGAATGTTTCACCCCCGTCTAAACATGCATAACATTGAGCCCTAAGAACATTTCTAGCCTGCTTTTCAGGGATTCCCAAGGCACCTGGTCAGTGTGAATAGAACAATACATCAGACCATAGATTCATCCAGCTGATGCTGCAGGAATTTTTTTTACAGCACTTGTTTAGCATCCTATTGTAAATTTATAACCAGTGGTAGCTGGTGGCTCCGATGTCAGTGGGCAGTGAATCTGCTCTGAGTTTCAGTCTGAACCAGTCAGAACTGGTCCAGACTGCTGCTAAACCAGAAGCTATTCAAGGTGCAGAGCAGATTTACCACCCCACTGGCATTGGAGCCACCAGCTGCCACTGATTATAACACTTGTACTCTGTGCTTCCTTCAAGGAGCTCAGATCAGCAATTCACGTGCACTACAATCCAGAAAGGCTGTTCAGGCTGAGAGTTTATTCAAATGTCTTCAGCAAGCAAGTTTGGCTAGAAGATTTCATTGTCTACAGGGGCATCATCATATTTCTTATCTTTTCATTCCGTACATAATTTACATCCCAAACATTCTGTTTGCTGTTTGGAAACTGGAACACAAGTCGTTTCCATTTCTACAAACTATCCACATAGCTTATATCTGTTTGCTGGGTAGAAATAGCTATATCAAGCTTGTGTTCAAACCCATAGTATGCAGTTGCTCCTCTTCTTTTTATTTATTCACATATAAATGCATGGCTCCTTGATCCAGAGTGAGAGAACCATGTGCAGGGAAAAGAGGACTAAACCCCCACTCCCATCTGTTTCACTCCTAATATTCAACCCCCACATGGAGGTTTAAAAAGGTGGGAGGAGCCTCCATTGGTATCAATGGAGGTTTTTCCCCTTCCCTTTTTAAACCTCTGTGTGTGTGTGTGTGTGTGTGTGTATGTGTAATATTGGGAGGGAAGCAGTTGAGGAGAAAGGTTTAAATCTCCTTTTCCTATGTGTGCAACCCCAATCTGAACTGGGGACTCATACACTTACTTGTGAGTAACAAGTCAAGAGATGGCTGCACACTCTGGATTTAATGTAACGTGCAGTGCGATTCTCAGTGTCCAATTTTATGCACATTAACATGGACACTGCCCCACATCATTTCATTTATCTACTGCTATGTATTCCAGGGGCACTGTGGTTCAACCTAGTGGATATTGGATCTTTTAGGCTCCTGTAGTTGTCTGTCATGGCTGATAGTGTTTTATTTCACACAAGTTACGTAGCAATAAAATTCGGTTGTGTTTTAGAGGCCTGCTCCATCCTTTGCTCAACTACCAACATTATATCATTAAACAAAAAACCTATCGTTTACAAAAACAACGTTAAGGCTCTACAGTTCCCAACCAAGTACCAAAAAGCAGGGAAATTGGGAGTTAAGGCTCACAAGCCTTAACGCCACATCCTCCCTAAGGAGGCAGAAAGTGCAAGTAGAAGAGTTAGTGACATTCTGAATTCTCTTAGCTTTTCTAATATTTTTTTGATTAGGTTGAACAAAACTATTGTGTATTCTTTTCTCCACATGCGTTCACTTAGAGGGAGCTCCATGTGTTACTATGGGAGCTTATAAATCGTATTTAAAACAAACTAAAGGGAATTTTAAGAAAAGAACACCTATTCTATCAACTCTAAGGTAAAAGGAAGAGGACATTGTTGGAATTTTAATTATTTAAGCTGTCAGTTGGTAAGGAGAGTTGGGCACAGATCATCGCCAATACAAATTCAGGATACAAAATGGAGAGAGATTTTCCCCCTTTTCTACTCTAAACTGCCTTCCTTCCCTCAATCTTTCACCAATCTTCTTGAAATTTTCAGGTTATGCAAAACCAACATTTCTTTCTGGCACAAGTAAATTTCAGTAGGATTGGTGAAACATTTCCGATTTTATGAATGTTAGAATGACCCTCCCAATTACCCCTTCAACATGGTGGAATGTGTTTTTTATTGCCCGACTTTAACAAGGGACTCACGACTGTGGGTCACTTAATTCATCCAGCAACAAACCAAAATAAAATCTAGCAGCAATGCAGAGATTTAGAATACGTGAATGGATTTAAAACAACAGAGCTAAAAGACTAGATCTATACTACTGTTTTATAGTGCTATTGAAGTGCACTGATAATTGTTGGGGCACCGCGTTCATAATATTATTTCCTGCTTTTTATTCGACGTTCGTAATGATTTGACACAAGCTGTAGATGTGTCCTGAAATGCCTGGAAAAATCAAAAGGTCTCTATGTGGAGCTGGAACGAGCACAACGAAGGCACTAGGCAAGCCTCTTTGGAAAGCTCATAGAAACCTTTTTTTTAATGCTGAGTCAGACCATTGGTCCATCTAGCCCAATATTTTCAGACATTGACTGGCAGTGCCTCTCTGGGGTTTCTTTCCTAACCCTACCTAGAGATGACAGGGATTGAACCTGGGACCTTCTGTGTGCAAAGCAAGTGTCCTACCACTGAGTTACAGCCCCTCCCTTTCCTTTGCCCATGAGTCAACACCCATCCATCCATCTTGATTACTCTCCATTGCATTGCACTGTAGGATCCTGCAAAGACCACTTCATGGAAAATCCAATGCTGATTTTGCCCTTGCCTACAAACAAACACAACTTGTTAGCTTTAATGTCCCACATTACTCTTTGTTTCTTTCTGGGCACAGATGTAAAGCCTCGTCCTAAATGCTGCTTTAGAGGCAATGGAGGCCTCTGTACAAGACCTTAGACTGTATGTCCTCCAAGCAGAGAGTATGTGCAATCATTGTTGTTTAATGTGTGGACTGCCTACTGCCCAGCTATAAATAAAATGTTACTTAATAATGTACTAGGGTGTAGGCACTTAGAAGCTCATTTGTTGAAGTTCCCAAGTAAAAAGTTCAAACGGCTCCTGTGAAGAGATTTAAATGGAGAGCCTTAATAAAGCAAACATTAAAAACAGCACTGTTCAAGATAACTTAATACATTTAGATTGTCCCCAAGGCTACAATCTTTAAAATGACACTGCTTCTGAAAGCCATACATCCTACATGAACTCTTTCTCTCTTGTCCATTATATCTTATGTAAGATTGCTGACAGTTTTGGACAGGATGAAGTCTAAGCAACTGATGCAAACTACATGTATTTGCGTAAGGTGGCCACATACACATCACCCCACCCCCCAAAAGAAGCAGTAGAAGTGCATTACTAAAGAAGAGGGAAATAGAGGACAGAGATTTGCATCTAATTTGCTTATGCTGATTCGTACAGGTAATTTATATAAATGTAGGCGTAATTTCTGTGGGTTGGTTCTAAGATTGTTAAAGCCATTTGCATCTGTAGTGGGAATGTAAATAGGGAGTCGTGAAAGTCTGCAGGGTGGTGATGGTGGAGTCCAATGAACTCCCCCGCTCCCCCGCTCCTGGACCCCACTTATTGAGCCATGGGGCACTTGCAGACCTGCTCACTGAGTGTCTCACAGCTTGGGGAGAGTCAGATGATGATGCCCACCTCTTACTGAGCTGCCATTTGTGCAGCCATGGTGGCTTGGGCATTTTTGGGAAGGGAATGTTGCATAAATGGCGTCCATAAAGTAGCATTTATGCAACATTACAGGCATGAATGGAGCATTCACATCTGTAAGGTTGCGTAAATAGCCCCTTTATGACCACCATTTACACAACACTTCCTTCCCAGCCCGAGTTACTGACCATTCTGGAATGAAATATTTATTTATTTATTTATTCATTTTGTTACATTTGTATACTGCCCCATAGCTGAAGCTCTCTGGGCGGTTTACATAAGATTAAAACAATTAAAAACGATATACAAAAATTAAAACAACAAAAACATACAATATACACACAATATACACATACATTTAAAACCACTTTACTAAAGAATGTGGTCAGGCTGAATTTTGACTACACAGATTACATTCTGCCTAAAAGCCTTTGCTTGGCAAATCCCATCTTAATTAAGTTTATTAATTCCAAAACAGCATTTGGTATGATCCACAATACAAGAATGTGGCATTCTGAAAGAAACTATAAGGTACATGACAAATTAATCAATGCGATAAAAAGTTATTAGAATGAAAGGAAGGGGCAGTGAGATTAGATCCAGATCAGAGAAAATAGTTTGATACAGCTGAAGCAAATACCAATTCTTTTTGCACTCTTAATAGACTGGGCTGTGAAGTATTCCAGCAAACAGAATAGCTTCACTAAAAGGAAGGGTGAAGCACATCCAGTAGAGGCTGGTGGCTCCAATGGCAGGGGGCGGTAAATCAGCTCTGTGTGCCAATTAGAACTAATCAGAATTCTAAAGGTGCTATCCACCTTGGATAGCTCCTTTAGGGTTCTGACTGGTTCTCTCTGAAACCTGGAGCAGATTCACTGCCCCATTGACATCGGAGCCACCAGCCTCTACTGATAATAATGTTATGACTGTTCTTTATTAAACCTATCAAGGGATGGGATAATGGCCCTTACAGCAACAAAAGAACAGGAGTCAGCGAACTTTAAATGATGACAAAATGCATATGAAAACTTATAATATTTGGGTGTATAGTATTTGGAATCAAGATATTTGGGGTGTCAGGATTTTGAGATATCTTGTGGCATGTCATTCAGACAGTGATCCTGAGTCAGAGGGGACCTCTATGGATGTGAGTCAGTGGGATACCTAGATTAGGGATGGGTGAGCATATTGTTCACTTCATTCAGAACTTACCAGAATTTACAAATATCTAGTGTCCAGGACTCCCATTGTCGCCTCCACCAGCATCCCTTACTACACGGGTGGGCCATGTGTGGCTCTCCGGATATTTTGGCCTACAACTCCCATTAGCCCTAGTCAACGTGGCCATTAGTGAGGAACTATGGGAGTTGTAGGTTAAAACATCTGGAGGGCCACAAGTTGCTTGTATGAACCCTGTAGTTTGTTTCCATGGTGTACATGGTACCGCCATGGTGTCTGCTGCTGCTGCTACTGCAGGACACAGCAACTTGTGGTTTTCCAGATATTTTGTCCTACAACTCCCATCAGTCCTGGGCCATGTCTACACCAGCCTTTTTTCCCTGGGTTGTCCCTGGGTCGTCCCTGTGCGTCTAAATGATGCACAGGGGATCCCGGGGGCAACCAGGGATGACCTAGGGATGACCCTGGGATAGTGGAAACTGGGGATATCCCGATTTTTCTGCCATCCCGGGTCTTAAAATGGGCACAGAGCCATGTAGGGTGGCTTCGTTCCCATAGGGGTGTGTGGGGGGGGAAAGCAATTTTGCCATCCCCAGGTTGGTGGGTGTGGGTGGGGAGGCATGTGCAGGTGGGGTTCTTACCTTCTGTGCCACGTTCCTGGCTCCTCTGGCCCTTTAAAAAAAATAAATGGTGGGTGCAATGTCCCTTTCCTCCTGGGATGTCACACTTCCTATTTAGAAGGTGGGGAACGATCCTGGAAGCCGGTAAATCTGGGATTGCCCCCTCCCTCTACACCCTTTGGTGTAGAAAGGGCCATAATCAGCATGGTGAGGAACGATGGGAGTTGTAGGCCAAAACATCTGGAGGGCACGTTGCTTTGTTTTGCAGTAGCAGCAACAGCAGATGGCATGAGGGGTGCCATGTACACTATGGAAACAAACTATAGGGTTCATAGAATCATAGAATTGTGGAGTTGGAAGGTACCACAAGGATCATCATATCCAACCCTCTGCAATGTGCAAGAAAACCATTCATGAGAGGTGGCTGTCCAACCTCTTCTTAAAAACCTCCAGAGATGGAGAAACAGCAACTTCATAGGGTTCTGCAATGATGCTCATGCAAGGATTATATGATGCTAATGAAATAGATTTGAGAAAATGAAGAAAAAAACCCCCACCTAAGTCCATGCTAGACATGAAGGAGTGGCAGAGGTAATCGGCAGTTTTGTAGTGCTCAGCAAGATTTCTGATTATTTATTTACTTTTAAACGTTTCTGAGGCTGCGTCTAAGGATAGAACCATCTCTGATCACATCTCCTATTGTCCAGTTTCAGCATTACACAATTTGGAACAATTGGATCCTTTTCTCCACCAGTAACTTTGTCTGTGAAGTCATACTAAAATTAATGAGAGTAGTGGAAACGAGGTCAAGAAGGTGATCTATATAAGATCACCAGGGAAGACTACACAGGGTGTGAATTCTGTTACAGGCAGCCAGTGACTGGCAAAGACAATTTGGTGCACATGTAGAAAGGCTGCACATACACAGAGGCCAGGCTCAATCCATGCAGGCAAGAGAGCAGGAAAGAGTTACACCTTTGCATATGGGCAGCTTTCCCACTGTCTGCATCACATAAGCACTTCCTGGACCTTCCCCCTCCTACCTCAATCACCTGATAGCTTCAGCTCGTGACTTTAACATGTGTAAATTGCAACAAAAATGGCTACATATGGGCAGCACCTGGGGAAACCTGTCACTCCAGCATACACCGATAGCACTGTCTGGAAACAAAGCCCTATGAGGAGAGACTGAAAGAACTGGGCACGTTTAGCCAGGAGAAGAGAAGACTGAGGAGAGACATGATAGCATCCTTCAAGTACTTGAAAGGTTGTCACACAGAGGAGGGCCAGGATCTCTTTGCGATTATCTCAGAGTGCAGGATACGGAATAATGGGCTCAAGTTACAGGAAGCCAGATTCCGGCAGGACATCAGGAAAAACTTCCTGACTGTGGCTGCCTCTACAAGAGGCATTTAAAGCTCTTTCAAGGCGCATTAAAAAATTTACCTCTACAAGAACGGAGCGCAAATCAGGCGTAGAGGCGCGCTATCCCTCCGATTATGTGCATTATCAAATGTGCGTTAAACAGCGAGTTTTATTTTGCTCCGGCCGTTAAAGCGCATTTTGACTATGTGAACAAGCGCTTATGCGCATTAACTACTTGTAAAGCGCATTTTGGTAATCTGTTAATGCGCTTCGCCACCTCTCGCCGCCTCTCATGCAGAGGTATTAGGCGTAAATGCGCTTCTGCGATTATGCGCATAATCGCCTAACCAGGCGCAAAAGCGAATCCTTGTAGAGGGGACCTGTTAGAGCAGTACAACAATGGAACCAATTACCTAGGGAGGTACTGGGCTCTCCTACACTAGAGGCATTCAAGAGGCAACTGGATAGCCATTTGTCAGGTATGCTTAAAGGTGGATTCCTGCATTGAGCAGGCGGTTGGACTCGATGGCCTTATAGACCCCTTCCAGCTCTACTATTCTATGATTCTATGTTGCATCAACAGTGTAAGTGGAGTGGTAGGGCTAGATACTGGCCCATGAAATCAAACAAGTCCTCTATCTTTTTTTTTTGTCCTGTGCAATGCTGAATACAAATTACATGATTTTGTGATTTTTTAAAAAATGGTTCCCAAGATGGCAATGCCTCTTTCCCGTAACCCCAACCCCTTCCCAGCCACTATTTGTTTGGTGCTTTCCCCCTATTCTAAAAGGTTGAAACACATCTACCAAGGCTTAATTTTTGTAAACTGCCCAGAGAGCTTTGGCTATGGGGAAGTATAGGAATATAATAAATAAATAAATAGTTACTGTCAGTAAGAGCTTTGAGCTAAAACGTGCTGGTATTTTAGCCCTGCCTCTTTTGCCTTTGGCTCCACCCACCACTCAATTGCACCTCCCCAAAACTTCTTCAAAATGGAATTCAGCCTTCTGGGCTGAAAGAGATTCCCCATACCCCTGCCTTTGAGGGAAATACAGACATCACATTACATCTCCTGCTCTGGACCCGTCACATAGCAACAAAATATTCAGTTACTGATATTATCATAGTTTGTGGCATTATATGTTCTAATACTGTACAGGTGTATTGTAAGGCCACAGCAATGGGGGGGAGGGAACAAACAAACCGAGCAATGCTGAAAGTCAATGGGTTGTTTTAGCCACTTCATGGGAGCTGCTAATATGGTGCATGTAGGAGGCTAGGAGCCAGATTTCCCAAACCAGCCCTTGGGATGTTTTGGACCACAACCCATCAGACCCCGCCAGTAGGGCAATGTTCAGGGGTGATGAGTGTCGTAATCCAAAATATCTGGAGGGCACTGAATTGGGAAGGCTATCTCCGACAAGCCATCCCAACTTTGGTTCCTGAGAGGACTGGGGATTGAACCAGGGGCCTCCTGCGTGCAAAGCATATGCACTGCCACATGGTATATGGTATCGGCTTGCCCTTATATGTAAGTTGCATATTTCAAGCCACCTTGTAATGTGTTTCTGACTTCTAATGTGTTACACTCCCCCTGAAAGGCTGTGTTCGCAGTTTGGGGGTACTCCTGGATCCGTCGCTCCAAATGACAGCTCAGATAGATGCGACGGCCAGGAGTGCCTATTAGCTTCGGCTAATACGCCAGCTGCGCCCCTTCCTAGAGTTGGAAGACCTAAAATCAGTAGTGCACGTGCTGGTAACTTCGAGGCTTGACTTCTGCAATGCGCTGTACATAGGGCTACCTCTGTGCCTAGTCTGGATCTTCAACTA